>OV702283.1:266531062-267815562 GCA_916181665.1 Avena sativa
GGCTCGTGTGTTCTATTTTCGACCTCCACCTCTTCATGAAAGTTGTCCCTTTTAACAAGACGAAGCTAATGGCAACTATATGGATGGAACTATATGGCCGGAAAAATATTCCCAACGTATAGTTTCTCGTTAAAGCTACTGTACGCTCCCTTGATTGCTTCCAAAAAGAGACTTTCTTGTTTTCGTCTGAATATTGTGTTTCTGCTATTAAAACCCTCTGTTGATATTCAGAACCTGAAACACACATTAAAAACCAAGTTTTCTTCGCTACCAAAGTATTAGCGTTAGGTAAAGCAAGAAATACATCAATTCCAAAGGAAAACCATCAATATAAACCATAAAAAATGTGTCGAATCTCACAGCTATCAAATCCCCCAAGCATAGATGTCGCTCGACCACGAGTGATAAGAAAATAAGAAAGGATAGTGGAGATTCGAGACTTAAATAAAAGAACTTACAAGCTTGAATTGGTGTCAAATTCGTTTCTTCACAATTCCTGCAATCTTAGACATGATCATACAAGTATTCACAAGATTGCACTGATTTCACTTCCTAACCACGTATATATTGCTAGCGAATAAATCATATGCCTGAGAGAGTGTGAAAAGTTTAGCTAGGAAAGTGAGACAAATCGTTTTGGTTTCTCTCTTATTGAGAGATGAAAACTTTTTCCTTTTGTTCCTTTAATCAATTAAGAGTACTCAAGTTGGCACCAACAACATTTAATTTAAGAACAACTCGTCTACTCCCACGTCAAAATTTCAAGACTCTTAGAGCACCTTTTTCCTTTCCTTGTTTTTCAAAAACTTCAGCTCTTTAATAGAGAAGTTGTGCCAGTATTTTTAACATGTTAATTGGGACTGTGTTGCGCACTCGTGACCATGCCAATAGATAACTGTTGAGAAATAGTGGGTCAGAGGAGTACTACAACATCACTTGGAACGTGAAACCACGAGGAGACTAAAATTTTACCCGTCATAGCATTGCAGCTACATGCACTTACATAACTCAATAGCCGAAATCAATTGGTTTCCCACATTTAGATCGTTCGTTGGCCATCGGAGTTAATAGTTCCCCATGTAGTATGACAGTGTTGTAGTGACACGTTTTCGGGGGGATCACCCCCGGGTAGGCTAACTGGACAAGATTCAGGGGCAGTGTAACTATCAGCCGGCTGAGTGCAGCCGGATGTAAAAACTCAGGCACCAAAGAGAAGGCCAGACGCAGAGCAATCCAGCAAACCAATCAGCTAGGTAAGAAACACCTCTCTAGACATGCAGTCGGCTCGATCATCCCAGCCGGATAGAGCAAGACGAACGAGAAAGACGGCTGGATAGGAGGACCTAGCCGGATAACCAAGACATAAGAAGTACAAGATGACGCTTGGTACACAGCATGGTACACCCAGGATAGCGGACAAGATAGGGAGAAGAACGAGACACCCGACCCATAGCGGGGAATTTGCCAATGACGGCTGTAACAATGTTCAGTAGGTGGTACCGTGTGCAACTACCCGTATGACAACCACTATATCTCATGATTGCGGCATGGCTATCACTATGGGTATGCACCCGCCATGCCGGATATTGTAGATGACATAGCCGGCTGGGGCCCGCCTGTGGGACCAGCCAGTCGGCCATGTCATTGCCCATTCCGCCTCGACCTATATAAGGGGCAGCAAGGGCAATATAGCAAGGGTTGGTCTCTCATTCTAGGTAGCACACATCGATAAATCTCGGCCTTTGTAGTTCTTGGTGTTCATCGAGATAGACAGATCGGCAGGATTAGGGGTGTTACCTCACCATGCAGGCCCCGAACCTAGGTACTTCTTGTGTCCTTGACGCTTTCTTGTTCCCAATCCTGCCTGTGGATGCCGTCGCTCGCTTCCCAGCTAGCTCCCACACCTCTATCTAGCCTGCTCAGGCATTGCCGTTTCCACACCGATGACAGTTGGCGCCCACCATGGGGCAAATATGGCAGCGACCGGTGTCCCATTCCGCATGGGGCAATGCACTTCGGCCGGCGAGCGCGTGGCCTCCGACCTTGTGCTCACCCTAGGCAAGTTCAACTGCTTCATCGACAACACCCTCTTCTTCGTCGGTTCCCCCTTTCTGGCAGTCGGCTCCGTCCTGCTGTTCGGCGATCTGCCCGTCTATGTTGCCACTGTGCTGGAGCATATCCCTCTAGAAATCGTCTCATTCGCCGAGTCGCTGCCCTTATTCGGCAGCATGCTCGTCGCGCCTCATAGTGTGGAGGTGATGATGGCTGGATCAAACCCTAGCCACCAACCCACCCTTGAGCGCACCAATGATGTATCCGGCATGTCCACCCCTTGCATGGAAAGGGCGTGGTGGAGCAAGCCATCGAGGAGATCCTTGCTCCGGTCAATTTGGGCAATGACCTAGAGGAGGCAGCACGGGAACGACTGCTTCACCAGGCCAGGGCCTGGCCTCCACCAAGTACTAGATGGAGAGCAATATGCGTGAGTACCACCGCGCCCATGGCCTCACCCCGGCTAACCTGGACCCTAGTCAGCTGGGATCAATGCAGTGCCACGGGGGAGAACTAGGGGCTCGCTTTAAGCAAGATGTCCATCCAGGGCTCCCCATGTACATCCTTCCACCTATGTATGACACCGCGGTAAAGAATGTCCGAGAGACGCAAGCCATTGCGGAGGAACTACCTCACCTGGAGGGGGAGGAAATGATCTGACAGTTCCAGCGGGTGCAACACCTGCTGCACGTGGCTGATGAGCATGCTGAGGCCACCCGAGTCGCATACAAGGAAGGAGCCGACACCGGGGGAAACCATCCGGCTGGATGAAGTCGGGAAGGACCTCGCCAGACCGAGTACTCCGTGTCTCTAGGCCAACCTTGCGCGCACACGCGTTCCAAGCATCACGACTCTGGCAGCAGCCAACCTCGCGGCAAACAGGGTGCCACGAGCCACCCACCTATTGTGGCGCCACCGCATCCGGCTGACCAAGGCTACCCTATCTCGCCTAACTGGCCGGGTGGGAGCACCCAATCTGGTTGAGCCAGATGCGCGTGATAGAATTGACTTCCTGATGCAAGCCCGCATCACGGAGGAGGAAGATGCAACCGGACCGGTCTGCTTTGGGATGCGTATCCGGAGGGAACCATTCCTCGACAAGTTCTCTCTGCCATGGGACACCCCCAAGTACGACAGCAGCATGAAAGCCGGAAGACTGCATGACCGACTACGCCACGCAGTCGGAATCGCCCATGGCAACAAGCGCGTGGCGGTACGCTATGTGCCTCTCATGTTGACCGGTTCAGCGAGAACCTGGCTCAATAGCCTCACACCCAACAGCATCAACGCTTGGCTCGACTTTGAGAAGGTCTTCATCCGGAACTTCAACAGCACCTAAAAGCGTCCGGGTAGACCTCGTGATCTTTCTCTGTGCGCCCAAGGAGACCGCGAGTCGGATCGCGAGTACATCGCCCGCTGGACCGAGCTGTGCAAATCCTACGAACGGTTGGTGGAGAATTACGCAATCGGTTTCTTCATCGAAGGGTGTCGAGAGGGAACGATGCTATGTCACCGGCTGCTGTGCGACGAGCCCAAGACCATGGCGAAGCTGATGACCATCACCGACTAGTACGCCACCGCGGATGCGGCAATGAAGAAGCCTCTCTGGGTGAACACGGAAGGACGACCGGTACACATTGAGCTAGCTCGGGAAAAGCAAGGCGGAGACACCGGATCGTCTAGGCTGCCCGGCAATGACAATCGCTACCAGCACAAGCACCTGGTTGAGCAGGAAAGCCCTCGATATCACCAGAGGAAAGTCAATGCGGTGCAAGGCACACTAGCTGGAAACAACAAGAGGCAGAAGAACACCTTTACCTTTGAGCATATGTTTGATGGGCTGTGCAAGTACTATAGCGGCACCTTCAAGCTAGCTACGCACACCACTCGGTAGTGCAGCTAGACCCGGCAGATCAAGGAGCAGGCTGGCTTGCCCCCTCTCCCCCACCACCTCCTGGTGGACCCCCACCGCCGGCTAGGGCGGCCAGGAACAACAACAACATGGCCTACCAGTTGAAGCATGAGAACTACCACATCTTCGGGGCCAAGCCAACTGACAGTCGCAGCAGGAAGTAGCACGTGGCGGAGGTGAACGATGTCGTTCCTCTAGTTCCCCAGTACCTCAACTGATCCAAGACTACCATCACTTGGAGCCAGGAAGACCAGCGGGATCTACTCCCGCACCCCAGGGGCTACGCGATGGTGCAAGACCCTCTCCTCATCTCCGACGTGCGCACCTTCCATTTCTCACGCATACTGGTGGACGGTGGAGCAGCCTCAACCTGCTCTATCGTTCCTCCATGGAGAAGTTGGGTATCCGGGAGCGCCACCTGTAGCCCTCGAGCACCGTGTTCCATCGTATTGCGCCTGGACCCCCGTGTGTCCCATTGGAAAAAATCTGGCTGCATGTCATATTTGGTTTGGAGGAGAACTTCCGGCTCGAGCCGATCTGGTTCGAGGTGGTGAATCTAGCCAGCACCTACCATGCTCTTCTTGGGCGTCCCACCCTCGCAAAGTTCATGGTGGTCCCTCACTATGCATACCTCAAAATTAAGTTGCCGGGGTCAAATGGCGTAATCATCATGTCCGGCTGCTACAGGCGGTCCAGGGCATGCGCGGAGGAGGGTGCAAAGATAGCCGAGTCCCTGCTCATCTCCAATGAGAAGTGTGAGATGATGCACAATGTTGCAATGCTGAAGCAAGAGGTGCCGGCTGGGGACATGGCATTCCACCCGTCCAAGGAGACAAGGAAGATCCTGCTCGACCCGGCTGACCCCTCCAAGTGCGTCAGCGTCGGTGCCGGCTTGGATAGAAAATAGGAAGGCATGCTTGTTGACTTCCTCCTTGAGAATTGGGACATATTCGCATGGTCTTCCAAGGAAATTTTGGATGTGCCGAGGGAATTCGCCGAGCACTCCCTTCATGTGCGGCCGGATGCCAAGCCGGTCAAGCAGCCACTCCGTCACTTCGCGGAGGACAAGAGGAAGGTCATTGGTGACGAGATCGCCCGGGTACTCGTAGCTGGATTCATCATGGAAGTGTACCACCCGGACTGGCTGGCCAACCCAGTCCTGGTGTTGAAGAAGAACAAGACTTGGCGCATGTGTATCAACTACACCAGTGATGGGGATACGCCTACCGGGGTATACCCAGCAGGACGTTTTCGGCTGGCCCAGGAACTGGCGAGTGGGCCTGCAAGACGGCGACTGGATCGAGACCTGGCGTGGATCCAAGCGACTGGAAGCTGAAGGCCCAGGAGAGTAGATAGGCCCAGTCGGATTAGGTTAAACGAGTACCGAAACCTTAACAGATTCGGTTGAGATTTGTAAACCCTAGGGAGGGTGAGTCTATATAAACCTCCCTACAGGGCGTGTAAACATATGTTCCATCATCCACCCAAGCGACTCGCCGCCTAGCCGCCGAGCTCGCCCCATTATACCTCCATCATAATACAATCTAGCAGGAGTAGGTCTTTACCCTCCGAGGGGCCGAACCTGGGTAAAACCCTGTGTCTCCTCCCTCATCTCGCACCGCAGATGGCAGGCCGCCCTTGCCCTTCGTTCTACTACTCGTTGCCGATTGCAGCATCTGCCGTGGTCATTCCCACGACAGTGGCGCCCACCGTGGGGCCTGGCCGGTCTGGCCGGTGTTCTGCGGCGAGATCCAATCTGCCCATCAACGAGTCGGTCGCCACCGGCCGCATGATAGCGATTGGCGAGATGCTCCAGATCTTGCCGAGCAGCTACGTCCCGGCGGCGCGACCCGTCACGCACAGCATGATCTTGCCAGTCGGCACGATCAGCCTCTTCGTCGGCCTCACCGACATCATCGTCTCGGAGGACTCGGCTCGCATCCGCGAGTCGCCGCCACGCGACCGGCTCTCCGAGAGCCAGGTCCGCACGATCCATCGCCTCGCCTCCGAGTACAACTCGGCCCACAACAACGTGGCCGAAAACTCCGCGGCCGCGGAAGACGCGGCCCTCAACGACGACGCCGACTGGGCAACCCCGGCGTCAGTTGCCGGATCCATTACGGCGGCTTCGCCCGGAGGCTCCATCACCCAGGTCTCCAACATGGGAGACTTCGAGGATCCCTCCATCCTTGGGATCTTCGACTTCGACTCCGGGTCGGAAAATTCCGCCGATCTCCGTGACGGGACCGGTCGCCACGCCGCGACCTACATGGCGACTGGCACCGATCCGCCGGAGGATCCCTTCTCCACCCCGATCCCTCCTAACGCCACGGCAACGGAGGTCGAGGAACTCCGCCTGAAGCTGGCGGAGGAAGTCCACAAGGAGCAAGCCGAGCGCGAAAAATGCCGCCTCGAGCAGGTGACGGCGCAGGAGCTGTCGCGCTACCACCAGCAGTGAATCAGGTCGCGCTTGAACCCCACCGTCCAGCGGCGCGCCCTGAACTTCGACGACGAGAACGACCCAGCCCGCGTGGCCGAGCGCGCGATCTGCGAGAACGCGCCACCAGGAGGAAGCGCCCGCCCCCCACCAGGGTCGACGGCGATGGGCGCCCCACCTCCACCCAACCGCACACCCCCCAGGGATCAGCCGCGGATAGTGGTCTCCTCACGGGAGCGAGACGCGAACGGCCTACCACTGTTCTCCACCCCGATGGATAACCTCATGGCAGGTCGAGCAGTGGCCGACAACATCACGGCACCGACGACGGCGCCCTACAGATCCAGTACGTCAGGGCCCTGCTCGCAAAGGCGGTCGAGCAGCAAAACGCAGGCACCGACTCGCAGGGTTGGGTGTACTCGCGTTCTTCGGGCAGCAGAGCGGCCTCAAGCGGCAGCCCATTGGCGGCAAACACCCTCAATTGCCCGCCACCCAAACCACTGCAGCTCCAACACCGACCCGCAAACGCGGCACTCTCCACCAACGACCCCAGGCCAGCGACCAACTTCGTCACCGCCAACGGTCAGCCCGTCGACGCCCGCACCCACATCATCAACAACCAAAGCTGGCGCGCGCGCTAGCCCGACGACCTGTGACACACCCTAACCAATCGCCGCGACGGCGAGCCAATGGGGTCGCTAAGCTGACTCGGGACCCGGTGCTTCGGACCGATGATCCGAGGCGAAAAATACCCGGCGAACTTCAAAGCGCCGAAGGAAATAGAGAAGTACGACCCCTCGTACGACCCCTCCGTGTGGCTGGACACCTACCTCATGGCGATGGGGATCGCTGGCCACACCGACCTGCTAGCCGCCCGTTACCTTCCCCTGATGATGGAGGGAACATGCAGACAGTGGATCAACACTCTTCCCCCAGATAGCATCGACTCCTGGGAAGAGATGCGCGACGCCTTTGTAAGGCACTTCGAGTGCTCCTACACCCGCGCCACCACCATCGAGGACCTGGAACGATGCGTCCAGGGACCCCGCGAGTCGACCCGTAGCTGGGTCCAGCGGTGGCAAGAACTATGGTACAACGCGGTCGGCATCCACCCGGACAGCGCGATCCACTGCTTCAAGACCTCGTGCCGCTACGAGCCCCTGGTCGCCAAGCTCAAACGACACTCTCGCACACTCGACAACATACCGGATCTCCTCGAGATCGCCAAGAGATATGCGGAGGAAGACCCAAACCAGGAAACTGACGATGAGTCGGGCGGTCAACGCCGCACAAACGGCACCGACAACGGACGACGGTCCGACCTATGCTACAGCAACACTCGCCTCACCGGCAAGCGCCGCAGTGACGGACGAGTCGACTTCGTCGCCAACGCTGGGCACGCGCAGCGCGAGCCCAAGAGCTTCCGCCGCGACGGTGGCAATTACAAGGCGAAACCAAGGTTCGGCCCCCCGGCCCTCCTTAACCAACCTTGTGCGTTTCACAGCAGGGAAGGGAAGCCCGCCACGCACACGACCGCCGACTGCCACTCTCTCAAGGAGATTGAGAAGGCACGGCGAACGTGGGAGGACCCCGACAACAACCCGCCAAACGGCGGAAAATTCGGCAGTGTGGCCGGCTCGCTCCACACCTTCACATGCTTCAACACGAAGCGCGAGAAGAAGGTCATCGCCCGCGCCATCGCCGTCAATGCGGTGGCCCAGGTGGATGTTCCCTAGTTCCTCAACTAGTCGGAGCAGCCCATCACCTGGAGCCGCCAGGACCACTCGCCACGCATAGAGTACCCGGGCCGAGTCGCCCTGGTGGTCAAGCCCAAGGTGGGAGACTACTGGCTCCCCAAGACATTGATGGACGGCGGCAGCTCCATCAACATCCTGTACCTGGACACCTTCAGGCGACTGCGGCTCCCGCAGTCGATGGTCGAAACGACCTACACCACGTTCCACGGCATCGTCCCCGGTCGGAAGGCGTACCCGATCGGCAAGGTAACGCTGCCAGTCACCTTCGGCACACCAGCAAACTTCCGCACCGAGCGGATCGTCTTCGAGCTGGTACCCTTCGACAGCCCCTACCACTGCGTCCTGGGGCGCCAGGCGTTCGCCAAGTTCATGGCAGCGCCCCACTATGCGTACAACGCGATGAAGCTCCCCGGGCCGCGCGGCGTCATCACCATCAACAGCGACCCCGACATGGCCGCCAAGTGCGAGGCCAAAGGAGCCGAACTCGCCGACGCCGTCTTCGCGGCAGAGACCAACCACGCCGACGAGCTCGCTAAATACGCGAGCGGGGTCAACAATGACGACCCCACCATACTCAAGAAGCCCAATTCGGAGGGCGTCAACATCTCAGCCTTGGAGGCGACGACGCACACCCGCACCGTCGAGCTGGTCCCAGGCGACTCCAGCCAGACGGTGACGATCGGGACGGGCATGAGCCCAGCATAGGAAGGCGCGCTCATTGAGTTCCTCCGTGAGAACAGGGACATTTTCGCATGGAAGCCCTCTGACATGCCTGGTGTCCCTAGGGAACTCGCTGAGAACAAACTCAACGCCAACCCCAAAGTGCGACCTGTCAAGCAGTCACTACGGCCCTTCAATGAAGAGCGCCGCCGAGCCATCGCCGAGGAGGTGCAGCGTCTACTCGCTGCAGGCTTCATCCGTCCAATAAAATACTCCAAGTGGCTGGCAAACCAAGTCCTGGTCGAGAAGAAAAATGGGACTTGGAGGATGTGTATCCACTACACAAACTTAAACAGCGCCTGCCCAAAGGAGCAATTCGTCCTCCCGCGGATCGACCAAATAATCGATTCCACCACGGGCTCGGAGTCGCTGTGTTTCCTCGACGCCTACTCTGGGTACAACCAGATCAGAATGGCTGTCGAGGACGAGGAAAAGACGGCGTTCATCACACCATTCGGAGCCTTCTGCTACACCGCCATGACCTTCGGTCACAAGAACGCCGGGGCGACCTACCAGCGGTGCATGCATGAATGCCTTGCGAGCCAAATTGGCTGCAATATCCACGTCTACATCGACGACGTGGTAGTGAAATCCGCTCGCCAGGGCGATCTACTCGCCGACCTGGCGGAAACATTCGCCAACCTGCGGAAATACAAGATAAAGCTAAACCCAGGCAAATGTACCTTCGGTGTACCAGCAGGGCAACTCCTGGGGCACGTCGTCTCCAAGCGTGGGATCGAGGCGAACCCCACCAAGATCGACACAATCGCTCGACTTGGCAAACCCGAGTGCCTGCGCGACGTCCAGAAGCTGGCCGGGCGAGTCGCGGCTCTCAGCCGCTTCATCCCCCAATTCGGCAAAAAGGCGATGCCCCTATACCGCATGATGCGAAAGAATCCCACCTTCCAGTGGGATAAGGAAGCGGACGACGCCCTCCGCGACCTCAAGAAGGTGCTACTCGCAGCACCGCTACTCTCAGCCCCCGTCGACAAAGAACCCATGTTGGTCTACGTCGCGGCTTCTGAGCTCGTCGTTAGTGCCGTCATGGTCGTCGAGCGTCCGGAGGAAGGAAAGGAGCGCCCGGTACAACGACCGGTGTACTATATCAGCGAGGTCCTCGCAATACCCGCAATACCAGAAACTGGTATACGCAGTCTTCAGAGCACAGCGGCGACTGCCGCACTACTTCCAGGAGCACCCGATCACAGTCGTCTCCTCGGCACCGTTGCAGGACATCATCCGCAACCATGAGGCGACTGGGTGAGTCGCCAAGTGGGCCGTCGAAATCGGCGTCCACAACATCAAGTACGAGCCACGAAAAGCGATCAAGTCGCAGGCTCTCGCGGACTTCATCGCCGACTGGGAAGAAGCCCAGCAGCCGGAAAAGCTGCCATACCTCCACTACTGGAGCCTGCACTTCGACGGCTCCAAGAACACGGACGGCACAGGAGCAGGGATCGTGCTGACTTCCCCGAAGGGCAACAAGCTCCGCTACGTCCTCTGCCTCGACTTCACCCCCTGCACCAACAACATGGCCGAGTACGAGTCACTACTCCACGGCATGCGAGCTACCAAGGAGATGAACGTCAACCGCCTACGCTGCTACGGAGACTCCGACCTCGTCGCTGGGCAAGTCGCTGGCACCTGCGACACCGTCTCTCCCACCATGGCGGCGTACCGCCAGGCAGTAGACAAGCTGGGCGAACACTTCGCAGGCTACTCCGTCGAGTGGATCGACAGGCGGAAGAACGAGGAGGCCGACGCACTCTCTCGCATCGGGTCGGCTCGACTCGCACCACCCGCCGGCGTCTTCCTCGACACGATCACTAAGCCGTCCGTCTCTACCCCAAGGGAGATCGACATCGGAGTCCCGCTGTAACCAGAGACAGCCCTGGTCGCACTCATCGCCGAGCCAGAAGACTGGACCAGGCCATACATGGCCTACCTGGAGGGAGGCACCTTGCCGGCAGACGAAACAGACGCCCGGATGATAACGCGACGCTGCAAATCCTTCGTCATCATCGACGGCGAGCTCCACAAACGCAGCGTGACCGGCGTGTTCCAACGCTGCATCCAACCCGCCAAAGGACGCAAGATCCTCCACGACATCCACTCCGGCGACTGCGGCCACCACGCCGGAGCCTGCTCTCTGGTCGCAAAGGCTATACGACATGGCTTTTACTGGCCCACCGCACACTTGCACCAACGGCGACCTCGGCCTTTTTCTCCGCTTGATCAAGGCTCTTTTTGAGAGCATCAATCTCACGAAGAGAGGCGTTGTGGTCCTCTGCAGTCAGCAACACACCTATCGGATAGAAGGACAAAAATACAAGAGGATGAAAAGACCAAGTTGTAAACATACCTTGAAGCTATTTGAGGCTGGCCTCCAACGCCAGGGCTGCTGCACCAGTTGGTTGGCACCTTGCACAAAAGGCTGAAGAAAGAACCACCGATCAAAAGAGCGGCTCGGGGGCTACGCCCAAAATAATGAGCAACAACAAGGAACACATGCGAAAAACACTCGGGGGCTCCCCCCGAGACTCGAAGGAAAAACGAACAACAAGATACCCTATAGATGCTCGGGGGCTCCCCCCGAGGTGGGAAGAAAAGAATGATCAGCAGATCATCCGAAAAGGCTCGAGGGCTCCCCCTGTGGCAGAAAACGAAAATTACTTACATGGTTAGACCGCGACTCCGAAGGTCCGCTCACAGTCTTCTGAGGGGCAACCACCCGAACCTCCTGCGGAGAAGGGTTTGGAGCAGCGCCTTCAGAGGTGGCCACCGTCTGAGCAGGAGGAAGTGCAACTTTCTACTCCCCCATCATCTCTCGAGCACCGTCACTGGAGGAGCCGTCAGAGGAGTGGCTACAAAAGAAAAAAATCATCATAGCACAAGTTAAACAGACAAGAGAAAGCAAAACATGACTGAGGAAACTTACGAGTCAAGCTCTCTTAAGTTGAAGACAGGAGGGGTCTTCCGGACCTTATTATCCTCTTTCTTCTCTTCCTTCTTTTCTTCCTTCTTCCGCTTCGCCGGCGGGTGCGGTGCCACAGCCCGCACGGGAACGGCAGGAATTGGAGAGGAAGAGCCCCCATGCCCATCACTGTGACGCTCAAGGCACATCGGGTTCTTAGGAGTCGGCGGAGTTGAGGCATCCGACGACTCGCTGGAGCTCCTCGTGCGCTTGCGATTATGATCCTCGCTCGACTCGTTGGCCTCTTCAGCCGGAGATCGAGCCGATGGCAGCTCGGACATGGAGTCCATCACCTCATTATCTGGAGCATCCGAGAATACTTTGCACAATGGAGGCGACAAATTTATCAGCAGACAAATAAATAAAAGTAAAACACAATCGAAAATAGAGCCACGCGCATGTCCCAGATCTACACCTGCGAAACCGAACGAGAAGCAGAGAACGGAGACGTCAGCGACTTCCCCGGGATATCCTCTCCAGCCTTGAACTTCACCAGCGGACGAAGGACCCCATCGAGATCTCCCTTGGAGAATTCCTCAGCCGAAACCCTAGTCGGATCACGACGACCAGCATAAAGGAACATCGGGTGCGCCCTAGCCTGGAGCGGCTGCACCCGACGTTTGAGAAAAGTGCCGATGATATCCAAACTGTTCACCTCTTTATTTGGAGTCAATTGAAGAACCTCCACTCGATGATAGAGAGTCTCTATCTCCGCTACCTCTCCATCTAAGATCTAGTTCTTCCAAGACCTCTTCAGCTCGATCTTTTGGGAGGGGTCGAAAGGAGCAAGACCATAATCTTGCCTAGCCACCGTGGAGTCACGGATGTAAAACCATCGCCTCCGCCAGTACTGGACAGATTCGGACATGGAAAAGGAGAAGAACAGAAGATTGGATCGAAGGGAAATGATGCAACCCCCAATGGGATAGACACCATCAGAACCAGATTGCCTCTTCACGGAATAGAGCTTCCGGAAGAGGCCAAAGCGTGGCTCGATACCGAGCCAGCACTCGCAGAAAGTAACGAAACAAGCAATGTGAAGAAGAGAGTTGGGGGAAAGATGATGCAGCTGGATGCCGTAAAGAAAAAGCAGTCCACGAAGGAAATTGAGGACTGGGAAGGAAAATCCCCAAAGAACAAATGCGAGGAACATAACCCAAAACCCAGCGGGGGGACGGGGAATTACCCCGTAGCTAGGGAGTTTGACGACCTCCCTATCCTGCGGGATCAAGCCCCGCTCACCAAGCTTGCGGAGATCATTCTCCCGCGTCTCCGATCGCCGCCCGCCACCGTCGGTAACACAGGCAGCGGTTGAACCTTTCTTGCCACCAGCAGCGCTGGTGCCAACCGCAGAAGAGGACTTCTTAGGATTCCCCATTGCGGTGCATCTGTGCCGGCGGCGAGAACGTTGGATCAAAGAAGGAAATGATCGAGGATATTCCAGCGCGCACCAAGAAAACTCAGAGAAGATTGGAGCAGTGAAACAAGAATGGCTGCGGTTAAAACAGATTAATTTTTCACCATAGATTATAAGGACAAAGACGATGCACGACGACCGTCCATCGAGAATACCTAGCGCCAACTGCAAGATCTGACCGTCCACGTGTCAGTACAGCAGTGAACCATTGCTCACACGCCGTCCACTACGCGTGGAAATCGAGGCGACGCCGTAATTATCTCCACGCCGCGCGTGACCGGTCAATTCAAGGTCAGAAGGTGGGACCCATGTTCGTCCAGTCACGTCATCTCTGGCGCAGCAGACGCTTGAGGTCACCGATCATCAGCACTGACGTCATCAAATGCTATACTAGCAACAACTACAATTCTTTGGCTACACAGCTAAGAGTACCCACTAAAATCTATGATTCGACTAACTACTCGGGGGCTACTCCTATCAGGAGCGCTGGCCGCGCACCCAAAAATGAACAAAACACTACAACACTAAACTAATTTCTTCGAGTCCTACGTCGAGTCTGCGACTCCACTACGGACTCGGGGGCTACTCCCATAGGGAGGATGGATTTAAGCATCCGAAAATTTGTGTGTCCTACGGACCAGAAGCCGAAAAACGGCTGAATTAAAGTCTCTGCTCGAGTCTATGACTCGAACAGACACTCGGGGGCTACTCCCATAGGGAGCGCTGGTCGCGCACCCTATGAATTCTTCGACTGCGATCCTACGGATCAGCATGCAAAACTTTTCGGCAACTCTGCCGTAATTAAACGCTGAGTGAGCAACGTCCTCCTTGGCCACCCGAAGCACCTCCGCGGTGATAAAACATTCGGATGTTGTGTCTACGACACAAAGATAAGACCTACAGATATCATCTGAAGGCCTGGTAACGCACATGACTACGCTCTGCTAGTAAGAATCCGTGCCAACAGGTGCGATGAAAAATCCCGACGGACGCATTGGGTACATCATTTAAATTCACTGGAATTCCACTCCTATAAGTCCTCCGCGGCCTGGGTCGAATTACGCCAGCATATGTTCCGGGTTCGAGTCGAGGGACTCGCACCTGAAGAAGATCGTGTCTTTTTGTCCTAAGACAGTTAACTGACCCTGATCCATCGGGAGAGTCAGACACACGCATCAACAATCCCTACACATTCTCTTGAAAGACAGAGTTGCACCCGAAGGATTGAAGAGTCCTCAGCTGAATCTACGATTCGACTGAACACTCGGGGGCTACTGACATGGTTATACCCCGCGCGTACACGACCTCAGCATACCTAGTCCACCCCAAGGAAGGCCCACGGCAAATATACGTCGGCCCATGAAGACTTTCGGGTGGCCAAGGCCCATGACGCCTTCGGATCCTTGGAGAGCAAGACTAGAGTAGATAGGAAATTCAAAGGGGTAAACCCTAAAACCTGTAACCGAATCGATCTGTGCCTGGGACCTGCCTATCTCTATATAAAGGCTAGGAGGGCACGACGAGGAGGCTCTCTTACAATCTCTCGCACACCACCGCATACACACCTCCATGCCAGATTGCATCTGCGCACCCCTCTAACCTTCGGTTCCGCCGTAATCAAGAGCAGACAAGCAGGAGTAGGGTTTTCTCTCCGGGGGCCTGAACATGGGTAAACCTCGTGTCCCCGTGTTTCTTGTTTGCTAACCGTTCCGCGATCTCCAGCATCCCCATATTCTCCAAAACCCAAGCTCATAACAATGGGCATTGACGAAATTAAACCTCGTCACATGGTTTACCTCACTTGGGGATGTGACACTCAAATAAATAATTTAATAGATAAAATGGTACATCTAGGAATTTGATTTATCATATTTACTCTAAGAATCAAAAGGGCTAACCAATGCCTCTACATGCTAGAGAAAACATGAGTGCATCTAGGAAAAATTAGATCTAGGAATTTTGGTTCATTTTCCATTTTTGTTTCTAATTAATCCAAACAAGTATCCTGCAGATCTAGATTTTTTATTTGAAAGAAAAAGGGCAGGAGGTGGTCAGCCGGCCAAATCCAGAGAGGGAAGTGGGCCGCAAGGGGGTTAGCTGGCCCAGCTCATGCTGACACGCGCGGGAGCCTACGTTCTAATTACTGATGGGCAGTGCCCGCCAGTCAGTGAGAGGCGACCCACAAAGGGGTACCCTCGCATCTGGACCGCCGGACTAAAGGGCATCGGAAGGTGGATCGTCGTCCTCCTTGCGGGACTAGCCTGGCGGCACTGGAAACCCTAGCGAGGCTAGGGAGCGACGGGACGTCTCACCTGAGGGCGGAGAGGGGCCGGGGAGGGTCGGAGGTGATGCATTCGACGAATGCGGTCCCGGCGGTGGGAGGAAGAGGTCGCTCTAGTGTAGATGCGCCCATTCCTGTGGCAGTAGAGGAAAGGTGGCTCCAAGATTGTCCATGGCGGCATTGGAGAGGAATCTACATAGAAAAAGAGGCACCATTAGATGCGAGGTGAGGAGGAGAGCTCTGCTAAGTAACAGACACATGGAGAAATAGAGGTAGGAAGGAGCTATGCTTGCAAGAAGAGAGGAGGCCGAAGCTTTCTTATTCGTCTTCTCACGGACAAGGCAGAGCAAGGGGGAGGGAGAGGGAGCTCTAGGGTGTGAGTGGGGCTAGTTGGGGGCAAATGACGGAGCGGAGAGGGGTTGTACTGTCCTGTGGCCTTATAAACCAAGAGGAGGAGGTGTTTGATGTACTAGATCCATATTGAGCATTGAGGAGGGTTGCTGCTCGAGGTTTGGGACTCAGGGGCGATGGAGAGAGTGAGGTGGGGTACTAGGGTCGAGCAGTGAGTGGTGGAAGGAGTGGTGGACCTGCTGCCTCTTTTATTTCCAGGATTTTTGCAAGATATGCTCATCGCTCTCTCACATGCTTTAAGAGCTAAAGGATAAGGGAGATGGCTTTTTATAGTGGTCACCATGACCAAGGGAAGGTGTGATGCTGTGAAAAATTTCTATACAAGATTTGATGGGAATTTGAGTTGGTTTGACTCAAGTTTGATTTCGTTTGCAAGAATTGATCAAAATGATGCTTATTAAGGAAGTTGAAAAATCTCCATTGGGAAAGGTGGGGAGATGGTACAGGTAGATCGGTAGGGTCAATATATCTCTCCTAGAATTATTTGAGTTTGTCCAAAGGATTTTTAGTCCACTTAGAAGCATTTATTCAAAAAGTGCAGAAATAGTTTCTAGAAGATCATTTTATATTTTATATTGGACAAGATGGGTTTTTGATGTTAGATGGTCCTAAATACCATATTACACATTGGAAACTTTTATTGAGATGGAAAAGTATTTTTAAGGAATTATTTCTTGTTTCTCCCATTTAAGAAAAAGGGCAAAAAGAAATAATAAAGAATCTCAAAAATATTTATTTTTGATATGGGAAGATAGGTTATGACATATAAAACTCAAATTTGCATTTTTTTGCAAATTGGTTTGGAGAAAAACAAACTTTCCTTTAAAGACAAGGATTTTAAGGTTTTGCCAAAGGTGGAAATTAAATAGTTTGAGGATACAAATAATTATGGGAATTATTTGGGGGATTATCATAACCAAGGTAGATGATGTAAAATTGATTTGTACCTCATTGTAAACATGAGTTTTGAAGATATATGGTGAAATTGGAGGAGACTAGATTTTTGGGGAATCTAGGGTTTGGATATTTTTTATGCCACCTAAACATGGTTGATCAGGGAGCTCAGAGCTTACCTTCGTACAAGGGATATGTCAACACCAAGATTTTTAATCCCAGGTGCCTATTATGTCATACATCACAATCCCAGGATTACCATTTTGCGAGACATAACAGATTGGATATCACAGTACATCATCCATTACAAACCATACATAAGGTCTTACAACAAATAAAGGATCACATGATTCTGTCTTAATACAATTCAAGCAGCGGAATAACGTAATAATAACGATAGCGTTATCGAGGCTCCATCTTCATGGTCACAGGCAATGCTGACGATGGGAGATGATCCTAGTTGTTGTAACCTTCCTGCTGTACGTCTTCCTAATAGTCCTCTTCATAGTCTCGCCACGGGAATAGCCAGGGACAAAGCCATGAATACTCTTTAAGTACTCACAAACTAATACTAACAAGTGAAGTGTTTTTGAGTAGGAAATACTAAGCTCTAGGTTGTTTTGCAAAAAGCCAGATTTACCTTAACTAAGTTCAGAAGCAAAGAAAGCTAGTTGACAGTTTTATAACACCTAAGTGGGAACTTGAATTCATATCACAACTCTGTTGTGGTCAAGTCCAAGTCATAAATCATATCATAAGTCATTTTTAAAACATCTGACGATGGAACAGTATGGCCACTCCAACTATCCATAACCGCGGACGCGGCTATTCAAATAATTTGACACTCTGCAGAGGTGGTACACTTTCATCACAACATTCGATACATCCGCTAGGAACAATCCTGAATTCACCATACTCAGTATGCGGATAATCAATCATAACCTTTCAATTACATGCCCTAATATAGGCACCTCTCCTATGATTTTGGCCTCCCAACCATGACCAACTGTCTTCTTGGGAACTGCATAGGTGGACAATCTTCACAAGGTAGCCTCAGCTCAAACCTTGGCCGCAAGGGAATCCATACTAAAGTATATAAATTTCCAGTCAAGATCTACCCAAATTTCGGGTATTGTGGTTGTAAGGTAAAATTTGAATGGTATCGCATCCAGATAACCATCAGTTTTATAAAGGGCTAGGACTCATGCCTTAACATTTTCATCATCAAAATCGTCTGGTGTTCAAGAACACATGTCAAAACATTTCAGTAGAATGACTCATCATTCTAAGGTTTTCATAACCATTTTTACCAAGTATTAACATCTAAAGTGATCAAGTTTCACGCTTAGCACTAGCATCTACAAGTGGGGGTAAATACTAATGAGGGGTGGTAAACAAGTGTAGCTTATCTAAGTTCAATCTCATGCCTCGGGATGACATCAAGATTTTCTAACTTAGGCCAAGTTTTATGCTCTTTATGCTAACTTTAAATATCTTTCTAAAATCTACAAGTCACTAACTAAACTCTAAGAGAAATCTTTGATAAATAAATAAAATAACTAAGCTTGCAAATAAAACTAGGATTGTGTATCAAGTGGGGTAAGCTTGCAAGTAAGGTTTGCATGGTTTATCTTAGCTTGCTAAGATAATAGCTTGCTAAGATAACTTGTATAGTGATGCTTGCAAGATTGCAAGTATTGGCTTGCTAAGGTATTAGTATAAGCTTGCTAAGTTGCAAGTATTAGCTTGCCTTGTGCAGAGCAGTGGTTGAACTTCTCCTCGGCTTCTTCCTCATAGTATTCTCCTTCCTTCTCGTATCCTTGGTCGGTACTAGCGTCTATAAATAAATACGAGGTACACAATCACCAAACAATACTTAACTACTTTTACTTATCACACCAAGGTTTTCACTAGATGATCTAACATCATCACAAACAACACAACCATCAAAGTATTTGTCTTATTTATTTTATCTTTGGAAAAGTAATTTCTACTCAGTGAGAAACTACTTAAGATTTAATATTCTCCAACTAAAACATGGGATCATGTTGACACATGTCATCGCCATATATTTCAGTACATGGGACTGTGATTTAAAGTGGTGTCACAATTTAATAAGGTTTAACCTTTTTATTTTAATTAATTAAAGAAACTAGAATGGCCTATGAGGCATTCTTTTATTGCTTCACCATTATTTCTGCAAGTAACCCTAGATATTTTTATATATTCTGAAAGGTCTTGTTAAAGGTGATTTTTGAGAGTTGGAATCAACTCAAAAGCTTTTGTGGTTTAATTTTGAAAAATGTTTGAATTCAAAAAAGCTTCTGCATTGTTATTTTTACTATAGGTAATCTACAATTCCAAATGAATTGACTCAAACGGGCTTGGATTAAGGATTCCAGTACCTTTCTAACAAAATTGGTTTCATGCATTTTGGTTCATTGAATCGAGCTGGGTTGATTTTTGAATATAGGTACAGAACTGAGTTTGAAACTAAAAAATAAATCTAAATTTGAATTATTGGGTCATGCGGGATGTTAACTAGGCCGGCCCACGGTGCACAACGCATGCGCGGGTGGGTTTAAGTGGGTGTCCCCACCAGTTAGCGAGACAGGGGGTGCGAAGCGGTACGGGATGATCTAGACCGTACGATCAAGTTCTAATCGAATGTATGATACCTATCGTCTCCGTTGGGCAACACCGGCGAGACAGAACCCTAGTCCGGCCAGTGGGGGTCGTGGGAGGCTCACCGGGGCTCAGGCGAGGGTCGGTGATGGGGGCGAACGACGAAGTCGACGACAACGAACCTCCTGGTACCGGCGGCTTCTCTTGGGGCGGCTCCAATCAATGGCTCCTTTCTTCCTCCTCCGCAGCAGACTCCGGCCAAATGCCGATGATGTGCCGCTCGCCTTGCTCCGGGGGTGAGGTGGGGTTCTTCTGAGAGAGAGGGGAGTGAGATGGTGTGCTGAGTTCGAATGGGGGTGGCCTCTATTTATAGTGCCTAAAGGGGACCGAAGGGCGCAGGTGGAGCTCGTTGTGGTCGTCGTCGCAGTGATCTAGTGGCATGGGCAAAGGTAGGGGACAGTGTTGTGTTCCCTAGAGAAGCTCAATGGCATGGTTACACGGCGTGGGCGGTGCGAGATGGTCGGAACACGTCAATGCTCTGGGCGGGTCCAACGGAAGTTTTAATGATGCACGGGCTCTCCTGGTCGCGCGGCGACGAACAAACGTGTCTGGGGTGTTCCTGGGGTGGTGCGATCCTGCTTGCACGCGGCGAGGGCGGCGCGTAGCCTATGGGCATTGTCACGGGTGGTGCTCTGGCGCGCTCTCGGCATGCTCGCAGAGTGGCTGGACACACTTGGGCTGGGTGGTCCAGTGGATGGCAAGGCTCGGGGCCTGGACAGGGGGTGGCGGTGGAATGTGGTGAGTGTCCCAGACAAGGTTGGCGAGGCTAGTGAGGCTCCTAGATGGATGGCGACATTGGGGTGGCACGGGTTCTCTCGGCATGCTTGCCATTGATGGAATGGTCTGGTTTACAGTGAGTTAGAGTGGCTTAAACAAGTTAGATGATCTACTGAGGGTGTAGTGTGATCTAGATAGTGAACAAGTTAGGCCAAAATTACTGCTCACTATAGTGTTTAATGTTTGTTGGTTTGGTGTTTGCAAGGTGTTTGATGAAATGGCCGAAAGAGATTCAAATTTGAATTTTTGATTCAAACTTGGTGGGTGTGTTAGTTACATACTAGGAAGTCTTTGGTTAGCTGGAAAGGTCAAGGGGTACTGGTTTGGTTTGGTTTTGAAAATGGGTGATCTTCACATATGTTAAAGTTTCAATTTTGAAATGTCATTTGAATCAAGTTGCCAAATGTTTCTATAAGTTTGAAAGGTGGGCTTGGGTTCACTTTTACTTGGTCTAGCAAGGGGTGAAAATAAATGTAAATGTTTCTGTTTGAAATCTTGGACTAGAAACACTGAAAGTGGCCTAGTGAGTAAGATTGGCAAAAATGACCATTTGCTTATTTGATTTGTTTTTGATTTTCTCTTGATTTGTTTCTACTTGGAATTGTTTTAGATGATGTGGTTTTCATCTTTAAACCATTTCTTGCTATGTAGATCAATCACACAAGTCCATTCATGCATTCATATAATCATCACATTCACACATGCATTCATACGATTGAATTAACAAAACCTTTTGTTAACCCCAATTTTGGTGATTTGGAATTTTATAACCTTGTTCAATATTTTTGGGATGTTACAAACCTTCCCTCCTTAAACAAAATCTCGTCCCGAGATGTGAGAAATAAGAAAGAAGAAAACTAGGATTTGAAAAGATCGGGAAACTCCGTCTTGATGTGATGTTCTTGCTCCTAGGTAGCTTCTTCTTTAGTGTGGTTACTCCACTGAATCTTGAGAAACTTGATGCTTCGGGTCCTGGTGGTTCTGAAAGCTTCCTCCAAAATACGGATGGGTACTTAGGGATACGTCAGGTCATCGTTGATCTCTATGGTGCGGTGGTCAATGTTCTTGAAAACTTTAGTCTTCTCCGAGACATCAAGGCATTTGCGAAGTAACAATATATGGAACACAGTATGCACTGCTGACATCTCCTATGGAAGTTCCAGTTGATACGATACTTCTCCTCGATGATTCAGAATCTTGAAAGGTCTGATATATCTAGGGGCTAACTTTCCTTTGAGATGGAAACGTTGCATTCCCTTCAAAGGAGACACTTTGAGATACACAAAATCTCTGATATTGAAAGAGAGGTCTCGACGTCTCTTGTCGGCATAACTCTTCTGTCTTGAATGGGCGGTCTTGAGGTGGTCATGGATCTTGTGAATTTTCTCTTCTGCTTCTCGTAGGATGTCGGGTATGGAAATCTGACTCTCTCCTACTTCCGACCAATTCAAAGGGGTGCGACACTTCCTTCCATACATGAATTCAAATGGGGCCATTTGCAGACTAGCTTGATAACCGTTGTTGTATGAAAATTCCGTGAAAGGCAGACAGTCTTCCCATTTAGATCCATACTCTAGCACACATGCTCTCAACGTATCTTCGAGTATTTGATTTACTCGCCCCGTTTGTCCATCTGTCTGAGGGTGATAAGTTGTGCTGAAATCTAGTGAGGTTCCCAATCCTTCTTGGACTTTCTTCCAAATCTCTAGGTAAACCGAGTTCCTCGATTCGACACGATGTTCTTGGGGACTCCGTGCAAACTAACAATTCTAGCGGTGTAAAACTCCGCTAGCTTCGAGCTCTCGTAGGTGGTATTGACTGGTAAGAAATGGGCGACTTTGGACAATCTGTCAACTATGACCCAAATAGAGTCATTTCCCCTACTAGAAGTAGGCAATCCGGTGATAAAGTCCATTGCAACTGAATCCCAATTCCATTCCGGAATCTGCAGTGGTTGCAACAGTCCTGCGGGTCTTTGATGTCCCGTCTTGACTCTCTCGCAAATATCACATTTGGAGATATAGCTTCAGATTTCTCTCTTCATCTTATGCCACCAAAATTGTTCCTTCAGATCCTAATACATCTTCGTTCCTCCGGGGTGCATAGAATAAAGAGTATCATGGGCCTCTTTCAAAATATCTTGCTTCAATTATGAGTTTGCAGGTACATAGAGACGTCCTTTGTACCACAAAACTCCTTCTTCATCCTCGGTGAATCTGGGTACTTTGCCAGTACCGATATGACATTTGATTCCGTCGATACTAGCATTTCCTTTCTGCGCCTCCTTATCTGACTGATCAAAGTGGGTGGAAGTTCTATGCTAGCAAAAAATCCTTCACTCACTAATTCCATTCTAAAATCCTCCATCTCCTTGTGCAAACTTGGTTGCTCCTTAAGAATCATGGAGTTCAAGCGGCACGGCAATCAGCTAAGGGCATCTGTTACCACATTGGCTTTACCGGGGTGATAGTGAATGTCCATATCATAGTCCTTGATTAGCTCTATCCATATTCTTTGCCTCATATTCAGCTCCTTCTGAGTGAATATATACTTCAGGATCTTGTGATCCGAATAAATCTCACAATGGTTTCCCATGAGGTAATGCCTCCATGTCTTCAGGGCTAGAACTATGGCTGCTAGTTCAAGGTCATGGGTAGGATAATTCTGTTCATGATGCTTCAGTTGTCGGGATAGATAAGATATAACCTTGCCTTCTTGCATTAACACACATGCGAGACCAATCTTGGATGCGTCACAATACACATCAAAAGGCTTTGTGATATTCTGCATGATCAATATTGGGGCTGAAATCAATCTCCTCCTGAGTTCATGAAAACTCGCTTCACATTTGTCCGTCCATTTGAACTTCTTGTCCTTCTTCAGCAATTGGGTCATGGGTCTAGCGATGCTTGAGAATCCTTCTACGAACTTGCGGTAGTGTCAACACCCGGATTTTTAATCCCAGATGCCTGTTATGCCATACATCGCAATCCCAGGATTACCATTTTTGCGAGACATAACATAATTGGATACCACAGTACATCATCCATTACAAACTATACATAAGGTTTTACACAAATAAGGATCTCATGATCCAGTCTTAATACAACACAGGCAGCGGAATATGTAATAATAACGGTAGCGTAGGCGAAGCTCCATCTTCGGGGTCACAGGCAATGCTGACGATGGGAGATGATCCTAGTTGTCGTAACCTTCCTGGGGTCCATCTTCCAGGTACTCCTCTTCATAGTCTGGCCACGGGAATAGGCAGGGACAAAGCCATGAGTACTCTTTAAGTACTCGCAAACTAATACTAACAAGTGAGAGGGGTTTTTGATAATCAGACTCTAGGCTCTAGGGTTGTTTTGCAAAAGCCAGATTTACTTCTACTAAGTTTAGAAGAAAGAGAAATCAAAATGAAACTGTATAACACCTAAGTGGGAACTTGTATTTCATATCACAACTCTGTTGTGGTCAAGGCAAAGTCTCAATCCATTTCACAAGTCATTTTGAAAACATCTGACGGGGGAATAGTATGGCCACTCCAACTGTCCATAACCGCGGACGCGGCTATTCGAATAGTTTGACACTTTGTAGAGATTATACACTTTCACCACAACATTCGATACATCCGTCAGGAACAAATCCTAAATTCACCCCACTCAGTATGCGTATAATCAATCCTAACCTTTCAATTACACGCCCTAGTATAAGCACCTCTCCTGTGAGTTTGGCCTCCCAACCATGACCAACTGTCATCTTGGGTACTTCACAGGTGGAAAATCTTCACAAGGTAGCCTCAGCTCAGACCTTGGCTGGGAGGGAACTAATACTAAGGTACATAAGTTTCCACTCAAGCCCTACCCAATCTTCGGGTATTGTGGTTGTACGGTAAAATTGGAATGGTATCGCATCCAGACAACCATCAGTTTTATAAAGGGCTAAGGCTCATGCCTCAAAATTTTCATCACCCAAAATCATTTGGTGTTCGGAAACACATGTCAAAACATCTCAGTAGAATGATCCATCATTCTAAGGTTTTCATAACCATTTTACACCAAGTCTTCCCATCTAAAGTTGATGAAGTTTTATGCTTAGCACTAGCATCTATAAGTGGGGGTGAGTACTAATGAGGGGTGGTAAACAAGTGGGGTTTAACTAAGTTCAATCTCATGCCTTAGGATGACATCAAGATTATCTAGCTTAGGCTAAATTTAATGCTCTTTATGCAACCTTCAATTATCTTTCTAATAACTACGAGTCACTTAAGTAAACCCTAAGGAGGTAGCTTTGATAAAGAAATAAAATAGAAAGCTTGCAAATAAAACTAGGAGGGGGTATCAAGTGGGTATGATCACATATGCTTAGGGCATATGGTAACAAGTAAGGGTTTGTTTGCATCAGTAGAGTATCTTGCAAGTGTTAGCTTGCACATTCAACTAGTAGCATTAGGCTTGCATTAATATCAGTATAAGCTTGCTAAATTGCAAGTGTTAGCTTGAAAGTATTGGCTTGCATCAATATCAGTATAAGCTTGCTAAATTGAAAGTGTTAGCTTGCAAGTATTGTCTTGCCTTGTGCAGAGCAGTGGTTGAAGTTCTCCTCGGCTTCTTCTTCGTAGTATCCTCCTTCCTCCTCGTATCCTTGGTCGGTACTAGCGTCTATAAATAAATACGAGGTACACAATCACCAAACAATACTTAACTATTTTCACTCATTACACAAAAAGGGTCCTACAGATGATCTAGCATCATCTCTAACATTACAAGATTAAAGCTTGGTTTAATTCCTTTTATTTTTAGAAAAGTAATTTCTACTCATTGAAAAACTTCTTAAGATTTAATATTCTCCAAACCAAACATGGGATCATGTTGAAACATGTCATCACCACATATTTTAGTTCATGGGAATGTGATTTAAAGTGGTGTCACAATTTAATAAGGTTTTACCCTTTTATTTTAATTAAATAAGTGACTAGAAATGCCTATGTGGAATTCTTTTATTACTTGAACATTATTTCTGTAAGTAAACCTATATATTTTTATATATTCTGAAGGTATGGTTAAATGTGATTTTTGAGAGTTGGAATCAACTCAAAAGCTATTATGGTTTTAATTTGAAAAATGTTTGAATGTAGAAAAGCTTCTGCCTTGTTCTTTTTACCAAGGATGATATACAGATCCAAATGACTTGAATCCACTGGGCTTGGATTCAGCATTTTAAGACCTTTCTAAAAAAAATTGGTTTCATTCAATTTGGTTTACTGAATCGATCTGGGTTTATTTTTGAATCTAGGTGCAGAAGTGTGTTTGAAATAAAATGGAAAAGGTTAATTTCAAACGACTGGGCTGCGCGGGAAGCGATACTAGGCCGGCCTGCTAAGCACAGCGCTTACGCAGGCTGGTTAAGTCGCTGTCCCCACGCGTCAGTGAGACGAGGGGGTGCGAAGCGGTATGGGGCGATGTGAGCCGTGGGATCTTGTTCTAATCTAACGGCTGAGGGTCGTCGTCCATGTCGGGCAACTCCGGTGAGACTGAAACCTAACGCGGCAGGTGAGGGTCGTTCGGGGCTCACCGGGGCTCAGGCGAGGGTCGGCGAGGGGGGCGAACGACGAAGTCGATGACGGTGAACCTCCTGGTACCGGCAGCTTCTCCTGGGACGGCTCCAATCGCTGGCCCCCTTCTTCTCCAGTAGCGGCGGGATCCAGTGAAATTCTGGCGAAGCGCTGCTCACCTTGCTTCGGGACTGAGGCGAGGTGGTTCTGGGTGAGAGGGGAGTGAGGTAGTGTGCTCAATTCGGCTAGGGGTGGCCTCTATTTATAGTGGCGACAGGGAACCGACGGGCGCAAGCTGAGCTCGTCATGGTCGACGACACAGAAGGCTAGCGGCGTGGGCGACGGTAGGGGGCGGTGCGGTGCTCCCGGGCGATGCTCAACGACGCGGTGGCGAGGCGTGGGGCGGTGCGGTTTGTTCGGAACACGGTAGTGCTCTGCGCATGACCGACGAAGGTTTTTAATGCGCACATCGTGCATGGTCCGCGCGGCGGCGAACGAGCATGTCTGCGGGGTTGCTGGGACGGTGGTGATCACGTATGCACGCGGCGAGGGCGGCGCGCGGTCTGTGGGCATCGGTCGAATGTGGCGCACGGGGCGCGCTCTCGGCATGGTTGCTGGCGAGCTTGGCATGGTCCGTGCGTGTGGTCCAGGGGTTGGTAAGGTTCGGGCGCTGGACATGGAGTGGCGATGGGGTGTTGGCTTGTTCCCAGACATGTTGGCTAGGCCTGGTTCTTCTCCTAGCTTGCTGTCGACATGGGGGTGATAAGGGTGCACTCGGCCTGCTCACCATTGATGGCATTGCCAAGCTTACAGTGATGCTAGAGGTTTGCACTTGAGCTAGATGATCTACTAAAGCCTAGTTGCAACCAGAGAGGGAACAAGTTAGGCTCCAATCACTGCTCACTTTAGTGTTTGGATTTTAGAAGATTTGAATCTGCAAGGTGTTTGATGAAATGGCCGCAAGAATTCAAGTTTTTAATTTTTAAAAGATTTTTGGTGGGTGTGCTAGGTTGGTGCTGGTGAGTCTGCAGATGCTTGGGTTTTGAAAGTGGGGCTTGTTTGAGTGGTTTTTGAAAAAGTGGGATCTTCCCATATGATAAAGATTGAATTTTGAACTGTCCTTTAAACTATGAATTTGAAAGTTTCTGGATGATCACAAAGTGGGCCTTGAAACATTGTTATGAGTACAATCAAGGGGTGTAAAGATCCAAACAAGTTTTTGTTAAGTTCTGAAAGTTTGGGACAGCCAAAGTAGGCATGGGAGTTAAATTGGTCAAAATGACCATTCACCCAATTTGGTTTGTTTTGATTTATTTGTCTTTGGGGAAAGTGTGGGGATTGTTTAGATGATGTTTATTTCACCTAAGAAACATTTTACAAGCAAAGAAAGACCTAAACAAGGCAATTCAAAAGAATTCAAAATGGGATGCATACATACATGCATGCTTTCATATTTTTAATTTGAAAAGTTTTTGTTAACCCTAATTTTGATGATTAGGATTTGATGATTCTAGTTTAATATTTTTGGGATGTTACAGGTAGTATCCCGCTAATCCGAGAAATGCACGAACTTGGGTTTGAGTGGTTGGGGCTTGCCAATCTTCAACATCCTTCACCTTGGCAGGGTCAACGGCAATTCCTCCGGCTGGTACAATATGTCCGAGGAATCCTACCTCCTGTAACCAGAATTCACATTTGCTAAACTTGGCATACAACTGATGCTCCCTAAGGGTTCCAAGGATGGTCCTTAGGTGTAGCTCATGTTCTTCTTCTGATTTGGAATAGATCAGAATGTCATCTATGAAAACAACGACAAACTTATCCAGTAAGTCCATAAAAATCTTATTCATGAGGTTCATGAAATAAGCGGGGGCATTGGTTAATCCAAAAGACATGACATTATACTCGTATAGTCCATATCTGGTGGTAAAGGCAGTCTTTAGAATATCCTCTGCGCGAATCTTGAGTTGATGATAACCAGTTCTAAGATCAATCTTAGAAAACACTTTGGCACCAGTCAACTGGTCAAACAGGTCTTCTATCTTGGGTAGTGGGTACTTGTTCTTTATGGTGACATCATTCAACTTCCGATAATTCGTACACAAATGGTTACCTCCATCTTTCTTGTCCACAAACAAGACAGGTGATCTCCATGGCGACGCACTTGGTTGGTTCAATCCTATCTCCAGCATAGCATCCAATTGCTTTTTCAGCTCCACTAGTTCAGATGGGTTCATACTATATGGTCTCTGGGCTATGGGTCCGGTTCCAGGGTTTAGTTCAATGATAAACTCGATATCCCGATTTGGGGGCATACCGGGCAAAACATCTAGAAATACATCGTGGTATTCACAGACTATTCTGACTTGGTCAATGGTTGGTTGGGCTATACTCTTGTTGCATTTGAATTGGTGGGGCAAGGTTTCAGATACATGTTCGACTGATATTCCGGTTGTACTGGTCATGGTTATGGCTTTCTTGGCACAGTCGATTAATCCTTTATGTTTGGACATCCAATCCATTCCTAGTACTACTTCCAAACCTTTAGTTCCAAGTACTATTAGATTAGCATAAAAATCTATGTCATGGATTCAGATAGTCACGGCCTTGCAAATTTGTCTAGCTTTGGTGGTTGAACCAGGTATTTGAACAATCATAACATGCTTCAATTTGGAGGGTTGAATCTTACTAGTGCATGCAAATTCTTCAGTAACAAACGTGTGCGATGCTCCAGAATCAAACAACACTCTTGCAAGTACTGAGTTAACAGAAAACATACCCATCACGACATCTGGCGCTTCTTGGGCTTCTTCAGCATGCATGAGAAAGAGACGGCCGTTGTCGTTGAGCGAGTTCCCTGGGGCAAACCTTCTTCCATGCTGAACACGACGCTGCTGCTGAGCTGGGGCATTTGCATTGGGGGCTGCGGCAATCTTCTTGGGGCACTCATTAGAATAGTGACCTTTGGTTCCACATTCATAAGAAGTCACCTGAGACTTGTCTTTTGCTACAACAGGCACAGCATTGCTTCTAGTCCTTGCGGCAGTGTTGGTGTTGGTGACTGCATTGTTGTTGTTGAACTTGGGTTGTGCAAGGTTGAAATTGTTTGAGTTCCTGGGGTTGTTGTTGTGGTTTCCTCCAGGCCTTGGGTTTCCTCCTCCATGGTTGGGATAGGTCGGACGGTTCATCGGGGGTCTATTGGTTCTTAGGGCAAATCCTGGAGATGGGTTGGGGCGATACTTTGGGGTATGGTGGGTTCCTAGTTGATGCATCATGTGACGCTTACGGTTCTCAATAGCTTGGTTGATCTTGCCTTCCATATGAATGGCAGATTCCACTAAGGCTTCAATATCAGCAGATGGGATATTGACTAACACTGTCTGCATCTCATCGTGCAGACCATTCAGGAATCTCTCCTTCTTCTTGGCTTCAGTGTCTGTCTCATCAGGTGCATACCTAGCCAATGACAAAAATTTGTCACGGTACTCCACTATGGTCATCCTGCCTTGCTTCAGTTCCCTGAAGTCATCTCTCATCCTCTTGATCAAACCCGGTGGAACATGGGTTCTGCTGAACTTGATTTTGAACTCTTCCTAAGTCATCATTTGACCTCCATTCATTGCACGAACGCTGTTCCACCATACTCTTGCATCTCCGGCCAGGTAGTGGGTGGCAAACAGTACTTTCTCGTTAGCTTCCACTCCGGCAACTTCTAGGTTGTTCTCCATGGTTTGCAGCCAATCATCCACATCTAGGGGCTCTTCAGACTTAGTGAAAATGGGTGGATTGGTGTTTTGGAAGTTCTTGAGCTTGGATCCATGATTATCCTGATTTCCATGGTCGTGATTATTGTTGGCCATATGAGCTATCTGTTGAAGGGTGGATGAGTTGGCTTGACGTTCGGCTCTTTCAGCTTCGCGGTCAGAAACCAACATTTGCAAGATTTGCAACATCGGGTCCAGGGATGAAGTGCTTCCTCCGCGAGGCATATGAAGATTGAGATAGATCATGAGAAAAGAGGGAAATTTCTAAGGTTCAGGGTTTATTGTTTGAAAAGTTTTCAAAGTTTTATTTAGGATTTTCTAGCAACTTGCTTTTCATTCATTCATAGCACATGATACAAACACACACCACAAGAAAGGAAAACAGATGGTTTTAAGAACCATTCTGTGAACTACGATACATCGGGACGGGATACAACTCACTAACGCCAGTGCTCAAGTGCTACTACTCCTTGGAGTTGGTGTCTTCATCATCCTCATCAACGAAGGCGAAGTCATCCTCATCGGTGAAGAAGTCCATGGCCTGGTCCTCTATAAAGTCATCATAATCACTGAGATAGGAGTATGGGTCTCCACTAAGGTCTTCCCCTGCATTCTCCCTCTACTCTAGCTACATATCCCTCTCGTGGACAGTCTCCTCCAACTCTGTGATCCTGTGGAGAAGACAGGCAATGATGCGCTCCTTCTTGTCGAGCTGACGGGGACGAGACTGGCAATCCTTCACTAGCATGGCAATGGTTTGATCCTTCTTGGCGGCAATGGCGTAGGAGCGGGCATTGTCTAACTTCTTCTGACAGTCATACATCATGAAGTTGAGGTGGTCCAATTGAGTCTTCAGCTCATGGTGATACGGGGCCTCCAGTGGTTGTCCCATAACATCATGCCTTGGATAGAACTCAAAGCGGATACCCTTGATCTGATTGATAGTCTGCCCACACATACGAGCAAGAGCTTCCTGCATGGACCTGGAAATTCCATCGAGCCAGTTGTTCTCTCTCAAGGTAAACTGAATTCCCTCTGAGGTGGGGGATTCAATCTTTCCCTCTGAGCTAAGATCTGAAGAAATTGGCGTGCGGACGCTCTAGCATCTCCGACAGCTGGTCCATGTCACGCTAAAAGATGAGGTCTCCTCCATTCCCCAACTGAAAAAATTTGTTGTACTTCATGTCCATCTATAAGAATATATGATGAGTAAGTTATTAGAGTGATCAAGTGTGTCAAGTTTTATGTATGTTTGCAAGAATTTTTGAGGAACATGAATATTCATGAAAGAATCTAAGTGATAAGAATGAGAATAAGTTTTCATAAATACTCACTTGGTTTTGAAACTAAGTTTTTTGATTAAAACATCCATTCTAAACTAGGGTCTCCTATGGTCAGGATAGGTCTGATAGCAACTTGTCAACACTCGGATTTTTAATCCCAGATTCCTGTTATGTCATACATCGCAATCCCAGGATTACCATTTTTGCAAGACATAACAGATTGGATATCACAATACATCATCCATTACAAACCATACATAAGGTCTTACAACAAATAAAGGATCACATGATCTAGTCTTAATACAATTCAAGCTGCGGAATAACGTAATAATAACAATAGCGTAGGCGAGGCTCCATATTCATGGTCACAGGCAATGCTGACGATGGGAAATGATTCTAGTTGTCGTAACCTTCCCGATGTCCGTCTTTCTGATAGTCCTCTTCATAGTCTGGCCACGGGAATAGCCAGGGACAAAGCCATGAGTACTCTTTAATTACTCGCAAACTAATACTAACAAGTGAAGTGGTTTTTGAGTAGGAAATACTAAGTTCTAGGTTGTTTTGCAAAAATCCAGATTTACCTTAACTATGTTCAGAAGCAAAGAATGCTAGTTGACAGTTTTATAACACCTAAGTGGGAACTTGAATTCATATCACAACTCTGTTGTGGTCAAGTCAAAGTCATAAATCATCTCATAAGTCATTTTGAAAACATCTGACGACGGAACAATATGGCCACTCCAACTGTCCATAACCGCGGACGCGGCTATTCGAATAGTTTGACACTCTGTAGAGGTGGTACACTTTCACAACAACATTCGATACATCCTTCAGGAACAATCCTGAATTCACCATACTCAGTATGCGGATAATTAATCATAAACTTTCAATTACATGCCCTAGTATAGGCACCTCTCCTGTGTGTTTGGCATCCCAACCATGACCAAATGTCATCTTGGGACCTGCATAGGTGGAAAATATTCACAAGGTTGCCTCGGCTCAAACCTTGGCCGCAAGGGAATCGATACTAAGGTATATAAATTTCCAGTCAAGCCCTACCCAAATTTTGGGTATTTTGGTTGTACGGTAAAATTGGAATGGTATCACATCCAGACAACCATCAGTTTTATAGAGGGCTAAGACTCATGCCTTAACATTTTCATCATCAAAATCATCTGGTGTTCAAGAACACATGTCAAAACATTTCAGTAGAATGACTCATCATTCTAAGGTTTTCATAACCATTTTTACCAAGTATTCCCATCTAAAGTGATCAAGTTTTCTGCTTAGCACTAGAATCTACAAGTGGGGGTAAATAATAATGAGGGGTGGTAAACAAGTGTAGCTTATCTAAGTTCAATCTCATGCCTCAGGATGACATCAAGATTTTCTAAATTAGGCCAAGTTTTATGCTCTTTATGCTACCTTTAAATATCTTTCTAAAATCTACATGTCACTAAGTAAACTCTAAAAGAAAGCTTTGATAAAGAAATAAAATAACTAAGCTTGCAAATAAAACTAGGATTGTGTATCAAGTGGGGTAAGCTTGCAGTAAGGTTTGCATGGTTTATCTTAGCTTTCTAAGATAACTTGTATAGTGAGGCTTGCAAGATTGCAAGTATAGGCTTGCTAAGGTATTAGTATAAGCATGCTAAGTTGCAAGTGGTAGCTTGCCTTGTGCAGAGCAGTGGTTGAAGTTCTCCTTGGCCTTTTCCTTATCGTATTCTCCTTCCTCCTCGTATCCTTGGTTGGTACTAGTCACAATCATCAAACAATACTTAACTACTTTTACTTATCACACCATGGTTTTCACTAGATGGTCTAAGATCATCACAAACATCACAATCATCAAAGTATTTGTCTAATTTATTTTATTTTTGGAAAAGTAATTTCTACTCATTTAAAAAATACTTAAGATTTAATATTCTCCAACTAAAACATGGTATCATGAAGACACATGTCATCATCACATATTTCAGTACATGGGAATGTGATTTAAAGTGGTGTCACAATTTAATAAGGTTTAACCTTTTTATTTTAATTAATTAACGAGACTAGAATGTCCTATGAGGCATTCTTTTATTGCTTGACCATTATTTCTGCAAGTAACCCTAGATAATTTTATATATTCTGAAAGGTCTTGTTAAATGTGATTTTTGAGAGTTGGAATCAACTCAAAAGCTTTTGTGGTTGAATTTTGAAAAATGTTTGAATGCAGAAAAGCTTCTGCCTTGTTATTTTTACTATAGGTGATCTACAATTCCAAATTAATTGAATCAAACGGTCTTGGATTAAGGATTCCAGTAACTTTCTAACAAAATTGGTTTCATTGATTTTGGTTTAGTGAATCGAGGTGGATTGATTTTTGAATCTAGGTACATAACTGAGTTTGAAACTAAAAGAATAAATGTAAATTTGAATTATTGGGTCACACGGGATGTTAACTAGGCCGTCCCACGGTGCACAGCGCACGCACGGGTGGGTTTAAGTGGGTGTCCCCACCAGTCAGCGAGACAGGGGGTGCGAAGCGGTACGGGGTGATCTAGACCACACGATCATGTTCTAATCAAACGGCTGAGACCTATCGTCTCCATCGGGCAACACCGGCGAGACAGAACCCTAGAGAGGCTAGTGGTGGTCGTGGGAGGCTCACCGGGGCTCAAGCGAGGGTCGACGATGGGGGCGAACGACGAAGTCGATGACGATGAACCTCCTGGTACCAGTGGCTTCTCCTGGGGCGGCTCCAATCAACGGCTCCTTTTTTCCTCCTCCGCGGTAGACTCCGTCCAAATTCCGGCGATGTGCTGCTCGCCTTCTCTAGGGGTGAGGTGGGGTGGTTATAAGAGAGAGGGGAGTGAGATGGTGTGCTGAGTTCGAACATGGGTGTCCTCTATTTATAATGCCAGAAGGGGACCGAAGGGAGCGGGCGAAACTCGTCGTGGTCGTTGTCACAACGAGCTACTAGCATGGGCAATGGTATGGGACGGTGTTGTTTTCCCTAGCGAAGCTCAATGGCATGGTTACGCGGCGTGGGGCAGTGCGAGATGGTCGGAACACGTCGACGCTCTGGGCGGGTCCGACAGAAGTTTTAATGGCGAACTGGGTCTCCTGGTTGCGCGGCGACGAACGGGCATGTTTAGGGTATTCCTGGGGTGGTGGCGATCCTGCTTGCACGCGGCGAGGGCGGCGCGCAGTCTGTGGGCATGTGTCGCGGGTTGCGCTCTAACGCACTCTCGGCACGCTCGCAGAGAGGCTGGGCACGCTTGGGCTGGGTGGTCCAGGGGTAGGCAATGCTCGAGGCTTGGAAAGGGGGTGGCGGTGGATGGTGGTGAGTGTCCCAGACAAGGTTGGCGAGGCTAGTGAGGCTCCTAGCTGGCTGGCGTCATTGGGGTCGCAAGGGTTCTCTCGGCATGCTTGCCATTGATGGCATGGTCTGGTTTACAGTGACCTAGAGTGGCTTAAAAAAGTTAGATAATCTACTGAGGGTGTAGTGTGAGCTAGAAAGGGAACAAGTTAGGCAAAAATTACTGCTCACTATAGTGTTTAATGTTTGTTGGTTTGGTGTTTGCAAGGTGTTTGATGAAATGGCCAAAAGAGATTCAAATTTGAATTTTTTATTCAAACTTGGTGGGTGTGTTAGTTACATACTAGGGAGTCTTGGGTTAGCTGGAAAGGTCCAGGGTACTGGTTTGGTTGGGTTTTGAAAATGGGTGATCTTCACATATGTTAAAGATTCAATTTTGAAATGTCATTTGAATCAAGTTGCCAAATGTTTCTGTAAGTTTGAAAGGTGGGCCTGGGTTCACTTTTACTTGGTCTAGCAAGGGGTGAAAATAAATGGAAATGTTTCTGTTTGAAATCTTGGACTATAAACACTCAAAGTGGCCTAGTGATCAAGATTGGCAAAAATGACCATTTGCTTATTTGATTTGTTTTTTTATTTTCGCTTGATTTGTTTCTACTTGGAATTGTTTTAGATGATGTTGTTTTCATCTTTAAACCATTCCTTGATATTTAGATCAATCACAAAAGTGCATTCATGCATTCATACATTCATCACATTCACACATGCTTTCATATGATTGAATTAACAAAAGTTTTTGTTAACCCCAATTTTGGTGATTTGGAATTTGATAACCTTGTTCAATATTTTTGGGATGTTACAGGATAGGTGGATGGATAGACCAATTTATATATATGTTCATGGAGGCAATAGTTGGGCTTGGTTGGATTTGAGGTGGTTTAGGAGTGATGGCAAACTTTGTTGAAATTAAGGCTTCCATAACGGATACATCATGATGCCTCATAAACCATGTGGGTTCAAGAAAAACAAAGCTCCAATGGAAACAAAAGAAGAGTAGATTTATAGACCAAGATTAGTAGATCATAATCATGAAAAGAGCTGATCAAGGGGAGGTGGCATGTAGATGTGAGCTTATGCTAAAGTTGGCAAGATGATAAGATTTGTCGAAAAGATTATTATCTTCACTACAAAACCATCATGGATGAGTGGGATCCAGAAAGGTTCATACAAGGGCAAGAGTGGACTTTGGTAGTACTAGTGATGTACTACAAGATGGTTCAATTATATTCTCAATAATGAACATAGGTTGGAATAGGTAGAGCTCAGAATATTGAATCTAGATAAGACTTCCAGATTTAGCCATTTTGGCAGATTGACGGTTTTAGACTAGATTACAACAGGGAAACAAATTGAGAGAGTGAAAATGGTTTATCCTTCCCACCAAGTGGTTGATGTTGAGGTATAGATTGAGTAGAGGGGATCCATGCTTGGATTGGGTCTTCACTGAGTAGGAAACTATCAAAAGGGGATTATCCCCGGATTGATCTGATTAGGAGATGAGGTGGCGACTTTAGGGGCTTAGGATAGATCCAGATTTGGAGGCTTGGTTTGAGATTGATGATCACAAACATAGATCAGGTCCTAAGGGTTGAGCTACTATATTAGCTCACTCTAGCTCCTAAACAAACAAGGCAAACAACAGATCAAGGCAATTCATCAGACATCAGATCAAGGCAATTCATCTTATCAAACTTGTGAAACTACTACTGAAGTTATCCTCAAGCCCATCCAGAGGTAAGCATGGGTGTTGTGAAGAGATTGTGCTTTGAAGTACGGTAAGTACCTCTTGGTATTTCTACCAAGGTTGGAGTGAAAAGGTTTTAGGAAAAGTTTTGGAAAAACTACAGGTAAGAGGAGTTGAAGTTCTGTCTTGAAAACATAAGGAGATAAAATATAGGTCTCCATAGTTTTGCTAAGGGACACTAGTGAGATATTTGCTTTTTGTAAAGTCACCTTGGCTCAAGTTTGAATTTTTGGAACATTTGAGAATATGTAAGATAAGCCAAGACTTCTCTTTTCTAAAATAGCTTTTGTAAACTAGTGTTGAGATAAGAAGGATATCACCTAATACATAATCAGTTGCATGAACCCAAGTAAACATTGCAACACTTAATAAGAACAAGTTTTTGTTCCCCCTTATTTTTGTCATTTTGAAAAAAGATCAGGGTTGTTGAAATTGGGATGTTACAGACCTTTCCCCCTTAAAATAATATCATCTCGAGATTAGGGAGGAGTAGGGTTGGGTGAGAACATCCGCTTAACAATTTCAGGAGTGGAAATATGAGATGCTAACAGGTTTTATAGAAAACAAGCACGGTCAAATACGGGCCGGAGCTGAGTGGCTTCGGATTGATTTGTTTAGATTAAACGAGTGGAAAAGATGCAGTCTTTTACCCTTAGGAAAATTCTAGGTAGGTTTAGCGTAGACATGGTCCTTCCTTCTTCAGGCGGGACGACGAGCTGAGCCTTCTTTAATCGTTCCTTGCCGAAGTCAGATTTTCTGCCTTCTTAGTCTTGAAACGCCGGGAGTGTTGGCTGGATGGTCGACTCTGCGATGGAGAACTTTCCGGAAGTATCTTCTGATTTTGGAGTAGCGTCGATTATTATCCTTTAGGTAGGGTCTACGATTCTGATTTATAGGGTGGTTATCACATAACGATGACTAGGGTTCGAGTCCAGGGTTTTAGGGGGTTTTGTGCAGGAAAGACGCAGTCTTTCCCCCTTAGGGCAACACTAGGTGTGCTTGGTGGAGTACAGGCGTTCTGAGGTGGAATTTGTTGGAAGAATCTGCACCCTATGTTTGGAGTTGGTTGTCTTCTGTCATTCTTGCGCATACGACATCTTGAGGGCGCCTGAGGTAGTTTAGAGTTTCAGCAAATCGGCAGGATGTTGTGTTTGGCTGAAAGTCTTAGAATACAGCTTTTATGGGGTAGGGTCTTTCCTGGTTAGGTTTGATGCAACATCATGGGTAAAACACGCAAAGAACGAAATCATACTTGCATATCATCAAACAGAGTTCATACATAACTTAGAAGATCGGTGCTCGTTAATGTCAAGGCTACTTACGCAATACAGAATAGCTCTGAACTGCCAGGTGTCGAGGCACTTAGAGTTTTACAATACAGGTGCAGGGACAATACACAACTCTATGTATGTTGGGATAGGTGAGTTCCTGGGTGCGAAAATTACTTCAGGGAAACGTCCAAAATCTTGTCGCCATTCTGAGTTTGAAGGTTTCTCCTCAGGAAATACCTTCTCGGAGGAAGAGGAGGTTGTAAGAAACCCAATATTTACCTCAAACAAAAGTCGACAAATTAGTAAACAAAAAGAGTAAATAACCTTCAAGAGTGCCAACTTTCTTGGTAAGGCGAGTATTCAAGTTATTGATACTAGCTGCGCACCAGCAAAAAAGCTAATTAGCACGAACAACTAAAATTATTATGAAGTTAAGGAATGTTACACGGACTGGTTAACTTACCAGTTTTCTTCACAACAGGGACAATCTTCTCATATTTATCTTGTACTTTTTTGTGCGCAAAAAGCAACCTTTGAAATGCAGCTGTCCGGCGATCATGGGCAACCTGAAAAATGGAAGAAAGTTAAAAAAAAGAATAGAAAGATCCGAATCAAGCAAAACTTGACTCGGATCTAGGTGGCTGGATATTCAAAGTTAAAGAAGATCCGAATCAAGTAAAACTTGACTCTGAACCTGGTGGCTGGATATTCAAAGTTAAAGCAGATCCGAATCAAGTAAAACTTAATTCGGATCTAGGTGGATGGATATTCAAAGTTAAAGCAGATCCGAATCAAGTAAAACTTGACTCGGATCTAGGTGGCTAGATATTCAAAGTTAAAGCAGATCTGAATCAAGTAAAACTTGACTCGGATCTAGGTGGCTGCATATTCAAAGTTAAAGCAGATCCGAATCAAGTAAAACTTGACTCGGATCTAGGTGGATGGATATTCAAAGTTAAAGCAGATCTAAATCAAGTAAAACTTGACTTAGATCTAGGTGGCTGGATATTCAAAGTTAAAGCAGATCCAAATCAAGTAAAACTTGACTCGGATCTAGGTGGCTAGATATTTAAAGGAAAAGCATATCCAAATCAAGTAAAACTTGACTCGGATCTAGGTGGCTGGAAATTCAAAACTAAAGCAAATCCGAATCAAGTAAAACTTGACTCGGATATGAATGGACCATGGCTAATCCGAGTCACGAAGGGAATTGACTTAGCAAGAAACGCATTTGAAGCCTGACAAACCTTCCAAACAAAAAACGAGTTATCTGGGTGCAAGCTTCGGGGACTAGTGTATATATAATACCATCTGAATAATAAACAAAGTATCAATGAAAGCACTTACCTCATTCATCTTGTCACTTTCAAGGACAATCTTAGCAGCCATGTGCAAGCGACTGCTAATGTCGAATAGCTGAAATGGTTGGCTACTCAGATTTCCTTCAAGTTGATCGGCGGCGTTCCAGTTATTGGCATACTCTACCAAAGAGCCGAGGCTTTTCCCGCTTTGAGTATGGGTCAACACCTTACCTCGGGCCTATTGTGTAACTACCGCCGTTGTCGGACTCTTGTGAAGAGTAAGTTGAGTGTCGGCAGTAGGGACGACGATAGGCTTAGCAGAGGAAGATCCCTTGCAAAGTACATCAGCTATGCTGGGCTGAGAAGAGCTAGTTGGTCCCTTCTGAGATGCCGAGGGTTTAGTAACAACAACCTTCTTACTCTTAGTAGAGACTCCGGCAGGGGCAACAACTTCAGCACTAGGAATCACGCCCTTGCGTGGCAGCAGGAACTGTAGTTTCCAAGGGAGCTGAGGTGGTGATATCCTCGGTTGGAGTTGGAGTAGCGGCTGGGACTGTGGTGATCAAAGGGTCATTGGGGGAAAACTCGGTGGTCTTGAGAGGGGCAGCAGGCTCAACCAGGGGATCCGGTGTGGGGGTTATGTCGGCAAGAACGGTGGGAGCAATAGGCACATCTTGTTGAGGCGATATGTTGGTCGGCGCAGGAGGAGAATCAACACGAGAGGGACTAGGAACCCGATTATCTTCCAGAGGAGGAGGAGAAGGATGCCGAGTAGTATGGCTTGTCATACTCGGAACGCTTGGCTTTGCGGAGAGAGGAGCTCTGCGAAAGACAAAAAAAGTTGAGTCAAGCGGCAGAAAGAGAGAAACAAGAAATACAAATGAGAATAAACTCACCCAGTAACCCCAGGCATGGTCTTACGCCTCGGGATATGCTGCGAAGACTTCTTGACTCGCTTCTTGGGGGCAGCACCGGAGGGATCTGTTGAAGCGATGCGCTTCTTCGAAGCAGCAGGATCTTGAGAAGCAAGAGGTTCGGCGTCGTGCACCTGACCAGCTGGATTAGCTGGAAAAGAAGGAGCCGGAAATGCGTAAGAGATACGCACCGCGGCAACTACCTCAAGAATTTGGATGTCGTCGGAGTCACCTTCATCTGCGTGGGGCGAGGTCTTGCGACGGGCACGAACAGGAGCAACATCCGACTTAGGGACAAAATCCTCCGAGTTAGGTTCTCCGTTGTCCGGGGTATTACGATCTGCAGTCCAGGGAAGAGCCAAAACCTCGACATCTTCCATCTTTTGCTCTGTAAACCTCTGCGAGAGAAATAAAATAAGATCAGCAAAAGAACAATCACAAAAGCAATTCGGAAGCAAACACTAATGCTTAAACTTACCTGAGGAGGGGGATTCCCCCGAGAAAATGGCTTCAATCCCCATTCCCATTCTTCCGGCATATCAGTCTTAAAGATAGCCCGGACGCGCTTATAGATGTGATAATCGTCGAGCTCAACCGTAGATACTCGGTTGGGATACAAAGGACCACTCATATAACAGAGCTTATGAGTGCGAAGCTGAAATGGGCAGATTCGGCTGCTGATGAAGGCGGTCATTAAATCTTCACCACGGAGCCCGGCGCGAATTAGTTCTTTGAGCCGAATCTCAAATGCCTCGGCAAGAGCATGGCTTTTTCTAGGATTGTAGTTCCAATTCTTCTTGGAGGGGGGACCGATAGAGAAAGCGGGGATCCGAATCTTATCTTCCTTCCCTGTATTTTTGACATAGAAAAACGATCTATGCCATTTCTTACAAGACTCGAGGCCGGCGACACGGGGGAACTCAGAATTTCTCCGAGGTGTAATGGACGCAGCCCCGCATTGGGTAAGAGATTTCTCAGAAGGATGAAGAGATTTGTCCGGCACAACATTAGATCGGATTTGAAAGAATTTGGACCAAACATGTATGGAGGACCAAAGGCCGAAATACCCCTCTGAAGCCGAGATAAAAGCTGACAGAGAGGCAATAGCAGGTGATGCGGCTGGAGGCCGAAGTAATCAAGGAATCCCTTAGCAAAATCTCTAAGGGGGAGGCCGAACCCACGAGTGAAGTGGGCCATGAAGACTACATACTCGCCTTTATTGAGTACGGGTGAGGATTCCTTGTCGGGCAAGCGACAGCTTACGTCGGCGGGAATCCGGTGCGTTTTAATTAACCACTCTACCTCTCGACGAGTAACGGTGGAACCCTGCCAGGAACCCCGTTCTGGACCGGGCGCAAAGCCATCGTCCTCGACGAGAGCTCCGCTAGCGGAACTAGACATAGGCTCGTCGGAGGAATCAACGGAGGAAAGACTAGCGGCGGGGAGAGGCCTAGAGGTACATGGCCCCGTCGTGATTCTAACAAGCACGGTGGCGGAACAAAAAAGAACCGCCGCGGGGAATCTAAGAAAACCAGAGAGATGCCTAGCGGGCAGACCTAGTGGCGGCGTTGTAGGAAAACTCACCGGCGGAAGCACCGGCGCAAGGGCACTGCGGCGAGGTCGTAGGAGCCGAACAACAGCAGCATGACCGTCGAGGGGGACGACAATGGTGCGACCGCTAGAACATGAACGGAGGCGGCGGCGCGAGGAAGAAGATGAAGGGAAAACGAGGGGGGAAAGTGAATCGCCTAGCCCCGCTCCCCTCTTTATAACCGCGTAATGTTAGCGGTAGTGGGATCGTGGCTATGCCACGATGAGCGCATAATCGCGTGTGTGGCGAAACCGTCCGCAAGTAGTGGAGCCACACCGAAGACCACACAACGCAGCAGAGGATCGGGCCTTCTGACCGATGCGGGACTCGAGGCGTCACTGCGCCGGCGCGATAGGCGCAGTAATTACCGTAGCTTGTCAGTGACCACTGTAGAGGAACAAAAAACTAGAAAACAATGATGATTGATACATGTAGGACGAGGCTTACCCAAGAAGCCACACGAATACGTCGAACAAGGGGAGATAACTCAGAAAGTAATCCACGGAAGGAAAAATATGAAAAGAACAAGAGGGTGGCGAATAAAAAACGTCGGCTAAGAAATACCTCGGAAAGAAAGATAGAAGAATGTCGGGAAACTGATGTGGCCCAGCCGAGTATTCCGGGAGGACCGCACCAGCTTCGGGGACTAATGTTGGGGGGTGACCCCGAATAGGGTCAAGAAAGGGGAAAGACGAAAGGAGTCTCCCTCATCTTAAGCCGAATTACTGGTTGTGTCGGCCGAATCATGTAAGATTCGGCCGAGATAAGCAGGGCCATGACAAATGTAGAATGAGTAATACCTTGTACGTTCGACATATGGGTTAAGTCGCCCGAATGAGCCTGACTAACTTGAATGCAGGTGAAGGCTGAGCCGAGTTATGCGAGATAAGGCCGAATAACATGAAGCTTGCAGGAGAAGGAGGCACCTATAGTCAAACCCTAGTCACTGGCTAAGAGGAATCTAGATAGAGCCAAGCACAAAGGACAAGGAGCAGAGCAGCAGAAGGGCAGACAAACATCACGGAGGTGACAATGAGGAAGCCCGAGGCGTGCATGTGAAGGTTTCTGGAACATTGCCGAAGATAGAAGTGGGACACGGACAGGAGGCCGCCGTGTTACCATATTGGGACAAGCATATTCCAAGGATATGCTTTCCATGTCAGCCCTAGAAGGAACCAAGGAACCTCTTTATAAGGGGGGACGCGGGCTCCAGAGAGGGGATGGATTCATTCTACGCCGTAAGGCTCGTGTTGTTGTTTACTTTTTCTCCATGAAACAGCTCTAGGAGCACTTGTAGTTCTTGAGAAGAAGAATAGAGATCTATTCATAGGACACTTGAGTGTAGAAATCACTACATCTTCCCTCCCTAGATCCCTCTAGCATCCATTGGCCCCATACTTTAGCCTACCCATGGCATCTTCCGTGCCACCACCACGACAGTTGGCGCCCACCGTGGGGCAGGAGCGGTGCTAGCTGGAGTCAATATCCGGACGGGAAACTTCATCCACACCGGCGAGCAGGTTGTCTCTGGCTTAGTCCAGAGATTTGATCTCTGGGACTATGTCAGTGATAAAGCGGGTAGCTTCAGGAGGAAAGCGCCTCCGCGCAATGGCGTCTTCATCAACCTGGGCACGCACAAGGTCTACTTCGGCATCGACACGTCCTGCGTCTATCCTCACCGAGTCATTGAAGCAGGAGAACCTCCCCTCCGTGCTGCTAATGGTCCGCGTTGCGCATGCCCCGTTAGTAGCGTCGAGGTGATGGTGACGGCCGCTGCACCAACAGCGGGAGCGGGCGCCGGACCAAGCAGAGACCCAGTAATAGGAGCACAGATGGCCACAAAACAGACAGCTCCATAGCCCACCGAGGTAGATCCGCCTATAACCAAGTCGTCCGAGGTGCAGGAGACAACCCCGAAGGCGGAAAGGGTAAGATGGCCACCTCAGGAGAGCCAGAGAATATTCTTCAGGCAACCATTGATAATCTAACCACGCCTGTGGCACCGATACTTGATCAGGCTAACGCACATGCGGAGTTAGAAGAAACTAGACAAAAAGTACTAGTAGAGGCAAAAAAGGTGTCGGCCTTGCGGGAATCCTTAAACAGGACCCTGCGAGAGTATGCTAGAGCAAACAAACTAGATGAATTGAGATTAAGATGAAAGAACCTCATGAATGATATCAACAAAGAGCATGACGCTCGTGCAGATGATTCAGTCGATCTAGGCTTGCCGAGGTATAGTACCCCGTCAAAGAACCTCAAGGCGGCAAATGCCGCAGCTTTGGAGCTGGAAGGATTAAGCGGGGAAGCCTCGCAAAAACAGCAAGAAAGAGTAAATGATCTGGTGCACATCGCGAACCAGCGGAATGAGGAAATGCTTAGGGCTGACCCGGCAAGGCCAGGAGCTTCGCGTATGGTTCATTCGGCAGGAGAAGCCCCCACACTATCTGTGGCAGCAGCATCCTCACCCGGAAACAATGCGCGAAAAGATAGAGCGGTGACCTCGGGAAAAAGAAATAAGCAAGTTGTTCCATATGATCCGGCAGTAGCCGGGAAAGTCAATGAGAACAGAGGCAATGGCAGCCGAGGTAACAGTGGAGATAGAAACCCCGACCGTGCTAACAAAGGGCATGGGGACCTCGGAAGGGGAAATCATGAGAACCATAACCCGGCGGACGGGAGAAGAAACCCTCCACCAGATCCTCAGTCGAGGTATGAGCCTCGACAAGAGCGAGAAGCGAGACCAGCTCACCATAATCAGGCAAATGATAGGTACAATGATGGTTACTCGGATATGGAGCATGCAGAACATGGTGGGAATAACAAATATGGAATACAAGAGAGGGTCATTTATAGAAACTTGCCGTCAACTGACGCAAGATTGAAACTAGACAGATTATATCGGTCTAAGCTATTGGAGGAACAGGTTCCACCTGGTCCGGCGTGCTTTGGACTTCGAATCATGGGCGAACCACCAGTGCCGAACTTTCAATTGGCAAGGGGCACGATAACATACAATGGGAGCACAAAACCACAAGATTGGTTAATTGACTATGCCATGGCAGTGAAAATAGCTGGCGGAAACTTACGATGGGCGGTGAGATACGTCCCACAGATGCTGGAAGGACCAGCCAGGGTATGTCTAAACAATCTTCCAACATGTAGTATCAACTGTTTGTTAGATTTTGAAGAAATGTTTGTCAGCAATTTCACTAGTACGTATAAGAGACCAATTAGGCCTCAACAGCTCGCAATGTGCAAGCAGAAGCCGAATGCAACGGATAGGGAATTCTTGACTCGGTGGTGTAACCTAAGAAACTCATGTGAAGGGGTCATAGAATCTCAAGCGATAGCTTGGTTTGTTCAGGGATGCCGATATGGAAGTGTGTTATGGCAAAGGTTGCAAAGAGATATGCCAACCACATTGGCAGAAACCATCAGGATAGCAGATTCTTATGCTCTAGGGGATCCGACACAACCAGAATTAATGTCGGCAGAGCATCGGGAGCACCAAGATCGGTATGCCAGAGATGCATCCGGATCATCACGGCGCAATGAATACCGAGGTAGAAGAAGGGAAGAGAGGCCGGATTACAGATATGCATCCAATCAGGTGGTAGCAGTTGTGCAGGATCAACCGAGTCATGGGAACAATCAGTGATAGAAAAAATGGTCATCAGCAGTGGACGCCAAGGAATGAAGGGAAAAGACAATGGACACCAGAACAGAAGAAGCAGTGGCAGGAAAGGCCGAAGTACACGTTTGATTCCATGCTGGATCAACCGTGTAAGTTCCACACTCGAAATCCGGCCAAGCCGGCTAATCATACGACTCGTCAATGTGCTTGGATGAAAAATGCAATGGGAAGCCCGGCGGGCATGCAAGAACCTCCTCATCAAGCGCATTAGCAGCAGCAGCCACAGCTAACCGGAGCAAATGCGAAGCAGTTAATGTTACCACCGCCTCCTTCGAGGTATGATAACTCGGACGAGAGGGTTGCAGTACATCAAGTGGTTAATCAAAATCAATATGGAAGGGAAAACCCCAGGAACAATGGGCGTAATGATTACAGGGTGCATCATCAATCATATTGTGTGTTTACAACAGAACAGCAAGATAGACAGAGTGTACAGCGCCAACATATCGAAGTGAATGCAGGTATGCCGGCAGTACCAAGATATGTGCCCTGATCTGATCAAGAAATAACCTAGAGCATAAAGGATCACCTAAAGATAATGCCGAACCCAGGGTCGTATGCACTGGTACTAGATCCGACATTTGTCGGGCCCAACATTAATGTGAAATTCTCAAAAGTACTCATTGATAATGGGAGTAGTATCAACATTATGTACAAAGACACAATGCACAAACTCGGAATAGCACAGAATATGCTACAATCCACGAGAACCATGTTCCATGGAATAGTGTCGGGTCTCTCGTGCGAACCCATTGGGAAAGTCCGAGTAGATGTATTATTCGGCACAAGGGAGAATTGCAGAGCGGAGAATTTGGATTTTGAAGTAGTGGACCTAGAAAGTTTCTATCATGCTTTACTCGGACAGCCAACACTGGCTAAATTCATGAGCAGCTGCCACATTACCTATTTGAAAATGAAGTTACCCGGGCCACAGGGGGTAATAACAGTAGCCGGAGATTACAGAAAATCAATGGAATGTGCTTCATCCGGGTCAAACCTGGCCGAGTCATTGGTAATTGCAAGGGAAAAAAGAAGGATTCAGGAGGTAGCAGCCCTGGCTCAGTCGGTACAGCTGAATATGCCGGCATTAGCCAACCCGCATGGGAGTGTTTCTTTCCAGCTGACTAAAGAGACGAAAAAGATCCAGATAGGTGAGCAGTTCCCAGAGCGCACCATCACGATTGGTGCTGGCCTATATGCCAAATAGGAAAGCGAGCTCACCAACTTCCTCCGTGAGAATCGGGATATCTTTGCATGGTCAACTCAGGACCTGCAAGGTGTGCCAAGGGAGTTGGCTGAGCACTCTTTGCATGTAAGGCCAGGAGCAAGGCCGGTGAAGCAACCTCTCCGCCACTTCACCGAAGACAGGAGAAAAATAATAGCGAATGAGATAGCTCGGCTCCTTGCGGCCGGGTTCATCATGGAAGTGCTTCATGCGGATTGGCTATCAAATCCGGTGTTAGTAGAAAAGAAAAAGGATGACCCGAATGTAGCCGTCGGATGGCGAATGTGTATCGATTACACGAACTTCAACAAGGCGTGTCCCAAAGATCCTTTTCCTTTACTTAGGATAGACCAAGTCATTGATTCGACCACTGGTTGTGAGCTGTTGTCATTTGTAGACGCGTATTCTGGTTTCCACCAGATAGCGTTAAATCTGGCCGATCAAATAAAGACTGCGTTTATTACCCCATACGTGGCTTATTGCTATCGCATCATTCCATTCGGCATGCGTAATGCAGGAGCAACATACCAAAGATGCATGCAAAAGTGTCTATATGACAAGATAGGAAAAATGGTGTATGTAGATGATGTGGTTATAAAAAAAAGAGAGCAAAACGTTCCTTGATGATATTCGGCAGACATTAGCAAACTTGAGAAGATTCCGAATGAAGCTTAACCCGGAAAAATGTACCTTCGGTGTGCCGGCTGGAAAATTACTCGGTTTCCTCGTGTCCAGCCGAGGTATAGAGGCAAATCCAACTAAAATCCGAGCATTTGAAAAAATGGAACTGCCGAGGTGTCTGAACGATGTACAAAAATTCACGGGATGCCTGGCTTCTCTGAGTCGATTCATATGTCGGCTGGGGGAAAATACATCTATATCAACTGATGAAATTTTTTGATAAATTCATCTGGACACCACAGGCTGATAATGCATTTCATGAGTTGAAAAAGATGTTGGTCACAGCACCGATCTTAGCTTCTCCATTGTCAAAATAACCTATGTTACTTTATGTAGCCGCCACTAACATAGTGGTAAGTGTGGTGGTTGTGGTGGAGAGGAATGAAGGGGATAAGTCAATACAAAGGTCGGTATATTACCTAAGTGAGGTATTATCGGCCTCGAAGCAGAACTACCCGCACTACCATAAGATGGCTTATGGAGTATACATGTCGGCGAAAAAACTCAAACACTACTTAGAAGAGCATCCGATAAAAGTAATTTGTGAAGCGCCCATAGCCGAGATATTGAGCAACAAAGATGCAAGTGACCGAATAGAAAAATGGGCAATCAAGTTATAACCTTATGCTCCGCAATTTGATAGGCGAGATGCAATCAAATCTCAGGCAGTGGCCGACTTCTTTGTGGATTGGGCCGAGGTACAATATGAGCCCCCATTGCCAGATCCGAACTATTGGACAATGCATTTTGACGGATCCAAGCTGAGAAATGGGTTAGGGGCAGGAATAGTATTAACTTCGCCGAAAAAAGATCAGCTGAAATACTTGTTACAGATTCATTTCGCTGCATCAAACAATGTGGCCAAGTATGAAGCGCTCGTCCATGGGTTAAAAATGGCAAAAGAGATTGGTATACGTCGGATCCTATGCTACAGGGATTCAGACCTGGTAGTACAGCAAGTATCAGGCAATTGGGACGCACTAGATGCGAATATGGCCTATATAGGTTTCATGTGCAAAAAATCAGTGGTTATTTTGATGGGTGCGAATTTCATCACATACCTCGGGCGGAAAATGACGGTGCAGATACACTGTCAAAACTCGGATCAACTAGGCAATCAATTCCCCCGGGCATTGCACTGGAACACCTGAGAAAACCATCAATTACACCTTCGCCAGAATCCGAGTCGATTTGTATCTCGGCAGAGCTGATAGAAGTAAATGTGCCAATGGAAATTGACAAAGAATATGACCCGAACTCTATAAGAGTGAACCCGGCCAACACACGAGTTGTCAACACCCGGATTTTTCAATCCTAGATGCCTGTTATGCCATACATCGCAATCCTAGGATTACCATTTTTGCGAGACTTAACAGAATTGGATACCATAGTACATCATCCATTACAAACGATACATAAGTTCTTACACAAATAGGGATCTCATGATCCAGTTCTTAATACAACTTCAAGCAGCGGAATACATAATAATAACGGTAGCGTAGGCAAAGCTCCATCTTCGGGGTCACAGGCAATGCTGACGATGGGAGATGATCCTAGTTGTCATAACCTTCCTGGGGTCCATCTTCCAGGTACTCCTCTTCATAGTCTGGCCATGGGAATAGCCAGGGACAAAGCCATGAGTACTCTTTAAGTACTCGCAAACTAATACTAACAGGTAAAGGGGTTTTTGGTTAATAGGACACTAGACTCTACGGTTGTTTTGCAAAAGCCATATTTATCTCTACTAGGTTCCAAAGCTAGTCACAATTTTATAACTCCTAAGTGGGAACTTGTATTTCATATCACAACTCTGTTGTGGTCAAGTCAAAGTCTCAATTCATTTCACAAGTCATTTTGAAAAATCTGACGGGGGAACAGTATGGCCACTCCAACTGTCCATAACCGCGGACGCGGCTATTCGAATAGTTTGACACTCTGCGGAGATTGTACACTTTCACCACAACATTCGATACCTCCGTCAGGAACAAATCCTGAATTTACCATACTTAGTATGCGGATAATCAATCCTAACCTTTCAATTACACGCCCTAGTATAAGAACCTCTCCTGTGAGTTTGGCCTCCCAACCATGACCAACTGTCATCTTGGGTACTGCACAGGTGGACAATCTTCACAAGGTAGCCTCAGCTCAGACCTTGGCCGTGAGGTAACTAATACTGAGGGATATACGTTTCCAGTCAAGCCCTACCCAATATTCGGGTATTGTGCTTGTACGATAAAATTGGAATGGTATCGCATCCAAACAACCATCAGTTTTATAAAGGTTAAGGCTCATTCCTCAACATTTTCATCACCAAAATCATCAGGTGTTCGGAAACACATGTCCAAAACATTTCAATAGAATGATCCATGATTCCAAGGTTTTCATAACCATTTTTCCACCAAGTATTCCCATCTAAAAGTTGATCAAGTTTTATGCTTAGCACTAGCATCTATAAGTGGGGGTAGGCACTAATGAGGGGTGGTGGACTAGTGGAGTTTCAACTAAGTACAACCTTATGTCTTAGGATGATATCAAGGTTTCTAACTTAGGCCAAATTTTATGCTCTTCATGCAACCTGCAGAATCTTTCTAGTATCTATAATTCACTTAAGTAAACTCTAAGTAAGCTTTGATAAAGAAATAAAGTAAGAAGCTTGCAAGTAAAACTAGGATTGGTTTATCGAATGGGTATGATCACATATGCTTAAGGCATATGGTGGGCATAGTAACAAGTAGTGGTTTGTTGCATCAGTAGGGTATCTTGCAAGGATAGCTTGCATTGGTATAGTATCAGCTTGCATAGGTAAAGTATGTTGCAAGTGTTAGCTTTGCTTGTGCAGAGCAGTGGTTGAAGTTCTCCTCGGCTTCTTCTTCGTAGTCTCCTCCTTCCTCCTCGTATCCTTGGTCGGTACTAGCGTCTATGAATAAATACGAGGTACACAATAACCAAACAATACTTAACTACTTGCAATCATCACACACAAGGGTCCTATAGATGATCTAGCATCATGTCTAACATTACAATATTAAAGCTTGGTTTAATTCCTTTTATTTTTAGAAACGTAATTTATACTCATTGAAAAACTACTTAAGATTTAATATTCTCCAAACCAAATATGGGATCATGTTGACACATGTCATCACCTGATATTGTAGTCCATGGGAATGTGATTTAAAGTGGTGTCACAATTTAATAAGGTTTCACCATTTTATTTTAATTAATTAAAGTGGCTAGTAATGCCTATGGGGAATTCTTTTATTACTTGAACATTATTTCTGCAAGTAAACCTATATATTTTTATATATTCTGAAAGGTATGGTTAAATGTGATTTTTGAGAGTTGGAATCAACTCAAAAGCTATTATGGTTTAAATTTGAAAAATGTTTGAATGCAGAAAAACTGCTGCCTTGTTATTTTTACCATGGGTGATCTATAGATCCAAATGACTTGAATCCAACGGGCTTGGATTCAGCATTCACAGACCTTTCCAACAAAATTGGTTTCATTCAATTTGGTGCACTGAATCGATCTGGGTTGATTTTTGAAGTTGGGTACAGAAGTGTGTTTGAATTGAAATGGAAAAAGTTTAATTTGAATAACTGGGCTGCGCGGGAAAAGTAAACGGGCCGGCCTGCTAAGCGCAGTGCTCCCGCGGGCTTCTTAAGTGGGTGTCCCCACTCGTCAGTGACACGGGGCTGGGCGAAGCGGTATGGGGCAACGTGGATCGTTCGATCTAGTTCTAATCCAACGGCTGGGAGTCATCGTCGACGCGAGACAGCGCCAGCGAGAACGAAACCTAGCGCGGCCAGTGAGTGGTGCTGGGAGCTCACCAGGGTACGGGCAAGGGTCGGTGAGGCGAGCGAACGATGAAGTCGACGACGGCGAACTCAGGGATGGTCGAGGCAGCTCCTGGGGTGGACGAAATCGATGGCTCCCTTCTTCTCCAGAGGCGGTGGGCTTCGGTGAAATTCCGGTGGGGCGGTGCTCGCCTTTCTCTGAGAACGGTGTGGCACGATCAGTGAGGAGAGGGGAGTGAGATGGTGTGAAGAAATCGAGCGGGGGTGGCCTCTATTTGTAGTCGAGCGAGGGGACCGTCGGGGAGCACGGTGACCTCGTCGAGGGCGATGTTACAGGCGGCTAATGGCATGGGCAAGGGTAGGGGACAGTGCGGTGTCTCCTGGCGATGCTCAACGACATCGTTTCGAGGCATGGGGCGGTGCGGCTTGGTCTGCAACGGGTGATGCTCTGCGCGGCAGAGGCGGCGTCTTCGACGGCGGGCAGTGGCTGTGCGGCACGGGGCGGCAAACGGGGATGTCTGGCAGTCTCCTGGGTCGGTGGCGATCATGTGTGCACGCGGTGAGGGCGGCGCACGGACTGTGGGCGCTGGTCAAGGGTGGTGCTCTGGCGCACGCTCGGCATGGTCTCTGGCGGTCTGGGCGCGGTTTGTGCGCGTGGTCCAGGGCTTGGCAACGCTCGTGGCTGGGACAGTGAGTGGCGGTGGACGGTGGGCTGCCTCCCAGACATGCTGGCTAGGCTTGCTGCTGCTCCTAGCTTGCTGTCGACTATGGGGTGGCAAGGGTGTGCTCGGTTGTTCACCATTGATGGCAATGGCAAGCTCACAGTGGTGCTAGTGCTTGGCTAATCTTCCTAGATGATCTACTGATCTGGTTGTGAGCTAACTAGGGAACAAGTTAGGCAAGAATCACTGCTCACAATAGTGTTTGATGTTTGTTTGATTTGTGTCTGCAACCTGTTTGATAAAATGGCCGCATGAAATCAAGTTTTGAATTTTGAAAAGATTTTTGGTGGGTTTGCTAGATTGGTGCTGGTGAGTCTGCAGATGCTGGGGTTTTGAAAGTTGAGCTTGTTTGAGTGGTTTTTGAAAAAGTGGGATCTTCCCATATGATAAAGATTCAATTTTGAATTGTCATTTAAACTATGCATTTGAAAGTTTATGGATGATCACAAAGTGGGCCTTGATACTTTGTTATGAGTACATTCAAGGGGTGCAAAGATCCAGAAAGTTTCTGTTAGGTTCTGAAAGTTTGAAACAGCCAAAGTAGGCATGAGAGTTAAATTGGTCAAAGTGACCATTCATTTAATATATGTGTTTTGATTTACTGGTCTTTAGGAAAAGTGTGGGAAATGTTTTAGATGATGTTTATTTCACCTAAGACACATTTTACAAGCAATGAAACAAACAAACAAGGTGGTTTTAAAAGAATTCAAATTCCATGCATACACATATGCATGCATTCATAATTTTATTTAACAAAGTTTTTGTTAACCCTAATTTTGATGATTAGAAATTGATGATCCAAGTTTAGTATTTTTGGGATGTTACAAACCTTCCCCCTTAAACAAAATCTCGTCCCGAGATTTGAAAAAGGAGGAAAAGATTACCTAGGATTTGAAGAGATCGGGAAACTCCGTCCTGATGTGATCTTCGCGCTCCCAGGTAGCTTCCTCTTCTGTGTGGTTGCTCCACTGAATCTTGAGAAACTTGATGCTTCGGGTTCGGGTAGTTCGAAAATCTTCTTCCAAAATGCGGATGGGTACTTCGGGATAGGTTAGGTCATCGTTTATCTCTGTGGTCCGATGGTCGATATTCTTGAACACTTCGGTCTTCTCGGGGACTTCGAGACACTTGCGAAGTAACGAGATATGGAACACATTGTGTACTGCTGACATCTCTTCGGGTAGTTCCAATTGATACAATACTTCTCCTCGACGGTTCAGAATTTTGAAAGGTCCGATATATCTGGGGGCTAACTTTCCTTTGAGTTGGAAACGCTGCATTCCCTTCAATGGTGACACTTTCAGATAAACAAAATCTCCTATATTGAAGGCGAGGTCTCTACGTCTCTTGTCGGCGTAACTCTTCTGTCGGGATTGGGCGGTCTTGAGGTGCTCACGAATCTTGTGAACCTTCTCTTCTGCTTCTCGTAGGATGTCGGGTCCGAAAATCTGACTCTCTCCTACTTCCGACCAGTTCAAAGGGGTGCGACACTTGGATCCATATTCTAACTCTTTCGTACATGAATTCAAATGGGGCCATTTGCAGACTGGCTTGATAACTATTGTTGTAAGAAAATTCTGCGAACGGCAGACAGTATTCCTACTTGGATCCATATTCTAACACGCATTCTCTCAACATATCTTCGAGTATTTGATTTACTCGCTCCGTTTTTCCATCGTTCTGAGGGTGGTACGCGGTACTGAAATCTAGGCGGGTTCCTAAACTTTCTTGAACTTTCTTCCAGAATCTCGAGGTAAACTGAGTTCCTCGATCCGATACTATGTTCTTGGGGACTCCATGCAAACTGACGATTCAAGCGATGTACAACTCCGCTAGCTTCGAACTCTGATATGTGGTCTTGACGGGCAAGAAATGGGCGATTTTGGACAACCTGTCCACTATGACACAGATAGAGTCATTTCCCCTACTAGAAGTAGGTAGTCCAGTGATAAAGTCCATTCCTACAGAATCCCATTTCCATTCCGAAATCTGCAAAGGTTGCAACAATCCAGCAGGTCTTTGATGTCCTGCCTTGACTCGTTGACATATATCACACTTGGCGATATAGCTTCCGATTTCTCTCTTCATCTTATGCCACCAAAATTGCTCTTTCAAATCTTGATACATCTTAGTTCCTCCGGGATGGATAGAATAAAGAGTATCATGAGCCTCCTTCAAAATAACTTCTTTCAACTCAGAATCTGCTGGTATACAAAGGCATCCTTTGTACCACAACACTCCTTCTTCGTCCACGGTGAATCCGGGTACTTTGCCTGTACCGATACGATGCTTGATTCCGTCGATACTAGCATTTTCCTTCTGCGCCTCCTTATTCTGACTGATCAAAGTGGGCTGGAGTTCTATGCTAGCCAAAAATCCTTCACTTACTAATTCCATTCGAAAATCTTCCATCTCCTTGTGCAAACATGGTTGCTCCTTCAAAATCATGGAGTTCAATCGGCACGGCAATCTGCTAAGGGCATCGGCTACCACATTGGCTTTACCAGGGTGATAGTGAATGTCCAGGTCATAATCCTTGATTAGCTCAATCCATCTTCTCTGCCTCATATTCAGCTCCTTCTGAGTGAATATATACTTTAGGCTCTTGTGATCCGAATAAATCTCACAACGATTTCCCATCAGGTAATGTCTCCATGTCTTCAGGGCTAGGACTACGGCTGCGAGTTCGAGGTCATGGGTTGGGTAGTTTTGCTCATGTTGCTTCAATTGTCGAGATAGATAAGATATAACTTTGCCTTCTTGCATTAGAACACATCCGAGACCAATCTTGGATGCATCACAATACACATCGAAGGGCTTCGTGATATCCGGCATGATCAAGATTGGGGCTGAAATCAATCTCCTTTTGAGTTCTTGAAAACTCGCTTCGCACTTGTCTGTCCATTCAAACTTCTTGTCCTTCTTCAGCAATTGGGTCATGGGTCTGGCGATACTCGAGAATCCTTCTACGAAATTGCGGTAATATCCCGCCAATCCGAGAAAAGCACGAACTTGGGTTTTAGTGGCTGGGGCTTGCCAATCTTCTACATCTTTCACTTTGGAAGGGTCAACGGCAATTCCTCTGGCAGATACAATGTGACCGAGGAATCCTACCTCCTGTAACCATAATTCACATTTGCTAAACTTGGCATACAACTGATGCTCTCTAAGGGTTCCAAGAATGGTCCTTAGGTGTAGCTCATGTTCTTCTTCTGATTTGGAATAAATCAGGATGTCATCGATGAAAACAATGACAAACTTATCCAGGAAGTCCATAAAAATCTTATTCATGAGGTTCATGAAATAAGCGGGGGCATTGGTTAACCCGAAAGACATGACGGTATACTCATACAATCCATATCTGGTGGTAAAGGCAGTCTTTGGAATATCCTCTGCACGAATTTTGAGTTGATGATAGCCAATTCTAAGATCAATCTTAGAAAACAGTTTGGCACCGGTCAACTGATCAAACAAATCTTCTATCTTGGGCAAGGGGTACTTGTTCTTGATGGTGACATCATTCAACTTCCGATAATCCGTACACAAACGGTTACCTCCATCCTTCTTGTGCACAAACAAGACAGGTGATCTCCATGGGGACGCACTTGGTTGAATCAATCCGATTTCTAGCATGGAATCCTGTTTCTTCTTCAGTTCTTCTAGTTCCGACGGGTTCATACTATAGGGTCTCTGGGCTATGGGTCCGGTTCCGGGGATTAGTTCAATGATAAACTCGATATCCCTATCTGGGGGCATACAGGGCAAAACATCTGGAAATACATCGGGGTATTCACATACTATCCGGACTTGGTCAATGGTAGGTTGGGCTATACTCTTGTTGCATTTAAATTGGCGAGGTAAGGTTTCAGATATATGCTCGACTGATATTTCGGCTGTACTGGTCATGGAGATGGCTTTCTTGGCACAGTCAATCAATCCTTTATGTTTGGACATCCAATCCATTCCTAGTACTACTTCCAAACCTTTAGTTCTGAGTACTATCAGATTAGCATAAAAATCTATGCCATGGATTCGGATAGGGACGGCTTTGCAAATTTGCCTAGCCTTGGTGGTTGATCCGGGAATTTGCACAATCATCACATGCTTCAATTTGGTTGGTTGAATTTTACTAGTGCATGCAAATTCTTCGGTGACAAATGAATGCGATGCACCAGAATCAAACAAAACTCTTGCAAGTACTGAATTAACAGAAAACATACCCAGCATGACGGCTGGCGCTTCCTGAGCTTCTTCAACATGCATGAGAAAAAGACGGCCATTGCGGTTGAGTGAATTCCCTGGGGAAAATCTTCTTCCGGGCTGAACACGACGCTGCTGTTGAGCTGGGGCATTGGCATTGGGGGCTGTAGCATTCTTCTTGTTGGGGCACTCGTTAGAATAGTGGCCTTTATTTCCACAGTCATAACAAGTCACTTGCGACTTGTCCTTGGCTGCTACAGGCACAGCATTGCTTCCAGTCCTCGGGGCAGTGTTGGTGTTGGCGGTAGCATTGTTGGTGTTGAACTTGGGTGGGGCACGGGTGAAATTGCTAGAGTTGCCGGGGTTGTTGTGATTTCCTCCGGGTCTAGGGTTTCCACGGTTGGGATAGGTCGGACGGTTCATCGGGGGTCTGTTGGTTCTTGGGGCAAATCCTGGGGATGGGTTGGGGCGGTACTTTGGGGTCTGATGGGTTCCTGGCTGATGCATCATACGACGCTTACGGTTCTCATTGGCTTGGTTGATCTTTGCTTCCATCTGGATGGCAGAGTCGACAAGGGCTTCAATATCCGCAAAGGGGATATTGACTAACACCGTCTGCATCTCGTCATGCAGACCATTCAGGAAGCTTTCTTTCTTCTTGGCTTCGGTGTCTATCTCGTCCGGGGCATACCTAGCTAATGACAAAAATTTGTCATGGTATTCCACTATAGTCATTCTTCCTTGCTTCAGCTCTCTGAACTCGTCTCTCATTCTCTTGATCAAACCTGGTGGCACATGGGTTCTGCTAAACTTGACCTTGAATTCCTCCCAGGTCATCATCTGGCCTCCGGTCATTGCACGAACACTGTTCCACTATGCTCTGGCATCTCCGGCTAGATAATGGGTGGCGAACAGGACTTTCTCGTTGGCTTCCACTCCGGCGACTTCTAGGTTATTTTCCATGGTTTGCAGCCAATCATCGGCGTCTAGGGGCTCTTCTGACTTAGTGAAAACAGGTGGGTTGGTGTTCTGGAAATTCTTGAGCTTAGATCCATGGTGGTCCTAATTTCCGTGGCCTTGATTGTTGTGGGCTAGCTGGGCTATCTGTTGCAGGGTGGCTAGGTTGGCTTGACGTTCCGCTCTTTAAGCTTCGCGGTCAGAAGTCAACAGTTGCAGGATCTGCAACATCAGGTCCGGGGCTGAACCACTTCCTCCACGTGGCATCTGAAGATTTAGATCGATAATGAGAAAAGAGGGAAATTTCTAAGGTTTCAGGTACTTTGAAAAGTTTTAAAGGTTTGACTCAGATTTTTCTAGCAACTTGCTTTTTCATTCATTCATTCATTCATAGCACACAGTACAACACACCACAACAAGGAAAACAGATGGTTTTAAGAACCATTCTGAGAACTACGATACAGTGGGACCGAATACTACTCCCTACGCTAGTGCTCAAGTGCTACTACTCCTCGGAGTCTGTGGCTTCATCATCATCGATGAAGGAGAAATCATCCTCATCGGTGAAGAAGTCCATGGCCTGATCCTCCAGAAAATCATCGTCATCGCTGAGATAGGAGTAAGGGTCTCCACGAAGATCCTCTCCTGCATTCTCCCTTTCCTCCAACTTCATGTCTCTCTCGTGGATGGTCTCCTCCAGAGATGAGATGCGGTGGCGAAGACGGGCAATGATGCGCTCCTTCTTGTCGAGCTGATGGCGGCGAGACTTGCGGTCCCTTGCTAGCATGGCAATGGTCTGGTCCTTTGTCTTGATGATGGCAGACTTGTGGTTGTAGTAGTCACGGCAGTTGTCCAACTCCTGCTGACGATCATACATCATGAAGCTAAGGTGGTCCAATTGGGTCGTCAGCTCGGGGTGGTATGGGGCTTCCAGTGGATGTCCATTTGCATCACGCCTTGGGCAAAACTCAAAGCGAGTACCGTTGATATGATTGATGCTCTGCCCACACAGACAGGAAAGAGCTTCCTGCATTGCTCTAGCAAGTCCATCGAGCCAGTTGTTATCCCTCAAGGTAAACTGAATTCCCTCCACAGTGGGAGGTTCAATCTTTCCTCGGAGACTTGCAACAATTAGCCACTGCAGGTCTTCTCCTCCTTGATCATTGAGCTGAGCTCCGAAGAACTCGGGGTGTGGACGCTCCAGAAGTTTCGAAAGCTGGTCCAGATCCCTCTCAAATATAAGGTCTCCTCCATTCCTAAGTTGGTAAAACTTGCTGTACTTCACGTCCATCTATAAAAATAGAGGATGAGTAGATTAGCAGGGTGATCAAGTGTGTCAAAATTTTATGTGTTTTGCAAGAGTTTTTGAGGAACATGAATTTTTAGGAAAGAATTAAATAGATAAGAATAAGAATAAGTTTTTGTAAATATTTATTTTCTTTGGTTTTGAAATTAAGTTTTTGGGTTCAAATGTCCAGTCTAACTAGGGTCTCCTATGGTCAGGATGGCTCTGATACCAACTTGTCAACATCCGGAATTTTCAATCCTTGATGCCTGTTATGCCATACATCGCAATCCCAGGATTGCCATTTTTGCGAGACATAACAGAATTGGATACCATAGTACATCATCCATTACAAACGATACATAAGTTCTTACACAAATAGGGATCTCATGATCCAGTTCTTAATACAACTTCAAGCAGCGGAATACGTAATAATAACGTTAGCGTAGGCGAAGCTCCATCTTCGGGGTCACAGGCAATGCTAACGATGGGAGATGATCCTAGTTGTCGTAACCTTACTGGGGTCCATCTTCCAACACTACAACACGAGCCCCCATATGCCAACGCATTCCTCCCAACCGTATCAAACATATGTTGTAGTGTATCCATCACGGAAACTCTCCACTTATTCACGCCCTTTGACAAAACAAGAAAAAAAAGAACTCCACGCCAAAATTGAGGAGTTAAGACGTGGCCTATAACTCCCCCCTCCGTACCAATCGCATCTGAAAAAAATCCTTCCCTTCTGCCTCCAGGACTCCTCCCATCAATGAAATCAGGGACGCCGCCTCCTCGGGTAGCACGAGCTTGCGACACTGCCGATTATGATTCGTTGATGCTATCGAAAGGAATCTGATGATGATGCTTCCCCTTCTATGGTTGATTGGTTCCAAGAACAAATATCAACAGCATAATTTCACGGTCTCATTGTAGGCTCGTCGGGTAATTTCTTCTTATATCAAGATCTCTAATTTTTTTCTTAAAATCTGTAGGCTCGCTTCACCCGTTCTTTATTTTCTACAGATCGATGGTTCCTAGTTCGTTCCGGATTCTTGTGATGGTTTTCGGTCCTCAAATTCCGCCATGGGGCCACTCTCGGCATCCCCTTAAACATTCACCAGCCACGCCACCGCGTATTCCTCCCTGACTCCCAAATAATGTTATGTGCACATTTTCCACTCTGCTGAAATTTATGTGTACGTGTGGTTAAGCTGTGCAGATTGCCAGTTCTGTAATTATTTTGGCAGCTTGTTCCCCTTGTGATGTTGGGCGTACGATGTGTTAACTTCTAACTATACTCATATGCAGCTGTGTGAACCTGTGTTCACTGGATCGGTCTCTCTCCAAGTGTGGTTACGTGCAGTACTAGCTTATGGTATGACTTGGCAAGCCATAATTGTGCTTTTTCTTAAGAAGTCGTTTTATCAATTTTTATAGTAGTCTCTTTGGCCCATATTAATTGACTCAAATTTGTCTAGATTTGAATGAATCTAGACACTATTAGTATATAGGTTCATCTAAATTTTAATAAATCAAAGTCAATTAATATGGATCATAGGGAGTAGCAAAATGTCATGTGTAGCTAGCAGAAATTATGGAATTAGTTTGCTTGGCTAATTGTGAGGGAATTTGTTTATTCTTCTGACTTTGTATGTCAATATATGTAGCTTCAGAAAAGATGAGGACACATATAGCTAGTGCAGAACTGTAGAACATGGACGATTCTGCGATGCAAACACGTGTCAACTTGTGTGTGGTTATGTAAGTATTATTGACTTCTTTATTCCCCCTCTTTTATTACCTGTATTATTCATGTATTTAGGATTATTTGAAGAGACTAGCACTATGTCCCAATCAGGTCTTTGATATAGCGATCATCAATTAAGAACTTGGTACCGTTCTGAAACAGAATAATCAATTGGTCGTGCTTGGCTGAATTTATTATAACTTGTTTGCATTTTATAGAAAAATACTCATCTCTTGCGCTGCACAACAGATCAAGGAAAACCTTCTCGCTCTTATTAACATGCAACCGTGAAAGTGGCATCCTGCTATAGATAAAGTATGCAATATGTTATAACAATATATTTTATTTTATAAGACCTTGGAAAAGTTTGAACATGAATGTGGCTACACTCGTAAGTACCGATCCCGAATATAAAATTGAAGATGCTAAGTAGCACATAGAACTGAATTCTTGGTAGTGCTTGTTGATGCTACATTAGAAAAATCTAATTAGTTGATACAACCACTTGTAAAGGTCAAAATGCTTTGTCATGCCGGGAGAAATATTTATTTCAACCTTTGTATGTTGTTGCTTCATATTGGATTTACTAACTTATTAGCTTGATTTATCTTTGTATTGGTGTGTTATTGAGAAATATCTTTTTGTGATTCTATATTTCCAGGACAAACGGATGATGCCCGGCTCTGATGTTGATAGCAAGGATAAAGTTGTTGCTACTAGATAGTTTTACATTATGCATTAGAATGCTATTTCCATAGTCAATGTTTCGATCGAACATATGTTCTCTGGATCATTGTATTTTTAACATAACAAAGTTTATTTGATATATTATGTCTTTCGGTTCACCATAAAGAAGTTCGTGTGTACTATCAGCAATGACCAAATAGTCTTTGTTGGCAATATGTAAATTTCTGTAATTGCTCATGAAATGCAACAAATGTTCTAAGCAATCCGGTGCTATGTATGTCCATTTAAGCCACATTCCTGCGTTGTTAGGCTCTAACTATATACATTGCTATCTTACAACGCTTATTCACATAGATTACCAACGGAAGCATATGTGTTGCCGTAGACCCTTGCAATGCCACCAACAGCAACGCATTCTACATCCGTTGGTGTAGGCCCTAGCAACACTAATATAGACATCTAGCAACGCATTGATGCGTAGCTGAAGGGGGATACATGTTGTAGTGCAGGTACTCATCTTCATAGTCTGGCCATGGGAATAGCCAGGGACAAAGCCATGAGTACTCTTTAAGTACTCGACAACTAATACTAACAGGTAAAGGGGTTTTTGATAATAGGACACTAGGCTCTAGGGTTGTTTTGCAAAAGCTAGATTTATCTCTACTAGGTTCCAAAGCTAGTCATAATTTTATAACTCCTAAGTGGGAACTTGTATTTCATATCACAACTCTGTTGTGGTCAAGTCAAAGTCTCAATTCATTTCATAAGTCATTTTGAAAAATCTGACGGGGGAACAGTATGGCCACTCCAACTGTCCATAACCGTGGACGCGGCTATTCGAATAGTTTGACACTCTGCAGAGATTGTACACTTTCACCACAACATTCGATACATCCGTCAGGAACAAATCCTGAATTTACCATACTTAGTATGCGGATAATCAATCCTAACCTTTCAATTACACGCCCTAGTATAAGCACCTCTCCTGTGAGTTTGGCCTCCAAACCATGACCAACTGTCATCTTGGGTACTGCACAGGTGGACAATCTTCACAAGGTAGCCTCCGCTCAGACCTTGGCCGTGAGGTAACTAATACTAAGGGATATAAGTTTCCAGTCAAGCCCTACCCAATATTCGGGTATTGTGGTTGTACGATAAAATTGGAATGGTATCACATCCAAACAACCATAAGTTTTATAAAGGTTAAGGCTCATGCCTCAACATTTTCATCACCAAAATCATCAGGTGTTTGGAAACACATGTCCAAAACATTTCAATAGAATGATCCATCATTCCAAGGTTTTCATAAGCATTTTTCCACCAAGTATTCCCATCTAAAAGTTGATCAAGTTTTATGCTTAGCACTAGCATCTATAAGTGGGGGTAGGCACTAATGAGGGGTGGTGGACTAGTGGAGTTTCAACTAAGTACAACCTTATGTATTAGGATGATATCAAGGTTTCTAACTTAGGCCAAATTTTATGCTCTTCATGCAACCTTCAGAATCTTTCTAGTATCTATAATTCACTTAAGTAAACTCTAAGTAAGCTTTGATAAAGAAATAAAGTAAGAAGCTTGCAAGTAAAACTAGGATTGGTTTATCAAATGGGTATGATAACATATGCTTAAGGCATATGGTGGGCATAGTAACAAGTAGTGGTTTGTTGCATCAGTAGGGTATCTTGTAAGGATAGCTTGCATTGGTATAGTATCAGCTTGCATAGGTAAAGTATCTTGCAAGTATTAGCTTGCCTTGTGCAGAGCAGTGGTTGAAGTTCTCCTCGGCTTCTTCTTCGTAGTATCCTCCTTCCTCCTCGTATCCTTGGTCGGTACTAGCGTCTATGAATAAATACGAGGTACACAATCACCAAACAATACTTAACTACTTGCAATCATCACACACAAGGGTCCTATAGATGATCTAGCATCATGTCTAACATTACAAGATTAAAGCTTGGTTTAATTCCTTTTATTTTTAGAAAAATAATTTATACTCATTGAAAAACTACATAAGATTTAATATTCTCCAAACCAAATATGGGATCATGTTGACACATGTCATCACCACATATTGTAGTCCATGGGAATGTGATTTAAAGTGGTGTCACAATTTAATAAGGTTTCACCCTTTTATTTTAATTAATTAAAGTGGCTAGTAATGCCTATGGGGTATTCTTTTATTACTTGAACATTATTTCTGCAAGTAAACCTATATATTTTTATATATTCTGAAAGGTATGGTTAAATGTGATTTTTGAGAGTTGCAATCAACTCAAAAGATATTATGGTTTAAATTTGAAAAATGTTTGAATGCAGAAAAGCTTCTGCCTTGTTATTTTTACCATGGGTGATCTATAGATCCAAATAACTTGAATCCAACGGGCTTGAATTCAGCATTCACAGACCATTCCAACAAAATTGGTTTCATTCAATTTGGTGCACTGAATCGATCTGGGTTGATTTTTGAAGTTGGGTACAGAAGTGTGTTTGAATTAAAATGGAAAAAGTTTAATTTGAATAACTGGGCTGCGCGGGAAAAGTAAACGGGCCGGCCTGCTAAGCGCAGTGCTCCCGCGGGCTGATTAAGTGGGTGTCCCCACTCGTCAGTGACACGGGGCTGGGCGAAGCGGTATGGGGCAACGTGGATCATTCGATCTAGTTCTAATCCAACGGCTGGGAGTCATCGTCGACGCGAGACAGCGCCGGCGAGAACGAAACCTAGTGCGGCCAGTGAGGGGTGCTGGGGGCTCACCGGGGTACGTGCGAGGGTCGGCGAGGCGGGCGAACGACGAAGTCGACGACGGCGAACTCAGGGGTGGTCGCGGCAGCTCCTGGGGTGGACGAAATCGATGGCTCCCTTCTTCTCCAGAGGCGACGGGCTCCGGTGAAATTCCGGCGGGGTGGTGCTCGCCTTGCTCTGAGAACGGTGTGGCATGATCAGTGAGGATAGGGGAGTGAGATGGTGTGAAGAAATCGAGTGGGGGTGGCCTCTATTTATAGTCGAGCGAGGGGACCGTCGGGGCGCACGGTGAGCTTGTCGGGGGCGATGTTACAGGCGGCTAATGGCATGGGCAAGGGTAGGGGATGGTGCGGTGTCTCCTGGCGATGCTCAACGACATGGTTTCGAGGCATGGGGCGGTGCGGCTTGGTCTGGAACGGGTGATGCTCTGCGCGGCAGAGGTGGCATCTTCGACGGCGGGCGGTGGCTGTGCGGCATGGGGCGGCAAACGGGGATGTATGGCGGTCTCCTGGGTCGGTGGCGATCGTGTGTGCACGCGGTGAGGGCGGCGCGCGGTCTGTGGGCGCTGGTCGAGGGTGGTGCTCTAGTGCACGCTCGGCATGGTCTCTGGCGGTCTGGGCGCGGTTCGTGCGTGTGGTCCAGGGCTTGGCAACGCTCGCGGCTAGGATAGTGAGTGGCGGTGGACGGTGGGCTGCCTCCCAGACATACTGGCTAGGCTTGCTGCTGCTCCTAGCTTGCTGTCGACTATGGGGTGGCAAGGGTGTGCTCGGCTGTTCACCATTGATGGCAATGTCAAGCTCACAGTGGTGCTAGTGCTTGGCTAATCTTCCTAGATGATCTACTGAGCTGGTTATGAGCTAACTAGGGAACAAGTTAGGCAAGAATCACTGCTCACAATAGTGTTTGATGTTTGTTTGATTTGTGTCTGCAACCTGTTTGATGAAATGGCCGCATGAAATCAAGTTTTGAATTTTGAAAAGATTTTTGGTGGGTTTGCTAGATTGGTGCTGGTGAGTCTACAGATGTTGGGGTTTTGAAAGTTGAGCTTGTTTGAGTGGTTTTTGAAAAAGTGGGATCTTCCCATATGATAAAGAATCAATTTTGAATTGTCATTTAAACTATGCATTTGAAAGTTTCTGGATGATCACAAAGTGGGCCTTGATACTTTGTTATGAGTATATTCAAGGGGTGCAAAGATCTAGAAAAGTTTCTGTTAGGTTCTGAAAGTTTGAGACAGCCAAAGTAGGCATGAGAGTTAAATTGGTCAAAGTGACCATTCATTTAATATATGTTTTTTGATTTACTTGTCTTTAGGAAAAGTATGGGAAATGTTTTAGATGATGTTTATTTCACCTAAGACACATTTTACAAGCAATGAAACAAACAAACAAGGTGGTTTTAAAAGAATTCAAAATCGATGCATACACATATGCATGCATTCATAATTTTATTTAACAAAGTTTTTGTTAACCCTAATTTTGATGATTAGAAATTGATGATCCAAGTTTAGTATTTTTGGGATGTTACACGAGTAAACGCAGAAAATCCCAAAGCTGTTATGTCGGTGGAAAATATGGAAATCGATGATGTAACTATCCCAGAGAAAATCACGCCGATATGGGCACAACCCATATTCTCATTCCTTAAAGAGGAATCTTGTCGAGTGATGAGGGCCTGGCTAGACAGATAGTGAGAAGAGCAAAAGCCTACATAATCATAAACAATGAGCTGTATAAGAGAAGTGTCACGAGCGTACTGCAACGATGTGGTGACTCGGCAGAAGGGCGGGAAATACTCCTGGATATACATCAGGGAGAATGTGGGCATCACGCCTCATCCAGAGCCCTAGTGGCCAAAGCATTTAGGCATGGATTTTATTGGCCGACTGCGTTGAAGGAGGCAAAGGAATTAGTAGAAAAATGTAATGGTTGCCAGAGGTACGCCAGCAAGATACATCTTCCTTCTTCCGAGTTAAAAACAATACCAATCACTTGGCCATTTTCTGTGTGGTGCTTGGATATGGTAAGTCCGTTCAAGCCGGCCCGGGGCGGAATGACTCACATTCTAGTCATGGTGGACAAATTAACAAAGTGGATAGAAGTGAAACCAATAAGAAAATGTGATGGACCCACAGCGGTAAAATTCCTCAAAGATATTATCTTGAGATATGGGTACCCAGACAGTGTTATCACGGATAATGGCACAAACTTCGCTGAAGGAGCCTTTGCCAGGTTCTGCCAAGAGAAACACATAAGACTAGATGTTGCCTCGGTGGCTCACCCGGCATCAAATGGGCAAGTAGAAAGATCAAATGGACTGGTATTGTCAGGAATAAAACCCCGGCTTATCGAACCACTGCAAAGGTCGGCAGGATGCTGTATTGAGGAGCTTCTAGCAGTACTATGGAGCCTCAGGACCACCCCAAACAGGTCGACAGGGTATACCCCATTCTTTCTAGTGTACAGGGCAGAAGTTGTGCTTCCAGCCGACATAATGCATGACTCTCCAAGAGTAATCCAGTACACAACTGCCGAGGTAAACGAAGTATGACGACAAGATGATGTGGATCTGCTAGAAGAAGCAAGGGAATTGGCATTATCAAGATCAGCTATTTATCAGCAAGATCTTAGATGATATCATAGCAAAAAAGTCAATCCGAGAGTTTTTAAAGAAGGAGACTTGGTTCTTCATTTAGTGCAATGCACAGCCGGCATGCACAAACTCTCACCCCCATGGGAAGGACCATTCATCGTGAGTAAAGCATTGCACAATGATGCATATTACCTGATCGATGCTCAGTCACCAGAAAAGAACAAGGCAAACAAAGCCAGAGATGAATCAAAAAGACCATGGAACATAGCCTTACTTCGCCCGTTCTGCACTTCGAAGCCATATACTGCACGTCGCGATGTGACGCACCAAGTCGGAGTATCAAGCATGTATTAAACCTCGGCACCTCGAGCAGCGACTCGGGGACTACACCATGTTATTTCTTATTTCGGATTATGTATTAAACCTCGGCACCTCGAGCAGTGACTTGGGGACTGCCCCATGATTTTTTCTCGTTTTGAATTATGAATTAAACCTCGTCACCTCGAACAGTGACTCGACGACTGCCCCATGGTGTTGTTTGCATGGAATTGTGAGCTATACTTTGGCGACCCAATTAATAACTTGGGGACTGCTTCATGCCGTTCGATGTTTTTTGAATAGATGTGAACCTTCAGTAACCCAAGTGATAATTCGGGACTGACTTACATTGCCCGCTAATTCTTTTTCATACACATAAGAGCTCGATAACTCCAGCAGAAACTTGGGGACTACCCCAATTTGCTGATCATAATTCGTAAGATGCAATGTAAGCTTGTTTCGATCGTCAAGAGAATAACAAAGAGGAAACAAATAACGATTTCTAAGGATAACAACCTCAGCAAGTCAAAGTATAATAAGGGATGCACCCTATTTATATCACTTTACCAGTGGAAACCTCGGGGAGGGTAATAAGCCAGTGAGATTAGAACATTGTACTTAAAGTAGAAATTGCGAAAACAACAACTATACAACCGAGTTTACAGAAGGCAAAAGATAGATGCCGAACGAAGGTCAGTCATATGGGAGAATATGATCCGGCTTTACGACATTAAAATTTGGCAAAGCAAAGATGTGAAGCAGATAGATTCACTTAGATGAAATGACAATAGTTACCATCACCAGTGCCTCAGCGGCACAAGGAAAAAAGGTTCACACTACACCAAAATACGGGCAATTGTTTCACAGAAATCATACGCCCGACATATCGGGGACTTAAAACAACTTAAAGTTTTTGAGACTAGACACCAAAAGAGGCCAAATCACCCTTAAGGGGCAGTAGCATTGTTAGGAGCATCAGCCATGGGTATCTCGGACGTAGGCGGAGTGACCTCGGTCTCCTTCAGAAGGGTATCTCCAGGAACTGGGCACTCCGAGGTTGCTGGCACCTTAGAAGAAGTTACATCGGCTTCAACAGAAGCCATAGTAACCTCGGGGGCAAACCCCGGCTGCTGAGAGACGTTAACCTAGGATCGAGAGGTTTCAGTTCCTTTAGAGGATGATCGCGCGTCGTCATCCTCATCCGAGCTGTCGTTTGAATTGTGGGCATTATCCGAATCATCCCCCGGTTCATCCTGATCGGCCAAGTCACCACCTGATGCACCTTCAACCAAAGGAGAGCCAGTGCGCAGATGCACGAGATTGACGGCGAGCAACGAACTCCGTATTCTCAACCCAAGGAGAGCCAGTGCGTAGATGCATCAGAGTATCGAGACAGATATCCTGATAGCAGGACAAAACGGCCGTAAGGGCCATATCAGCACCAGCCCTCCCAGCAGACTCCCTTCAGAGGTTAAGTTGGGTTTGAGATGCCATCAGCCTTGCCACAAGCACTTCAACTTCATCGATATCCGACGAATTCGGCCAGAGAACATGGTAGGCTCGGATAGCTTCTTGCACCAGATCTCTTCCCATAATCTTCATTGGTCCAATAGCAGCACCGACAAAAATCAGGAAGTCTTCCATCGAATATTCTTTACTCGGAGCAACGGGAACACCTCGGCGCTCACGAGCAGCAATCACAACCTTGGAGCTCACCGATTTTGCTTCTGGAAAATGATCTACACGAAAGGAAGTCATATCAGTTAAAAATAAGAAAGGAAAGAAAATAACTCGACTACAAACGGAAACTTATGATGGATGTAACTCAACAATTTCTGGAGATCCAGGGACCAATCGGCCCTACTCTTCTCGAAACGGGTGATTTCCTCGCTCATCGCTCGATTTTTTAATTCGGCAGCGTCAAGAAGTTCTTTGTCCTTCTGAAGCTGCAGGCTCAGTCGGTTCTTTTCCTCCGAAAACTCCTGATCAACTTTTTCCAACTCAGACTTCTGGGAAAGCTTGAGAGATTCAACCTCGGCACGTAACCGAGTTATCTCATCATCCTTTTCTTTGAGTTGCGCCGAATAAGCGACATCTTGTTCTAAAAAATGCAGCATCATATCAGGCATAGGTATGCATACTTGATGCGACGCTGCAAGTGTTTGGAACTAGGCTATACCAAAGCCAGAATGTTGTAAGAAACCCAATATTTACCTCGAACAAAAGTCGAAAAATTAGTAAACAAATAGAGTAACTAACCTTCAAGAGTGCCAACTTTCTTGGTAAGGCGAGTATTCAAGTTACTGATACTAGCTGCGAACCAGCAAAAAAGCTAATTAGCACGAACAACTAAAATTATTACGAAGTTAAGGAACGTTACAGGGACTGGTTAACTTACCATTTTTCTTCGCAACAGGGACAATCTTCTCATATTTATCTTGATGTTTTTTGTGCGAAAAAAGCAACCTTTGAAATTCAGCTGTCCAGCGATCATGGGCAACCTGAAAAATGGAAGCAAGTTACACAAAGAATAGAAAGATCCGAATCAAGCAAAACTTGACTCGGATCTAGGTGGCTGGATATTCAAAGTTAAAGCAGATCCGAATCAAGTAAAACTTGACTCAGATCTAGGTGGCTGGATATTCAAAGTTAAAGCAGATCCGAATCAAGTAAAACTTGACTCGGATCTAGGTGGCTGGATATTCAAAGTTAAAGCAGATCCGAATCAAGTAAAACTTGACTCGGATCGGTGGTTGGATATTCAATTTTAAAGCAGATCCGAATCAAGTAAAACTTAACTCGGATATAGGTGGCTGGATATTCAAAGTGAAAGAAGATCCGAATCAAGTAAAACTTGACTCGGATCTAGGTGGCTGGATATTCAAAGTTAAACCAGATCCGAATCAAGTAAAACTTGACTCGAAGCTAGGTGGCTAGATATGCAAAGTTAAAGCAGATCCGAATCAAGTAAAACTTGACTCGGATCTAGGTGGCTAGATATTCAAAGTTAAAGCAGATCCAAATCAAGTAAAACTTGACTCGGATCTAGGTGGCTGGATACTCAAAGTTAAATCAGATCCAAATCAAGTAAAACTTGACTCAGATCTAGGTGGCTAGATATTTAAAGTAAAAGCAGATCCAAATCAAGTAAAACTTGACTCGGATCTAGGTGGCTGGATATTCAAAACTAAAGAAAATCCGAATCAAGTAAAACTTGACTCGGATATGAATGGACCATGGCTAATCCGAGTCATGAAGGGAATTGACTTAGCAAGAAATGCATTTGAAGCCTGACCAAGCTTCCAAAAGAACAACAAGTTATCTGGTTGCAAGCTTCGAGGACTGGTGTATATATAATACCATCTGAATAATAAACAAAGTATCAACGAAAGCACTTACCTCATTCATCTTATCACTTTCAAGGTAAATCTCAGCAACCATGTGCAAGCAACTGCTAATGTCGGAAAGATGAAATGGTTGGCTACTCGGATTGCCTTCAAGTTGATCGGCGGCGTTCCAGTTATTGGCATACTCCACCAAAGAGCCGAGGATTTTCCCGCTCTCAGTACGGGTCAACACCTTACCTCGGGCCTGTTGTGTAACTACCGCCGTTGCCGGACTCTTGTGAAGAGAAAGTTGAGTGTTGGCAGCAGGGACGACGCCAGGCTTAGCAGAGGAAGCTCCCTTGCGAAGTACATCAGCTATTCTGGACTAAGAAGAGCTAGTTGGCCCCTTCTGAGATGCCGAAGGTTTAGTAACAACAACCTTCTTACTCTTAGTAGAGACTTCGGCAGGGGCAACAACTTCAGCACTAGGAATCACGCCCTTGCCTGGCAGCAGGAACTGTAGTTTCCAAGGGGGCCGAGGTGGTGATATCCTCGGTTGGAGTTGGAGTAGAGGATGGGACTGTGGTGATCAAAGGGTCATTGGGGGAAAACTTGATGGTCTTGAGAGGGGCATCAGGCTCAACCAGGGGATCCGGTGTGGGGTTTATGTCGGCAAGAACGATGGGAGCAATAGGCACATTTTTTTGAGGCGATATGTTGGTCGGTGCAGGAGGAGAATCAACACGAGAGGGACTGGGAACCCGAGTATCTTCTGGAGGAGGAGGAGAAGGCTGCCGAGTAGTATGACTTGTCATACTAGGACCGCTTGGCTTTGCGGAGAGAGTAGCTCGGCGAAAGACAAAAAAGTCGAGTCAAGAGACAGAAAGAGAGAAACAAGAAATATAAATGAGAATAAACTCACCCAGTAACCCCAGGCATGGTCTTACGCCTCGGGATATGTTGCGAAGACTTCTTGACTCGCTTCTTGGGGGCAGCACCGGAGGTATCTGTCGAAGCGGTGCGCTTCTTCGAAGCAGCAGGAGCTTGAGAAGAAAGAGGTTCGGCGTTGTGCACCTGACCAGCTAGATTATCTAGGAAAGAAGGAGCCAGAAATGCGTAAGAGATAGGCACCGCGAAAACTACCTCAAGAATTTGGACATCTTCCGAGTCACCTTCATCCGCGTGGGCCGAGGTCTTGCCACGGGCACGAACAGGAGCAACATCTGACTTAGGGACAAAGTCCTTCGAGTCAGGTTCTCCGTTGTCCGGGGTATTACAATCTGCAGTCCTTAGGGACAAACACTAATTCTTAAACTTACCTGAGGAGGGGGATTCCCGCGAGAAAATGGCTTCAATCCCCATTGTTATTTTTCCGGCATATCAGTCTTAAAGATAGCCCGGACGCGCTCATAGATGTGATAATCGTCGAGCTCAACCATAGATACTCGGTTGGGATCCAAAGGACCACTCATATAACAGAGCTTATGAGTGCGAAGCTGAAAAGGGCAGATTCGGCTGCTGACGAAGGCGGTCACTAAATCTTCACCATGGAGCCCAGCGCGAATCAGTTCTTTGAGCCGAATCTCAAATGCCTCGGCAAGAGCATGGCTTTTTCTAGGATTGTAGTTCCAATTCTTCTTGGAGGGGGGCCGATAGAGAAAGCGGGGAGCCAAATCTTATCTTCCTTCCCTGTATTTTTGACATAGAAAAACGATCTATGCCATTTCTTACAAGACTCGAGGCCGGCGACACGGGGGAAGGCAGAATTTCTCCGAGGTGTAATGGACGCAGCCCCGCATTGGGTAAGAGATTTCTCAGAAGGATGAAGAGATTTGTCCGGCACAACATTAGATCGGATTTGAAAGAATTTGGACCAAACATGTACGGAGGGCCAAAGGCCGAAATACCCCTCTAAAGCCGAGATAAAAGCCGACAGAGAGGCAATAGCTTTGGCCGACAGGTGATATGGCTGGAGGCCGAAGTAATCAAGGAACCCCCTAGCAAAATCGCTAAGGGGGAGGCCGAACCCACGAGCGAAGTGGGACATGGAGACTACATACTCGCCTTCGTTGAGTACGGGTGAGGATTCCTTAACGGGCAAGCGACAGCTTACCTCGTTGTGAATCCGGCGTGTTTTAATTAACCACTCTACCTCTCGACGAGTAACGGTGGAACCCTGCCAGGAACCCCGTTCTGGACCGGGCGCAAAGTCATCATCCTCGACGAGAGCTCCACTAGCGGAATTAGACATAGGCTCATCGGAGGAATCAATGGAGGAAAGACTAGCGGCGGGGAGAGGCCTGGAGGTACAGGGCCCCTTCGTGATTCTAACAAGCACGATGGCGGAACAAAAAAGAACCGCCGCGGGGAATCTAAGAAAACCAGAGAGATGCCTAGCGCGCAAACCTAGTGGCGACGTTGTAGGAAAAGTCACCGGCGGGAGCACCGGAGCAAGGGCACTGCGGCGAGGTTGAAGGAGACGAACAACAGCAACGTGACCGTCGATGGGGACGACGATGGCGCGCCCGCTAGAACACGAACGGAGGCGGCGGCGCGAGGAAGAAGATGAGGGGAAAACAAGGGGGGAAAGTGAATCGCCTAGCCCCGCTCCCCACTTTATAACCGCGTAATGTTAGCGGTAGTGGGATCGTGGCTATGCCACGATGAGCGCATAATCGCGCGTGTGGCGAAACTTCGCAACTAGTGAAGCCACACCGAAGAACACATAGCGCAGGAGAGGATCGGGCCTTCTGATTGATGCGGGACTCGAGGCGTCACTGCATCGGCGCGACAGGCGCATTAATTACTGTAGCTTGTTAGTGACCATTGTAGAGGAACAAAAAACTAGAAAACAATGATGATTGATACACGTAGGACGAGGCTTACCCAGGAAGCCACACGAATACCTCGAACAAGGGGAGATAACTCGGAAAGTAATCCACGGAAGGAAAAAAGATAAAAAGAGCAAGATGGTGGCGAATAAAAAACATCGGCTAAGAAATACCTCGGAAAGAAAGAGAGAAGAATGTCGGGAAACTGATGTGTCCCAGCCGAGGATTCCGGCAGGACCGCACCAGCTTCGAGGACTAATGTTGGGGGTGACCCCGGATAGGTTCAAGACAGTGGAAAGACGAAAGGAGTCTCCCTCATCTTAAGCCGAATTACAGGTTGTGTCGGCCGAATCATGTAAGATTCGGTCGAGATAAGGAGGGCCATGACAAATGTAGAATGAGTAACACCTTGTACGGCCGACATATGGGTTAAGTCGACCGAATGAGCCTGACTAACTTGAATGTAGGTGAAGGCCGAGCCGAGTTATGCGAGATAAGGCCGAATAACATGAAGCTTGCAGGAGAAGGAGGCGCCTATAGTCAAACCGTAGTCACTGGCTAAGAGGAATCTAGACAGAGCCAAGCACAAAGGACAAGGAGCAGAGCAGCAGAAGGGCAGACAAACATCACGGAGGTTACAGTGAGAAAGCCTGAGGCACGCATGTGAAGGTTTTTGGAACATTGTCGCATATAGAAGGGGGACACGGAAAGGATGCCGCCGAGTTACCATATTTAGACAAGCATATTCAAAGGATATGCTTGCCACGTCTGCCCTAGAAGGAACCATGGAACCTCTTTATAAGGGGGGACGCGGGCTCCAGAGAGGGGATGGATTCATTCTACGCCGTAAGGCTCGTGTTGTTGTTTACTTCTTCTCCATGAAACAGCTCTAGGAGCACTTGTAGTTCTTGAGAAGAAGAATAGAGATCTATTAACAGGACACTTGAGTGTAGAAATCACTACATCTTCCCTCCCCGGATCCCTCTAGCATCCATTGTCCCCATACTTTAGCCTACCCATGGCATCTGCCGTGCCACCACCACGACAGCGCCTGAGGTGGTTTAGAGTTTCAGCAAATCGGCAGGATGGTGGTTTTTGGCTGAAGGTCTCAGAATACAGCTTTTATGGGGTAGGGTCGTTCCTAGTTAGGTCTGATGCAACATCATGGGTAAAACACGCAAAGAAGGAAATCATACTTGCATATCATCAAACATAGTTCATACATAACTTAGAAGATCGGTGCTCGTTAACGGCAAGGCTACTTACGCAATACAGAATAGGTCTGAACTGCCAGGTGTTGGGGCGCTTAGAGTTTTACAAGACGGGTGCAGGGACAATACACAACTCTATGTATGTTGGGATAGGTGAGTTCCTGGGTGCGAAAAGTACTTCAGGGAAACGTCCAAAATCTTGTCGCCGTTTTGAGTTTGAAGGTTTCTCCTCAGGAAATGCCTTCTCGGAGGAAGAGGAGGTTCTAGGGATAGTTGCTTCCTGATTCTTCTAGCTTGAGGGGCTCGTGATTTATTGCCCTTTTTAGGTGCTGGAGCTGCTTGCTTCGAGGCCATCCAGGATTTTCTTGGACAGTTGCGGGCAAAGTTTCCCGGATCTCCGTAGGTGTAACAAACGCGTTGCTTAACTTCGGATCCTCCTTGGGCTTGCTTTGGGATCCTTAAGGGGGTAGCGGATATTTTGGCCTTTGCCTTTATAGGGGTGTCGTCGAGACCATGTTGGGGGCACTTTTGGCTGTAATGACCCTGTTGTTCACATGACTAGAAGGTACCCTTCTTGGAGTAGTCTGACTTTGATGTCTTCCCAATATTGATGCATGGGAGTTGACTGGCTTTGCCAAATAGGAGGTATAAGTGGCAATTGGCCGGTACATGGTCTTGAACTTCACAGAGGAAACAGGTGACTAGCTATGTTGGACAATCCATAGGAGGATGGAAGACTCCACAGTTTTGGCAGTTGCCAAGGCACTAGTTGGCTCGATGTCCTTCTTCACCGCATCGGCTGCAGGCTTTCTTCGGGCCTTCGATCTTCATGGTCATACTTAGGAGGTATCAGGGTGATAATCCTTTCGCTATAGGTAAACTGTTTTGAGAGATTTGTCTTGGACGTTTGTAGAAAGAGGAAACAAATGGGTTATACAAGTAAGGGGTTACTATGGTCGGCTAGAAGAGGGTCCAACAGGGTTTTAGGTTAGGAGTGAGGTTAAACATGTAAATGCAGATTCATCAGGGTATATAGTTAGTATGAGACGCTGGTATGGCTTTGGGATCCTCTGAGGACTCTCGGGGTGGTTCTTGGACCAGGTTCTTGGAGGGGATATCTTCCTGGATTATCTTCTCATAGGCGGTCTTCTGAAGTTGAGTGGAAAGATGCAGTCTTTTCACCTTAGAGATTTACTTATGGTCGTCGGGGTTGGGGGCAGATCCTTTTTCTTGGAGCATTGGAGTGACACTTGAGTTGAGGTCTTTGCGTGACGCCTTATTGCGACTACCTTGATATGGATGTTACGTAACAAAGCCGTAAGGGTTAACTCAGAGTAGTTTGAGTGGTTAGCGATGTTTCTTCTGGATCTTCAGTCGGGATGGGTGTAGTTTAGTTTTAGAGGGGTGGTCCTAACTCGAACTCTTTGCTTTGTTTTGAAGCGATGAAAGAGCAGACTCTTTGTCTTCGGGCATCCTTATCTTCAGCACCCTTGGGGGCATTCAATTTATGGCGAGTACTTCCCATTGATTTGACAGAGGGTTGTATAGGATCGTTGCTCCTTTGGGGAGATCAGAACTAGGCACTTGTAGGGGTTATCGTGAATTTCTTTATGTGGCCATCCTGCTGAGGAGGGGTTTCAGGTTATGAGCTTATGAAAGTTCATGTCGAGATGTACCAACAAGGTGGTCATACAATAGGATCGAGTGATCCGAGGTAGACAAGCAACATATTTCAAGCTTCATATAAGCACATGACAAGCAAATAAGGAATACCATAGGTACTAAGGGGTGACTACACGTCATAAGGGGAATCCTATTTTGAGGGTACTTATCCTAGGTATGGAAGATGCGGGTGTCTTGCCTTCCGTCTTGTCCTATGGGTCGTCGAGGCTGTACTTCGTTCACTTGGGACAGTTGATGACCCACAAGTATATGAGATCGCAACAGTATTCGAGGGAAGTAAAACCCATTTTATTGATTCGACACATGGGGAGCCAAAGAATATTTATAAGCCTTAACAACTGAGTTGTCAATTCAGCTGCACCTGGAAAAAAAGTCTTGCTCTCAATAGTTTATTAGTAGCAACAGTTTTGTAGTAGCAATAACAAAGTAACAATAGTAGTAAAATAAAGACAGCGGTAACAATTGTAGTAAACAACGGGATTTAAAGTGTGGTAGGCATAGGGATGGATGGATGGGCGTTGCATGGACAAAACAATTCATGTGACATCAAGATCAAGTGTGTTTGCATATAAATAAGATAACGCATCCAAGTACTGAGTAATCATAGGCATGTTTTCCATATATAGTCATACGTGCTCGTAATGAGAACTTGCACAACATCGTTTGTCTTTCCAGCCCATTGCAGCCGGGCCTCAAGGGAATCTACTGGCAATTAAGGTGCTCCTTTTAATAGAGCACCAGAGCAAAGCATTAACACTCCATGAACACATGTGATCCTCACATCATAGCCATCCCCTTCGGTTATCCCGATTTCTGTCACTTCGGGGCCTCGGGTTCCGGACAATGATATGTGTAACTTGGAGGTGAGATCATAAACAATAATATCACCATGAATCAATAACATGTTCAGATCTGGGATCATGGAACTCGGGACCTAGTAACAAGAATTAAGCATAACAAGTTGCAACAATGTCAAAAAGCACTAACAATAGATACTAGGCACCTTGGCCTAACAATCTTATGCAATTACATGAAAGATCTCATCCAGTCCCTACAATCCCCATCGCCTACTGCGGAGGATTACTCACTCATGGATGGGGGAATCATGGATGGTTGATGAAGAGGCATTGGTGATGATGATGGAGATGATCTCCTCCAATTCCCCGTCCCGACAGGGTGCCAAAACAGAGTTTCTGGTTCCGAATCGTGGTTTCTGGTGGTGGCGGTGCAACGAAACTCTATCTAGAAAAAACGTCGAACCCCCTGGTATTTTTAGGTGAGAGGGTATATGTAGGCAAATGAAGAGCTCGAGGGGGAGTCCCGAGGCGGCCACACCATGCCCTAGCGCGGCCAGTCCTAGCCCGCGCAAGGGGTGGTGTGGGCCCCTCAGGCCTCTCCTCCCCTCTGTCTTCTGGCTCCGTGAGTCTTCTAGGAAAATAGGATTTCCGGCATATTTTTTGGGACTTCTCTTGAAAGTTGATTTCCTGCACAAAAACGAGACACAAAAGCAATTTCGCTAAAAACAGTGCCAGTCCGTGTTAGTTATATCCAAATCACACAAATTAGAGGAGAAACAATAGAATAAATCTTCGGGAAACTAGATACGTTTTGGACATATCAGCCCTCCCAAGCTTAGCTTATTTCTTTTCCTAGAAGGTCTATCAGCCCCCGCAATTCAGTTGAAAACTAAGTGCGATAAAAGAAAATTTCACAAACACATTTGCTTCATAAGATGTATATATTCTCAGCATATGGTCAAATACTTAGGCAATTCATAATAATGAGTATGCAAATAAGTCTACCCAATAGTTATGCAATCTGTGAAGAGATTCCAACACAATAATAATAAGCAACATGACACATAAGCATATGCAAGATTGTAATGCTCATAAGAAGGTATGATAAAGTGGTATCTCGCTTGCCTTTGATTGTGGAGCAAAACATAAATGCCAAGGAACCTATGAAGTTCAAGTGAATACTAGAAATAAAAATATCAAAGATACAAGCATCAAAGTTATGTCACAATTAACCGTGTTCTGGGAAAATACATTACACTAAGAATGACAACTATGCTCTCGGGAAAGTGCTCATATAATAAATGGTGATTCGATATAAAAGTGAAAGAAAAGATTAAAAAGTTTGAAAGGCTTCCAGATGCTAAAAGTCTGGTACTCATTAGCTTTGAGATCTCATTGCCCCTATCATAAGCATCTTTAAATGGTTAAGGTTAAAGTGAGGTCAAATATGAGTTATATGCCTGACATATCATAAGTTGAAAATCTCATGCCCCTTGCGTACGAGTACCGAACCTCATGCTACTCAACTTTAGTCACAAGCAAGTTCTTGTCATTGTAAGTATATGTTTATCATAGAGAACCGCCAACGGGGTACCCCTTGCCCCATGACACAGGAGCTATCCCATACCAAAATGATAAGGCAACAGACAATGAGCATCTCGGTGATATTTTTGTTTGCTATTTGCATAGGTTTTATTGAGGATGCTTCACAGAATGCTCATTATGGTTATGCTACAAGTTTCCACCATGATTAGGCATGGCTTTGGCTAGCCGCCCATGCATTTCTCAAACACATATACAAACTCCATGGACTTACAAGTTCCCCTTTTATTTCACACCACCGGATCCATAAACAAAAGAACATGATATCAATTAAATAGAATAAGTGCAATGTTGAAAGCGTTCCCCATGAAATCATGGTTCTGCTAACTCCCAACTTATAGTTTGCAAGCATATAACTACATAGATAGTCACAATGGTTCAGGTTTATTAATTGCAAGAAAATAAAGTGTGTGTCACATCCCAAGATTTTCCAAATCTTGTAATGTGAAAAATAATTGAATAAAATAAAACCTTGTTTGATTTTCAGGGCCAGAAGAAACATTTTGGATTCAATTGGAACTTCAAACCAATTTGGATCAAATAAAATCCTAAAGGGATTTAAAAAGATAAACATTTAATAAAGGAAAATAAAATATTTTAGTTTTTCTATTTTGGATCTTTTAATAAAAGAACTTGTTTTCAAATGAAAAGGTGGATTTATAAATAAAGATTATTTTATAACGCCAAATTAAAACCTTAGCCAAGCTTTTGAATTAAAACATTTTGTTTTGAATAAAAATAGCAAAGGTTTATTTAAATAAAATAATAAGGATTTAATATCCAAATTTTATTTAAGTAAAGGCTTTTCCCATTTTAAATAAACACAAAAACTTATTTATTTATTTTAAATAAGTTTTCCAAGTATTTAATTTTCTCAATTAAAAACCTACTGAAGTGTTTTGGTTTATTTTAGATTTCAAAATAAATGTTTTAATAAAACAAATCCTATTTGATTTAATAATGAAGGTCTATTGTATTTAATTATTAATGGACCCTAAAATAAAAGGTTATTTTGTTTTAAACAAGTTTCCAAGTATTCTTTATTTCCAAATAAAACCTACTGATTTGGTTTTGAAAATATTTGGATTTCAAATGGAGATTTTATTAAATAAATCAAACCCTATTTGATTAAATAACTATGGTCTATTATATTTAATAGATCCTAAAAAGAATAAAAATATTATTTTATTTTAGGATTTGGTTTATCTTGATAAACAGAACCAAAAACTCACTACAAGTTTGTTTTGTTTGAATTGTTGATTGAATGTTGTTTGAAATTTCAAAACAGGAAAATAGAAATAGAAATTGATAAAACAATCAGACAAAAAAAATGTGATTTGGACCAGACCCAACTGAGCCAGCCCAATAAGCCCACTCGCAGCCCACCTCCTCTTTTCCCCGAAACTTTTTCCTTACCGCAAAACAAACCCGCGCAGTGAATGACAACTGGAGCCCACCTGAAACTTTCCTCTCTCGCTGACAAGTATGCCCCACCCTCCTGTTCATCGTCCTCACCGCAGCGACCAGTTCATCCCCGTTTTCTGCTTTGATTTCATGGCTTGAATTCGTCATAACGAGGCCACCATTACTCACAGTAACCATGCCCCTTTAAACGCCAACGACTCTCCTCCGTTTTCCCTCTGTCTCCTCTCCCAAGCACGCCCCCAGGCCGCCCCAATTTCTCCCCGAGCAGCTCTGTCTCCGACGAGCTTCCACCTTCGATTCCGGCCGAGCCACACCACCTCCTGCCTCCCCGAGCACATGAGCACGCTCACCACCTCCTGACGCATCTGTCCATGCCCCTCGTTTGACCGCGGGCGTCCCTGAGCGTCGACTCCGACCGAGCTCTGAGCGCCGCCGTCTATCTTCAACTGCAACGACAACTCCCATGTAAACCAGACCGCCCCGCGCCTCCTCGTTCATGCTCCCTCACTCGTCTAAACCATGCGCGTCTAACCGCGTCATCATTTTGTCTCGAGGTGATCCACAGCATCGTCCCCAACCACAACCAGAGCACGCCGTCGGCAGAACGAACTCCGGCGAGCGATTACTCCTACGACCGTGCGCCCCTTGCCCCGTCGATCACACGACGAGCTTCCCCAGCCTCCTGCGATCTCGGTGAGCTTACTCCCTCCCTTTTTCGCTTCCTGCCTCGCTAGCGCCGCCACCATCTGGCCGCTCCGCCGCTCGCCGTTGACATTGCGCCGCCAGTTTCTAGTCGGGGCACTGAGAGCCATTAGATCTCGATCTGGCGGATAGGATAGAAAGTAAGCGAAAGGGTATGCGTTGATCAGAGCCGCACAGACCCTTTTTAATCCAACGGTCTCCAGCGTGATCCACACTGAACCGGTACCACCGAATAGCGAAGCGCCGCGTGTCACGAGTTCAGTTTAAAAACAGATTGAAATCAGATTAGAATGTGATTTTCAGACCTTTGTAACTTTTGATCCACACGTCCAAATTTCGCAAATTTGGTATCATTGGAATCAGTGGAACAAGCCCTAGCCAACCATGCCATTGGTTTAGTAAATAGTATCTGTTAGCTTGTTGGTTTTTGCAGAAACTTTTGTATGCTTGTTAAGGATGTGAAAATTGTTTAAAAATGAATTTGGGGTTAAAATCTTTTTAAATTGGATTGATTTGAACCTACTAACATTAGGAAACACTTTTTGGACTCAAAAATGTATTTGGTGAAACAAAATAATGATTCTTTGATTTAAAACCATTTCTAGTCAAATAGAAATGTGGTTTATTTATTAAAAATGGTTTTGGAAGAAAACCTTTGGGGAAATGTTTTGTTTTAAACTCTCTGACCCCAAACACCAAGTTTTATGGTTTGAAAACATATTTGGTGAACCCTATGGATTAATGCCTTAGTAAAAATATTTCTACACCACATAAAATGATACTTTGTTTTGAAAATGGATTTGTAGTGAAACCTTTTGCAAATGACTTTGCCACTTTACAAAATGACCAATAGGTGTTATGAAATGTTTATGACCCATTAGGAACCACTTTTTCAAACAAAACAAAGCTTGGCATGCTTGCATGCATTACTTTGACTTTGTCATTTTATGTGTTGTTTTGCTTGATTGGTAGATTGAGTTTGTGCCTTGCTTGATTGATTTGTAGTGACTTGAAGAGTGTGATTGATGCAAGGACAAGGAGTGAACCCATACTCTACCAAAAAGGCAAGTGATGCTTCATACTTTTTGTCCCATTACTTTCACTATGCATTAGTGATTTTCTCTAAGTAAAACTTGCATGGATTTTGCTAAGTATAAACCTTGCTATAGGAAAACCTAGTAGATGAAACCTTAGTGGAAATCTTCCTAAGTTAAGATTCCTATTACTATCAAGCTTAGCCTAGCTAATAGAAAACATGGGTGGAATATATATTCACACTATGGAAAAATATTCTAAGTCTGAGGACTTGTGTTTCTGTTTAATAAAACAACTAAGTTAATGAATCACCTGGGTGGAATGGTAATTGCTTGGTGGTTTTTGGTTGAGTGGTTACACAAGGCCAGGGGATTGGTGAACCTTGTGTATCTCACGTGTGGATGGCCACCCAGGAACAAAGAGATTTGAGATGTCAAATGTTGAGAAGCTTCAAGTGCAACCACTTGGCAATATGGGCTCTGCCATGATCATATAGGTTGCAAGAACTTAGCCATATGGACAGTGGGTGGTAGTGTTTGATAGGTTGGAGCGCGTCCATTTTCGTCTAAGGGAAGGCTTCTGAAAGATCTTGTCTTGGGAAACCAAGTCTTGTGGGGAAAGTGCACCACCTCTGCAGAGTGTAAAATCTAAGTACTTAGCCATGTCCCTGGTAAAGGAAAATTTGAGCATCAAGACATCGAAGCAATCAAGAATCTCATTCAAATTTCTAAGTTAAAAACTTGTGGTTTGAACAAGGGTTGTTTGAAATCTTCAATCTTTGATTGAGAGATGCCATGGAAAAGATTTTGTCAAAACAAAAACTTAGTATTTTCAAAATGATAAGGAAAATCTATTTTGAGCAATGCAAGCCTCAACTCCACTTAGCCAAATGCATATAGATGATAGACTCCACTATACTACCATAGTATCACTTGCCAATACAATTCAAATGTATTGACCCTTATGGCTGTAACTTGTAATGTTGCAGGTTTGATTGATTTTAGTGAAGATTGATTGTTTAGGATTACAAAGTCTACAACCAACATGTCTGCCTGTGGCACTTTGAAGATGAAGGACCCCATGCTTATATATATTCTGCTGCAATGTAATGTAATAGCCAAATGAGCTATGTAAGATGTAATAAAATTATGTTATTCCTGGTTATAAAGTTGTATTATGACCTTTGTTTCTTGATATTACATCTTAACTGTGGATGCTAGCTATTGATCCAGGGACTAGCATTGTAAACACAGGGGGCTCTATCTTATTAAAGATTGGAACCTCTACAGATGGTATCAGAGCAATGTGTTGCCTGTAGGATTGTAAACCTAGGATTGGACAAAAACCCTTAGAAAAATAGGAGTTGTATTTGTTCCAAAACTTATTTACAAACAATCTTGTAAACTCTTTCCTCAAACATTTTGGTTTCAACTCTACATCTCATCTATTTCAAACTTGATGGAAAAACCTCACCCATGAGCAAAGACCTCAACATGAGCAAAGGAATTCACCAACTCAAATGACTTCAACTTCAACATCATCAAAGACTTCAAATTTATTTTCACCAAGGACTTCAACTTGGATATCACTAAGGACTACAAGTGAGACAAGAAATATTACTCAAGACTTGAAGATTAAGGAAACACAACTTAGAAGAATCATCAACAACTTTGAAGTATTTGTAACCAAGAGTTTTTCTCAAAGAAACCATGATCTCAAGTAAGAAGAAGCAACTAGGAAAGATGGAAAGATCACAAGTAAACCATGTAGATGGACCACCATATTTTAGTTAAGACAAAACCACCAACTTATGTGGTGTAACAAAAATATTTTGTTGCCTAAAAATGTGCTTGAACTTGTTGTTTGAGTGGAATGATTGATGTGATTGCTTGCACATTGCTTGTGTGAATTGTGATGTGTGTGATTGGAATTATTCCCTTAGAAATATTTTGCCTATTCTAATCCCAATCCAACCCAAACAGATGACTTCTCCAAGAAACTCCAACATCAAGGATGGTGACACCAACAAAAAACAAGAGGACAACATGAGAGAACTTATAGCAACCCAAAACCAGTTGAGCCAAGAGACAACTCAGCTTTTAGCCAACAACAATGGACTAGCCCCAGCCATACAAAGGATTTTGAAACTTCAATCCCAATTGTTGCAAGGATTGGTTACCCAAATGATCAACATGAGAGAAAACTTTTCCCAAAGAGCTAATGACAACAAGGATGACAAAGATGCCATTCTAGAAGGAACCCAAGCTAGCAATACTTGTGGAGACAAGGAGCATACATCCAAGGAACATGAAGATCAATGCCCCAAGAAGAGAGAAAGATCTCCCACCTGTGAAGAGCATGAACTAGAAGAACTCTTAGCTTTGGAGAGACCCAAAAAGAAGAAGAAAGACAAAAGACAGTTGCAATGTTACAATTGCAAAGAGATGGAACACTATGCCAGTGACTACCCAGAAAAGAAGAAGAGCCAAGAAGACAAACAAAATCTAGTGAAACCCAAGATGAGGAAGGATATTAGCCAAGTGATGTGCAAACACTGCAAGGAGTTAGGACATTATGCATCATATTGTCCAGAGAAGCCACCTCAAGACCTCAAACTTATAACATGTTTCAAATGCAAGGAACTAGGCCACTATGCAAACAATTGTCCAGAAAAGATGAAGAACAAGTTAAACAAGTCTATGAAGGATCTCAACCTTGGCCCATGAGTCAAGTATGGAAACCAAGGACACCATGCAAATGTTTGCTTAGAGAAATTTTCCCCAGGATCCCAAGAAGGACAATATGTAATTTTTGTTTGAAAATTTTTAAGGGTGGTAGTACCCTAGTTGTTTTGAGCCTACTTGTAACCCCTAGAATCCCCAAATCTCGGGACGAGATTTATTTTAAGGGTGGTAGCCTGTCACATCCCAAGATTTTCCAAATCTTGTAATGTGAAAAATAATTGAATAAAATAAAACCTTGTTTGATTTTTAGGGCCAGAAGAAACTTTTTGGATTCAATTGGAACTTCAAACCAATTTGGATCAAATAAAATCCTAAAGGGATTTAAAAAGATAAACATTTAATAAAGGAAAATAAAATATTTTAGTTTTTCTATTTTGGATCTTTTAATAAAAGAACTTGTTTTCAAATGAAAAGGTGGATAAATAAATAAAGATTATTTTATACAGCCAAATTAAAACCTTGGCCAAGCTTTTGAATTAAAACATTTTGTTTTGAATAAAAATAGCAAAGGTTTATTTAAATAAAATAATAAGGATTTAATATCCAAATTTTATTTAAGTAAAGGCTTTTCCCATTTTAAATAAACACAAAAACTTATTTATTTATTTTAAATAAGTTTTCCAAGTATTTCATTTTCTCAATTAAAAACCTACTGAAGTGTTTTGGTTTATTTTAGATTTCAAAATAAATATTTTAATAAAACAAATCCTATTTGATTTAATAATGAAGGTCTATTGTATTTAATTATTAATGGACCCTAAAATAAAAGGTTATTTTGTTTTAAACAAGTTTCCAAGTATTCTTTATTTCCAAATAAAACCTACTGATTTGGTTTTGAAAATATTTGGATTTCAAATGGAGATTTTATTAAATAAATCAAACCCTATTTGATTAAATAACTATGGTCTATTATATTTAATAGATCCTAAAAGAATAAAAATATTATTTTATTTTAGGATTTGGTTTATGTTGATAAACAGAACCAAAAACTCATTACAAGTTTGTTTTGTTTGAATTGTTTGAATTGTTGATTGAATGTTGTTTGAAATTTCAAAACAGGAAAATAGAAATAGAAATTGATAAAACAATCAGACAAAAAAATGTGATTTGGACCAGACCCAACTGAGCCAGCCTAATAAGCCCACTCGCAGCCCACCTCCTCTTTTCCCTGAAACGTTTTCCTTACCGCAAAACAAACCCGCGCAGTGAATGACAACTGGAGCCCACCTGAAACTTTCCTCTCTCGCTGACAAGTATGCCCCACCCTCCTGTTCATCGTCCTCACCGCAGCGACCAGTTCATCCCCGTTTTCTGCTTTGATTTCGTGGCTTGAATTCGTCATAAGAGGCCACCATTACTCGCAGTAACCATGCCCCTTTAAACGCCAACGACTCTCCTCCGTTTTCCCTCTGTCTCCTCTCCCAAGCACGCCCCCAGGCCGCCCCAATTTCTCCCCGAGCAGCTCTGTCTCCGACGAGCTTCCACCTTCGATTCCGGCCGAGCCACACCACCTCCTGCCTCCCCGAGCACATGAGCACGCTCACCACCTCCTGACGCATCTATCCATGCCCCTCGTTTGACCGCGGGCGTCCCTGAGCGTCGACTCTGACTGAGCTCTGAGCGCCGCCGTCTGTCTTCAACTGCGACGACAACTCCCAGGTAAACCAGACTGCCCCGCGCCTCCTCGTTCACGCTCCCTCACTCGTCTAGACCATGCGCGTCTAACCGCGTCATCATTTTGTCTCGAGGTGATCCACAGCATCGTCCCCAACCACAACCAGAGCACGCCGTCGCCAGAACGAACTCCGGCGAGCGATTACTCCTACGACCGTGCGCCCCTTGCCCCGTCGATCACACGACGAGCTTCCCCAGCTTCCTGCGATCTCGGTGAGCTTACTCCCTCCCTTTTTCGCTTCCTGCCTCGCTAGCGCCGCCGCCATCTGGCCGCTCTGCCGCTTGCCGTTGACATTGCGCCGCCAGTTTCTGGTCGGGGCACTGAGAGCCATTAGATCTCGATCTGGCGGATAGGATAGAAAGTAAGCGAAAGGGTATGCGTTGATCAGAGCCGCACAGACCCTTTTTAATCCAACGGTCTGCAGCATGATCCACACTGAACCGGTACCAGCGAATAGCGAAGCGCCGCGTGCCACGAGTTCAGTTTAAAAACAGATTGAAATCAGATTAGAATGTGATTTTCAAACCTTTGTAACTTTTGATCCACACGTCCAAATTTCGCAAATTTGGTATCATTGGAATCAGTGGAACAATCCCTAGCCAACCATACCATTGGTTTAGTAAATAGTATCTGTTAGCTTGTTGGTTTTTGCAGAAACTTTTGTATGCTTGTTAAGGATGTGAAAATTGTTTAAAAATGAATTTGGGGTTAAAATCTTTTGCAATTGGATTGATTTGAACCTACTAACATTAGGAAAGACTTTGTGGACTCAAAAATGTATTTGGTGAAACAAAATAATGATTCTTTGATTTAAAACCATTTCTAGTCAAATAGAAATGTGGTTTATTTATTAAAAATGGTTTTGGAAGAAAACCTTTGGGGAAATGTTTTGTTTTAAACTCTCTGACCCCAAACACCAAGTTTTATGGTTTGAAAACATATTTGGTGAACCCTATGGATTAATGCCATAGTAAAAATATTTCTACACCACATAAAATGATACTTTGTTTTGAAAATGGTTTTGTAGTGAAACCTTTTGCAAATGACTTTGCCACTTTACAAAATGACCAATAGATGTTATGAAATGTTTATGACCCATTAGGAACCACTTTTTCAAACAAAACAAAGCTTGGCATGCTTGCATGATTACTTTGACTTTGTCATTTTATGTGTTGTTTTGCTTGATTGGTAGATTGAGTTTGTGCCTTGCTTGATTGATTTGTAGTGACTTGAAGAGTGTGATTGATGCAAGGACAAGGAGTGACCCCATACTCTACCAAAAAGGCAAGTGATGCTTCATACTTTTTGTCCCATTACTTTCACTATGCATTAGTGATTTTCTCTAAGTAAAACTTGCATGGATTTTGCTAAGTATAAACCTTGCTATAGGAAAACCTAGTAGATGAAACCTTAGTGGAAATCTTCCTAAGTTAAGATTCCTATTTCTATCAAGCTTAGCCTAGATAATAGAAAACATGGGTGGAATATGTATTCACACTATGGAAAAATATTCTAAGTCTGAGGACTTGTGTTTCTGTTTAATAAAACAACTAAGTTAATGAATCACCTAGGTGGAATGGTAATTGCTTGGTGGTTTTTGGTTGAGTGGTTACACAAGGCCAGGGGATTGGTGAACCTTGTGTATCTCACTTGTGGATGGCCACCCAGGAACAAAGAGATTTGAGATGTCAAATGTTGAGAAGCTTCAAGTGCAACCACTTGGCAATATGGGCTCTGCCATGATCATATAGGTTGCAAGAACTTAGCCATATGGACAGTGGGTGGTAGTGTTTGATAGGTTGGAGCGCGTCCATTTTGGTCTAAGGGAAGGCTTCTGAAAGATCTTGTCTTGGGAAACCAAGTCTTGTGGGGAAAGTGCACCACCTCTGCAGAGTGTAAAATCTAAGTACTTAGCCATATCCCTGGTAAAGGACAATTTGAGCATCAAGACATGGAAGCAATCAAGAATCTCATCATTCAAATTTCTAAGTTAAAAACTTGTGGTTTGAACAAGGGTTGTTTGAAATCTTCAATCTTTCATTGAGAGATGCCATGGAAAAGATTTTGTCAAAACAAAAACTTAGTATTTTCAAAATGATAAGGAAAATCTATTTTGAGCAATGCAAGCCTCAACTCCACTTAGCCAAATGCATATAGATGATAGACTCCACTATACTACCATAGTATCACTTGCCAATACAATTCAAATGTATTGACCCTTGTGGCTGTAACTTGTAATGTTGCAGGTTTGATTGATTTTAGTGAAGATTGATTGTTTAGGATTACAAAGTCTACAACCAACATGTCTGCCTGTGGCACTTTGAAGATGAAGGACCCCATGCTTATATATATTCTGCTGCAATGTAATGTAATAGCCAAATGTAATGTAATAAAATTATGTTATTCCTGGTTATAAAGTTGTATTATGACCTTTGTTTCTTGATATTACATCTTAACTGTGGATGCTAGCTATTGATCCAGGGACTAGCATTGTAAACACAGGGGGCTCTATCTTATTAAAGATTGGAACCTCTACAGTGTGCCATCAAGTTCGTGAGAGATTTACTAACTAATTTTCACATAACAAGCAAACATTTTTATTTGGAATAAAACAAGGCATAATAAATATGCAAGGAATAGCAATGATGCTAATAGGTAGATATGGTGGACACTTTTTGAAAACTTTGGTTTTGGGGAGTTGGATGCACAAGTGGATCTCATACTCAGTGCAAGTGAAGGCTAGCAATAGAAAGGGAGCGACGATCGAGAGAGTAGTAGCTGCAATAATCATACTTACGACAAAACAAAATTAATTATGGCATAAAAGTGACACAAGAACTCTGAGGAAAAATAAATTATCAAGGCTTAAATGACTTTTGTTTAGTCATGTGCATGCGTGAGCATGTGCCAAGTCGATTCAAATAAAATATTGAGAGGAGGAAACCACAATGTCATACCGAGTTATGAATGGAACAATGCAAGCAAACATTTATATGACATGCTACAAACTATTAGCAAGTTGGAACTAATCATAAAATAGCAAGAAATACTAAGCATCCATTAAACAACATACACCTTACATGAACAGACTAAGCATTCCCACACCTCGAGTATATGTACAAAAAATGAAAACAAATAGAGTTCATACCAGCCTCTTACACACCTCGAGTTGTCATAAATCCCCATTATTTCCTTTCACTTGTGTGGCTTGAATAATAAGATAAAACCAAACTCCAAATGAGTCACTGAGGACTGTTGAACCCTGCAACAAACTTTACAAAACCAGAGAAGAAGCACAAATATTTTTGGGTTTTTGATTTTTTAAAGACAAGAAACTGAAGGAAAGAGCAAATAAAGCACAAATATTTTTGGGTTTTTTCGAATAATAAAACCAAAGCTAAAAGGGGTGAAGCAAACCAAGGCTAAAAGATAAAGAAGCAAACAAAGAGAAACAACAAAAATATTTTTGGTCTTTTTGTGTTTTTGAAAGCGAAAACAAGGCAATAACTAAAACTAAAAAGAAAGAGAAACATGGATATGCAAAGTACCGATAGAACATGATATGTAGATGAGTGTGATGTTAGTATACCTCCCCCCAATATTAGGCTTTTGGCCTAAGTGGCGGTCAACCCCAAGCGGGTAGGAAGCCCAAGCCGGCGGGTCATCATAAGAATGATCAAAATCAGGCCCTCATGAAGAAGAAGAAGAAGAAGAAGCGTCCCAATCATAAGTGGGCTGCTGGTATGAAGACTCCCACGTGTCGGAGGGCTGGAACGAATCCTCGGCCTCCCTTCCAACATTCTCCTCTTGCTGGGAGAGCTCCTCCGTGTATGTGTCGAGTTCTTCCTCAATGAGTGACCACCCTTCCCTGGTATCAAGGTTAAACAAAGCAGGTGCATGCAAATGGGCTACTCGCTCTGTAAGATCACACCCAATAAGGTAGAGATCCCTGTGATTGCAGTGCTAGTCCTTGGATCAATTTGCTAGCACCCGCAGTTTAAGATGAAGTACACAGAAACAAAGGTCATTATTACATCGCAAATCTAGGAATATAATAGTTTTTAGAACTCACTTAGCCCAAGGCTAACTTATTTAGAGTTCTCATTACATAGCATAATAATAGTCTTCATCTTCATGCGCCACAGGTAAACATGTCCAGTGTAGACCCGTAACCCTACTCACCATCAGAGTAATCGGCAACATGATAAGTTACAGCCACAAGGGGTCAATACAGTTGGATGTGTATTGGCAAGTGATACCATAGTTGTATAGTAGAACCTAAAAACTACATGAATATATGGCCAAGTGTAGATCTGGCTGACTTTGCTAAAAGCAAGTTTTATCCTATTAGTTTGAAAATAATAAGTTTTTCTTTTACAAAACACTAAGGAACCACCAATAGACATCAGTGAACCTCTACCCTTGTTCACCCAAAATTTTAACTTAGAGAAATTGGGATGAGGATATTCTTGAACTGTTTCAATGTCTTGACGCTTAAAAATTGTCCATAACTGGGGACACGGCTAAGTATTTATATTTACCCTCTAGAGAGGTGGTGCACTTTCCCCACAAGACTAGACATGCATCGAGACGAGACTTTTCAGAAGCAATCCCTCGAACCACCAAGGATGTGTTCCATCCTATCAACTCTACCACCCTATGTCCGTATGGCTGAGTTCTCGGAACTTAGTTGCTCAAGGCAGAGCCCATATGCCATGTGGTTTTACTAGAAGCTTCACGACAAGAACGTCTCCAATCTCTTTGTTCCTGGGTGTCCATCAAAAAGTGTTATACACCATGGTAAACCATAGACATGGGCCCTGAGTAACCACTCAACATAATCCATACAAGTCCCATTTCCACCTAGGTGTTTCATTAACATTGGTTGTTTTCTTAGTAAAAATAAATAAGTATAAACTTTCCATACCATCATAATATGAATTTACACACACGAATTCTAATAGCAATGTTCAACATTCTAGCATACGATGTCTCCTAACTTAGGAAAATACTACCAAGGTATAATCTATAGGATTACTATAGCACGGCAATATAAATAAAATGATCATGCAAAATCCGACTAAAATAATACTAATGCAATAGATAAAATAATAGGACATATGATGAAATATCACTTGCCTTGGTAGCTATGGGAGTAGGTACAATCCTCACATCAACAAACTTCACAATCCACACAATCTACACATCATAATCAAACAACAAAATATACAAATCAATATAGGCACCCAAAAAATATGAATGCATGGAATTTTGCAAAAGATGCATGCTACACTTTAAAATTCAGAGTATACAATACAGAGGATAAAATACACCATCTAAAGGCATAAGGACACTTATAGTCAAAAAATTTGTACAAAAAATTTTATAGTCAAAAAACCCTAAAAAGGTTTCTTCCTAAAACACAATTTAACAGAAGCTACTGAGCAAAATAAGGTTACAGTAATAAATTTCACATTTTCCTGAATCCATGGACACCAAGTTTGTATTTTTCTAATTTGTGGATCAAAAGTTATTGAATTTCTAAGTTTCCATTTAATCTAATAATGATTTTAACATAAAGTTCTGGCCACGTGGCCTAATCCTACTAGTCCATACCGCTTTGGTTGGAACAACAGCGTGGGCTGTTGGATCTAAATGGAATTGTTGGACCAGATTGACTAATACCCTTTCTTTAAAAAATCTAATCCTAACCCTAGTTTGCAGATCTGATGGACCTCACCGCTCAGCCAAGAATTGGCGGCGCTAGCTACTGCGGGCGGCGGCGGTGCGGCAGGTGGGTGGTGTTCCGGCTGTTCTAAAGGGTAAGGGCGAAGTGGACTATTACCAAAGGTTGCGGTGGTCGAGGTTCGCAGTTGTAGCCGTGGTTGAGGAAGGGGAGCTCGGCTTTGACCTAGATTCCTCACCAGAGTTTGTGCCAAAGACGATGTCTTGCAAATGAACTCGTTTCCGAGTATTTGGCGCTCGAGCAAGTAAAATAAGGCGTCAATGTGGTGTGCCAGGTCCCGTAAGAGATCTTGGTGACAAATTAGAGCGGAGGAGGTGTGGGTCTCACCGGAATTTTGTCAGCGAACAGGAACAGGAGAAGCGGCTCCGGTGGTGACCGTGGCGACGACCTGGGGTGTGAATAATATGAACAGAGGGGGTTAATAGGTGCACCCGAGGATGGCGAACATATCTCGACAGAAAAGAGGGTGCAGGGTAGTTTTTGCTCACCGGAATCGTCGTCGGAGTTCGTCGGAGGCTGCGGTGGTTCGAGCTAAAATTCGAAGAGCCTGGGGGCTCTCTAGCGGCGTGGTTTAGCGGGAAACGGTGAGAGGCGAGTGGGGTTTAAGAGGTAGGGGCCGGGGTGGAGAATTACGCCAGGAATGATGCAAATTAAATCGAGGTAGAAACGGCAGGGGAGGGGAGTGGGTTCAGCGCGCTGGGTTGAAGATGATGGTGACGGGGCAGGTGGGCCGAGCCTTCAGCGAGTGAGTGCAGAGAGGGACGGTGTGAAAAGAAATCCAGGCGGAGAGAGGAGGGGTTCTGGGTGGGCTGTAGTTAGTGGGCCGTGGGGTTACTAGGCCGAATGGTTGGCTGGCAGGGTTTTTTCTCTTCTTAATCCTTTCTGTTTTTAGTTTCATATTTTCTACAAAACATTTGAACTAGCAAACAAGCTTCAAATAAGTTCAAATTTTCACCATATTTTTAAGGGGCGAACCTAGTGTTTAGAAATGTTTTAAAACCATCAAACCTCTAATAAATCATTTGGGTAAAATAAAAATAAAATCACAAAGCTCCACACCTTATTATAAAGGAGTGGGTTTTATTAGGGGTTTTCCAAGGGTTTAAACTTTGAAATTTTTTGTGCAATGCAACACATGCCATGATGATATGACTGCAATGATGATGTTTGGTTTAATAAAAATTTGGGATGTTACGAATCTAACCCCCTTAAGATGAATCTCACCCTCGAGATTTGGGTTGGCTAGCAAATAGGTGCGGGTGATCTTTCCAAAGCTCATCTTCCCGTTCCCATGTTGCTTCCTCCTCAGTGTGGTGGTTCCACTGTACTTTGCAGAACTTGATTGTCTTAGTACGAGTGATTTTTCTGATGTCTCCAGAATCTTGATAGGTTTCTCTTCATAAGTGAGATCATTCTCTAACTGAACTTCTTCTAATGGTATAGTGTCTCTTAACAAAGTTTCTTCCATCTCTGGGTGACACTTTTTCAACTGGCTGAAATGGAAAAATTATGAACTGCTGACAGAGATTCTGGTAATTCTAGCTCATATGCCACTTCTCCATTGCGGCTCAAAATCTTGAATGGTCCTACATAGCTAGGTGTCAATTTCCCTTTGACTCCAAATCTCTTCACACCACGAAGTGGTGAGACTCTGACAAAATATCTATCACCTATCTCATAGGTGACCTTTCTATGTTTTGGATCTGCATAGCTCTTTTCTCGAGATTGAGCTATCTTTAGTCTATCCTTCACCATCCTAAATTTCTCTTCGGCTTCCTTGATTAGGTCTGGTTCGAACAAGTTTCTTTCTCCTACTCCATTCCACAATAATGGTGTGGTACACTTCCTTCCATACAGGAATTCAAATGGATCCATATCCATGCTCGATTGATAGCTATTATTGTAAGAAAACTCCGCTTATGGTAGACTTTCGTCACAAATAGATCCATACTCTAGGGCACAACTCTCAACATATCTTCCAAAATATGATTGGTCCTTTCTGTCTGTCCATCAATCTATGCATGAAATGTAGTGCTGAATTCTAGCCTAGTTCCCAACGACTCATGTAGTTTTTGCCAAAAATGCAAAGTGAACCGAGTTCCTCTATCCGACACAATAATCTTGGGTACTCCATGTAAACACAAAATTATGTTCATGTAGATCTTTTCTAACTTAGCACTTGTATAGGTGGTATTTATGAGTATGAAATGAGCCACTTTTGTTAAGCGATCCACAACACCCCATATAGAATCGTATCCAGATCTAGTCCTTGGTAGTCCTGTGATAAAATCCATAAAAAATTTATCCCACTTCCAATCAGGTATTGGCAGTGGTTGTAATAATCCTGCCGGTTTCTGATGCTCCGCCTTTACTCGACTACACATGTCGCACAAGGAAATGTGCTCTGCGATATATTTCTTTAAATTGTTCTACCAAAATTTTTACTTCACATCCATATACATCTTGGTGTTGCCAGGATGAATCGAATACGGTGAATTATGTGCTTCTTGCAGGATCAATTTCCGAAGTTCAAGATCGTGTGGAATGCAGATACATTTCCCATACCATAAGGTTCCTTGTTCATCTTCATGGAATGCCTTTGCTTTTCCTTTACCAATTTTACTCTTAATTTCTTCTATTTCTTTGTATAACTTTTGAGCTTCTCTGATTTTATCCAATAGTGTTGGTTGTACTTACAAGGACATAAGATATCCTTCAGGTACTATCTCTAATCTTAGCTCTTTAAATTGGGCACTTAATTCTTTTGGAAATTCTCCTTCGGTGAGGCCATTCACATAGACCTTGTGGCTTAAGGCATTGGCTACAACATTTGCTTTTCCGAGATGGTATTTCAAACTTAAGTCGTAATCTTTGATAAGTTCTATCCATCTTTTTTGTCTCATGTTGAGTTCCTTATGTTTGAAAATGTATTTCAGACTCTTGTGATCGGTGAACATTTCACAACGCTTTCCCATAAGATAATGTCTCCATGTCTTCAGTGCATGTACAACAGAGGCCAACTCTAAGTCATCCGTAGGATAATTTAATTCGTGATTCTTGAGTTGTCTCGAGGCATATGCTACCATTTTATCTTCTTGCATTAACACACCTCCTAATCCTTGGTGAGATGCATCACAATAAACTTGAAAATCTTTCTCTATATCTAGAAAGAATCACACTAGTGCTGACACTAATCTCTTCTTCAACTTTTGAAAACTGGTTTCACATGCTTTAGTCTAGTCAAACTTCTTATATTTCTTTAGTAGATCAGTCATCGGCTTTGCTAATTTCGAGAAGTTTTCAATGAACCTTCTATAGTATTCTGCCAAGCCCAAGAAACTATGGACCTCTTTAACTATTTTAGGAGGTTCCCATTCTGTTACAGATGCTACCTTTGCTGGATCGACAACTATACCATTCACATACACAACATGTCCAAGAAATCCAACTTCATTTAGCCAAAATTCACATTTACTAATCTTGGCACACAACTTGTGTTCCCTGAGTTTTCTAGTATCAAGCGCAAATGTTCTTCATGTTCCTCATCGCTCTTGGAATAAATCAATATGTCATCGATAAATACCACTACAAACTTGTCAAGAAACTCCATGAACACCTTGTTCATCATGTTCATGAAATAAGCTGGTGCATTAGTTAGTCCAAACGACATCATTGTATACTCATACAATCCATATCTAGTGGTAAAAGCAGTCTTTGGTATATCTTGTTCTCTAATCTTTAGTTGAAATTAACCTGATCAAAGATCAATTTTTGAGAACACACAAGCTCCTTCTAGCTGATCAAAGAGATCATTAATTCTAGGTACAGGATAGTTGTTCTTTATGTTCTCTTTGTTAAGCGATCAATAATCTATGGATAGCCTTTGACTTCTGTCTTTCTTCTCAACAAACAAAACTAGTGCTCCCCAAGACGAAGAACTCGGTTGGATAAATCCCTTCTTCAACTATTATCCAAGTTGTTACTTGAGCTCTTTTAACTCATCCATTGACATTTTGTAAGGTCTCTTTGCTATGGGTCCAGTTCCTAGCAGTAAGTCTATCAGAAACTCCACATTCCTATCTGGTGGCATGCCAGGTAATTCTTCTAGAAACAGATTAGGATACTCCTTCACTACTGGTACACTGTCTAGGCTAAACCCCTTAAGAGAATTTAGCTTACTTGCCTTGGGTTCAAAGTTAGACTTGAACCTAATCCGTTTCTTTTCTGGGGTTGTGAGTGTAACAGTTCGTCTGGCACAATCTATCACTCCCTCATAACGAGTCATCCAGTCCATGCCTAATATTACATCCAATCCTTGGGATTCTAGGATTATTAGATTAACTGGAAACTTGTACTTTCCAATTTCTAGGACTAGTTGACGACATCCAAAATTTACTATCATCTCTCTACCTAGGGAGCTTACTTTAATAGGACATCCGATAGTTTCAGTTCAGAGTTTATTTTTGACTACAAATGCTCTTGAAATGAATGAATGCAATGCGCCGGTGTAAAAAAGGATAAGTGTTAGAAAGGAATTAATCTTGAACTTACCAATCACGACATCCGACTCTTCTTGGATTTCCTCCACATTGATGTGATTCAAATGACCTTTTTGAAAAGGATTTGGCTTGTTAGTCCCGTCATCCTTCTTTTCTGGGCATTCATTAGCATAGTGTCATGTTTTCTTGCACTTGAAACATTCAACCTGACTGATGCCCCTCTTTGATGGCTGATTATGGCGGTTCTGATCATTATGATTCCCAATGCCATGTCATGTTTTCTTGCAACCAACTATGACCAAGTCCTTGTTCATGGAACATAGCCAATCATTTTCTATCGTGGGATCAGTAGTACCAGAAAAATTAGCAGGTCTCAACCTCAGAAACCTTGTGAGCATATCAAGAGCTGGTGGATTATTCTGGTTGTTCTTATTGTTATTATTATTATTATTATTATTATTATTATTATTGTTGTTATTGTTGTTGTTGTTGTTCTGATTTTGATTCTGGTTTGCCATGAACTGATTCATCATCTGCATCAACTGTGTTTGTGCATTCATCAAATGTTGCATCTCATTGCCATTGTTGTTATTGGTGCGACGAGGAGGCATCTATGGTTTCAATAAGGATAAGTAACAATAAATAACCCCATAGATCCTAATATGCACATTACAACATATAACAACAATCAGCAAACAAGCAAACACTTGATAAACTTAGGGTTCAAACATCATGATCAGAAAGTTTGAAAAGATAAATAACATACTAGCATAGTCATCTACAAGTTGGCATGATCAATGCGACTCAATAATAAAACGGTAAGATAGATAGATATCACTACTCCTCCATGCCGACTTCCTCCTCCACTAATGCAAGTCCTGCTGTGGCGAATCCTGCCTTGTAGTCCTCCAAGCTTGTAGACAAAGCATCGATCTTCGCCTGTAACTCTCTCTTCTGTGTGTGCAGCCTCTCTATCACCTCGTGATCCGCGTCTAGCTCAATGTCCTCAAGCTCTAACTCAATTTCCAAATCTCCAATTTTCTTATTCCTCTCTTGGATCCTCTTCTCTTGGCTCATGATTTTCTTCTCTTGCCCTTCAAACTTCTTCTCATCTCCTTGATTCGCTTCTCCTGCTCTTGGAAGGCCTTGTCCCTCTCCTTAAGTTGGACACGCAGCTCATCATTGCTAAGCATCACATTAGTCCTATCAGTATCAAGGCTCCTAATGAGACTCTATAAGTCCTAGAGGTAGTGTCGCACAGGATTGATGGTCTCCTTAGTGGCCTCGTCCAACACAATAGGCTCTTCGTCCTCGTCGCGTCTCCCAAAGAAGTGCAAGTAGTGGTTCTTAATCTTGGCAGAGTGACGTCCACATAGGCATCCTATTAGCTCCTGCATGGCGACATCGAGGCCCCTCTCTAAGTCATCATGGCGTATCTTGAAGGCAACTTCTTCAGTTGGAGGCTCTGTCTGGCGTCCTGGCTTGGTAACCCTGAATCCCCACAAGTCCTTCCTTTGAAATTTCCTTAGCTGAAGTCCCTTGATGGTAGGGATTGGAAGAGAGAGCACATTGATGAGATCCAAAATGCGAGTCCCAAAGCGAGTTCCCTTGAATTCCTCGGCAGTGTTGTAGATGAAGCTTGGCATCTTTGCATAGGATGGAGAAAAATTAGAGATAACACAAGTTTAGAGAAAAACATAAAGTAGCCATAGATGCAAAGATTAAAAGTAACCGCCAATACATCCAACAAAACATTAATCCACACAAGTAGCCACATACATTATTCAACTCAAGCATCAAAGTTCAAACCAGAACTTAGCCAAACTTTTTGTAGGGGTCCCAACCTTTAATAAGATTGATCCCTCCTGTGTTTACAATGCTAGTCCCTGGATCAATAGCTAGCATCCACAGTTAAGATGTAATATCAAGATACAAAGGTCATAATATAAATTTATAACCAGGAATAACATAGTTTTATTACATCTTACATAGCTCATTTGGCTATTACATTACATTGCAGCGGAATAACTATAAGTATGAGTCCTTCATCTTCAAAGTGCCACAGGCAGATGTTGGTTGTAGACTTTGTAATCCTAATCAAACAATCTTCATTAAAATCAATCAAACCTGCAACATTACAAGTTACAGCCACAAGGGTCAATACATTTTGAATTGTATTGGCAAGCTTCACTTCTATGTATAATAAGAGTGGATCCTATCAATACATGCACATTTGGCTAAGTAGAGTTTAAGGCTTATTTGCATAAAGCAAAATTTATCCTATCTTTTCAAAAGGGTTTTGGTCCTTTGTCAAATCTCTTTTCCAAGTTCCTTGAACTCCTTGGTAGAAACTCAAGTGTTCAAGTCCTTGTCAAAAATCCCTTGAGCTACTTGGTAACCCCAAGTGCAACAAGTTTTATAAAATCTCATGAGTTCCTTGGTAACCCCAAGTACATCATGCTCTTGAGCACCTTGGTAACCCCAAGTGCATCAAGCTTAACAAAATTTCTTTGAATTCCTTGGTAGACACTCAAGTGCATCAAGTTTTTATTTTAGAAGTTGGAATGTCGAGATCTCCCATAGTTCAAACTTTAGTTGCTCAGTATTGTCCATAACCGGGGACACGGCTAAGTACTTAGATTTTATTATCTTTTGCAGAAGGAGTACACTTTACCCACATGTCACAATCCCATCCTCTTGCCACCAGTGGCCTACTGGATTAGCACTCACCAAGATGGAGAACTCGCAGATTGAGAATGTGACGAAGTCTTTCCAAAAGGTCCTCCCATACACCATTGCTAGCTTGTCTTCAGCCCCCATGAAGCATTCCAGATCCCCATGTCCAGTAACTGAAGACAATGTATGGGTCTTCCTAATGTAATTGACTAAGCCAGAGCCATAATAGCATGTGGTTGCACACGAAAGCCACAATTGGAGAAGCATGTTCAATCTCTAAGTTTCCTAGGTAGGTTTTCTTTTGGAGCACAACACAAAGAGATCACCATAAACATGGTTCCCTTTTGTTGCCACCTTCTCCAAAACTTAAAGTATCCTCCACCTAGGTGGTTCATTGAGTCCTTGTTTTATTATGTAAAACACAAGTCCTTTTCTCAACTTTGTAAAATCTCAACATGTATCTCTTTTCTCAAATAAGCATGGCTAAGCATGTACAATGTTTTCACTAAGTAATGTAAGGGCATCCTATTAGGATTTAGCATAGCATAAGTATAAATTATTTTCATGCATGTTTCCAAAATCCACTAAGTATAATGAAAATAGTAGGACTTTAGATGATAGTGTAACTTGCCTTTTTGGAAGGGAATGGTGGTTCACTCCTTGATCTTGCTAGTCTCACACGTTGCTAAATTCACTACAAGACAATCAAGCAAACACAAAATCAACTAACATTCCAAACCAAAGTCAAACAAACAATTTCACACTCACAAAGCAATGGAATCTAAGTTATGCATAAGTATGCAAAGGATGGTTCTATTGCAAGGTTGGTCTCCACTAGGTTTCTAAACTTTGTAAGGTCCAAGTTGGTCATTTACCAAAATGGCAAAGTCACTAGTTAGAGGGTTTTTCCCAAAACCATTTTTAAAACCATTCATCATTTTATGTGGTGGAAGTTAGTTTTATCAATTCTAAAAACCTTTAAGTCTTCACCCAAAGTTTCTAACTCCCAAGACTTGGTGTTTTGGGGTCAGTAGCTTTGAATCAAAAATATTTTCCCAAGGTTTTTATTCCAAAATCATTCTCATAATAAAACCATTATTTTCACTTGGCTAGAAAATGGCCAAGTCAAATAATCCAACTTAATTTGTACCAAAATCATTTTTAACACCAAGGGTTGGTTCCTAGGGTCAGTAAGGTCACAACAAACCTTTTTGCAAAGGTTTTAATCCAAAAATCATTTTTAAACAATTTTTCTAATCTAAACAAGCTCACAAATGAATCTACAAAAACAAGTAAACTAACAAATACTATTTGCTAAACTAAGGCCATGTTTGGCTAGGTCTCGTTTTCCTGAATCCAACGACATAAAATTTGCAATTTTTGGACGTGTGGATCCAAAGATACAAGGCTTTGAAGTTTGCAAATAATTATGTTTTCAAATCTGTTTTTAAACAGAATAGGTGACACGCGGCGTGATTTCATTGGACGATACCGCTTCGCGCGGATCAGCGTTACGGTGCGTTGGATCTAATCGATCGTGTGGTCCAGAGTGCATACCTCTTCACGACTAAGTGATTCTATCTCGCTCGCCCGATCTAGATTGAACGGCTCGCGCGTGTTTGACCAGAAGCTGGCGGCGCTGACGCGGCGGCGACTGGCGGCGCGGTCAGGTGTGGACGGTGCCGGTGGTCTAGGAAGCGAGAGAGAAGAAGAAGGGGATCACCGGGTTCAGGAGGTCACGGCGATGCTCAATGTGCCGATGGTTCCACGAGGGGCGCTCTGGTTTTAGCAGGATTGCTCGCCGGAGTGGAGGACGGCGTCGGGTGCGTCAGGTGGTCGTCGTGGGCTGTGATGTGGTTCACCCCAAGGCATAACGAAAACACAGTTAGATGCGCAGGACCAAGGCAAAGTTGTGTGCGTGAACAAGAGGTGAAGGGGCGGTCTGGTTCATCTGGAAGTCGTCGTCGGAGAAGAACCAGTCGCGGCGGCGTTTAGAAGCTGGTCGTTGCCGACGCTCTGGGGCGCCCGCGGTCGATTTGGTGGTATGGGGAGAAGTGTCTGGGAGTGGTGAACATGCTCGTGTGCTCGGAAAGGCAGAGGGGGGCGTGTACTGCCCTGAATTGGCCGGAGACGGTGGTCGGAACAGAGGAGCTCGAGGAGGAATTGGGGCGGCCTGGTGGCGTGATTGAGGGAGGAGTCAGAGGAGAAATGAAGAAGGGACGCTGGCGACTTATAGAGTGCAGTCACGGTGAGATTAACGCGCGGCATTACTGAGAATTGAACGCGGCTTTGAATGGCAGCAACGGCAACGAGTTTTGGGGAGAGGGGGTCACGCGGGTGTGGACGATGAGCAGTAGAGGTGGGGTCCACCGGTCAGTGGGAAAAGAAATGAGAGTGAGGTCCACTGGTCAGTCTCTGCGCGGTTAAGTTCCTGAGTGAGGAAAAACGATTCGGGGCGTGGGAACAGGTGGGCTAGGTGGGATGCTGTTGGGCTGTTGGGTTGGGTCGATTTCTTTCTTATTTTTTTCGGTTTCTGAATCCTTTTTCTTTTTCTGAATCCAATTTCTGATTTGAATTTCAAACATATGTTTCAACAATCAAATCAAGACAAACAATCACCAGACTTTGAAAGTTTGAACTTTTGTTCTGTTTAGTAACAAAACCCAATTCCAGAAATAAAATAAAATAATGTTTTTAGATCTTTTTAGGTTCCATTCATTTATTAAATAAAAAAACCATGGTTTATTAATCATATGGGTTTGATTTTGTTAATAGAATCTTTATTTGAAATCAAAATATTTTTAAAACCAAATCAGTAGGTTTTATTTGAAAATATAAGATACTTGAAATACTTGTTTAAAATAAAATAACATTTTATTTTAGGGTCCAATACCAATTAAATGAATAAACCTTATTTATTTAATTCAAATAGGATTTTGTTTTATTAAAATCTTTATTTTGAAAATCTAAAATAAAACCAAAACACTTTAGTAGGTTTTATTTGAGAATATAAAGTATTTGAAAATGATTTAATAAATTTTGATGTTTTAATAAAATTGGTAAGACCTTTTAATTAGATAAAATTGGATTTTAAATCCTTATAAATTTATTTAATTAAGCCTTTACTATTTTTATCATACTTTATTTCAAAAGCTTGGCCAAGTTTTTAAATTTGGTTTTACAAAATAATCTTTATTTATAAACCCATCTTTTCTTTTGAAAACCAAATCTTTTATTAAAAGATCAAAATAGTAATTCCAAAGCATTTTAATTTCCTTTAATAAATGTTTAACTTTTTAAATTCCTTTAGGATTTTATTTAATTCAAATGGGTTTGAAGATCCAATTGAATTCAAAAAGTTTCTTCTGGCTCTGAAAATCAAACAAAGTTTTATTTTATTCATTTATTTTCACATTACAAGATTTGGAAAATCTTGGGATGTGACACTTTTCCATCATAGTAACCTGCAACATGATAATTTACAGCCACAAGTGGTTAATAAAGTTGGAATTGTACTAGAAAGAGATACCATAGTTGTATAGTAGAACCTAACAACTACATTAATATATGGCTAAGTGTAGATCTGGCTGACTTTGCTAAAAGCAAGTTTTATCGTATTAGTTTGAAAATAATAAGTTTTGGTTTTATAAAACACTAAGGTACCACCAATAGACATCAGTGAACCTCTACCCTTGTTCACCCAAAATTTTAACTTAGAGAAATTGGGATGAGAAGATTCTTGAACTATTTCAATGTCTTGACGCTCAGAAATTGTCCATAACCAGGGACACAACTAAGTACATAGATTTACCCTCTCGAGAGGTGGTGCACTTTCCCCACAAGACTCGACATGCATCGAGACGAGACTTTTCATAAGCAATCCCTCAGACCACCACAGACGCGTTCCATCCTATCAACTCTACAACCCTCTATTCGTCTGGCTGAGTTCTCACAACTTAGTTGGTCAAGGCAGAGCCCATATGCCATGTGGTTGCAGTAGAAGCTTCGCGGCACGAACGTCTGCAATCTCTTTATTCCTGGGTGACCATCCACAAGTGTGATACACTAGGGTAAACCATAGACAATGGCCCTGAGTAACCACTCAACATAATCCATACAAGTCCCATTTCCACCTAGGTGTTTCATTAACATTGGTTGTTTTCTTAGTCAAAAATAAATAAGTATAAACTTTCCATACCATCATAATATGAATTTCCACCCACGAATTCTAATAGAAAGGCTAAGCATTCTAGCATACGATGTCTCCTAACTTACGAAAATAATACCAAGGAATAATCCATAGGATTACTATAGCATAGCAATATAAATAAAACTATGATGCAAAGTCCTACTAAAATAACACTACTGTAATAGATAAAATAATAGGACATATGATGAAATATCACTTGCCTTGGTAGCTAGGGGAGTAGGTACAATCCTCACAGCAACAAACTTCACAATCCACACAATCTACACATCATGATCAAACAAAAAAATATACAAATCAATATAGGCACCCAAAAAATATGAATGCATGCAATCATGCAAAAGATGCATGATACACTTTAAAATCCAGAGTCTATAGTACAGAGAATAAAATACACCATCTAAAGTCATAAGGACACTTAAAAATAATTTAGACAACGATTTTTATAGTAAAAATAGCCCTAAAAAGGTTTCTGCCTAAACCTCAATTTACATAATCTACTAAGAAAAATAAGGTCACAGTAATAAAGTTCACATTTTTCTGAATCCATGGACACCAAGTTTGTATTTTTCTGATTTGTGGATAAAAAGTTATTGAATTTCTAAGTTTAATCATGTATTTAATCTGATAATGATTTTAACAGAAAGTTCTGGCCACGTGGCCTAATCCTACAGGTTGATACCACTTCGGCCGAATCAGCGGCGCTGGCCATTTGATCTAAATGGAACTGGGTGGGCCCGATTGACTGGTACCCTTTCGCTAAACAATCTAATCTTACCCCTAGGTTGCAGATCCGATGGACCTCAACGCTCAGCCAAGAACTAGCGGCGCTAGCTACTGCGCTCGATGGCGGCGCGTTGGTTGGGTGGTGTTCCAGCGGTTCTAAAGGGTAAGGGGGCGTGGACAATTACTCGAGGTTTCGGTGGTCGAGGTTGTCGCAGTGGTGGCCGTGGTGGAGGAAGGGGATCTCGGCTTTGACCTAGATTCCTCGCCCGAGTTCGTGCCGAAGATGGTGTGTTGTAGATGAAGTCGTTGCCGAGTATCTGGCGCTCGAGCAAGTAAAATAAGGCGTCCGTGTGGTGTTCCAGGTCCCGTAAGATATCTTGGTGGCAAATTAGAGCGAAGGGGGTTGGGTCTAACCGAAATTTCATCGGCGAATAGGGACGGCAGAAGCGGCTCCGGTGGTGACCATGGCGATGATCTAGGGTGTGAATTAATGAACGGAGGGGGTTAACTGGTGCGCCCAAGGATGGCGAAGATTTCTAGACAGAAAAGAGGGCGCGAGGTAGTTATTTCTGACCGAAATCATCGCCGGAGTTCGTAGGAGGCTGCGATGGTTCGTGCTAAAATTCGAAGAGCCTGGGGCTCTCTGGCGGCGTGGTTTGAGGGGAAACGGTGAGCGGCGAGAGGGGTTTAAGAGGCAGGGGTCGGGGTGGAGAATTACGCTAGGAATCATGCGAATTTACGCGAATTAAGTCGAGGTAGAAACAGCAGGGGAGGGGAGCGGGTTCAGCGCACTGGGTTGAAGACGATGGTGATGGGGCAGGTGGGCCGAGCCATCAGCGAGTGAGTGCAGAGAGGGACGGTGAGAAAATAAATCCAGGGGGAGAGAGGAGGGGTGCCAGGTGGGCTGTAGTTAGTGGGCCGTGGTGGTACTAGGCCGAATGGTTGGGTGGCAGGTTTTTTTCTCTTCTTAATCCTTTTTATTTTTAGTTTCAAATTTTTACCATATTTTTAAGGGGTGAACCTAGTGTTCAAAAATATTTTAAAACCATCAAACCTCTAATAAATCATTTGGTAAAATAAAAATAAAATCACAAAGCTCCACACCTTAATATAAAGGAGTGGGTTTTAATAGGGGTTTTCCTAGGGTTTAAACTTTGAAAATTGTTGTGCAACGCAACACATGCCATGATGATATGAATGCAATGATGATGTCTGGTTTAATAAAAATTTGGGATGTTACACACTCAGACTTACCCCCTCTATATCCACTCTTGAGAAAGGTTATTTCATAAGATAACTCGCTCAAACTAGCCCAAGAAGAAACAAATTTATGTTGTATCATGGAAATAATATCAAGCCTCTCTATGGGAAACTGTAAGTCTGAGTGATGAGGCTCTACACCATGCAAAGCTAATAACCGAGAGGCAATGAGGCCTCCAAAAATTCCACCTTTCTTGTGGTTAGCAGCAAGACAAAAAGCTATTAAAGATCCCAAGTTATAAGTCCTATCTCGTTTCAAAGCAACTGAGATAAAATCTAGATCATATGAAAATAATTTACTTGCATTCTTCCTGGCAAGAACACACTTGGCAATAAAATAGGCAAAATATCGAATAGATGGGAGATGAATATTTTAAATTTTACCACTCTCCTTTGATAAGGTGCTCCCTTGGAAAATTTTCGAATATAAGTCCATAAGTGTCATGGGCTGCTCTCTTATCCTCTCGCGTGAACCCCAGTATGTTACTTTGATAGCTGCACAAAAATCATCAAAAGGGAGATTGACAGCTACATTGTAAATTTTGTAATGAACCATGGGGTTAGGCAAAGACCAACTAAATCAAAAATACTGCACCACAGACATAGTCAATTTCACATATTGGTAAGATTCATTTCCGACAAAATGCTCCAGTCCTGCATTAGAAATTAGAGTCTAGAAATGTTGAAAAATTCCTATAGACCTCATGAATTCGGGGCATGGACAAATGGAAGGAAAAACTTCCTCTTCACGGTGGACTTTCATGACCTCAGGCACCCTCAGTTCATGTTGGTTGAGTTGGTGTTCATTCATCTCCTTTTCTGAAATTTTAGACATGCATCACAAGAAGTAATTGCAAAGCGACTACATAATGAAGGGAACTACAATAGGGACTTGCAAAAGGGCTAAACATGCATCAAAATAAATTCTCTAAGCAAAGAACAAGCATGCAAGATCACATAACCTGTCACCTACAGTAGCAAAATACTCAAGATATAATCAACTAATCACAAATCTACTTGGACAAGCGGAGGAGTCACATACTGGAGAACAATTGCTCGAAATCTCAGTAGCAAAGATGGGCTGAGCAAGGAGATCGAAAATCACGAGCAAGAACAGTAAGAACACGGTTTTGAGCAATAGAATGGTGTTTTCTCGGGAGAGAGAAAGGAGTGGCAGGTGGGAGAATAAGTGGAGGGCCAGGGGTGGCCCACACCATGGCCAGACGCGCCCCTGGTGTGGCCGCGCCACCAGGTGGTGTGCCTTCCTGGTGGGCCCCCTAGGTCACTCAAGTTCTTCTCTGCCCCTTTTTTTACGTAAAAATTTAATATGAATTTTCTTGAATTTTTCGAGAAAATTTATTTTTGAGCAATTTTTAGGTATTGATAAATGAATTTCTTGTAGAAATATGATTTTGGAATGATGCAAAAGCAAATCTAAACTGAAACTACAGAAGTTCTAAGAAACTTTAATATGCGAGCAACTAGCAATACAAAGATGAACAAGGTGAAGAGCAAAGATTGGGATAGAGAAAATAAAAGTGAGCAAGGATAATCATGGTGAAAACATTGTTTTGTTCATTAAAATCCCTTTGTTAACAGGGTTGATCAAGTCTTGTTACCAAAAAAATTTATATGAAACAAACCTTTGCATTTCACTAAATGATTATGTTACCTCAATCTTGATAGAAATACTCCCAATCAGTCTTCTTGGGGAAATAGACAGTATGCTCATTGGGGAAATAGAAAATATATTTCTCCAACTTTGATGCCTTTAATGTTTCCAATTGAATTTAGGCCATAATTATTATCAGTCTTCTTGGGTAAATAGACAGTATGATCCTTGTCATTAACATTAAAAGTTACATTTCCTTGATTAGAATTAATGACATCACCTGAAGTATTAAAAAAAGGTATCCTAAGAATAATAGACATATTATCATCTTGAGGCATTTCAAGCACAAAAAAGTTAGTTAATATCAAACAATTATGAGCCACTTGATCAGGAACATCCTCACATATGCCAACAGGAATAGTAGTAGACTTATCATCCATTTGCAAAGATATATCTATTGGTATCAATTTTTCTAGTTGAAGTCTCTTGTAGAAAGAAAAAGGAATAGCACTAATTCCTGCTCCCAAATCACACAAAGCAGTTCTAACATAATTATTTTTAATAGAACAAGGAATTTGTTGGAATCCCTGGGTCTCCAAGTTTCTTTGGAACCTTACCATTAAAGGAATAATTAGCAAGCAAGGTGGAAATTTATTCATTAGGAATCTTCATTAGAGACAATATCATTCATATACTTTGAGTGAGGAGGCAATTTAATAGCATGAGTCAAAGGTATTTGTAAAAACAAAGGTTTCATCCACTCACGAAACTTGTTATACTGTTCTTTTTCACCTGACTTGTGTTTCTTATCAGGAAAAGGCATTGGTTTTTGTACCCAAGGCTCTCTTTCACTACGATGTTCATTAGCAACAAAATCTTCTTTAGTGTACTTAGTATTCTTAGTGCGCTTTTCAGCATGTTGGCATCTGCATGTGTGTGCGTCCCTGACGGCAATGACCGCATCCACTTTGCTGTTACGGCCTCTGAGTGTCCCTTGTGAACATGCTCTTTGTTTCCTTTGTCCTATTTTTCAAGATCTTCGAGTAGTTATGTTGGCTGTGTTTTCATCGACAAGGCCATTTCAGTTTGATACCGAGCCTACGAAGTGGATACATTGCCAATATTGACTACACTTGAAGATGAACCCTAAGGGTTCTTAGGAAGTACACAAGGTCGTCTTTATGGACACAATGACCCAAAGATCTTCGTTCTGGCACGCCAAGTTCTTCTTCCCGTACCCGAACCACTCAGAACGCCATGTTCTCCATCATGGATTAGATCGTCGAACCATGATGTGTGACCCCTATCCGAGACCCCTATATTTTTGATATATGATATTTCACTTGTTTCATATTAAATTGTTCATGTCACGTACATATTGTGTGGTTTGGGGGCTTTGTGCTGATTCACCTCATAATTAAATAGGGATACCATATGCAGGTGAATCTAGCCTAATATTGGATCCATTCAAATTTGTGTAGCAAACCGGTGACATATTTTTCCTTGTTAAGGAAACATTTAAATTACGGCATATCTATACAACATGAACCTATTAAATAATTGTCGGAACCCTGGTTCCGCCTAATATTTCCCAATTGCATCGCACCTTTGCCATGTCATCCATCATACATGCATCATGCCCGATCTTCTGCCGTAGTATTAAATAGTGCATCCGGTGTTTCTTCTAGTGTTTTGCTTCTTCACGGATTAGGAAAATGAGTTGATGCGAGTGTCGACCCGATCTTCAGATGAAACTTCAGATGTGTTTTCCAGGCGAGCATTCTCCCCCTTCTACCTATTTTGCATTTATAGTTTTTATTTCCTCCTGTTGATCTATTGCTACCTGTGTTATGATGCTACAGATTCCATACCCTTTTATTCCTATTACCTGTTGTTTGGTAGATAGTCGGCCTTGCAAATCATAGTTGCTTGCTTTGGTGTTGCTTCGTGCCGTAAATGTTCCATAGTTGTTGGATAAATGCCTCATGCTTAATGTTGGGGATGATCATGGTTTAAATTATAGTTTAATAACTAATATTGACAATAGTTAAATAATGTAGAGGCGCCGGTGAGCAATAGATGTTATTTGGTTTTTAACTGCCCACTTGTGTCCCGTAGGACCCCGAGTACTTGATACCTGTTTCTTGACTATCGCACTATCCGCATGTGGGACCATGAATCTCCTTAGCCAGAGCTTGAGTCATAACTTATTTCTTTGGGACACAAACTAGTTTGGGACTTTATTATTATCATGTACTTATGCCATGCTACTGCTTTATTTACTACTATTGCTCATGGAGAGCATTTACTACTGTACTGTTTAGGAACCCCGTGCCACGTTTCCACTGTATTGACAAGACCAGTCACACTTTCGGGTTCCCAGTCATTTACAGCCATCGCCACACACCCTGGGTCCGTCGCGGAGTCGACCGACTTTGTAGCGGGTAGCTTAGTGGGGCGGCACCCTGAGATATTTATGAATCTTTTGATTGCTTTGTCATGATGCCTCGTTGGGTTTTCATTTGGTTTTTCCGAGGTTGATCATGCTTGTGTTGCTATTTGTGCACCCCTGCAGGGTAAATCTTTCTGAAATCCATGTCCGCGGTTATCGATGACTTGAATAACAATATCTCGATCATAGACAACCATAACTAAAGTAGTACTATAAATTTGACATTGGAATGACTAGTAATCAGCTTCACTATAATGGAATGGCTAAATAAAAGTACCAACAACTGTTGGAATTGTGATGCCTCATGCCATATGTATCTCACTATTAAGTACTATAACTATAATGGAATGGTCAACTAAAACTGCCCGCTGCTTATGATATCAGGATGATTCATGCTATCTACATCTGACTAGTAATTGATGAAAATATAATGGAATGAATAAAATTGCCAACTGTGTGAGTTTTCTTGGTATGACTTCCTCGTTTGGTCTCGGGGGGGAAATACCAGGATGGGTATGTTTGGTGTTAGTATCAAGCTGGTTTCAAATAGGCCTTTCTTATCCCTCTCCGATAGCCGAAAGTTGTATCGATTCTCTATAGGTTGTTTAGTGCATGCTTTGATGCCGGTTCAGTCCACCATACCTACGTAGGCGAGGACCGCCGAATTCAAAGACTCGCCATGTACTGGCCTTAGTACTGACCGCTCTATTTTTTCTTTGCCCATTATCGGCGCCCCTTTTGTTTAAGAAGGTTTGAGATCGACGCCGTTAGCAGGGTTAACCTTCTTGTTTGGCCTGGGCAGGGTTATGGACGCCATTTGTTATTCTTTAGGGCTCCTAGCTCAATTTGCATCTTATCCGTACTCGGACGCTGTGTCATTTTCAAGGTGATTTGGATCATTTTCAAGGTGATTTGGATCTTTGTATTGTATATCTGTATTCTTGACTCGGACGCAGTGGATCAGGGATATAGGCTACAAAGGGAACATGCATCTGATAGGATTACTCTATCTATCGATGAAATACTTCGGAATCGTATGCACATGGCAAGAATTTAAAATGCTTGAAAACATAGGATCATATCATGTGTGGAGTTTCGCTTTCCTTTTACTGTTGATACCCAATATAGATCTTTGGGTTCATCAGCTTGAATTGTGCAACAACCACAAGGATATAGCTCTTCAGGGTTCATCTTGTTGGCATTGTTCGTCGATGACCTTCGATGGTGTTAATCTTGATCTTCAGTCTTGGACTCGATCTCGATTCTGATATCGTATTCTACCAAGAAGAACCAAACACCGGAAAGAAAGGGGAAACAATCAACACATGGCATTGATGCAATGCTCAATCAAGGATGATGATATGACAAGTTGAATTGTATTGAAATTGAAACCCTAAACATGCTTGGTCATTTTAAACGGGGTCCGAGGGGTGCAAACCCTAACTCGGGGAAACCCCGGATGCATATGAGAGGGTTCATTATTTTCTTCTAACTAACTTGCAATTAAAGTTGTTTAACAATGCATGATGATAGCTTAAATAGATAGAGTTCATTTTTCTGAACATTTTGATATATTATTTGTATTTTTCGGAATTAAAATAACTTAGTTATTGAATTTCTCCATCTTTAATTCATTTTAAACCCTTTTTAGAATATAAAAAATAATTTACATTTTGAAATTACTTTAATATTTTTTATTAAACAGAAAACCTTTCTGAATATGATAATATCAGTTGCAGATAGGGCCCACATGTCAAATGATTAACCAAAGAAATATTTGAAATAAAATAAAAGGAATATTGCACCATGCTGACGTCATGCTGACGTTAGCCATGGAGCTTCTCCCAGGTCGAGGTCGGGCTCGTCGATAGGGCGCGCGTGGGGCTGTGAGAGGGGTCGGGATCGACTCAGCGTACAGCGGCTGAGCCAAATAGATGCGGCGCCGCTGACGGGAGGTCGTCGGAGCAGCATGTGCGACGACGGCCGATGGATTTTTTTTCGAGACTTGCAGGCGGTTGCGGTGGTGGCGATACAGAGAGGGGGAGAGCGAGCGGAGAGGCGCGTTAGCACCAGAAGCTCACCACGAACACGAAGGTGGTGATGGGAAAGCAAGGCGAGGCCGAATGGCGCCAGAATCAACGATGAACTCAGCGGTCGGAGTCGAGGAAAGCGTGGTCGTTGACGGCAAAAGAGAGGGCCCCGGCCCGATTCCTTCGACGGGTAGATGAAGTCCAGCACAGCGAAGCTCCTAGGCATAGCGTCGTGGCTCGGGGAGATCAGGAGCAACGGCGGACGACGAGGTCTGAGCTAGGGTTTCATGCGGATTTGGGGAAAACCTACAGAGAGCACGAGAGGAAGAGAGACGGGTATGGGGAGAGAGAGGAGGAGACGGCCGCTCTTATCAATCTGTCTAGGGGCGTAGGCGAGAACCGCTGCGCGGCGGAGATCGACGGCGCACACTCGGTCATGCAGGTGCTTGCCGTCTGGAGGAAGACGACGAGGTTGCGGGCCGAAGCAGTATGTGTTGGGCCACACAGAGATAAAACAAAACTTTTTCCTCTATCGTGGTGATCCCAAGATCTAGCCGAGGTAGAAGGCCACGAGGTTTACCACTAGACGCGCAGTTGCGGATTACTGATGAAGCGCGTCAATTGAAGCAGTGCAGTCCTTTGCGATCCGATCGTCCTGGTGCTGATCGTACAACACCTCTGCTGGTATCCACATGTACAAGGAGGAGCACCGGCGGCGAACTGCTAGGTTCATTACAACGGCAGGACCGCTGTGGAGCTAGGGTTTCCAACACATGGAATGACCTAACCGATCAATGATTAACCTTTATGGGTTACGGTGCTCCACTATATATAGGGAGGGAACATGGGATCCACTCTCGTGGCCCATTCACTAAAGCCCATATAACACTAGTCACCGAGAGTCCGACTCACTGACTCAGTCCTGATCCGGCTTGGGTCTGACCCAACCAGCTTTCCGGTTCAGATCCAATCTGAACTTGCTCCCACTCTTAAGTGTGTGACCCGGTAGGCACATGTCTACTTGGACACGATTGGAGTCCAACTCTCAATCGATCAGTCGGCAGCGGCTCCTAGCAGAACGTGCCGACTCCGAAGTACCAATGAGTCATGACTACTTGCCTTTCCAATGCGACTTACGTCCGAGTCCCTTTTGCCTCACGATATACCTTGTCAGACTATAGGCGAATATATGTCATCCCTTAAATAGTCCGACTCTCTTCTCGATCCGAGATAAGTGATTCAACCGACTAACTCTTAGGCGACCGTGTAACACCCTCAGAATCGACCCTATGCAGGTTTCAGCGACTCCCGCCAAACCCGCATAGAAACGATTCAAAGGTGCCCACCAGGCACTTTCGTGCGGGTGGAAAACAAAGTAATAACATTACACAACAGTCCTCGATGGGACCCACAGAACAGATATATATACAGAAGCGACTCAATGAGTCAAGAATACAGATATAATATACAAAGATCCAAATCACCTTGAAAACGATAGAGAGTCCAGCTACGGACAAGATGCAAATGGGGCTAAGAGCCCTGAAGAATAACCAATGGGGTCCATAACCCTGCCCAGGCCAAGCCGGAAGGGTAACCCTGCTAACAACGTTGATCTCAAAACCTGCTTAAACAAAAGGGGTGCCGACAAAGGGCAAAGGAAAAAGAGGAGCGTCAGTACTGAGGCCCGTACACGGCGAGGCTAGAATTCGGCGGTCCTAGCCTACATAGGTATGGTGGACTGAAGCGGCAGCGGCAGCATGCGCTAAACAACCTATAGAGACTCGATACGACTAGCGGCTATCAGAGAGGGGTAAGAAAGACATATTCGGAACCAACCTGATGCTACCATCAAACAAACCCATCCTGGTGTTTTCCCCTCGAGACCAAACGAGGAAGTCAACCGAGGAACTCACACAGTTGGCAGTTTTATTTATTCAGTTTTCGTTGCGGCAATTACTAGTCAAATTTAGATAGTCATCCTGATAAAATAATCAGTGGGCAATTTTAGTTAACCATTCCGTTATAGTTGCAACACTTACTAATCAGATAAAAATAGCATGAGATAACCCAAAAACCCAGCAGTTGTTGGTACTTTTATTTAGCCATTCCGTTATAGTTGCAATACTTACTAGTCAGATACAAAGGTCGCAGGCGACAACCCAAACAAGCATTTGTTGGTAGTTTTATTTAGCCATTCCATTATAGTGAAGCTGATTACTAGTCATTATAGTGTCAAATTTATAGCACTACTTTAGTTATAGTTGTCTATGATCGAGATACTGTGCTCAAGTCGTCCATAACCGCGGACACGGCTTTCAGAAAGTTTTACCCGGCCGGGGTGCACCAATAGCAACACACACTCGATCAACCTCGGAAAAACCAAATCAAAACCCAACGAGGCCTTCACGACAAAGCAATCACAAGATTCAGAAATATTTCAGGGGGCCACCCCATTGAGTACACCCGCAACGAAGCTAGCTGACTCCAAGACGGACTCAAGGTTTGCGTCAATGGCTGTAAACGACTGGGAACCCGAAAACTCGGGCTTGTCGATACCGCGAAAACACTCCGCTTTCCTAAACAGTACAGTGTGCTATCCATCGCACAATTTAAATAAAGCAGTAAAGCATGGCATAAGTACAGGATCGTAAATAAAACCTCAAACTAGTTTGTGGCCCCAAGAAATAAGACGGAATCAAGCTTTGGCTCAGGGGGGTCCCATAAGCCTCCCGGATGTGGATAGCGCGAAAATTCAAGGAACAGGTATCAAGTACTCGGGGTCCTACGGGACACAAGTGGACGGTTAACAACCAAATAACATCTATTGCCCACCTGTGCCTCTGCTTACCTACTTCAATTTTAGTTGTTAAACAGTAATTAAAGTGAACAATAACGAAAACCATGATAATCTCCAACATCGAACATGCGGCAATACACCAACAACTGTGGTACTGGACGACACGCAGCAGCACTTGAGCAAGCGACTACGACGCGCAAGTCCAACTATCTACCAAACAACAGGTAATAGGATGTGTCCAAGGCGATATAAGGATGCAAGGGATATCACGGGTACGAAAACTATAGCATCGCAACACAGATAGCAATAGATCAACAGGAGGGAATAAACACTATAAAAGTAAGATAGGTAGAAAGGGGAAGATGCTCGCCTGAAAACATTGTCGAAGGTTTATCCGAAGATCGGGGCGAAGCTCACATCAACTCAATGGCCTTATCCGCGAATAAGCAAAACACTAGAATAAACACCGGATGCAATATTTAATACTACGGCAAAAGATCGGGCATGATGCATGTATGATGTATGGCATGGCGAAGATGCGATGCAATTAGGCAAGATTAAGCGGAACCGGGGTCCCGACATTTAATTAAACGGTTCAAGTTATTTAGAACCCCCGCAATTTAATTGTTGTCTTAACAAGGCAAAATTATATCACCGGTTCGCTACGCAGATTTAGATGAGGCCAATATAAGACTAGATTTGTCCGCATATGGGCCCCATATTTAATTATAATGTGAATGGGCATAATGCCCCCAAACCACACAAAGTATGCATGCATAAATGATTTAATATGCATCAAGTTTTATATATAGCATTTATAAAATAGGGGCTCGGAAAAGGGGTCACACATTAGGGTTCGGCGAGCTTGGTGTTTCCGGGGTTCGGGGTTCGGTCTCAGGGTTCAGGGTTTGACGGGATCGTTCTCGGATAGCGGAGTAGATCTTGGCGTTCCGGGAAGAAGTACTTGGTCTGGCGTCGGGGCATCGAATTCGCCCTGGTTGGTGTCGATCTTGTCGGGCCCGCACAGTTGATCTTGGTGTTTCGGGATGATCTTGCCGACTCCATGCGAAGGCCTTGGCGCTCTAGATCGGTCTTCAGGGTCTCGGCCATCGGATCCTTGAAGGAGGTCATGGCGTCCGTGAGGCGATCTTGTCGTTCACCGAGAGGGGTTCGTCAGGGTTCGGGTCTTCGGACGCCGCGAGGAAGATCTTGAGGTACCGGCGGGTTCGTTGTCGGATCGGTCTTCGGAGACTCGGGATCTCGGCGCCTTTGGATCGGGGAAGGCGATCTTGGGTGTTCTTGATGGGTCTTCGGGTTCCGAAGCAGAGTACTTGGTGCTCCGAGAAGGCGATCATGAGGGTTCCAGTTGGATGTCGATGACGGACTTGAGTGGATCGGGTACCGGGGTCTTCAGATCCGTGAAGTAGTTCTTGTCACACGGTGTCCGGGGTAGACGAACTTGGCTCAGCGTTGGCGGTTCATCGAATTCTTTAGGATCGGTGCCAAGCATAACCGCATAGCCAAAACCAAACGACACTGCACCATCCCCACATCCCTATCCGCCAACATCATACATGCAATCTTCTTAAACTTCACCACACCAACATCAAAACACCATCAACATCTTGCAAAATGCTGGGACCATGTTCGAGTGGAGGCAGGCCACCGGGACAGGAGCACGTCGACATGGCCGAGCCAGGGTTGGAAGGGGACAGAAGCAGGTCGGCGATGGGAGGCTCGACGAGGCCGCATGGAGATAGAGAGCGAGGCGTCGGTGGCGTAACTGCTGTGGCCGAGCTAGGCTCGAAAGGAGCCGGCGGGGATTTCCAGGGGGCGGCGGCGACGCTGGCTCGGCGAGCTTCTGCCGGCCAGAGGGCGCCACAGGAGGGGGTCGCGGAGGCGGGGCTTACGAGGCGGCGGGGCCGGCGGGGCGCTGGAGAGGCGGCTGCTCGCAGGGGCCGGGGGCGGGCTCGGGCCGACGGTTGAGGGCGGCGGCAGGGCGGACGGCTCGGTGCCGCGGGGAGGCTGGAGGCGGAGCTTGGCGCGGAGGAGGCGGGCGGAAGGACGACGGGGCGGCGACTGGCACGGTGGCGGCCGGCCGGACGCGGAGAGAGAGAGAGGCTGGGGAGGGGAGCCGACGAGGGGGTCGCCGCGACGGTGGCGGGGCGCCGGAGAGGAGGAAGAAGAGAGAGGAAGGGGAGCGAGCGGGGGCCGGAGGAGAGAGGATGGGGGAGAAGGACGCGGCGAGGTGGGGAGTGGGGGCGGGACCCACGGGACAGGGAGAGAAGGGGGCTGTGTGGGGTGGGGCCGGCTGGCAGATGGGACAGGGGAGTGGTGGGTGTGGTGTCTGCGTGTGTGTGTGTGTGTGGCCAGGCGGTGGGGTGAGTGGAGAGAGAGGGGTTGGGCAGGTGGCGGCATGGGATTGGTTAGAGGGGAGGGAGAGGGTGAGGTGGCAGCCAGGGATTGGTCTGGGTGAGGTGGAGGAGGGGTGGGTAGAATAGGACTGGGTAGTTTTAGGATTTTAGGTGGACCGTTCTGAACTGGGGGTGGCCGACTGGGTCGGATCGGCCCGGTTTGGCTGCCCCCATTAAAATAATTTAATATTTTATTTGTTTAAAACAAGGCTTCTGCAAACCGATAGCAGACAAAACAAAATAATCCGGAGACCCGGGTTTTGCGTTTTGAACAAAGGCGGGGCGTTTAGAAAACAAAAATAGGTTTTTCCGCAAATAGTTTTATGCAAGCAAATGCAAGATGATGACGATGCTCAAATGCAATGTGGCATGATGACATGAGCATGCGGTCATGATGATGCAATGCACAAAACAACGCGATTTTCTAGTAGTGGTTTTGCGGGATGCCACAGACCGCCTCGTTTAACACTTAAATGAGTCGTGCATGGCCATGCTTTCCGAATCATATCATCCGAGAGGGCTAGAGAATATCTCTCCGAGTGGAGGGTCAAAATCCCATCTTGGTTATTCACATCACGCAGCTTGATTCTGAGTCGACCCGAACTCTGCCTTTATGACTGACTATTTACGGATCAGCGTTTGACAGAACCTAAGTCGGTGATCCTTAACTTGGACTATGCAACAACCTCAGGTCTAAGGATTACATTGATTGAGATATACAAATGACAACTAGTTCGTTGTACCTCAATATGGGTCAATCCGACTCGCTAAACTCTTTAGCCGAATCTGTGCCCATGACAAGTGGAACCGAGTCATCAAACCGACTTTCACATTGGTCTAAGTTGTGTGTCCAGCACAACCTCAATTACCAAGGACATTTAGTACAAACATCATGAATGTATAGTTCCACAATCGATTAACATATTCAATGATACACATCAGATGTTTATACAAGGACAACTTAATAACTTTATGAATACAATGGGAAATATCATCATACATGATTGCCTCTAGGGCATATTCCCAACAGTCTCCCACTTGCACTAGAGTCAATCTTCCGACATCACATGTCTAAGCATCTAATGCCCATGGCTCTCAGGTGCGCCTCATGCTTTGGCTGTGGTAAAGCCTTTGTCAACGGATCCGCAATATTTGCATCTGTGTTTACCTTGCATAACTTGATATCACCCTGATCCACGAACTGGCGAATCAGGTGGTACCGCAGGAGTATGTGCTTGTTCTTCTGGTGTTGTCTAGGTTACTTGGCTTGTGCAATAGCACCATTGTTGTCACAATACACGTCTAACGGATTGGATGAGCCCTGAAACACACCAAGATCCATGAGGAAATTCCTCATCCAAAAAGCTTCCTTTGCTGCCTCCGAGGCGGCAATATACTCAGTCTCTGTTGTAGATGCAGACACAGTCTCTTGCCTGGAACTCTTCCAGCTCATAGCACCTCCGTTTATAATAAACACGTATCCGGATTGTGAACGAGAATCATCAGAGTCGGTAAGATAACTTGCATCCGTGTAATCCTTTACACTGAGTTCATCTTCACCACCATAAACCAAGAACATATCCTTAGTCCTTCTCAAGTACTTTAGGATATTTTTAGCCGTTGTCCAGTGGATTTCTCCAGGATCATCCTGGTATCTGCTCACAACACTTAGAGCATATGAAACATCCGGCCTAGTACAAATCATGGCATACATGATGGATCCGACTACAGAAGAATACAGAATCGCACTCACCCGACTTCGGTCATCAGTTGTCGAAGGACACTGAGTCTTGCTAAGTTTTACACCATGGGACATCGGTAAGAACCCCTTCTTAGACGATTCCATGTTGAACTTCTTCAACACTTTGTCCAAATAAGTATTTTTACTCAATCCAATGAGCCTCCTTGATCTATCTCTATAGATCCGGATTCCGAGGATGTATGTTGCCTCACCCAAGTCTTTCATTGAGAAACTCCTTTCCAATGATTCCTTGGTTTCTTACAACATATGGACATCATTTCCAATCAGTAATATGTCATCCACATATAAGATTAGGAAGTTTACTTTGCTCCCACTAAACTTCTTGTATAAACAAGAATCATGATCACTCTTGATGAAGCCAAACGATTTGACTACCTCATCAAAGCGAATATTCCAACTCCAAGATGCTTGCTTCAACCTATAAATGGATTTCTGAAGTTTACATACCTTGTCAGCATTATCCGGATCGACAAAACCCTCGGGCTGTATCATATACACATCCTCGGTTAAATTTCCGTTAAGGAAAGCCGTTTTGACATCCATCTGCCATATCTCATAGTCGAAATAGGCTGCTATAGCTAACTTGATCCGAACTGATTTAAGCATCTCTACGGGTTAGAAAGTCTCGTCGTAATCAACTCCTTGAACTTGTCGGAAGCCCTTCGCTACAAGACATGCTTTATAGATAGAAACATTTCCATCCATATCAGTTTTCTTCTTAACGACCCATTTGCACTCGACGGGTCTTACACCGTCTGGCAGATCAACCAAGTTCCAAACTTGATTTTCATCCATGGACTTTAACTCGGATCTCATGGCTCCAAGCCATGACTCAGAATCAGATCCCACCATCGTTTCCGAATAATTTGCCGTCTCATCATTGTCTAACAGTAATACATCACGAACACTTCGTAATCTTGCCGATCTTCGTAGTACAGGTGTTGCTGCCGGCTCAGCTGCCACGACTGGCTCAACCTCCAAGGTTTTTGCCGACTCGCTACTAGCCGGTTGCTCTCGAATTTCTTCGAGTTGCACCGTGCTCCCACTTACTCCCCGACTGAGAAACTCTTTCTCAAGGAAGACACCGTTCCGAGCGACAAACACTTTGCCCTCTTCTTGGTTGTAGAAGTAGTAACCCAAGGTTTCCCTCGGATACCCCAATAATATACACTTATCCGACTTGGCCGTAAGTTTGTCCGACTGAAGTCTCTTGACAAATGCTTCACCTAAGAAAAGACAAACTCGGCTTTTTTCTTGTCCACATCTCATGCGGTGTCTTCTCTACCGATTTTGTTGGTACTCTGTTTAGTGTGAACGCCACTGTTTCCAGACAATAACCCCAAAATGATAAAGGCAGATCTGTCCGACTCATCATTGATCGTACCATGTCCAACAAGGTTCGATTCCGCCTTTCCGAAACACCGTTTCTTTGCGGTGTTCCTGGCAGAGTAAGTTGAGGAACTAGTCCACAACTTTTCAGATGGTCATCAAACTCATGGCTCATGTACTCGCCTCCTCGGTCCTATCAAAGAAACTTTATTTTATTGCCGAGTTGATTCTGTGCTTCATTCTGGAATTCTTTGAACTTTTCAAAGGCTTCTGACTTATGTTTCATCAAGTAAATATATCCATACCTACTCAAATCATCAGTGAATGTAATGAAGTACTCATAACAACCTCTGGCTGTCGTGCTCATTGGTCCACATACATCACTATGTACTAGTCCCAACAAGTCTGACGCCCTTCCACAACTCTTTGCAAAAGGTGTCTTGGTCATTTTGCCGAGTAGGCAAGATTCGCATGTCTCGAACAACTCCAAGTCAAACGAAGTTAGGAGTCCATCATCATGGAGCTTCTTCATGCGTTTCCAACTTATATGACCAAGCCGACAATGCCAGAAGTAAGTCATTGTAAAACCCTCGGATTGCCCTATGCATGTTTTAGCGATTCCCACCAAACCCGCATAGAAACGATTCAAACACCCACCAGGCACTTGCGTGCAGGTGGAAAACAAAGTAATATCATTACACAATAGTCCACGACGGAACCCACAGAACAGATATATACAACAACAACTCCAAGAGTCAAGAATACAAATATACAATACAAAAATCCAAATCACCTTGAAAACGATACAGCATCCAACTACGGATAAGAAGAAAATTGAGCTAAGAGCCCTGAAGAATAACCAATGGCGTCCATAACGCTGCCTAGGCCAAGCTGGAAGGGTAACCCTGGTAACGACGTTGATCTCAAAACCTTCTCAAACAAAAGGGGTGCCGACAAAGGGCGAAGGAAAAAGAGAGCGGTCAGTACTGAGGCCAGTAAACGACGAGACTAGAATTCGGCGGTCCTCGCCTACATAGGTATGGTGGACTGAAGCGATAGTGCAGCATGCACTAAACAATTTATAGAGACTCGTTATAACTATCGACTATCAAGGGATAAGGAAAACCTATTCGGAACCAACCTGATACTAGCATCAAACATACCCATCCTGGTATTTCCGCCCGCGATACCAAACGAGGAAGTCAAACTGAGGAACTCACACAGTTGCCAGTTTTATTTATTTAGTTATCGTTGCATCAATTACTAGTCAGGTATAGATAGTCATCCTGATATAATAAGCAGTGGACACTTTTAGTTAACCATTCCGTGGTAGTTGCGACACTTACTAGTCAGATACAAATAACATGAGATATCCCATACCCAGCATCAACTCACCGGCCTAATCCGTGAAGAAGCAAAGCACTGAAAAAACACCGGATACACTATTTAATACTATGACAAAAGATCGGGCATGATGCATGTATGATGTGTGACATGGAAAAGATGCGATGCGATTAGGCAATATTAAACAGAACCGGGGTCCCGATATTTACTTAGATGGTTCAAGTTTTTTAGATACCCCGCAATTTAAATGTTGTGTTATCAAGGCAAAATATGTTATCGGTGCACAAATTTAAATGGAGTCAAATATTAGACTAGAAAAGCCCGTATATGGCCTCCATGTTTATTATGTGTGAATTACTAGTTAAACCAAACCAACGAGGTGGTGTGCAAACATAAATAATTTAATGCATATAAGGTAAATAATATTTTATAAATAAAACAGAGGAAGACTGAGGTCTCACGGTTTGGTTTAGAGAGGCGAAGAGACAGACTTCGGATCGTAGGGGAAGTGGTGGAATTTGCCAAACCAGCGGACACTGGAAACAGGCTCCTGTTTGTGGAGTGGACGACGATACATGATGTGTTGAAGCAGTGCCAAACTGCCAACGAATTTGAAAGAGAAACCAATAGTTGATTACTTGTGAGCATTTCATCGAACAACTGACAAGCAATATCGAGAGGCACAAAAATTAATATACTGTGGTCGGAGACATGGAGAAGGCATTGCCCGGGGCTTATAGATGGCCTACAAGTTGAATATGCTTGGCCAAACGGCAAACACCATGCTAGATCGATGCAGCATAAGATAGCGGCGAAGGATTTTCCCACACGAGACAACAGTGGTCTGGCTTGAGAGCAGGTTCTGTACCAAGAGCAAAACGAGCCTGGAAGCACCTGTGCTCCCTATGAAGCTAGGCACGCGGAAGAAAACGGCGACGTGACGAGATCAGGTGGCGGCACGGTAGGCGAGGTGGAGCTGGGCGGCGCCGCGCGCGCTTGAAGGGACAAGGGAGGCCGACGCATGCGACCAGACGAACACAAATCTCTCGGCCGGTGATAGGTGGCGCTCTGTGTGGAGCTGGCCACAAATCGAGAAGGGCAGGTACACGCGCGGCCAAGCATCATGACATGTACGAGCTGATGATGGATCAGGTTGCTAGCTCGAGGATTAAAATAAGAAGACCACACACGCTGATCAAAAGGAACAGGGCGGTTGCTATGTTTTTTTTAACAGAAAAGAGCCCGAAGGCCCTGGAAGCTGCAGTATTAAACTGGAGGTGGGTTACAAATTACAAAGAGCACCCTAGCAATTGTGCAACTTGCAGATAAGGGAGCCCCTTTTACAGAATAGACCCTAGAACTAAAAATAAAGAAGCAATCGAGTCCTGGGTCTTCTCCACCGCGATATCTGGACCTCACCACCCGGGCATCGCCGCCGCCGCCGGGGAACATGCCACTTGGGGCGCCACCGATGATGGATCCCGAGCTGAGGCCGTCGAGATACTTCCCAATAGGCACTTGCGTGCTCACTTGCATCGCCATGGCCTTGCGGAAGTGTAGAAGCTCAAGGTGATCAACGCACCTGAGCACAAGACGGCTTCTCTGGCCATGGATAGCTTGGGCATCTCCGCCGTCGCTTGGATAGCTTCTGGTCTGCAGCTTCGCGAACCGGGCGCCTAGCAGAACACCCCACCTCACTCCTACCACCTCCATGGTGGCTAGAGCAAGCAGAGGGAAGACCTGCTCAGCACCATGAACAGCGCCCTTCATCACTAGCAGAGTGCTTGGAGTCTCCTTGTTCCCACTCGCCTCCTCGCGACCACGGCCGGCCAGGGAGAGAGGAACAACAGAAAACTCCTTTCCACACTCCCCCTCCTCCTCCCCGCTATGGCCGGCCAGGAGAGGAAACGCAGCAGCACAACTCCGCAAGAGAGAAAGGCTCCTAAAGGACACTTTATTAAAGGAGACGCTAGCCTCCTCACCGCTCGTCACCTTCAGCTCCGTCCACCGGAGCACCGCGACCAGCAGCAGAGACGCCAACAAGGGCAGGATCTTGGGCCAGGGATCTTGCCACAACCTCCCGGCATAACGCCAACCTACGGCATACAGCCACAAAACCCTATGACTCCTACAGCTACTCCTAGATCCGGCGCTCCCCTTTGTCCATCTCCAGCCGGCTAATCCGGCGGAGGGGACGCAGGGGCAGCCCGGCCGGCGGCGGTGGACTCTCAAGGATAGAAAGAAAGGGAACGAGAGGGAGGTCTCGTCACTACTCACTACACCACGAAGCTGTTCAGGCGGTTGCTATGTTGTGTCCAAAGAAATCAAGAAAAGGATATGGTGGTGATGGGATCTGCAGTGTTGTGTGCGCCTGGTGAAGTCGACAAGGAACAAGGCGTCACGAAGTAGGATATGAACGGGAGCAAAATGTTTCAAGAGAGAAAAGAGGAAATTATGGTAGAAGAGGTGGGGAATTTTTGGTCACATTTGGGGTTAGGGTTTGGGGAGAAAGAAGGAGAATGGAATATTTATATAGTCCAAAGTAGACTAGATGGGTCTAGTTTGGGCCAAACTTTAGACGGGCCTTTCGTCTTTAAAAAAAAAATAACAAAACCTTTTGTGGCCACGTCACGAGCCGGAAATATATTATATATTTTATTTAAAATAACAGAAAGGACGAGGCTTGTATATATTGAACCGTACAAATAAAATACGGTGTTTAATAAAAAAAACTTTTTAGCTTAGAAAAATATAAGGAAAATATGCATGATGATGCACATATAAAGACAGGCGATTTTCTAATTGTGGTTTTACCCGGGGTGCTATATTCATATTCAGATCATTTCGTTTCAACCTTTTAACATTTATGTTATAAACCGACTCACCATCAAGATTCAAAATAAATAACCCGTCCTGGACGGGTGCAAAGCTGTGAAACATATCAGTCAAATACAAATAACAACCATTATTCTTGATATTCAACTCATAGCCTTACCTCATCAAACATGAAGCGGAAATAATATTTCGACTGAGCACTGGAACATAATAACAATTATTCAATTCCATAATAAATCCAGAAGGTAAATGAAGTTGCATCGTGCCGATTTCCAACGTAGGAACTCTTGCTTTGTTGCCGACTCGAATATCAACCTCGCCTCTTGCTACGCTCCTAGTTCTTATCGGTCCCTGCAACGAGTTGCAGATGTGAATAACTGATCCGGTATCATATACCCAGGAACTATTAGGTGCATCATTAAGATATATGTCTATAACATTACAAACAAGTGTACCTGAGTCGGAAGTCATACATCCACTCTTGGCTTTGTCGGCCAAATACTTGTTGCAGTTCCTCTTTCAATGGCCATCCGCCTTGCAGTAGAAGCAAGTGGATACAGCTGAAGGAGATGGCTTAGACCCTGAGGAAGCGCTTGGGACCGGGTCCTGAGCCTGCTTTCCTCCTGACTTAGCCTTCTTCTTAGTCCAAGAACTCTTCTTGAACTTAGCCTTATTCTGCACCATCAACACTTGACTGGCGCCTTTCTTGAGATCCGCCTCTGCCTGCTTGAGCATCCCATGCAATTCAGTGAGCTTCTTATCCATACCATGCATGTGGTAGTTCAAAATGAACTTCCCATATGCACTAGGTAGAGAGTTCAGAATTATATCCGTAGCGAACTCTTCGCTAATGGGGTAGCCAAGCCTCTTCAGATACTGCACATAATAAACCATTTTGATCTCATGCGGACTCAGTGGATCACCATCCTTAAGCTTGCAACTCAGCAAAGCCTGAGAGACTTGATACCTCTCAGTCTTCGCCTGAGCCTGGAACATACTTTTGAGGCTTTCGATCATATCGTAGGCCTCAAAATTCTTGAACTGCTTTTGCATGTCCGGTTCCATGTGACCAAGCATAATACATCTAATATGCATGGACTCATCCTTAGCCCGACGATAGGCATTGGTGGCAGCGACAGTCGCATTCTCATTCGGCTCATCTGGAAGTGGGTTGTCTAGGACATGGTCCTTCTTTTCTTGTTTGAGAACAATTCTCAGATTTTGATACCAGTTGGTAAAATTAGTGTCGTTCAGTTTATCTTTCTCAAGAATGGTTCTCAACGCAAAACCGGATATCTGAGAGTGACTGCTACTTGGTGCCATGATCTACAACAGAAAATATGCAAAACACTTAATACATGTATTCATAAAAGAGCAAGCATATTAAACACTTCAATATCTTATGCTCCCACTAGAACCAACACCCCTCCAATGGTTACTTTGTGATTCAGGATCCTAAATAAGCAAGTTGGAGAGTGAGCTTTAGCATCACCGCTAGTCGCCAAGTGATCTAGGCAGACAACTCCTTGTCAATCGCATCTCATACGACTCCTATTGGACGGGTGGCATCACATGCCCTAGCTCCCATCCGACCTTTCCCCTAGCCCCACAACCGTTATGATAGACCCGTCTATCTCACCGAGTGCTTCCGCAGTAAGAGTCCGACTCGAACCCACCTAGTCGGAAAGAATTGGCAGCACCTCAATTTTATGAGCCCACTACAAAAAATGTCCGACTTGTGATGGTGCAAATATTGGAGGGGAAAACCGACTAGACTTTCTTTGAGGGATTAAATTTTACCGACTATCTAATAGAGGTAAAACAGAGATATAACAATAACACAAAATAAAGCAATTACAATGTGAAATTGTATGGCTCCCTTCATGGCGATCTCCATCTCCACAAAGCCTGTAATCCGACTCGTGCCAACTCTTGTCACTTGTCGTCTTACTCCATGTCGCCGACATGTACAACGCCTTGCATGCCTTCCGGGTTCTCCAAACAGCTACACTAGCTAAGTAAAGTAAATTACAAGGAGAATCCGACACGCAGGTCGTTATACAATAAAATGACAGCACCTAGACTCCAGCCGGCTGACAAAAACCGTTATTCGCAAATCACGCATGGATTACACACATACATCACATGCATATGAACCATACCATTCACAACTTCCTGCAAAACAAGTTATCCATAGATACGATATCTACCGGCGTTGTGAAACTCGCAACAACGTCTAACACGCTACAACAGGGCAAAGCCGGCGGTCCCGATTGTTCTGATTCCGACCATTGTTCCGATTTGATCAAACTTTTTGATCTTCGATCACCGCCTCTGGATTTACGTGTCACAGTCTACCCCGATGGCGGAAGCCGACCAGTAGAGGTATGTCATTCCATGACCTCAGCAGTATGATCATGGAAATCAGATCTACCATTCCCCGAGTACAGTTGATCCAATTAACCTCGTACAAAACCGATCTATCTCATAGATCAACCACCAAAACAGCACATAGATCTCATCTACAGCCAACTGCATATCACATATGCGAGATCTCGAGCCTAAAACCAGAAGCTACCGCTCTGATACCACTGTTGGGCCACACAGAGGTAAAACAAAACCTTTTCCTCTAACGTGGTGATCCCAAGATCTAGCCGAGGTAGAATGCCACGAGGTTTACCACTAGACGTGCAGTTGCGGATTACTGATGAAGCGCGTCAGTTGATGCAGTGCAGTCCTTTGCGATCCGATCGTCCTGGTGCTGATCGTACAACACCTCTGCTAGTATCCACACGTGCAAGGAGGAGCACCGGCGGCGAACTGCTAGGTTCGTTACGACGGCAGGACTACTGTGGATCTAGGGTTTCCAACACATGGAATGACCTTATCGATCAACGGTTAACCTTTCTGGGTTACGGTGCTCCACTATATATAGGGAGTGAACGTGGGCTCCACTCTCGTGGCCCATTCACTAAAGCCCATATAACATTAGTCACCGAGAGTCCGACTCACTGACTCAGTCCTGATCCGGCTTGGGTCCGACCCAACCAGATTTCCGGTTCAGATCCAATCCGAACTTGCTCCCGCTCTTAAGTGTGTGACCCGGCAGGCACATGGCTACTCGGACACGATTAGAGTCTGACTCTCAATCGATCAGTCGGTAGTGGCTCCTAGCAGAATGTGCCGACTCCCAAGTACCAATGAGTCATGACGACTTGCCTTTCCAATGCGACTTACGTCCGAGTCCCTTTTGCCTCACGATATACCTTGTCAGACTATATGCGAATATATGTCATCCCTTAAATAGTTCGACTCTCTTCTCGATCCGAGATAAGTGATTCACACGACTAACTCTTAGTCGACTGCCTCGTTTAACACTTAACCGAGTCGCGCATGGCCATGCTTTCCGAATCATATCATCTGAGAGAGCCCAGAGAATATCTCTCCGAGTGGAGGGGCAAAATCCCATCTTGGTTATTCACATCAGGCATCTTGATTCTCAGTCGACCCGAACTCTGCCTTTATGAATGCCTAGTTACGGATCAGCGTTTGACACAACCTAATTCGGTGATCCTCAACTCAGACTATGCAACAACCTCAGGTCTAAGGATTACATTGATTGAGATATACAAATCACAACTTGTTTGTTGTACCTCAATATGGGTCAATCCGACTCGCTAGACTCTTTAGCCGAATCTGTGTAAGTCGAAATGGCATGTCCATGCCCATGACAAGTGGAACCGAGTCATCAAACCGACATTCACATTGGTCTAAGTTCTGTGTCCAGCACAACCTCAATTCCTAGTTACAAATGACATGAATGTATAGTTCTACAACAGAATCACATATTCAATGATACACATCAGATGTTTATACAGGGACAACTTAATAAATTTATGAATACAATGGGAAATATCATCATACATGATTGCCTCTAGGGAATATTCCCAATAGTACGGTGCCGGGCGGGATGCAGATGGGCCGAGGTGGGCTGCAAAGCTACGCGCTGCACTGGCGGCAGAAAGAGAGGAGAGGAGAGGTGGGCTCGGCCCAGATAGCCTTGGCTCTATTTTTTTCTGCTGAAATCTTTTCCTATTTCTGTTTTTTACTTTCTATTTTGTGTTTCATTTTGTAATCTGTTCTGAATAGTTTCAAAATACAAGATACTTTGTAAATATTTAAAATAACATGGAGACCATTAATAACCATTTGGGTTCCAACTTTTTATACTTTTCAGATATATCAAAACCATTTTGAATACATTCCAAATAGAGAGGGAAGCTAGGTTTAGGGTTTTGAGAACCTTTTCTTTAATGAAATTTTCTTTAGCAATGATAATGATGCTCATGCTATGCACATACAAACCCTAATTACTATTTAATAAAACTAGGGTTGTTACAATTCTATCCCCCTTAATAGAATCTTGACCCGAGATTCCTAGGTAGGAAGATAGAAGGAATAGGGTTAGACTAAATTTTGACGATCTTCTCAAAGAGGTTGATCCATGCCACCATGACGAATGGACGAAGCGCTTCATAATCTTCGAGGTGGCTGCTCATACTAAGGAATAGAGGGAATGACACAGGACCACGAACTGGCTATCTCATGGTGAACTTATGGATAGATGTTTTGCAAACATCTCTAAAGCCAACAAACATGGAACACGCCAAGGTAGCGGAGGAAACAAAAGAAGATGGTTTTCAAGGTGATAGATGATTGGTCTTCATAAGGATTGAGACCATGGAGCTCATATAAGAGTTTAAGCTTTTGAATGAAGGAAACTTCTGAATGGCATACCAAGATTCTTGCCAATGTAAAAGGCTATGGAGGATCGACTGATAGACATTTAGCAACTCTACTTTAAATGTTCTCCTTGATGTTCGAGACACCAATATCATACTTTTGACAAGCCTTTAATCAGTCATCAAGTAAAGGTCGGACTTCAGATACAAAGGAAACCATAAGCACAACTCCTATAGTAAGTCATAGAAGAAGCTTTATGAAGAGTGGTTGTTATTGCTGATTCAAGAGAAAATGACAAAAGGTCTTTTGTCTAATTGTGTAAACCACTACATCAATCTTGCCAGATTGACAATGGAACCTATGTCAGAACCTTGAGGGACAACAACCATGATTGCTGCTTGAGATTCAACTGTGGTTAGGCGGAGAGATACTTCAGACTCAGCATGTCCAAACAAAAGGTTTGAAACATTTACCAGAGGTAAAGTTACTAGATTATCAAGACACGGACTACAGCGCCAAGCTCCAAAAGATGAGCTAGATTGCAAAACACATGTATTAGCAAGTTTTCAAAAGATAATTGCATCTACATGAATTGTTTGCAACGAAACACAATTGAATCCTATTTAGGAAACATTTAGGACGATATAGAAGTTTAGTTTGACTTCTTATCTTCCATGACAAATCATTCAGTGGCTTAAGATGCTTGGATGATATTCTTGATATGTGAAGGTATCAAGCTACCATATCAAGAATTCTTTGCACATGCTTGACTAACTTGAAATGATTTTCGAGGAAGCAATGATAAATCTACTCGAATCCAAGGCGACATCTTTAAACAATTGCAAATGAACTAGAGAAGGTTACTTCTAACATCCAGGCACATATACTTCGAGATAACACGAGGATGCTTCTCAAAAGTTTCCAATATTAATGCTAATTGTTCCACATGAATCTTTTTTAGCATGGAGAAGGTAAGGATGTCATTGATGGGCTCAATAACAAACTTATCTATACAATGCAAGAAGACAGACTCACATGTTGTATGAACAAGGCATATACATTTGTCAAACCAATGAACATGAAGATGCACTTAGGTGAGACATCACAAATACAGCATCAAATGGTCCTTGGAACCGAGTTTGGTTTGACGATAGCCCAAATCAAATCAAAGGCATGAAAAATAACATATCCATAAAGGAGATACTATCTTTCTTCAACACGAACACAACTAGACATCCCTTTAGGAAGGAACTGAGTTGGATGGAACTTTTGTCTTACAACTCTCCAAGTTGTTCTTTAAGCTCAACCAACTTGTTCAGGGGTATCCAGTATGGATCCTTGGATAAAGGATCAGTTCAAAGAATTTTCTTGCTCAATAACTTGACAACACGGTCATGTGGCAACATGGCGACACTTCTAGTAGACATCTAGAATATCACGAACCACCGATATGTCACTTAGTTCGAGACGGAAGCTTGCTTGGTAAGGAAAAAAGACAGTCTCATAGCTTCGGCACAAGCCTAACTCTTTGACTAAACAGAGTCTAACAGAATAGCAGAATTGGTAGCACAATCAAACTTCGCTTAGTGATAGGGTTTACCATCATGCTAAAAACGACACAAATGTCCTTATAGTTCAATGCAATAAGAGTTGCTAAGAATCTCAGATGACCACATTATTACGCACACGCATCATTCACGAGCACGAGAGCTCGAGGAAGGGTGGGTAAATATGTGTACGAGCATCACTTTATTAAGAGGTCATGAATCTCAGCACGATCTCTTGGTTTAGAAGAGTGTGAAACTTTAAGGTTGAACAGACAAAAGCTAATCAATGCTTCTTGATCTGTGGATTGCAACACTTTGACCTGGTCTTAGAAATGACGAGGTACTGGAGTTTTCTTTCTCCTGACATCCCAAAATGGTTTGTATTGACGGATCACAAGAGTATCTTACATGGAAAGACACCAATGTACATCTACTACTTGGCTACCAACTGGTAGACAAAGATCGGAAAAAAAATAAGGAAGAACATGCTCAGAATAGAATCCCAAGATGCGGACACATAAGTCAACAATCTTCCGAGAACCAATGCAGAGAAAAGGGAGTCGTGGCAGAGTCACGAGTATATAAGTGAGACTCTCGAGGAGTACTCTTGTCGTGATCTATTTGGTTCCATTAAATAACATCTGCCATAACATGTGGCAGGGAAAGTCCTTTATCGTCACTGTTCAATAGCGACAATATCCACAAGATTGAAGGCTATACTAGAAGGTATTAGCCATCCTGAGGTAATGTATAAACATTAACAACATGGGTCAAAGGAATGGATCTTGAGTTAAAGGTTAGCTTCATGTACAAGATTCAGAACACCAGAATCTAGTACAATCAGGGATCTTAAGTTCAAGTCCAAGGGTTATAACCCAAGAAAGGAGTAACTACTACTTGAGTGACAAAGTGAACACTTCAAGATAGTAATCACAAGGTAGATTCCAAGAGAAGAAACAACTTCTGAAGTACCCGAACAAATAAAATGAGGCACACGAAGCGAAAGGATACCTCGAAGCCTAGAACAGAACACTATGGATCGTACAATATAACATTGTGGGTCCAAAAGACAGAGAGGTCATGATAGAAAGGAATCTGTCAGTTGAACAAGAACAAAAGAAACAAGGAACACACACACCAGACTCTAGAGAACTCTACACTAGTTCAGATGGTTGAGAAACGTCATGCCAAAAAGGCACCTAACATTTGAAAGAGAAGACAGGGTAGTAAAACGTTTCCAAAATCAACACAAGATAAGATGACCCAGAATTAGAGCGAAAATGGATAAGAAGGAAACAAGCATACTAGAGTTTTTGCACATAATTTTCATCTTTGAGAATAGTTTTCACAACCACTAGACTCAACGTCGACCAATAGAAAGGGTTTCCTACAGTCGGTACTGCTCTGATACCAAAACCTATGAAACCCCTGGGATCAGGACTAAACAAATCCCAGACCTCCGTCTGAAATAATCTTACCTTGAGCTCGAGAATATCCAGTGAAGAATCGGTAACACATCAGTGACCCTACGACACAAAAATTATTATAGCAAGATCATAACTGAGCAGAGAACCAAAATATTACAAGCAGAGGTCACTGGCCACAAGCATCAAACAACGGAAGGCAAATTTTGCTATTAAGTATAGCAAACTTAACAAATGGCCTAAGAGGCCTGAAGCATAACGATGGCATCCCATTCCATAGATTCCAGCCTGCCGGGCGGGAACCCCAAGATACTCATCGATGTCGATGCTGGAAAGAACTCAACTTCTATGGTAACACTTACTCTGCTGCAAAAATATCAACGAAGCAAGGGTTAGTATAGGGTGTACTCCGCAAGACTTATGGCTGGTGGAGTTGTTTTGCATAAAGCCTTCTTTGTTTATAAAACAAGAGGAAGAAGAAGCTCGTCTAATCAGAGTGTTTTAAAAGGAGATCAGAAAACGACATCTCCAAAGTATTGATCAGCTTATTTTGATATCCACCGAGTCGTCATCATCAAACCTCATCTAGGATCACCCCCTCGTACCCAAGAGGAAGCATCCTTAAGCACACATTAGTTTGCCAAGTTTTACGATTAGGTTATTCTTCTCTATGATCCCACGTCCATTACCAAGTCGTCCATAACCGTGGACACGACTTTTCGAAAAGATTAAACCCTGCATGGGTGTATAAATTTACCCACACGCGCTGGCTGACTCTTAGCGTCACTTGACACACTTCCTTGGTGTGCTGATAGAGGGTGGTCGACCGAAACCTTTCTCTTAATTTTTCCTAATCCATGAGTCACCAGAAGGGTTCCCGGCTATGGTAGTTCTCCATACTCCCAGGCAGTCCTCGACTCTGTGTACCGGGATCCATTTCAATGCCGAGCATCCTTCACCCGGCCACGTCCTATATGCTTGCACCATTTTCCAAAACCTTTTTCCATGCGGGTGCCGAATAAATCCTCAAACTACGGACTCATGGATCAGACTAGGCAAGTTGGGGTCAAGGGGGTACCCATAAACCCCCCGTGTGGCTGTACGCTCGTCTTGGTTCAAGAGGCATGAACCTCGGGTCCTAAGGGTGGCAAGTATGGGACTGCAAAAACCACAACCCTCGTGTCCTCACATACAAGCCTTAACATGTTTACCTCACATCACCTGTCATAACACGTTCTCCTATCCAACTAGGTTCATTCGGAACTTGGATCTATCAACCAGGTGAATCAACGGAACAACTAAGAATGGCTAAGCACAAAAGATAAAGAAGCTCTAGCAGTGCTCACAAAGCCAAACCCTAGTTATGCTAGGAGCAGTGGATCAGGGGATATAGGCTACAAAGGGAACATGCATCTGATAGGATTACTCTATCTATCGATGAAAGACTTTGGAATCGTATGCACATGGCAAGAATTTAAAATGCTTGAAAACATAGGATCATATCATGTGTGGGGTTTCGCTTGCCTTTGACTGTTGATACCCAATATAGATCTTCGGGTTCATCAGCTTGACTTGTGCGACATCCACAAGGATATAGCTCTTCAGGGTTCATCTTGTTGGCATTGTTCGTTGATGACCTTCGATGGTGTTAATCTTGATCTTCAGTCTTGGACTCGATCTCGATTCCGATATCGTATTCTACCAAGAAGAACCAAGCACCGAAAAGAAAGGGGAAATAATCTACACATGGAATCGATGCAATACTCAATCAAGGATGATGATATGACAAGTTTAATTCTATTGAAATTGAAACCCTAAACATGCTTGGTCATTTTAAACGGGGTACGAGGGGTTGAAACCCTAACTCGGGGAAACCCAGAGGCATATGAGAGGGTTCATTATGTTCTTCTAACTAACTTGCAGTTAAAGTTGTTGAGCAATCCATGATGATAGCTTAAATAGGTAGAGTTCATTTTTCTAAACATTTTGATATATTATTTGTATTTTTCTGAATTAAAATAAATTAGTTATTGAATTTCTCCATATTTAATTCATTTTAAACCATTTTTAGAATATTACAAAATAATTTACATTTTTAAATTACTTTAACATTTTTATTAAACAGAAAACATTTCTGAATATGTTAATATCACTTACAGATAGGGCCCACATGTCAGGTATTTACTAATTACTGAAATGATTAACCAAAGAAATATTTGAAATAAAAGAAAAGGAATGTTGCACCATGCTGACGTCAGCCATGAAGCTTCTCCCAGATCGAGCTCGGGCTCGTCGATACGGCGCGCGTGGGGCTGCGAGAGGGGTCGGGCTCGACTCAGCATACAGCGCTGAGCCAAATAGAGGCGGCGCCGCTAGCAGGAGGTCGTCGGGGCAGCGTGTGCAACAACGGCTGATGGCAAGACTTGCAGGTGGTTGCGGTGGTGGCGATACAGAGAAGGGGAGAGAAAGCGGAGAGGCGCGTTAGCATTGGAAGCTCACCACGAATGCGAAGGTGGTGACGGGAAGGCAAGGCGAGGACGAACAGCGCTGGAATCGATGATGAACTCGATGGCCGGAGTCGAGGAAATTGTGGTCGTTGAGGGCAACAGAGAGCGCCCCGGCCCGATTCCTTCGACGGGTAGATGAAGTCCAGCACGGCGAAGCTCCTAGGCATAGTGTCGTGGCTCGGGGAGATCAGGAGCAACAACGGATGGTGAGGTACGAGCTAGGGTTTCATGCGGATTTGGGGAAAACCTACAGAGAGCATGAGAGGAAGAGAGACGGGTATGGGAGAGAGAGGAGGAGACGGCCGCTCTTATCCATCTGTCTAGGGTGGCGACGGGAATCGCTGCACGGTGAAGATTGATGCCGCGCGCTCGTCCACGCAGGTTCTTGCCGTATGGAGGAAGACGACAAGGTTGGGGGCCGAAGCGGTACGGGGCCGAGCGGGATAGAGATGGGCCGAGGTGGGCTGCAAAGCTGCACGCTGCACTGGTGGCAGAAAGATGTTGGGCCACGCAGAGATAAAACAAAACTTTTTCCTCTAACGTGGTTATCCCAATATCTAGCCGAGGTAGAAAGCCACGAGGTTTACCACCAGACGCGCAGTTGCGGATTACTGATGAAGCGCGTCAGTTGATGCAGTGCAGTCCTTTGCGATCCGATCGTCCTGGTGTTGATCGTACATCACTTCTGCTGGTATCCACACGTACAAGGAGGAGCACCGGCGGCGAACTGCTAGGTTCATTACGACGGCAGGAATGCTGTGGAGCTAGGGTTTCCAACACATGGAATGACCTAACCGATCAACGATTAACCTTTATGGGTTACGGTGCTCCACTATATATAGGGAGTGAACATGCGCTCCACTCTCGTGGCCCATTCACTAAAGACATTATAACACTAGTCACCGAGAGTCCAACTCAGTGACTCAATCCTGATCCGGCTTGGGTCCGACCCAACCAGATTTCTGGTTCAGATCCAATCCGAACTTGCTCCCGCTCTTAAGTGTGTGACCCGGCAGGCACATGGCTACTCGGACATGATTGGAGTCCGACTCTCAATCGATCAGTCGGCAGCGGATCCTAGCAGAACGTGTTGACTCCCAAGTACCAATGAGTCATGATGACTTGCCTTTCCAATGCGACTTACGTCCGAGTCCCTTTTTCCTCACGATATACCTTGTCAGACTATAGGCGAATATATGTCATCCTTTACATAGTCCGACTCTCTTCTCGATCTGAGATAAGTGATTCACCAGACTAACTCTTAGTCGACCGCCTCGGTTAACACTTAATCGAGTCGTGCATGGCCATGCTTTCCGAATCATATCATCCGAGAGGGCCTAGAGAATATCTTTCCGAGTGGAGGGGCAAAATCCCATCTTGGTTATTCACATCACGCAGCTTGGTTCTTAGTCGACCCGAACTCTACCTTTATGACTGCCCAGTTACGGATCAACGTTTGACAGAACCTAAGTCGGTGATCCTCAACTTGGACTATGCAACAACCTCATGTCTAAGGATTACATTGATTGAGATATACAAATGACAACTAGTTCGTTGTACCTCAATATGGGTCAATCCGACTCGCTAAACTCTTTAGCCGAATCTGTGTAAGTCGGAATGGCATCTCCATGCCGATGACAAGTGGAACCGATTCATCAAACCGACTTTCACATTGGTCTAAGTTGTGTGTCCAGCACAACCTCAATAACCTAGGACATTTAGTGTAAACAACATGAATGTTTAGTTCCACAACCAAATCACATATTCAATGATACACCTCAGATGTTTATACAAGGACAACTTAATAACTTTATGAATACAATGGGAAATATCATCATACATGATTGCCTCTAGGGCATATTCCCAACAGTCTCCACTTGCACTAGAGTCAATCTTTCGACATCACATGTCTAAGCATCTAATGCCCATGGCTCTCAGGTGCGCCTCATGCTTCGGCTGTGGTAACGGCTTTGTCAACGGATCCGCAATATTTGCATCCGTGTGTACCTTGCATAACTTGATATCACCCTGATCCACGAACTGGCGAATCAGGTGGTACCGCATGAGTATGTGCTTGTTCTTCTGGTGTTGTCTAGGTTCCTTGGCTTGGGCAATAGCACGATTGTTGTCACAATACACGTCTAACGGATTGGACGAGCCCTGAACCACATAAAGATACATGAGGAAATTCCTCATCCAAACAGCTTCCTTTGCTTCCTCCGAGGCGGCAATATACTTAGCCTATGTTGTAGATGCAGACACAGTCTCTTGCTTGGAACTCTTCCAGCTCATAGCACCTCCGTTTATAATAAACACATATCCGGATTGCGAACGAGAATCATCAGAGTCGGTAAGATAACTTGCATCCGTCTAACCCTTTACACTGAGTTCATCTTCACCACCATAAACCAAGAACATATCCTTAGTCCTTCTCAAGTACTTTAGGATATTTTTAGCCGCTGTCCAGTGGATTTCTCCAGGATCAGCCTGGTATCTGCTCACAAAACTTAGAGAATATGAAACATCCGGCCTAGTACAAATCATGGCATACATGATGGATCCGACTGCACAAGCATACAGAATCGCACTCATCCGACTTTGCTCATCAATTGTTGAAGGACAGTGAGTCTTGCTATTTTTTACACCATGGGACATCGGTAAGAACCCCTTCTTAGACGATTCTATGTTGAACTTCTTCAACACTTTGTCCAAATAAGTACTCTGACTCAATCCAATGAGCTTCCTTGATCTATCTCTATAGATCCGGATTCCGAGGATGTATGTTGCCTCACCCAAGTCTTTCATTGAGAAACTCCATTCCAATGATTCCTTGGTTCTTGCAACATCTGGACGTCATTTCCAATCAGTAATATGTCATCCACATATAAGATTAGAAAGTTTAATTTGCTCCCACTAAACTTCTTGTATAAACAACAATCATGATCACTCTTGATGAAGCCAAATGATTTGACTACCTCATCAAAGCGAATATTCCAACTCCGAGATGCTTGCTTCAACCCATAAATGGATTTCTGAAGTTTACATACCTTGTCAGCATTAGCCGAATCGACAAAACCCTCGGGCTGTATCATATACACGTCCTCTGTTAAATTTCCCTTAAGGAAAGCCGTTTTGACATCCATCTGCCATATCTCATAGTCGAAATAGGTTGCTATAGCTAACATGATCCGAACTGATTTAAGCATCGCTACGGGCGAGAAAGTCTCGTCGTAATCAACTCCTTGAACTTGTCGGAACCCCTTCGCGACAAGACGTGCTTTATAGATAGAAACATTTCCATCCATATCAGTTTTCTTCTTAAAGACCCATTTGCACTCGACGGGTCTTGCACCATCGCTTTATTTTCATCCATGGACTTTAACTCGGATCTCATGGCTCCAAGCCATGACTCGGAATCAGATCCCACCATCCCTTCCGAATAATTTGCCGACTCATCACTGTCTAATAGTAATACATCACGAACACTTCGTAATCTTGCCGATCTTTGTAGTACAGGTGCTGCTGCCGGCTCAGCTGCCACGACCGGCTCAACCTCCAAGGTTTTTGCCGACTCGCTACTAGCCGGTTGCTCTCGAATTTCTTCGAGTTGCACCGTGCTCCCACTTACTCCCCGACTAAGAAACTCTTTCTCAAGGAAGACAGTGTTCCGAGCGACAAAGACTTTGCCCTCTTCTCGGTTGTAGAAGTAGTAACCCAAGGTTTCCCTCAGATACCCCATGAAGATACACTTATCCGACTTGGCCGTAAGTTTGTCCGACTAAAGTCGCTTGACAAATGCTTCACAAGCCCAAATCTTAAGAAAAGACAAACTCGGCTTTTTTCCTATCCACATCTCATGCGGTGTCTTCTCTACCGATTTTGATGGTACTCTGTTTAGTGTGAATGCCGCTGTTTCCAGACAATAACCCCAAAATGATAAAGGCAGATCTGTCCGACTCATCATTGATCGTACCATGTCCAACAAGGTTCGATTCCGCCTTTCCGAAACACCGTTCCTTTGCGGCGTTCCTGGCGGAGTAAGTTGAGGAACTATTCCACAACTTTTCAGATGGTCATCAAACTCAGGCTCATGTACTCGCCTCCTCGGTCCGATCGAAGAAACTTTATTTTCTTGCCGAGTTGATTCTGTGCTTTATTCTGGAATTCTTTTAACTTTTCAAAGGCTTCCGACTTATGTTTCATCAAGTAGATATATCCATACCTACTCAAATCATCAGTGAAGGTAATGAAGTACTCATAACCACCTCTGGCTGTCGTACTCATTGGTCCACATACATCATTATGTACTAGTCCCAACAAGTCGGACTCCCTTCCGCAACTCTTTGCAAAAGGTGTCTTGGTCATTTTGCCGAGTAGGCAAGATTCGCATGTCTCGAACGACTCCAAGTCGAACGAAGTTAGGAGTCCATCATCATGGAGCTTCTTCATGCGTTTCCAACTTATATGACCAAGCCGACAGTGCCAGAAGTAAGTCATATTTAGATCATTTGGTTTCAACCTTTTAACATTTATGTTATAAACCGACTCACCATCAAGATTCAGAATAAATAACCCGTCCTGGACGGGTGCGAAGCCGTGAAACATATCATTCAAATACATAGAACAACCATTATTCTTGATATTCGACTCATAGCCTTGCCTCATCAAACATGAAGCAGAAATAATGTTTCAACTGAGCACTGGAACATAATAACAATTATTCAGTTCCATAATGATTCTAGAAGGTAAATGAAGTTGCGTCGTGCCGACTTCCAGCGCAGCAACTCTTTCTTTGTTGTCGAATGGAATATCAACCTCGCCTCTTGCTACGCTCCTAGTTCTTACCAGTCCCTGCAACGAGTTGCAGATGTGAATAACTGATCCGGTATCATATACCCAAGAACTATTAGGTGCATCACCAAGATATATGTCTATAACATTGCAAACAAGTGTACCTGAGTCAGAAGTCATACCTCCACTGTTGGCTTTGTCGGCCAAATACTTGCTGTAGTTCCTCTTCCAATGGCCATCTGCCTTGCAGTAGAAGCAAGTGGATCCGGCTGAAGGAGATGTCTTAGTCCCTGAGGAAGCGCTTGGGACCGGGTCCTGAGCCTGCTTTCCTACTGACTTAGCCTTCTTCTTAGTCCAAGAACTCTTCTTGAACTTAGCCTGATTCTGCGCCATCAACACTTGACTGGCGCCTTTCTTGAGATCTGCCTCTGCCTGCTTGAGCATCCCATGCAATTCAGTGAGCTTCTTATCCATACCATGCATGTGGTAGTTCGAAATGAACTGCCCATATGCACTAGGAAGAGAGTTCAGAATTATATCCGTAGCGAACTCTTCGCTAATGGGGTAGCCAAGCCTCTTCAGAGACTGCACATAATAAACCATTTTGATCACATGCGGACTTAGTGGATCACCATCCTTAAGCTTGCAACTTAGCAAGGCCTGAGAGACTTGATACCTCTCAGTCTTCGCATGAGCCTGGAACATACTTTTGAGGCTTTCGATCATATCATAGGCCTTAACATTCCTGAACTGCTTTTGCAAGTCCGGTTCCATGTGACCAAGCATAAGACATCTAATATCCGTGGACTCATCCTTAGCCCGACAGTAGGCATTGGTGGCAGCGACAGTAGCATTCTCATTCGGCTCATCTGGAAGTGGATTGTCTAGGACATGGTCCTTCTCTTGTTTGAGAACAATTCTCAGATTTCGATACCAGTTGGTAAAATTAGTGTCATGCAGTTTATCTTTCTCAAGAATGGTTGTCAACGCAAAACCGGATATCTGAGAGTGACTGCTACTTGGTGCCATGATCTACAACAGAAAATATGCAAAACACTTAAGACATGTATTCATAAAAGAGCAAGCATATTAAACACTTTAATATCTTATGCTCCCACTAGAACCAACACCCCTCCGATGGTTACTTTCTTTGAGGAATTAAATATTGGAGGGGAAAACCGACTAGACTTTCTTTGAGGGATTAAATTTTACCGACTATCTAATAGAGGTAAAACAGAGACATAACAATAACACAAAATAAAGCAATTACAATATGAAATTGTATGGCTCCCTTCATGGCGATCTCCATCTCCACAAAGCCTGTAATCCGACTCGTGCCAACTCTTGTCACTTGTCGTCTTACTCCATGTCGCCGACATGTACAACGCCTTGCATGCCTTCCGGGTTCTCCAAACAGCTACACTAGCTAAGTAAAGTAAATTACAAGGAGAATCGGACACGCAGGTCGTTATACAATAAAATGAAAGCACCTAGGCTCCAGCCGGCTGACAAAAACCGTGATTCGCAAATCACGCATGGATTACACACATACATCAGATGCATATGAACCATACCATTCACAACTTCCTGCAAAACAAGTTATCCATAGATACGATATCTACCGGCGTTGTGAAACTCGCAACAACGTCTAACACGCTACAACAGGGCAAAGCCGGCGGTCCAGATTGTTTCGATTCTGACCATTGTTCCGATTCGATCAAACTTTTTGATCTTCTATCACCGCCTCTGGATTTACGTGTCACAGTCTACCCCGATGGCGGAAGCCGACCAATAGAGGTATGTCATTCCACGACCTCAGCAGTATGATCATGGAAATCAGATCTTCCATTCCCCGAGTACAGTTCATCCAATCAACCTCGTACAAAACCGATCTATCTCATAGATCAACCACCAGAACAACACATAGATCTCATCTACAGCCAACCGCATATCACATATGCGAGATCTCGAGCCTAAAACCAGAAGCTACCGCTCTGATACCACTGTTGGGCCACGCAGAGATAAAACAAAACTTTTTACTCTAACGTGGTGATCCCAAGATCTAGCTGAGGTAGAAGGCCACGAGGTTTACCACTAGACGCACAGTTCCGGATTACTGATGCAGCGTCAGTTGATGTAGTGCAGTCCTTTGTGATCCGATTCTCCTGGTGCTCATCGTACATCACCTCTGCTGGTATCCACACGTACAAGGAGGAGCACCGGCGGTGAACTGCTAGGTTCGTTACGATGGCAGGACTGTTGTGGAGCTAGGGTTTCCAACACATGGAATGACCTAACCGATCAACGATTAACCTTTATGGGTTACGGTGCTCCACTATATATAGAGAGTGAACGTGGGCTCCACCCTTGTGTCCCATTCACTAAAGCCCATATAACACTAGTCACCGAGAGTCCGACTCACTGACTCAGTCCCTTTTGCCACACGATATACCTTGTCAGACTATAGGTGAATATATGTCACATCCCAAATTTTAGATTTGGTTCCGCATATCATTCATATCATTGCAGCATACTTTTCCATGCAAAACCACCGAATAGAAAGAATCGGCGAAACGCTATTTTCAAAACGCTTTTCTATTCCACTACGAGGCTCCTGCGGGAGGCTTTAGTAGGTCTGGTGTTGTTCACCCTTGTAGCCTAGTGGTTTCACCCAACCCTTGACTCTAGGTTGTTCCCCTCGATTTTACGAAAACTTAGGAGCGAGAATCACCCGATTCGGAGCTCGTACGAAAAAGTTACGGAGGTTCTAGTATTTGCAAAAGGAGAAACAAGTCGGAACAAAAAAAACTGCGCGGCCCGTGTCTGCGTAGGACCCCACGAGGGGGGCCCCACTTAAGAGGCCGCCGCCGCCCCGCCTCGGTTCCCGTGCCCGGCCCCGCCTCCTGGACCCCGCGCGCCGCCTCGTCTCCCGTGCCCGCCGCCGCCGCCTCCTGCCCCACGCCGCCGCCACCAGGTGAGCCCGCCGCCGCCGCCTGCCCCGCGCCGCCTCGCCCCGCCAGCCCGCGCGCCCGCTCACCCGCGCCGCTCCCGCCGCCGCCGCAGCCGCCCGCTCGCAGCGCCCCGCACGCGCGCTGCCGCCTGCGCCGAACCCGCACGCAGCCGCCGCCTTGCGTCGCCGCCGCCGCCACGCGTCGCCGCCGCCTCGCTCGCGTAGTCGCCGTGTTGACCGCCACCATTCCGCGCTGACTGTCTCCTTTCCGCGCAGGAAAAACGCCGTCGCCGGAACCGATCGCCGCCACCGTCCGAGCTCTCCGCCGTTCGTTTCCGGTGAGTCCGTAGCCGCCTTTGGATCTCAGATCAACGGTCCAGATCGGTCGTTGACCGGTCAGCCCCAGGCGTTGACTAGTCAGACGCCCAGTCAGCAGCCGCGTTGACTAGTCAACAGACACAGTTGACTGGGTTTATTCTTTAATCGTTTTCGTTGGCAGATTTCGATAGAAATTTGTAAATTGCGTAGAAATTAAACCGCTGGGCCAAAAATTGCAAATAAAATATGTGTAGGTTCAGTGAGTCGTGTAGAATCTTGCTGTACTGTTGTTTCACACTTTTGCAGCAAGATTTAGTACAGTTTAATCAAATTAGTTAATGGCCTTTTTGGAGTAATTAATTCGTAGAAAAAGATCGGTAACTCCGAAAATTGCGTATGATATGTCCCTGGATTCAGTGGAACGAGGGGAATCTCATCGTGAATTAAAAGGACAGGCTTATAGTGAAAACTTCTGCAGAAACTGTCTAGTGGTTTTCTGCAGTGTTTTAATTACTCGAAGAGTTTTATAATTCCTTTTTGAGTAATTCCATTTGGTACTGTTCCTAAATAGCAATGCCTATACTGTAGAATTTTCCCAAGATTTTACAAACAGTATACTACCGGTAGTGAATTATTTAAGTTCTAGCTCTAGTTTTGAGCATTACTTTTTGCGTAATAGTTTTCCTAGCGCTAAAACTATTTTCCATGCATGCAATCAGTAGTATTATTGAATAGGATTTTGTGGTGCAGCTGTAGCACCAATTCACTTGCCTTGCATACCTTCATGCATCATCTTTGTTGCATATTCTTGTGGATTGTTTGTTTATGATTGCAATTGTATCGTGTAGATTGTGACGAGTGCAACGCTTGCTCGTGTGTGGATTGTTCTTACGACCGCTACAACCAAGGCAAGTAGATGCTACTTTGTTCATGATATCGTCCTACTATTTTCAATGCATTGTCGTGTATTTTGTAGATGCATGTGTAGGATGATATTATCACTATGCTATGTCCTATTATGTGGTAGGGCCTTCCTTGTAGATGAACCACCGTTGGTAGATGTGCTTATCCATGCTATGATGAACGAGGGCTAGGTTACATCATTGAGACTTGTTTATAAAAGTATTGGTTTGTGAAAATTAAAACAACTTAATCAATGAATCTCCTGGGTGTGATGGTATTGATAATTTTTGGTGGTTTCATTGCGGAAAGGCACCCAGGTATCGAGAGAAATTGATTGGCTTCTTTATTTGGTAGCTTACGTGTACAACCATGTGCCAATAATGAAATGAGCGGTTGGTTGGAATTAGTAGGTTGTGGTGACCCGAACCCGCGTATCCAGAGATGTAGAATTTTGGTAGGTTGGACCGATGCGCGTCGGGATTGGGGAGCTACTTCCCGAACAGTCTCTTCTTGGGCTTCTCCCTATCATCACCCAAAATGAGAGTGATGGTACGAGCTGGGCTGGCCAAGTCACATGGGTAAAGTGTACTATCCCCTGCAGGGTGTATATTCTAATCGATTAGCCATGTCCCCGGTTATGGACAACTGAGTTGCTTGATATTGATTCCATGACATGTTTCTCGCTCATTCTAATTTCTTAATTGTATTAATATTGTTGGGTTAACTTAATTGGGATCTTTTCAAAGAAAATCTAAACTGTTTATGAAATTAGGACAAATGTATTTGCAAATGCAAGCCAGACACAGCTCCAATTGCCAGATATGCATGTAGATGTTAGTACTATTGTCTCCTTTACTAGCTCTACTTGCCATACATTCCATGTATTGACCCTTCGGGGCTGCTACGTTTCATGTTGCAGGTTATTCCGATTATGAGTAATCGATATAGGCCACGGTACTCCACTCGGCACTTGTTCACTTGTGGGCCATTTGAAGAATGGAGGATTTACTTTATTTATGTTGCTACCTGAATAATTTGAGCTAGCCTTGGGCTAAGCTTTTATTGTAATAATGGTACTCTGGATCTTCGTTATTTATGATACACGGATATTTTTCTATGTTATTCATCTTATTCTATTGTGGGCCAATGAACCGATCCAGGGATTGGCATGTCACATAGAAGCCACGGTCTTTTCAGAACCGATCTAGGGATTGGCATGTCACATAGAAGCCTCGGTCTTTTCAGAACCGCGGTGTTACAAGATGGTATCAGAGCCCGTGTGTCGACTGTAGGATCGTGACCTAGGATTGGATTAGGAAGCCTTAGATTTATTAAATCCTATATTAACTTTGTCTTTCATCTTATGCCTTTCACCCTCGTAAATTCTTACCATATGCTATTCTCACACTTTCCTCTTTTACTTGATAGATGGGAGAAGTCAGGACTGAGTATGCAACCATGGAGTCACCAAGGCCCTTTGCAAGGCAGTTAGCACAGCTCTCGCAGTCATTGGGATTGCCACTGCCCATGTTCAAGGGAAGAAGGCTGTACACCTATGGATATGGAGAGGATGCATGGGAGATCACTACCTTCATATTCAGGGATGCCGCCTTGCCAAATCCAGTGCATTTGATCTACACCAAGACATACTGCAACTGGGGACTTGGAATCAACTTGGCCATACATGAAGCCCTGTCTCGCCAGTGCCATAATGTCCGACACCTACTGCCAGCAGATTCACCCTACCGTGACTATGGAAGGCGTGATGAATATGGGCACATTGTGGTTACCCCGGGCGACAGGAACAACATGCCGCCCCGTCGGAGGCACATAGAGGACATGAAAAGGGAGAATGGAGCTCTAGCTGAGAAAGTGATGATGATAAAGGAGATTGCAGATTTTGCTAGTAATGGTATGGTGGTCCAAGGACAGGAGATTGACACCCTGCATGAAGCTGTGGGAGTTATGGAGAATGCCCTGATAGCCAGAGATGCAACCATAGCTCATCTTCATGGTACGGTGCAGGAGAACACCCAGAACATACAACAGTTGCAAGGGACCGTCCAGGAAAGGGATCAAACTATTGAAGTTATGACAGGCCAGATTGCCGCTCTCCAAGCACAGCTGAATCCACCCTCTGATGATGACAATGGAGATGATGGCAACAATGGGTATGATGATGACAGTGGGAACGATGATGATGATGAGGACGAGGATGATGATGATGGAGACGATGATGGTGGAGGAGATGAAGCTGTTGCAGTTGCAGCTGAGAGTGAAGAAGAAGAGGAGGATCCAGAAGAGGTAGAGTTTGAGATCTCAAGTGATGGTTCAGGAGAAGTGTACACTCCGCCGCCATGGTTGAACCGTGGACCGAAGCGCCAACGCATGAGTGCAAGGACCTACCGCAACCTCTTCAAGAAGTAGATAGAAGTCCACCAATTAGTCCTCGTTAGGTAAATTCGTTAGGATTAGTCTCGATCGATGTGAAACTTAGTTGCTGTTAGTTTAAGAGTGTTTAGTTGCTTATTTGTGTACTCCAATATCCCAGGAATTATTTGTGCGAATTTTATGAAAGAGTTATGGCAAGTTTGGTTAACATCTGTGTTATTTTCACTGCAGTTTTCTGCTGATACAGCAGTACTGTACGATTTTTCATATTTTTCTGGTAACTGGGAAAAATCTGAAAAAAATTGGGCTGATGCGAAACTCTCTGTACTATACGTGCAAAAATCAGCTAAAGTTTCTGACGAGCTTGATTCAGGCGGAAAAATTCGTGAACGCTGCTGGACTGTTCTGGCAGATTGCTGTTTTTGCTGTTTAGTTGATCAACTGTTTAGTTAACCATTGCCAACTCTTGTAAAATTATTTCAGTAGGTATATACTGCTAGGATAACCCCTGGGATGTTGCTGGATCACTTGTTTGTTGATGTGTTGCTTGCTTGTGATTGTCTGGTATTGTTTGTTGTTGTTTGATCATATGCATGGGTAGGATCCTATTACCATAGTTGATTCTTTCTAAGCTTACCTGTGCTGAACCACAGATGCCTCCCCGCCATCAACCCACTGAGTTGGAGCAACTCATGGAAGCTTAGGCACAGCTGACCCAAGTGATGACTCAGTTCATGGCAGCTCACAACAACAACAATGGAAACAATCAGCCTCAGGGAGATGCTCTCACCAGATTTCTGAGGCTAAGGCCAGCTAAGTTCTCTACTGCAACGGAACCAATGGTTGCTCTCGACTGGTTGCATTCAGTCAACAAGGATCTGGTAACTGTTGGATGCACTGATGCCGAGAAGGTGAGGTTTGCCGCTCACCTACTGGAGGGACCAGCCGCTTCTTGGTGGGACACTGTGACTTGGGCAATGTTTGAGGAAGGTTTCAGGACCAACCACGTGTCTTCAGGAGTTCTGAGCCTGAAGAGGAAAGAGTTCCGCAACTTGCGCCAAACAAATTGCACCGTGGCCGAGTACATTGAGGAGTTCAACAACCTGTCCCGTTATGTACCTGAGGATGTTGACACTGATGCAAAAAGGAGGGAGAGATTCCTGGATGGCCTCAGTGATGAGCTTTTAGTACAGCTACTGGTGGTTTATTGCCCCACTTTCCAGGAGCTTATGGAAAAGGCCAGGATCTTGGAAGGGAAGCACAAACAGGTGGAGAACCGCAAGAGAAAGAGTAATAATCATCACTCTGGTTCACATCACAAGTCTCGCATTTCATATGATGGATACTCCAAGCATGGAGGGAGTGACCATGGGAGCCATGACCGCCACCACCATGGAGGCGATGGGCATCGTCATGACAACCATAGGAGCAACCACCACAACCACAAGGGAGGACACTCTCACCACTCTGGAGGACACGGTGGACATGACCGCAACCGTGATCGCAGCTTTGTGAAGAAGGATCTGAGTGAGGTGACGTGCTTCAAGTGTAAACAGAAGGGACACTATGCTGACAACTGTCTGGAGAGGAAAGGACTGAAGCCGACCAACAACGAGAAGGCCAAAGTGAACCACATGAATGTGGAGGAGATTCTAGATGAGCCTGACCTTGTGATTGGTAAGTTTCCCATCAACACTCACCCAGCACTTATACTTTTCGATACTGGTGCATCGCATTCATTCATATCAAGGGCATTTGTGGATAAGTATAAGTTACCTAATGAGTCTATGAAAGGGTCTATTAGAGTGAGTTCACCTGGAGGAGATATGATAGCTAGCGCGGGATGCCGCAACTTGACCTTCAGAAGGACTTCCAGGTGTACTGTGATGCTTCTTGACAGGGACTTGGGAGTGTGCTGATGCAAGATGGGAGAGTAGTGTCATATGCCTCGCGACAACTCAAGCACCATGAGCGGAATTACCCCACACACGACTTGGAGTTAGCGTCAGTGGTTCATGCGCTCAAGGTATGGAGGCATTACTTAATGGGAAAACACTGTGATGTTTACACCGACCACAAGAGCCTGAAGTACATATTTACACAGAAGGAACTGAACATGAGACAAAGGAGATGGTTGGAACTTATCAAGGACTATGATATGAATCTGCAATACCACCCAGGAAAGGCCAATGTAGTAGCAGATGCTCTAAGTCGGAAGGTCTATGCCAACGGATTGACAATTGGGGAATTGCCTGAGGATTTGTGCAAGCAGTTCAAGGACCTTAGACTGGAGGTAGTATCTCAAGGGTACTTGGCAACGATGGAAGTCCAACCAACGCTACAGGACAGAATCAGGAAGGCTCAAGTGGGAGACAAAGAGATTGTTGAAGTAAAGGAAAAGATGAAGGAGGATCGAGCAAGGGAATTCCGCGAGGATGAGCAAGGAACCTTTTGGTATGGAGATCGTCTGTGCGTTCCCAACGATCCGGAGTTAAGGAAGTTGATTCTGCAGGAAGCTCATGACTCGCCGTATTCCATACATCCGGGCAATACGAAGATGTATATGGACCTAAAGGACAGATTCTGGTGGAGCAACATGAAGGGATACATCGCAGAGCATATTGCCCTATGTGATGTATGTAGCCGAGTGAAGGCAGAACACCAGAAACCAGCAGGACTGCTACAGCCATTGCCCGTGCCGGATTGGAAGTGGGATAGAGTGGGAATGGATTTTATCACAGGATTGCCCAGGACCAGGTCAGGATATGACTCCATTTGGGTAGTGGTCGATCATTTGACCAAGGTAGTCCACTTTATACCGGTAAAGACGACCTATACGAGTGCAAAGTTGGCCAAGATTTACATGGACAGGATTGTGTGCCTACATGGGGTTCCCAAGAGTATTGTATCTGATAGAGGCACCCAATTTACCTCACACTTCTGGCGCCAGCTGCACGAGTCACTTGGTACTAGATTGGAGTTTAGCACAGCGTTTCACCCACAGACCGATGGACAGACCAAGAGGGTGAATCAGATTTTGGAAGACATGCTGAGAGCTTGCTCCTTGGCTCATGGCTCTAGTTGGGATGAGAATTTTCCATACGCTGAGTTTTCATACAACAACAACTATCAAACCAGCATCAAGACGTCACCGTTCGATGTGCTATATGGGAAACGGTGCCGGACACCATTGCTATGGGATGGAGTAGGAGAACGCCAATTGTTTGGGCCTGATTTGATCAAGGACGCTGAGGAGAAGGTCGCCTTGATTAGGGACAGGCTGAAGGTAGCACAATCAAGGCAGAAGAGCTACGCTGACGCCAAGCGCAAGGAAGTGGTGTATGAGATAGGTGATAGAGCATACCTCAGAGTGTCGCCACTACGTGGAATCAAGAGATTCGGAATTAAGGGTAAGCTGGCACCTCGATTTATTGGACCGTATCAGGTCTTAGCACGCAAAGGGGAAGTTGCTTACCAGTTGGAGTTGCCAGAAGCTCTGTCCGCTGTTCACAATCTGTTCCACGTATCCCAGCTGAAGAAGTGCCATCCGGAGATGGCGAATACGCCATTGAGAGACACTGTACGGCTAGAGGAGGTTCAGCTTGAGAACGACTTGACCTATGAGGAGAAACCGGTCAAGATTCTGGAGACAGCGGAGAGGACTACCCGTACCAAGACAATCAGGTTTTGCAAGGTGCAGTGGAGCCACCACACCGAAGAGGAAGCCACTTGGGAGCGTGAGGATGACATCCGAGAGGACTACCCACACCTATTTGCTAGCCGCGCCGAATCTCGAGGACGAGATTCATCTTAAGGGGGTTAGTCTTGTCACATCCCAAATTTTAGATTTGGTTCCGCATATCATTCTTATCATTGCATCATACTTTTCCATGCAAAACCACCGATTAAAAAGAATCGGCGAAACGCTATTTTCAAAACCCTTTTCTATTCCACTACGAGGCTCCTGCGGAAGGCTTTAGTAGGTCTGGTGTTGTTCACCCTTGTAGCCTAGTGGTTTCACCCAACCCTTGACTCTAGGTTGTTCCCCTCAATTTTACGAAAACTTAGGAGCGAGAATCACCCGATTCGGAGCTCGTACGAAAAAGTTACGGAGGTTCTAGTATTTGCAAAAGGAGAAACAAGTCGGACCAAAAAAAACTGCGCGGCCCGTGTCCGCGTAGGACCCCACGAGGGGGGCCCCACTTAAGAGGCCGCCGCCGCCCCGCCTCGGTTCCCGTGCTCGACCCCGCCTCCTGGACCCCGCGCGCCACCTCGTCTCCCGTGCCCGCCGCCACCTCGGGATCCACCCGCCGCCGCCGCCTCCTGCCCGCCGTCGCCGCCACCAGGTGAGTCCGCCGCCGCCGCCTGCCCCGCGCCGCCTCGCCGCCGTTGCAGCCGCCTCGCCCCGCCAGCCCGCTCGCCCGCGCAGCTCCCCCCGCCGCCGCAGCCGCCCGCTGCCGCGATGCCTCCGCAGCGCCAAGCCGCCCGCCGCTCGCCGCCTGCTCGCAGCGCCCCGCACGCGCGCCTCCGCATGCGCCGCACGCGCGCGCAGCCGCCGTCTCGCACGCGACCCCGCTCCGCCTTGCGCCGCCGCCGCACGTCAGCGCCGCCGCCGCCGCCACGCGTCGCCGCCGCCTCGCTCGCGCCGCCGCCGCGTTGACCGCCACCGTTCCGCGCTGACTGTCTCCCTTCCGCGCAGGAAAAACGCCATCGCCGGAACCGATCGCCGCCACCGTCCGAGCTCGCCGCCGTTCGTTTCCGGTGAGTCCGCAGCCGCCTTTGGATCTCAGATCAACGGTCCAGATCGGTCGTTGACCGGTCAGCCCCAGGCGTTGACTAATCAGACGCCCAGTCAGCGCCCAGTCAGCAGCCGCGTTGACCAGTCAACAGACATAGTTGACTGGGTTTATTCTTTAATCGTTTTAGTTGGCAGATTTCGGTAGAAACTTGTAAATTGCGTAGAAATTAAACCGCTGGGCCAAAAATTGCAAATAAAATATGTGTAGGTTCAGTGACTCGTGTAGAATCTTGCTGTACCACTGTTTCACACTTTTGCAGCAAGATTTAGTACAGTTTAATCAAATTAGTTAATGGCCTTTTTGGAGTAATTAATTTGTAGAAAAAGATCGGTAACTCCGAAAATTGCGTATGATATGTCCCTGGATTCAGTGGAACGAGGGGAATCTCATCGTGAATTAAAAGGATAGGCTTACAGTGAAAACTTCTGCAGAAACTGTCTAGTGGTTTTCTGCAGTGTTTTAATTAATCAGGGAGTTTTATAATTCCTTTTTGAGTAATTCCAGTTGGTACTGTTCCTAAATAGCAATGCCTATACTGTAGAATTTTCCCAAGATTTTACAAACAGTATACTACCGGTAGTGAATTATTTAAGTTCTAGCTCTAGTTTTGAGCATTACTTTTTGCGTAATAGTTTTCCTAGCGCTAAAACTATTTTCCATGCATGCAATCAGTAGTATTATTGAATAGGATTATGTGGTGCAGCTGTAGCACCAATTCACTTGCCTTGCATACCTTCATGCATCATCTTTGTTGCATATGCTTGTGGATTGTTTGTTTATGATTGCAATTGTATCATGTAGATTGTGACGAGTGCAACGCTTGCTCGTGTGTGGATTGTTCTTCCGACCGCTACAACCAAGGCAAGTAGATGCTACTTTGTTCATGATATCGTCCTACTAATTTCAATGCATTGTCGTGTATTTTGTAGATGCATGTGTAGGATGATATTATCGCTATGCTATGTCCAATTATGTGGTAGGGCCTTCCTTGTAGATGAACCACCGTTGGTAGATGTGCTTAGCCATGCTATGATGAACGAGGGCTGGGTTACATCATTGAGACTTGTTTCTAAAAGTATTGGTTTGTGAAAACTAAAACAACTTAATCAATGAATCTCCTGGGTGTGATGGTATTAATAATTTTTGGTGGTTTCATTGCGGAAAGGCACCTAGGTATCGAGAGAAATTGATTGGCTTCTTTATTTGGTAGCTTACGTGTACAACCATGTGCCAATAATGAAATGGGCGGTTGGTTGGACTTAGTAGGTTGTGGTGACCCGAACCCGCGTATCCAGAGATGTAGAATTTTGGTAGGTTGGACCGATGCGCGTCGGGATTGGGGAGCTACTTCCCGAACAGTCTCTTCTTGGGCTTCTCCCTATCATCACCCAAAATGAGAGTGATGGTACGAGCTGGGCTGGCCAAGTCACATGGGTAAAGTGTACTATCCCCTGCAGGGTGTATATTCTAATCGATTAGCCATGTCCCCGGTTATGGACAACTGAGTTGCTTGATATTGATTCCATGACATGTTTCTCGCTCATTCTAATTTCTTAATTGTATTAATATTGTTGGGTTAACTTAATTGGGATCTTTTCAAAGAAAATCTAAACTGTTTATGAAATTAGGACAAATGTATTTGCAAATGCAAGCCAGACACAGCTCCAATTGCCAGATATGCATGTAGATGTTAGTACTATTGTCTCCTTTACTAGCTCTACTTGCCATACATTCCATGTATTGACCCTTCGGGGCTGCTACGTTTCATGTTGCAGGTTATTCCGATTATGAGTAATCGATATAGGCCACGGTACTCCACTCGGCACTTGTTCACTTGTGGGCCATTTGAAGAATGGAGGATTTACTTTATTTATGTTGCTACCTGAATAATTTGAGCTAGCCTTGGGCTAAGCTTTTATTGTAATAATGGTACTCTGGATCTTCGTTATTTATGATACACGGATATTTTGCTATGTTATTCATCTTATTCTATTGTGGGCCAATGAACCGATCTAGGGATTGGCATGTCACATAGAAGCCACGGTCTTTTCAGAACCGCGGTGTTAGAATATATGTCATACCTTAAATAGTCCGACTCCCTTCTCGATCCGAGATATGTGATAAACCCGACTAACTCTTAGTCGACCGCCTCGGTTAACACTCAACCGAGTCGTGCATGTCCATGCTTTCTGAATCATATCATCCAAGAGGGCCCAGAGAATATCTCTCCGAGTGGAGGGGCAAAATCCCATCTTGGTTATTCACATCATGCAGCTTGATTCTCAGTCGACCCGAACTCTGCCTTTATGACTGCCCAGTTACGGATCAACGTTTGACAGAACCTAAGTCGGTGATCCTCAACTCGGACTATGCAACAACCTTAGGTCTAAGGATTACATTGATTGAGATATACAAATGACAACTTGTTCGTTGTACCTCAATATGGGTCAATCCGACTCGCTAAACTCTTTAGCCGAATATGTGTAAGTCGGAATGGCATCTCCATGCCCATGACAAGTGGAACCGAGTCATCAAACCGACTTTCACATTGGTGTAAGTTGTCTGTCCAGCACAACCTCAATGACCAAGGACATTTAGTACAAACAACATGAATGTATAGTTCCACAACCGAATCATATACTCAATGATACACATCAGATGTTTATACAAGGACAACTTAATAACTTTATGAATACAATGGGAAATATCATCATACATGATCGCCTCTAGGGAATATTACCAACAAAAGAGAGGAGAGGAGAAGTGGGCTCGGCGCAGATAACCTTGGCTCTATTTTTTCTGCTGAAATCTTTTCCTATTTCTGTTTTGACTTTCTCTTTTGTATTTCATTTTGTAATCTGTTTTGAATAGTTTCAAAATACAAGATACTTTGTATATATTTAAAATAACAAGGACACCCTTAATAACCATTTGGGTTCCAACTTTTTATACTTTTCAGATATATCAAAACCATTTTGAATACATTCCAAATAGAGAGGGAAGCTAGGGTTTAGGTTTTTGAGAACCTTTTCTTTAATGAAATTTTCTTTAGCAATGATAATGATGCTCATGCTATGCACATACAAACCCTAATTACTATTTAATAAAACTAGGGTTGTTACAATTCTATCCCCCTTAAAAGAATCTCGACCCGAGATTCCTAGGTAGTAAGATAGAAGGAATAGGGTTACACTAAACTTCGACGACCTTCTCGAAGAGGTTGATCTATGCCACCATGATGAATGGACGAAGCGCTTCATAATCTTCGAGGTGGCTGCTCATACTAAGGAAAAGAGGGAATGACACATGACCACGAACTGAGTATCTCAGGGTCAACTCATGGATAGATGTTTTGCAAACATCTCTAAAGCCAACGAACATGGAACACGCCAAGGTAGCGGAGGAAACAAAAGAAGATGGTTTTCAAGGTGATAGATGATTGGTCTTCATAAGGATTGAGACCATGGAGCTCACAGAAGAGTTTAAGATTCTGAATGAAGGAAACTTCCAACGGGAAGAATATGACCACAGACTTCGGAAAGTGAACCTCTACTAAACAATTTAGGTAGAGATTTCACAGGATGAAGAAATAGATAACAGCAAAACCAAATTGTTGAACTACTTTTGACACAAAAGGGTCACTCTTTGATTCAACAGAAGGACAAGACAGAAAGGTGTTTTGGTCGAGAGGACTCGTAAGAGTCTCAAGGAACATGTAACAAGAGAAACTATTGTTTACCAAAAATCATAGTCGCTCTTCAAATATGTTTTAAGAAAGCGGAAAGGAAACTCTTTATTCATCCAGGTTTATCAAGATCCTTGCCAAAGATCATGATATCACTTTGCACCACCAAGATGAGTAGTTTAGAAGTTTCCTGATGACACGAGAAGAAACAAAATTCATTTCAGACTCCAAGTACTTGGCATAACAAGATGCTTGCTAATGTGAAAGGGTATGGAGGATCGACCGAGAGACATTTAGCAACTCTACTTTAAATATTCTCCTTGATGTTCAAAACACCAATATCAGACTTCTGAAAAGCCTTTAATCAGTCATCAAGTAAAGGTCGGACTTCGGATACGAAGGAAACCATAAGCACAACTCCTATAGTAAGTCATAGAAGAAGCTTTATGAAGAGTGGTTGTTATTGCTGATTCAAGATAATATGAAAAAAGGTCTTTTGTCTAATTGTGTAAACCACTACATCAATCTTGCCAGATTTACAAACCCTAATAACTCTTTAATGAAATTTTCTTTAGAAATGATAATGATTCTCATGCTATGCACATACAAACCCTAATTACTATTTAATAAAACTAGGGTTGTTACAGGCGACGGGCGAGCTCTGGTGCTGTCGAAGACGAACTTACTGAGCGCGCTAAGGCAAACGGAGAGCAGTGTTAGATTCGTGCGAGAGAGGAGCGTGCGAGAGCATCAACGAGAGGGGAAGGGGCGGACAGAAACTACCTGGGGCACTCGCCGGAGTTCAACCAGACGGTGGTGGCGCTCAGTGGTTGTTGGAGTCGAGGTTCTGGGGCGCCCGCGGTTGAATGGGAGGTACATGGAGGTGCTCCTGGGAGTGGGGAAGGTGTGAGCTTGGTCGGGGAGGCAAGGGGTGGCAGGACACGGCCGGAATCGTCGCCGGAGTGTCGTCGGACAGTAGGCGGTGTCTGGCGAAATTCGACAGCCTGGGGGCGCACTTGGGGGAGGAGACAGAGGGGAAATGGAGGAGAGTCGCTGGCGTTTAAATGTGCATGGTCACTGCGAGTAATGGTGGCCGCGTTAAGACGAATTCAAGCCGCGAAATCAAAGCCAGAAACGGCGACGAGGGGAGGAACTGGTCTGCGGGGGAGGGGGGGTGAAGGAGACGATGATGTGGCGTGGGGTCGTCTTGTCAGCGATAGAGAAGGAAAAGGAGTTGGGTCCACCAGTCAGCTGCTTAGCGGGTCGTCTGGTGAGTGAGAGAAGGATGCTTTGGGGGAGAGAGGGAAATGGGCTGCTGGGTTGGGTCGACCAGACTCATATTTTTTTCCAGTTCTGGATCTTTTTCTTTTTCCAAATCAATTTCTGTTTTTAAATTTCAAACAACAAATCATTCAACAATTCAAACAATTCAAACACCTCCAAACTTGTAATTGAATTTGGTTTTGTTTAACAACATAAACCAAAATCCAAAATAAAATAATACTTTTATTTTAGAGTCCATTTATAATTAAATAAAATGGACACTAGTTAATAAATCAAATGGGTTTTAATTTATTTAAAAACTCCATTTGAAAACTAAATATTTTCAAAACCAAATCAGTAGGTTTTATTTGAAAATAGAGGATACTTGGAAATCTTGTTTAAAATAAAATAACATTTTATTTGAGGGTCCATTAGTAATTAAATAAAATGGACCTTAGTTATTAAATCAAATAGGATTTGTTTTATTAAAATCTTTATTTTGAAATCTAAAGTAAAACCAAAACACTTCAGTAGGTTTTATTTGAGAATATAAAATACTTGGAAAACTTATTTAAAATAAATAAATAAGTTCTAGTGTTTATTTAAAATGGAAAAAGCCTTTACTTAAATAAAATTGGATATTTAATCCTTATTATTTTATTTAAATGAACCTTTACTATTTTTATCAAAACAAAACATTTTATTTCGAAAACTTGGCCAAGGTTTAATTTGGCTCTATAAAATAATCTTTATTTATAAATCCACCTTTTCTTTTGAAAACCAAATCTTTTATTAAAAGATCCAAAATAGTAATTTTAAATATTTTATATTTTCTTTATTACTTGTTTTATCTTTTTAAATCCCTTTAGGATTTATTTGTTCAAAATAGGTTTGAAGGTTTCCAATTGGAATCAAAAAGTTTCTTATCACCCTGAAAATCAACAAAGTTTTATTTTATTCATTTATTTTTCACATTACAAGATTTGGAAAATCTTGGGATGTGACAGGCTACCACCCTTAAAATAAATCTCGTCCCGAGATTTGGGGAGGCTAGGGTTACAAGTTGGCTCAAAAGCATCTAGGGTACTACCACCCTTAAAAAATTTTCCAACTAGTTTACATCTTGGCTTGCTTGGGATCTTGATGTAACTTTCCTGGACAGAAGTTTGCATAGTGGCCTAGCTCCTTGCATTTGAAACATGTGACAAGGCTGAGATCTCTCATAGGTTTGTTTATCTTGTGTTTCATATTTTCTGGACAGCTGCTTGCATAATGTCCTAGCTCTTTGCAGTTGTTGCACCACACTTGGCTAATATCTTTCTTTTCCTTTGGTATCATTTTCTCTTGTTTGTTTCCTTGGTTCTTCTTCTTTTCTGGGCAATCACTGGCATAGTGTCCCTTCTCTTTGCAATTGTAACATTGCACCTCAGTAAAATATCCTTCTTCTTCTTTTTGGGTCTCTCCAAAGCTAGGAGTTCTTCTAGTTCATGCTCTTCATATCTCACCACAAAGGTGAGAAATCTTTCTCTCTTCTTGGGGCATTGATCTTCATGCTCCTTGGGTGCATGATCCTTGTCTCCACAAGTATTGCTAGCTTGGATTTCTTCTAAAATAACATCTTTATCATCCTTGTTGTCATTAGCTCTTTGGGAAAAGTTTTCTCCCATGTTGATCATTTGAGTAATCAATCCTTGCAACAATTGGGATTGAAGTTTCAAAATCCTTTGTATGGCTGGGTCTAGTCCATTGTTGTTGGCTAAAAGCTGAGTTGTCTCTTGGCTCAACTGGTTTTGGGTTGTTACAAGTTCTCTCATGTTGTCCTCTTGGTTGTTGTTGGTGTCATCAACCTTGATGTTGGAGTCTCTTGGTGAAGTCATCTGTTTGGGTTGAAGGGAGTTTAGAATAGGCAAGATATTTCTAAGGAAATATTTCTAATCACACACATCACAATTCACTCAAGCAATGTGCAAGCATTTACAAACAAACATTCCACTCAAACAACAAAGTTCAAGCACATCTTTAGGCAACAAAATATTTTTGTTACACCACATATGTTGGTGTGTTTGACTTAACCAAAATATGGTGGTCCATCTATAGGGTTTACTTGTGATCTTTCCATTCTTCTTGGTTGATTCTTCTTGCATGAGATCATGGTTTCCTTGGGAAAACTTTTGGTCACAAAAACTTCAAGTGAAGTGTACTCCTTCTAATTTTGCATTTCCTCAGTCTCCATATCTTGAGCAAGATTTCCTTGTCTCACTTGTAGTCCTTAGTGGTATCCAAGTTGGAAGTCCTTGGTGAATATGCTGAAGATGTTGAAGTCATTAGAGTTGAAGAAGTGGAAGTCATTAGAGTTGATGAAGTCCTCTGCACATGTGTAGTCTTTGGTCATGGGGTAGGTTTTTCCATCAAGTTGAAAATAGAAGAGATATAGAGTCAAAACCAAAATGGTTGAGGAAAGAGTTTACAAGATTGTTTGTAAATAAGTTTTGGAACAAATACAACTCCTATTTTTCTAAGGGGTTTTGTCCAATCCTAGGTTTACAAATCCTACAGGCAACACAATGCTCTGATACCATCTGTAAGGGTCCCAACCTTTAATAAGGTAGAGTCCCCTGTGTTTACAATGCTAGTCCCTGGATCAATAGCTAGCATCCACAGTAAAGATGTAATATCAAGAAACAAAGGTCATAATATAACTTTATAACCAGGAATAACATAATTTTATTACATCTTACATAGCTCATTTGGCTATTACATTACATTGCAGCAGAAATCTATAGCATGGGGTCCTTCATCTTCAAAGTTCCACAGGCAGACATGTTGGTTGTAGACTTTGCAATCCTAATCAACACTCTTCACTAAAATCAAACAAACCTGCAACATAACAATTTACAGCCACAAGGGTCAATACATTTGAATTGTATTGGCAAGTGATACTATGGTAGTATAGTGGAGTCTATCATCTATATGCATTTGGCTAAGTGGAGTTGAGGCTTGCATTGCTCAAAATAGATTTTTCCTTATCATTTGAAAACACTAAGTTTTTGCTTGATAAAAATCATTTTTCTCAATCAAAGATTGAAGATCCTTTAACCCTTGTTCAAACCACAAGTTTTTATCTAAGAAATTTTAATGATGAGATTCTTGATTGCTTCCATGTCTTGATGCTCAAATTGTCCTTTACCAGGGACATGGCTAAGTACTTAGATTTTACACTCAGCAGAGGTGGTGCACTTTCCCCACAAGACTTGGTTTCCCAAGACAAGATCTTTTAGAAGCCTTCCCTTAGACCAAAATGGACGCGCTCCAACCTATCAAACTCTACCACCAACTGTCCATATGGCTAAGTTCTTGCAACCTATATGATCTAGGCAGATCCCATAATGCCAAGTGGCTGCACTTGAAGCTTCTCAACATTTGACATCTCAAATCTCTTTGTTCCTGGGTGGCCATCCACAAGTGAGATACACAAGGTAAACCATAGACATGGGCCTTGTGAACCACTCAACTAGAATCCACCAAGAAATTACCATTCCACCCAGGTGATTCATTAACTTAGTTGTTTTATTAAACAAAATCACAAGTCCTCATACTTAGAAGTTTTTCCATAGTATGGATATATATTCCACCCTTGTTTTCTATTAGCTAGGCTAAGCTTGATAGTAGTAGGAATCTTAACTTAGGAAATTCCTACTAAGGTTTCAGCTACTAGGTTTTCCTATAGCAAGGTTTATACTTAGCAAAATTCCATGCAAGTTTTACTTAGAGAAAATCACTAATGCATAGTGAAAGTAATGGGACAATAGTATGAAGCATCACTTTCCTTTTTGGTAGAGGGTATAAGTTCACTTCTTGTCCTTGCAACAATCACACTCTTCAAGTCACTACAATACAATCAAGCAAGGCACAAACTCAATCTACCAATCAAGCAAAACATCACATAAAATGATAAAGTCAAAGTAATGCATGCAAGCATGCCAAGCTTTGTTTTGTTTGAAAAAGTGGTTCCTAATGGGTCATAAACATTTGAAAGCACCTATTGGTCATTTTGTAAAGTGGCAAAGTCATTTGCAAAAGGTTTCACTACAAAAACCATTTTCAAAACAAAGTATCATTTTATGTGGTGTAGAAATATTTTTACTAAGGCATTAATCTATAGGGTTCACCAAATATGTTTTCAAACCATAAAAGTTGGTGTTTGGGGTCAGAGAGTTTAAAACAAAACCTTTCCCAAAAGTTTTCTTCCAAAACCATTTTTAATAAATAAACCACATTTCTATTTGACTAGAAATGGTTTTAAATCAAAGAATCATTTTTTTGTTTCACCAAATACATTATTGAATCCACAAAGTGTTTCCTATGGTCATTAGGTTCAAATCTCACAATTTGCCAAAGATTTTATCCCCAAAATCATTTTTGAACAATTTTTACATCCTTAACAAGCATGCAAATGTTTCTTCAAAAACAAACATTTTTCCAGAAGCTTTTTACTAAACAAATGGCATGGTTGGCTAGGGCTTGTTCCACTGATTCCATTGATATAAAATTTGTAATTTTTGGACGTGTGGATCAAAAGTTACAAGAGTTTCAAATCTGCATCTAAATCAGATTCAAATTTTGTTTTAAACAGAAACTGGCGACACGCGTCATGTTCCTATTCGCAGATACCGTTTCGCCCGGATCACACTCTCTGGTGCGTTGGATCAAGTCAGATCGTGCGGTGCGCAGATGCTACTTACCCTTTCGCCTAGCTTCTATCCTAGCCACTAGATCGAGATCGGACGACTGCTGCAAGCTCGACCTAAAACTAGCGGCGCTGCGGCGGTGGCTGGCGGCAGAGCGGCCAGACGATGACGGCGCCGGCGATACAGGAGTTAGAGGAACAATGGGATAGCTCACCAGAATTGCCGAAGCTTGCTGATGCTCAACGTTGTTGTTGCTGGGCAGGGGGGCGCACGGGGTTGTCCTTAATCTTTCGCCGGAGTTCGTTCTGGCGACGGGCGAGCTCTGGTGCTGTCGAAGACGAACTTACTGAGCGTGCTAAGGCAAACGGAGAGCAGTGTTAGATGCGTGCGAGAGCATCAACGAGAGGGGAAGGGGCGGACAGAAACTACCTGGGGCACTCACCGAAGTTCAACCAGACGGTGGCGGCGCTCAGTGGTTGTTGGAGTCGAGGTTCTGGGGCGCCCGCGGTTGAATGGGAGGTACAGGGAGATGCTCCTGGGAGTGGGGAAGGTGTGAGCTTGGTCGGGGAGGCAAGGGGTGGCAGGACACGGCCGGAATTGTCGCCGGAGTGTCGTCGTACAGTAGGCGGTGTCTGGCGAAATTCGACAGCCTGGGGGCGCACTTGGGGGAGGAGACAGAGGGGAAATGGAGGAGAGTCGCTGGCGTTTAAATGTGCATGGTCACTGCGAGTAATGGTGGCCGCGTTAAGACGAATTCAAGACGCGAAATCAAAGCCAGAAACGGCGACGAGGGGAGGAACTGGTCTGCGGGGGGGGGGGGGGGTGAAGGAGACGATGATGTGGCGTGGGGTCGTCTTGTCAGCGATAGAGAAGGAAAGGGAGTTGGGTCCACCAGTCAGCTGCTTAGCGGGTCGTCTGGTGAGTGAGAGAAGGATGCTTTGGGGGAGAGAGGGAAATGGGCTGCTGGGCCTAGTGGGCTGCTGGGTTGGGTCGACCAGACTCATATTTTTTTTCCAGTTCTGAATCTTTTTCTTTTTCCAAATCAATTTCTGTTTTGAAATTTCAAACAACAAATCATTCAACAATTCAAACACCTCCAAACTTGTAATTGAATTTGGTTCTGTTTAACAACATAAACCAAAATCCAAAATAAAATAATACTTTTATTTTAGAGTCCATTTATAATTAAAAAAAATGGACACTAGTTAATAAATAAAATGGGTTTTAATTTATTTAAAAACTCCATTTGAAATCTAAATATTTTCAAAACCAAATCAGTAGGTTTTATTTGAAAATAGAGGATACTTGGAAATCTTGTTTAAAATAAAATAACATTTTATTTTAGGGTCCATTAATAATTAAATAAAATGGACCTTAGTTATTAAATCAAATAGGATTTGTTTTATTAAAATCTTTATTTTGAAATCTAAAGTAAAACTAAAACACTTCAGTAGGTTTTATTTGAGAATATAAAATACTTTGAAAACTTATTTAAAATAAATAAATAAGTTCTAATGTTTATTTAAAATGGGAAAAGCCTTTACTTAAATAAAATTGGATATTAAATCCTTATTATTTTATTTAAATGAACCTTTACTATTTTTATCAAAACAAAACATTTTATTTCGAAAACTTGGCCAAGGTTTAATTTGGCTCTATAAAATAATCTTTATTTATAAATCCACCTTTTCTTTTGAAAACCAAATCTTTTATTAAAAGATCCAAAATAGTAATTTTAAAAATTTAATATTTTCTTTATTACTTGTTTTATCTTTTTAAATCCCTTTAGGATTTATTTGTTCAAAATAGGTTTGAAGGTTTCCAATTGGAATCAAAAAGTTTCTTCTCACCCTGAAAATCAACAAAGTTTTATTTTATTCATTTATTTTTCACATTACAAGATTTGGAAAATCTTGGGATGTGACAGGCTACCACCCTTAAAATAAATCTCGTCCCGAGATTTGGGGAGGCTAGGGTTACAAGTTGGCTCAAAAGCATCTAGGGTACTACCACCCTAAAAAAATTTCCAACTAGTTTACATCTTGGCTTGCTTGGGATCTTGATGTAACTTTCCTGGACAGAAGTTTGCATAGTGGCCCAGCTCCTTGCATTTGAAACATGTGACAAGGCTGAGATCTCTCATAGGTTTGTTTATCTTGTGTTTCATATTTTCTGGACAGCTGCTTGCATAATGTCCTAGCTCTTTGCAGTTGTTGCACCACACTTGGCTAATATCTTTCTTTTCCTTTGGTATCATTTTATCTTGTTTGTTTCCTTGGTTCTTCTTCTTTTCTAGGCAATCACTGGCATAGTGTCCCTTCTCTTTGCAATTGTAACATTGCACCTTAGTAAAATATCCTTCTTCTTCTTTTTGGGTCTCTCCAAAGCTAGGAGTTCTTCTAGTTCATGCTCTTCATATCTCACCACAAAGGTGAGAAATCTTTCTCTCTTCTTGGGGCATTGATCTTCATGCTCCTTGGGTGCATGATCCTTGTCTCCACAAGTATTGCTAGCTTGGATTTCTTCTAAAATAACATCTTTATCATCCTTGTTGTCATTAGCTCTTTGGGAAAAGTTTTCTCCCATGTTGATCATTTGAGTAATCAATCCTTGCAACAATTGGGATTGAAGTTTCAAAATCCATTGTATGGCTGGGTCTAGTCCATTGTTGTTGGCTAAAAGCTGAGTTGTCTCTTGGCTCAACTGGTTTTGGGTTGTTACAAGTTCTCTCATGTTGTCCTCTTGGTTGTTGTTGGTGTCATCAACCTTGATGTTGGAGTCTCTTGGTGAAGTCATCTGTTTGGGTTGAAGGGAGTTTAGAATAGGCAAGATATTTCTAAGGAAATATTTCTAATCACACACATCACAATTCACTCAAGCAATGTGCAAGCATTTACAAACAAACATTCCACTCAAACAACAAAGTTCAAGCACATCTTTAGGCAACAAAATATTTTTGTTACACCACATATGTTAGTGTGTTTGACTTAACCAAAATATGGTGGTCCATCTATAGGGTTTACTTGTGATCTTTCCATTCTTCTTGGTTGATTCTTCTTGCATGAGATCATGGTTTCCTTGGGAAAACTTTTGGTCACAAAAACTTCAAGTGAAGTGTACTCCTTCTAATTTTGCATTTCCTCAGTCTCCATATCTTGAGCAAGATTTCCTTGTCTCACTTGTAGTCCTTAGTGGTATCCAAGTTGGAAGTCCTTAATGAATATTCTGAAGATGTTGAAGTCATTAGAGTTGAAGAAGTTGAAGTCATTAGAGTTGATGAAGTCCTTTGCACATGGTGTAGTCTTTGGTCATGGGGTAGGTTTTTCCATCAAGTTGAAAATAGAAGAGATGTAGAGTCAAAACCAAAATGGTTTAGTAAAGAGTTTACAAGATTGTTTGTATATAAGTTTTGGAACAAATACAACTCCTATTTTTCTAAGGGGTTTTGTCCAATCCTAGGTTTACAAATCCTACAGGCAACACAATGCTCTGATACCATCTGTAAGGGTCCCAACCTTTAATAAGGTAGAGTCCCCTGTGTTTACAATGCTAGTCCCTGGATCAATAGCTAGCATCCACAGTTAAGATGTAATATCAAGAAACAAAGGTCATAATACAACTTTATAACTAGGAATAACATAATTTTATTACATCTTACATAGCTCATTTGGCTATTACATTACATTGCAGCAGAAATCTATAGCATGGGGTCCTTCATCTTCAAAGTGCCACAGGCAGACATGTTGGTTGTAGACTTTGTAATCCTAATCAACACTCTTCACTAAAATCAAACAAACCTGCAACATAACAAGTTACAGCCACAAGGGTCAATACATTTGAATTGTATTGGCAAGTGATACTATGGTAGTATAGTGGAGTCTATCATCTATATGCATTTGGCTAAGTGGAGTTGAGGCTTGCATTGCTCAAAATAGATTTTTCCTTATCATTTGAAAACACTAAGTTTTTGCTTGATAAAAATCATTTTTCTCAATCAAAGATTGAAGATCCTTTAACCCTTGTTTAAACCACAAGTTTTTATCTTAGAAATTTGAATGATGAGATTCTTGATTGCTTCCATGTCTTGATGCTCAAATTGTCCTTTACCAGGGACATGGCTAAGTACTTAGATTTTACACTCTGCAGAGGTGGTGCACTTTCCCCACAAGACTTGGTTTCCCAAGACAAGATCTTTCAGAAGCCTTCCCTTAGACCAAAATGGACGCGCTCCAACCTATCAAACTCTACCACCAACTGTCCATATGGCTAAGTTCTTGCAACCTATATGATCCAGGCAGATACACAAGGTAAACCATAGACATGGGCCTTGTGAACCACTCAACCAGGATCCACCAAGAAATTACCATTCCACCCAGGTGATTCATTAACTTAGTTGTTTTATTAAACAATATCACAAGTCCTCAGACTTAGAAGTTTTTCCATAGTATGGATATATATTCCACCCTTGTTTTCTATTAGCTAGGCTAAGCTTGATAGTAGTAGGAATCATAACTTAGGAAATTCCTACTAAGGTTTCAGCTACTAGGTTTTCCTATAGCAAGGTTTATACTTAGCAAAATTCCATGCAAGTTTTACTTAGGGAAAATCACTAATGCATAGTGAAAGTAATGGGACAATAGTATGAAGCATCACTTGCCTTTTTGGTAGAGGGTATAAGTTCACTTCTTGTCCTTGCAACAATCACACTCTTCAAGTCACTACAATACAATCAAGCAAGGCACAAACTCAATCTACCAATCAAGCAAAACATCACATAAAATGATAAAGTCAAAGTAATGCATGCAAGCATGCCAAGCTTTGTTTTGTTTGAAAAAGTGGTTCCTAATGGGTCATAAACATTTTAAAGCACCTATTGGTCATTTTGTAAAGTGGGAAAGTCATTTGCAAAAGGTTTCACTACAAAAACCATTTTCAAAACAAAGTATCATTTTATGTGGTGTAGAAATATTTTTACTAAGGCATTAATCTATAGGGTTCACCAAATATGTTTTCAAACCATAAAACTTGGTGTTTGGGGTCAGAGAGTTTAAAACAAAACCTTTCCCAAAAGTTTTCTTCCAAAACCATTTTTAATAAATAAACCACATTTCTATTTGACTAGAAATGGTTTTAAATCAAAGAATCATTTTTTTCACCAAATACATTTTTGAATCCACAAAGTGTTTCCTATGGTCAGTAGGTTCAAATCTCACAATTTGCCAAAGATTTTATCCCCAAAATCATTTTTGAACAATTTTTACATCCTTAACAAGCATGCAAATGTTTCTGCAAAAACAAACATTTTTCCAGAAGCTTTTTACTAAACAAATGGCATGGTTGGCTAGGGCTTGTTCCACTGATTCCATTGATATAAAATTTGTAATTTTTGGACGTGTGGATCAAAAGTTACAAGAGTTTCAAATCTGCATCTTAATCAGATTCAAATTTTGTTTTAAACAGAAACTGGCGACACGCGTCATGTTCCTATTCGCAGATACCGTTTCGCCCGGATCACACTCTCTGGTGCGTTGGATCAAGTCAGATCATGCGGTGCGCAGATGCTACTTACCCTTTCGCCTAGCTTCTATCCTAGCCACTAGATCGAGATCGGACGGCTGCTGCAAGCTCAACCTAAAACTAGCGGCGCTGCGGCGGTGGCTGGCGGCAGAGCGGCCAGACGATGACGGCGCCGGCGATACAGGAGTTAGAGGAACAATGGGATAGCTCACCAGAATCGCCGAAGCTTGCTGATGCTCAACGTTGTTGTTGCTGGGCAGGGGGGCGCACGGGGTTGTCCTTAATCTTTCGCCGGAGTTCGTTCTGGCGACGGGCGAGCTCTGGTGCTGTCGAAGACGAACTTACTAAGCGCGCTAAGGCAAACGGAGAGCAGTGTTAGATGCGTGCGAGAGCATCAACGAGAGGGGAAGGGGCGGACAGAAACTACCTGGGGCACTCGCCGAAGTTCAACCAGACGGTGGCGGCGCTCAGTGGTTGTTGGAGTCGAGGTTCTGGGGCGCCCGCGGTTGAATGGGAGGTACAGGGAGATGCTCCTGGGAGTGGGGAAGGTGTGAGCTTGGTCGGGGAGGCAAGGGGTGGCAGGACACGGCCGGAATCGTCGCCGGAGTGTCGTCGGACAGTAGGCGGTGTGTGGCGAAATTCGACAGCCTGGGGGCGCACTTGGGGGAGGAGACAGAGGGGAAATGGAGGAGAGTCGCTGGCGTTTAAATGTGCATGGTCACTGCGAGTAATGGTGGCCGCGTTAAGACGAATTCGAGCCGCGAAATCAAAGCCAGAAACGGCGACGAGGGGAGGAACTGGTCTGCAGGGGGGGGTGAAGGAGACGATGATGTGGCGTGGGGTCGTCTTGTCAGCGATAGAGAAGGAAAGGGAGTTGGGTCCACCAGTCAGCTGCTTAGCGGGTCGTCTGGTGAGTGAGAGAAGGATGCTTTGGGGGAGAGAGGGAAATGGGCTGCTGGGCCTAGTAGGCTGCTGGGTTGGGTCGACGAGACTCATATTTTTTTTCCAGTTCTGAATGTTTTCCTTTTTCCAAATCAATTTCTGTTTTGAACCAGAGTGATGATTATTACTCTTTCTCTTGCGGTTCTCCACCTGTTTGTGCTTCCCTTCCAAGATCTTGTCCTTGTCCATAAGCTCCTGGAAAGTGGGGCAATAAACCACCAGTAGCTGTACTGAAAGCTCATCACTGAGGCCATCCAGGAATCTCTCCCTCCTTTTTGCATCAGTGTCAACATCCTCAGGTGCATAACGGGACAGGTTCTTGAACTCCTCAATGTACTCGGCCACGGTGCGATTGGTTTGGCGCAAGTTGCGGAACTCTTTCCTCTTCAGGCTCAGAACTCCTGAAGACACGTGGTTGGTCCTGAAACCTTCCTCAAACATTGCCCAAGTCACAGTGTCCCACCAAGAAGCGGCTGTCCCTCCAGTAGGTGAGCGGCAAACCTCACCTTATCGGCATCAGTGCATCCAACAGTTACCAGATCCTTGTTGACTGAACGCAACCAGTCGAGAGCAACCATTGGTTCCGTTGCAGTAGAGAACTTAGCTGGCCTTAGCCTCAGAAATCTGGTGAGAGCATCTCCCTGAGGCTGATTGTTTCCATTGTTGTTGTTCTGAGATGCCATGAACTGAGTCATCACTTGGGTCAGCTGTGCCTGAGCTGCCATGAGTTGCTCCAACTCAGTGGGTTGACGACGGGGAGGCATCTGCGGTTCAGCACAGGTAAGCTTAGAAAGAATCAACTACGGTAATAGGATCCTACCCATGCATATGATCAAACAACAACAAACAATAGCAGACAATCACAAGCAAGCAACACATCAACAAACAAGTGATCCAGCAACATCCCAGGGGTTATCCTAGCAGTATATACCTACTGAAATAATTTTACAAGAGTTGGCAATGGTTAACTAAACAGTTGATCAACTAGACAGCAAAAACAGCAATCTGCCAGAACAGTCCAGCAGCGTTCACAATTTTTTCCGCCTGACTCAAGCTCGTCAGAAAATTTAGCTGATTTTTGCACATATACTACAGAGAGTTTAGCATCAGCCCAATTATTTTCAAATTTTTCCCAGTTACCAGAAAAATATGAAAAATCATACAGTACTGCTGTATCAGCAGAAAACTGCAGCGAAAATAACACATATGTTAACCAAACTTGCCATAACTCTTTCATAAAATTCGCACAAAAAATTCCTGGGATATTGGAGTACAAAAATAAGCAACTAAACACTCTTAAACTAACAGCAACTAAGTTTCACATCGATCGAGACTAATCCTAACGAATTTACCTAACGAGGACTAATTGGTGGACTTCTATCTACTTCTTGAAGAGGTTGCGGTAGGTCCTTGCACTCATGCGTTGGCGCTTCGGTCCACGGTTCAACCATGGCGGTGGAGTGTACACTTCTCCTGAACCATCACTTGAGATCTCAAACTCTACCTCTTCTGAATCCTCCTCTTCTTCTTCACTCTCAGCTGCAACTGCAACAGCTTCATCTCCTCCACCATCATCGTCTCCATCATCATCATCCTCGTCCTCATCATCATCATCGTTCCCACTGTCATCATCATCCCCATTTTTGCCATCATCTCCATTGTCATCATCAGAGAGTGGATTCAGCTGTGCTTGGGGAGCGGCAATCTGGCCTGTCATAACTTCAATAGTTTGATCCCTTTCCTGGACGGTCCCTTGCAACTGTTGTATGTTCTGGGTGTTCTCCTGCACCGTACCATGAAGATGAGCTATGGTTGAATCTCTGGCTATCAAGGCATTCTCCAGAACTCCCACAGCTTCATGCAGGGTGTCAATCTCCTGTCTTTGGACCACCATACCATTACTAGCAAAATCTGCAATCTCCTTTATCATCATCACTTTCTCAGCTAGAGCTCCATTCTCCCTTTCCATGTCCTCTATGTGCCTCCGACGGGGCGGCATGTTGTTCCTGTCGCCCGGGGTAACCACAATGTGCCCATCTTCATCACGCCTTCCATAGTCACGGTAGGGTGAATCTGCTGGCAGTAGGTGTCGGACATTATGGCACTGGCGAGACAGGGCTTCATGTATGGCCAAGTTGATTCCAAGTCCCCAGTTGCAGTATGTCTTGGTGTAGATCAAATGCACTGGATTTGTCAAGGCGTCATCCCTGAATATGAAGGTAGTGATCTCCCATGCATCCTCTCCATATCCATAGGTGTACAGCCTTCTTCCCTTGAACATGGGAAGTGGCAATCCCAATGACTGCGAGAGCTGTGCTAACTGCCTTGCAAAGGGCCTTGGTGACTCCATGGTTGCATACTCAGTCCTGACTTCTCCCATCTATCAAGTAAAAGAGGAAAGTGTGAGAATAGCATATGGTAAGAATTTACGAGGGTGAAAGGCATAAGATGAAAGACAGAGTTAATATAGGCTTTAATATATCTAAGGCTTCCTAATACAATCCTAGGTCACGATCCTACAGTCGACACACGGGCTCTGATACCATCTTGTAACACCGCGGTTCTGAAAAGACCGAGGCTTCTATGTGACATGCCAATCCCTGGATCGGTTCACTGGCCCACAATAGAATAAGATGAATAACATAGCAAAATATCTGTGTATCATGAATAACGAAGATCCAGAGTACCATTATTACAATAAAAGCTTAGCCCAAGGCTAGCTCAAATTATTCAGGTAGCAACATAAATAAAGTAAATCCTCCATTCTTCAAATTGCCCACAAGTGAACAAGTGTCGAGTGGAGTACCGTGGCCTATAACAATTACTCAGAATCGGAATAACCTGCAACATGAAACGTAGCAGCCCCGAAGGGTCAATACATGGAATGTATGGCAAGTAGAGCTAGTAAAGGAGACAATAGTACTAACATCTACATGCATATCTGGCAATTGGAGTTGTCTCTGGCTTGCATTTGCAAATACATTTGTCCTACTTTCATAAACAGTTTTGATTTTCTTTGAAAAGATCCCAATTAAGTTAACCCAACAATATTAATACAATTAAGAAATTAGAATGAGCGAGAAACATGTCATGGAATCAATATCAAGCAACTCAGTTGTCCATAACCGGGGACACGACTAATCGATTAGATTATACACCCTGCAGGGGTTAGTACACTTTACCCATGTGACTTGGCCAGCCCAGCTCGTACCATCACTCTCATTTTGGGTGATAATAGGGAGAAGCCCAAGAAGAGACTGTTCGGGAAGTACCTCCCCAATCCCGACGCGCACCGGTCCAACCTACCAAAATTCTACATCTCTGGATACGCGGGTTCGGGTCACCACAACCTACTAAGTACAACCAACCACCTATTTCATTATTGGCACATGGTTGTACACGTAAGCTACCAAATAAAGAAGCCAATCAATTTCTCTCGATACCTGGGTGCCTTTCCGCAATGAAACCACCAAAAATTATCAATACCATCACACCTAGGAGATTCATTGATTAAGTTGTTTTAGTTTTCACAAACCAATACTTTTAGAAACAAGTCTCAATGATGTAACCCAGCCCTCGTTCATCATAGCATGGCTAACCACATCTACCAACGGTGGTTCATCTACAAGGAAGGCCCTACCACATAATAGGACATAGCATAACGATAATATCATCCTACACATGCATCTACAAAATACACGACAATGCATTGAAAATAGTAGGACAATATCATGAACAAAGTAGCATCTACTTGCCTTGGTTGTAGCGGTCGTAAGAACAATCCACACACGAGCAAGCATTGCACTCGTCACAATCTACACGATACAATTGCAATCATAAACAAACAATCCACAAGCATATGCAACAAAGATGATGCATGAAGGTATGCAAGGCAAGTGAATTGGTGCTACAGCTGCACCACATAATCCTATTCAATAATACTACTAATTGCATGCATGGAAAATAGTTTTAGCGCTAGGAAAACTATTACGCAAAAAGTAATGCTCAAAACTAGAGCTAGAACTTAAATAATTCACTACCGGTAGTATACTGTTTGTAAAATCTTGGGAAAATTCTACAGTATAGGCATTGATATTTAGGAACAGTACCAACTGGAATTACTCAAAAAGGAATTATAAAACTCCCCGATTAATTAAAACACTGCAGAAAAACAGTAGACAGTTTCTGCAGAAGTTTACACTGTAAGCCTATCCTTTTAATTCACGATGAGATTCCCCTCGTTCCACTGAATCCAGGGACATATCATACGCAATTTTCAGAGTTACCGATCTTTTTCTACGAATTAATTACTCCAAAAAGGCCATTAACTAATTTGATTAAACTGTACTAAATCTTGCTGCAAAAGTGTGAAACAACAGTACAGCAAGATTCTACACGACTCACTTAACCTACACATATTTTATTTGCAATTTTTGGCCAAGCGGTTTAATTTCTACGCAATTTACAAGTTTCTACCGAAATCTGCCAACTAAAACGATTAAAGAATAAACCCAGTCAACTGTGTCTGTTGACTGGTCAACGCGGCTGCTGACTGGGCGTCTGACTAGTCAACGCCTGGGGCTGACCGGTCAACGAACGATCTGGACCGTTGATCTCAGATCCAAAGGCGGCTGCGGACTCACCGGAAACGATCGGCGGCGAGCTAGGACGGTGGCGGCGATCGGTTCCGGCGACGGCGTTTTTCCTGCGCGAAAGGGAGACAGTCAGCACGGAACGGTGGCGGTCAACGCGGCGGCGGCGCGAGCGAGGCGGCGGCGGCGACGCGTGGAGGCGGCGGCGGCGCAACACGGCGCGGGGTCGTGTGCGAGGCGGCGGCTGCGCGCGCGTGCGGCGCAGGCGGCGCCACGCGTGCGGGACGCTGCGAGCGGGCGGCGAGCGGTGGGCGGCGCGGCGCTGCGGAGGCGGCGCGGCGCTGCGGAGGCGGCGCGGCAGTGGGCGGCTGCGTCGGCGGAGGGAACGGCGCGGGCGAGCGGGCGCGCGGGCTGGCGGGGCGAGGCAGCTGCAGCGGCGGTGAGGTGGCGCGGGGCAGGCGGCGGCAGCGGGCTCACCTGGTGGCGGCGGCAGCGGGCAGGAGGCGGCGGCGGGTGGATCCCGAGGCGGCGGCGGGCACGGGAGACGAGGCGGCGCGCGGGGTCCTACGCAGACACGGGCCGCGCAGTTTTTTTGGTCCGATTTGTTTCTCCTTTTGCAAATACTAGAACCTCTGTAACTTTTTCGTACGAGCTCCGAATCGGGTGATTCTCGCTCCTAAGTTTTCGTAAAATCGAGGGGAACAACCTAGAGTCAAGGGTTGGGTGAAACCACTAGGCTACAAGGGTGAACAACACCAGACCTACTAAAGCCTCCTGCAGGAGCCTCGTAGTGGAATAGAAAAGGGTTTTGAAAATAGCGTTTCGCCGATTCTTTTTAATCGGTGGTTTTGCATGGAAAAGTATGATGCAATGATATGAATGATATGCGGAACCAAATCTAAAATTTGGGATGTGACAAGACTAACCCCCTTAAGATGAATCTCGTCCTCGAGATTCGGCGCGGCTAGCAAATAGGTGTGGGTAGTCCTCTCGGATGTCATCCTCACGCTCCCAAGTGGCTTCCTCTTTGGTGTGGTGGCTCCACTGCACCTTGCAAAACCTGATTGTCTTGGTACGGGTAGTCCTCTCCGCTGTCTCCAGAATCTTGACCGGTTTCTCCTCATAGGTCAAGTCGTTCTCAAGCTGAACCTCCTCTAGCGGTACAGTGTCTCTCAATGGCGTATCCGCCATCTCCGGATGGCACTTCTTCAGCTGGGATATGTGGAACACATTGTGAACAGCGGACAGAGCTTCTGGCAACTCCAACTGGTAAGCAACTTCCCCTTTGCGTGCTAAGACCCGATACGGTCCAATAAATCGAGGTGCCAGCTTACCCTTAATTCCGAATCTCTTGATTCCACGTATTGGCGACACTCTGAGGTATGCTCTATCACCTATCTCATACACCACTTCCTTGCGCTTGGCGTCAGCGTAGCTCTTCTGCCTTGATTGTGCTACCTTCAGCCTGTCCCTAATCAAGGCGACCTTCTCCTCAGCGTCCTTGATCAAATCAGGCCCAAACAACTGGCGTTCTCCTACTCCATCCCATAGCAATGGTGTCCGGCACCGTTTCCCATATAGCACATCGAACGGTGATGTCTTGATGCTGGTTTGATAGCTGTTGTTGTATGAAAACTCAGCGTATGGCAAATTCTCATCCCAACTAGAGCCATGAGCCAAGGCGCAAGCTCTCAGCATGTCTTCCAAAATCTGATTCACCCTCTCGGTCTGTCCATCGGTCTGTGGGTGAAACGATGTGCTAAACTCCAATCTAGTACCAAGTGACTCGTGCAGCTGGCGCCAGAAGTGTGAGGTAAATTGGGTGCCTCTATCAGATATAATACTCTTAGGAACCCCATGTAGGAACACAATCCTGTCCATGTAAATCTTGGCCAACTTTGCACTCGTATAGGTCGTCTTTACCGGTATAAAGCGGGCTACCTTGGTCAAATGATCGACCACTACCCAAATGGAGTCATATCCTGACCTGGTCCTGGGCAATCCTGTGATAAAATCTATTCCCACTCTATCCCACTTCCAATCCGGCACGGGCAATGGCTGTAGCAGTCCTGCTGGTTTCTGGTGTTCTGCCTTCACTTGGCTACATACATCACATAGGGAAATATGCTCTGCGATGTCTCCCTTCATGTTGCTCCACCAGAATCTGTCCTTTAGGTCCATATACATCTTCGTATTGCCTGGATGTATGGAATACGGCGAGTCATGAGCTTCCTGCAGAATCAACTTCCTTAACTCCGGATCGTTGGGAACGCACAGAAGATCTCCATACCACAAGGTTCCTTGCTCATCCTCGCGGAATTCCCTTGCTCGATCCTCCTTCATCTTTTCCTTTACTTCATCAATCTCTTTGTCTCCCACTTGAGCCTTCCTGATTCTGTCCTGTAGCGTTGGTTGGACTTCCATCGTTGCCAAGTACCCTTGAGATACTACCTCCAGTCTAAGGTCCTTGAACTGCTTGCACAAATCCTCAGGCAATTCCCCAATTGTCAATCCGTTGGCATAGACCTTCCGACTTAGAGCATCTGCTACTATATTGGCCTTTCCTGGGTGGTATTGCAGATTCATATCATAGTCCTTGATAAGTTCCAACCATCTCCTTTGTCTCATGTTCAGTTCCTTCTATGTAAATATGTACTTCAGGCTCTTGTGGTCAGTGTACACATCACAGTGTTTTCCCATTAAGTAATGCCTCCATACCTTGAGCGCATGAACCACTAACGCTAACTCCAAGTCGTGTGTGGGGTAATTCCGCTCATGGTGCTTGAGTTGTCGCGAGGCATATGACACTACTCTCCCATCTTGCATCAGCACACTCCCAAGTCCCTGTCGAGAAGCATCACAGTACACCTGGAAGTCCTTCTGAAGGTCTGGTAAGCACAGAACAGGCGCGGTCACTAGTCGACGCTTCAGTTCCTGAAAGCTGGCTTCACATACGTCTGACCATTCAAACTTCTCTCCTTCTTCAGAAGTTCAGTCATCGGCTTAGCAATCTTGGAGAAATTTTCAATGAACCTCTTGTAATATCCAGCAAGTCCCAGAAAGCTTTGTATCTCTCCCGCATTCTTGGGTGCTTCCCACTCAGTCACTGCAGTCACTTTGCTTGGATCAACAGCGACTCCTTCTCCTAATACTACGTGTCCAAGAAATCCAATAGTGTTAAGCCAGAATTCACACTTGCTGAATTTGGCGTACAGCTTGTGTTCCCTCAGCTTCTCCATTATCAGTCGCAGATGCTTCTCATGCTCAGCATCATCCTTGGAATATATCAGTATGTCATCAATAAACACCACCACGAACTTGTCCAAGTACTCCATAAATACCTTGTTCATCATGGTCATGAAATACGCCGGGGCATTCGTTAGTCCAAAAGACATAACCGTATACTCATATAAACCATACCTAGTGGTGAAGGCGGTTTTTGGTACGTCCTTCTCCCGGATCTTCAATTGGAAGTAGCCTGATCGCAGATCAATCTTGCTGAACACCTTTGCTCCTTCCAGTTGATCAAACAAATCATTTATGTTAGGCAGGGGGTATTTGTTCTTGATAGTCACTTCATTCAGCGAGCGATAGTCCACCACTAATCTCTTGCTGCTGTCTTTCTTCTCCACAAACAGAACAGGTGCACCCCATGACGACGAACTAGGCTGAATGAATCCCTTTTCCAGCTGCTCTTTCAACTGCTTCTTCAATTCCTTCAGCTCATCCACATCCATCTTATATGGTTTCTTTGCTATTGGTCCTGTTCCCGGCATCAGGTCGATAAGAAACTCTACTTCCCTGTCAGGTGGCATTCCTAGCAGCTCTTCCGGAAACACGTCAGGGTAATCCTTAATCACTGGCACAGTATCCATGCTAACCCCCTTAAGAGAATTCAACTTACACCTTCCTGGTCGTACGGCCGACTTGAATCTAATCCTCTTACCATCCGGGGTTTTGAGTGAAACAGCTCGCTGTGCACAATCTATGTGTCCCTCATGCATAGACATCCAATCCATACCCAGAATAACGTCTAAACCCTGTGATTCCAACACTACCAAATGTGCAATGAAGTTGTGTGTTCCAATCCTCACGGTAAAGTTGCGGCATCCCGCGCTAGCTATCATATCTCCTACAGGTGAACTCACTCTAATAGACCCTTTCATAGACTCAGTAGGTAACTTATACTTATCCACAAATGCCCTTTATATGAATGAATGCGATGCACCAGTATCGAAAAGTATAAGTGCTAGGTGAGTGTTGATTGGAAACTTACCAATCACAAGGTCAGGCTCATATGGAATCTCCTCCACATTCATATGGTTCACTGTGGCCTTCTCGTTGTTGGTCGGCTTCAGTCCTTTCCTCTCCGGACAGTTGTCAGCATAGTGTCCCTTCTGTTTACACTTGAAGCACGTCACCTCACTCAGTTCCTTCTTCACAAAGCTGCGATCACAGTTGCGGTCATGTCCACCGTGTCCTCCAGAGTGGTGAGAGTGTCCTCCGTTGTGGTTGTGGTGGTTGCTCCTATGGTTTTCATGACGATGCCCATCGCCTCCATGGTGGTGGCGGTCATGGCTCCCATGGTCACTCCCTCCATGCTTGGAGTATCCATCATATGAAGTGCGAGACTTGTGATGTGAACCAGAGTGATGATTATTACTCTTTCTCTTGCGGTTCTCCACCTGTTTGTGCTTCCCTTCCAAGATCCTGGCCTTGTCCATAAGCTCCTGGAAAGTGGGGCAATAAACCACCAGTAGCTGTACTGAAAGCTCATCACTGAGGCCATCCAGGAATCTCTCCCTCCTTTTTGCATCAGTGTCAACATCCTCAGGTGCATAACAGGACAGGTTGTTGAACTCCTCAATGTACTCGGCCACGGTGCGATTGGTTTGGCGCAAGTTGCAGAACTCTTTCCTCTTCAGGCTCAGAACTCCTGAAGACACGTGGTTGGTCCTGAAACCTTCCTCAAACATTGCCCAAGTCACAGTGTCCAGCGGGTGGGTGATATGAAAAGTGTCCCACCAAGAAGCGGCTGGTCCCTCCAGTAGGTGAGCGGCAAACCTCACCTTCTCGGCATCAGTGCATCCAACAGTTACCAGATCCTTGTTGACTAAACGCAACCAGTCGAGAGAAACCATTGGTTCCGTCGCAGTAGAGAACTTAACTGGCCTTAGCCTCAGAAATCTGGTGAGAGCATTTCCCTGAGGGTGATTGTTTCCATTGTTGTTGTTCTGAGCTGCCATGAACTGAGTCATCACTTGGGTCAGCTGTGCCTGAGCTGCCATGAGTTGCTCCAACTCAGTGGTTTGACGGTGGGGAGGCTCTGCGGTTCAACACAGGTAAGCTTAGAAAGAATCAACTACGGTAATAGAATCCTACCCATGCATATGATCAAACAACAACAAACAATAGCAGACAATCACAAGCAAGCAACACATCAACAAACAAGTGATCCAGAAACATCCCAGGGGTTATCCTAGCAGTATATACCTACTGAAATAATTTTACAAGAGTTGGCAATGGTTAACTAAACAGTTGATCAACTAAACAACAAAAACAGCAATCTGCCAGAACAGTCCAGAAGCGTTCACGAATTTTTCCGCCTGACTCAATCTCGTCAGAAAATTTAGCTAATTTTTGCACATATACTACAGAGAGTTTCGCATCAGACCAATTTTTTTCAGATTTTTCCCAGTTACCAGAAAAATATGAAAAATCATACAGTACTGCTGTATCAGCAGAAAACTGCAGCGAAAATAACACAGATGTTAACCAAACTTGCCATAACTCTTTCATAAAATTCGCACAAATAATTCCTGGGATATTGGAGTACACAAATAAGCAACTAAACACTCTTAAACTAACAGCAACTAAGTTTCACATCGATCGAGACTAATCCTAACGAATTTACCTAATGAGGACTAATTGGTGGACTTCTATCTACTTCTTGAAGAGGTTGCGGTAGGTCCTTGCACTCATGCGTTGGCGCTTCGGTCCACGGTTCAACCATGGCGGCGGAGTGTACACTTCTCCTGAACATCACTTGAGATCTCAAACTCTACCTCTTCTGGATCCTCCTCTTCTTCTTCACTCTCAGCTGCAACTGCAACAGCTTCATCTCCTCCACCATCATCGTCTCCATCATCATCATCCTCGTCCTTATCATCATCATCATCGTTCCCACTGTCATCATCATCCCCATTGTTGCCATCATCTCCATTGTCATTATCAGAGGGTGGATTCAGCTGTGCTTGGAGAGCGGCAATCTGGGCTGTCATAACTTCAATAGTTTGATCCCTTTCATGGACGGTCCCTTGCAACTGTTGTATGTTCTGGGTGTTCTCTTGCACCGTGCCATGAAGATGAGCTATGGTTGCATCTCTGGCTATCAGGACATTCTCCAGAACTCCCACAGCTTCATGCAGGGTGTCAATCTCCTGTCTTTGGACCACCATACCATTACTAGTAAAATCTGCAATCTCCTTTATCATCATCACTTTCTCATCTAGAGCTCCATTCTCCCTTTCCATGTCCTCTATGTGCCTCTGACGGGGCGGCATGTTGTTCCTGTCGCCCGGGGTAACCACAATGTGCCCATCTTCATCACGCCTTCCATAGTCACGGTAGGGTGAATCTGCTGGCAGTAGGTGTCGGATATTATAGCACTGGCGAGACAGGGCTTCATGTATGGCCAAGTTGATTCCAAGTCCCTAGTTGCAGTATGTCTTGGTGTAGATCAATGCACTGGATTTGGCAAGGCGGCATCCCTGAATATGAAGGTAGTGATCTCCCATGCATCCTCTCCATATCCATAAGTGTACAACCTCCTTCCCTTGAACATGGGCAGTGGCAATCCCAATGACTGCGAGAGCTGTGCTAACTGCCTTGCAAAGGGCCTTGGTGACTCCATGGTTGCATACTCAGTCCTGACTTCTCCCATCTATCAAGTAAAAGAGGAAAGTGTGAGAATAGCATATGGTAAGAATTTACGAGGGTGAAAGGCATAAGATGAAAGACAGAGTTAATATAGGCTTTAATAAATCTAAGGCTTCCTAATCCAATCCTAGGTCACGATCCTACAGTCGACACACGGGCTCTGATACCATCTTGTAACACCGCGGTTCTGAAAAGACCGAGGCTTCTATGTGACATGCCAATCCCTGGATCGGTTCATTGGCCCACAATAGAATAAGATGAATAACATAACAAAATATCCGTGTATCATGAATAACGAAGATCCAGAGTACCATTATTACAATAAAAGCTTAGTTCAAGGCTAGCTCAAATTATTCAGGTAGCAACATAAATAAAGTAAATCCTCCATTCTTCAAATTGCCCACAAGTGAACAAGTTCCGAGTGGAGTACCGTGGCCTATATCGATTACTCAGAATCGGAATAACCTGCAATATGAAACGTAGCAGCCCCGAAGGGTCAATACATGGAATGTATGGCAAGTAGAGCTAGTAAAGGAGACAATAGTACTAACATCTACATGCATATCTGGCAATTGGAGCTGTGTCTGGCTTGCATTTGCAAATACATTTGTCCTACTTTCATAAACAGTTTTGATTTTCTTTGAAAAGATCCCAATTAAGTTAACCCAACAATATTAATACAATTAAGAAATTAGAATGAGCGAGAAACATGTCATGGAATCAATATCAAGCAACTCAGTTGTCCATAACCGGGGACACGGCTAATCGATTAGATTATACACCCTGCAGGGGTTAGTACACTTTACCCATGTGACTTGGCCAGCCCAGCTCGTACCATCACTCTCATTTTGGGTGATGATAGGGAGAAGCCCAAGAAGAGACTGTTCGGGAAGTAGCTCCCCAATCCCGACGCGCACCGGTCCAACCTACCAAAATTCTACATCTCTGGATACGCGGGTTCGGGTCACCACAACCTACTAAGTCCAACCAATCGCCCATTTCATTATTGGGAAATGGTTATACACGTAAGCTACCAAATAAAGAATCCAATCAATTTCTCTCGATACCTGGGTGCCTTTCCGCAATGAAACCACCAAAAATATCAATACCATCACACCCAGGAGATTCATTGATTAAGTTGTTTTAGTTTTCACAAACCAATACTTTTAGAAACAAGTCTCAATGATGTAACCCAGCCCTTGTTCATCATAGCATGGCTAAGCACATCTACCAACAGTGGTTCATCTATAAGGAAGGCCCTACCACATAATAGGACATAGCATAGCGATAATATCATCCTACACATGCATCTACAAAATACACGACAATGCATTGAAAATAGTAGGACGATATCAGGAACAAAGTAGCATCTACTTGCCTTGGTTGTAGCCGTCGGAAGAACAATCCACACACGAGCAAGCGTTGCACTCGTCACAATCTACACGATACAATTGCAATCATAAACAAACAATCCACAAGCATATGCAACAAAGATGATGCATGAAGGTATGCAAGGCAAGTGAATTGGTGCTACAGCTGCACCACATAATCCTATTCAATAATACTACTGATTGCATGCATGGAAAATAGTTTTAGCGCTAGGAAAACTATTACGCAAAAAGTAATGCTCAAAACTAGAGCTAGAACTTAAATAATTCACTACCGGTAGTATACTGTTTGTAAAATCTTGGGAAAATTCTACAGTATAGGCATTGCTATTTAGGAACAGTACCAACTGGAATTACTCAAAAAGGAATTATAAAACTCCCCGAGTAATTAAAACACTGCAGAAAACCACTAGACAGTTTCTGCAGAAGTTTTCACTGTAAGCCTATCCTTTTAATTCACGATGAGACTCCCCTCGTTCCACTGAATCCAGGGACATATTATACGCAATTTTCGGAGTTACCGATCTTTTTCTACGAATTAATTACTCCAAAAAGGCCATTAACTAATTTGATTAAACTGTACTAAATCTTGCTGCAAAAGTGTGAAACAACGGTACAGCAAGATTCTACACGACTCACTGAACCTACACATTTTATTTGCAATTTTTGGCCCAGCGGTTTAATTTCTACGCAATTTACAATTTTCTACCGAAATCTGCCAACTAAAACGATTAAAGAATAAACCCAGTCAAGTGTGTCGGTTGACTGATCAACGCGGCTGCTGACTGGGCGCTGACTGGGCGTCTGACTAGTCAACTCCTGGGGCTGACTGGTCAATGACCGATCTAGACCGTTGATCTGAGATCCAAAGGCGGTTGCGGACTCACCGAAAACGAACGGCGGCGAGCTCGGACGGTGGCGGCGATCGGTTCCGGCGACGGCGTTTTTCCTGCGCGGAAGGGAGACAGTCAGCGCGGAACGGGGGCGGTCAACGCGGCGGCGGCGCTGACGTGCGGCGGCGGCGCAAGGCGGCGCGGGGTCGCGTGCGAGGCGGCGGCTGCGCGCGCGTGCGGCGCAGGCGGCGGCGCGCGTGCGGGGCGCTGCGAGCGGGCGGCGAGCGGCGGGCGGCGCGGCAGCGGGCGGCTGCGGCAGCGGCGGGAGCGCCGCGGGCGAGCGGGCACGGGGCAGGCGGCGGCGGCGGGCTCACCTGGTGGCGGCGGCGGCGGGCAGGAGGCAGCGGCGGCGGGTGGATCCCGAGGCGGCGGCGGGCACGGGAGACGAGGCGGCGCGCGGGGTCCAGGAGGCGGGGTCGGGCACGGGAACCGAGGCGGGGCGGCGGCGGCCTCTTAAGTGGGCCCCCCCCCCTCGTGGGGTCCTACGCGGACACGGGCCGCGCAGTTTTTTTGGGTCCGATTTGTTTCTCCTTTTGCAAATACAAGAACCTCCGTAACTTTTTCGTATGAGCTCCGAATCGGGTGATTCTCGCTCCTAAGTTTTCGTAAAATCGAGGGGAACAACCTAGAGCCAAGGGTTGGGTGAAACCACTAGGCTACAAGGGTGAACAACACGAGACCTACTAAAGCCTCCCGCAGGAGCCTCGTAGTGGAATAGAAAAGGGTTTTGAAAATAGCGTTTCGCCGATTCTTTTTAATCGGTGGTTTTGCATGGAAAAGTATGATGAAATGATATGAATGATATGCGGAACCAAATCTAAAATTTGGGATGTGACAAATACAATCAAGCAAGGCACAAACTCAATCTACCAATCAAGCAAAACATCACATAAAATGATAAAGTCAAAGTAATGCATGCAAGCATGCCAAGCTTTGTTTTGTTTGAAAAAGTGGTTCCTAATGGGTCATAAACATTTGAAAGCACCTATTGGTCATTTTGTAAAGTGGCAAAGTCATTTGCAAAAGGTTTCACTACAAAAACCATTTTCAAAACAAAGTATCATTTTATGTGGTGTAGAAATATTTTTACTAAGGCATTAATCTATAGGGTTCACCAAATATGTTTTCAAACCATAAAACTTGGTGTTTGGGGTCAGAGAGTTTAAAACAAAACCTTTCCCAAAAGTTTTCTTCCTAAACCATTTTTAATAAATAAACCACATTTCTATTTGACTAGAAATGGTTTTAAATCAAAGAATCATTTTTTTTGTTTCACCAAATACATTTTTGAATCCACAAAGTGTTTCCTATGGTCAGTAGGTTCAAATCTCACAATTTGCCAAAGATTTTATCCCCAAAATCATTTTTGAACAATTTTTACATCCTTAACAAGCATGCAAATGTTTTTGCAAAAACAAACATTTTTCTAGAAGCTTTTTACTAAACAAATGGCATGGTTGGCTAGGGCTTTTTCCACTGATTCCATTGATATAAAATTTGTAATTTTTGGACGTGTGGATCAAAATTTACAAGAGTTTCAAATCTGCATTTAAATCAGATTCAAATTTTGTTTTAAATAGAAATTGGCGACACGCGTCATGTTCCTATTCGCAGATACCGTTTCGCCCGGATCACACTCTCTGGTGCGTTGGATCAAGTCAGATCGTGCGGTGCGCAGATGCTACTTACCCTTTCGCCTAGCTTCTATCCTAGCCACTAGATCGAGATCGGACGGCTGCTGCAAGCTCGACCTAAAACTAGCGGCGCTGCGATACAGGGAGTTAGAGGAACAATGGGATAGCTCACCAGAATCGCCGAAGCTTGCTGATGCTCAACGTTGTTGTTGCTGGGAAGGGGGCGCACGGGGTTGTCCTTAATCTTTCGCCGGAGTTCGTTCTGGCGATGGGCGAGCTCTGGTGCTGTCGAAGACGAACTTACTGAGCGCGCTAAGGCAAACAGAGAGCAGTGTTAGATGCGCGCGAGAGAGGAGCGTGCGAGAGCATCAACGAGAGGGGAAGGGGCGGACAGAAACTACCTGTGGCACTTTGAAGATGAAGGACCCCATGCTATAGATTTCTGCTGCAATGTAATGTAATAGCCAAATGAGCTATGTAAGATGTAATAAAATTATGTTATTCCTGGTTATAAAGTTGTATTATGACCTTTGTTTCTTGATATTACATCTTAACTGTGGATGCTAGCTATTGATCCAGGGACTAGCATTGTAAACACAGTGGACTCTACCTTATTAAAGGTTGGGACCCTTACAAAGAATGAGGTACATAAACAACTTAATTGAGTAGTAAGGTGATAACTAAAGAAAGAGGCACCAGTGGGCAATAGCTGAGATCTGGTTTTTATCCGCTCACTTGTGTCCCGTAGGACCCCGAGTACTTGATACCTGTTTCTCAACTATCGCGCTATCCGCAAGTGGGACCATGAATCCCCTTAGCATGAGCTTGAGTCATATCTTATTTCTTGGGGTCACAAATTAGTTTGGGGCTTTATTACTATCTTGTACTTATGCCATGCTTTACTGCTTTATTTACTATTGTGTGTGGAGCGCCTGTACTATTTTGGAAACCCGTGCCACGTTTTCGCGGTATCAACAAGCCCAGTCACACTTTTGGGTTCCCAGTCGTTTACAACCGTCGTCACAAACCTATGGGTCCGTCTCGGAGCCGGGCAACTTCGTAGCGGGTAGCTTAGTGGGGTGGCCCCCTGAAATATTATGTGAATCTTTCTATTTCTTTGTCGTGATGCCTCATTGGGTTTTCATTTGGTTTTGCCGAGGTTGATCGTGCGTGTGTCGCTATTTGTGTACCCCTGCAGGGTAAATCTTTCTGAAATCCGTGTCCGCGGTTATGGGCGACTTGGAGCATAGTTTCTTGATCATAGACAAGCATAACTAAAGTACCGCTTTTAAATGGACTAAAATTTTCCTAGTAATAGTGCAATATATTCATGGAATAATTAATAAAACTGCCAACGGATGGGATGTTCTTCCGCCTTCTCGTGCGGGAACGGGGAGGTGGGCGAGCAAGCTTTATTTTATGTTGATGGATATCTGTTGGATAATTAACTATTATTTAATTAACGAGCGTCCGTCTATCATTGGTTAGGCAGATGTTGTAGCGTGGCTCTATAGAACTGCTAGGTTTTGTTTTTGCTGCAATTGCGTCACCCTCAGGTCGTTCCCTTTAGATGCATAAAGACTTGCTGAGTCCCTTAGGATCTCACACGATAAAATATTGGTTTAGATGGACAGGTATACTCTGAGGAAGATTACTGGTTCGAGGAGATCGATGGGGGTGGCAACGACCGTCTGGTGTAGAGATTCTAGGGATGGAGATCCGTGAGATCTATGGGCGGGATGTGCTTATTTTCAGGGCATCTTATGCCAATTTGCTTCTTATCCATACTCGGATCTTGTCTTCCGCTTCTGCTTGATACTCTGATGTGTGATGTATGAGGATGTATCCTAACTATTAGCTATCTAGTATTTTGGATCTTGCCATATGGTGTTGGATATTTATATTTCTTCTAGATAGATGGCTCTGATGTACTCTTGTATGTTGTTAGCATACATACTCATTTGTGTATGCTTGACTCGCATTCCATCCGGCTACGTCTCTCGCACTTGAAGCTATAACCACGAGGAGTGGATGGGGTGTCGGCCGGTACCGTGCCCTGCTCCGAGTAGACGGGCCTGCTCGTGGGCGGCCTTTGGGCCTCCACAGTAGTACCATCCTATGCACTCTTGGGTTATACCGGCTTGTGATTTAAAGCGTAGGGTCCAGGGCATTAAAAGTGTCCCGGTCTAACCTTACATGACATCATTCATGAGACTTGCTCCACGCTTGACATGCAACTTGTATTGCATAAGTGGCTTTGCGGGTGCCTGTTTCTCCCAATATAGTGAAGATTCAATTTACAACGGGTGATTGACAATACTAGTATCAAAGTTGTGGTTCTTGTTCATAAGTTAGAACGACACTTATTGAAATCACCAAACCATAGAAAACATGCAAAGAAAATTAGAGGCGTCTAACTTTGTTTTGCAGGGGTGTGCTGTGATGTGATATGGCCATGGTTGTGATTATATATGATGTATGCAATGTTCCTTATTGTAAGTCGGCAACCGACAGGAGCCTTATGTTTGTCTTTTAATTTCGTTAAGACCAGCGTGTCTATTATTCAAAGTAGTTGTAATAGTTGATGCTAGTGGACGATAACCATGGAGCGGTGCCATTGACCTCGATGCCACGCCGATAATGATGGAGATCATGTTCGTGCTTGAAGATAGAGATCGAAGGCACAAGAAGGAAGGCCATATCATATCACATATTTTGAATTGCATGTGATGTTAATCCTTTTATGCATCTTGTATTGCTTAGATCGCGATGGTAGCATTATAAGATGATCCCTCTCACAAAATATCAAGTTATAAAGTGTTCATCCTTAGTAGGCACCATTGCCAAAGCTCGTTGTTTCGAAGCACCACATGATGATCGGGTGTGTTAGATTCTGCGAGTGTATACAATGGGAGCAAGCCAGATTTGCTCATGCGTAAACTAAGGTTAAATCTTGATGAGCCTAGCATGTACAGACATGGTCTCGGAACACGGAATACCGAAAGGTAAAGCATGAGTCATATAGATGATATGATGAACATGATGATTGTTCGCCTTTGAAACTACATCATGTCACGTGATGATTGGACTTGGTATACTAGATTTGGTTCATGTAATCACTAAAACAATGTGAGGGATATTGTTTGAGTGGGAGTTCAACAAAAATATGATTACAAGTTGAACACTATTTATCATAAATTAAATCAAAGTGAATTTGCATAGTTGTTGTAGTCATTGGCATCCGTTTACCACCTTGCGCTTAGTTATAATTGAGATAATAGAACTATAGAATTATGGATAGTTACTTTACGAACTGGTATCATATTGTTTTGATGTGTTAATCTAAAGTTTAAATGTCCTATTGCAAACTTTCAGTAGGTTCTGGTTACTTCATGAAGTTTAATAATTAGTATTAAATCAAGAGTAACAATTCTAGTGTTAGTATATAAATATCATGTTTGTCTCCATGATTCCTGATATTCAGAAGATTGTTTTAATATCAAGGTTATCGGGGACTGAAAGAATTTTTTTAGAAACCATCATGTGTGAAACATATTGTGATATCTGAAACGAAGTTTTGGTTGCAACATGATAGAGTATAATATGGCAAAAATTCATGTTCTCATATTTGATGAGAATTTGCAAAAGGTTGGAGATGCTGGTCGTCCTAATCCTCCAAAAGGTTTTGGAGAGAAACATTATACTCGCAATTCACCGTTATAAGCTCAAGTAGCTTGATCATGAATAGTTCCATGATAAGGATGAATATTTTATGTAGGTAAAATGTTTAATACACTAAAAGATTACTAAAGAAAATGGAATTTGAAAGAACACCAAACATTTGATGATGGTGATATACTTCAAAGTGCAAGTCCAACGACATTGGTATTTAACTATACACGCTTTGGACTATGTGTCATGAGTATGGCGGCACTATTGATGTTGATAGATTCTTTTGAAAGGATAAAGAAATACTGAAAGAGAAATCTAAGAAATATTTGGCAGAGGAGAAAATACTCGAATTGTTCAGCTTATGTATATAGAAGATATAAATGTTATGGATATATTCTTTGCTTGTTAAACAATGTGGTTTTTAAGTGTTGGATACTGAATTTGTTGGCATGAATCGTCATACTAAAGAACACAATTCATGAATTACAATGGCCTAAATAACTAGCAAAAGAATATGTGATGATATTCATCGAGAACAAATAAAGGTTGTTTTATTGCTCGTTAGTATCAAAGCTTGCCTCCAAAATTTGTTTTATCATGTATTATGAGAACAAAGGGTTGTTCATATAATTTTTGTATTACATGAAAGATGGATGATATACAAGTCTAGTTGGAGAAATCACATCCATAAATATAATGCTAAAAATGTCAAAAGACAATTGATTGAAAGATCACTTAAGAAGTGACATCGCCGTTTAAATTATAGTGGGAAGAAAACATGAAGAAACCCCATACTTGATGGAATTTTGGGGTATTCCGATTACGAGCAAATAACGCTTGTGAAACTTTCCTGGAGATAATTAAAACTCCATTCATGGGCCAAAGGGAACGAATGACTAGCTTATTGGAACTTGTACATATTGTTGTATGAAGTCCATTATGTGTAGTCAAGAAGCGATGGATTTCAACTTCATATGCTCTCTCAAAAAAATTGAGTGAATATATGAATATTTACTTAATGAGGATGAAGTGTGAAACATTTGAAAAGTTCAAAGACTTTCAAGATGAAGTGCAAAATCAATGTAACAATAAAATAAAGAATTTATGATAGGATCATAAAGGAAGATTTTTGAGTTACAAGTTTAGCATAACACCTAAGATTTGAGAAATCGTTTCGTGGATTTGCGTTTCCCGAAACACCATATGAGTATGGAATAATCGAGATATGCAATGAAACCTTGTTTGACATGGTAAGATCAAAGGTGTAATTCATAAAACTGCAATATATTTTAAAGATTAAAAGTTTTAGAGACTACTGCTTTTTCACTGAAAAGAGGTCCATCATGATCCATTGAAATGACACCATATAAAGTTATGGTTTGGGATAAAACCCAAGTTGTCCTTTCTTAAACATTTTTATGCACAAGTAAGATGTTTACAACCAAAGTAGGATGAGCACGTCTTTGTAGGTTATTTCGGATAATCGTTGCGTACTCCTCCATAACACCAAAGACAAAAGTATTTGTCACTTAGAACGTCAAGTTTCTTGAGAAGAATTTTTTCGTGAAAATTTAAGTGGGAGGACAATAGAACTTTGATAAGGTTAAAGGAACCTTAGCTATATGTGCAAAGTTGCGCAGCATGGGAAAGTGTTCCGGAGGCAGCAACAATGCTCATGGCTCACGTGCCTCAAAGGTTGTGGTCATGGAGGTCTAAGTTCCTATTGAACCTAGTAGGTCGGGTAAACAGTCAAATAATAGGATTTGAAAGTAGATCATTTTTATTTGATAATGATGAACCGACTGTATACAAAGAAGCGATGATGAGCCCTGACTCCGTCAGATGGCTTTAAGCCATAGAATTTGTGATAGTTCCATACAAGAGAAATCAAGCTTTGAACTTGATAGACCCTCAAGAAAGGTGTAAGACCTTATAGTCATGTTTGGATCTATAAAAAAATAGACATGGATGTTTCACATCTATGAAATAGTCGACATGTTGGGAAAGAGTTCACAAAAATGTTCAAAGGTTGACTATGAAAAGATTTGATCTTTCATAGTGATATTTAGTCTATACGGATTAATGTAGCAACCACTACATATAATTTTGTTATGTGGTAGTTGAATAAACAAAAAAAGTTCTTCTAATAGAATTGTTACCTAGGACATGTGCATAACACGGTCCATAGGGTTTTGTTAATTCAAAGTATGCTAAAATGCGTATGCAAACTACAATGGTTGAAGTGAGCATCGCGGAGTTGGAATCTTCACCATGATGAAACTGTTAAAAATATTTAAATTCATCAGAGACGATGAAGATGCTTGCATTTGAAAGAAATTAAGTGGGAGCGCTAAGACATATTTCTAATACATTATGTGGAAGACATATTATTTACTAGAAATGACGTATATTTTATTAACACATGTTAAGAATTTCAACTCGATGAAAGACTTAGGCAAAACCCAAATATTTGGCATCAATATCTATACAAATAGATTGAGACGCTAATATGGTTGTGCCAAATGTACATAGATGAGATATTGAAAGAGTTCAATATGGAAATGACAAGAAAGATTCTTGCCACATAGAAAGGATTAAATCGAAATTCAAGTGTATAGACACTTGATAAGTGAAACAAAGATTCAAGTATTTTTGATACTTGATGAATGAAATCACAAAGAGTATTTTTCCTATCATACTGTGATATGTACACCTATACTCTAAATGTTATGAGCATATACCAGAATGATTCATGAGATGATTATTGGACGATAGTAAAGATATTCTTATGATATTTTGAAAGAACTAAGAATATGTTGTTTTTTAGAGGTGACAAATAGATAGATAGTTCACTGTAAAGAGTTACATTGATACTAGTTTTGTCACAAAGTACAAATTAAGTATATCTCAATTTAAACTATGAGGGGCACAATGTAATGGAAAGGAGATTCCATGATGGATTTGGATGAGTTCCAAATTCAAGACATTGTGATTTATACTACAACAAAAGGCTAAGTATCTGACTGTTATTGTAATAACTAAATAGGGTATTTGTGTCAAGTAGTTTGATTATCAAACTAGGTGTGGTTCACATCGGGCTAGTACTATGAAGATATATTGTACGGCAATATTATCAACATCTTTTAACCCCAAGGAACTAAAGGTCTCACCAAAGGACCAAATTTATACAATGCCATCTCATTAGAGAATGAGTGATGCGTAGAGACGCAAAGACATGCAATTTCACATGGAACTGTAAGTGTCGGATCCGAAGATCGGTTCACCACTAGCAATTGTGTAAATACAACACCAGAAAGCCATAGGTGTTGAATACACAAAGTTTCGAAACTAGATTATTGTCTCTAGAGCAAGTGGGAGACTGTTGGAGATATGCCCAAGAGGCAATAATAAAGTGGTTATTATATATCTTTGTACTTATGATAAATGTTTACATACCATGCTATAATTGTATTAAATAGAAACATTAATACTTGTGTGGTTTGTAAACATAAAAGAGTCCCTAGTAAAGCCTCTTGTTAAACTAGCTTGTTGGTTAATATATGGTCATGGTTTCCTGATCATGAACATTGAGATGTTATTAACAATAAGGTCACATCATTAGGAGAATGATGTGATGTACATACTCATATAGTTAAGCGTAGCATAAGATCAAGTCATTCAAATAGTTCACTTGCTATAAGCTTTCTGATACATAGTAACCTAATTCCTTCGATCATGAGATCATGCTAATCACCATCACATCAAACAAAAGTAACCTAATTCCTTCGACCAAAGGATGATTTGATGACATCAAACACCACACCATAACTGGGTAGCTATAAAGGTGGCATTGAGTGTTCGGAAAGTATGTGTTGAGGCACATGGATCAAGAGTGGGATTTGTCCATCCATATGACGGGTAGATATATTTTGGGCCCTCTCGGTGGAATGTCATCCAATTAGCTTGCAAGCATGTGACTGGCTTACAAGGAATCACATATCATGGGAACGAGAAAAGAATACTTATCGGTAACGAGGTTGAACTAGGTATGCACAGATACCGACGATCAGACCTCGTATAAGTAAAATATCGCGAGACAAAGGGAAATTGGTTTCGTATGTAAATGGTTCATTCGATCCCAAAGTAATCGTAGAAATATGTGTGAGCCATATGAATTTCCAGATTCCTCTATTGGTTATTGATCGGAGAAGAGTCTCGATCATGTCTGCATAAGTCACGAACCGTAGGGAGACACCCTTAAGGATTCGATGTTGTTTAGTAGATATGGAATGTGATTAAAGAGAACGAATGTTGTTCGGAGTCTCGGATGGGATCCGGGATATCACGAGGAGATCTGGAATGGTCCAGAGAATAAGATTCATATAAGCAAAGTCCAATTTCGGAGTTCGGGAATGATTCCGGTGTTTTCACCGGAATGTTCTAGAAGGGTCTAGAAGGTTCACCGATCCGGATGGGGAAGGGTACATGGATGTGTCATGACAAATTGTAATGTTTGCATCATGTCCTAGGTCACTTGGCTAAAAACTTGGAAGATAGAAATCAAACTCTAATTTGAAAGTCAAAAAGGCAGTTTGAAAAGGTCAAATCCCAACATGGTTTCCGAGTTAGGGAGGGTTTCTGAGTTAGGTAGGGTTCCAAACTGGGTTGGGAACACTCTTAGATGCCCCCACCTATATAAGGATGGGTGGGGGCACACTCCAAGGTATCCTTCTTGCCCTAGGAGCCCAAGACCCAATCCCTAGGCCGTGGCTGCCCCCCTAGCAGCCGACGCCCTACATACCCTCTAAACCGCCGCTGCTGTCTAGCCTAAACCCTAGCCACCGGCTGCCCTCTTCCCTCGGCATATAAAACCTAGATCGCCAAGGCCCTCTTCTACTCCAACATACTAGCTCTGGCTTAGTCGAAGCCCAGTGGGATCTCCCCTCTACTTCTGACACCACGCCGTCGTGCTACCGGAATCGCGAGGAGAGAGCTACAACCTTCGCTGACTGCTGGAAAAAGGGAGAGGAAGGTCTTCATCGAGTACCATACGTGTGACTGACTGCGGGAGCGCTGCCGGAACGCGGCGTCGGAAGGATCGCCTACGCGATCTTGAGATCGGCAAGTGAACGACTACATCACCCACAAGAATCTTCTCTCGTTAACCACTTTGGATCTTCGAGGGTTAGTACTCTATCGACTCATTGCTACAATCTAGTAGATAGATCTTGGCTTGTGTGTGTTCATGCGATAGAAATTTTTTGTTTTCCATGCTACGAACCCCTTAACCTTTTAACAAGACAAAGCTGATGACGAGGTTTGATCTCATCAATGCCCATTTTTATGGACTTGGGTTTTGGAGAAGATGGGGATGCTGGAGATCGTGGAACGGTTAGCAAACAAGCAACACGGGGACACAAGGTTTACCCAGGTTCAGGCCCCCGGAGGGAAAACCCTACTCCTTCTTGTCTTCTGTTGATTACGGCGGAACCGAAGGTTACAGGGGTGCGCAGATGCAATCTAGCGTGGAGGTGTGTATGCGAAAGTATGAGTCGACAGATCTAGGTCGTGCCCTCCAGGCCTTTATATAGACTTAGGCAGGTCCCGGGCATAGACCTAGTCGGTTACAGGTTCTAGGGTTTTACCCCTTTGAATTTCCTATCTACTCTAGTCTTGCTCTCCAAGGATCCGAAGGCGTCATGGGCCTGGGCCACCCAAAAGTCTTCATGGGCCAGCGTGAATCCACCGTGGGCCTTCCTTGGGCTGGACCAGGTATGCTGAGATCACGTACCCGTAGGGTATAACCATGTCAGTAGCCCCCGAGTGATCAGTCGAATCGTAGATTCGGCTGAGGACTCTTCAATTCTTCGGGTGCAACTATGTATTAACAGTATGTGTGTAGGGATTGTTGATGCGTGTGCTCGACTCACCCGACGGATTAGGGTCAGTTAACTGTCTTAGGACGAAACAACACGATCTTCCTCAGGTTCGAGTCCCTCAAATGGAAACTGGAACATATGCTGGCGTAATTCGACTCAGGCCGCGGAGGACTTACAGGAGTGGAATTCCAGTGAATTTAATTGATGTACCCAACGCGTCCGTCGGGATTTTTCATCGCACCTGTTAGCACGGGTTTTTACTAGCAGAGCGCGGTCATGTGCGTTGTCAGGCCATCAGATGATATCTGTAGGTCTTATCTTTGTGTCGCAGACACAACATCCGAATGTTTGTCACCGCGGAGGTGTTTCGGGTGGCCAAGGAGATCGTTGCTCACTCAGCGTTTTGTTGGGGCAGAGTTGCCGAAAAGTTTTTTCATGTTGATCCGAAGGATCGCAGTCGAAGATTTCATAGGGTGCGCGACTAGCGCTCCCTATGGGAGTAGCCCCTGAGTGTCTGTTCGAGTCGTAGACTCGAGCGGAGACTTTAGTTCAAACATTGTTCAGTTGTTAAGTCCGTAGGACAAAAAAAATTCGGATGCTTAAATCCATCCTCCCTATGGGATTAGCCCCCGAGTCCGTAGTGGAGTCGTAGACTCGACGTAGGACTCGAAGAAACAGTTCGTTCTTATTCATCTTTCGGGTGTGCGGCCAGCGCTCCTAATAGGAGTAGCCCCCGAGTATTTAGTCGAATCGTAGATTCGAGTGAGTACTCTTAGCTTTGAAGCCGAAGAAATTGTAGTTGTTGCTAGTATAGCTTTTGATGACATCAGTGCTGACGATCAATGACCTCAAGCGTCTGCTGCGCCAGAGATGACTTGACTGGACAAGCGTGGGTCCCACTTGCTGACCGTGAATTGACGGGTCACGCGTGGCGTGGAGATAATTACGGCGTCTCCTCGATTTCCGCGCGTAGTGGACGGCGTGGTAACGACGGTTCGTTGTGATGCTGACACGTGTATGGCCAGATCTGCCATTGGCGTTAGGTCTTCTTGATGGACTGTTGCCGTGCATCGTCTTCGCCGTTATGATCATTGGGGAAGCTGCAGTTTGTTTTCACCGCATCTACTCTTGTTTTCACTGCCTCCTTGTGCTCTAGCAGTTCTTGCTGCGCGCTGGAATATCCTTCCACATTTCCATCTTCCCTTCTGCGATCTCACCGCCGGCGTCGCCATAGCGCGATGGGCAAACCAAAGAAGTCATCATCTGCGGTTGGTACCAGCGCCGCTGGAGGAAAGAAAAGCGCCACCGCTACCCGTGTCACCGACGGTGGTTGGCGGCGATCAGAGATGCGGGAGAGTGACCTCCGCAAACTTCGCGAGCGGGGCTTGATCCCGCAGGATAGGGAAGCCGTCAGACTCCCCGGCAACGAGGTAATCCCCCGTCCCCCCGCAGGGTATCGGGTTATGTTTCTCGCCTTCGTTATGTGTGGGTTTTCCTTCCCAGTCCACGACTTTCTTCGTGGGCTGCTCTTCCTCTATGGCATCCAGCTGCATCATCTTTCGCCCAATTCTCTTCTTCACATTGCTTGTTTCATCACTTTCTGCGAGTGTTGGCTCTGTATCGAGCCGCATTTTGGCCTCTTCCGGAAACTCTATTCCGTGAAGAGGCAATCCGGTTCGGATGGTGTGTATCCCATTGGGGGTTGCATCATCTCCCTCAAGGCCAATATTCTTTTCTTTTCTTTCTCTATGTCTGAGTCTGTCCAGTACTGGCGGAGGCGGTGGTTTTACATTCGCGATTCCACACTGGCTGGGAAGCATTTTGGTCTTGCTCCTTTTGACTCCTCCCAGATAATCGAGCCGAAAAGGTCCTGGAAAAACCAGATCTTGGATGGCGAGTCAGAGGAGATAGAGGCCCTTTACCGTCGGGTGGAGGATCTCCAGTTGATTCCGGAGAAGGAAGTGAACGGCGTGGATATTATCCGCATGTTTCTCGAGCGTCGGGTGCAGCCTCTCCAGGCTAGGGCGCACCCGATGTTTCTTTATTCTGGGCTCCGTGATCCGACGAGAGTTTCGGCTGAGAAAATCTCCGAGGTAGATCTTGACAGGGCCCTTCGCTTGCTGCTGAAGTTCAAGGCCGGAGAAAAAATCCCGGGGAAGTCGCCGACTCTTCCGTTTTTTTCGACGCTGGCCGTTCCACAGGTGTAGATTCGTGCGCGTAGCGCTTTTCGTCGACTGCATATTTATTTTCCTTTGTTTGCTAACAAAGTTCCTTCTTTTTTGCAGAGCTTCAAGGTGCCGGGCATGGTGCCGCCATTGCCTGAATTATTTCCGGATGCTCCGGATAATGACGTGGTGGATTCCGTGTCCGAGCTGTCGAGCTGTCGTCGGCGCGATCTCCGGCGGAATATGCCAACGAGTCGAGCGAGGACCACACGCGCAAACGATCGTGGAGCTCCAACGAGTCTTCGGATTCCTCGACTCCTCCGACTCCTACGAACCCTCTGTGCCTTGAGCGTCACAGTGACGGGCATGGAGGCTCTTCCTCCCCTCTTCCTGCCATTCCTGTGCGGGCTGTAGCGCCGCACCCGCCAGCGAAGCGGAAGAAGGAAGAAAAGAAGGAACAGAAGAAGGAAGAGAAGAAAGGGGAGAAGAGAGCCCGAAGGACTCCTCCTGTCTTCGACCTGAGCTCACTGGACTCGTAAGTTTCTTTTATACTGTTGTCTTGTTCCTGTTGACTTTTGTGCTTGTGCTAAATATTTAGTGTGCAGGCACTCCTCCCACGACTCCTCCAGCGATGGTGCTCGGGAGATGATGGGAGAGTCGAAGGTTGCGTCTCCTCCTCCTCAGATGGTGGCTACCTCTGAGGGTGCTGCGCTGGTTCCTTCTCCGCAGGAGGCTCAGGTGTTTCTTTTTGAAAAGCGGATTTGTCCCTTCAAAATCTCATCCATCGTCTTTGTGAAAGTATGGAATTCTCACCTAGAGCGGCGGAACTAACGACTCTATTAGAAAGTAGAATGACCAACTTTTACACAAATTTTCAAGTGGATGAGATCGGTCGAGTGGTCTCAGTTGGAGATGGGATTGCACGTGTCTATGGATTGAATGAGATTCAAGCTGGAGAAATGGTGGAATTTGCTAGCGGTGTGAAAGGAATAGCCTTGAATCTTGAGAATGAGAATGTCGGTATTGTTGTCTTTGGTAGTGATACCGCTATTAAAGAAGGAGATCTTGTCAAGCGCACTGGATCTATTGTGGATGTTCCTGCGGGAAAGGCCATGTTAGGCCGTGTGGTCGACGCCTTGGGAGTACCTATTGATGGAAAAGGGGCTCTAAGCGATCACGAACGAAGACGTGTCGAAGTGAAAGCCCCAGGGATTATTGAACATAAATCTGTGCACGAACCCATGCAAACAGGCTTAAAAGCAGTGGATAGCTTGCGCCTCAGAAGGCTGCGAGCAGGCCTTCGGAGTCGCCATCAGAGCATGTAAGTATTCTGTTTCCTGCTACGGGGGGAGCCCCCGAGCGTTTGAAAGATTTTCTTGTCTTGTTCTTTCATCGAGTCGTCGGGGGGAGCCCCCGAGCGTTTTCGTGTGCGAATTTTGCTTTTGTTCCTTCATGTTGGGCGCAGCCCCCAAGTCCTTTTCCTTACTTGTAGTTCTTCTTCCTACAGCCTTTTGTACAGGATGCCAAGCGACTGGTGCAGGAGCACCTGGTGCTGGAGGTCAACCTCCGACAGCTTCAAGGTACCTGGGTGCTTTGGTGCTTCTTTCTTTTTGCATTATTATCTTGCTTTCTGACGCTTGAATGTTTTGAATGCAGAGGAGCATAACACTTCCCTCCGTGAGATTGATGCTCTCAAGAAGAGCCTTGGTCAAGCGAAAAAGAAGGCTGAGGACAATGCTGGTGCGAAGGAGCGCCTTAAGCTGGAGCTGGCCAAGGCAGCCGAAGCAAAGGAGCGTCTGCAACAGGAGGCTACGGACCGCGAGGAGCAGCTTGCCATGGATGCGACTGCGCGTGAAAGAGAGGTGGCGGGCAAGCTCATGGCTGCTGCCAAGGCTGTTTCAGGTGAGTGCCTTATTTTTGCTCCTTTCTTTTTGTTTTCTTGTCTTCTTCTGTGTTATTTTCTTCATTACTTCTCTTTTTTGTCTCAGATGCCGCAGGCATCGAGTTTTACCGCAGCACTCTGGAGCACGGGAGTGCTCTAGATGATGCTACTGCAGCGGTCGAAGATCGCTGCAGCACCGTCGTCAGCTCCCTTGCCAAGGCGAAGGAAGTCCTTGGCCGTTTCTACAAGGAGCTTGTCCCCAAGGGCGCAACCCTTGATGATGTTGACGCCCTGGCGGAGGCTTTGTCGGCCGAAGCGCCTGCGGTGTACAAGTGCAAGCAGAAGGGCATCGGCGCATCCGTCGGGCTGGCGATGGCCTTGGCGGCTGTAGCGGAGCTGGATCTTCCCCAGATCACCTCCCGGATGCCGACGACCGCGGATGGATCCGAGGTAGCTTTTGCTACCTATTCTGCTCGCCGCAAGCGATATGTGCCGAAGCTCATTGATCTGCTGTTTGAGTATGCGCTGCGGCAACAGGGGGAAGCCAAAGCGAGGCAGTCCGGCTCTGAGGCTACACAGGGTGCCGCATCTTAGGCGTTGTAGCTATAGGATAGTTTGTAGTCTTCTTTTGCTGTAACTGTGTTGAGGAACGAAATCATTGTGCCACGTAGTGGCCTTTATATACTTAATGAATTCTGCTGAGTTGTGCTTTTCTCTGTCTGAATGTTTATGTCCTTTGCTTTTCTGCGGTTCTAGGTTCCTTCGGGTGCTAACCCCGTTGACACCTCACCTGTAGCGCAACTGCGACCATCTTTGGATGATTCCTCACAACTCGCTTTTCTTCGGGACCGTGTTCGTAGTCTTCAGAAGGAGTTGCTTGGGGTGCGTGGCCACGCCGATGTTTGTAAGTCCAAGGCAGATCGCGGTGCGGCCAGGGAGGAGTACTTGATGGCGGAACTGCTTCGGCTGTCTGACCAGCTTCAATGTAAGTTGTTCTTTGTTTCGAGCTGCAGCTCAGATTTTCGGATGCGCCTGCTGGCCTTGCGTCTTATTTTCTGCGAGTGTCGCAGGTGCTAACGTTGCTCCGAGGGAGGAGAAGGACCGTATCGCTGTTCAGGTCAATTGATTGACTCAACAAGACATGGAAGCTGGTGGTTTCTTTTGGATGGATCGTGACCGTGCCGTGGCTCTAGCGACGGTGCAGGATCGCGTTCACCAAGTGTCGCAGGTGCTTCGTCAAGTGCAGACTTCGCTCTCATCGGTTCTGCATGTGATGTTTCCCCTGGATACTGTGCCAACATCCTTGTCCGGCCTTCTGTCTAGATTTCGGAGCGTGACTCGCGTCCAGGAACTTTTGGTGAGGCAGCAGCTCGTCGCAGGGGTGAAGGCTGCATTGTCCCTTGTTAGGCTGCATCGACCTGACGTAGATCTGTCTGTTGTAGCAGCTGGGCCACCCCTTCGGCCGGATAGTGGCGAGTGGGATATGCGTCCGCATTATGCGGCTGTAAGGCAGTATGCCGAACAGGTCGTAGATTTGTTTGAGCAGCGTGCTCAAGTTATTCTTCAGGATAGGTATTACCTGTAAAAGATATAGATGTAAAATTTGTATATTTTGACTGGGCGTGTTGTGCCCGTTGTTATAAAGGTTTGTGTGTTGTGAGAACGCAGTGCTTTGTTTGAGTACGTGTCCTTTTCGTTTGCCTGACGTTGTCAGCTACTCAGGGTGTACACGTGTGATTCTCAGACGATGAAATCGTGAGGTGGGGGAGCCCCCGAGTGCGTTTGTAGTATAAAGTAAAGTTGCAAGTAGCGAAACAAAATTTTGGGGCGAGACACTTAGCTTTATTTATATCGTAATGGAGGAAGTACATTGTTCGGCTGAATAGCCTTGGCTGAAAAGCCTTATTGAAAGTAAAGGGGTAGGTAGCTATGGGTAGAATCGCCGCAAGTGTGCGATGTTCCATGGGTTGGAGTATGCGACTCCAGACTCCACGTGCTTGAGGCGATAGGCGCCACCTGGGATGACTTCGGTGATAATGTAGGGTCCTTCCCATGGCGACTCGAATTTCTTCGGTCGATCTTGCTTGAGTCGCAAGACGAGGTATCCTTCGATGAAGGACCTTGGGCGCAGCCGGCGGCTATGGTAGTTGCGGAGACTCTGCTGGTACATCACGGATCGAGCTGCTGCTATGTCTCTTGCTTCATCGAGTGTGTCGACGGTGTCTTCGAGTGCAGCCGTGGATTCGGCTTCGCTGTAAGCGACGACCCGGGGGGCCTGGTGGCGTACTTCAGCTGGTAGCACGGCTTTGGCTCCGTGCACCATGAAGAACGGTGTGTAGCCGGTGGAGCTGTTTGGAGTAGTACGTAAACTCCATAGGACGGATGGCAGCTCTTTCGTCTAGGCTCTGGCCTTTCGTTCGAGCGGGCTCATGAGGCGCTTCTTGATGCCAGCGCCGGTTAGGCCGTTGGCCTTTTCGACCTGCCCGTTCGTTTGCAGGTGATCCACTGAGGCGTATGTGATGTTGATCCCGAGGCCTTCGCAGAAGTCTTGGAATTCTTTGGAGATGAAGTTTGATCCATTGTCGGTGATGATGCTGTGCGGTACACCGAACCTGTAGACAATGGACTCGAAGAACTTGACGGCGGTCTTTCCCTTTTGGTTGGTAACCGGCATGGCCTCGACCCACTTGGTGAATTTATCGACTGCGACCAAGAGGTAAACGTGCCCCCCTTTCGAGGACTTTGGCAGTTTGCCGATCATGTCGAGGCCCCATTGGGAAAAGGGCCAGGCTATAGGTATGGGCCTGAGCTCTGACCCGGGTGCGTGCGGTTTGTCGGCGAACCTTTAGCACCCGTTGCATCTTCGGACGATGTCCTTTGCGTCGCTCATGGCCGTTGGCCAGTAGAATCCATCTCGTAGAGCTTTGGCGACAAGGGAGCGGCTGCCTGCATGATGGCTGTAGATGCCCTCGTGGATGTCTTCGAGGATGGCTTTCCCGTCACCGATGGTGACGCACCTTTGTAGTACACCCGTAATACTGCACTTGTACAGCTCGCCATTGATGATGGTGAAGGCTTTTGACTGACGAGATATGCGTCGGGCATCTGTCGGGCTGTCAGGCAGTTCTCCGTGTATCAAGAACTGGAGGTACGGTCGTGTCCAAGTTTCTTCGACTGCCATGACCTGCATCAGGTTGACCATAGCGACCTCTGTGTCCAGTTTCTCGGGTCCTTCGTGTCCTTCGGGCAGCGTAGCCCCCGAGTGTTCTGCTTCTTCGGGTGATCCCTTGGGGAATTTTTGCTTGATGGATGGCACGCAGATCTGTTCGAGGAACACACCCGGTGGCACCTTTGCGCAGGTGGAGCCGATGTTGGCGAGTCTGTCGGCTTCCTCGTTGCTTTCTCTTCCGACGTGCCGAAGCTCGCAGCCGTCGAATTCTCCTTCGAGTGCATTGTAGAGCGCACGGTACGCGATCATGTTTTCGGCGTGTGCGTCGCACTCGTTCATCATCTGCTGGACGACGAGGTTGGAGTCACCGTAGATGACCAGGCGCGTTGCGCCGCATATCTTTGCCATCCTCATGCCGTGGATGAGGGCTTCGTATTCGTCCTCGTTGTTGGAGGCTCAGAATTTCATCCGGAGGACGTACTTCATCTGGTCGCCCTGCGGGGAGGTCAGTATGACCCCGGCTCCTTCTCCAGCTTCACGCTTGGAGCCGTCAAAGTGCATTGTCCATGACTGCGACATGTCTGGGGTGTCTGGCAGCTGCAGCTCCATCCAATGTACGAGGAAGTCCGGGAGGACTTGAGATTTGATTGCGAGTCACTTCTCGTAGATGATGTCCAGAGGTGACAGCTCAATGCCCCACAGGGCCACGTGTCCTGTGGCCTCAGGGTTATTCAGGATGCTGTTCAGGGGTGCCTCGTTCACGACCATCACCTGGTGCTCCTGGAAGTAATGGCTCAGTCGTCGAGCCGTCATGAACACGCCGTAGGCGAGTTTCTGGTAGTGAGGGTATCGCTGCTTTGTGGGCGTCAGTAGCTCGCTGAGGTAGTAGATTGGGCGTTGGAACCCGTGGGTCTTGCCTTCTTCGGGTCGTTCGACCACTAGCACGGTGCTGACCACCTGGTGTGTGGCTGCTATGTACAGCAGCAGAGGCTCGCGCTCCTTTGGCGTGACAAGGACGGGAGAGGTGGAGAGTAGCCGTTTGAGGCTTTCGAATGCATCGTCGGCTTCGGGCGTCCACTCGAATTTATCTGCCTTGCGTAGCAGCTGGTAGAATGGCAGGGCCTTCTCGCCCATGCGGCTGATGAATCTGCTCAACGCCGCTATTCGTCCTGCAAGATGCTGGACACCCTTGAGGTTTTTCGGCTTCTCCATTGCCATGATGGCTCTGATTTTCTTCGGGTTCGCCTCGATCCCTCGCTGAGAGATGAAGTACCCAAGTAGCTGACCCGATGGGACGCCGAAGGCGCACTTTTCGGGGTTGAGTTTGATCCTGTAGCGGTCGAGGTTGTCAAACGTCTCGCGGAGATCGTCGATAAGTGTCCTTGCCTCCATGGTTTTTATGACTATGTCGTCGACATAGAATTGAATGTTGCGACCGATCTGGTCCTTGAGGCATGCCTGCATGCATAGCTGGTACGTGGCACCTGCGTTCTTTAGCTCGAAGGGTATTGTGTTGTAGCAGAACACTTCGAACGGTGTGATAAACGCCGTTTTCTCCTGATCTTCGACCTTGAGTCGAATCTGGTTGTAGCCTGAGTAGGTGTCAAGGAAGGAGAGTTTCTCGCAACCTGCAGTCGAATCGATGATCTGATCGATCCGAGGAAGAGGGAAGTGGTCCTTTGGGCAGTGCTTGTTTAGCGACGTGAAATCCACGCACATCCGCAGGATGTCCGTGTCCTTCTTTGGGACCATCACTGTATTTGCAAGCCACTCGCTTTCTTTGATTTCCCTGATGAAGTCTGCAGCGAGTAGTCTGTTGATTTCTTTGCCGATAGCTTCGGCTCGTGGCTCGGACAGTCTCCGGATGGACTGCTTGACGGGCTTGGTGTCTGGAAAGACGTTGAGTGCGTGCTCGGCGAATTCCCTGGGAACTCCTGGCATGTCTGCAGGACATCAGGCGAAGATTTCCCAGCGCTCACGGGGGAATTCGACGAGCGCACCTTCCTATGCGGGGCTGAGGTCGTTGGCGATCAGCGCCGTCTTGGAGGCATCCGTCGGATGGACTTGCACCTTATTTGTGTTGACGGTGGAGTCGAAAGACATGTCAGGTGCATTCTGTCGTGCGACTGGGGTGACCCATTGTCTGTCACCTCGCGGAGCCTTAGGAGCTCCTCCTGCATGCCGAATGACTAGGAGATTCTGTTGAAATCTCTGTCGCATTGGTCTGATTGGGTGAAGCTCCCGTGGATTGTGATGTCGCCCTTTGGTCCTGGCATCTTGAGTAGCAGGTATGCATAGTGTGGGACAGCCAAGAACCTTGCGAATGCTACACACCCGAGGATGGCGTGGTACTATGATGGCCAGTCCACCACTTCGAATTCGAGTCGCTCCAGCCAGAAGTTGTCCGTCTTGCCGAAGATGACGTCGAGCCATATTTTGCCGAGGGGGAATATGCCCTTCCCTGGAACGATGTCGTGGAACGTTGTGTCTGACTATTCCAGGCTGCACTACGGGATCCGCATTGCTGCTAGAGTGCTTGCGAACATCAGGTTGATGCCGCTGCCACCGTCCATGAAGACGCGACTCATCTCGAAACCTCCGATCTGCACCTCCAGCACCAGGCAGCGTGACCTGGGCGAGGGATCTGGCAAGGGTGATCCGAACGACTGAACGTGATGCAGGACTCCGATCCGCTGAGGTACTCAGGGATGGCGGGTGGAGTTGCCACGACCAGGTTGATCTGTCGGGTGATTTTCTTCTGCACCCTATTTGTTGGGCGCCCCTTCTGGATCATCAGTGCTCCTTTCGGCTGGGGATACCCGTTCCCAGCGTTGTTCTGGGCTGGTGCGACTGGTTGGTTCGGGCCTCCAACAGGTGGCGGTGGAGGAGCTCCATGAGCTATTTCTCCTGGCACGGGTGCGTTTCCGAATGCAGGGATTGGGGCTTGCTGCCTCATCTGCACCATGCTTTCGCTGAGTTTCTGGAACTCGCGGGGGTCCTTGAGCATGTGGCTGGCCTTCTTTTTGCCATCCTGCTTGTCGATGTAGAAGTGGATGGTGCATGGACCCGAAAGCTTTTCGTATACTGAGGGTCCGTTATCGCGGTCGCGGCGTTGCCACGACTGCGCTGGGTGTCCCCCGTCGCGGAAGTTTCCTCCGTGGTATCCTCCGCTATTGCGGTTGGCGTTGTTGCGGCGATCGGCGTAGCCGGCCGCGACCATGTCGGGTCCGTCGCGATCGTCGTAGACGCACGATCTTCTCTTCCGATTGTAGTCGGTGAATGGAATCTTCTCTCGCCGTCGACCGTAGTCGTCTTCTTCTTCCGATTGTGCTCGGTGAATGGAATCTTCTCCGTCAGCCCACCTGTTGGCGATGTCCATGAGGTGGTCGAGTGTTTTGGGCTTGACGCGCCCAAGTTCCTCCTTGAAGTCTTGGCGCTTGACGCCGTCCCTGAAGGCGTCGATGGCCCTCTCTTCGGAGATGTGCACTGCGGAGTTCTTTGTGTTGGACCAGCATAGTATGTACGAGCGAATGGATTCACCCGTTCGTTGAGTGCAGGCTCGCAATTCTTCGATTGAGGCAGGCCTCTTGCTGGTGCCCTTGAAGTTTCGGATGAAGCTGTAAGCTAGCTCATCCCAGCTTCAGATGGACCCTGAAGATAGGCTGCTGAGCCAGATCCGGGCCGCGCCTGTCAGCTGCAGCTGAAGGCATTACCTGGAAGTCTCCTTGTTTCCACCGTGCAGTTTTACAGATGATAAGTGGTCGCTGAGCCAAGCCTTTGGGTATTGAGTGCCGTAGAACTTCGGAGTATCCGAAGAAAGCTTGAAATTTCACGGCATCCGTGTCCGCCGGACGGATCTGCTGAAGCATCGGGCTCCGCAGAGTTCTCCTTCGTCTTCGTCCATCTCGGATTTGGACGAGCATGCGCGCTTGGCTCGCGTTTTGTCGATTTTGTGCTGTGTGAGCGCATCTCTGGCGTCGTAGTCGCGGTCGCGACGGCGCGAACTCTTCTTCCTTCGGGGAAGGTCATGTTCTCTTCTTCGGATGAAGGGGTGGGGCTGCGGTCGAACCTGACCGGAGCTTTCTTCTTCGGCTCTGCGGGAGCTTCCTGGTGGAGCGCGGCTCCGGCGAGTCCAAGTCCGGTAAGTGCGGACTTGTGCATGGCCCTCTTCGGGTCCCCCTCCGGCGGTGGGTGGGCCGCGAGGTACGCAATGGCTGCCATGATCGCAGCCTGCGGCGTTTTTGGGATGACGTTGCCGTCGGAGTCCATCTCCATGAAGGATGTGTGGAGGGTTCGGGTCACCTCACGATGCTCCTTGGGGTCCATGTTTTCCACCCGAGAGCGGTGCTTGTTGCCTTGGTTGGCATTCGAGCTGGAGCCGATGCCCATGGCGGAGAGCGCAGCTCGTCGCGCGCTGGACTCTAAGGCTGCTTGCTTGCGTTTGTCGAGCACCTCCTGCATCTTGACCTGCTTCTTGTGCTCCTCGATCAGGAGCAGGTGGTAGGCCATCAGCATATCCCGGGAGGCGTCTGCAGGCAGTACTATGTTGCCTGCCATGGCGTTGCAGACCTAGGTCCATCCTTCTTTGCTAAGGCGGATGACATGGCCGTTGTTTTCCCCTTCGGGTGGGGGGGGGGACTGGCTTCTTCTATTCCCGCCGTTTCGTTCTGGCGGGTTAGGTGGCGGGTTGGGCGGCGGGTTGGGTGTTTGCTGATCCACGTCGCTCTGGATGACTACGGCGCATTGATAGCGCTCGTAGATTGGTCCGCTGCTGCCGCAGCTTTCAGATCCGGAACCGTAGGTCCCTGCATCCGACGGCGGATCGCACAGATCGGAGTTGCAGCAGCTGCTATCGTAGGAATCATCTGTTGATGATGTTGTGCGTTGCACGGGGTGTGGGGTCCATGAAGCGGGCCTGATTGATGGTAGGGGAACCCGCTCAGGGAGGCGGAGGGTGCCAGTTTGTCCCACCTGGAAGCAGAAGCTCCCGAACAAGATTTCGAGTCCGCCGCCTAGGGCTCGAAGTCCTTCATGGTGGCCGGTGAGTGGGCGGTGAAGTCGAAAGCGCCGAAGAGGAGGTGACTATCCGTCGCCGCAGAGTTGTAGATCGATCGGGTTGGGACCGCCACGACCGCACAATCAGCGTCCCCAGTTCCCACAGACGGCGCCAATTGACGAGGTTTGATCTCATCAATGCCCATTGTTATGGACTTGGGTTTTGGAGAAGATGGGGATGCTGGAGATTGTGGAACGGTTAGCAAACAAGAAACAAGGGGACACAAGGTTTACCCAGGTTCAGGCCCCTGGAGGGAAAACCCTACTCCTGCTTGTCTTCTCTTGATTACGGCGGAACCGAAGGTTACAGGGGTGCGCAGATGCAATCTGGCATGGAGGTGTGTATGCGAAAGTATGAGTCGACAGATCTAGGTCGTGCCCTCCAGGCCTTTATATAGACTTAGGCAGGTCCCGGGCATAGACCTAGTCGGTTACAGGTTCTAGGGTTTTACCCCTTTGAATTTCCTATCTACTCTAGTCTTGCTCTCCAAGGATCCGAAGGCGTCATGGTCCTGGGCCACCCGAAAGTCTTCATGGGCCAGCGTGCATCCGCCATGGGCCTTCCTTGGGCTGGACCAGGTATGCTGAGATCACGTACCCGTAGGGTATAACCATGTTAGCTGATGGCAAATATATGGCCAGAAAAATACTCCTGCCGTATAGTTGCTCGTTAAAGCTACTATATGGTCCCCTTGATTGCTTCCAAAAAGGGACTTGCTTGTTTTTGTCCGAATATTGTGTTTCTGATTTTAAAACCCTCTGTTGATATTCAAAACCTGAAACACACATTAAAAACCAAGTTTTCTTTGCTACTGAAGTATTCGTGTTAGGTAAACCTAGAAAACCATCAATTCCAAAGGAAAACCATCAATAGAAACCATAAAAAATGTGTCGAATCTCATAGCTATCAGCCGCCCATGAAACCCTGAACTAAGGAAGAGCCGGGAAACTTCATATTCTCTGCCTCCGACCTTCTCGCTACTCAAAACCTCCCGCTCGACCCAAATAGTCTCCGAGATGGCTCCCAATAGAGCCCGTGTTGTCGCTTCTGCGTCAAGCTTCCCGAAGCTAGACGCGGGGGCCTTGCCTCGGGCCACAGTTCTCAACACGGAGGGGCTGGATAAGGTCCAGAATATCATCGCCACCAACTCGAATGAGTGGGGCGCTTTGCGTACCTGGTTCCTCGGTACTAGAGGTGATGGGTGGTGCCCTATCACCGCTGCAGTCTTCACTCATTCCATCACCGCCGGTCTCGTCCCCTTTCTCCCCCTTGCTCCTTACCGTATTGGAGCATTACTGCATTCAGCTGCTCCACCTTCATACATGGAGAATGACGCTCCTCGCCGTCTTCACTTTCTGTTGTGAGGCCTTCGTCGGCGTGGAGCCCTCCGTGGGACTATTTCAGAACTTCTACCACCTCCTCCTCCTCTCGCCAGAAGATACCGTTGGTGGCGCTAGATTTTTCGCCCACGAGGAGAGGAATTTTGTGCCCATCTCCATTATTGGAATGTCACCGGAGTTTCACCACGACTGAGTGCTGGTCGAGGCCGGTCGGGCATGGCCGCAGCTCCGAGTCCCGACGAGGGCATACATGGAGAACCCCGGATGGGATCGCGAGGTGGATGCCTGCATGGGTTCTTATTCCCTCGCGAGGCACGAGGCACACCTGAGGAGCCATGTCCTAACTTTGCGAGATGGTGGTGTGGGAGTATCTGCGACATCAGATCGCTCCTCTCTAGGAACACCGGCAGCCTCTCTGGACCATGGCGCCTGGCCGAGATGGAGCCAAGCTCTCGGAGGGGCTCCCTGCTAAGGACGCGATGGCTGTCCTCATACGCCTGCTTCTGGGTGTGGAGCTCGTGGCGAAGCTTCCTCCCGGCATGTGCACGCCGCTCATGCCATGCTTCCTACCTTCAACGCTTGGGGTGAGTGCTCCTTGGTCGAGCTTGATGAAAAAGGCGAAGAGCCGAGCGACAGCTCCGGATCCTCTAGGGCTGTCTATCATGGGAGGATGATCAACAACATGTCGTCTTCAGAGGTGGAAACCTCTAATCCTCCCGAGGGAATGACCCACAGCTCCACCGGATGGACGGGTCATGCCGCCACGACGAGAGTGGGACTGACCAGCACCTCTCTCACGACACGGGCAACCGGGAAACAACCAAAGCCCAATGAGGGTCTTGCCTTCCTTCCTCCTGGAGCGTGGAGGGCGAACTAGGCCCTAGAAAGGGTGGGTGTTGCTGGGTGAGCAGGCCTTGCATGACGTCCCTGGGTCACTTCTCCCCTTTACCTTTCTTGTTTCCTCAACATGATGTTTTGATGCAGGCATGAGGAGAAAAGGATGAAGGAAATTCTGAAGTCGGGTGCCTGAGGGGCCTCAGGGCGAGGCGGAGGTGGATGTCGCTCTCTTCGGTCCGCAGGAGTCCATCGCTTGGTGTTGTCGAGGTCCAGAGATCACCAGCGCACAGAACCCATAGGCGTAAGGCAGGGGATCGCCCTGTCATAGAGGACCGATCCCATATCGATGCGGTCATCATGAGCGATGGTGCCCGACGGCTCGAGGATCCTGTGGGCGTGCAAGGCGCCTCCCAATCCCCGATCTGTGATGATCCTCTTGTGGGGAGCCCCCGAGCCCCCGCGGACGTAGGCCTGGGCGAGCTTGCCCTGATGTCTTTCGTGGATGCCTCCCTAGGAAGGTCGGGGCGCCTCCGTGACATGGTGGCGTCCGCCTACTCCGGACTCGACCGATTCCTTGTCGATATCACTATGTAGGATCGTCGCCTTGCTGGCGCATGGAGATGATTACTCCTAGAATGGCCTTCTTACGACGAGGCCTAGAAGCAGTGGGAGGATTGAGGTGAGGCAAGTGCCTTGCAAGGCGGACATGCCCTTGGTGAGGCATAGGCTTCGGGGTCCTCCTGAAGCCCGAGAATATCCTCTGGAGGAGCTTGCTCTTCATCCATGGACCTGAGCCACGTGGTGTGCGATCACGTGCTTGCCTTCTCTGAACAAGAGGCTAAGGAAAAACACCAGAGGGTTGCCTAGAGGGAGGCGGATGTGGCCCTTCACGAGGAAACAGTTAGGATCCGCAAGGATGAGGCCAAGCTAGAGAGAAGCCGCCTAGAAGCGCTGGAGGTAGAGCTAGATACCACTCGTCTGAGGACCGAGGAGTGCTATCTTGACATGGATCACCGCAATGCCAAGATAGATGATCGCCTCCTTCACTGCTATGCGAAGGTGACCGAAGAGAGGCAAAAACTGAAGGGGCCAACATTGAGGCGCTCTCGCGACTCCGCCAAGCCCTCCAGGATGAGTGGCAGGCGAAGGCCATCAACCAGGAGGCTCGTTTTGCTGAGAATAAGCACACGCTGGATGCTTCCCATCATAGGATGGAGGAGCGCTTGGCTGAGGCCATCGTCCAGCTGGATGGCCTGAAGGAGTTGAAGGCCACCCACAAGGACCTCCAGAAGCGTTGGGATGATCACATCAAACTAGAGCAAGACCTTCGAGTGCTATAGAAGGAGCGGTGCGGCATGTACCGGGCGCTCTCCAAGCATGAGTGCGATACCCTCCGGGACTTTGGAGTGACCAACTTCTAATCTGGGCCTCTTGCCAATGCCGATGAAAAGGGTGCCTTCCTAGATCTCTTCTCATAGATCACGACGACCCTGGAAGGGAGAGCCGTGCTCTACCACAGGTACCACCTGGACGAGTGCCGGAGGATAATGCAGACCGTTGCGACCCAGGTATTCTCCAACATTTAAAAGTATGATGCCAACTTCCCCTGGAGGGTGATTTTGCGGGAGGTGGAGCATACCGAGGGGACCTCGCCAAGCAATATCATCCCCTTCCAGCAGCTCGTGGAGGAGCGCATGAATGACTTCCTCCTGCTGTTTAAGCGGATGGAGGTGGATGATTCTATGGAGGCCGATGCGACTATAGAGGGTGAAGATGGTTCTTCCCGAGGTGGCTGGTCCAGTGCTGATGGGAGAAAGGAGCGGTCTCCCGAAGGCAGTGCTTCGGAGTTGTCGGCCTGAGATCCCCTTTTAGTTGTAACTCGTCTTGGTAAACCGCGATATGTTGGCCGTGTATGGACCCAAGGTATTCTTTCCCCTTGAGGTCCCTCAAGGAGAAGACCTTGTAGTCTTGGAGAAATACATGTGTGGTAGACTTAGGAACCAGAAATGAAGTAACTTACTACCGCCCTCGGGTGGTAAGTTCAGAGCTCGAAGATTTCCGGTCCCGCATGCTTTCGGCTGCTGCATGGCAAATGCTGGTCTCGCTGGCCTATCGAGGAAGGGCCAAAGGGTTAAAGGCCAGGAATAGTGGGTGAGGTAACATGTGGCCGAGGAATGGGCCATAAATTCCGAGATCGACGCTTTAGGTCCTGGCAATCTTGAGTCGCGGAGGTTGGACACTTACGAGCCATCAGGAACCATGGGTGATGTAACTTGCTGCTAGGAATAGGCCGTAAGTTTAGAGCTCGACACTTTAGGTCCTGAAGATTTTGGGCCGCGGAGGTCAGAGCCTTAAAAGTCGTTAGGAACCGTGGGTGAGGTAACTTGCGACCGAGGAACGGGCTGTATGTTCAGTGCTCTACACTTTAGGTCATAAAGATTTTGGACCACGGCAGTCAGAGCCTTACGAGCCACCCCGTAGGCCTCTCGAGGAGGGAACCATGGGGCCCGTGTTTGCTCGTGATCCTCTCTAGGGGGAATCTTAGGTATCACACATTTTGGCGGTCCTGACTGAGGACGAATGTTCCCTGTCCAGGACGTGTCTCTAGTGCTGACCTGTTTTGTTTATACACCATGCAAGGGTCTCAAGCACTAGGAACCGTGGGTGAGGTGACTTATCGCAGGAGCTATTCCGCAAGTTCATAGCTTGACACTTTAGATATCCAGAGTTGATGGGGGCGGTCTAGCGATGGGCACCGTCCCAGACCCCACTCATATGGTGAATAGAAGGGAACATAGCGAGCATGTGGAAAGGAACATCCAGCAAAACGAATGGGTTTGCAAGAAAAGCGGACAGAAATTGTCGACAATAGTAGCTGCTCCCTTCCTCAAAATCCTATCATAGCGGGAGGAAACATTGCCCGACAGAAGATAGTGGAGACTGAAGTCACCTTAAGATGGATGAACCGTGGCGTGGCTCGTCAGACTTTGGGGCGTGAAGGAGTTCCTGGCTCTATGATGTTTTCAGCGCGGCCATCTTGTCGGTGCTCCTGTCGCGGCCCCTCACCATCCCCCAAGTCCCTTGCAGAAGCTACGGGTCCGAGGCCCTAGAGCGTTGATCCTTGCCGCACTTTTTGCTCAGCTCGCGCCTCCTCTTGCTATCGTACTCCTCCCTTACCACCCTGAGGTTGACACACTCTCTAGTGTCATGGCCTTGCCTCTGGTGGAAGACGTAGTACAGGTTCCGCTCAGCCAAGTCGCCCGCATCCTGCCTCAGGGGATGCTTAATAGTGGCCTTCCACATGCGCCGACCGGTGCTTCCTTCAAGCTCCATGGTCACGTCTACTGGCCCATCGTTGTCATGGGTGAACAAGTATCCCGCATCTACCTTGGCACAGAGACCGACCACCGTGAAGAGCTCGACAACCATTGAAAGGTTCTCTTCGTGGTGACAAATCATGTCGACCACCTGGGCATCAGTGACCCCTTTGGCGAAGCTCGAGATGACCTCGTCGTTGGAGTCCCTGGTGACCAGGATGAGGGCTTGGTTAAAGAGCTGCAGATACTTGCACACGGTCTCTTATGCTCCCTTGCGTACCCTCATAAGGTCCTCACACGTGCACACCATCCTGTTCGTGTCTCCAAACTTGGCGATGAAGAGACAACAAAGCTCAGACCACGAGCTTAGGGATCCTTCGGGGAGGTTCTGTTGGCACTCGTTTTAGGCTCGTAGAAAATCAAGGAAAATGGCAAGAGACACAAACTCGAAAAGGTTCACTACAAGGAATATTAATCGTCATCAAAGAGGCACCATATCAAGTCAAGCCATGATCAGGCTTAATAGCCGATTATGCTAGTGTCCAGAGAAGATTCGGAGATTGATATATGGACGCTTCAACTATGACTTATTCAAGATGTCCTCAAATGGAAAAGTTCTGAACATGAAAGTTGTGCGTCTCATCGAAACAAGTAACTTTGGTTTTTGAATCATATTAATCCGAGTTAGTATGCAAAAGTTAAAACCAAAATACTTCCAAGACCGAATTAGCACGGACAGAACTGGGTGGTCGCCGGACCACAGACCATGTCTCACCTTTGGCGTGGACGAAAGTCCAAATTTCGTCGGAAAATCGCTAGATTGACTTATCTGTTTACGACCAAGATTGAACGGTCAAGATCAACTTAGATAAAAAAGTGGTAAACATGAAAGTTGTTCAGTTTTTCGAGACGAACAACTTTCTTTTAGAACCATCTTCAGACGAGAAAGTATAGGACCTTCACGTTCAAAATAGGGCCGAATTGAGTTAAATTCGTTCGGCCGCAATCCGAGTTTGATACGAAAACAAGGGGATAAGGCCATGAAGATCAGCTCATATGAAAAAGTGCAAAACATGAAAGTTCTTCGTATTCTCTAGACGAACAACATTTATTTTTGCGACATTTTGATCTGAGATTGTTTACTATCTCAAAAGTGGTCCAGAAAGTACAGGCAAGTTTTTGACCGAACAGTTACGCAAATTTCGGGTTTGATTGTTCGAGTTGGACCCCAACTAGGGCTTTGGACGTGAATCCAACCCTCTTTCTTGCACAAAAAGTCCAGCCACTCCTTATATACACGAGGGGTGATGGCCGATTGAACCAACACCAATTGAACAAACAAATCTACTAATTTTCTTTGTTCATCTATTTTTATCCCTCTCTCCTTGTATCTTTCTTCTCGTTCTTCGTCGTTCTTCAAGATTGGAGGCTGCTAATCCACCAGGTCCTAGGGGCGGTCAGGCCGACCTAGGGCAGCCCATAGCTGCCGCGACACCCTGACGGGGTCCCTCCCGGGCGAGCGGGGTTTCGGGTCTCAAAAGCACCCGCCAGACTGTCTTGCGTATCGCACTTCCGGCGAGCCTCCCTCGACGCGTGCTGCCGCGCATCGCGCTCGGCGCCGAGGGTACACGGTGACGTGTTCGTGTGCGAACACACTTTTTGGAGACTCTGCTGGGGACCGAAGCTTCGAACGATCTCCAGCCTATTCTTTCTATGAAGAGAGCGTCATTAAGAGGCTGCAATTTACAACGGTATCATGAATCGTCAATCTTCCTACGTAGATGCAGATTACTCTTATGTTGATGTTGCTAGATCTTTTGATATGTGTACTGTATCGGCTAGCCCTAGTTTTTACTATGTGCAAAAGCCGATGCAAAATAACCTACATGCTTCAACTCATCTTAGTAATTTGCAACATGTAAATTCGAATTCTCATGCATTGGCAACCCCAGAAATTCATATGACGATGAACAACATGACGAATTTTGTTAATCCGCATGAAACAAGTGATTTTAGAAATTTCAATGGCATGCAACCAAGTGTTTCATCTTTATATTCATCGGCAAATAACTTGCAATCTCTAGGTTCACCTTCAAACATGCTGATGGATAGGGAAATTGGACATGCTACAATTAGTTATTTGCCCAATTACTCACAATAATCATATGCTACACCTTATGTTAGTAATTTTTCAGCACCATATGCAACTAGTGATATACATAATTCGGCTTCACATATTTACAATGGTTATATCCGAATAAGTGTAAAGTCAGTAGGAGCTAATGTGCCTTTATCTAGTATGTAGCGTATGATACAACCCTCACACAATTGCAAAGTTTCGGTGACACCTCATTGCCGAAAGATACAAAAAGTATTGGGGGGCATTATTATGCAGGAACAAATGACTATAAGGAAAAACTTGTAGCTGAGTTCAAAAATCTCAATTCTCTTCACAGAGAACTAGAAGAGAGGCCCCATGATCTTGCTACAATACAAGCTTATGAGGCATACAACAAGAAGCGTGAAGAGGAGCGCAAGGCAAACAATATCAGGTTTTCCCCTTCTCATTTGCTATGTTTCGTCAACACTACATTTCCGAAAGAAACTAAAAGCATTGGGGGCAATCATGTGTTACTGAGGTTAACACCGATAAGGTCATTACGTTTAATGATTTATCGGAGGAACATCTCTAGTTATTTGCGACACTCAAGAAGAAGCGTGATGAGAAGTTTGAAGCACTTGAAAAGAAGTTGAAAGAGTATCATGAAGCATATAAGAAAAAACTTGAAGAGGAAGAATTGCAGCAGTTTCTTGCAAGTCTTGGAAAGGACCATCAAAACAATACTACTCAAGTTGAAGGAATCAATTCATCTCCTCCATGCAACAATCAAATTGAAACCTCTACTACGCTAAGACAAAAAGAAGAAGCTTTGCTTTCTAGTGAAATTCATGAAGAAAACATCAATGATTCGTCAAGTATGGCTAATTCGGTTATTGAAAAAGCTGAATCAGAAAATACATATGTTGAATCTATCGAATCAGAAGAAGCAAGCTTCGTTGATCAAGAGCATGGCCAGCTTAGTGAAACTGATGTGCTTGTCTTTTTTGGATGTAAAGGAGCTTACATGTTGCCATATGGGTTTCGTGTCAAAGAAATTTGTGAACATCAACAACAACAAGGTATAGCCGAACAATGTTCAGTTGATAAAGCACATCAAATTGAAGAGGCACAAAATCCAGAAAAGGAAGAAGGCAAGGCATTGGAGAATTATCTAGAGGCCGAGCAAGATATTGCTCAGGACATCCGATCATCACACGATTCCAACGTCTTCAAAGAGGTACATCTAGCAAATAATTTACTTATATTCCGATTTGGTCAAGACTTTAATATTGATACATATGTTAGCAAAATTATCATAAGCTATGAAAGACCAATCGAGAGAAATAATTTATTTGTTAGAAATATAATTTTCATAGAACTTATCGGTCAACATGCCGTACCCTTTAGAGAGACCGATAGTAACATATTTTCATGGCATAAGTTATCCCTAGTGTTTCATATGTATTTTATATTTACATGGGTACCTTTGCTTATTTCATACTTGGCTTACATTTGGTCTCAAGTGAGAAATATGTGTTTTAATATTTTTAGTTTCAGAAACCTAAAGCCAAGGTTATTGTCTCTTGAGGAAGCTGATGCTAGTATAACTTTGTATTCAAATACATCGGAAGAGAAGTGAAAAAAACAATGCATAGCAGAATTAGATGATGTGAAATCTGAAAAATTCGGTTTCTCAATTCCAAAACCATTCTCACAACGAGATCGGTTAGAAGATGAAAGGTGTACCTTCAGTTTGAGTATGTGTGATCATATATTTGATATGATATTGAAAATCGATTATGTTAGAATTCTTGAGCACAATACTAAGCTATCATTACAAGGATGAATATATTGCAGGTTCCATGATTCGTTCGATCATAGTATAGAGAGTTGCAACACGTTTCATCAAATAGTACAATCGGCTGTTAATAAAGGACGATTGAAATTTGTTGAAACACAAATTTATGAGGAATCTATTTTGATTGGTCTTGATGGCCAAACGACATTGCATCGGCTGCCTATAGCCGATTTATACGATGAGGAGCAGGTACACACCGAGGATGATGGGATCAAGCTTTCAAGCAAAGATATTATTGAAGAGCATATTGCAAATGTTCTTGAAGGCGGGAGTTCCATTGAAGCTACAATGAAGGCATCAAGTACTGGAGGGCAACAACAAAACTCGAAGATCGATGCGTGCAAAACTCAAAAAGACAAAGGCCGCAATAGGAACAATGGTAGCAAAACAAAAGTCACTTTCGCACAGCTGCTGGAAAAATATAAAAAAGAGAGTGAAACAAAAAGTTCTTATCGACCAAGTAGTGTAAAAGCATCAAGATCACCCCCAAGGCAAAAGTCTAAAGACAGGGATTGGCAAAAAGAGAAATTCAATGCAAAAAATTCATATCCTCCGTTTGGGCCACCAATGCCAATGTCATGGATACCTTCCTATGCTAATGTTCATTCATATCCATCATGGAAAATTTATGATTCATGGGCACGTTATCCATCTAATTCTAGATCGTCTCACCCAAATTATGCAGCTCTAAGAAGGTCAATTGATCAGCAGTCACATGTCAAAGACCGTTTTAATAGAAAATAATCTGTCTGGAGTTCATGGGTAAAGAAGGAGGTGGTTAAGCAAGTATACCAAATCAAAAAAGATGGACGCAAGTGTGTTGTTTCAGACTCGACTCCAAATAATGAAAAGCCAGCGGAATTGACATTGGCTACTAAGGGTAAGGAAGTGAAGCGAGTAACTTGCAATGTCCCAATCGTCGAGTCCAAACAATCCAAGTGGAAAGTGCCCAAGATTAATAAAGTCATGCCATTGTGTGAAAGAAAACCACAGCCGAGATGCCCACTCGGCTTATCACATTGGCAGGAGAGCCGGGGAGCTGAAGAAAAGAAACATGGCATGGGTTCTCAAAGTAAACCCTCAAGGCAAGGAAGATGTGCGAAATCCTATCATAAGAAGGGCAGGAAAAGCAAAGAGCAAAAAGAATAAAGCCAACAAGCGACCGGGCCAAAGAATTCGGTATCACTATCAAAGACTTTGGCCAGCACATCATCCATATTATTCTACTTCACCATTAATTCCTATGCAACGGAATTCATCCCCAGGTATGATTGGTTGCCCACCATGGTTTTATTTTGATCCTTGGTTGCATCATAATTTTATACATCATGAAAGGGTATTACCAAATCATTATTCATTTGATTAGTTGCAATTTTTTGCTAATCCAAGAGGCCGAACACTTGAAGTACATAATCAGATTTGTTCTTTTGTTTACTTCGGCTATACATACTTTGGTGGATGGGTTATACATGTCCATTGGGGCAAAGATATATGGCCGATATTTATTATATCGCCCTAAGATCATTATCCAGTTATGGCCGATGTGGTGTTCTAACATCATCCTTAGTGTTACTGAGACCGAGACAGGGTATGCATTTATTAGCAATTGTGCTTATGCTTATGTGTTGATAATTTGTCTTATAAACCTTTAAAATATATAAATGGCCAAATTGTCTTTAATTTCGTTATTGGCGTAGATGCTGAGCATGATATTGATATTGTCTCTATAGTACCATGGGAATTACATTTTGACTCTTCAGTTTTAAAAGCAATAGTCAATGCGTTGGTATTGTTTATTTATCTCCTTATGGTACTGTTTTATGAAGTCTCATGCTGCTTAGAATATCTTGCACAAAAAGTCAGGCCGAATTTGTAGTTTTGATATTCGTGCTAGAACTTTTTATTGCTATAGGTGCTACAAATATTGAGGCTTCTAGTGATTCGTTGTGAGTAGTGCAACAATGTCCATGGTTTACCAAGGTTTCGACGAATCACTTGTTATTTATCTTGATACATGTCTAGATGTGAATTTCATCTTGGATTGATTTATCATTGCTCATATATCTAGACATGAAAACTGAAGTGCAAATGAGTTGGCTCAACTAAACATTCGGCTATCATATTATTCATAATATATTCCATATTCCACAAGAGCCAATGCTTTGTTTTGCCAACATAGGTAAGGCCAGATTGGAGACCACCATTTTGGCTGCTAATGAAAGATCTAGTGTAGGTGAAGGAGAACAACAAAGGAAATCGAATGTTTATTACATGAAAATCTGAACTAAAGGGTGAACATGACAGTTTATTTGTTCAAATACTCTTTAAGGTAATGATCTTTATTGCCTAACGGTTGGTGATATTCTTCCTGAGTACTTGTATGAAGACCAGGGGAGGATCATTGTGGGATTTGTTCAAAGACAATTGTGATATTCAAGATGAAGTGGTTGTTCTCAATGCAAATCATTTGAAGATATTATACCCAAGTGGCAACAAATCTTAACAGAAAATGGCCGATAAAGAGTTATCGCCATAAGACAACCAATGGCCGATAGAGTGTTGACATCGTCCTTAGACTAAAATTGAAGCAAGTTATTTTCTGACACGCAAGCTCTGCCAGAAAACAGGGGGGCATGTGTTGGCACTCGTTTTAGGCTCGTAGCTAATCAAGGAAAATGGCGAGAGACATACACTCAAAAAGGTTCACTACGAGGAATATTAATCATCATCAAAGAGGCACCATATCAAGTCAAACCATGATCAGGCTTAATAGCCGATTATGCTAGCGTCCAGAGAAGATTCAGAGACTGATATATGGAGGCTTCAACTATGACTTATTCAAGATTACCTCAAATGGAAAAGTTCTGACCATGAAAGTTGTGCATCTCGTCGAAACAAGCAACTTTGGTTCTTGAATCATCTTAATGTGAGTTAGTATACAAAAGTTAAAGCCAAAATACATCCAAGACAGAATTAGCACGGACGATCTGGGTGGTCGCCAGACCACATACCATGTCTCACCTTTGGCATGGACGAACGTCCAAAATTCGTCTGAAAATCGCTAGATTGACTTATCTGTTTACGACCAAGATTGAATGGTCAAGATCAACTTAGTAGCTACTTGTGGGGTAAACACTAATGAGGTGTGGTAACAAAGGTGAATGATCTAAGTTCAATCTCATGCCTTAGGATGACATCAAGATTATCTTTCTTAGGCCAAGTTTTATGATCTTTATGCTACCTTCAATTATCTTTCTAGAATCTACAAGTCATTAAGTAAACTCTAAGAGAAAGCTTTTAATAAAGAAAATAAAACACTAAGCTTGCAAGTAAAACTAGGATGGTGGGTCAAGTGTGATGTGGACATCCCTACTATTGATACAACCGTTGTACCTACAGCAACACACATACAAGGACCCATCACAAGATCTCGTGCCAAACAACTTAACTATCAGGTACTTTCGTTTCTTGGAACTATTCCTCACATACATGAGAATATGATGCTGCCTAAATCAGATATATTTCTTACTCTTAGGAATGATGGACCAAGCATGGATGAGAGGGACAAGCATTGGAGCATGGCCATGCATGGAGATGGCAGCAAGCATGTGATGATCCAAGAGAAGGCCACGGATGAAGATTTCAGAACTTTGAGGCCACCATAATGAAGAAAGAAGGCTTGGACGAAATATTCAAGATCAATACTTTACGAATTCGTCCATAGCTTAATATGGTGCTGCGACACCTTTATTTTGGGCCAGGCCCATGTAATTTTCACAGGATTTTAATTAGCTACTTTTTAGAGTCCGTATTTGAGGGGAAAAGGACTTTTAGGGTTGGATTCGGCCACCACTTCCATGGCTGGCCGAAACCCAACCTTTTCGCCCTTAAATACTCCCCATAGCCGACCTCCTAGACTCGGATTTTGTTTAGACATTAAGTTAGCCATAGTTGCAACTTCGCCAAGGCTCGAGCGTCGCAGAGGCCTCTTGTGCTTCGCACCTATTCAGGATCCCACCTCTTCAATAAAGCTTTCCTCTTAATCTGCAATATCTTGATTGCAATATTGGTTCTTACTTGTTCTCGATTTCAGGTAGGAATTAAGACCCTCGCTGGTCAGGCTGATCATGTTCCCGCAGGATCGGTAACCTGCAGGAGATTGGCCTAGCGATTGCATTGGCACTCGTGCTCGCACCTGTAGTCGGATCGTCAAGCCCGAACTCCACCAAATCGACTATCATCATCTCATCGAAAGATCGGACACCTTTGCCCTATCAAGTGGTATCAGATTTCAGTTTGCTCGGTGAGATTTTACTGTTTTCATAGATTAGATCTGTTTTTACCTATAACCCACGAAAAATCCAAAAACACAGTTAGAGTTTAGATCCATCCCATAACCAATCTACGCCTCGCATTATCTTTTCAGTTTTTGCATTGTTGAATTTGTGTCTACTTCGTCGCGTCGAGTTGCTGGTCTTAGTGTCTCGTCCCTTAGAGTTTCGAGTTCTGATCATAGTAGTCACCGCCACACTCGCCGATCACCGCCACCATATTCCGCCGCCATATACCCTACCACCATAAACCCTAATACTCCGCCACCGCCTTCCTACCGCGACACAGATCCAATCAGTTTCCTGTTGTGGTACGAGTCCGAGTAGAGTTATTGTTCCTAGCTATTTCTTTTTACTTTCCTTCTTTGTTGTTTCCGGTTTAGCTAAAGTCCGTATCGAGTTCAGAGTTCGGTCGTAAGTCCAGAAGGAGAGCAACAAAAAAAAACAGATCTGGCTATACTATTTTTCGACCCCGGGGATCACTTTTCTCCATCGGCCGTTATAGCGATATTTTTTTGGCGCCTGCGCGCTTTCCGGAGCAAAATAAAAAAAATTTGAATTTTTTTTGGGGCTAACCTATTTTTAGACCCCGTCGATCAATTCTAGACACTCGCCATCATAGTGATTTTTCACCTCTCGGTTCGCTTTTCAGGGTGCCATATCATCATACAGTGCTTGTTGTGTCGCGTCGTGACATCGTTGGTGATCTAGGCTCGCGTCTCTAGTACGGTCTAGCCTAGGACCAGCACAGTACCGTTGTTGAGCATTCTTTCAACTTTTGCATTGTTGTTTTGATAATTTCTAACCCCCTTTTGCTAAGCCTTCCCAGAGCTCCACAGATATTCTCCACGTGCGGTGTCTCGACTCCTGGTAATCGCTTGGTTCAATCTCTGGACCCACTGATCCTCGTGGTTGCACATCGCCTTTTCCTGCTATTTGGTAAGAACTCGTAAGAGCTTCGTATATTGCTTGACGGATTACGCGTGACTTCCACCATATTCCTGTAGTATATACCTGTGCTTTTTAAGGACTAACCATGACAGATACTTCGCGGAACCCTGCCACCATGACGAACGAAGAACTACATGACCACTTCTCCGCGCTCTTGGTCAGTCGCGCTGAAGACGTGGATACGCGCCTAGGGGAGTTTGACACCAAGATCACCAACGCCGTGGACAAGATCGATGGACTCGAGAAATCCTTCAACGCCAAGCTTGACGTTCGGTTCAAGGAGCTTCTGAACCGATTGCCCGCACCCGCACCGGCACCCACACATGGCGCACGGCGCATTCCGATCACGGGTCGGACTGCTGGTTCGGCTGCCGCCGCACCCCCGGCGGCTCCTGCTGCGACTGACGTTCCTCAGACTTCCGCCACGGCTGCTGCTGCGACATTGGGGACAGACGACGGGTACTACTACGACCCCGACGACGACGATCTGTTTGACGAGGAGGTTGAACAACCTCCACAGGTACCTGCTGGTCGTCCCCGAAATTACTACCGCAACGCTCGCCCACCAGTACGTGATGATGATCATGTTGCAAAGCTTAAATTAAATATTCCATCTTTTGAGGGTAAATATAATCCTGATGCATATCTTACATGGGAGATGGAAGTAGAACAACGTTTTGCATGCTTAAAATATCCTGAGAATATGCGTGTTAGTGCTGCTACATGTGAATTTACTAAATCTGCTTCCCTTTGGTGGTCTGAGTATTGTCGTTTAAATCCTACTACTATTCCTAGTACTTGGACTGCTTTAAAAACTGCTATGCGTGTTCGTTTTGTACCTCCCACTTATCAACGTGATTTACTAAAGAATCTGACACGCTTAGAGCAAGGGAAAAATTCTGTAGAAGAGTATTATCAGGAATTGCAAACGGGGATGGTTAGGTGTGGTATTGTTGAATCTAATGAACAAATGCTTGCACGTTTCTTTGGTGGATTAAACAAGGACATTCAACACATATTAGATTATAAGGAATATAATTCTATCACTCGTTTGTTTCATCTTGCTTGCAAAGCTGAACATGAAGTGCAGGATCGCCAAACACCATGGAGGAGGACTAATAATTCTGCAGGTCGCACCTCCACTTGGACATCCCGACAATCAGCGCCTCCTCGTGATTCGCCTCCAGCTACTACCACATCCAAGGCCACAACAAGATTTCCAGCTGCTCCTCCACCATTATCCAATGCTCCTGCTCGTAGTGCATCTTCTATGGCTTCCACGGGTAAGACAAAGGATATACAATGCCGCAAGTGCTGGGGTTTTGGTCATATTGAGAGAAAGTGCACAACACAACGTGTGATGATGGTGCGAGAAGATGGTCAATACGATTCAGCGAGTGACTTTGATGAAGATACACTAGCCCTTATTTCTGCTCGAGATGGAGACAATTCTGATGCTGATGAAGAGCCAGAGGTAATGGGAGCTGAAGCTGCTGATCAATACAAGAGTTTAATTACACAACGTGTGTTGAGTGTGCAATTGAGCAAATCTGAGCAAGATCAACGCCACAACCTGTTCCAAACACGTGGTGTTGTCAAAGAAAGAGCTATACGGATCATCATTGATGGAGGGAGTTGTAATAATCTGGCCAGTGTTGACATGGTAGAGAAGCTTGCGCTTCCAACAAGACAACGCCCACATTCATACTACATCCAATGGTTTGAGAGTTCTCGCAAGATCAAGGTAACAAGAACGGTACGCGTGCATTTTACTATTGGTACATATTCTGATTTTGTTGATTGTGATGTTGTACCTATGCAAGCTTGTTCTTTGTTACTTGGTAGACCATGGCAATTTGATAGAGAATCTGTTCATAATGGCAAAACTAATCACTATTCTCTTATGCATGATGGAAAGAAAATTGGTCTAAAACCTATGACTCCCGAAAAGATTTTAAAAGATGATCTTGCTAGAGCTAGTAGAGCTAAAACTGAGGAGAAAAATAAAAGTGAGAATCAGATTGTTGCTGCAGATTTTATACCACCAAAGAACACTAAATCTGATTCTACACATGCTACTGAAATTCGTTTGAAGAGTCCATGTATGCTTGCAAATAAAATTGATATTGCTGAACTAGATGTAAACAATACTCAATGTTATGCAATTGTCTGCAAAGAGGTTTTGTTTTCATTTGAGGATATGCCTCCTTCTTTGCCGCCCGCTGTTGCTAACCTTTTGCAGGAATATGAGGACGTCTTTCCCGCTGAGTTGCCACCAGGACTACCTCCTATTAGAGGAATTGAGCACCAAATTGATCTAATTTCTGGTGCCACGTTGCCCAACTGCGCGCCATATAGAACCAATCCAGAGGAGACAAAGGAGATACAACGCCAAATTCAGGAACTACTAGACAGAGATCATATTCGTGAGTCCCTTAGCCCCTGTGTTGTTCCTATTATTTTGGTACCTAATAAAGATGGTTCTTCGCGCATGTGTACTGATTGTAGAGCTATCAATAATATTACTATTCGATATCGTCATCCTATTCCACGTTTAGATGACATGCTTGACGAATTGAGTGGCTCTACCATGTTTTCTAAAGTTGATTTGCGTAGTGGTTACCACCAGATTCGTATGAAATTAGGAGATGAATGGAAAACAACATTTAAAACTAAGTTCGGTTTATATGAGTGGTTAGTAATGCCGTTTGGTTTAACTAATGCACCTAGCACTTTCATGATATTAATGAACGAAGTTTTACGTGCTTTCATTGGACGTTTTGTGGTAGTCTATTTTGATGATATTCTGATTTATAGCAAATCTTTAGAGGATCATTTGGACCATTTACGTGCTGTTTTTAATGCTTTACGTGATGCACGTTTGTTTGGTAACCTTGAGAAGTGCACCTTTTGCACCAATCGAGTTGCGTTTCTTGGCTATGTTGTTACATCACAGGGTATTGAAGTGGATCTAGCCAAGATTGAAGCTATTGAGAATTGGCCGCAGCCCAAGACGGTCACACAAGTGAGGAGTTTTCTTGGCCTCGCTGGTTTTTATAGGCGCTTTGTCAAAGACTTTGGATCAATTGCCGCGCCGCTGAATGAGCTTACCAAGAAGGATGTGCCCTTTGTTTGGGGAGATGCACAACAACAGGCCTTCATCATATTGAAAGATAAGCTAACACATGCTCCCTTACTCCAACTTCCTGATTTTACTAAGACTTTTGAGCTTGAATGTGATGCTAGTGGAATTGGTTTGGGAGGGGTGTTATTGCAAGAGGGAAAACCTGTTGCATATTTTAGTGAGAAATTGAGTGGGGCTAGTCTGAACTATTCTACTTATGATAAAGAATTATATGCGTTGGTTCGGACATTAGAAACTTGGCAACATTATCTATGGCCTAAAGAGTTTGTTATTCATTCTGATCATGAATCTTTGAAGCATATTCGTAGTCAAGCTAAGTTGAATCGTCGTCATGCAAAGTGGGTTGAATTTATTGAGTCTTTTCCTTATGTTATCAAACACAAAAAGGGTAAAGATAATATTATTGCTGATGCTTTGTTTCGCCGTTATGTTTTGTTATCTCAACTTGACTTCAAAATATTTGGATTGGAAACTATTAAAGAACAATATGTGCATGATGCTGAATTTAAAGATGTGTTGCAGAATTGTAGAGATGGTAGAACTTGGAACAAGTTCGTCTTCAATGATGGATTTGTGTTCCGTGCTAACAAACTCTGCATTCCAGATAGCTCTGTTCGTCTTTTGTTGTTACAGGAGGCGCATGGAGGAGGATTGATGGGACACTTTGATGTCAAGAAGACGGAGGATGTTCTTGCTGCACACTTCTTTTGGCCACGTATGCGTCGAGATGTTGAGAGATTTGTGGCCCGCTGCACTACTTGTCAAAAAGCTAAGTCTCGCCTTAATCCACATGGTTTATATATGCCTCTTCATGTTCCTAGTATTCCTTGGGAGGATATTTCTATGGACTTTGTTTTGGGATTGCTACGAACACATAAGGGGAGGGATAGTATTTTTGTTGTTGTGGATCGGTTTTCTAAGATGGCACACTTTATTCCTTGTCATAAAACGGATGATGCTGCGCATATTGCTGATTTGTTCTTTCGTGAAATTGTTCGTTTGCATGGTGTGCCAAATACTATTGTCTCTGATCGTGATACTAAATTTCTTAGCCACTTTTGGAGATGTTTATGGGCTAAGTTGGGGACTAAATTGCTCTTTAGTACTACATGTCATCCCCAAACTGATGGTCAAACATAATTTGGATGCTACACAACGCGCTGAAATGATATTAAACTTGCATAAGACTACTAAAGATAACATTGAACACATTAATGCTAAGTATAAACTTGCTGGGGATAAAGGTAGAAAGCATGTTGTGTTTGATGTTGGCGATCTTGTTTGGTTACATTTGCGTAAAGATCGTTTTCCTGATTTACGCAAGTCTAAGTTAATGCCACGTGCTGCTGGTCCCTTTAAGGTGTTAGAGAAAATCAATGATAATGCATATAAACTTGAGTTGCCTGTAGACTTTGGTACGGTTAGTCCTACATTTAACATTGCAGATTTGAAGCCTTACTTTGGTGAGGAAGATGAGATTGCGTCGAGGACGACTTCAATTCAAGAAGGGGAGCATGATGTGGACATCCCTACTATTGATACAACCGTTGTACCTACAGCAACACACATACAAGGACCCATCACAAGATCTCGTGCCAAACAACTTAACTATCAGGTACTTTCGTTTCTTGGAACTATTCCTCACATACATGAGAATATGATGCTGCCTAAATCAGATATATTTCTTACTCTTAGGAATGATGGACCAAGCATGGATGAGAGGGACAAGCATTGGAGCATGGCCATGCATGGAGATGGCAGCAAGCATGTGATGATCCAAGAGAAGGCCACGGATGAAGATTTCAGAACTTTGAGGCCACCATAATGAAGAAAGAAGGCTTGGACGAAATATTCAAGATCAATACTTTACGAATTCGTCCATAGCTTAATATGGTGCTGCGACACCTTTATTTTGGGCCAGGCCCATGTAATTTTCGCAGGATTTTAATTAGCTACTTTTTAGAGTCCGTATTTGAGGGGAAAAGGACTTTTAGGGTTGGATTCGGCCACCACTTCCATGGCTGGCCGAAACCCCACCTTTTCGCCCTTAAATACTCCCCATAGCCGACCTCCTAGACTCGGATTTTGTTTAGACATTAAGTTAGCCATAGTCGAAACTTCGCCAAGGCTCGAGCGTGGCAGAGGCCTCTTGTACTTCGCACCTATTCAGGATCCCACCTCTTCAATAAAGCTTTCCTCTTAATCCGCAATATCTTGATTGCAATATTGGTTCTTACTTGTTCTCGATTTCAGGTAGGAATTAAGACCCTCGCTAGTCAGGCTGATCGTGTTCCCGCAGGATCGGTAACCTGCAGGAGATTGGCCTAGCGATTGCATTGGCGCTCGTGCTCGCACGTGTAGTCGGATCGTCAAGCCCGAACTCTACCAAATCGACTATCATCATCTCATCGAAAGATCGGACAACTTTTCCCTATCAAAGTGGGTATAATCACATATGCTTAAGGCATATAGTTGGCATAGTAACAAGCAAGTAGTAGCTTGCATAAGTAGGGTATCTTGCAAGTGTTATCTTGCTCAGTTAATAGCTTGCCTTGTGTAGAGCAGTGGTTGAAGTTTTCCTCGGCATCTTCCTCATAGTATCCTCCTTTCTCCTCGTATCCTTGGTCGGTGCTAGCGTCTATAAATAAATACGAGGTACACAATCACCTAACAATACTTAACTATTTCTAATCATCACAGAAAGGTTCACACTAGATGATCTATCATCATTTCTAGCATTACAAGTATTAAAACACTTGTCTTATTTATTTTATTTAAGAAAAGTAATTTCTACTCATTGAAAAACTACTTAAGATTTAATATTCTCCAACTCAAACATGGGATCATGTTGACACATGTCATCACCACATATTTCAGGTCATGAGAATGTGATTTAAAGTGGTGTCACAATTAAATAAAGTTTAACCTTTTTATTTTATTTTATTAAAGTGACAATAAATGCCTATGTGGCATTCTTTTATTACTTGATCATTATTTTTGTAAGTAAACCTATATATTTTTATATATTCTGAAAGGTATGGTCAAATGTGATTTTTGAGAGTTGGAATCAACTCAAAAGGTTTTATGTTTGAATTTTGAAAAATGTTTGAATGCAGAAAAGATCCTGCCTTGTTATTTTTACCATGGGTGATCTACAATTCTAAATGGTTTGAATCCAACGGGCTTCGATTAAGCATACCAGTACCTTTCTAACAAAATTGGTTTCATGCATTTTGATTTTGGAATATAGGTACAGAACTAGGTTTGAAATTAAATGAATAAAACTAAATTTGAATTGTTGGGTCGCGTTGGACGTTTAACTGGGCTGGCCCACTACGCACGGCGCACGCGCGGGCTGGTTAAGTCGATGTCCCCATGCGTCAGTGAGATAGCTAGGGACGAAGCGGTACGGAGTGATCAAGGCCGCACGATCTAACTCTAATCGAACGGTTCTGGTTCATCGTCCACGTTGGGCAGCGCCGACGAGACAGAACCCTAGCGCGGTAGGTGGGGGTCGTGGGAGGCTCACCGGGGCTCAGGTGATGGTTGGCGACGGGGGCGAACGATGGCGGTTCTCCTGGTACCAGCAGCTTCTCCTGGGGTGGATCCAATCGACGGTGCCTCTCCTCCTCTACAGCGGTGCACTTCGGTGAAATTCCGGCCACCTGGTGCTCGCCTTGCTCCGGGAGTGAGTGGGTGTGATCAGTGAGAGCTAGGGAGTGAACTGGTGTGAAGAAAACGAGTGAGGGAGGTCTCCTCTTATAGTGGCTAAAGGGGACCGACGGGGCGTGGGCTGAGCTCGTCGTGGTCGACGACACAGAGGGCTACTAGCATGGGCGATGGTAACGGGCGGTGTTGTGCTCCCTGGCGAAGCTCAACGACATGGTGGCGAGGCGTGTGGCGGTGCTGATCGGTCGGAATGCGTCGACGCTCTGGGTAGGTCCGACGACAAATTTAATGGTCCTGGTCGCGCGGCGGTGAATGAGGTTGTCTGGCGGGGTGCTGGAGTGTTGGAGATCATACACGCAACCGACGAGGACGGCGCGCGATCTGTGGGTGCTGGTCGAGTGTGGCGCACTAGCACGCTCTCGGCTCGCATGCAGAGAGACTAGGCGCATGGTTGGTGGGTGGTCCAGTGGCTGGCTGCGCTCAGGGCTGGGACAGGGAGTGGCGGTGGACGGTGCTGTGTTTCCCAGACAAGGTTGGCGAGGCTAGTTCTTCCTCTAGCTCGCTGGCGACATTCGGGTTGGCAAATGGGCTCGGCATGGTCACCATTAATGGCTATGCCAAGCTCACAATGGTGCTAAGGCTTGTTAATTGGGCTAGATCATCTACTGAGAGTGTAGGGAGAGCTAGAGAGGGAACAAGGTTGGCCAAATTCACTGCTCACTATAGTGTTTGTTGTTTGTTTGTTTGCTGCCAGCAAGGTGTTTGATGAAATGGCCGAAAGAAATTGAAATTTTAATTTTGGATTCAAACTTGGTGGGTTTGCTAGGCACATAATAGGGAGTATCTGGTTAGTTGGATTAGTCAAGGGGCACTGGTTTGGTTGGGTTTTGAAAATGTGTGATCTTCACATATGATAAAGATTCAATTTTAAATTGTGATTTGAATGAGGTTGCCAAATGTTTCTGCAAGTTTGAAAGGTGGTCTTTGATTCATTTTTACTTGGTCTACCAAGGAGAGAAAAGAATTGGAAAAGTTTCTGTTTGAAATCTTGGACTAGAAACACTCAAAGTGACCTAGTGAGCAAGATTGGCAAAAATGACCATTTGCCTTAATTGATTTGTTTTTGATTTTCTCTTTATTTGTTTCCGCTTGGAAATGTTTTATATGATGTTATTTTCATCTTTAAACCATTTATTTCTATTTAGGTTAATCACACAAGATCATTCATGCATTTATCAAATCATCACATACACACATGCATTCATATAATTTTAATTACTCAAAGTTTTTGGTAACCCTAATTTTAGTGATTAGAGTTTGATGATCATTGTTTTATATTTTTGGGATGTTACAAACCTCCCCCCATTAAAAAAAATCTCATCCCGAGATTTGAAAAGGAAGAAAAAAAGATTACCTAGGATTTAAAAAGACCGGGAAACTCCATCCTAATGTGATCTTCGCGCTCCCAGGTAGCTTCTTCTTCAGTGTGGTTGCTCCACTGAATCTTCAGAAACTTGATGCTTCGGGTTCTGGTGGTTCTGAAAGCTTCATCCAAAATACGTATGGGTACTTCGGGATACGTCAGGTCATCGTCGATTTCTATGGTGCGGTGATCAATGTTCTTGAAAACTTCGGTCTTCTCCGGAACTTCCAGACATTTGCGAAGTAACGATATATGGAACACCTTGTGCACTGCTGACATTTCCTCGGGAAGTTCCAATTGATATGATACTTCTCCTCGACAATTTAGAATATTGAAGGGTCCGATATATCTGGGGGATAACTTTCCTTTGAACTGAAACGTTGCATTCCATTCAAAGGCGACACTTTGAGATACACAAAATCTCCGATATTGAAAGCGAGGTCTCGACGTCTCTTGTCGGTGTAACTCTTCTGTCTTGATTGGGCGGTCTTGAGGTGCTCACGAATCTTTTGAACTTTCTCTTCTGCTTCTCGTAGGATGTCGGGTCCGAAAATCTGACTCTCTCCTACTTCCGTCCAATTAAAAGGGGTGTGACACTTCCTTCCATACATGAATTCAAATGGGGCCATTTGCAGACTAGCTTGATAACTGTTGTTGTATGAAAATTCTGCGAAAGGCAGACAGTCTTCCCATTTAGATCCATACTCTAGCACACATGCTCTCAACATATCTTCGAGTATTTGATTTAGTCGCTCCATCTGTCAATCGGTCTGAGGGTGATAAGCTGTGCTGAAATCCAGTTGGGTTCCTAAACCTTCTTGGACTTTCTTCCAGAATCTCGAGGTAAACTGGGTTCCTCGATCTGATACGATGTTCTTGGGCACTCCATGCAAACTGACGATTCTAGCGATGTATAACTCCGCTAGCTTCGAACTCTGGTATGTGGTCTTGACTGGTAAGAAATGGGCGACTTTGGACAATCTGTCAACTATGAACCAGATAGAGTCATTCCCCCCTACTAGAAGTAGGCAATCCGGTGATAAAGTCCATTCCAACGATATCCCATTTCCATTCCGGAATCTGTAACGGTTGCAACAGTCCTGCGGGTCTTTGATGTCCTGCCTTGACTCTCTGACAGATATCACACTTGGTGATATACCTTCCGATTTCTCTCTTCATCTTATGCCACCAAAATTGTTCCTTCAAATCCTGATATATCTTCGTTCCTCCGGGGTGGATAGAATAAAGAGTATCATGGGCCTCTTTCAAAATAACTTCTTTCAACTCCGAATCTGCTGGTACATAGAGACGTCCTTTGTACCACAAAACTCCTTCTTCGTCTTCGGTGAATCCGGGTACTTTGCCTGTACCGATATGAAGTTTGATTCCGTCGATACTAGCATTTTCTTTCTGCGCCTCCTTGATCTGATTGCTCAAAGTGGGTTGAAGTTTGATGCTAGCCAAAAATCCTTCACTCACTAATTCCATTCGGAAATCTTCCATCTCTTTGTGCAAACTTGGTTGCTCCTTCAAAATCATGGAGTTCAAGCGGCACGGCAATCTGCTAAGGGCATCTGCTACCACATTGGCTTTACTAGGGTGATAATGAATGTCTAGATCATAATCCTTGATTAGCTCAATCCATCTTCTCTGCCTCATATTCATCTCCTTTTGAGTGAATATATACTTCAGGCTCTTGTGATCCGAATAAATCTCACAACGGTTTCCCATCAGGTAATGCCTCCATGTCTTCCGGGCTAGAACTATGGCTGCTAGTTCAAGGTCATGTGTTGGATAATTCTGTTCATGCTTCTTCAGTTGTCGGGATAGATAAGATATAACTTTGCCTTCTTGCATTAGCACACATCCGAGACCGATCTTGGATGTGTCACAATACACATCAAAGGGCTTGGTGATATCCGGCATGATCAAAATTGGGGCTAAAATCAATCTTCTCTTGAGTTCTTGAAAACTCGCTTCACATTTCTCTGTCCATTGAAACTTCTTGTCCTTCTTCAGCAATTGGGTCATGGGTCTCGCGATACTCGAGAATCCTTCTACGAACTTGCGGTAGTATCCCGCTAATCCGAGAAATGCACGAACTTGGGTTTGAGTGGTTGGGGCTTGCCAATCTTCAACATCCTTCACCTTCACAGGGTCAACAGCAATTCCTCCGGCTGATACAATATGTCCGAGGAATCCTACCTCTTGTAACCAGAATTCACATTTCCTAAATCTGGCATACAGCTGATGCTCTCTAAGGGTTCCAAGAATGGTCCTTAGGTGTGGCTCATGTTATTCTTCTGATTTGGAATAAATCAGAATGTCATCAATGAGAACAACGACAAACTTATCTAGGAAGTCCATAAAATCTTATTCATGAGATTCATGAAATAAGCGGGGGCATTGGTTAATCCAAAAGACATGACAGTATAATCGTATAATCCATATCTGGTGGTAAAGGCAGTCTTTGGAATATCCTCTACGCGAATCTTGAGTTGATGATAGCCAGTTCTAAGATCAATCATAGAAAACACTTTGGCACTAGTCAACTAGTCAAAAAAATCTTCTATCTTTGGAAGTGGGTACTTGTTCTTGATGGTAACATCATTCAACTTCCGATAATCCGTACACAGCCGGTTACCTCCATCTTTCTTGTCTACAAACAAAACAGGTGATCTCCATGGTGACGCACTCGGTTGAATCAATCCAATTTCCAACATGGCATCCAGTTGCTTCTTTAGTTCTCCTAGTTCCGACGGGTTCATACTATATGGTCTCTAGGCTATGGGTTCGGTTCCAGGTATTAGTTCAATGATAAACTCGATATCCTGATCTAGGGGCATACCAGGCAAAACATCTGGAAATACATCGGGGTATTCATAGACTATCCGGACTTGGTCAATGGTTGGCTGGGCTATACTCTTGTTGCACTTGAATTGATGGGGCAAGGTTTCCGATACATTCTCGACTAATATTCCGGCTATATTGGTCATGGTTATGGCTTTCTTGGCACAGTCAATTAGTCCTTTGTGTTTGGACATCCAATCCATTCCTAGTACTACTTCCAAACCTTTAGTTCCGAGTACTATTAGATTAGCATAAAAATATATGCCATGGATTCAAATAGGGACGACTTTGCAAATTTTTCTAGCTTTGGTGGTTGAACTAGGTATTTGAACAATCATAACATGCTTCAATTTGGTTGGTTGAATCTTACCAGTGCGTGCAAATTCTTCAGTAAGAAATGAGTGCGATGCTCCAGAATCAAACAACACTCTTGCAAGTACTGAGTTAACAGAAAAATACCAGCACGGAATCTGGCGCTTCCTGGGCTTCTTCAGAATGCATGAGAAAGAGACGACCGTTGCGGTTGAGCGAGTTCCCTGGGGTAAACCTTCGTCCAGGCTGAACACGACGCTACTGCTGAGCTGGGGCATTTGCATTGGAGGCTGTGGCAATCTTCTTGGGGCACTCATTGGAATAGTGACCCTTGGTTCCACATTCATAACAAGTCACTTGCGTCTTGTCCTTCGCTGCAACAGGCACAACATTGCTTCCAGTCCTTCGGGCAGTGTTGGTGTTGGTGGCAGCATTATTGTTGTTGAACTTGGGTGGGGCACGGTTGAAATTGCTAGAGTTGCCGGGGTTGTTTTGGTTTCCTCCGGACCTTGGGTTTCCACGGTTGGGATAGGTCGGACGGTTCATCGGGGGTCTGTTGTTTCTTGGGGAAAATCCTGGAGATGGTTTGGGCGATAATTTGGTGTATGGTGGGTTCCTAGCTGATGCACCATGCGACGCTTGTGGTTCTCATTGCCCTGGTTGATCTTTCCTTCCATCTAAATGGTAGAGTCAACTAAGGCTTCAATATCAGCAAAGGGGATATTGACTAACACTGTCTGCATTTCATCATGCAGACCATTCAGGAATCTCTCTTTCTTCTTGGATTTAGTGTCGATCTCGTCGGGTGCATACCTAGCTAATGACAAGAATTTGTCACGGTATTCTACTACTGACATTCTCCCTTGTTTCAGTTCCCTAAATTCATCTCTCATCCTCTTGATCGAACCTGGTGGCACATGGGTTCGGCTGAACTTGACTTTGAACTCTTCCCAAGTGATCAGCTGACCTCATGTCATTGCGCGAACGCTATTCCACCATGATCTTGCATCTCCGGCTAGATAGTGGGTAGCAAACAATACTTTCTCGTTAGCTTCCACTCCTGCAACTTCCAGATTGTTATCCATGGTTTGCAACCAATCATCTGCATCTAGGGGATCTTCTGACTTAGTGAAAACAGGTGGATTGGTGTTCTGGAAATTCTTGAGCTTAGATCCATGGTTGTCCTGATTTCCATGGCCTTGATTGTTGTTGGCCATCTGAGCTATTTGCTGAAGGGTGGCTAAGTTGGCTTGATGTTCGACTCTCTCAGCTTCGCGGTCAGAAACCAACATTTGCAAGAGTTGCAACATCGGGTCCGGGGCTGAGTTGCTTCCTCCACGAGGCATTTGAAGATTGAGGTAGATCATGAGAAAAGAGGGAAATTTCTAAGGTTCAAGGTTTTTTGAAAAGTTTTTAAAGTTTGACTCAGATTTTTCTAGCAACTTGCTTTTCATTCCTTCATTCATAGCACACAATATAAACACACACCACAACAAAGAAAAACAAATGGTTTTAAGAACCATTCTGGGAAACTACGATACAATGGGACCGAATACAACTCACTAACGCTAGTGATCAAGCCCTACTACTCCTTGGAGTCAGTGTCCTCATCATCCTCATGATCATCATCATCAATAAAGGCGAAGTCATCCTCATCAGTGAAGAAGTCCATAGCCTAATCCTCCAGAAAGTCATCATCATTGCTGAGATAGGAGTAGGGGTCTCCATGAAGGTCTTCCCCTGCAATCTCCCTCTCCTCCAACTGCATGTCTCCGTGATTCGGTGGTGAAGAAGGGCAATGATGCGCTCCTTCTTGTCGAGATGACGGCGACGAGACTTGCGATCCTTCACTAGCATGGTGATGGTCTGATCCTTCTTCTGGGCGATAGCGTACTTGTGGTTGGCGTAGGAACAGGCATTGTCAACCTCCTTCTGACGGTCATACATCATGAAGCTGAGGTGGCCCAATTGAATCTACAGCTCGTGGTGATATGGGGCCTCCAGTGGCTGCCCCATAACATCACGCCTTGGGTAGAACTCAAAACGGGTATCCTTGATTTGATTGATACTCTGCCCACATAGACATGCAAGAGCTTCCTGCATTGCCCTGGCCAGTCCATCGAGCTAGTTGTTCTCTGTTAAGGTGAACTGAATTCCCTCTGCAGTGGGAGGTTCAATCTTTCCTCGAAGACTTGCAACAACTAGCCACTACAGGTCTTCTCCTTCCTGATCATTGAGCTGAGCTCTGAAGAACTCATGGTGCGGACGCTCCAGCATCTCCGACAGCTGGTCCAAGTCACGCTCAAATATGAGGTCTCCTCTATTTCCTAACTGATAAAACTTGTTGTACTTCATGTCCATCTATAAGAATATAGGATGAGTAAGTTAGTAGAGTGATCAAGTGTGTCAAATTTTATGTACTTTGCAAGAATTTTTGAGGAACATGAATTTTCATGAAAGAATCCAAGTGATAAGAATGAGAATAAGTTTTTGTAAATACTCACTTCCTTTGGTTTTGAAACTAAGTTTTTGATTCAAACATCCATTCTAACTAGGGTCTCCTATGGTCAGGATGGCTCTGATACCAACTTTTCAACACCCGGATTTTTAATCCCAGATGCCTATTATGCCATACATCACAATCCCCAGATTACCATTTTTGTGAGACATAACAGATTTGGATATCACAGTAAATCATCCATTACAAACCATACATAAGATCTTACACAAATAAGGATCTCATGATCCAGTTCTTAATACAACTGAAGCACCGGAATAACATAATAGTAACGATAGCATAGGCGAAGCTCCATCTTCAGGGTCATAGGCAATGTTGACGATGGGAGATGATCCTAGTTGTCGTAACCTTCTAGCTGTCCGTCCTCCTGATACTCCTCTTAATAGTCTGGCCACGGGAATAGCCAGGGACAAAGCCATGAGTACTCTTTAAGTACTCGCAAACTAATACTAATAAGTGAAGGGGGGTTTTATAGTAGGATACTAAGCTCTAGGGTTATTTTGCAAAAAGCCAGATTTACTCTACTAAGTTTAGAAGCAAAGAAAGCTAGTTTAAAGTTTTATAACACCTAAGGGGGAACTTGAATTTCATGTCACAACTCAGTTGTGGTCAAGTCAAAGTCATAAACCATTTCATAAGTCATTTTGAAAACATCTGACGATAGAACAGTATGGCCACTCCAACTGTCCATAACCGCGGACGCGGCTATTCTAATAGTTTGACACTCTGCAGAGATTGTACACTTTCACCACAACATTCGATACATCGGTCAGGAACAATCCTGAATGCACCATACACAGTATGCGGATAATCAATCCTAACCTTTCAATTACACGCCCTAGTATAGGCACCTTCCCTATTAGTTTGGCCTCCCAACCATGACCAACTGTCATCTGGGGAACTGCACAGGTGACAATCTTCACAAGGTAGCCTCAGCTCAGACCTTGGCCGCAAGGGAACCCATACTAAGGTATATAAATTTCTAGTCAAGCCCTACCCAAATTTTGGGTATTGTGGTTATACGGTAAAATTGGAATGGTATCGCATCCAGACAACCATCAGTTTTATAAAGGGCAAAGGCTCATGCCTCAACATTTTCATCATCAAAATCATCTGGTGTTCAAGAACACATGTCAAAACATTTCAGTAGAATGACTCATCATTCTAAGGTTTTCATAACCATTTTCACCAAGTATTCCCATCTAATGTTGATCAAGTCTTATGCTTAGCACTAGCAGCTACCTGTGGGGGTAAACACTAATGAGGTGTGGTAACAAATGTGAATGATCTAAGTTCAATGTCATGCCTTAGGATGACATCAAGATTATCTATCTTAGGCCAAGTTTTATGATCTTTATGCTACCTTCAATTATCTTTCTAGAATCTACAAGTCACTAAGTAAACTCTAAGAGAAATCTTTTAATAAAGAAAATAAAATACTAAGCTTGCAAGTAAAACTAGGATGGTGGGTCAAGTGGGTATAATCACATATGCTTAAGGCATATAGTTGGCATAGTAACAAGCAAGTAGTAGCTTGCATAAATAGGGTATCTTACAAGTGTTAGCTTTCTTCAGTTAATAGCTTGCCTTGTGCAAAGCAGTGGTTGAAGTTTTCCTCGGCTTCTTCCTCGTAGTATACTCCTTCCTCCTCGTATCCTTGGTCGGTCCTAGCGTCTATCAATGTTAAGGAAATCGGTAATCGTTAGCTGCTCGGTTGGCTTGGGAGTAGCGATTAATTGAAATTCAGACGATTAACTGATTTAATCGGTCGGCTATTAATCGATGCAGCCTACAAAAATTAGCACCTAAAACACGTATGAATCCTCATCCTTAAGCTCCCGGATGAGATCCTCAAGCTGCTCGAGCTCTTATATCTGAGGTCTGGTCGGCAACTACGAGCAACTGGTCAACAACGACAAGGTACTAGTTGGTGATGGCTGGAATCAAGCTCCTGGAGGCAGGGATCGAATTGGAGCTTCGCAAAACCTACTTCATTGGGGCGGGCTAGCGGATGAATGCACGATATGTGTTAATAATTTTGCAATTTTTTTGACCAAGTGTAATGGTTAATCGGGAAAATACCTAGTAATCGGAGTGTTGGACCTATTAATCGGGCTAAACGATTAACACAAAGGATTAGTGGTAATCGACACGGTCAGGTCCCTAGTAGTGATTAATCGGCCTATTAATCGCTAATTCGGCCTATTTTTTGAATAGGGGCGTCTATAAATAAATACGAGGTACACAATCACCACACAATACTTAACTATTTCTAATCATCACACAAAGGTTCACACTAGATGATCTATCATCATTTCTAGCATTACAAGGATTAAAACACTTGTCTTATTTATTTTATTTAGGAAAAGTAATTTATACTCATTGAAAAACTACTTAAGATTTAATATTCTCCAACTCAAACATGGGATCATGTTGACACATGTCATCACCACATATTTCAGTACATGAAAGTTTGATTTAAAGTGGTGTCACAATTGAATAAGGTTTAACCTTTTTATTTTATTTAATTAAAGTGACTAGAAATTCCTATGTGGCATTATTTTATTACTTGATCATTATTTCTGTAAGTAAACCTATATATTTTTATATATTCTGAAAGGTATGGTCAAATGTGATTTTTGAGAGTTGGAATCAACTCAAAATGTTTTACAGTTGAATTTTGAAAAATGTTTGAATGCAGAAAATCTTCTGCCTTGTTATTTTTACCATCGGTGATCTACAATTCTAAATGGTTTGAGTCCAACGGGCTTGGATTAAGAATTCCAGTACCTTTCCAACAAAATTGGTTTCATGCATTTTGGTTCAGTGAATCGAGATGGGTTGATTTTTTAATATAGGTACAGAACTGGGTTTGAAATTAAATGAATAAAACTAAATTTGAATTGTTGGGTCACGCTGGACGTCTAACTGGGCCGGAACACTACACACAGTTCATGCGCGGGCTGGTTAAGTGGCTGTCCCCACGCGTCAGTGAGACAGTGAGGGACGAAGCGGTACAGGGTGATCTAGGCCGCACGATCTAACTCTAATCAAACGGCTCTGGTTCATCGTCCACGTCGGGCAGCGCCAGCGAGACAGAACCCTAGCGCCGCAGGTGGGGGTCGTGGAGGCTCACCGGGGCTTAGGCGATGGTCGGTGTCGGGGGAGAACGACGAAGTCGACGACGGCGGTTCTCCTGGTACCGACAGCTTCTCCTGGGGCGGCTCCAATCTACTGTGCCTCTCCTCCTCTACAGCGGCAAACTCCGGTGAAATTTCAGCCACCTGGTGCTTGCCTTGCTCCGGGAGTGAGTGGGTGAGATCAGTGAGAGGTGGGGAGTAAACTAGTGTGAAGAAAACAAGCGGGGGAGGTCTCCTTTTATAGTGGCTGAAGGGGACCGACGGGGCGCGGGCTGAGCTCGTCGTGGTCGATGACACAGAGGGCTAATGGCATGGGCGATGGTAGGGGCGGTGATGTGCTTCCTGGCGAAGCTCAACGACGTGGTGGCGAGGCGTGTGGCGGTGCTGATCGGTCGGAACAAGTCGACGCTCTAGGCAGGTCCGACTGCAAATTTAATGGCGCACGGGTGCTCCTGGTTGCGCGGCGGCGAACGAGGTTGTCTGGCGGAGTGCTAGAGTGTTGGCGATCACGCACGCAAGCAGCGAGGGCGGCGCGCGGTCTTTGGGTGTTGGTCGAGTGTGGCGCACTGGCGCGCTATCGGCTCGCACGCAGAGAGAATGCACGCGTGCTTGGCGGATGGTCCAGTGGCTGGCTGCGCTCGGGGCTGGGACAAGGAGTGGCGGTGGACGGTGCTGCGTGTCCCAGACAAGGTTGGCGAGGCTAGTTCTTCCTATAGTTCGCTGGCAACATTGGGGTTGGCAAATGGGCTCAGCATGGTCACCATTAATGGCTATGCCAAGCTCACAATGGTACTAAGGCTTGTTAATTAGGCTAGATCATCTACTGAGAGTGTAGGGTGAGCTAGAGAGGGAACAATGTTGGCCAAATTCACTGCTCACTATAGTGTTTTTTGTTTGTTTGTATGCTGCCAGCAATGTGTTTGATGAAATGGCCAAAAGAAATTCAAATTTGAAATTTGGATTTAAACTTGGTGGGTTTGCTAGGCACATACTAGGGAGTATCTGGTTAGTTGGATTAGTCAAGGGGCACTGGTTTGGTTGGGGTTTGAAAATGTGTGATCTTCACATATGATAAAGATTCCATTTTGAATTGTGATTTCAATGAGGTTGCAAATGTTTCTGCAAGTTTGAAAGGTGGGCTTTGATTCATTTTTACTTGGTCTAGCAAGGGGTGAAAAGAATTAGAAATTTTTCTGTTTGAAATCTTGGACTAGAAACACTCAAAGTGACCTAGTGAGAAAGATTGGCAAAAATGACAATTTGCCTTAATTGATTTGTTTTTCTCTTTATTTGTTTCTGCTTGGAAATGTTTTATATGATGTTATTTTCATCTTTAATCCATTTCTTGCTATTTAGGTTAATCACACAAGATCATTCATGCATTTATCAAATCATCACATACACACATGCATTCATATGATTTTAATTACTCAATGTTTTTGTTAACCCTTATTTTAGTGATTAGAGTTTGATGATCATTGTTTTATATTTTTGGGATGTTACACCTGGATTCTTTACACCAAAGCAACACGTTTGGCGCTGCCATCTCCTTTCATCACCTCATTGGCACATTGCTTAGCGACATGCCAAGTTTCATGGGTCCAACCCCCTCGCGAGGCCTCAGCTCGAGGTCCTCGGTGTGTGACACAGTCGACCTTGGTGCCCATGGGTGCTATGTGTCCTCCTTAGGCCCTAGTGAGGGTTGTGCTCCTCGTGAGCCTTGCTAGAGCACGACTAGTGGGCCCGATGCCTCGATGGTACAAGCTATCCCCAATGTCAATAGTCCTACATCGTTAGGAAGAAGTCCAAAAGCCCATGCTACGCTTCTGAAGTGGGGCAGTTTTGTGCCGAAGGAATTGTCAGACCACCATCTCGTCGGTTAAACCGTGATCCTGTAGAGCTGCCATGCGCCTCTTAAGGGGACGGGGTTCATGCAGGCGGCATCCTCCCGAGACCAACAAGAGTTTTCCATTACCGGCACAGATGTGACTCCAATTGTGGATGCACCCTAAGGGCGTCCACGAAGTCCCAGTTTCAGCTGAATTTGGTCGACTTCCAAAAAATGGATATGGGGAGGAAACCCTCAGCATCGTCGGTGGTGAACCTTATGCTACCAAGGAGCTCCCCCACTGCAAGAATGTGAAGGCTGTAGAAATGCTAAAATAGTGCCACCGACAACATCACCCCCACCAGGGCTTCATGCCAGTAGGCGAAAGCAGCTAGGAGGGTCATGTTCTGTGGATGAAGGTGGAGCTGATGGATGCAGTAGTGCTCCAGAATGGTGAGGAATGTTGAGAACAACGACACTAATCTAGCGGCGATGTAATGTGTGAAGACAGAGTACGCGGTGGTGGGTTGGTCGCCTCCACCCTATAACACCCCTAGTTTTAACAATACTAATTAGGGTTTGTTTTGTGAATGGCATGAGCATCATATTCTTCCGAATAAAATGCATGAAAAAAACAAATGCAAATCCTAAACCCTAATCCTCCCTCTTTTTTGAAATGTTTTCATAATGGCTTTTGAATTTTAAAAATAGTACAAAATTTTTGGAACCCAAATGGATTATAAGGGCCCCTTATAATTTTCAGGTATTTTTGAAAACCTTCTAGTATTTTTGAAATACACAAAACATGAAAGTATTTGAAAATAGAAATGGAAAACATAAAACATAAAAAAATCATTTTAGAAAGAAAAACCTACAGCTAACCCTATTCTGGGCCAAGCCCATCTCTTCCCTTCTTTCTCTGAAGGACGCACAACCGCCAGCAGCCTGCCCCTCCTTCTTTGCCGCGACCCAAGAAGGTCCACGCTAGCCCGTCCTCGGCCCGATGCCGCTTCAACCTCGAATCCCTGTAGATGTCTTCCTCCCGCTGTAGAAGCAGCTCGCCGACGCGCCCGACGCCGCTGGCCGTGCCAAGATGGCCGCCGCCGCCCTCCGTCGCCTACAATAACTCCATGCGCCACCAGACGAACCCTAGCCATGCCCCCACTTTCCCTCTTACTCTCCCTCTCCCGTTCCTCCCTGTGGCCGAAACCCTAGCCGCCGAAAATGAGCCAGTCATCATTGCCTCCTGCCCCCCCTCGCTCTGCTGAGAGGCCCAGGAGAACCGCCTCGTCGCCCTCATCCTCTTTGCCCATATTCACAAGCTGGGGAGGCCTCTGTGCGCTAGAATAAATCTCGACACCCCATTGGCCGCCATAGTCATCGTTGTCAATTCACCGCCTTCCGACCTTCTCTAGCTTTTCCGAGGCCACCATCAGCCTCCAGCGATACTCACGCACCCCTCTGCTTCCTTCCTTGCCCCCTGGTTCACCTCCCCGATGACCACCTTCCGCTGCTGCCATTCAGATTCATCGTCGGCCGTGTTCCGGTGGCCAAAATGAAGCAACTCCGCTAATTTCTATAATATTCCAAAATGATTTAAAATGAAATAAAAATGGAGGAATTCATAACTAATTCGTTTCAAATCAGAAAAATACAAATAATATATCAAAATGTTCAGAAAAATGAGATCTACACGATAGCATCATAATGATGCATTGTTAAACAACTTCAGTTGAGTAGTTTGTAAGAAGAACAAACCCCGTAGGTGATTCTGAGGTTCCCCTGTTTTAGGGTTATCACCCCTCGGACCTTGTTTAAAATGGTCAAGTGTGCCCTAGGGTTTCATTCAAGTACTATTTAGCTTGTCATATCATCATTCTTGCTTGAGCATTTAATCGATGCCATGTGTTGATTGTTTCTCTTTCTTTCCAGTGTTTTGGTTCTTCCTGGTAGAATACGATATCGAGATCGAGATCGAAGATGTGGGACCCTAGATTTACGGCCCGAGAGTCCCCGTTATGTCTGTAATTCATGTTCCCATGATTAGTGGGCCGTGATCATAACCGACTAGTTATCATTACATCATCCAGTAGTTTACAGGTATAAAGCTTACATGGTTACCATTATTGGTGATTACAACACAAATAGCGGAAGTCTTCAATCGTAGAGCCCATGGAATGCCTTAACCTATAGGAGACTGACTGGGAAGATGGCCTAGCTCGCATAGACGTTAGCTTCTTCATCGTTCCTCGTTCTCTAGGAATCTAGCCAAGTAAATAGCTAGGGATAATGCTGGTGAGTACTTTGAATGTACTTGCAAACCACCTTAAGGTAATAATAATAACAAGAGGATATGCAATATGGCTGTGGTAGTAAGAGGGCTCCATGAAAGGTTCTTTTCCAAACTAGTTTCTCCTGTAGATATAGCATCTACATGGTTTTGTTGAAATATTTTGAAAAACATTTTGGAATTTTTTTGAAAAGTTTCTAGAAAATACTAGGATTGGGTCACCCTATTTTATCTCCACGGTCCTCAATTGACCGTGTTATCCTCTTCCTTGATCCTCAACATCACCTCTCCTTCTCTGGTGTCCCTTGGACCACCAGGTTTTAGAAAACACTTTCTTTTTTGAAATCCGTTTTGAAAACAAAACCAGCACCGCTCTATAGTACTTTGTCCAACTTTCCATAACTGTGGACAAGGCTATTCAAATAGATTCACACTCTACAGAGGTTGTACACTTTACCCACATCAAACAAATACCCAGCCCCGATCCTGACTGATCATGGGTCGAGTAACTTATTGACACTCTCCAAATGACACTCTAGCATGTTCCCTACCCTATGAGTTGTTCCTCTCAACACCGGGACCTAGGGATCCACAGACCAACCGGAGTGCACCCAACTCCTCCAGAGCCGACAGTTTCAATGAGAGGCTCAAAGTATCGCCCGACCACTCACATAGGTAGTCCTGCTTCCTCCAGGTGATTGCCTAGAAGTTGACCCTTTTTTGTAAAAGGAAGCCTGATATTCGAGGGAGCTGATCCCTTATAAGAAGTTTTGAGAATTCCCACACCAGAGTAGGAAACGTTAAGCCCAGCACTGTCCCACTTTAGGGTAATGTGCCTGCACGGGTTAATTTGCTAGAGCTAAAGATGCAAAGAACCGGGTGCCTTTTCATAAACATTCTTCCTACTTCTCAAATTCACATTTTTTAAAACAAAACCTTTTTATTTTCTCAAATTACTCCTGGTAGGTCAAACCTCACCAAGATTTTCTCATAAAACATTTCGTAAACATTTTCCCGCGGTCTTCCCTTCCTATACTTTTACTTCGGCTAAAACAAGGTCTCCAAGGGGTTATGGTGTTAAACACCATCTACCTTACTAGGGACAAATAGGTGTCGTCAAGAGTGTTGTCCTTAGTAGTATAAATGGGTAATGGTTTGGAGGAGCCAAACCTTCCACACATAAAACATAGCATAATAAAACCATGCAATTTACAGAAACAAGTTGTTAAAACATGCATAAGTATAAAAGTAGGACAATGGCTTATGAGCAATAAAGTGGCTTGCCTGTGACCACCGACATGTCCCTGGACATATTATTAGAATACCATAATATCCAGATAATAATAAGACCTCTTCTTCTCGTTGTTACACAATCGAAACTATCATCGTTGAGGATCATACATGCAATCAAACCATAGGCACAATCAATAATCACTCATGCAACCCGAATACAATACATCAACCAAGTACACAATATAGTATTTACTTCATTAGGCATTGAGAATTTGGTTATGGAAAAAAGAAAAGGCTTTGGTTGCATTAGTGGATTTTTTTAACAAGATTTATGTGGTATAAATCACTTGATTAAGGAGTTTAAGGCCATGTCTTGGTTTTGTATGTTATTACTGTATAAAAATGATACCAACAGATAGGTATTAATAAAATGAAACCAACAAAAGTGGTTTCACTCTTTTATCAATTCCCTTTGATTTATAATGAATTTTCTAGTGAAAGAAACGCTAGTTTTAGGAAATAAATCATCAGAACTGTTCTGGAGTTCCAAAAATTATTCCCCTATATGACTAGATAGGGTTTTATGGACTGATTCATTGGGCATTGGAATCATTCTAAAACATTTAGCAGAATGCCCTCAGGAAATTACTAGAGGCAATACTGGAGGGCATTTGTCTTTTTAACCGGAATTAATATATAAGAGACAAGGGGAGCTTACCGGTCAGTGATACATAAGGACGAAGTGGTATGGGAGGAGGAGAGTCGTTGGATCAAGTTGGGATGAGTGGCTACGACTCGTCTTCCTCCTTGAGAAATCTCCGACGTGGTGGAACCCCTAGCGGGGGTTAGGAGGCGCGGGGAGCTTACCAAGGGGCTCGCTGGTGACAGTGAGGCGGCGGAGGAGAAGTGGCGCACCCCCGCGGTCTAGAAGAATGGCAACACAGGTGGATTCAGTGAAGAGATGATGCTCGCGCGAGGGCGACCGAAGGGATGTTCGCCCGAGTTCGCTCGAGTTAGTCCAGGGGATGCTTCATATCAAGAAAAAGGGCACCATCAGCATCAGAAGGAGGAGGGTAGTTCATAGAGGTGACATGTAGAGGGGAGGAACCATAGGGGAAGTAGCCTTGCTCAATTTTGTGAGGGAGGCCAAATCTCCTTCTTCTTCTTGTCTTGGGCAAGATAGGACAGGGGAGGAGTTGTGGAGCTCAGGAGTGATAGATCAGGGGTATGGGATCATGGTGAGACCACATGCAGGGGAAGGGGATCAGGGGAGATGGCACTTCGAGCTCAACATCAAGAATGGCTAAGAATGGTGGTTCTTCTTCTAGTGGCCAACAGGGAGGGAAGGAGGGGATGGGGAGCTCAGGGGACCTGAGTGGTAGTTAAAGAGGGCAAATGAACTGACGGGGAGGTGCTGGGGTGACCTATGGGTATATAAACTAAGGAGGGGTGGTGTTGGGTGTACTCTGTCCAAGTGAGAAATGTGGGAGGGGTAGAAACTAGGGTTTCCTTCTGGCGGGTGTGTGGAGAAGGCCAGGGGTGATTTTTGTCCTAGTTTTAGGACAAGGAGAGGGATGGGAGGTAAGATATTATAAAGGGGAAAGACTAGATAGTATTTGTGTGTCTCCTCCTTCATCCAAGCACTAGGGGACAAGGAGGGATAGGGATACAGTGCTTGCTACAGTGTAGCACGACCATGGGGTGAGAGGTGTGATATACAAGTTTGGTGGACCAAGCTTTGTGATGGATTGGGTGGGTTTTAGGGTTTGATTGTTTTTTTAAAACTTGATCAAATGGGTGCTTGTGAAGGAGTTTGAATAAATTGCATTGGGTAAAGTGGGGAAAGGGTACTGGTGTGTAGATGTGGTCAAGGTACCTCTCTAGGAATTGTTTGGGATTTTTCAAAGGATTATAAGTTCACTTATTTTCCTTTATTTAGCAAGTGTATAAATGATTTATAGAAGTTAATGTGATATTTTTAAATTGGGTAAGGTGGGGTTTTGTGTGAGATGGTTCGAGATACCATATCACACATTGGGTAATTTTCTTAGAATTTTTCAAGAAGGGTAAGTATTTATAAGGAATTATGTCTTATTTCTGCCATTTAAGAAAAAGGGCAAAAAGAAATAATAAAGAATCTCAAGAATATTCATTTATAAGATGAGGAGATAGGATATGATATATAGGCATCAAGTGTGCCTTTATTTGGCAAGGTAGTTTGGAGAAAAACAAACTTTCCTTTATAGAGAAGGTTTTGAGGATTTTCCCAAGAATGGAATTTAAATAGTTTTAGGCTCCAATTAATAATAGGAATTTATTTGGAAAATGTTTATATCCAAGGTGGATGAGGACAACTTTATGTATCCATCATTGGAAGCCTTGGGTTTGAAGAATCAAACTTGATTTTAGTAGAAAACAAGAATTAGATGATCTAGGTTTAGAATATTTTTATGCCAAATAAACATGGTTGGAATAAAGAGGTGAGAGCTCACCTTGGGTCATGGAATAGATGGATAGATAGATCAAGTTTCATAGATTCCCATGGTACAAAGATTTGACATTGATCATGCTTGAGGTCTTCTAGAAAATATTCCCAACTTTATTAAAATTAAGACTATGAGATTATCAAATAGCCTAAAAAACCAGCTGGGTTTAGGAAGCATTAAGATTCAATGGAAACAAGGAAAGTGTGGATTGGTAGACCCATAATTTTAAAAACCGGACCGGCAATCGAACCGGTAAGGTCCTCGGTTCGCGGTTCACTGGTTGGACTGCTGGTTCAGACTAGTTCGTTGTTGGTTTATTAAGTAAAAAATATGGATGGAAAAGTACTGATCTATTAGAAAAGAGAAGCATATTTAGAATATACATGAAGTACTTTGACAAAAACACTGGTTGACCTTGGCTAGCTCATCAAAGTCTCCGTTGGCGTGAGCTTGGAGGTCTTGGGATCAAATCCCGATCTCAGCGCGATATTTTCTTCCTAGTACGGTTTTCTATCGGTCGTACTGCTGACTGGTTTTCCACTAAACCGCTGGTTTGACCGCTTTTTTCTGGGTTTTTTGGTTCGTTAGCTAAATGGTCCAGTGCGGTTAAAAAACGGACAAGGCCTCTGGTTCCGGTTTTTTCTAGTTTAACCAGTGAACCGGTCTGTTTTTTAAAACTATGGGTAGACCACGGTTAGTAGAACATGACCATGCAAATAATTGGTCAAGGGGAGATGTCATATGGATGTGAGTCTTTTCCAAAGTAGTTCAGATGATAAGATTTGTATAAAAAATTATTATCTTGACCACAAAACCATCATGGATGATCGGGAACCAGAATTGTGTAGCCAAGGGAAAGAGTGGGCTTTGGTATTACCAATGATGTACTACAATATGGATCAGGTAATTCAAGAATGCACACAGATTGTAGTGGGTGGGGTTCCAAAGATTTAATCTAGTTAAAGATTCCAAACTTAGCCAATTTTGGTAGATGGGTGTATTTGTGCAAATATGAAGGACAAAATGATTTGGAGAGAAATCAAGGGTCCATCCTTATCATCAAGTGGTTGATCTGGATGTATATGTTGAGTAGAGGGGATCCATGTTTGTAGTTGGTCTTTGATGAGTTGGATGCTAGTACAAAGGATTAGCTCAGTAGTGATCTGGTGATATAGAGTAGGGAGTAACTTGGGTGACTGAGTATAGATCCAATTTGGGATGGTTGGTTTGAGACTGATGATATCAAACATATAATGGGTCCTAAGGGATGAGCTACTAGATTAGCTCACTCTAGTTTCTAAGAACACAATACGATCAGCATATTAAGGCAATTCATTAGACAACAAATCAAGGCAATTCATCTTGCTAAACAATCTGATACTACTGAGGTTACCAGAAAGTATGGCTTGAGGTAAGCATGGGTGTTTTGAAGAGGTTGTGATTTCATGTAATATAAGGTCATCTTGGTATTTCTACCAAGATTGGAATGAAAAGGTTTTAGGAAAGGTTTTGGAAAACCTAGGGATAAGAGTAGTTGAATTCTCTGTCTTGAAAACATAAGGAGAGTATATGTAAGTCTCCATAGTTTTGGCAAGTAGAAACTAATAAAATATTTTGTTGTGTCAAGGTCATCTTGTCTCGAGTTTGAAATATCAGAACATTTGAGAATATGCAAGATGAGCCAAGACATCTCTTTTGTAAAATATTTTTTGTCAACTAGTTTTGAAGTAAGGAGTATAGCATCTTATACTCAAACAGTTGCCTAAGCACAAGCAAACAAGTAAGACAACATTGCACCACTTAAAAGAAAACGTTTTTATTCCCCCTGATTTTTTCCTTTTTGACATCAAATCAGGGTTGCCGAAATTGGGATGTTACAGAAGACCGAGATTAACACCATCAAATATCGAAGATCAATACTTGACCAACTGTAATCAAGTCAAGTACCAAGTGTACGAAGAGTTGCTTATTTGGGTATCAATGGTCAAAGGAAAGAAAAGTCCCACACATGATATAATCCTATGATTTCAAGCATTTAAATTCTTGCCATGTGCATACGATTCCAAAGTCTTTTAACAATAGATAAAGTAATCCTATATGATGCATGTTTCCTTTGTAGCCTATACTCCCTGATCCACTACTCCTAGCATCACTAGGGTTTGTCTTGTGAGCATCACTAGAGATATTTATTTTGGTTGTGCTTAGCCATGCTTAGCTTCTACTGCTGGTCCATCCGGTTGATAAATCAAACCTTCAAATGAACCTAGTTTGACAGGATGACGTGGTATGAACAATGATGAAAGTTAAACATGTTAAGGCTTGTATGGGAGGCCACAGTGGGTTGTGGTTTTTGTAGTCCCATACTTGCCACTACTAGGACCTGAATTCTTGCCTCTTGAACCAAGATGAGCGTCCAACCACACGGGGGCCTAGAAACCCCCTCGACCAACTAATTTGCCTAGTAGATTCCATGAGTCACATAGTTCAGGCATTCCATTCGACAGATGCGTTCTGGTTCTTTTCGATGGTGGTGAAGGAGGTGCATTCATAAAAGGTAGGTAAGCGTGGCCCGAAACAAGAGAGGCATGGCCTTCGTAATCTTGAACCCTACGAACATCTATAGGGAATGGCTTCGGGACTCGACCCGTTATGGCGGCATCTCCTTAGTGCGTGACTCATGGTCTCGGTGAAAGTAAGGTAAAGGTCGTGTCCAACCACCCTCTACCGGCTTTCCAAGGAAGAGTGCAAATCTATAGTGGCATTAAGAGTTGGTTGGTACGTGTGGGTAAAGTTGTACACCCCTATAGGGTATTAATCTTTTCAAAAATCCATGTCCATGGTTATGGACAACTTGGGAACGGATTTTAAGATCATAGAGAACTTGAACCTAATTGTAAAACTTGGTAAATAAAGTGTGCTTAAGGATGCTTCCTCAAGGATCAAGGGGGTGATCCTAGTTCGTAGGTTCAGCTGATAAAGATTCGGTGGATATCAAAGATGATCAAAGCTAGGGATACCGTTTTCTTATCCCATTTTGAAAGGTTCTTGATGATTAAAGCAACAGTCTTCGCGGGTAGTATTACCCAATTTATTGATTCAACACAAGGGGATCCAAAGAATACTTGCAAGCCATAACAACTGAGTTGTCAATTCAGCTGCGCCTCGAAATAGTTCTTGCTCACAGAAGTTTATCACTAGCATCAATTTGTAGTAGCAACAGCAAAGCAACATCAGCAGTAAAACAGGAGCAATAGTAACAGTAGTAGCAAATAGTAAGATATGAGCGCGGTAGGCATAGGGATGGATGGACGGGCGTTGCATGGACGAGTCTAAACATGTACCTCTAGGGCAATTGCAGATAAATAAGAATAAGCATCCAAGTACTTAACAATCCTAGCCATCTGCTCCATATATAGTCATGCATGCTCGCAATGAGAACTTGCACAACATCTTTTGTCTAGCCAGCCCGTGGCAGTGCGGCCTCTAGGGAACAACTGGCAATTAAGGTGCTCCTTTTAATAGAGCACCAGAGTAAAGCATTAACACTCCGTGAACACATGTGATCCCCACACCACAGCCATCCCCTCCGGTTGTCCCAATTTCTATCACTTCGAGGCCTTTGGATCCGAACAATGATATGTGTACACAACTTGCAGATAAGATCACAAACAATACTATCATAATGATTCAATAATATGTTCAGATCTGAGATCATGGCACTCGGGCCCTAGTGACAAGCATTAAGCACAACAAGTTGCAGCAAAGTCAAATAGAACTAATAGAGATACTAGGCTCTATGCCCTAATAATCTTATTCGATTACATGATAGAACTCATCCAATCCCTACCATCCCCATAGCCTACAGCGGGGGATTACTCACTCATGGATGAGGGAAACATTGATGGTTGATGGAGAGGCGTTGGTGATGATGATGGCGATGATTCTCCCCAAATTCCTTGTCCCAGCAGGGTGCCAGAACAGAGTTTCTGGTGGTGGTGGCACAGTGGAACTCTTTTTGGAAAAACGTCGAACCCCCCTCGGTTTATAGGTCAAGAGTTAACTTATAGGATAAGAGGGAGCCCGAGGGGGTGCCTGGGGTGGCCGCACCTCCTAGGCGCGTGCTGGGCCCACTCGCGCCTGGCAGGGGTGTGGGCCCCCTAGGCCTCCACTCCGTCTCGTCTTCTGGCTCCGTGGATCTTCTGGCGAAATAGGATTTTTGGCATATTTTCTGGGATTTTTCCTGATAGTTGATTTTCTGCACAAAAAATAGACACCAAGGTAATTCTGCTGAAAAAAGCGTCAATCCGTGTTAGTTGTATCCAAATCACACATGTTTAGAGGAGAAACAATAGCAAATTTGTTCGGTAAAGTAGATACGTTTTGGACGTATCAACTCCCCCCAAGCTTAGCTTATTGCTTGTCCTCAAGCAATTCAGTTGAAAACTAAGTGCGATAAAATAACTTTCACGAACAAATTTGCTTCATATGATATATATATTCTCAGCATAGGAGTAGATACTTAAACCATTCATAATAAGAAGTATGCAACTAAGTCTACCCAATAGTCATTGCAAGCTATGAAGAGAAACCAACTCAATAATAATAAGTACCATGGAACATAAACATAAGCAGCATTGAAATGCTCATAATAATGTATGATAGAGTGGTATCTCTCTTGCATTTGTTTGTAGAGCAAAATATAAATGCCAAGGCACCTCTCAAGTTCAAGTGAATACTAGAAGTAAAGATATCAGAGATACAAGCATCAAAGTCATGACATAATTAACCAAGTTTTGAGATAAACACAAGAATGACAACTATTCTCTCAAGAAGGTGCTCATAGAATAAGTGGTGACTCAACAAGGAAGTGGAAAGGTTTTGAAAAGTTTGAAAGGCTTACAAATGCTGAAAGTAAGGTACTCAATAGCTTTGAGCTTGCATTGCCCCTATCACAGGCATATTCATGTGGTTATGGTGAAAGTGAGGTCCAATCCGAGTTATATGCTTGACAGACCATAAACTGGAAATTCCACGTCCCTTGAGGACGAGGGCCACTCCGCATGCTACTCAACTTTGGTTACCTGCAAGTTCTTGTCATTGTACATACATGCATATCATAGAGAACTGCCAACGGGGTACCCCTTTCACATGATACAGGAGCTATCCCGTGATCAAAATGACAAGGAAAACAGATAATGAGCATCTCAGAGATCTTTTTATTTACTATGTGCATAACTTTTTTTTGAGGATGCTTCACAGAATGCTCATTATGGTGGTGCTGCAAGTTGCCACCATGATTAGGCATGGCTTAGGCTAGTGGCCCAGGCGTTTCTATAACACATATATATACTCCATGAACTCACAAGATCCCCTTTTATTTCACACCATAGACATCCGCAAACAAAATAGCAAGGTATCAACTGGATATGCATCCATAAGTGTTGAAAACGTTCCCCGTGATAGCACGGTTCTGCTAAATCCCGGCCTATAATTTGCAAGCATATAACTTTCATGGACAGGTCACAATGGTTCAGGATTATTAAGTGCAAGAAATAAAGTGTGCCATCAATTCGTGAGAGCTTTACTAACTTACTTTCTCAAAGAAGTCAAATATTTTATTTGGAAGAAAACAAGGCATATAGGATATGCACTAAAATAGCAATTGATGCTAATAGGTAGGTATGGTGGACACTATTGGCAATATTGGTTTTGGGGAGTTGGAAGCACAAGTAGAGCTCATACTCACTGCAAGTGAAGGCTGGCAATAAAGAGGGAGCGACAAACGAGAGAGAAATAATTGGCATAATCATACTTGCAACAAAATAGGACTAATTATGGCAAGAAAGTGATACAAGAACTTTGAGGCAAAATAAATCATCGAGGTTTACTGACTATTGTTTAGTCATATGCATGCGTGAGCATGTGCCATGTCAATTCACATGAACCATTCAGAGGAGGATACCACAATATCATACCAAAATATGAATAAAACAATGCAAGCAAACTTTCATATGACATGCTACAAACTATTAGCAAGCTGTAACTAATCACAAACAAGAAAGAACTACTAAGCATCCATTAGTAACATACACCGTACATGAACAGACTAAGCATGCTCACGGTGATGAGTATATGTACAAAAATGAAAACAAACAGAGTTTGTTACCAGCCTCTTACCACACTCAAGTTGTCTTAATCTTCATTATTGCCCTTCACTTGTGTGACTTGAATAATAACATGAAACCAAAATCCACTGATGATGGCTAAACCCTACAAAGACTTCACAAAACCAAAAAGAACAACAAATATTTTTGGTGTTTTCGATTTTTCAAACATGCCAACGAACCATAAACAAACCAAACAAAGCAAAATCTTTTTTGATTTATTTCTTTAAGGAAAACCAAAGCTAAAAATCAAAGAAACAAACCAAGAGAAACAACGAAAATATTTTTGTGTTTTGGGAAAGCAGAAAAAAAAACCAAAAATAAAGCAAAACAATGGATATACAAAGAACCGACTGAACATGATATATATATGAGTGTGATGTCGGTATACCTCCCCCCAAGATTAGGTTTTTGGCCTAAGTGGGGCTCAATAGCGCGGGTAATAACCCCAAGATGGTGGGTCATCATAGGAATGATCATAGTCAGGGGCTTGCGATGAAGAAGAAGATGCGCCCCAATCAAATGAGGGCTGCTAGTATGAAGACTCTCCCAATTCGTAGGGCTGAGCCGAATCATCTTCGGAATCCTCTCTAACACTCTCTTCTTGCTGGGAGAGCTCCTCCACATATGTGTCAAGCTCGTCCTCCGTGAGCGACCATCCTTGCATGTTATCAAAATTAAACAAAGCAGGTGCAGGCAAATAAACTCTTTTCTCAGTCCTACCCCCTGTCCAACCACGCTGGGCAAAAGATAGTTCATACGGTAAACTTCTCACAGTGGCCCCCAAGGAAACAAAACCATGCTGAATCATGAATTCAAGATCAAGCCTCTCTATGGGAAACCGATAATCTGAATCGTGAGGCTCTAAACCTTGGAAGGCTAGCAACCTAGAAGCAATGAGACCTCCACAAATTCCACCCTCTCGCGGTTGGTGGTGAGACAGTAAGCTATCAAAGCACCTAGGTTATAAGATCTATTCCTATTGAAAGCAGCTGCTATAAAAGCTAGATCAAAAGAAGATAACTTTCTAGCCAGAACACACTTGGTAATGAAGTAGGCAAAATATCTAATGGCTGGGAACTGAATGTTCCGAATTTTACCACTTTCCTTTGAGAATTCAAAACCTTTGCAAATCTCAGCATATAAATCCATAAGTGACTTGGGCCTCTCCTTGATCTTCTCACAAGATACCCACTGAGGTACTCTAATTGCTGCACAGAAATCAGCAAAAGTCAGGTCGACAGTTATATTGTATATTTTATAATGGACCATGGGGTTAGATGAAGACCAAGTAAACCAGAAGTCCTGCACAACAGCCATGGTTAGCTTAACATATTGAAGTGGTTCACCTTCAACAAAGTGTTCCAACCCTGCATTGGTAATCATAGTTTGGAAATCCTAGAGGATTCCCGCGGTTCTCATAAATTCCTGGCATGGATATATGGAAGGAAAGACTCCTTCCTCACAATGAAATTTCATTGGCTCAGGCACCATCAAGTCATATTTATTCAATGGGTATGCACTCATCTTATTTTCTGAAATTTTTAGACAAACATCAAACAAAGTGATTTCCAAGTTGATAAATGATGAGAAACTACTATAGGAACTTGCTAGAGGGCTACACATGCATCAAAATGAAATATCTAAGAATAGAACAAGCATGCAAGCTCACACAACCTGTCACCTATAGCAGCAAAATACTCAAGGTAGAATCTATCAATCACAAATCTAATTGGACAAGTGGAGGAGGCACGTACCAAGGAGCAATCCCTCAAAAAATCAGCAACAAAGATGGGCTGAGTAAGGAGATCGAAAATCGCGAGCAAGAACAGCAGGAACTCGAGCTTGAGAAAGTTTTCCGTTTTTTTCGGGAGAGATAAAGAAGATGGCTAGGAGGAGGCACCTTGGAGGGGCCTAGGTGGGCCACACCGCACCCATGCGCCAACTATAGGGAGGTCGTTCCCACCAGGGGTTTGGGTGCCTAGGGTGGTCCCCTGGGTCACTCCAGGTGTCCCCCTGCCCCTTTTTTCGAGGAAAAAATTATTTTGAATTTTTTGGGATTTTTCGGGAGACTCTATTTTTGGCCAATTTCCAGGGTATGAAAATTGATTTTCTTGCAGAAACAGTTTTTTTAGAAGAAGCAAAAGAAAACCAAAACCAAAACCAAAACTACATAAGTTATAAGGCACTTTAACAAGCGAACAACTAGCAAAAGAAAAGGCAAAGAGTAGGAAGGAGAAAAGTAAAAGAAAGCAAGTATAATCACAGTGAAAGCATTATTTTCTTCATTAAAATCCTTTTGTTAACATGGTTGATCAAGTATTGTTACCAAAACAATCTTACTTGAAACAAAACTTTGCATTCCACAAGGTGATTATGTTACCTCATACTTGATAGAAATGGTCCCAATCATAATAGTTTCAAAATTTTCTTGTGGAATGGGACAATATATTTCTCCAACCTTGATGCACTCAATATTTTCAATGGAATTCAGGCAATAGCTTCTAGCAATCTTCTTGGGGAAATAAACAGTATGCTCTTTGTCATTAATATTGAATGTTACTTTTCCTTGATTACAATTGATGATAGTACCTGCAATATTAAGAAAAGGTCTCCCAAGAATAATAGACATATTATCATCTTTAGGCATTTGAACCACAACAAAATCAGTTAAAACCAAGCAATTATGAGCCACCTGAACAGGAACATACTCACATATACCAACAGGAATAGTAGTTGACTTATCAGCCATTTGCAAAGATATATCAGTTGGTATCAACTTTTCTAGCTGGAGTCGCTTGTAAAGATAAAAAGGCATAACACTAACTCCAGCTCCCAAATCACATAAAGCAGTTCTAACATAATTATTCTTAATAGAGCAAGGAATAGTTGGTATACCTGGATCACCAAGTTTCTTTGGAACCATACCATTGAAGGATTAATTAACAAGCAAAGTAGAAATTTCCTCATTAGGAATCTTCCTTTTATTAGAGACAATATCCTTCATATAATTTGAATAAGGAGGCAACTTAATAGCATCAGTCAAAGGAATTTGCAAAAATAAACGTTTCATCTACTCACAAATCTTGTTGTAGTGTTCTTCCTCCTTTGACTTGTGTTTCTTACTTGGAAAAGGCATAGGTTTCTGCACCCAAGGTTCTCTCTCACTACCATGTTTCTTAGCAATAAAATCTTCCTTAGTGTACCTAGTATTCTTAGTGTGCTTCTCAGGTTCTTCTTCAACTTCCTCCTTATCACGAGCATCATTTTTATCATTACCACTGTCAGTTTTAGCATCAGAGATAGATATACTATTAGGATCTATAGCAGGTTCAAGTGGTTCCTCAACTACCTTATGTTTCTTTTTCTTTCTCTTACGAGGACTACCACTACTCTCACCTTGTTGAGAATCCTGCTCAATTCTTTTAGGGTGTCCTTTAGGATATAAAGGATCTTGAGTAGCTATACCACTCCTAGTTCTAATTCCAGAAGCATGTTTATCTCCTGAGGCATTAACTAGCATATCCTTTTGTACCTTAGCAAGTTGATCAAGTTGGGTTTGGACCATTTGAAAGTGTTTACAAAGCATTCTAATATCATTAGAAGACCTTTCCACAATATATTTCAACTCTTTAATAGCTCGAGAGTTTTCCAATAAATGATTATGAACTTGTTTATTAAAATTACCTTGTTTAACAATAAATGTGTCAAGTTCCTCTAAGCATTGATCAGGAGACTTACCATAGGGAATATCACCATCATCAATGTGTTGGAGAGAGTGTACCTCAATAGTAGATGAGTGAGGAATTGGCTTGCATAATTCTTCTAAAGGAGGTAGATTCTTCACATCTTCATCTCTAATACCTTTCTCCTTTAGACACTTTTTAGCTTCCTTCATCACTTCATCATTTAATGCAATAACTCCCCTTTTCTTTGGTGTTGATATTGGATCTGGTTCAGGCACAACTAGTTCAGGAGTAATAGGCTCAGGTGTATTTAGCTCAGTTGAAGTCCAATCATCATAATTCTTGCTTATCTTAGACATTAATTCTTCAGCATCTGTAGGAGTCCTTTTCCTAAAAACACAATCAACAAAACTATCTAGGTATGTCCTATAATCATCAGTTAGTCCATTGAATAAATATCAAGAAGCTCATTCTTAGGTAATGGACACCTAGGATGTGCATGAATCAAGTCACAGAACCTTGTCCATGACTCAGGCAATTTCCCTTCTTCTCCCTGGTTAAAATCAAAAAGTCTCTACAAAGAAGCATGTCTAGCACTGGGAGGAAAATATTTCTGGAAGAAAGAAGAAATCAAGCAATCAGGGGTATCAATGGAACCAGGAGGTAATCTATTAAACCAATCCCTATCTTCTCCTTTTAGTGAAAAAGGTATGATTTTAGTAACAAAGTACTTGTGCATCTTAAAATCATCAGAGAATAAAGCACTTATAGTGGAAAGCTCATTCATATGAGCCACAATACTCTCATTTTCAGTCCCACAAAAAGGTTCTTTCTCAACAATGTCTTTATAGGATAAATCAAGAGAGAAATCATAATCTTTATCTTTTATATCTATGGGAGAAGTGGCAAACTTAGGATCAGAGGAAAGCTTAGGAATAATAGTATGTCTAGCAAGGAGACTCTTAATAGCAGTAGTACCATGTGTGTTTCGGCACTCTTCAACAAATTCATCAGTAAACTCAATGTAACCATCATTAATATCATAACTCTCTCTAGACTCAGGTGAGCTAAAGGTGTAACATTGTCTTCACTAGGAGTTTCAGTATTTCCTAGACTAGCCATAGTAGAATCTAGGAAAGGATCTAATGAACCGCTCGCATCAAGCATAATAGAATTAACATCTTGAGTATCAAAAGTAGTTTCAGATTCAGCAGTAGTAGCAGTGTGTGTAGCATGAGTATGTGGGCTGGTGTAACAAGCTTACTTATAACAGACGGTGAATCAAGAGCAACAGAGGTGTTTAGGATTGTACCTCTTCTTATATTGTATGGTAAAATAGGAAACTTTCCATCACGAGACTTCCCCATGATGAAAGGAGTAGCAGTGAACAATAGTAGATCCAAGTGAACTTACAAATAAAGCTATGCTCCTGGGCAATGGCGCCAGAAAATAGTCTTGATGACCCACAAGTATAGGGGATCGCAATAGTCTTCGCGGGTAGTATTACCTAATTTATTGATTCGACAGAAGGGGAGCCAAAGAATACTTGCAAGCCTTAACAACTGAGTTGTCAATTCAGCTACACCTGGAAATAGTTCTTGCTCACGGAAGTTTATCAGTAGCAACATTTTGTAGTAGCAACATTTTGTAGTAGCAACATCAAAGAAACAGCAGCAGTAAAACATGAGCAATAGTAACAGTAGTAGCAAATAGTAGGATAGGAGCGCGGTAGGCATAGGGATGGATGGACGGGCGTTGCATGGACGAGTCTAAACATGTAACTTCAAGATCTAGGGAAATTGCAGGTAAATAAGAATAAGCATCCAAGTACTAAACAATCCTAGGCATGTGCTCCATATATAGTCATGCGTGCTCTCAATGAGAACTTGCACAACATCTTTTGTCCAGCCAGCCCGTGGCAGCGGGGCCTCTAGGGAACTACTAGCAATTAAGGTGCTCCTTTTAATAGAGCACCAGAGCAAAGCATTAACACTCCGTGAACACATGTGATCCTCAGATCACAGCCATCCCCTCCGGTTGTCCCAATTTCTGTCACTTCGGGGCCTTTGGATCCGGACAATGATATGTGTACACAACTTGCAGATAAGATCACAAACAATACTATCATAATGATTCAATAATAAGTTCAGATCTGAGATCATGGCACTCGGGCCCTAGTGACAAGCATTAAGCACAACAAGTTGCAACAAAGTCAAATAGCACTAATAGAGCTACTAGGCACTATTCCCTAACAATCTGATTCGATTATATGATAGAAATCATCCAATCACTACCATCCCCATAGCCTACAACGGGGGATTACTCACTCATGGATGAGGGAAACATTGATGGTTGATGGAGAGGCTTTGGTGATGACGATGGCGATGATTCTCCCCAAATTCCACGTCCCGGCAGGGTGCTAGAACGGAGTTTCTAGATCCGAATCTTGGTATCTGGTGGTGGAGGCGCAGCGGAACCCTTTTTGGAAAAACGTCGAACCCCCCTCGGTTTTTAGGTCAAGAGGTAACTTATAGGCGAAGAGGGAGCCCGAGGCTGTGCCTGGGGTGGCCGCACCCCCCTAGGCGCGGCTGGGCCTACCAGCGCCTGTCAGGGGGTGTGGGCCCCCTAGGCCTCCACTCCGTCTCGTCTTCTCGCTCTGTGGATCTTCTGGCGAAATAGGATTTTTGGCATATTTTTCGTTATTTATTCCTGATAGTTGATTTTCTGAACAAAAACTAGACACTAAGGTAATTCTGCTGAAAACAGCGTCAGTCTGTGGTAGTTGTATCCAAATCACACAAGTTTAGAGGAGAAACAATAGAAAAAGTGTTTAGGAAAGTAGATACGTTTTGGACGTATCAATACTATCTAGTCGAGATTCTACTCCTCTTTTATAAATAAAGTTGGCTTTATGCAAATTAACTCCACCATCCATAAGTTTTGCGGAGTACACCCTTTACTCAGCCTTTCTTTGTTGATACTTTTGTACCTGAGTAAGTGGTCCCCGAAAGAAGAGTTCTGTATGGCATTGACATCGACGAGTAGCTTGGGGTTCCCAGTCGGTAGCAAAGAATCTATGGAATGGGACGTCACTGTTATGCTTCAGGCTTCTTAGTCCATTTGTTAAGTTTGCTATACTGACTAGCATAATTTGCCTTCCGTTGTCTGATGTTTGTGGTCATTGACCTATGCTTGTAATATTTTTGTTCTTCCCTCAGTTATGAGGTCACAGTAAAAACTTTAGTGTCGTAGAGTCACTTTAATGTGGAGGCGAAGCTTCCCGCATCCGACGGACACCTCCCATTCAAAACATACGTGGAGGGCGTGGATGCACTCCTCTGGTGATCGTGCGCTGACACGATTAGGCGTGGGCCCAACACCAATTGACCCTTTTACTTTCTCGCCACCACTGATGGACGCGTGTAAGACAAACGCCCGGGGATACCGTCGGGCCATCGGTACAGAGGTACCGTGTCCCATCAAGTTGTTAGGACCGCTTCATACACTCCTTGGTGGTCTCAGGAGGCGTGTGTCTCTCGCTAGGCTATGCTAGGCCTCAGAAAAGGCACAATTGTTAGCGTAAACACCTAACAAGGAGACAACCCCTTCATGATGCCCCGGTAGGTGCATGTCCGTAACTCCACTACATCAACAAGACGAAAATTCAACATGTCGTTTCTTCACGTTCCTACTGCGTCCTTCCCCTCTTGGGGAAAGTAAGATGTTGTATGGATGCTTCGGTGTTAAAGTGAGGACGAAGGCACCAGAACCCCATGGAACTCGATATTGTTACTTTGGTCCAAGGAGGCTGAAGACGACGTGACGCCACAAGAGGGACGTCATCCGCGAACACAAATTTGGACCCGAGAACACTACTAGGAAAATGGCCTTTAGTGGCGCACCTGGAAATATCATCCGTGGCACACTAGCAGTGCGCCACGGGCCTTGCGCTACGGCGATCTCTCAGCCGTGGCGCACTGCCTAGTGTGCCACAGTTGTGTAGAGACAGGCGTAGCGCACCTGCTAGTGCGCCACAGATGTTTGGGCAGGTGCGCTACCCCTGGGATCTTCTGTGGCGCACTGCCTAGTGCGCCACTAAGCTTCCATAGTGCGCTTTAGGTGTAGTGCGCCACAGAAGGTAGACCATGTGCGCCACAGATGTATTTTTTGTTTTTTTTTTAATTTCCGAGCCAGATTATATACAATATTACAGCAGATATACACACACAGATACAAGATATACAATTATATATATAAATATTCAATATGAAAAACAAGATTGAAACAAATACATATAGATAAGTCTCATACATGAATACATAGTCTAAGTTACATTGTTTCGATCATGTTACAAAGTAGTAGTTGGTGACATGCGAATACATGTGTCGATCGAACAAGTTAGAGCTCGGAAGCTCGCCTAGACATCTAAACTAGCTAGACACAAATGCGGGATAAATAAGCAAAGAAGATAAGCATGATCACCGCCGCGACGAAGGTGTAGGTCTTCATCCGGTTCCTTGTCCTAACTCCCGCTAGATAGCGCGTGTATCTAGCTTCCGCCTCCGCCATAGTGTTGTACCCTTTGTAGCTATTTCCGCTGAAACGGTGCACCTGTCTTCGGCAGTCTTCCCAATCATCGTAGACTCCGGGAACCTGTCCCTTGTACACGACATACCACGTCATATATAAGTTGACAATAATAATTAACCGGTGATTGAGAAAAAAAACATATATAATTAAAGTCACATATGAAGATACACTTATAGAAAGTACTCCTAAATCAAAAAGACCAAACTCAAAAAGCATGCCTCATATATATACATAGGTCGTTGGACACAGGAATATGCTACGACGGAACGGTGAGCCAAGTAGGATGCATAAGACCTAGACTTGTGCATATCACAAGGCTCACAATCCCGTCGTAGCACATTCACATATATAGTGTGCCACGACATTTCAATCATCGGCATTATTCTCGAAAAAGACCAAAATAACTCAAAAAGCATGCCTCATATATATACATAGGTCGTTGGACACAGGAATATGCTACGATGGAACCGTACGCCAAGTAGGATGCACAACACCTGGACTTGTGCATAGCACAAGGCGTACAATCCCATCGTAGCACATTCACATATATAGTGTGCCACGACATTTCAATCATCGGCATTATTCTCGAAAAAGACCAAAGTAGCTCGAAAAGAATGCCTCATATATAACTAGCTAGGTCGTTGGACACAGGAATATGTTATGACGGAACCATTAGCCAAGTAGGATGCACAATTCCTGGACTTGTGCATATCACAAGGCTAACTATCCCGTCATAGCACATTCACATATATAGTGTGCCACGACATTTCAATCATCGGCATTATTCTCGAAAAATACCAAAGTAGCTCGAAAAGAATGCCTCATATATAACTAGCTAGGTCGTTGGACACAGGAATATGCTATGACGGAACGGTTAGCCAAGTAGGATGCACAATTCCTGGACTTGTGCATATCATAAGGCTAACTATCCCGTCATAGCATATTCACATATATATTGTGCCACGACATTTCAATCATCGGCATATTCTCGAAAAAGACAAAAATAACTCGAAAAGAATGCCTCATATATATACATAGGTCGTTGGACACAGGAATATGCTACGATGGAACGGTGAGCCAAGTAGGATGCACAAGACCTGGACTTGTGCATATCACAAGGCTCACAGTCCCATCATAGCACATTCACATATATAGTGTGCCACGGCATTTCAATCATCGGCATTATTCTCGAAAAAAGAGTAAGGAAAAAAAGAAGGACCAAATTGAGCAAAGGACCAAAGAGTAAGCAAAAAAACCAAGCATTGATTGATATATAATAATAATAAGCAAAATAAGTAAGCGATGATTCATAAACCTAATAAGATAATTACACTTGTCCACACACACACAAAGGTCATCTATAGTTTGTAACTACAACTAGGCCAACATCAAGCCTTCTGGCTCGGCTTAGGGAACGGGAGGACGCCTTGTCTCGTCATGAACTTCCTATAGTCACCCTGCATCTCTAGGCGATCTTCTATGTCACGGTTATTCGGGATATTTCATCCGTAGAAGATCCCCCCCGAAGTCATGACATCACAAAAGATGATTGCCCCAAACTGCTGCTGGATGCGATACATCTCTTGTCTAATATCCGAATCATTGATCTTGGCCTTTGCTTCGGCCCACTGTTTGAGATGATCTGGCAGCGTAGAATTCTGCTGGTCAAGTAGGAACGCCCTCATGTGATGGAGTGCGTAGTAGGCTTCCTTCTTACTGTTTTCCGGCAGCTTCACGCAGGGGAACTCCCTTACGTGGTTGAAGACGTGCCTGCCGAACTTGACCTTCATACGCACGAAGGTGGTGCCTTCCGTCGAGGCAAAGCCAGTGAGAGCATCATCCAGAACTTCCTTGATCTTGTCGTAGTTTTTCTTCTTTTCTAGACTCCCCGAGTCGAAATACGTGGCGTGGGAATGCTTCGGCGATAAGGAGATGAGCATGCAGTGTTCATCTCTACGCAAAAAATTCAAATGGAATGTGTTGGAAAAAGAATGATGATGATCTAATAAAGCCAATCGACGGTGGCGAGTGAATAACGACTTACTCGGGAAAGTAAGGCACGAGAATGTATTCCTTTGTCTTGTTCGCCACGAGGATTCTTTTTAGGTACGAGGCCACGATACGTCGTTCGGCGGGGGAACCCAAGCAGCCGTCACGCATGTAGTAGGGGTCCACTATAGCGATGCCCGGTGTGTTCTCTCTAATGATCTGCATGGCCAGGCTGAGAGAAAACAGACAGACCATGGTATAGTGCAGCGGGTATAGGTGGAACATATTGAAGATGTCGTCGAACCGCAGGAAGAACAGATCCGCAGGGGCATTGTCGACGAAGCCCAAGCCTGGTGGCACCTTAAACACGAATACCGGGTGCGAGGGATATTTCTCCGATAGAATGCGTCTCTCTATCGTCAGCACACCGTCATGCACACTCTGCAGTTCCGAACTGGTGAGCTTCCGCAAATTCTTAGGTAGCATGGGCTCACCCGCCACATGAATCCTCCACATAATACCCTCGGGTCTTGGTGGCCCGTCCCGAAACCTGATCGGATTCGCAGTTGTTGACGCCACCGGCTGGCTCGAACTGCTAGATTTTCTTTTCCTGCCCTTTTTTCCTTTTGGAGAGCGGGCAGGCACCGCAATCTAAGCACCGGCCGCCCTATGTAGTGTGTCGGGGCTTAGAATAAAGGGCCGGTTGGTTGTATCAGCTGGTGGCTCTGTAAAGGCACAAGCTGGAGGCGTCTCCTGAGAACCAAACAGACGCTTGGTGATAGTGGCTTTCTCTGTGGGGCCACCAGCTAGGTCTTCTTCGTTGCCAAACTGAGTGCTGAAGAAGTGATCATTCTAGTCTTCGTCGTCCTCGGCCGGATCCTGCGCCATGTGCATATCATCAACATGATCATCCGACCCACCGCGTGGAGGTGATGGCAAGGGCGGTAAGGGGGCCTCGTTGGCACGACAGGCGGTGCTGTTGTCTGTGGCGTGATGGCCCCCGCTGTCCCCAAACGGATCATGCTCTTTGGCCATAGCAAGAATAAGCCGAAGCAAGTTCTAAGGACAGACGGCTCTTCTTCATCCGCTCCTGGGGGTTGAATGGGAGGTTCCAGGTCGTCACAGCCCGTTAGCACCCGACTAATTTTAACCCTGCGCACGCTATCTGACATCGGCCTTGAGTGGAACGTGCGCTGCAAGGGTTGAACGATGGTACCCTTGGCAACATCCCTCAGCTCGTTGTTCACGTAGCATAAGAGAGTGCAAGGAACATCCGACTGCGGAAAACATGTACGGCGTCGTCAGAGATGCCATAAGAGTAATAGATGGCATGAAAGGCGGTAATTAAAGCAATTTGTTTACCGTGATGGCGTCGAGATCGGCTAATGTCGACGCACCTCATACGACGACGGGCGTGCAAGAGACGGAAGGGCTGCTTGATGGCGCGGTGCTGGCCGCCGGTGTATTCTCCCTACCGACGGGTGCTTGGATCTCCGGTGCCGCAGCGACGATGGCAGGGGGGCACCAACATGTACTCCGGCGCCGCGGTGACGGCAGGGGGAGTCACCAACACTTGCGGCGCCGCGGTGCTAGCGGGTGGAGTCATGAACACGTAGTTCGCCTGATTCGTCGGCGCCGCGTTGTTCGAGTGGCTGTTGACCATGCTTGGAATCGGGCACGGCCCTACTCGACCACCCGCACTCCAGTTCGCCATTGACTCCACCAAGGTAGGCAGGAAGGACGTGAGGGTGATTGCCAGGTTGTCTTGGACGATCTGCGGGATTTGCGCCACTTGTGCCTTAAGTTCTTGAACCTCGCGGTTTTCCTCCTCGTTCCTTCCCGATGGCGCCACATGCGTCCTCGGCGGTGCACCAAAATGATCCACCCAATTCTTACCCCCGAGGCCGGCCAGTCGGCCAGCCGACAACGGCTTCTTCGTAACCGGCTCTATTTTCTTGGCCCGGTTCATCGCCCTGTTAAAAGGGTTATCCCACCGGGTGGCCGCCGTCGACCCCTAGGATGAGGAACCCTGGGATCCATGACTAGCAACAATTTCCTCCTCCTGCAGAAGAAGTAACAGTGAATCATTTAGATCATCGATTAGATTGCAATTGAGTTGATCCGCGGTAATTAGATTATACTTACCACAATTTCCTCGAATTCCTTCACCGCAGGATCCGCGGTGAGTTGTTTGGTTTTTGGGTCCACATGGTAACGGGCCCTGATGAAGTTTTGAACCTGCCCGGGTTCGAATTTAGCAAAGGGCTTTTCTATCCCCTTGGATCTATACTCTTCGTCCTCCTTATTCCATTTGGCCTCCGCGGTTCTGTATCCACCAGATCCGAGATGGTGATGACCTATATTCATCGCCTGCAGCACCTTTCCCCGATTACTATTGGCCAGGGCTCTTTCGGATTCACACCTCTCCTTGAACTCCCGGAACTGATCTTCGGTGATCTGCGGGTCAATCTTCTGGATCTCCTCGAGACTTTTGCCTTTTTTATAGATATTCTTCTTTATCCGGGTTCTCCAGCTGGCCAGGGCGGTGCTCATCTTTGTGAGGGCGGATTTGTTTACTTCGTTCCCATGATAATTTGTGTTCTGATACTTAGCGGGGAACTTGTATCTTGTGTGCAGCTTCTCGAAGAAGAGTGTGTGCAAGTGGCCATTATCTTTATGCCGGAGATTCTCGGTGTTGATCGAGATGGTTGTCCGGGTGATCGCCGCCACTTGCCCACTGTACCCTTTGACGACAAGGTCGGGCTCCAAAGGAACACCAGTTGGGCTCACTTCGGTAATTTCCTCCCTGACCGTGCCGACCGTGTTCGGGCGCCGGTCCTTCGGCTTCTTCTTCTTCTTCTTCTTCTTGTTAGGAGGGTTGCTACCACTCCCTGTGCCCTTGCCGCCATCAGTGGTTTCATCGCCCGCCGTTCCTTCGGCTTCTTCCTTCGTGTCTTCCATCTCATCATCCTCGCTCTTCGAAGGATGGTATACTTCATCGTCTTCTAGCCGTTGGGCCGCCTCCCAGAATGTCAATTGTTTATTCGGAGGTCTGAGTTCTCCTTCAGCGCTGATGCGCTTAGAACATCCATCATGACCTTTGCTAATTTTCTTAAACTAGGAGTGCCCGATTTCTGCCGAAACGGAAGTTAATCAACATTCCGAAAAAAATCGGGACTCATTTCATACAAGAACCTGCATATATATGGCCAGCATAGCTAGCACACAATAAATGGCCATCATAGCCAGCACAACCAGCACACAATAAATGGCCAACACAGCCAGCACATAATCTGGTCACATAGGATAATCTGGCCAACACAGCCAGCACATAAACATCTAGGTAGAAAACACATTGGTTAAGAATGCATCAACATGACCCTCTATGGTGGTGCCCCTAGTGTTTCCTGATGTAATATACACTTATCTAACTGCATAACATGAAGTAGTCATTAATAACCAAATACAAATGCAAGACATTCTTACTACTGCACATGGTTTCCAAAAGTGGACAAAAGAAAATGGACATGGAAAAAACAGAAACAAAATGGACATGGAAACAATTTTGGTGTTTGGGTTTGTGCTTTTCTTGTCGAGGAGGGCTGATTTGGTTGTTAGTACTTGCCATTTTTTTCATGGTCCTGGGATGGAGAGATGTTTCTTCGATTCAAACTGGATTTTGTGGTGTGAAAAAGTGGATTGCATGTGGTGAAAAAGCTATTTCAGCTTTCCCTCCACCTCTACAGTACCCTCTCTCTGTCTACACAAGGTTGTTGTAGACCTGTAGCAATCATGTAGCTCAGTCAGGTAGCAGCACCTAGGATTAGTACTACGGGGTGTGCTCCACAATGGCTGTAATCCCAGTAACTAGATTGCTGGTTTGTTTTTTGTGTGCATCATGTGTGTGTGAGTGTGACCACCTGCACGCCTGCAAACATCATGCCTATCATTATAAAATGAAAAAAAATACTGAAACCTAGTAGCTTAGCCAAATTCTATGCATCAAAGTGAGCAAACAACTGGTCCTCCTGAGTGAGCAAACATCATGTGCATCAAAGTGAGCAAACATCATTACCACTATTTGCTTTCAGAAGCAAAGCCTGAAAAGCACTAGACCACAAACAAAACTGCCAGCAGTCATTTCAACATTTCCCCTGGAAGAAATATGATGGGGTTTGGGTTGATATTTTCTCCTTTAACTAAGTAACATATGTTTTCAGTGTCTAAAGTGTGTAATTAATCTAGGCATAAATAGATAGAGAAACAGGTGTAAGACGTCACGGGATAGCAAGGGAAACATGTTGTTTTCAAGCTGGTGTGTTTTGATCACTAACAGTAGAGTGAGAGCCAACATGGTACTATTCTCCCGTTATTAAAATGAATGTAGCAGGGTGCATAGAACATCTGGGTGTGTACCTTGTCTCGATCTGAAAGAGTTTCCTTTCCACTTGTGTCGGTCCACTGAACTTTCACCAGCTTGGTTTGCGCTTGTTCCAGCGACTCCTCGCCAGCACTGGCTATAGAACCAGTGCCAGAGGAGACTCCTCCTCGACTGCAATATGACCAAGGTGCTGGACCTGATCAGGTGACGTGGAGAGGCATATAAATTCTGTAGCATGAGACACGCTGGAGGTGCATAGAACAAACTGACACAACTGTATTATATCTACATCCATTGGTTCCACGCAGTTGCTACTGGTGTGCTACTTATGGGTAAGTCAAGCAGGAGAGCATTGTAGGTAGTAAGGTGATCTATCAAGCAGCATGTCAGTGAACAGGTTCCTCGGCATTGCATTCACACTTATGTTTCTAGAGGAAAATTCCAACACTTATGTTTCTAGAGGAAAATTCCAACACTTGTTCCTGGCATTGCATTCACACTTGTTCTTGCTGTAACTTGTCTCTGATAAGACCTACCTAACCAGATGCAACAGAATCATGAAGGAAAAAATAACTAGATGGAATCTTGCTGTAACTTGTCTCTGATAAGACCACTATTTGCTGAACAACAGTTTGTTTGAGCCGAAATGAGGATATTACAGTAGTTAAGAGAGGGGAGAGAGAGGGATAGAGGGAGAGAGGGAGAGAGGGGAGAGGCGACGCTCACCTCTGACGGGCGGACGACGGGCGGACGACGACGGGCGGACGACGGGAGGACGATGGCGGCCTCCCCACCTCCTGAGACGCGGCGGCTGCTCCTCCTCGGACACAGGCCTCCTCCTGAGACGCGGGCGGACCTCCTCCTCGGACACGGGCGGACCGCCTCCTCCTCGGGCGTGGGCAGGCCTCCTCCTCCTCAGACGCGGCGGCGGCGGATCGAGAGCGGCGGCGGCGGCGGATCGTGCTCGGGCTGAGAGATGGAGAGATGGGGATGAGAGAGGGGGGTCGGGCGCCACGTGTGGATAAAGCCACTTAGGCGTAGCGCACTGAGCCATAGTGCGCTACGGATATCTGTAGCGCACTATGGGCTAGTGCGCTATGCCTATCGGCTTCTAACTACTGCATAAGAGAACTACAGCCCCACTAGCTAACAACTATACTAGCCTATCCCACTGGTTCTGCCCAAAACTCTATTCTAAACCTGAGAGCACCCAGGTTCGAATCCTGGTGCCCCAATTTTTTGTTTTTATTTTAAAAATACTTTTAAATGTTCCAAAAAATGCCCAAAAGTGGTGATATATGCCATAGAAGTTTTGTTTTGATTTTAAAATACTTTTACATATTCCAAAAATGCCCAAAGGTGGTAATATATGTCATAAAAGTGGTACAAATATGATTTAAAGTATAACTAAATTTCATAATAATTTGTCCATGAATATTACAATATTTTTCGACCACGCGTTTTACAATATTTTTTGAGCTAGCGTTTTACAATCTTTTTTCCCTTCTTTGTCGCGGTTGAATAATTTAGCCCGGCACTTTAATGTTTCTTCTTTCGAACGGGCTACCTTTTTTGGGTAGGGTTGTCCTTTTTCTTCTTGTGATGTATGTTGCTGCATCATAGTCGTCGTCATCTTCAATCTTAGGATCGCCGTACTGGTCGAAGTCTTGCTCGTTGGCGACTCCATCCATTCCGATGATGTTTCTTTTTCCTCTCCTCACGACAACACGGCTAGGCTTTGTCGGTTCGATAATGAAAAAACATTGGTCCACTTTGGTAGCCAGTACCCACGGTTCATTTTTCGCGGCCACGTTTGCACCCGCGGCCTTGGATTTGGCTGCTTCGGGTATAACCATGGTTGTGAAATAACGTTCTTCTCTTTCGACGCTCTTTGCCCATCTGACACGGAACATCGGCACCGTTTCTCCATAGTAGTCGAGCTCCCAGATCTCCTCGATTCTTCCGTAGAATCTTTACTTCACGTTGTCATCGGTGTAGAATTCCGACGTTACGCCTGAGTTCTGATAATCACACTTGTTGTCCTTTTCCTCCATGTAGAATGTGTAGCCGTTGATATCATACGCCTGATAGGTCACCAGGTTTTGCATCGGTCCCTGTGACAAGGTGAATATGATCTTTTCCATGTCAGAAGAATGCGATCGCGGGGGATTATCAAGGAGCGTCTTCCTAAACCAACGCGTGAAATCTGAGTTGTGCTCTTTGATTATTTCTCCCTGCGTCCTCTGTATGCCCCGGTCACTGTACTTCTTCTCGATTAACCTTTTGTTTTCCATACCTTCATCAGCGGCTTGTCTTGTTGCTGCCTCTTTCGCTTCTTTCCAGGCTTAGGACAATCTTTCCAGTTTTTCAGCAACTCTTCCACTTCTTCGCTGCTCCTACGCTCTGGGATTCCTCGGGTCTCTGATTTGCCATCGAACAGGTCTCCACGTTTTCTCCATGGATCATTCTTGCCGAGCCACCTCCGGTGTGCCATGAACACGGTTTTCGATGACCCTGGATCTTTCTCTAGTTGGAGATAGCTTGTGTTATCCATGCACCTAACGCATGCGCAGAATCCTTGGATAACCTGCCCCGAGATATACCCGCAACCTGGATAGTCTTGCACCGTAGTGACCAACGCGGCTCTCATAGTGAAATAATCTTGTGCGACGGTGTCGTAAGTATTGGCTCCAAATTCCCATAACGTGGCTAGCTCCTCTTTCAACAGCCCGAGATACAGATTGATGTCGGTACCAGGTTGTTTCGGCCCTTGAATTAGCATACTCATTTGTATATACTTCTTCTTCATGCACAACCATGGAAGGAGGTTGTACATCCATACAAACACGGGCCAAGTGCTGTGCGTGCTGCTCCGGCTACCGAACGGATTGAGTCCATCGGTGCTCGCACCAAGCCTGATGTTCCTCGAATCTCCACCGAATTCTAGGAATTTGAGGTCCAATGCTTTCCACTGGCTAGCATCTGAAGGGTGCGCCAGCAGCTCATCCTTTTCGGGGTCATCATCATCTCCTGGCTTCTTCCTTTCCACATGCCATCGCATGAGCTTCGCTTCCTTAGGGTCCGCGAAATAGCGCTGCAGACGAGGAGTGATAGGAAAGTACCATACCACTTTTCGAGGTGCTTTCTTCCCTTTCTTGTATCGACTCACGCCGCACACCGGACATGTGGTTTTCTCCGCGTCCTCGCCCCGATAAATGATGCAATCGTTGATGCATACGTGATATCTAACGTGCGGTAGATCGAGAGGACAGACGATTTTCTTGGCATCCTCGATACTAGTTGGACATGTGTTCCCCTCCGGGAGACGATCGTGCCAGAATGCCATCATATCGTCGAAGCTTGCGTCGCTCAATTTGTGTTTTGCCTTCATCTCCATAGCCTTGAGCGTTACATTCAATCGGCTATCATCGGGCCTGCATCCTTCATACAATGGAGTAACCGCGTCTTTCTCAAGTTGCGCAAGCTTGGGTTTCTCTCTAGCGGCAGCCCTGGTGTTACTCGTCTGCTTGAGAAGCAGCTCTTGCACATAAGGGTCCCGCACCCAGCCTGACGTTGTTCCATCATCGTCTGCTCCTCTGGCATCTAGATCATCATCATCCAGGTCTGCTTCCGCACCTTCACCATCTCCAGGAAACTCTTCATCATCTCGCCCGTTCTCGCCGTGATGATGATCATCGTCATGTTGGCCACCTTCACCGTCTCCATCGTCTACGTCATCGCGTATCCAACGAGTGTATCCATCCATGAAACCATGGCGGAGCAGGTGCGCCTGCAGATTCCTGGAATCTGGGTCGATCACCCAGTTGAGTTTGCATCTTCTGCACGAACATCTTATATCTGTCTTGTTATTTCGTATCATGTCGGCCGTCGCACATTTCAAAAATCTAGCCACAATGCCTTCGCTCATTATGCGGACCATTTTTGCCTGCACGGTGTACACTGTACAATTTTGAAGTCTATTAGAACTACATAATGAATGCATGCATGCAATGGTCGATAGAAAATTTCGGCATGACCTATCCTAAAATTAGGACCTTTGCGAAATGCCAAAGTCTTGCCAAAATGGAAATGAATCAAAATTTTGGCAAAACAAATGGCAACTTGTTCACATACAAACACAAGAGAGAGAGAGAGAGAGACCGATCCATACACACATGAACATATCATTATCCTCTCCATACACACATGCATGAGGATCATCGATACTCTCCATATACACACACATATGACCATCCTCTCCACATACACACATCATGAGCATCGATCATCTACATACATATGAGCACATCATCCATATACACATGAACACATCCTTACATGGACAACTTACCGAGATGAGAGAACGATCGCGAGAAAGATGGAAAGGAGAGGTGCACGCGTCGACCGGAGAAGGAGATGAGAGACCGGAGACCTCCTCTATTACTTATGTAACATCCAAAGCAAGTTTTACATGCTAAAAATGGTGAATGGGTGGAGAAATTGAGGTGGGAAGGAGAAGATGCCAACTAGATCTAAGGAGGAAGAAGAAGGGGAAAGTGAAGTGTGGGGTGGTGGATGTGGTCACACATGTGCACATAAAGAGCTGTCCTAAAAAAATCGACACATCCGTGGGGCACACGGCCCTAGTGCGCCACAGGGAGTACAAACATCTGTGGCGCACCATGCCATGTGCGCCACGGATGCTCCTACTCCCTGTGGCGCACTAGGCCGAGTGCGCCATAGATGTTTGTGGCCGTTTCACAGCAGAGGGGGTGTGCGCTTAGGCGTAGCGCACCCCCCCATGTGCGCCACAGATGACACTAACAACCGTGGCGCACATGACTATAGTGCGCTACAGATGTTTGGCGTGTGGCCAACAGGGCCCTGGCCCACACACATCTGTGGCGCACTATAGTCATGTGCGCCACGGTTGTTCTAGTTACTAGTAGGGCACTGCCCACAGGTGAGCCACGCCTGTTTTAGCCGTGGGGCACTTCAACCATGTGAGCCACGGATGTGCTGATTACCTATAGCCGTTTTCCTAGTAGTGGAACTGCGATGGACCTAGATTCAGTCCATATAGAGTGAGTGTGCGCACCACCATTCCTTAGGCGGGAATTCGGTGACCCTTCCTGCCAAAATATTAGGGGAAGAGGTCAGTGCCACTGTAAAAGGGGAGGCACTCCTACCTTAGAAGGGGATCGATCCTTGTGATCAAAACCCTAGAGATACATCAACCATTGTACGCTAACGAATCACTACAAGTAATACAACAAAGTAGGAGTAGGGATCTTACCTCCTCATGCAGGTCTCGAACCTGGGTAAAAAACTATCGTGTTCTCTCTCTTTCATGTGCGAGCTCCATTGCTGCCTTCGTTGCTAATAAGATCTGAACCCGTGTTTAGCCTCCTCTCGAACTCATGGTTTCGTCAGACCCCTTGTTCCTTTATGGGAGGAAGTCTCCGATAGATGTGACTACATAGTTGTTCCTGTTGGAAAAACTAATCTAGCAGGCATTCCGACAACCATTGCCCTGCGTCCCGCGCATCCTCGCATCCGCAGAAAACGATAAAACCACCCTAGAAACAACCATATAACCAGCAAATTGCATTCTCACCCCACGCGGTCAAAACCATCATGATGATCTAGCACATGGCCAAAGTTACCCGCCCTCCCCTCCCTGGGTTCAGCTACAACATGAAGAAAAAAAGGAACAACTCAATGAACAACTTATTATCCAAGGAAAGCATAAAAAGCAGGCAAACCTGAAGCTCGCCTGTCATCTTCAACCTCCAGAGCACACCCAAAAATTCCATGTAAGATCAATCTTTCACCCTCTAGCAAACCTGAAAAATAGGTGTCAAAAAGAGAACAACAGTAGGAGAAGTGTAGGTACATTTCCTTTCAAACCTAAACACATCTTCCTTCCTCTATTTTGACCATGAAGGGAGGGGAGGGGGAAGGGTGTAAAACCACATGAAATTAGATAAATTTCCAGGAAAACAAATGTTCCAATCTCTATTCTGACCATGAAAATCTACATGTATTTTTTTGAAGGGTGAACAGTGAGGTAAACCCCGCGCTGCACTTTTTATAGTGATATTAAAGGACTAAAGGTATGTTATAACATGGCACAGAACATAATAGAATTATAGATTTTCCATTGGAACTGGTCTTGTAGCCAAGATTCAAAAGCTTGGGAATTTTCTTCTTCATTTTATAGCTAACCTATCTTAGCTCTTGATTAAATATGGCTTTCCATGCTTCAATGCATGGTCTTTGGTTCTTTATTATTTTATTATTTCTACAGATCCAGATACCCTAGGCTACAAGGATTATAATCTCCATTGCAAAAGGAACAATTATATTTTGCATTAAATCAGTAAAAGCTTCAAACACCGAGAAGTTCCTTGTTCTTAGTGATTAAAAATGATCCCAACAAGAGGAAGCAAATGGGTAGTGCCAGAATAGGTGAGCCAATGTTTGTTCTCCATGATAGTTCAAGCTAGAACAATTTTAAGAGAGAAGAGAGAATTGTTGCCTACCAATAAGGTTCTTGGTATTTAATCTATCCAGCAGAAGTAACAGAAGAACTTCTGATTAGGCCAAAAATAGGAGTTCCAGACCCAGGAACAAAACTACATGTATCACTGCCTATTTCCAACACTATAAACTATCTTTCTCACTTCCTATGTCCAAGATTGTAGATATTTCTGTCCCTACCTATGTCCAAAGTTGTACAAATGTAATCATGAACTCTTGAATTAAAAATCCTGCATGTAGAAATAGAAAAATAGAACTCTTTGTTATTTATATATCATAGTTTCAGAGTAAATTAGACAGAAAAAATATGTTGTTCTGCCTACCCATAATAACACATGTAAGTAGGTTGAAGGGATTACTCATCCCATCATAAATAATTTACCCACAACTTTTGGATAAAGTTATTCACTTGCTGTAAATTGATAAACAACTGACACTTTGCATAATTTGCTTGGCATGAAAAGATAAGCAAAAATGTATATGAACCTTAACTTTGAACCTCAAAACGATGAATCTCACACACATGGTCATGTGCAAGAAGCCGGAGGTGAGGTTGAAGCCCATGAGCAGATGCAACTATTTGTACAAGGCAACAACTCTCGCACGCTTTGCCAAGTGCAAGTTCAAAATGTAGGTGTTATACTACAAATTATTAAATGTTTGTACTTGTATCTATCAAAAAAGTTATCCATGGAAATTCAATTCAATTACCCATGCTAATAGCACTAAATTATGGATACATGCTAGATAAAACTATCCATACTTATTTAGTTCAGTTACCCATGCCTACAAGCTCTAACTTACTCTTCGAACCTCAAGGTGATGGCTCTCACACATATGATCAAGTGTAAGAAGCTGGAGGGGAGGTTGAACCTCATGAACAAATGCATCTATGTGCAAAAGGAGACAGATCTCACACGCTTGGTCAAGTGCAACTTCAAAATGCAGGTGTGGTATATCCTACATGTTATAAATGTTTGTACTTGTATCTTTAGGAAAAGTTAATGTCCATCCATTCCATAATATAAGATGTTTTAGCTTTTGTGGAATGTATATAAGGAGGCTAGATACATTTGTTCAACAAAAGCTAAAACATCTTATATTTTGGAACAAAAGGAGTACATGGTAACTAAGTTAAATTACCAATGCTAGTATCACTAAATTACACACATATGCTAGATAAGGTTATTACTTATTTAATTATGTTATCCATGACTAGAAACACTAACTTATCCAACCGGAATGAAGTTAGAAAAAATGAAGTTAAAGACAAGAATAATGATCAAGTAATTAAACCATAAAAAATTCAAGTATATTGTTCCTAAGCTACACTTGCTAATATTTACACTAAAAATTACCTCATTAAAAGTAGGGGTAAGTAGCCCACTAGTGAACAAACTAACTTATCCATGCACTAAAAATTAAGTTTTCCACCAGTAAACATTGAAGTTACCAATGCTTTTCCTAATAAGTTACCTATATGTTTTCTATAAACTAATGAAAAGTATCCCATGCAGGTGACACGCATATTATAATGCATAGTAATAGTGAAGACGATTTACAAGAAGCTAAAACAACAACATGTGGAGGCATTGGGGAGCTGGAGGGAAACACTGTTGGGTCCAATGAAGATAATTGGAATGAACATAGAGACAATGCCTAGTCCACACCGCATCCACCCACTACTCATATGTTTTTTGATAGTTTTGAATCAGCAAAGAAACACTACAGAGCGTATGTGTAGAGGAAAGGGTTCATAATAAGGATACATTGGTCGAGCAATGGGAAATATGGCGAGTATAACAAGGTGAACATTGTGTGCACAAAATTAGGGAAAATTTATGAAGCAAAAGAGGACACGTAGAATCCAGAGGGTGAAGTCAAGAAAAGAAAGAAAGAACACATCCAAGGATAGCTTGTGCAACACGTATGTAAATAAAGAAGAAGGATGGGTGGTTTTATGTTCGAGATTTCTCTGATGATCATAACCACCCATTGATCATAAAACAACCTCTAACAAGGTTCCTGCGTTCACACCACAACATACCAACCGAAAAAATATATTTCTTGAGGCTTCTATGGGAGTGCAAAATTCCTACAAGCCGGTAGATGCAGCTAATGGAAAAGTTTTATGGGAAACTTAATGACATTCCATACATAGATAAGGATGTGGCAAACTTAAAAGCATCTTTCAAATATGACACAAATAATTATGACATGCAAGACACATTATCATTATTTGAAGAAATGAGGGTTGAAGACAAAGATTTCTTCTAGAAAATAAAGCTGCTAAAGAGGACATGATTGAGAACATCTTCTAGGTGGATGGTGCAGCACGTTGTGCATACAAGACATGCTATAATGATAGTATATCATTTGACACAACATATCTAACAAACAAATACAAGATTCCATGCGCTCCATTCATAGGGATAAGCAATCATGGGTAGTCAATACAATTAGTGTGTGGATTTGTTCGACAGGATCTGAGAAGCACCTTCGTGTGGCTGTTCTAAATGTTCAAGCTTGCGATGCGAGGAATTGCACCCAAGAATATAATTATCGATCAGCACACTACAATGAAAGTTTCTATCCATGTTGTTTCCCAGATGCAAACCATAGAAACTATAGATGGCATGTCATTCAGAATGCAACATAGAAATTGGGAAGTTTTATGGCCACACATCCTGAATTGCTTAAAGCATTCAATTCTTGTGTCAACTACAGTTTTACACTGGAAGAATTTGAGATGACTTGGGTTACCATGATACGAGAACAAAAGGTAGCTGACAATGTGAATATCTTTGGGTTGTAGGAACAAAGGAAGGTTTGGATACCAACCTACTTCATGCAGAACTTTTATCCCTTCCTGCATACCATGATGAGAAGTGAAGCATTCAATTATGTCCTCAAGTTATACATAAAGTCGAGTAACACACCTTTTGAATTCGTGCAATAGTACATGTAAATCCAATACAAAATTCTGAATGACCGGTTGAAGACAATGTCATATACTGCTCTAGCGGACTCATCTTGCATGCGTGGAAACGCAATGGAGAGACAGGTGGCAGAAGCCTACACAAGGAACATTTTCAACATGTTTCAGAAAGAGATGCCGATGATCTTAATGTACCAATATGACGCCTCAACGACTACTGTTTCAAGCTCAACATAAGAGGTCCACCATTTGCGCACTATGGATATAGAGACTATGAGGCGTTCGTAAATTGGCTAATTTTTTTTAAATAATACATTTTTTTTATTGAATTGCACAAATAATACACAAAACGGATAAATTGCAAATATGTTAGTCGGTCGTCCGTTCGACAGACGACAGACACGTTTCGTCCGTTCAACGGACGACACGCAGCCTTCGTCCGTTCAACGGACGAAACAGTGCCTTCGTCCGTTTAACGGACGACACACCAAGAGATACCCAGCGCAGCAACAACCTGACGACCGACCTGTATCGTCTGCTCAAAGGACGAACCCATCTGTCGTCCGCGCAACCAACGAAGGAGCTCTGTCGTCCGTTGAACGGACGACGGACGGACAGAAATGAAAATTGCTAAATTTACGTATTATTTATGAAAATGAATAAAAAAAATGTATTATTTAAAAAAAATTAGCCGTAAATTGGGAAGACAATACCTACTCATGCAATTGTTACAAATGCAAGCATGATGGTGTGTTGTGCTGCCATGTCATAAAAGTAATGATAGAACTGCAAGTTCATCAAATTCTAGAAGCATACATATTGGAAAGTTGGACATGGGACACAAAATCTGTCCTAAGAGAAAAAAGGACGCAGGTCATCCCGACAAGCAGCAAATGTTGGAAGAGGCAAGGAATATGATGATGTTTGAATCATGTAGAGATGAATTCAGAAAAATATGCCAAGTGGGAGTGAAGACATAGGATGGAAAAATGATGTTCACACTCACTTGAAGGCAATGAAACAAGAACTACACATAATAACAAAGAGAGATCAAAATAAGGCAGAAGAAGCCGAAGAAGAACGATTACTATGTCGTCCTTTAGTGATCCTAACATGTGCATGCCACCATCAACAACTTCCCAACCAACTACGCAGCAGGCAATCATCTATCGGGGGGTGTCCTAGCTAGAAGCACCTCGGGATCACACATTTCATCCAACAAACATGTAGAGAACCCACGACTATGAATTAGAAAAGGGCGACCACAACAGATAGGAAATAAAAATCAACTTGACCTTGCTACAGAACAATTGAGATATTGTAGCTTCTGCATTTCTAGAGAACACACCAAGACCAAGTGCAAGGAAAGACTATATTTGGTTGGATACACACCTCAAGGATATCTCTTTGCATATTTTCCCATTTTGGAAGACATCCCTACCTTATAACACAATATTATACCGTGATCCTTTGAATTTGAGCTTAACTTCTTCAAGTAATGTATATGGTTGACAGAATATATTCGTGGCCATATGTATTCCTCATGTTAATTTATTGATGCCCTTACCATATGTATGCAACACTAGTAGGAAAACCCTTATAGTGTTCATTTTGCCAGTGGTGTCCATAATATAATGCACGACATCACTTGCAAACATAGTAGTAACGACGTTGAAATATTTAGGAATGCCACGATTAAAACCTAATAGTGGGGTCCGCGTATAAATAAACACTACCAATAGGAGGGGTCCCTATATGTAGTCGGGACAAAGGTAATAGTGGTGTTGGATTCAGGTGAACGCCACCAATATGTACACTAGTGGTGGCATTGGATTTAGTTAAATGCCACAGGTACCGACCATCCCGCACCTGGCCACTGACACACTCGATTAATTATAGATCTTTAATTCTTCTTCGTTATCCTAACACCCCGACTCCATCTCTCTCATTCACACCACGAGTATCGATGCACCTCATCCTTTCTACCCCCTCACCCTGCCGCTGCCGCCCGGCATCGGATACCCCACTGATCTGCTCCTCACCGTACCTCTCTTCCTATCCCAGCACCCATGACTGCGCCCAACCATGCGCATCCACCGCCACACTGGCCACATCAGGTGTCTTCACTCGATTTGACGTCGCCGGTCACTAAACCTCTCCCTCCTCAAGCCGCCGGTCACTGGAACCTTCCCGTCTCCGAGCCTTGTCACCGACCACGCACGTCTGCCACCACCTTGGCTGCATCTGATGACTGCTCAATTTGCCGCCGCTAGTCACTGCAACCTCCCCATCCCTGATCCACCGGTCGCTGCAACCTCCCCATTCCCGAGCCATCGATCGCTGCAACCTTCCCATTGTCGAGCCTTGTCACCGTCCTCATAGTGAGCCACCCTCCATGCCTCCCCCTTTTATAGAAATTTAGAAATTATATATGTATATGGTAGATAATGATCTTATAAATTATAGATATAGATATGTTAGATCGTGTTTTAGAGATAGTGTTTAGATACTAAACTTGGGCTCAAATTATAGATATAGAAATGTTAGATAGTGCTTTAGAGATAGGGTTTAGATAATAAACTCGGGCTTAAATACTTGATATAGGAATGTTAGATAGTGCTTTAGAGATAGTGTTTAGATACTCTACTTGGGCTCATATTCTAGATATAGGAATGTTATATAGTGCTTTAGAGATATCAAATTTTGGCTCAATTTTCTAGATATAGGAATGTTAGATAGTGATAGTAAAGGTAGACATTTCTCTCTACTTCATGTTTATTTTGGTTGGTTTTCCGTCCAAGGGTCGATGATTACACTATGACACAATCTAATGAGAAAAGGTGCCCATAAGTGTTGGGGATATTCTAAATGGGTATCACCATTGCATGTCTCTAATCCGGATAACCCGGGTGGCCCATAGTCGGTAGTAGGGCCTATGGCCTGCTGGACGGTCTGTATAGATGGATCTAGAAGGGAGGCACATGCCGGATAAAGGAAGGCTACAGAGGTGTCACCAGCGTACCCGGAGACTTGGAGTGCAAGATCTGTTGGACTAGTTGTGTACCGTGTAGGACTCTGTAACCTGTCCAGCTAGTACTTTGCCTGTAACCCTAGGATCTGGCGACTATATAAGCCGGACCTAGAGGATCCTTTAGGGCAACGATACAACTCATACCTCGCACAGCGAACCGATCCCTGTAACTCGGCGTATTGCCATTATAGTGATTTATAGCAGGAGTAGGATTCCGCCACCATCGTGGGATCTGAACCTAGGTAAGCTGTGTTACCTCATACCCGCCAACCTTCCACCTTACCTCATGTCTCTAAACATGCACTGTGAGGACCCCTCCATGGTGTACTCGTCGGCAATACCACGAAAGATGGCGCCCACCATGGGGCAAGAGGTGCTTCAGGCTCTACAACGGGCGAGGTTAAAGCTCTTCGCGGGAATCGGCAAAACCGTAGCCATCGGCAGTGTTCTCTTCTCCGGCAAAGTTTCGATCGTCCCTCCCGACGAGTTCTGGATCCCGGCGAAGACGAACCCCACCCACTGCTCGATTATCCCAACCAGGGACATCCACCTCTTCATCGGCGAAACTGACTTGGGCACTAGTTCCGTGGAAGCCAAAGGATCGTCAAGACCCACACAGACTGCGTACGAGAAGGATACGTTCATGGAAGGATCGAAGTCGGATCTCTCTTTGGAGTTTGCCGGCTTAGATCGGAAAAATTCAAGGCCCACCCAAACCGCCCCTGTGCAGGATATAATGGTGGAAGTTCACTGCAAATCCGCCAGCTTCGCCCGTGCATCTGGAAAGTAGGGATACTAGTTCGTCGGCGTGGTGACCATCTTCGATCTAGCGCATTGCATTCAGAGAGAGGGTAAAAACCCACGCAATTACCTAGCCAGGTGGCTCCGTATACGTGCCGATCTAGAAAATTACCACATTGATGATGCTATTTATCACATTGTGGAAGGGCTAGACCATGGTACACTTCTCCGGCATACACTAAGGCAGCAACAGGCCTCGAGACTCCTCACTTTCGAGGGCATGGTTGACACTGTCAATAACTACACGGCTAGCTCAGGTAGTGCTCGCAGCCGAACCCGGCACCCCGCCGCATCAGCCACCACCACCACCGCCTCCAGTCAATGTCCTTGCAGCCTCAACATCTTCTTCTGTCGTCGAGGAAGCCCCCGCACCCTTCGACTCCGTTTTGGACGTGCTCTACGCCGACATAAGCATAGACTCGGAGGAGATGGATATCAACCCGGAGGATCTCGACTCTGCTATGCAGGAGATGGAGGAGGACATCAAGCGCAAGAGCAGGACAACAAGGCCATCACATCCCTAGAGGTGTTTTTCGCAATTGGGAGTGTGATGGAAGAAGATCTTGAGGTTTGTGGCGCTCTCGGCAAAAATCTTGCTGAAAGCAAGGCTGTTTCCGCGCAGGATATCCGCCTGCTTAAGCAGCTCCTCAAGACCACATGTGGGCGAAGTCGGCGCTACACCAGGAGCCATAGCTTAGCCACTCGATGTAAGCACCGGGTAGCCAATCTTTGGAAACTCTAGTGGCGTATTGGGTGAAACGGCTCCGCCTACGACAGAAGTTCCTCCTTCCACCATTTCCTTACCAGTGGCATCCTTAGCCAGAGCTTCATCCACTTTGTAGGTCGTGCTTTCTTGTGTCGCCTTCTCACCGACAATGGAAAGTTCTATGGCAACGTTGAGGATCCCCTGAGAAGGAGCTGGATCCACTTCCATGGTGGAAGGTTCAAACGTTATCTTTGCTGGAGAGTTTGTCGGAGCGGTAGCAGGCTGGACGCTTGGAGTCGGAGGGGCAATGGCGGTAGAGGATTGACTAAACATTTATTTGTTGTTTTGAGAAGCCCCCAATGTTTTGGAGGTATTCTTCAAACTGATACTTGCCTTCTTCCTGAAATGTGCAAAAGTATAAGTATAGGAACAAGACAAGCAAGAGACAATGTCGGATGTTAAGAGCTTACACAATGGTTGGTGCTCTGGTCAACGGGATACCAATCATTCTTCTTTTCTCCGCCTCCAGGGAGGCGGTGGATCTCTGGGAGGCTCCACCCTCCGTCTTCTTCATCTTGCTTCCGTCGGCAGTGTCAGAGGTGGAGCTCTGCCGCTTTTGCACCAACGGGACATCATCGTCGGACACGATGGTGACTTCCTTCATCTTGGGGTCGTAGACTAGGATAGCCATGCTACCTTCGTCTAGAATCTTTAGCTGCTAAGTGAATCCCAAAGTGTTAGATGCAATGGTTAAGGCTAGATGACAGAACTGGAGTATATGTCATATACGGAAAATAAACAAGTACCTCTGGGCACGTGCCACCCTCGAACATGTCATAGGTGATGGTGAAGCCATGCTTCCTGTCCTTCACCTTGACTATGTCCTTGAGGCGAAGTTTGACGGAGTCACTCAAAAATTTGTCCTCGGAGATGCGAAGGCTATCCTTTCTATCCTTGGAATATTCGTGCATCAGCTTCACGCGGTGCTGTAGAGGCTGAATCCGCCTGATGAACCAGCACATGGCTAGGTCCAACCCGGTTAGACCCGTCTCTACGAGCCACTCGATCCGCGTTATAGCGCGGGAGGCTTCATCGTGGGAGGGAAGGAGGACTTCGGATCTCCATGTCGGGGCTTCAGCGGCGGCTCCCTTGACAAAGTCCGGGTACGTTCTTTCTCGGCCAGCCAGAGGGATATCTGGGCTATAGAAATATGTCCTCTTCCAGTTCTTGCAGGACTCGTGGCCTATGATGTCGGAGAATAGCCGGCCAGGCCAGATCTTGAAGCTAATGGTTCCGCAATTTCTAAGTTCATCCTTGCTCACTCCGGCTTTCCTCTTGATGGTGAAGAAATATATAAACAGATCTAACCTAGGCCCGATTCCTATGTAACCCTCACAAAGCGCCGCGTAGTTACCAAGCGCAAGGATGCTATTCGGACACAGGTTCGGAGGATGAACCCGGTAGTGTTTAAGGACCTCTATGAAGAAGTCGGAGATTGGGAGGGAGATGCCGCGTACCAGTTGGGCTTTGAGGTACACCTTTTCTACGGCTAGGGGAGAAGGGACGACATCGCCGACCGGCCCCGCCCGCCAGACTAGCCCCTCCGTCGCGGGGAGGTACCCCTCTACGAGCATCTCATTGAGATCGCCTTCGGTAATATCGGAGCCGCGCCATTCCCCCTTGTGGGAATCGGCCTCCTCTTCCAGCAGTTCCAGACCTGCTGTAACATGGTCACCGCCGGTGGTTTCCACCACCGAGGAGCGCGGCACTACCACGCCCTCTGGCAGAACATGGACGGAGCTTGTCGGCTTGGTCGTGTCCTCGCCCGATGCCGCCATGGATGGACTAGTGCTGCTGCTTGCGATTCGTGCAATGGGAGGTTGGCTGTGAGATTGGATGGAAACGCTAGGATTTTTCATCTGTGCGCGCGGAGAGCTCAAGGAGGCGTTTTGTCACGACCCGGAATAAGGTCTAGACAAATACCATATCCTCATCTGATATAAGCCTAACCTAAATTCCGAAGAGCGCAGGGAAAGATCAGTAACATTACAGAACATACAAACCATACATTAATAAGGTAAACTCTTAAGAGAGTTACAAACCAGTCATACAAGCCAGGGGTCACAGACCCATCATTACAACAAACAACGGAAGCAAACAAGTTGTTCTAAACAACAAATTTAGCAAAGGGCCTAAGAGGCCATAAACAGAAGTAGCGACCCGTCCATAGATCCTAGGCTGCTTCCCGGGAACCCCAACTACTTGTCGACTTCGACGTAGAAACCACCTTCAATTGGAGTAGCATCATCTGTAGAAAAACATCAACGAAGCAAGGCTGAGTACAGGGTGTACTCTGTAATATTATGGCTAGTGGAGTTATTTTTGCACAAAGCCATCTTTTGTTTTCAAAACAAGAGGGAGAAGAAACTCGTCTAGTCAGATCATTTTCGAAAGGGGATAAGAAGACTTCAACTCTAACTCTTAAAATCATCTCTGATATCTACCGAGAACCATCATCAACTGGATCTCTCTTCCTGGACTACCCCCTCAAACAACCCCGAGAAAGTAATCCGGATCTCACATTAGTTGACAAGTTTTATCATTCAGTTATAGTTATCTATGATCTTCACGTCCGTTCCCAAGTCATCCATAACCGTGGACACGGCTTTTCGAAAAGATTTATAACCCTGCAGGGGTGCACAACTTTACCCACACGTACCAACCGATTCTTAATGCCAATATATTAGCCCTCTTCCTTGGAAGGCCGATAGAGAGTGGTTGACCACGACCTTTACCTTCGCCGAGACCATGAGTCACGCACTAGGGAGATGCCGCCATAACGGGTCAAGTCCCGAAAAAGGTCCCTAATGATGTGTGCGGGGTTCAATATTATGGATGCCGGGAATCTCTTATTCCCGACCACGCTTACCTACCTGTTATGAGTGCACCTCCTTCACCTCCATTCAAGAACAACCAAGATGCGTATGTCAAATGGAAAGCCCGAACTATGTGACTCATGGAATCTACTAGGCAAGTTAGTGAGTCGAGGGGGTTTCCAGGCCCCCGTGTGGTTGTACGCTCGTCTTGGTTCAAGAGGCAAGAACATCGGGTCCTAGGGGTGGCAAGTATGGGACTACAAAAACCACATCCCACGTGGCCTCCCATACAAGCCTTAACATGTTTATCATCCACTTCTGATCACATCACCACACCCTACCATACTAGATTCATTCGCATCTCCGGTGCATCACATGAATGATCAGCATCAGACCACTAAGCATGGCTAAGCTTGACTTAACTGTGGCACTAGAGATGCTCATAAGACAAACCCTAGTTATGCTAGGAGTGGTGGATCAGGTATTTAGTTCACAAGGGGAAACATGCATCAGATAGGATTACTCTATCTACTGATAAAAGACTGTTGAACCGAATGCATATGACAAGGATGAAATACTTTGTAAACATAGGATTCATATGTATGAGTGTGGCTTCGCTTGCCTTGTCCGTTGTTGGACTGATACTGCTCTTCGATGGCGTTGACTTCAGCTTCGGGTTCGGTTCCTATTCGCGAAGAACCAATCACCGGAAAAGAGAGAGGAACATTCAACACATGGAATGTGCAATGCTCATACAATATGGATGATATGACAAGTTAAATAATGTCGAAATTAACCCTAGAACATGCTTGGTCACTTTAAAGGGGGTCCGAGATGTCCAAACCCTAAAACAGGGGGGATCATCGGAATCACCTTTGGGGTTCAATTGGTTCTTCTAATTAAACTTGCTATCAAAGTTTATTAACAATGTATGATTATAGCTTAGTTAGATTGGTTTCATTTTTTTGATCATTTTGTTATATTATTTGTATTTTTCTGATTTAAAATGAATTAGTTATGAATTTCCCAAATTTTAATTCATTTTAAATAATTTTTGGAATATTTGAAATAATTTCCAAACTTGGGCCCACATATCAGATTTTTAATCATTTTAGAAAATATTTATAGAAAATAATAAAATCCTGACAGGCAGGGCCCACCTGTCATACATTTTCCATTTACTGAAATGATTTACAAAAACATTTCAATAAAAGAAAACAGGGGAATATGACCTCATGCTGACGTCAGCAATGGAGGTGCTCTCAGATCGAGCAAGCCCCCAACGATCTGCTGCGCCCGGGGCCTCGTGAGTGGGATGGTTGCGAAGAGGGGTTCAAGGCGGACCTGATAGCGGTTGTGCCGCCCTCAAATGGTCGCTGGAGCAGCAGGTGCAACGACGACCGACGACGAAGCTCGTGGCTGGTCATGGGGAAGGAAGACCAGAGGGCTAGGGAGGAAGGGAGAGAACTGGCATGCTCACGAGCTCACCAGCAACGCAGCGGAGGGGTCGGCAAGGCAAGGCGTGCACGGAGGGCGCCAGAATCGATGAAGTTTGCGGCGTCCAGAGCTCGGGGAGGTGAAGTCGATGGCAACGATTGGAAGCTCCTCACGTCGATTCCTTCTGCAAGGCTGCTCACCACGGTGAGGCGAAGCTTCCAGGCCGCACGGCGAGGCTCGGGGCAATCGGAGACGACGGGGCACGGCGGAGCCCGAGGCTAGGGTTCCGTCGAGTTTGGGGAAAAACTACAGAGGCCACAAGAGAGGGTGAGATGGGTATGGGGAGGAAGAGCTCGACGCGGCGGACCTTATCCTCATCCTCGCAGGCGGCGGCACGCATCGCAGCATCGGCGAGATCGACGACAAGGATGCTGCCAGGCAGTTGCTTCGCCGGCAGCTCGGGGAAGAAGAAAAGAGGAGGACGGCGAAGGGGTATGGGCCAGATAGGCTAAGGTGGGCCGGCTGCTGGGCTGCAGCTCGCGCACTAAGCGGCGGGTAGGAGGAGAAGGGAAGATGGGCTCGGCCCAGAGAGGGTTAGGGGTAGTTTTTATTTGCAGATTTCTTTTTATATTTATGTTTTCTAATTTCTTTTGTAAATTCCATTTGTAATTCTGTTTTTAATAATTTCAAATCACAGAAACTTTTATATCATATCTGAAAACACTAAGGGGCCCTCAACACAATTTGGGCTCCATTTGTTTTGAGAATTTTAAAAATATAGAAACCATTTGAATTAATTCAAAGAGAGAGGGGAATTAGGGTTTAGGGTTTTGTTGGTTCTTTCTTGATCAAACCAAAGTGCAAGTGTTATGCATGCAATGCTCAAACATATCTTATTTATATTACACAAAAGGTGGTATGTTACACGTTTGCTGGAGGAAGAAGATGATGCGAGGAAGAATGCGGTGAAAGGATGAAAAAAGACATGGCGCTCCAGAGTGAGAGCCTGATTGTGCAAGTCCTAGAAAGTCTGGAACTTGAAGGGCAGCAACTCATAGCGAAGTGCAGGGTTAAGTCCCTTATGGAATAGCTCTTGCTTATCTTCATCATTGGTCACATCCCTGGTTGCATAGCGAGCCATGCGAGTAAACTCACGCCCATAGGTTTCAATATCCTTGCGCCCCTGAGTCAGATCCAGAAACTCCCTCCTTTTGAGATCCATGACGGTATTAGGGATATAAGAGGCACATAATGCTGCAACAAAATCCTCCCAGGTAACAACATGTCCCTGATGTTGCAGATTCAGAAAACTTTCCCACCAAACACCAGCCTCACCTTCCAGTTGTTAGGTGGCGAAGTTGACGCGGTCAGCGGGACGAACACGAAGAGCACTGAACTTGCGATCTATGGTGCGAAGCCAATCATCAGCTTCAAGGGGCTCCTTGGAGTGGGTGAAGATTGGAGGAAAAGAGGGGATGAAAACTCCAAGTGTGACACAGTCGTCAGGACGACGTTCAGTGTTCTGTGCCACACGCTCCAGAAGGCGTTCATTCCTCAGACGACTGGTCTCAATGTTTTTGAGAACCTCGGTCATTGTGGGAGGTGGCGGAAGTTCCTATTCAGCATTGTTGTTTCCTCGACGGCCAATAGAACCACGAGTACCAGACGACATCCTGAGGAGAAAACAGAAACCATGAGAATGGATTCACCAAAAAGGATACATCAAAGGATGACGAAAACCATATCAAAAGATCATGGTAGAGGTGAACATGTGGATAAAGATTATATCAATGCATTAAGTATGGCAGTAGAACAAGCATACGAAACGTATACGCTACCAACTTAGATACAAACCATAACGATGGAATGCTAGCATGATATGGTACCAACAAGTCTCAAAAGAAAAGAGAGCGGGATTATAGGCATCCTTAGCATAGTTGAAAAACAATGCTTCAGTTGCACATATATATCTTGGAAACTCTGAGCCTTGCAACCAAGTACAGAGTACTAGGAAAACAACCCAAACCCCTATATCCTAGAAGGTTGAAATGATAGACGAGAAGTGAAAACTTTGCAAATCAAACGAGATAAGATAACTGAGCAATAGAACAACCTTGAGTAAGGAGTAAAAAGAGTCCTATTCAGATTTTTGGAAATAGTTTTTAACTTTCAAGTAGTTTTCTCAAACTCTAGACTCAACATCGACCAGCTAGAAGGGTTTCCTACAGGCAGTCCTGCTCTGATACCAAAATCTTTCACGACCCGGAATCAGGGCTAGACAAATACCAGATCCTCATCTGATATAAGCCTAACCTAAATTCTGAAGCGCGCAGGGAAAGATCGGTAACATTACAGAACATACAAACCATACATTAATAAGGTAAACTCTTAAGGGAGTTACAAACCAATCATAGAAGCCAGGGGTCATAGACCCATCATTACAACAAACAACGGAAGCAAACAAGTTGTTCTAAACAACAAACTTATCAAAGGGCCTAAGAGACCATAAACAGAAGTAGCGACCCTTCCATAGATCCTAGGCTGCTGCCCGGGAACCCCAACTACTCGTCGACTTCGACGTAGAAACCAACTTCAGTTGGAGTAGCATCATCTATAGAAAAACATCAACGAAGCAAGGCTGAGTACACGGTGTACTCTGCAAGACTTATGGGTAGTGGAGTTATTTTTGCACAAAGCCATCTTTTGTTTTCAAAACAAGAGGGAGAAGAAACTCGTCTAGTCAGATCATTTTCGAAAGGGGATAAGAAGACTTCAACTATAACTCTTAAAATCATCTCTGATATCCACCGAGAACCGTCATCAACTGGATCTCTCTTCCCGGACTACCCCCTCAAACAACCCCGAGGAAGTAATCCGGATCTCACTTTAGTTGACAAGTTTTATCATTCAGTTATAGTTATCTATGATCTTCACGTCCGTTCCCAAGTCGTCCATAACCGTGGACACGACTTTTCGAAAAGATTTATAACCCTGCAGGGGTGCACAACTTTACCCACACGTACCAACCGATTCTTAATGCCAATATATTAGCCCTCTTCCTTGGAAGGCCGGCAGAGAGTGGTTGACCACGACCTTTACCTTTCTTTTGCCGAGACCATGAGTCACGCACTAGGGAGATGCCGCCATAACGGGTCAAGTCCCGAAGAAGGTCCCTAACGATGTGTGCAAGGTTCAAGATTACGGATGCTGGGCATCTCTTATTCCCGACCACGTTTACCTACCTGTTATGAGTGCACCTCCTTTACCTCCATTCAAGAACAACCAAGATGCATATGTCAAATGGAAATCCCGAACTATGTGACTGATGGAATCTACTAGGCAAGTTAGTGAGTCGAGGGGGTTTCCAGGCCCCCGTGTGGTTGTACGCTCGTCTTGGTTCAAGAGGCAAGAACATCGGGTCCTAGGGGTGGAAAGTATGGGACTACAAAAACCACATCCCACGTGGCCTCCCATACAAGCCTTAGCATGTTTATCATCCACTTCTGAGCACATCACCACATCCTACCATACTAGATTCATTCGCATCTCCGGTGCATCACATGAATGATCAGCATCAGACCACTAAGCATGTCTAAGCTTGACTGAACTGTGGAACTAGCGATGCTCATAAGCCAAACCCTAGTTATGCTAGGAGCGGTGGATCAGGTATTTAGTTCACAAGGGGAAACATGCATCAGATAGGATTACTCTATCTACTGATAAAAGACTGTTGAACCGAATGCATATGACAAGGATGAAATACTTTGTAAACATAGGATTCATATGTACGAGTGGGGATTCTATTGACTTCTCCGTTCTTGGACTAATACTACTCTTCGATGGCATTGACTTCAGCTTCGGGTTCGGTTCCTATTCGAACCAATCACCGGAAAAGAGAGAGCAACATTCAACACATGGCATGTGCAATTCTCATAAAATATGGATGATATGACAAGTTAAATAATGTTGAAATGAACCCTAGAACATGCTTGTCACTTTAAAGGGGGTCCGAGATGTCCAAGCCGTAAAACAGGGGGATCATCGGAATCACCTATGGGGTTCAATTGGTTCTTGTAATTAAACTTGCTATCAAAGTTGATTAACAATGTATGATTATAGCTTAGTTAGATAGGTTTCATTTTTCTGATCATTTTGGTATATTATTTGTATTTTTCTGATTTAAAATGAATTAGTTATGAATTTCCCAAATTTTAATTCATTTTAAATAATGTTTGGAATATTTGAAATAATTTCCAAACCTGGGCCCACATATCAGATTTTTAATCATTTCAAAACATATTTACCGGAAATAATAAAATCCTGACAGGCAGGGCCCACCTGGCATACATTTTCCATTTACAGAAATGATTTACAAAAAACATTTCAATAAAAGAAAACGGGTGAATATGACCTCATGCTGACGTCAGCATGACGTCAGCAATGGAGGTGCTCTCAGATCAAGCAAGCCCCTAACCATCTGCTATGCGCGGGGCCTCGTGAGTGGTATGGTTGCGAAGAGGGGGTCGAGGCAGATCTGATAGCGGTGGCGCCGCCCTCAGGGGAGGAAGGGGAGAGCACTGGCATGCTCACGAGCTCACTAGCAACGCGGCGGAGGGGTCGGCGAGGCAAGGCATGCATGGAGGGCGCCGGAATCGATGAAGTTTGCGACGACCAGAGCTCGGGGAGGTGAAGTCGATGGTGACGATTGGAAGCTCCACACATCGATTCCTTCTGCGAGGCTGCTCATCGCGGCGAGGCGAAGCTTCCAGGCACCATGGCAAGGCTCGGGCCGGTCGGAGACGACGGGGAACGGCGGAGCCCAAGGCTAGGGTTCCATCGAGTTTGGGGAAAAACTACAGAGGCCACGAGAAAGAGTGAGATGGGTATGGGAAGGAAGAGCTCGACGCGGTGGTCCTTATCCTCATCCTCGCAGGCGGCGACACGCATCACAGCGTTGGCTAGATTGACGGCAAGGGTGCTGCCGGGCAGCTGTTTCGCCGGCAGCTCGGGGAAGAAGAAAAGAGGAGGACGGCGAAGGGGTACGGGCGAGATGGGCTGAGGTGGGCTGGCTGCAGCTCGCGCACTGAGCGGCGGGTAGGTGGAGAAGGGAAGATGAGCTCGGCCCAAAGAGGGTTAGGGGTAGTTTTGATTTGCAGATTTCTTTTTATATTTCTGTTTTCTAATTTCTTTTGTAAATTCCATTTGAAATTCTGTTTTGAATAATTTCAAATCACGGAAACTTTTATATCATATTTGAATACACTAAGGGTCCCTCAACACAATTTGGGCTCCATTTGTTTTGTGAACTTTCAAAATATAGAAACCATTTGAATTGATTCAAAGAGAGAGGGGAATTAGGGTTTAGTGTTTTGTTGCTTCTTTCTTGATTAAACCAAAGTGCAAGTGTTATGCATGCAATGCTCAAACATTATCTTATTTATATTACACAAAAGGTGGTATGTTACACGTTTGCTGGAGGAAGAAGACGATGCGAGGAAGAATGCGGTGAAAGGATGAAAATCACCACGGTTACAATTTTATAGTACTCGGCATCAAGATTCGTGCAAGTTGATCGAACGGTTGCTGCTTGGACAGCGCGTGCGCGGAAATTTCGCCACGTTCCCACCGCCAGCGCCAACATTTCATATCCTTCGTGGGGGGAAAACGGCTATTATTGCGTTCTCTGCATGTGTGAGTTACGAGGCGTCGCTGAACTTTGGTCTACGTCGCTCTACTGACATACGCATGTGAACCATCCCATCTGAAGATTCCGGCATGGTCGGAATCAGTCCAGATACGAGAAGAGTACGATGGAAGATTCAGTAGTGCTCCGACTTATATGTTGAAGACGGAGAGCGTTGCAGGGTTCTTGGGAGGACTACAAGATATTGCTTGACGATTTTCTGACATCCATCTAGGAGGAGCATTTAATCTGAAGAGGCAAGACGGCGCAAGATCTTGGAGTTCTCTGGGGATTTTGTTGGGGATATGCTAAATGGGTATCACCATTGCATGTCTCTAGTCCGGATAACCCGGGTGGCCCATAGTCGGTAGCAGGGTCTATGGCCTGCTGGGTGGCCCAATTAGATGGATCCAGAAGGGAGGTCCATGGCGGATAATGGAAGGCTACGGAGGAGTCACTAGCGTACCCAGAGCCTCGGAATGCAAGACACGTTATACTAGTTGTGTTTCGTTTAGGACTATGTAACCTGTCCGGCTAGGACTTTGCCTGTAACCCTAGGATCTGGCGACTATATAAGCCGGACCTAGAGGAGCCTTTAGGGTAACGATACAACTCATACCTTGCACAGCGAACCAATCCCTGTAACTCGGCATATTACCATTATAGTGATTTATATCAGGAGTAGGAATCAGCCACCGTCATGGGATCTGAACCTGGGTAAGCTGTGTTACCTCATACCCGCCAACCTTCCGCCTTACCCCACGTCTCTAAACACGCACGGTGAGGACCCCTCCATGGCGTACTCGTCGGCAATACCATGGCAATAAGACCTTGTTGGATGTCCATGAATATCTTGCAAATTTTATTTGGTCTTGTAGGCACTCTTTTTTCCTTGTATGTCTTTCTCTGAGACTGCTACCTATCACACTTTCAGTTCATCCATGACACCTTGCATTTGTAAGATCACTTGCTTGCCTTTATTTTCCATATATTCAATTTTGGCTCAATTTCTAGATATAATTATTTCTTATATGTTGACTAAAAGTTGTATGAAATGTTGTTGTTTAACAACTTAATTAGTGTCATGTTGGAGCCGGAACCTAAGTTTCGTTGTGTTCACCAGAAACCCACAAGGACCCCGACTTGGGAAGCTCAGATCAAAGTGGATAACAGGAATATCTAGCTAGGTACTTTCAAGTCCCCGTGGCAGGCAGCCCGCACCCAGGACTACGCCGCGGTCCAGCACTTTGGGGCGAGAGCGGTCCTGAACTTTGAGGATGATCGTCGTGTGGCGCATCTGTTAGCGCCAGATGGCATGAGGATCTCCACAAGGGCCAAGGAGATGGAGCACCGGCAGGCAAAGAGGCATCTTGCGCGCCACCATCGCGAGAAGGATGACCCCTTGGTCAGGGATCTCCTAATTTATCCCCAGGTTATGGTGGCCTAGTATGAGGTACTAGCGAGAGCCATTAGAAGCGCGAGCAGGGAGAGGCTGGCCCATCCGACACACACCAGCAGGGTCATCCCGGCCGCTCCGGCACATAGCTGGACGACTCTTGCATCCTATCGTCCTTTTTCTGGGACCACTCGGATGACGACGAATGACTAACACTAGGTCTACTTGAGTTTAGGATATTCTCATGTGACTGTTATGCTACCTATCATACTACGTATATAGACTTATCATGCTACTATTGTACTACTTATATATGATGCTAGCTAATCTTATGTGTTATGTTGATATATTGTGCTACTATGATGTTGCTATTGTACTACTTATGTGTTATGTTGATATATTGTGCTACTTATGATACTTATCAAGTTAAAATGGTCTATATAACTAAGTTTGCATGATCTATATATGTATAATTAATGATGATGGGTGTGAGCATTGTGGTTACCAAGGGTGCAAGAACATTAAGGTTGCCATAGTACTCCCTTATGACTGCGAAGTTAGTACGGTATGTCCATTCACCAACAATCAAACTATATACCGTGCAACTGAATTACATGCTAATTGTTGATTTCTTATGATTTTGTATGCAGAACATACCCTGCAAGTCTAGAGTTTGGTCCTGGACCATTTCGATTGGCTTTTGTTGCAACAGGGACAATTTTAGGTCGATTTAAAGTCTCTAAAGCAACCTAGACCGACTTACACAGTTGAAGGTACGAACGAGGCAAACCGCACCTTTTTTAGTGGTCCGAGGTGGACTGAGATGGTCAATGCCTATGAGATGGATTTCCAGAGAAGTTATTCTTCTATCTCTATCAAAATCACATGACCTACTTTGACCACCGAAGCCCTGGGAAATCGCCAAACTCTAACATTTCAGATGACGAGATTCCTGCTGATTCTATTATGTATGGCACATATGTTGTCGATAATCATATTGAAGACTAGCAGTTAGTTCTATGTAGCTAGCGAGCTCAACTATATATATGTAGTTGACTATAATGATATGTCGTGAATATTCAATTGGATGCACCAGATTCCTGCTGCTACCATTTCTATGAATATATTTTGCTTTGTTGTGAATATTCAATTGGATGCACTAGATTTTTTTTTAATTTTCGAAAAATCACTTGTGGTGCTCAAAATAACATGAATACCACAAATAGGTATGTAATGGAGGCTTACAACAAATACCACTATTAGGATATGTAATGGTGGCGCTTGTAGTAAACACCACCACTAGATACACTACTAGTGGCGTTCGGTGTAGACACCACCACTATGTCCTACCAGTAGTGCGAGGTTAGTGGCGCCCGGGTTGAACACCATGAACTCCCTTTTCCGAACGCTGCCTCTAGTCCTTTTCCAACTAATGCAATGTAATTACCCAACACCTAGCTGTGAAGTTACCACACTTATGAATCACAAGTTATTCTCTTAATAGTGATATATTTATCCACCCAGTGTCAGTCGCCGGTAATGCTTGAAACACCTGGCCGGCTCGTTCACTTTATCATGTTTCCTCTTCCAAATCCTATATAACTCCCCCCACTAATTTTTAGTCCCCACTGCTACCTTTCCACCTCCTCTTCTTCCTATAAACCAATTTTTAGGCCTCCACCAGAAACTGCAGGTGAGTATCTGTCTTCATTGATGGTGGTTATCATGCTCGCCTTCTCAATTGCCCTAGCTTATATTTTTCTGCATATTTGGACCGATCAAGGAGAAGCTAGGGCATATATATCATCCACTGATCCATTGCTACTTTGATGTTTCCCTCGTGGCCAACCTATGGCCATGAAGAAGCGAAGTATCAGTTTGTTCTATCCTATTTTCTTTGATAAGGACAAACGATCATTTTACCCAGGTTTGGGCCGCCCTTTAGCTAAACCCTACGTCCTACTTTGGTGGATTATCCGGGATGGATACATGTATAAGATGAAGATCTCAGTGGTGCCGGGAATCCGCTTTCTCTCTATCTTCTACACTTCCTGTATGTCAACACCCGGATTTTTAATCCCAGATGTCTGTTATGCCATACATCGCAATCCCAGGATTACCATTTTTGCGAGACATAACAGAATTGGATACCACAGTACATCATCCATTACAAACCATACATAAGGTCTTACACAAATAGGGATCTCATGATCCAGTTCTTAATACAACTTCAAGCAGCGGAATACGTGATAATAACGGTAGCGTAGGCGAAGCACCATCATCGGGGTCACAAGCAATGCTGACGATGGGAGATGATCCTAGTTGTCGTAACCTTCCTGGGTCCATCCTCCAGGTACTCCTCTTCATAGTCTGGCCATGGGAATAGCCAGGGACAAAGCCATGAGTACTCTTTAAGTACTCACAAACTAATACTAACAAGTAAAAGGGGTTTTTGATAATTGGACACTAGGCTCTAGGGTTATTTTGAAAAAGCCAGATTTATCTCTACTAAGCTAAGAAGCAAGAGAAGCTAGTCAAAATTTTATAACTCCTAAGTAGGAAACTTGTATTTCATATCACAACCCTGTTGTGGTCAAGTCAAAGTCTCAATTCATTTCACAAGTCTTTTGAAAACATCTGACGGGGGAACAGTATGGCCACTCCAACTATCCATAACCGCGGACGTGGCTATTCGAATAGTTTGACACTCTGCAGAGATTGTACACTTTCACCACAACATTCTACACATCCGTCATGAACAAATCCTGAATTCACCATACTCAGTATGCGGATAATCAATCCTAACCTTTCAATTACACGCCCTAGTATAAGCACCTCTCGTGTGAGTTTGGCCTCCCAACCATGACCAACTGTCATCTTGGGTACTGCACAGGTGGACAATCTTGACAAGGTAGCCTCAGCTCAGACCTTGGTCGCGAGGGAACTAATACTAAGGTATATAAGTTTCCAGTCAAGCCCTACCCAATCTTCTGGTATTGTGGTTGTACGATAAAATTGGAATGGTATCGCATCCAGACAACCATCAGTTTTATAAAGGGATAAGGCTCATGCCTCAACATTTTCATCACCAAAATCATCTGGTGTTCGGAAACACATGTCAAAACATCTGAGTAGAATGATCCATCATTCTAAGGTTTTCATAACCATTTTCACCAAGTATTCCCATCTAATGTTGATCAAGTTTTATGCTCAGCACTAGCATCTACAAGTGGGGGTAAGCACTAATGGGGGATAGTAAACTAGTGTTGTTTCCACCAATTCAATCTTATGCCTTAGGATGACATCAAGATTTTCTAGCTTAGGCCAAATTTTATGCTCTTTATGCAACCTTCAATATATCTTTCTAGAATCTACAAGTCACTTAAGTCAACTCTAAGTTAAAGCTTTGATAAAGAAATAAAGTAGAGGGATTGCAAATAAAACTAGGATTGGTTTATCAAGTGAATATGATCACATATTCTTAAGGCATATAGTTGACATAGTAGCAAGTAAGTATTAGCTTTCCCAATTGCAAGTATAAGCTTGCATAGGTCAACTTGATTAGTAGGGCTTGCTAAAATAGAGTATCTTGCAAGTGTTATCTTGCAAGTATTGTCTTGCCTTGTGCAGAGCAGTGGTTGAAGTTCTCCTCGGCTTCTTCTTCGTAGTATCCTCCTTCCTCCTCGTATGCTTGGTCGGTACTAGCGTCTATGAATAAATACGAGGTACACAATCACCAAACAATACTTAACTACTTGCATTCATCACACACAAGGGTCCTATAGATGAACTAGCATCATCACTAACATTACAAAATTAAAGCTTGGTTTAATTCATTTTATTTTTAGAAAAGTAATTTCTACTCATTGAAAAACTACTTAAGATTTAATATTCTCCAAACCAAACATGGGATCATGTTGACACATGTCATCACCACATATTTTAGTCCATGGGAATGTGATTTAAAGTGGTGTCACAATTTAATAAGGTTTTCCTCTTTTATTTTAATTAATTGAAGTGGCTAGAAATGCCTATGTGGCATTCTTTTATTACTTGGTCATTATTTCTGTAGATAAACCTATATATTTTTATATATTTTGAAAGGTATGGTTAAATGTGATTTTTGAGAGTTGGAATCAACTCAAAAGCTATTATGGTTTAAATTTGAAAAATGTTTGAATGTAGAAAAGCTTCTGCCTTGTTATTTTTACCATGGATCATCTACAGATCCAAATGACTTGAATCCAACGGGCTTGGATAGGTCAACTTGATTAGTAAGGCTCCAATCTAGTTGGCTCCATTCTTCTCTAGAGGGGCAAGCTCCGGCGAAATTCCGGCGAAGTGCTGCTCGCCTTGCTTCGGGAACGGGGTGGCACGATCAGTGAGGAGAGGGGAGTGAGATGGTGTGCTCAATTCGGCTGGGGGTGGCCTCTATTTATAGTCGCGAAGACGAGACCGAACGGCATGGGCAGGCGACGGTGGTGACATGGCTACGGGCTACTAGAGGCATGGCCGGCGGTGCCGATCGCTTGGTGGTCTCCTGGCGATGCTCTACGATTTTAATGCGCATGTAGGGGCGGTGGCAAATGGTCTGGAACGTGCGATGCTCTATGCGGCCGAGGCGGCGTCTTCGACGGCGAGCGGTGGATGTGAGGCACGGGGCGGCAAACGGGGATGTCTGGCGGTCTCCTGGGTCGGTGGTGATCGTGTATGCACCCGGCGAGGGCAGCACGCGGTCTGTGGGCTTCGGTCGAGGGTGGCGCTCTGGCGCATGCTCGACATGGTTGCTGGCGAGCTGGGCACGGTCTGTGCGTGTGGACCAGGGGTTGGCAACGTTCGAGCGCTGGACATGGAGTGGTGGTGGGGTGTTGGCTTGCTCCCAGACAAGGTTGGCACAGCTAAATCTCCTTCTAGCTTGCTGTCTCCACTGGGGTGGCATGGTGAGCTTCGGTTGTTCACCATTGATGTCATTGCCCAGCTTACAGTGAGGTTAGTGCTTGCTTTAACTTGCTAGATGATTTACTGAGATGGTTGTGAGCTAGAGAGGGGACAAGTTAGGCTTCAATCACTGCTCACAATAGTGTTTAAGATTTTGATGATTTGTGTCTGCAAACTGTTTGATGAAATGGCCGCAAGAATTCAAGTTTTGAATTTTGAAAAGATTTTTGGTGGGTGTGCTAGGTTGGTGCTGGTGACTCTGTAGATGCTTGGGTTTTGAAAGTTGAGCTTGTTTGAGTGGTTTTTGAAAAAGTGGGATCTTCCCATATGATAAAGATTCAATTTTGAATTGTCATTTAAACTATGCATTTGAAAGTTTCTGGATGATCACAAAGTGGGCCTTGATACTTTTTTATGAGTACAATCAAGGGGTGCAAAGATCCAAACAAGTTTCTGTTAAGTTCTTAAAGTTTGGGACATCCAAAGTAGGTATGGGAGTTAATTTGGTCAAAATGACCATTCCCTTATCTTATTTGTTTTGATTTATTTGTCTTTGGGGAGAGTTTGGAAATGTTTAGATGATGTTTATTTCACCTAAGAATCCATTTACAAGCAAAGAAACACACAAACAAGGTGGTTCAAAAGAAATCAAAATTGGAATGCATACACACATGCATGCTTTCATATTTTTATTTAGAAAAGTTTTTGTTAACCCTAAATTTGATGATTAGAGTTTGATGATCCAAGTTTAGTATTTTTGGGATGTTACAAACCTTCCCCCCTTAAACAAAATCTCGTCCCGAGATTTGAAAAAGGACGAAAAAGATTACCTAGGATTTGAAGAGATTGGGAAACTCTGTCCTGATGTGATCTTCGCGCTCCCAGGTAGCTTCCTCTTGTGTGTGGTTGCTCCACTGAATCTTGAGAAACTTGATGCTTCGAGTTCGGGTAGTTCTGAAAGATTCTTCCAAAATACGGATGGGTACTTCAGGATAGGTCAGGTCATCGTTGATTTCTATGGTCCGGTGATCGATGTTTTTGAACACTTCGGTCTTCTCTGGGACTTCGAGGCACTTGCGAAGTAACGAGATATGGAACACATGTGCACGGCTGACATCTCTTCAGGTAGTTCCAATTGATACGATACTTCTCCTCAACGGTTCAGAATCTTGAAAGGTCCGATATATCTGGGGGCTAACTTTCCTTTGAGTTGGAAACGCTGCATTCCCTTCAATGGCGACACTTTCAGATAAACAAAATCTCCTAGGTTGAAGGCGAGGTCTCTACGTCTCTTGTCGGCGTAACTCTTTTTTCTGGACTGGGCAGTCTTGAGGTGCTCACGAATCTTGTGAACCTTCTCTTCTACTTCTCGTAGGATGTCGGGTCTGAAAATCTGACTCTCTCCTACTTCCGACCAGTTCAAAGGGGTGCGACACTTACTTCCGTTCATAAATTCAAATGGGGCCATTTGCAAACTAGCTTGATAACTGTTATTGTATGAAAATTCTACAAACGGTAGACAATCTTCCCACTTAGATCCATATTCTAACACACATGCTCTCAGCATATCTTCGAGTATTTGATTTACTCGCTCCGTTTGTCCATCGGTTTGAGGGTGATACGCGGTGCTAAAATCTAGGAGGGTTCCTAAACCTTCCTGGACTTTCTTCCAGAATCTCGAGGTGAACTGAGTTCCTCGATCCGATACGATGTTCTTGGGGACTCCATGCAAACTAACTATTCTAGCGATGTACAACTCTGCTATCTTCAAACTCTGATATGTGGTCTTGACGGGTAATAAATGGGCGACTTTGGATAATCGGTCCACTATGACCCAGATAGAGTCATTTCCCCTACTAGAAGTAGGCAGTCCAGTGATAAAGTCCATTCCAATGGAATCCCATTTCCATTCCAGAATCTGCAATGGTTGCAACAATCCAGCGGGTCTTTGATGTCCTGCCTTCACTCGCTGACATATATCACACTTGGTGATATAGCTTCCGATGTCTCTCTTCATCCTATGCCACCAAAATTGCTCTTTTAAATCTTGATACATCTTAGTTCCTCCGGGATGGATAGAATAAAGAGTATCATGAGCCTCCTTCAGAATAACTTCTTTCAACTCAGAATCTGATGGTACACAAAGGCGTCCTTTGTACCACAGAACTCGTTCTTCGTCTTTGGTGAATCCGGGTACTTTTCCTGTACCGATACGACGCTTGATTCCGTTGATACTAGCATTTCCCTTCTGCGCCTCTTTAATCTGACTAATCAAAGTGGGCTGGAGTTCGATGCTAACCAAAAATCCTTCACTTACTAATTCTATTCGAAAATCTTCCATCTCTTTGTGCAAGCTTGGTTGCTCCTTCAATATCATGGAGTTCAAGCGGCACGGCAATCTACTAAGGGCATCTGCTACCACATTGGCTTTACCAGGGTGATAGTGAATGTCCAGATTGTAATCCTTGATTAGTTTAATCCATCTTCTCTGTCTCATATTCAGCTCCTTCTGAGTGAATATATACTTCAGGCTCTTGTGATCCGTATAGATCTCACAACGATTTCCCATGAGGTAATGCCTCCATGTCTTCAGGGCTAGAACTAAGGCTGCGAGTTCGAGGTCATGGGTTGGGTAATTTTGCTCATGCTGCTTCAGTTGTCGAGATAGATAAGATATAACTTTGCCTTCTTGCATTAGCACACATCCGAGACCGATATTGGATGCGTCACAATACACATCGAAGGGCTTCGTGATATCCGACATGATTAAGATTGGGGCTGAAATCAATCTCCTCTTGAGTTCTTGAAAAATCGCTTCACATTTGTCGGTCCATTCAAACTTCTTGTCCTTCTTCAGCAATTGGGTCATGGGTCTGGCGATACTCGAGAAACCTTCTACGAACTTGCGGTAATATCCCGCCAATCCGAGAAATGCACGAACTTGGGTTTGAGTGGTTGGGGCTTGCCAATCTTCTACATCTTTCACCTTTGCAGGATCAACGGCAATTCCTTCGGCTGATACAATGTGGCCGAGGAATCCTACCTCCTGTAACCAAAATTCACATTTGCTAAACTTGGCATACAACTGATGCTCTCTAAGGGTTCCAAGAATGGTCCTTAGGTGTAGCTCATGTTCTTCTTCTGATTTGGAATAAATCAGAATGTCATCGATGAAAACAATGACAGACTTATCCAGGAAGTCCATAAAAATCTTATTCATGAGATTCATGAAATAAGAGGGGCATTGGTTAATCCAAAAGACATGAATGTATACTCGTACAATCCATATCTGGTGGTAAAGGCAGTCTTTGGAATATCCTCTGCACGAATTTTGAGTTGATGATACCCAGTTCTAAGATCAATCTTAGAAAACACCTTGGCACCGGTCAACTGATCAAACTGATCTTATATCTTGGGCAAGGGGTATTTGTTCTTGATGGTGACATCATTCTATTTCCGATAATCCGTACACAAACGGTTACTTCCATCCTTCTTGTCCACAAATAGGACATGTGACCTCTATGGTGACGCACTTGGTTGAATCAATCCAATTTCCAACATGGAATCCAGTTGCTTCTTCAGTTCCTCTAGTTCCGACGGGTTCATACTATATGGTCTCTGGGCTATGGGTCCAGTTCCGGGGATTAGTTCAATGATAAACTCGATATCCCGATCTGGGGGCATACCGGGCAAAACATCTGGGAATACATCAGGGTATTCACAGACTATCCGGACTTGGTCAATGGTAGGTTGGGCTATACTCTTGTCGCACTTGAATTGACGAGGTAAGGTTTCAGATATATGCTCGACTGATATTCTGGCTGTACTGGTCATGGTTATGGCTTTCTTGGCACAGTCAATCAATCCTTTATTATTTGAACATCCAATCCATTCCTAGTACTACTTCCAAACCTTTAGTTCCGAGTACTATCAGGTTAGCATAAAAATCTATGCCATGGATTCGGATAGGGACGGCTTTGCAAATTTTCCTAGCCTTGGTGGTTGAACCGGGAATTTGGACGATCATAACATGCTTCAATTTTGTTGGTTGAATTTTACTAGTGCATGCAAATAAATTAAAAGAATCGAATTCTTCGGTGATAAATGAATTTGATGCACTAGAATCAAAAAACACTCTTGCAAGTACTGAATTAATAGAAAACATATCCAGCACGACGTCTGGCGCTTCCTAAGATTCTTCAGCATCCATGAGAAAAAGACGGCCATTGTGGTTGAGCGAATTCCCTGGGGCAAACCTTCTTCCGGGCTGAACACGACGCTGCTGCTGATCTGGGGCATTGGCATTGGGGGCTGCGGCATTCTTCTTGTTGGGGCACTCGTTGGAGTAGTGACCCTTATTTCCATAGTCATAACAAGTCACTTGCGACTTGTCCTTTGCTGCTGCAGGCACAACATTGCTTCCAGTCCTCGGGGCAGTGTTGGTGTTGGTGGCAGCATTGTTGTTGTTGAATTTGGGTGGGGCACGGTTAAAATTGCTAGATTTGCCGGGGTTGTTGTTATTTCCTCCGGGCCTAGGTTTCCACGGTTGGGATAGGTCAGGCGGTTCATTGGGGGTCTGTTGGTTCTTGGGGCAAATCCTGGAGATGGGTTAGGGCGATACTTTGGGGTCTGATGGGTTCCTGGCTGGTGCATCATGCAACGCTTGCGGTTCTCATTGGCTTGGTTGATCTTTCCTTCCATTTGGATGGCAGAGTCGACCAGGGCTTCAATATCGGCAAAGGGGATATTGACTAACACAGTCTGCATCTCATCATGCATACCATTCAAAAATCTTTCTTTCTTCTTGGCTTCGGTGTCAATCTCATCCGGGGCATACCTAGCTAATGACAAGAATTTGTCACGGTATTCTACTACGGTCATCCTTCCTTGCTTCAGTTCTCTGAACTCGTCTCTCATTCTCTTGATCAAACCCGGTGGCACATGGGTTCTGCTAAACTTGACCTTGAATTCCTCCCAGGTCATCATCTGGCCTCCGGTCATTGCGCGAACACTGTTCCATCATGCCCTGGCATCTCCGGCTAGATAGTGGGTGGCGAACAGAAATTTCTCGTTGGCTTCCACTCTGGCGACTTCTAGGTTATTTTCCATGGTTTACAGCCAATAATCGGCGTCTAGGGGTTCTTCTGACTTAGTGAAAATAGGTGGGTTGGTATTATGGAAATTTTTGAGCTTAGATCCATGGTTTTCCTAATTTCCGTGGCCTTGGTTGTTGTGGGCTAGCTGAGCTATCTGGTGCAGGGTGGCTAGGTTGGCTTGACGTTTCGCTCTTTCAGCTTCGTGGTCAGAAGTCAACATTTGCAGAATCTGCAACATCGGGTCCGGGGATGAACCACTTCCTCCATGTGGCATCTGAAGATTTAGATAGATCATTAGAAAAGAGGGAAATTTCTAAGGTTCTGGGATTTTGAAAAGTTTTTAAAGTTTGACTGAGATTTTTCTAGCAACTCGCTTTTCATTAATTCATTCATATCACACGATACAACACACACCACAACAAAGAAAAACAGATGGTTTTAAAAACCATTCTGGAAACTACGATACAGTGGGACCGAATACTACTCACTACGCTAGTGATCAAGTGCTACTACTCCTCGGAATCGGTGGCTTCGTCATCTTCATCGTCATCGTCATCGATGAAGGCGAAATCATCCTCATCGGTGAATAAGTCCATAGCCTGATCCTCCAGAAAATCATCATCATCGCTGAGATAGGAGTAGGGGTCTCCACGAAGATCCTCTCCGGCATTCTCCCTTTCCTCCAACTGCATATCTCTCTCGTGGATGGTCTCCTCCAAAGATGAGATACGGTGGCGAAGACGGGCAATGATGCGCTCCTTCTTGTCGAGCTGACGGCGGCGAGACTTGCGATCCTTTGCTAGCATGGCGATGGTTTGATCCTTCGTCTTGATGATGGCAGAGTTGTGGTTGGAGTAGTCACGGCAGTTGTCCAACTCATGCTGACGATCGTACATCATGAAGCTAAGGTGGTCCAATTGGGTCTTCATCTCAGGGTGGTATGGGGCTTCCAGTGGTTGTCCATTAGCATCACGCCTTGGGCAAAACTCAAAGCGTGTTCCCTTGATCTGATTGACGCTCTACCCACACAGACGGGAAAGAGCTTCCTGCATGGCCCTAGCAAGTCCATCGAGCCAGTTGTTCTGTCTTAAGGTAAACTGAATTCCCTCAGCAGTGGGAGGTTCAATCTTTCCTCTGAGACTTGCAACAATTAGCCACTGCAGATCTTCTCCTCCTTGATCATTGAGCTGAGCTCCGAAGAACTCGGGGTGAGGACGCTCCAGAAGTTCTAAAAGTTGGTCCAAATCCCTCTCAAAGATAAGGTCTCCTCCATTCCCCAACTGATAAAACTTGATGTACTTCATGTCCATCTATAAGAATATAGGATGAGTAAGTTAGTAGAGTGATCAAGTGTGTCAAAATTTTATGTATTTTGCAAGAGTTTTTGAGGAACATGAATTTTCATGAAAGAATCAAAGGGATAAGAATGAGAATAAGTTTTTGTAAATATCTATTTTCTTTGGTTTTGAAACTAAGTTTTTGATTCAAACGTCCAGTCTAACTAGGGTCTCCTATGGTCAAGATGGCTCTGATACAAACTTGTCAACACCCGGATTTTTAATCCCAGATGCCTGTTATGCCATACATCGCAATCCCAGGATTAGCATTTTTGCGAGACATAACAGAATTGGATATCACAGTACATCATCCATTACAAACCATACATAAGGTCTTACACAAATAGGGATCTCATGATCCAGTTCTTAATACAACTTCAAGCAGCAGAATACGTAATAATAACGGTAGCATAGGCGAAGCTCCATCTTCGGGGTCACAGGCAATGCTGACGATGGGAGATGATCCTAGTTGTCGTAACCTTCCTGGGGTCCATCCTCCAGGTACTCCTCTTCATAGTATGGCCATGGGAATAGCCAGGGACAAAGCCATGATTACTCTTTAAGTACTCGCAAAATAATACTAACAAGTAAAAGGGGTTTTTGATAATAGGACACTAGTCTCTAGGGTTATTTTGCAAAAGCCAGATTTATCTCTACTAAGCTGAGAAGCAAGAGAAGCTAGTCAAAATTTTATAACTCCTAAGTAGGAAACTTGTATTTCATATCACAACCCTGTTGTGGCCAAGTCAAAGTCTCAATTCATTTCACAAGTCTTTTGAAAACATCTGACGGGGGAACAATATGGCCACTCCAACTGTCCATAACCGCGGACGCGGCTATTCGAATAGTTCGACACTCTGCAGAGATTGTACACTTTCACCACAACATTCGATACATCCATCAGGAACAAATCCCGAATTCACCATACTCAGTATGCGGATAATCAATCCTAACCTTTCAATTACACGCCCTAGTATAAGCATCTGTCGTGTGAGTTTGGCCTCCCAACCATGACCAACTGACATCTTGGGTACTGCACACGTGGACAATCTTGACAAGGTAGCCTCAGCTCAGACCTTGGCCGTGAGGGAACTAATACTAAGGTATATAAGTTTCCAGTCAAGCCCTACGCAATCTTCAGGTATTGTGGTTGTACGATAAAATTGGAATGGTATCGCATCCAGACAACCATCAGTTTTATAAAGGGCTAAGGCTCATGCCTCAACATTTTCATCACCAAAATCATCTGGTGTTCGGAAACACATGTCAAGACATCTCAGTAGAATGATCCAACATTCTAAGGTTTTCATAACCATTTTCACCAAGTATTCCCATCTAATGTTGATCAAGTTTTATGCTTAGCACTAGCATCTACAAGTGGGGGTAAGCACTAATGGGGGATAGTAAACTAGTGTTGTTTCCACCAAGTTCAATCTTATGCCTTAGGATGACATCAAGATTTTCTAGCTTAGGCCAAATTTTATGCTCTTTATGCAACCTTCAATATATCTTTCTAGAATCTACAAGTCACTTAAGTCAACTCTAAGTTAAATCTTTGATAAAGAAATAAAGTAGAGGGCTTGCAAATAAAACTAGGATTGGTTTATCAAGTGAATATGATCACATATGCTAAAGGCATATAGTTGACATAGTAGCAAGTAAGTATTAGCTTGCCCAATTGCAAGTATAAGTTTGCATATGTCAACTTGATTAGTAAGGCTTGCTAAAATAGTGTATCTTGCAAGTGTTATCTTGCAGGTATTGGCTTGCCTTGTGCAGAGCAGTGGTTGAAGTTCTCCTCAGCTTCTTCTTCGTAGTATCCTCCTTCCTTCTCGTATCCTTGGTCGGTACTAGCGTCTATGAATAAATACGAGGTACACAATCACCAAACAATACTTAACTACTTGCATTCATCACACACAAGGGTCCTATAGATGATCTAGGATCATCAGTAACATTACAAAATTAAAGCTTGGTTTAATTCCTTTTATTTTTAGAAAAGTAATTTCTACTCATTGAAAAACTACTTAAGATTTAATATTCTCCAAACCAAACATGGGATCATGTTGACACATGTCATCACCACATATTTTAGTCCATGGGAATGTGATTTAAAGTGGTGTCACAATTTAATAAGGTTTTTCTCTTTTATTTTAATTAATTAAAGTGGCTAGAAATGCCTATGTGGCATTCTTTTATTACTTGGTCATTATTTATGTAGGTAAACCTATATATTTTTATATATTCTGAAAATTGTTTGAATGCAGAAAAGCTTCTGCCTTGTTATTTTTACCATGGATGATCTACAGATCCAAATGACTTGAATCCAACGGGCTTGGATTCAGCATTCCTAGACCTTTCTAACAAAATTGGTTTCATTCAATTTGGTTCACTGAATCGACCTGGGTTGATTTTTGAAACTGGGTACAGAAGTGTGTTTGAAATAAAATGAAAAAGGTTAAATTCAAATAACTGGGCTGCGTGGGAAGAGATACTGGGCCGGCCTGCTAAGCACAGCGCTTACGCGGGCTGGTTAAGTCGCTGTCCCCACGCGTCAGTGAGACAGGGTGTGTGAAGCGGTATGGGGCGATGTGGTGCGTTTGATCTGGTTCTAATCCAACAGCTGAGGGTCATCGTTGACGTTGGGCAACGCCGGCGAGACAGGTGGGGGTCTTTGGGGGCTCACCGGGGCTCAGGCGAGGGTCGGCGAGGCGGGCGAACGACGAAGTCGACGACGGCGAACCTCCTGCTACCGGCAGCTTCTCCTGGGGCGGCTCCAATCGCTGGCTCCCTTCTTCTCCAAAGGCGGCAGGCTCCGGCGAAATTCCGGCGAAGTGCTGCTCGCCTTGCTTCGGGAACGGGGTGGAACGATTAGTGAGGAGAGGGGAGTGAGATGGTGTGCTCAATTCGGCTGGGGTTGCCTCTGTTTATAGTCGCGACGACGAGACCGAACGGCATGGGCAGGCGACATGGCTACGGGCTTCTAGAGGCATGGCCGGCGGTGGCGATCGCTTGGTGGTCTCCTGGCGATGCTCTACGGTTTCAATGCGCATGTAGGGGCGGTGGCAAATTGTCTGGAATGTGCGATGCTCCGCGCGGCCGAGGCGGCGTCTTCGACGGCGAGCGGTGGCTATGAGGCACGGGGAGGCAAACGGGGATGTCTGGCGTTCTCCTGGGTCGTTGGTGATCGTGTATGCACCCGGCGAGGGCATCGTGCGGTTTGTGGGCTTTGGTCGAGGGTGGCGCTCTGTCGCATGCTCGGCATGGTTGCTGGCGAGCTAGGCACGGTCTGTGCGTGTGGTCCAGGGGTTGGCAATGTTCGATCGCTGGACAGGGAGTGACGGTGGGGTTTTGGCTTGCTCCCAGGCAAGGTTGGCACGGCTAAATCTCCTTCTAGATTGCTGTCTCCACTGGGGGTGGCATGGTGAGCTTCGGCTGTTCACCATTGATGTCATTGCCCAGCTTACAGTGAGGCTACTGCTTGTTTTAACTTGCTAGATGATCTACTGAGATGGTTATGAGCTAGAGAGGGGACAAGTTAGGCTTCAATCACTACTCACAATAGTGTTTAAGATTTTGATGATTTGTGTCTGCAAAGTGTTTGATGAAATGGCCGCAAGATTTCAAGTTTTGAATTTTGAAAAGATTTTTGGTGGGTGTGCTAGGTTGGTGCTGGTGAGTCTGCAGATGCTTGGGTTTTGAAAGTTGAGCTTGTTTGAGTGGATTTTGAAAAAGTGGGTTCTTCCCATATGATAAAGATTTAATTTTGAATTGTCATTTAAACTATGCATTTGAAAGTTTCTGGATGATCACAAAGTGGGCCTTGATACTTTGTTATGAGTACAACCAAGGGGTGCAAAGATCCAAACAAGTTTCTATTAAGTTCTTAAAGTTTGGGACAGCCAAAGTAGGCATGGGAGTTAAATTGGTCAAAATGACCATTCCCTTATTTTATTTGTTTTGATTTATTTGTCTTTGGGAAAAGTTTGGTAACTGTTTAGATGATGTTTATTTCACATAAGAATCCATTTACAAGCAAAGAAACACACAAACAAGGTTGTTCAAAAGAAATCAAAATTGGAATGCATACACACATGCATGCTATCATATTTTTATTTAGAAAAGTTTTTGTTAACCCTAAATTTGATGATTAGAGTTTGATGATCCAAGTTTAGTATTTTTGGGATGTTACACTGTACTTCCTCTTTCTCACTTCTCTTCTCCTTCTCCGGCGTGGAGAGGCGTCTCACCTCTCTCCCTCACGACTACTCTCGGTGCGTATGCGACTCTCTCTCTCTCTCTCTAGTTGTCCAAGAGGACCTCCTCTTCTTTACCAAGCCATTCTCTAGAAAACCCTCATAACTACTCCCTACCTCCTTTCAGCACTCTCTTCTCTGAACTCTCGAACCTCCTCTCTTGCTGGCTAAGTGCCTCCTTTTAGAATACAAGGGGTCACTACAAGAGATGGTGTGGAGCACTGTCCCAGGGCATTCCCAGGCTCAATCGCGGTGTGCCATGGGGTCTTCAGGAAGATGGGCGGTGCGCATGGCCAATGGATGGCCATGGGCGGTGCACAGGCGCACTTGATGGCCACGTGATAGCTCAGGCCCGGACCTGTCATGCCTGCTCGTGGCGTGGCATTGCCATGATGGTGTCCAACGACACAGGCGCATCGCCTGTTCCCAAAGCTGTGCCCGACACGCCTTGTCAGGTTTGGTTGACTTATACTCCTAGGCCGTGAATGGCCTCTGAGGGGCGATCTTTTGGTCCTTCCGGGCTACATTCGAGCCCACTTCTTGGCTCCACTATCCCCCACTCATGCCATTGTCCCCCTTCTGGGCAGCCCCAGAAGAAGGGTTCGGGCTGCCTATCGCGTGTCCTTTTCTCCTCGTCCAAGCCTGGTTGGCGGATCATGGCCTGTCTTTTAGTGTTCGTCGCATCCCATAGGCACCTAGAACATAGCTGACACTTAGTATCCATAGGCTCATCATATCAGACCAATACCTACTTAGAAGACATGACATTTGTGTTCCTTGATGCTCTGATCGTTTTAGTATTGAGTGTGCTGAGCCACTGACTGGTGGGTCCTGGACCACACGGTAAGGAGCAATGTGAGGGTCCCCCGATCCCATTACGCCGATAGAAGCCTCTGAGTGAAGCATGCTACGACTCAGCAAGGAGGCCGTTGCTAGGCTTCGCGCTAACAGCGTGTGGGCCCAATACATCTTGCGGGTCACGCAACATGACTAGAGGCCATGCCTCCCTACTTTGCATAGTTGGCATGCACTCACTCATGCACTTGAGTGACTGCAGGACTACCAAGCCATGCCTCGGCTTCCATGGCAGCCTGAACTGACTACATCCACTTCGGTACCGGCAATGTGATTAAACAGAGGGGCATGATAATCGCCCTCCCGTGAACCGGTGAGGTGGGCATAAATCGCTCCCCTTCCTTTTGTTATGAAAGGGAGGGCTGGTGCGGGGTTGTGGCTCATTCCCCTCTTCTCCCGCAGCCTTTCCCTTCCAACTCCTCGTTTGACAGCGAAGGTGATGGGGTCAGACGGCTCCGAAAGTCGCCACCGTGACGATGATCCTCCTTCCCCGAGTGGAGAGATGGCTCTGGCTCCACTGGACGGTTCACGGCATGGTCATAGGCGCCGGCCTCGGGGCCGTCGTAGTGCTTGCGTTGCTGGTGTGGATTTTCCATAGCCGAATGCTGGGGCCCCGCCCCACCGCTGCCGCCGAGGAGCCGGCGACGGAAAGGGAGGTTCCCCTGTGCACCATTCTCCATCCCCTGCCCCAAGGCGCGGACACGTCCCATATTTTCGGGATGCTATAGATGGCGGGAGTCTTATAGGTATTCTCCTCCCCACTGCTCCATTGAGGGGAAATTGATGATGAAACAACGGGCCTCATCGGCTTCGAGTTCCATGTCTTCCTCTCGTGAACTTCAAGTGGTGGCTGCGCCTCCTGGATTTGTTTGCTTAGGAGCTCCGAGAGCACCCCTCATGCGAGCTTCGGATGCACGAGGCTAGTTGCGACCAACCCATCTCGGAGTTACAGAAGTGGGTGGATGGTGCTGTTGGGTTTGTTGCATGGAAAACAAAAATCTATCGCAAGAACACATAAAACCAAGATCCAATCTATGGAAAAGCCAAGATCTAATGGACGAGATCGGTGCAACGAGATTGAAGAGAACTATCCCTCATAGATCTAAAGAATTAGCAAGATCGGATCTCGTGGTTGATGTAGTCGATAACTTACCGATTTCAAGATCGTGTACACGATCCTTCCGGTGCCATGTTTCGGCAGCGCTGCCGCGCTCGGTATACATAGTTGATGAACATCTTCTTCTCCCCATTCCAGAGGGCAGCGAAGGTAGTAGATCCCCTCGGAATCCCAACATCACGACGACGTGGTGGAGGAGATGACCTGCAGGGCTTCACCTAAGCCGGAGCAGGACGATGGAGGAGGTAGGAGGGTGGCTGCTAGGGTTGCAGTCAAGGGGCAAGGGTGCACCCTCCCCTATTTATAGAGAGGGGGTGCAGCCAGGGTTCCCACTCCTTGGACGAATCCTTCCCCAAGTCGGTGGTGCAAGAGGGAGAGGGGAAAACGTGCCCCCCAAGTTTCCCCTTCATTCCTAATAAGGGTTTTGCACCAATCCCCTTAGTGGCCGGTTTGACCCTTGGGCTTGGTGCGGCTGGCCCAAGGGCCCCCACGGCATGCCTCAGCCCAAATGGTCCCTCCTGGGGTGTGGGCCCACAGGTGGACCCTCTAGAACATTCTAGAAGCTTCCGGTCAAAACACCGAAAACATTTCCGAACCCCGGAAATTGACTTTCCTTATATGAATCTTATTTTACGGACCATTCCAGATCTCCTCGTTATTTCCTGGATCCAATTCGAGACTCTGAAAAACATTCGGTCTCCAACTTATATTCCATATCTAGTTAAACAACATCGATTCCTTAAGTGTGTCACCCTACGGTTCGTGAACTATGCAGACATGATCAAGACACCTCTCCGACCAATAACCAATAACGATATCTGGAGATCCATAATGACTCCAACATATTCATCAATGAATTCTTGATCGAATGAACCATTAACATACGATACCGATTCCCTTTGTCGCGCAATACTTTACTTATCCGAAGTTTGATTGTCGGTATCTCCATAACTAGTTCAACCTAGTTCCTGATAAGTGCTCTTTACTCATTTCGTGATATGACATCCCTTGTGACCTAGTCACACGCTTGCAAGCCAATTGGTTGACACTCCACCGAGAGGGCACAAAATATATCTATCCGTGCGCTTCAACACATACTTTCAAAATACCCAATGCCACCTTTATAACCACCTAGTTACGGAAGTGGCGTTTGATGTCATCAAAGTACTAATCTGGTGATGGTGATTAACAAGATATCATGGTCGAAGGATTAGGTTACTATGTATCTGAAAGCTTGTAGAAAAACGAACTTAATGACTTGATCTTATGCTATGCTTACTATGGGTGTATGTCCATCACATCATTCTCCTAATGATATGATCTTGTTATTAATAAAATCCAATGTTCATGATCAGGAAACCATGATCATCTCTTAATCAACAAGCTAGTTTCAACAAGAGGCTTACTAGGGACTCTTTTATGTTTACAGAACACACAAGTATTGATGTTTCCGGTTAATACAATTATAGCATGGGATGTAAACATTTATCATAAACACAAAGATATAATAATAACCACTTTATTTTTGCCTCTTGGGGATATCTCCAACATTCTCCCACTTCCACTAGAGTCAATAATATATATTACATGGTAATATACCTAACACCCATGGCATTCTGGTCTGGGTCATGTTTTGCTCTAGGGAGAGGTTTAGTCAACGGATATGCCACATTCAGATATGTGTGTAGTTTGTAAATCTTGATGTCACCCTCTTGGACATACTCGCGAATTAAATGGAAACATAGCAGATGTGCTTCAGCTTCTTGTGTGATCTTCGCTCCTGTGCATTAGCTATGGCACCCATGTTATGACAATAAATGGCGATCGGGTCCAACGCACTAGGAATCACACAAAGCTCGGTAATGAACTCCTTCATTCATATCGCTTCTTGTGAAGCCTCCGAAGCAGCTATGTATTCCAATTCAGTTTAAGATTTCACCACAACGCTTTGCTTTGCACTTCTCCAATTCACTACTGCACCATTCAAAATAAATACGTATCCAGACTATGACTTTGAGTCATCTGGATCGGTGTTCCAAATAGCATCAGTGTAACCTTTTAAAATGAGATCTTCGTCACCTCCACAAGAAAGCACCATATCCTTAGTCCTCTTTAATATCTGCTGGTCAAACTAACAACATGTGCGATGTGCGGTCTTGTACACAACATGGCATCCATTATACAGCCTATGTCCGAGCTATAGGGGATTTGTTCTCATCCTCTCTCTCTTCTGTCGTAGGAGGACTTTGAGTCTTACTCAAGGTCTTCCCTGGCAACATGTGACGAGGTTTAATCTCATCAATGCCCATTTTTATGGACTTGGGTTTTGGAGAAGATGGGGATGCTGGAGATCGTGGAACGGTTAGCAAACAAGCAAAACGGGGACACAAGGTTTACCCAGGTTCAGGCCCCTAGAGGGAAAAACCCTACTCCTGCTTATCTGCTCTTGATTACGGTGGAACCGAAGGTTATAGGGGTGCGCAGATGCAATCTGGCGTGGAGGTGTGTATGCGAAAGTATGAGAGAGATCTAGGTCGTGCCCTCCTAGCCTTTATATAGTCTCAGGCAGGTCCCGGGCATAAACCTAGTCGGTTATAGGTTCTAGGGTTTTACCCCTTTGAATTTCCTATCTACTCTAGTCTTGCTCTCCAAGGATCCGAAGGCGTCATGGGCCTGGGCCACCCGAAAGTCTTCATGGGCTGGCGTATATTTGTCGTGGGCCTTCCTTGGGCTGGACCAGGTATGCTGAGATCATGTACCCGCGGGGTATAACCATGTCAGTAGCCCCCGAGTGATCAGTCGAATCGTAGATTCGGCTGAGGACTCTTCAATCTTTCTGGTGCAACTATGTATTTCAATAGTTCATGTGTAGGGATTGTTGATGCGTGTGCCTGACTCACCCGACGGATCAGGGTCAGTTAACTGTCTTAGGACGAAACAACACGATCTTCTTCAGGTTTGAGTCCCTCAACTCGGACCTGGAACATATGCTAGTGTAATTCGACTCAGGTCGCGGAGGACTTACAGGAGTGGAATTCCAGTGATTTTAATTGATGTACCCAACGCGTCCGTCGGGATTTTTCATCGCGCTTGCTGGCACGGGTTTATACTAGCATAGCGCAGTCGTGTGCGTTGCCAGGCCATCAGATGATATATGTAGGTCTTATCTTTGTGTCGCAGACACAGCATCCGAATGTTTATCACCGCGGAGGTGTTTCGGGTGGCCAAGGAGATTGTTGCTCACTCAGTGTTTTGTTGGGGCAGAGTTTCCGAAAAGTTTTTGCATGCTGATCCGAAAGATCGCAGTCGAAGAATTCATAGGGTGCACGACCAGCGCTCCCTATGGGAGTAACCCCCGAGTGTCTGTTCGAGTCGTAGACTCGAGCGGAGACTTTAGTTCAAACATTGTTCAGTTGTTAAGTCCGTAGGACACAAAAATTTCGGATGCTTAAATCCATCTTCCCTATGGGAGTAGCCCCCGAGTCCGTAGTGGAGTCGTAGACTTGACGTAGGACTCGAAGAAATAGTTCGTTTTTATTCATTTTTTCCGGTGCACGGCTAGCGCTCCTAATAGGAGTAGCCCCCGAGTATTTAGTCGAATCGTAGATTCGAGTGAGTACTCTTAGCTTTGAAGCCGAAGAAATTGTAGTTGTTGCTAGTATATCTTTTGATGACATCAGTGCTGACGATCAATGACCTCAAGCGTCTGCTGCGCCAGAGATGACTTGACTGGACGAACATGGGTCCCACTTGCTGACCTTAAATTGACCGGTCATGCGCGGCGTGGAGATAATTACCGCGTCTCCTCGATTTCCGCGCGTAGTGGACGGCGTGGTAACGACGGTTCGTTGTGATGTTGACACGTGTATGGTCAGATCTGCCGTTGGCGTTAGGTTTTCTTGATGGACGGTTGCCGTGCGTCGTCTTCGCCGTTATAATCATTGGGGAAAGCTGCAGTTTGTTTTCACCGTATCTACTCTTGTTTTCACTGCCTCCTTATGCTCGAGGGGTTCTTGCTGCGCGCTGTAATATTCTTCCACATTTCCTTCTTCCCTTCTGCATTCTCACCACCGGCGCCGCCGGAGCGCGATGGGGAAAACGAAGAAGTCATCATCTGCAGTTGGTACCAGCGCCGCCGGAGGGAAGAAAGGCGCTACCACCACCCGTGTCACCGATGGTGGTTGGCGGCGATCAGAGACGCAGGAGAGTGATCTCCGCAGGCTTCACGAGCGGGGCTTGTTCCCGCAGGATAGGGAGGCCGTCAGACTCCCCGGAAACGAGGTAATCCCCCGTCCCCCCGCTGGGTATCGGGTTATGTTTCTTGCCTTCGTTATTCGTGGGTTTTCCTTCCTAGTCCACGACTTCCTTCGTGGGCTGCTCTTTCTCTACGGCATCCAGCTGCATCATCTTTCGCCCAATTCTCTTCTTCACATTGCTTGTTTAATCACTTTCTGCGAGTGTTGGCTCGGCATCGAGCCGCACTTTGGCCTCTTCCGGAAACTCTATTCCGTGAAGAGACAATCCGGCTCGGATGGTGTGTATCCCATTGGGGGTTGCATCATCTCCCTCAAGGCCAATATCCTTTTCTTTTCTTTCTCTATGCCCGAATCTGTCCAGTACTGGCGGAGGCGATGGTTTTACATTCACGACTCCACAGTGGTTGGGCAGCAATTTGGTCTTGCTCCTTTCGACTCCTCCCAGATAATCGAGCTGAAGAGGTCCTGGAAAAACCGGATCTTGGATGGCAAGTCGGCGGAGATAGAGGCCCTTTACCGTCGGGTGGAGGATCTCCAGTTGACTCCTGAGAAGGAAGTGAACGGCATGGATATTATCCGCACGTTTCTCGAGCGTCGGGTGCAGCCTCTCCAGGGTAGGGCGCACCCGATGTTTCTTTATGCTGGGCGCCGTGATCCGACGAGAGTTTCGGCCGAGAAGCTTTCCCAGGGTGATCTCGACAAGGCCCTTCGTACGCTGTTGAAGTACAAGGCTGGAGAGGATATCCCGGGGAAGTCGCTGACTCCGCCATTTTCTTCGATGCTGGCTGTTCCACAGGTGTAGATTCGTGCGCGTAGCGCTTTTCGTCGACTGCGTATTTATTTTCCTTTGTTTGCTAACAAAGTCTCTTCTTTTTTGCAGAGCTTCAAGGTGCCGGGCATGGTGCCGCCACTGCCCGAATTATTTCCGGATGCTCCGGATAATGACGTGGTGAATTCCGTGTCCGAACTGCCTTCGGCACGATCGCCGGCTGAAGAGGCCAACGAGTGGAGCGAGGACCATACTCGCAAACGATCGCGGAGCTCCAGAGAATCTTCGGATGCATCGACTCCTCCGACTCCTAGGAACCCTCTGTTCCTTGAGCGTCACAGTGACGGGCATGGAGGCTCTTCTTCCCCTTTTCCTGCCATTCCTGTGCGGGCTGTAGCACCGCACCCGCCAGCAAAGCGGAAGAAGGAAGAAAAGAAGGAAGAGAAGAAAGAAGAGAAGAAGGGGGAGAAGAGAGTCCGAAGGACTCCTCCTGTCTTCGACCTGAGCTCGCTGGACTCGTAAGTTTCCTTTATACTGCTATCTTTTTGCTGTTGACTTTTGTGCTTGTGCTAATTATTTTGTGTGCAGGCATTCCTCCCACGACTCCTCCAGCGATGGTGCTCGGGAGATGATGGGAGAGTCGAAGGTTGCGTCTCCTCCTCCTCAGATGGTGGCTACCTCTGAGGGTGCTGCGCCGGTCCCTTCTCCGCAGGAGGCTTAGGTTGTTGCACCTCAGAAGGCTGTGAGCGGGTCGTTGGAGTCGCCATCGGAGAATGTAAGTACTTCTACTTCCAGATACGGGGGGAGCCCCCGAGCGTCTGAAAAAAATTTCTTGTCTTGTTCTTTTTTCGAGTCTTCGGGGGGAGCCCCCGAGCGTTTTCGTGTGCGAATTTTGCTTTTGTTCCTTCGCGTTGGGCGTAGCCCCCAAGTCCTTTTCCTTACTGGTAGTTCTTCTTCCTGCAGCCTTTTGTACAGGATGCCAAGCGACTGGTGCAGGAGCACCTGGTGCTGGAGGTCAACCTTCGACAGCTTCAGGGTACCTGGATTCTTTGGTGCTTCTTTCTTTTTGCATTATTATCTTGCTTGCTGATGCTTGTATTTTTTGAATGTAGAGGAGCATAACACTTCCCTCCGTGAGATTGGTGCTCTCAAGAAGAGCCTTGGTCAAGCGGAGAAGAAGGCTGAGGACGCCGCTGGTGCGAAGGAGCGCCTTGAGCTGGAGCTGGCTACTGCGGCCGAGGCGAAGGAGCGCCTGCAGCAGGAGGCCACGGACCGCGAGGAGCAGCTTGCCACTGCTGCGGCTGCGCGTGAAAGAGAAGTGGCTGATAAGCTCATGGCTGCTGCCAAGGCTATTTCGGGTGAGTATCTTCTTTTGCTCATTTTATTTTTCTTGTCTTTCTTCTTGGTGCTTTCTTCATTCCTTTACTTTATTGTCCCAGATGCCGCAGGCATCAAGTTTTACCGCAGCGCTCTAGAGCACGGGAGTGTTCTAGATGATGCTGCTGCAGCGGTCGAAGATCGCTGTAGCACCGTCGTCGGCTCACTTGCCAAGGCAAAAGAGGTCCTTGGCCGCTTCTACAAGGAGCTGGCTCCCAAGGGAGCGGCCCTTGATGATGTTGACGCCCTGGCAGAGGCTTTGTCAGCCGAAGCTGCTGCGGCGTACAAACGCAAGCAGAAGGGCATCGGCGCGTCCGTCGGGCTGGCGATGGCCTTGGCGGCTGGAGCAGAGCTGGACCTTCCCCAGATCACCTCCCGGATGCCGACGATCGCGGATGGATCCGAGGTAGCCTTTGCTACCTATTCTGCTCGCTGCAAGCGATATGGGCCAAAGCTCATTGATCTGTTGTCTGAGTATGCGCTGCGGCAACAGGGGGAAGCCAAAGCGAGGCAGTCCGGCTCTGAGGCTACTCAGGGTGCCGCATCTTAGGTGTTGCAGCTATAGGATAGTTTGTAGTCTTCTTTTGCTGTAAATATGTTGAGGAACGGAATCATTGTGCCACGTAGTGGCCTTTATATGCTTAATGAATTCTGCTGAGTTGTGCTCTTCTCTGTCTGAATGTTTATGTCCTTTGCTTTTCTGCTGTTCTAGGTTCCTTCGGGTGCTGACCCCGTTGACACCTCGCATGCAGCGCAACTGCGGCCATCTTTGGATGATTCATCACAACTTGCTTTTCTTCGAGACCGTGTTCGTAGTCTTGAGAAGGAGTTGCTTGGGGTGCGTGGTCACGCCGATGTTTGGAAGTCCAAGGCAGATCGCGGTGCAGCCAGAGAGGAGTACTTGATGGCGGAACTACTTCGGCTGTCTGAGCAGCTTCAATGTAAGTTGTTATTTGTTCCGAGCTGCAGCTCAGTTCTTAGGATGCGCCTGCTGGCCTTGCGTCTTATTTTGTGCGAGTGTCGCAGGTGCCAACCTTGCTCTGAGGGAGGAGAAAGAGCGTGTCGCTGTTCGGGTCAATTGCTTGACTCAACAAGACATGGAGGCTGGCGGCTTCTTCTGGATGGATCGTGACCGTGCCATGGCTCTGGCGACGGTGCAGGATCGTGTGCACCAGGTTTCGCGAGTGCTTCGTCAGGTTGAGACATCGCTTGCATCGGTGTTGCATGTCATGTTTCCATTGGATGCCGTGCCAACAAGCCTTGCGGGTCTTCTGTCGAAGTTTCGGAGTGTGAATAATGTCAAGGAGTTGGTGTGGCAAAAGCTCGTCGCATGAGTGAAGGCTGCTTTGTCCCTTGTGAGGCTGCACCGGCCTGATGTAGATTTGTCTGCTGTGGCGGCTGGGCCACCTCCTCGGCCGGATGGTGATGAGTGGGACATGCGTCCACATTATGCGGCTGTAAGGCAGTATGCCGAACAGGTCGTAGATTTGTTTGAGCAGCGTGCTCAAGTTATTCTTCAGAATAGGTAGTACCTGTAAAAGAGATAGATGTAAAATTTGTATATTTCGACTGGGCGTGTTGTGCCCTTTGTTATAAAGGTTTGTTTGTTGTAAGCACGCAGTGCTTTGTTTGAGTACGTGTCCTTTTCGTTTGCCTGACGTTGTCAGCTACTCAGGTGTACACGCGTGATCCTCGGTCGATGAAATCGTGAGGTGGGGGGAGCCCCCGAGTGCGTTTGTAGCATAAAGTAAAGTTGCAAATAGCGAAACGAAAATTTGGGGCGAGACACTTAGCTTTATTTATATCGTAATGGAGGAAGTACATTGTTCGGCTGAATAGCCTTGGCTGAAAAGCCTTATTGAAAGTAAAGGGGTAGGTAGCTAGGGGTAGAATCGTCGCAAGTGCGCGATTTTCCATGGGTTGGAGTATGCGACTCCAGACTCCACGTGCTTGAGGGGATAGGCGCCACCTGGGATGACCTCGGTGATGATGTAGGGTCCTTCCCATGGTGACTCGAATTTCTTCGGTCGCTCTTGCTTGAGTCGCAAGACGAGGTCTCCTTCGACGAAGGACCTTGGGCGCAGCCGGCGGCTGTGGTAGTTGCGGAGACTCTGCTGGTACACCGCTGATCGAGCTGCTGCTACGTCTCTTGCTTCGTCGAGTGTGTCGACGGCGTCTTCGAGTGCAGCCGTGGATTCGGCTTCACTGTAAGCGACGACCCGAGGGGCCTGGTGGCGCACTTCGGCTGGTAGCACGGCTTCAGCTCCATGCACCATGAAGAACGGTGTGTAGTCGGTGGAGCTGTTTGGCGTATTACGCAAATTCCATAGGACTGATGGAAGCTCTTTCGTCCAGGCTCCAGCCTTTCGTTCGAGTGGGCTCATGAGGCGCTTATTAATGCCAGCGCCGATTAGGCCGTTGGCCTTTTCGACCTGCCCGTTCGTTTGCGGGTGAGCCACTGAGGCGTATGTGATGTTGATCTCGAGGCCTTCGCAGAAGTCTTGGAATTCTTTGGAGATGAAGTTTGATCCATTGTCGGTGATGATGCTGTGCGGTACACCGAACCTGTAGACAATGGACTCGAAGAACTTGACGGCGGTCTTGCCCTTTTGGTTGGTAACCGGCATGGCCTCGACCCACTTGGTGAATTTATCGACTGCGACCAAGAGGTAAACGTGCCCCCCTTTCGAGGACTTTGGCAGTTTGCCGATCATGTCGAGGCCCCATTGGGCAAAGGGCCAGGCTATAGGTATGGGTCTGAGCTCTGACCCGGGTGCGTGCGGTTTGTCGGCGAACCTTTGGCACCCGTTACATCTTCGGACGATGTCCTTTGCGTCGCTCATGGCCGTTGGCCAGTAGAATCCAGCTCGTAGAGCTTTGGCGATAAGGGAGCAGCTGCCTGCATGATGGCCGCAGATGCCCTCGTGGATGTCTTGGAGGATGGCTTTCCCGTCACCGATGGTGACGCACCTTTGTAGTACACCCGTAATACTGCGCTTGTACATCTCGCCATTGATGATGGTGAAGACTTTTGACCGACGAGATATGCGCCGGGCATCCGTCGGGATGTCAGGCAGTTCTCCGTTTATCAAGAACTGGAGGTATGGTCGCGTCCAAGTTTCTTCGACTGCCATGACCTGCATCAGGTTGACCATAGCGACCTCTGTGTCCAGTTTCGCGGGTCCTTCGTGTCCTTCGGGCAGCGTAGCCCCCGAGTGTTCTGCTTCTTCGGGTGATCCCTTGGGGAATTTCCGTTTGATGGATGGAACGCAGATCTGTTCGAGGAACACACTCGGCGGTAGCTTTGCGCAGGTGGAGCCGATGTTGGCGAGTCTGTCAGCTTCCTCGTTGCTTTCTCTCCCGACATGGCGAAGTTCGCAGCCGTCGAATTCTCCTTCGAGTGCGTTGTAGAGTGCGCGGTACGCGATCATGTTTTCGGCGTGTGCGTCGCACTCGTTCATCGTCTGTTGGACGACGAGGTTGGAGTCACCGTAGATGACCAGGCGCGTTGCGCCGCAGATCTTTGCCAGCCTCATGCCATGGATGAGGGCTTCGTATTCGGCCTCGTTGTTGGAAGCTCGGAATTTCATCCTGTCGTGGGAATAGTCACGGCAGATGCTGCAATCGGCAGCGAGTAGTAGAACGAGGGGCAAGGGCGGCCAGCCATCTGCGGTGCGAGATGAGGGCAAAGACACAGGGTTTTACCCAGGTTCGGCCCCCCGAAGGGTAAAGACCTACTCCTGCTAGATTGTATTATGGAGGTGTTACAATTGGCGAGTTCGGCGGTCAGGCAGCGAGTCGCTTGGGTGTATGAAGGAACGTCCCTCTACTCGTCCTATAGGGAGGTTTATATAGGCTCACCTCCCCTAGGGTTTACATATCTCAACCGATTCAGTTAAAGCTTTGGTAGTCGTTTAACCTAATCCGACTGGGCCTATCTACTCGCCTGGGCCTTCAGCTTCCAGTCGCTCGGTTCATCGCTGGGCTTCAATCCACTCGCCGTTCTGCAGGCCCACTCGCCGGTTCTTGGGCCAGTCGAAAACGTCCTGCTGGGTATACCCCGGTAGGCATATCCCCATCAGTAGTCCCCGAGGCCGTCGTCGATTAGGCGTAGGTGGCTGCTGGCAGTCGGAGTATACGGCTTCAGAGTAGGCATCCACGGAGTACGCGCCCGATGGCGAATGGGCCTTCCCACGGAGGGGAGAGTTTGTGCATGCCCTTCTTGTCCTGGATGAGGCGTAACACCAGGTCGCCTTCTTGGAAGGTGCGAGCTTTCACCCGCCGGCTGTGGTAGCGGCGGAGTCCCTGCTGGTAGATAGCGGTGCGTGACCGAGCGAGGTCACGTGCTTCGTCGAGTTGGTCGATCCCGTCTTGGCGGGCAAGCTCGTTTGCAGCCTCCGTATAGTGGACGACCCGCGGCGAGTCGTGCTCGAGGTCGGTTGGCATGACTGCCTCGACGCCGTAGACCATGAAGAAGGGGGTGAACCCTGTCGATCTGTTGACTGAGGTGCGGATCCCCCAGATGACAGAGGGCAACTCCTCGACCCAGCACCCGACGGTGCGCTCGAGTGGTACTTGGAGTCACGGCTTCAAGCCGTGGAGGATGCTTTGGTTGGCCCGTTCCGCCTGGCCGTTGGATTCCGGGTGGGCGACTGACGCGAGGTCGAGCCGGATGTGGTGCTCTTCACAGAATTCGGCCATGGCTCCCTTGGCGAAGTTGGTGCCGTTGTCCGTGATGATGCTGTTTGGGAACCCGTAACGATATATGAGCTCGCATAGGAATTTAGTGGCGGTCTTCCCGTCGCATTTCCGGACTGGCTTGGCCTCCACCCATTTCGTGAATTTGTCGACGGCGACTAGCATATGGGTGTAGCCGGAGGGGGCCTTCTTGAAGGGGCCTACCATACCCATGCCCCACACAGCGAATGACCAGGGAGCGGGCGGCGGCGTGGTGGCCGCAATCACCGGAGTGGATGTCGTGGAGGATCTTGCGTCCTTCAGCTGGTTGGACGCAGCTTTGGAACACGCCGGTGATGCTGCGCTTGTGGAGCTCGCCGTCGATGATGGTGTACGACTTGCATCGACGAGCGATCATCCGAGCGTCCGTCTCGTCTGCCGGCAGGGTGCCGGCTTCCAGGTAGGCGATGTAGGGCTTGGTCCAGTCGTCTGGCTCGTGGACGAGTGCGACCAAGGCTGCCTCTGGTTGGAGTGGGACTCCGATGTCGATCTCCCTCAGGGGAGAGACTGATGGCTTGGTGATCATGTCGAGGAAAACGCCGGCGGGTGGTGCGAGTCGAGCCGACCCGATGCGAGAGAGTGCGTCGGCCTCCTCGTTCTTCCGCCTGTCGATCCACTCGACGGAGTAGCCGGTGAAGTGTCCGCCCAACTTGTCCACTACTTGGCGGTACGCCGCCATGGTAGGGGAGACGGCGTCGCAGGTGCCAGCGACTTGCCCCGCGACAAGGTCAGAATCTCCATAGCAGCGGAGGCGATTGACGCTCATCTCCTTGGTGGCTCGCATGCCGTGGAGTAGGGCCTCGTATTCAGCCATGTTGTTGGTACAGGGTGTGAAGTCAAGGCAGAGGATGTAGCGGAGCTTGTCGCCCTTTGGTGAAGTTAGCACTATCCCTGCGCCTGCACCGTCCGCGTTCTTGGAGCCGTCGAAGTGCAGGCTCCAGTAATGGAGGTACGGCAGCTTCTCTGGCTGCTGGGCCTCTTCCCAGTCGGCGATGAAGTCTGCCAGTGCCTGCGATTTGATCGCTTTTCGTGGCTCGTATTTGATGTTGTGGACGCCGATCTCGACGGCCCACTTGGCGACCCGCCCGGTCGCCTCGCGGTTGCGGATGATGTCTTGCAGTGGTGCTGAGGAGACGACCGTGATCGGGTGCTCTTGGAAGAGTGCAGTAGGCGCCGCTGAGCTCTGAAGACCGCGTATACTAGCTTTTGGTACTGTGGGTACCGCTGGCACGACTCGGTGAGGACCTCGCTGATGTAGTACACCGGCCGTTGGACTAGGCGCTCCTTTCCTTCTTCTGGTCGCTCGACGACCATCACGGCGCTGATGACGCGCTCGGAAGCCGCGACGTAAACCATCATGGGTTCTTTGTCGGCGGGGGCGGCGAGTAATGGTGCGGCGAGTAGCACCTTTTTGAGGTCGCGGAGCGCGTCGTCCGCCTCCTCGTCCCACTGGAAGGTGGGGTTCTTGCGCATCAGGCGGTATAGGGGCATTGCCTTTTCGCCCAGGCGGGGGATGAAGCGACTGAGAGCCGCTACTCGCCCGGCTAGCTTCTGGACGTTGCGCAGGCACTCGGGTTTGCCGAGCCAGGCGATCGTGTCGATCTTCGTGGGGTTCGCCTCGATCCCTCGTTTGGAGACGACGTACCCCAGTAGTTGTCCGGCGGGTACACTGAAGATGCATTTGCCTGGGTTGAGCTTTATCTTATATCTTCGCAGGTTGGCGAATGTTTCTGCCAGGTCGGCGAGTAGGTCGCCTTGGCGAGCGGATTTTACGACCACGTCGTCGATGTAGACGTGGATGTTGCGGCCAATTTGGCTCGCGAGGCATTCTTGCATGCACCGCTGGTAGGTCGCCCCGGCGTTCTTGAGGCCGAAGGTCATGGCGGTGTAGCAGAAGGCTCCGAATGGCGTGATGAACGCCGTCTTCTCCTCGTCTTCGACAGCCATTTTGATCTGGTTGTACCTAGAGTAGGCGTCAAGGAAACATAGCGACTCCGAGCCCGCGGTTGAATCGATTATCTGGTCGATCCGCGGGAGGATGAACTTCTCCTTTGGGCAGGCGCCGTTCAGGTTTGTGTAGTCGATACACATTCTCCAGGTCCCATTCTTCTTCTCGACCAGGACTGGGTTTGCCAGCCACTTGGAGTACTTGATTGGCCGGATGAAGCCGACAACGAGTAGACGCTGCACCTCCTCGGCGATTGCTCGATGGCGTTCTTCATTGAAGGGCCGCAGCGACTGCTTGACAGGTCGCACTTTGGGGTCGGCGTTTAGCTTGTGCTCAGCGAGCTCCCTCGGGACACCGGGCATGTCGGAGGGTTTCCATGCGAAGATGTCCCTGTTCTCACGGAGGAACTCGATGAGCGCGCCTTCCTATGCTGGGCTCATGCCCGTCCCGATCGTCACCGTCTGGCTGGAGTCCCCTGGGACCAGCTCGACGGTGCGGGTGTGCGTCGTGGCCTCAAAGGTTGAGGTGTTTGCGCCCTCTGAGTTGGGCTTCTTGAGTATGGTGGGGTCGTCGTTGTTGACCCCGCTCGTGTACTTGGCGAGCTCATCGGCGTGGTTGGTCTCCGCCGCGATGACGGCGTCAGCGAGCTCGGCTCCTTTGGCCTCGCACTCGGCGGCCATGTCGGGGTCGCCGTGAATGGTGATGACGCCGCACGGCCCGGGGAGCTTCATCGCGTTGTACGCGTAATGGGGCGCTGCCATGAATTTAGCGAACGCCTGGCGCCCCAGGACGCAGTGGTAGGGGCTGTCGAAGGGCACCAGCTCGAAGACGATCCGCTCGGTGCGGAAATTTGCCGGTGTGCCGAAGGTGACTGGCAGCGTGACCTTGCCGATCGGGTACGCCTTCCGACCGGGGACGATGCCGTGGAATGTGGTGTGGGTAGTCTCGATCATCGACTGCGGGAGCCGCAGCCTCCTGAAGGTGTCGAGGTATAGGATGTTGATGGAGCTGCCACCGTCCATCAATGTCTTGGGGAGCCAGTAGTCGCCGACCTTGGGCTTGACCACCCGGGCGACTCCTCCTGGGTACTCGATGCGTGGCGAGTGGTCTTGGCGGCTCCAGGTGATGGGCTGCTCTGACCAGTTTAGGAACTGGGGAACGTCCACCTGTGCCACCGCGTTGACGGCGACAGCGCGGGCGATGACCTTCTTATCGCGCTTCGTGTTGAAGCCTGTGAAGGTGTGGAGCGAGCCGGCCACTTTGCCGAATTTTCCGCCGTTTGGCGGGTCGTTGTCGGGGTCCTCCCGCGCTCGCCGTGCCTTCTCGATTTCCCTGAGGGTGTGGCAGTCGGCGGTGGTGTGCGTTGCGGGCTTCCCTTCCCTGCTATGAAACGCACATGGTTGGTTAAGGAGAGACGCGGGGTCACGGCGTTGTCCTCCGTCACGGCGGAAGCTCTTGGGCTCACGTTGCACGTGCCCGGCGTTGGCGATGAAGTCGACTCGCCCATCATTGCGGCGATTGCCGGTGAGGCGAGTGCTGCTGTAGCGTAGGTCGGACCGTCGTCCGCTTTCGTTGCCGCTCGTGCGGCGTTGACCTCCTGACTCATCGTCAGTTTCCTGGTTTGGATCTTCCTCGGCGTACCGTTAGGCGATCTCAAGGAGGTCAGGGATGTTGTCGAGTGTGCGGGAGTGTCGCTTGAGCTTGGCGAACAGGGGCTCGTAGCGGCAGGAGGTCTTGAAGCAATGGATCGCGGTGTCCGGGTGGATGCCGACCGCGTTGTACCAAAGTTCCACCGCTGGACCCAGTTGCGGGTCGACTCGCGGGGTCCCTGGACGCATCGCTCCAGGTCCTCGATAGTGGTGGCGCGGGTGTAGGAGCACTCGAAGTGCCTGACGAAGGCGTCGCGCATCTCCTCCCAGGAGTCGATACTGTCCTGGGGGAGGGTGTTGATCCACTGCCTGCACGTCCCCTCCATCATCCGGGGGAGGTAACGGGCGGCTAGCAGGTCAGTGTGGCCTGCGATCCCCATCGCCATGAGGTATGTGTCGAGCCAGACGGCGGGGTCGTACGAGGAGTCGTACTTTTCTATCTCCTTTGGTGCCTTGAAGTTTGGCGGGTACTTCTCGCCTCGGATCATTGGTCCGAAGCACTTGGGTCCGAGTCGACTGAGCGACCCCATGGGCTCGCCGTCGCGGCATTGGTTAGGGTATGTCGCAGGTCGTCGGGCTGGCGTGCGCGCCAACTTTGGTTGTTGATGATGTGGGTGCGTGCGTCAATGGGTTGCCCGTTGGCGGCGACAAGGTTGGTTGCCGGCCTGGGGTCGTTGGTGGACAGTGCCGCGTTCGCGGGTCGGTGTTGGAGCTGAAGTGGCTCTGGTGGCGGGCAATTGAGGGTGTTTGCCGCCGCGGGGCGGCCGCTGGAGGCCGCTCTGCTTCCCGAGGAACGCGAGTGTACTCGTCCTTGCGAGTCGGCGCCTGCTCTTTGCTGCTCGACGGCCTTCGCGAGCAGGGCCTTGACGTATTGGATCTGTAGGGCACCGTTGCCGGTGGCCGTGATGCTGTCGACTGCTACTCGGCCTGCCACAAGGTTGTCCATCGGGGTGGAGAACAGTGGGAGGCCGTTTGTGTCTCGCTCCCGTGAGGAGACTACTATCCGCGGCTGGTCCCTGGGAGGGGTGCGGTTGGGTGGAGGTGGGGCGCCCATTGCCGTTGATCCTGGCGGGGGCCGGGTGCTTCCTCCTGGTGGCGCATTCTCGCAGATCGCGTGCTCGGCCACGCGGGCCGGGTCGTTTTGATCGTCGAAGTTCAGGGCACGCCCCTGAACGGTGGGGTTCAGGCGTGACCTGATCCGCTGCTGGTGGTAGCGTGATAGCTCCTGCGCCGTCACCTGCTCGAGGCGAAATTTTTCGCGCTCAGCTTGCTCCTTGCGTATCGCCTCCGCCAGTTTCAGGCGGAGTTCCTCGACCTCCGTTGCCGTGGCGTTAGGAGGGATTGGGGTGGAGAACGGATCCTCCGGCGGATCAGTGCCGGTCGCCATGTAGGTCGCGGTGTGGCGACCGGTTCCGTCGTGGAGGTCGGCGGAGTTCTCCGACCCGGAGTCGAACTCGAAGATCCCGAGGATGGAGGGGTCCTCGAAGTCTCCCGCGTTGGAGACCTGGGCGATGGAGCCCGCGGATGAAGCCGCGGTGATGGATCTGGCGAGTTACGCCGGGGTTGCCGAGTCGGTGTCGTCGGTGAGGGCCGCGTCCTCTGCGGCCGCTGAGTTCTCGGCCACGTTGCTGTAGGCCGAGTTGTACTCCGAGGGGAGGCGATGGATTGTGCGGATCTGGCTCTCGGAGAGCCGATCGCGTGGCGGCGACTCGCGGATGCGAGCCGAATCCTCCGAGATGATGATCGGTGAGACCGACGAAGAGGCTGATCGTGCCGATCGGCAGGATCACGCTGTGCGTGACGGATCGCGCCGCCGGGACGTAGCTGCTCGGCAAGATTTGGAGCATCTCGCCGATCGCTATCATGCGGCCGGTGGCGACCGTCTCATTGATGGGCAGATTGGATCTCGCCGCAGAACACCGGCCGGACCGGCCAGGCCCCACGGTGGGCGCCACTATCGTGGGAATAGTCACGGCAGATGCTGCAATCGGCAGCGAGTAGTAGAACAAGGGGCAAGGGCGGCCAGCCATCTGAGGTGCGAGATGAGGGCAAAGACACAGGGTTTTACCCAGGTTCGGCCCCCCCGGAGGGTAAAGACCTACTCCTGCTAGATTGTATTATGGAGGTGTTACAATTGGCGAGTTCGGCGGTCAGGCAGCGAGTCGCTTGGGTGTATGAAGGAACGTCCCTCTACTCGTCCTATAGGGAGGTTTATATAGGCTCACCTCCCCTAGGGTTTACATATCTCAACCGATTCAGTTAAAGCTTTGGTAGTCGTTTAACCTAATCTTACTGGGCCTATCTACTCGCCTGGGCCTTCAGCTTCCAGTCGCTCGGTTCATCGCTGGGCTTCAATCCACTCGCCGTTCTGCAGGCCCACTCGTCGGTTCTTGGGCCAGTCGGAAACGTCCTGCTGGGTATACCCCGGTAGGCATATCCCCATCACATCCGGAGGACGTACTTCATCTGGTCGCCCTGCGGGGAGGTCAGTATGACCCCGGCTCCTGCTCCAGCTTCACGCTTGGAGCCGTCGAAGTGCATCGTCCATGACTGCGACATGTCTGGGGTGTGTGGCAGCTGCAGCTCCATCCAGTGTACAAGGAAGTCCGGGAGGACTTGAGATTTGATTGCGAGTCGCTTCTCGTAGACGATGTCCAGGGGTGACAGCTCGATGCCCCACAGGGCCACGCGTCCTGTGGCCTCTAGGTTATTCATGATGCTGTTCAGGGGTGCCTCGTTGACGAACATCACCTGGTGCTCCTGGAAGTAATGGCTCAGCCGTCGAGCCGTCATGAACACGTCGTAGGCGAGTTTCTGGTAGTGAGGGTACCTCTATTTTGTTGGCGTTAGTACCTCGCTGAGGTAGTAGATTGGGCGTTGGACCCCATGGGTCTTGCCCTCTTCGGGTCATTCGACCAGTAGCACGGTGCTGACCACCTGATGTGTGGCTGCTATGTACAGCAGTAGAGGCTCGCGCTCCTTTTGCGTGACCAGGACGGGCGAGGTGGAGAGAAGCCGTTTGAGGCTTTCGAACGCATCGTCGGCTTCGGGTGTCCACTCGAATTTATCTGCCTTGCGTAGCAGCTGGTAGAATGGAGGGCCTTCTCGCCCATGCGGCTGATGAATCTTCTCAACGCCGCTATTCGTCCTGCGAGCTGCTGGACACCCTTGAGGTTTTTCGGCTTCTCCATCGCCATGATGGCTCTGATTTTCTTCGGGTTCGCCTCGATCCCTCGTTGAGAGATGAAGTACCCAAGGAGCTGACCCGATGGGACGCCGAAGGCGCACTTTTCGGGGTTGAGTTTGATCCTGTAGCGATCGAGGTTGTCGAACGTCTCGCGGAGATCGTCGATAAGTGTCCTTTCCTCCCTGGTTTTTATGACTATGTCGTCGACATAGACTTGAACGTTGCGACCAATCTGGCCCTTGAGGCATGCCTGCATGCATCGCTGGTATGTGGCACCTGCGTTCTTTATCCCGAAGGGCATTGTGTTGTAGCAGAACACTCCGAACGGTGTGATAAACGCCGTTTTCTCCTGATCTTCGACCTTGAGTCGAATCTGGTTGTAGCCTGAGTAGGCGTCGAGGAAGGAGAGTTTCTCGCAACCTGCAGTCGAATCGATGATCTAATCGATCCGAGGAAGAGGGAAGTGGTCCTTTGGGCAGTGCTTGTTTAGCGACGTGAAATCCACGCACATCCGCAGGATGTCCGTGTCCTTCTTTGGGACCATCACTGTGTTTGCAAGCCACTCGCTTTCTTTGATTTCCCTGATGAAGTCTGCAGCGAGTAGTCTGTTGATTTCTTTGCCGATAGCTTCGGCCCGTGGCTCGGATAGTCTCCGGATGGACTGCTTGACGGGCTTGCTGTCTAGAAAGACGTTGAGTGCATGCTCGGCGAATTCCCTGGGAACTCGTGGCATGTCCGTAGGACACCAGGCGAAGATTTCCCAGCGCTCATGGAGGAATTCGACGAGCGCTCCTTCCTATGCGGGGCTGAGGTCGTTGGCGATCAGGGCCGTCTTGGAGGCGTCCGTCGGATGGACTTGCACCTTCTTTGTGTTGATGGTGGAGTCAAAAGACATGTCAGGTGCCTTTTGTCGTGCGACTGGGGGTGCCCCATTGTCCATCACCTCGCGGAGCCTTAGGAGCTCCTCCTGCATGCCGAATGACTGGGAGATTCTGTTGAAATCTCTGTCGCATTGGTCCGATCGGGTGAAGCTCCCGTGGATTGTGATGATGCCCTTTGGTCCTGGCATCTTGAGTAGCAGGTATGCATAGTGTGGGACAGCCAAGAACCTTGCGAATGCTACACGCCCGAGGATGGCGTGGTACTGTGATAGCCAGTCCACCACTTCGAATTCGAGTCGCTCCAGCCGGAAGTTGTCCGTCTTGTCGAAGATGACGTCGAGCCATATTTTGCCCAGGGGGAATATGCCCTTCCCTGGAACGATGTCGTGGAACGTTGTGTCTAACCGTTCTAGGCTGCACTGCGGGATCCGCATTGCTGCTAGAGTGCTTGCGAACATCAGGTTGATGCCATTGCCGCCGTCCATGAAGACGCGACTCATATCGAAACCTCCGATATGCGCCTCCAGCACCAGGGCAGCATGACCTGGGCGAGGGATCTGGCAAGGGTGATCCGAACGACTGAACGTGATACAAGACTCCGATCCGCTGAGGTACTCAGGGATGGCGGGTGGGGTTGCCACGGCCAGGTTGATCTGTCGGGTGATTTTCTTCTGCACCCTATTCGTGGGGCGCCCCTTCTGGATCATCAGTGCTCCTTTTGGCTGGGCATACCCATTCCAGTGTTGTCCTATGCTGGTGCGACTGGTTGGTTCGGGCCTCCTACAGGTGGCGGTGGAGGATCTCCATGCGCTATTTCACCTGGCGCGGGTGCGTTTCCGAATGTAGGGATTGGGGCTTGCTGCCTCATCTGCACCATGCTTTCGCTGAGTTTCTGGAACTCGCGGCAGTCCTTGAACATGTGGCTCGCCTTCTTTTTGCCATCCTGCTTGTCGATGTAGAAGTGGATGGTGCATGGACCCGAAAGCTTTTCGTATGCTGAGGGTACGTTATCGCGGTCGCGGCGCTGCCATGACTGCGCTGGGCGTCCCCCGTCGCGGAAGTTTCCTCTGCGGTATCCACCGCTATTGCAGTTGGCGTCGTTGCGGAGATCGGCGTAGCCGGCCGCGACCATGTTGGGTCCGTCGCGATCGTCGTAGACGCGCGATCTTCTCTTGCTACGGCGCTCTCGTCGTCGACCGTAGTCGTCTTCTTCTTCCGATTGTGCTCGATGAATGGAGTCTTCTCCGTCATCCCACCTGTTGGCGATGTCCATGAGGTGGTCGAGTGTTTTGGGCTTAACGCGCCCAAGTTCCTCCTTGAAGTCTTGGCGCTTGACGCCGTCCCTGAAGGCGTCGATGGCCCTCTCGTCGGAGATGTGTGCTGCGGAGTTTTTTGTGTTGGACCAGCGTAGTATGTACGAGCGAATGGATTCGCCCGTTCGTTGGGTGCAGGCTCGCAATTCTTCGATTGAGGCGGGCCTCTTGCTGGTGCCCTTGAAGTTTCGGATGAAGCTGTAAGCTAGCTCATCCCAGCTTCGGATGGACCCTGAAGATAGGCTGCTGAGCCAGATCCGGGCTGCGCCTGTAAGCTGCAGCTGAAGGCATTGCATGGCAGTCTCCTTGTTTCCACCGTGCAGTTTGACGGATGATAAGTGGTCGCTGAGCCAAGCCTTTGGGTCTTGAGTTCCGTCGAACTTCGGAGTATCCGAAGGAAGATTGAATTTGCGCGGCATCTTCGCTCGCCTAACAGATCTGCTGAAGCATCGGGCTCCGCAGAGTTCTCCTTCGTCTTCGTCCATCTCGGACTTAGACGAGCATGCGCATTTAGCTCGCGCTTTGTCGATTTTGCACTGCGTGAGCACGTCTCTGGCATCGTAGTCGCGGTTGCGGTGGCGCGAACTCTTCTTCCTTCGAGGAAGGTCATGTTCTTCTTCTTCGGATGAAGGGTTGGGCTGCGGTCGAACCTGACCGAAGCTTTCTTCTTCGGCTCCGTGGGAGCTTCCTGGTGGAGCACAGCTCCGACGAGTCCGAGTCCGGTGAGTGCAGACTTGTGCATGGCCCTCTTAGGGTCTCCTTCTGGAGGTGGGTGAGCTGCGAGGTACGCAGTGGCTGCCATGATCGCAGCCTGCGGCGTTTTCGGTATGACGTTGCCGTCGGCATCCATCTCCATGAAGGATGTGTGGAGGGTTCGGGTCACCTCCCGGCGCTCCTTGGGGTCCATGTTCTCCACCCGAGAGCGGTGCTTGTTGCCTTGGTTGGCGTTCGAGCTGGAGCCGATGCCCATGGCGGAGAGCGCAGCTCGTCGCACGCTGGACTCTGAGGCTGCTTGCTTGCGTTTGTCGAGCACCTCCTGCATCTTGACCTGCTTCTTGTGCTCCTCGATCAGGAGCAGATGGTAGGCCATCAGCAGATCCCGGGAGGAGTCTGCAGGCAGGACTATGTTGCCTACCATGGCGTTGCGGGCTTGGGCCCATCCTTCTTTGCTAAGGCGGATGACATGGCCGTTGTTTTCACCTTCGGGTGGGGGGACTGGCTTCTTCTATTCATGTCGTTTCGTTCTGACGGGTTAGGTGGCGGGTTGGGCGGCGGGTTGGGTGTTTGCTAATCCGCGTTGCTCTGGATGACTATGGCGCATTGGTAGCGCTCGTAGATTGGTCCGCTGCTGCCGCAACTTTCAGATCCGGAACCGTAGGTCCCTGCATCCGCTGGCGGATCGCACAGATCGGAGTTGCAGCTGCTGCTGTCGTAGGAATCATCTGTTGATGATGTTTTGCATAGCACGGGGTGTGGGGTCCATGAAGCGGGCCTGATTGATGGTAGGGGCACCCGCTGAGGGAGGCGGAGGGTGCCAGTTTGCCCCACCTGGAAGCAGAAGCTCCCGAACAGGATTTCGAGTCCGTCGCCTACGGGCTCGAAGTCCTTCATGGTGGCCGGTGAGTGGGCGGTGAAGTCAAAAGCGCCAAAGAGGAGATGACTCTCCGTCGCCACAGAGTTGTGGATCGATCGGGTTGGGACCGTCACGATCGCACAATCAGCGTCCCCAGTTCCCACAGACGACGCCAATTGACGAGGTTTAATCTCATCAATGCCCATTGTTATGGACTTGGGTTTTGGAGAAGATGGGGATGCTAGAGATCGTGGAACGGTTAGCAAACAAGAAACACGGGGACACAAGGTTTACCCAGGTTCAGGCCCCCGAAGGGAAAAACCCGACTCCTGCTTGTCTGCTCTTGATTACGGCGGAACCGAAGGTTACAGGGGTGCACAGATGCAATCTGGCGTGGAGGTGTGTAAGCGAAAGTATGAGATAGAGATATAGGTCATGCCCTCCTAGCCTTTATGTAGTCTCAGGCAGGTCCCGGGCATAAACCTAGTCGGTTACAGGTTCTAGGGTTTTACCCCTTTGAATTTCCTATCTACTCTAGTCTTGCTCTCAAAGGATCCGAAGGCGTCATGGGCCTGGGCCACCCGAAAGTCTTCATGGGCCGGCGTATATTTGCCGTGGGCCTTCCTTGGGCTGGACCAGGTATGCTGAGATCATGTACCCGCGGGGTATAACCATGTCAACATGGGCAAGAACTCTTTCTTTCTTCCATTCTAAACCTCTTTAGAACCTTGTAGAAGTATGTACTTTGTGAAAACTCTATTAAGCGTCTTGATCCATCTCTATAAATCTTCATGCCTAAGAAGTATGCTACTTCGCCAAGATCCTTCATTGAAAAACTATTATTTAAATATCCTTTGACACTTTCAAGAAGTTCTATATCATTCCCAATCAACAATATGTCATCCACATATAGTACTAGGAATTCAATAGAGCTCCACTCACTTTCTTTTAACTACAAGCTTCTTCAAAAGTTTGTATAAATCAAATGTTTTTAATCGCCTTGTCAAAACATTGATTCTAGCTCCAGGATGCTTTGCATACCTTGTTAGCATCTTTAGGATCGACAAAACCTTTGGGTTGTACCATATACAACTCTTCCTCAATGTCACCATTAACGAACACCATTTTGACATCCATCTGCCAAATATCATAATCAAAAAATGCAGCGATTGCTGAAAAAATCCTCATAGACTTTTGCTTCGCTACCGGTGATAAAGTCTCATTGTAGTCAACTCCTTGAATTTGTCGGAACCCTTTCATGAGAAGTCTAGCTTTATTGACAGTAACATTACCATCATCATCTGTTTTCCTTTTGAAAATCCATTTAATCTTTATAGCCTTGCGGCCATCAGGTAAGTCCACCAAAGTCCACACTTGGTTTTTGTACATGGATCTAATCTCGGATTTCATGGATTCTTGCCATTTGTTGGAATCTGGGCTCATCATTGCTTCCTCATACGTCGCAGGGTCATTAGTGTTTTCCACAAAATTACATTCACGGCAGGGGCATACCAATCAGGAGTGGTACGAACCCTCGTCGACCTGCGAGGTTCAGTAGTACCTTCATTCAAAGTTTCATTATCACCATCATTAGATTCTTATCTTATTGGTATAGGCGACACAGGAACATCTTCTGATGCTGCACTACTCTCAGATCCAAGAGAAGGTTCAGTAACCTCGTCGAGTTCTACTTTCCTTCTAGTCACTTCTATCGATAGAAACTCCTTCTCATGAAAGGATCCATTCTTGGCAACAAAATTTTTTACTTCGGATCTATGATATAAGGTATACCCAATTGTTCCTTTAGGGTATCCTATAAAGACACATTTTTCTTCTTTGGGTTCAAAATTGTCGGGCTGTAACTTCTTTACAAAAGCTTCGCAACCCCAAAATTTAAGGAACAACAAATTAGGTTTCTTACCAAACCACAATTCATACGGTGTCATGACAACAGATTTAGATGGTGCCTTATTTAAAGTGAATGCGTCTGTCTCTAATGCATAACCGCAAAACAATAACGGTAAATCTATAAGAGACATCATAGAATGAACCATATCTAAGAGATTTTGATTACGATGTTCGGACACACCATTATGCTGTGGTGTTCCCGGCAGTGTCAACTGTGAAAGTATTCCGCATTTCTTTAAATACATGCCAAAATCATAACTTAGATATGCACCTCTGCGATCAGATCCCAGAAACTTAATCTTCTTGTTACGTTGACTTTCTACTGCACTTAGGAATTCCTTAAACTTCTCAAAAGTTTCGTACTTATGTTTCATAAAGTAGATATACCCATATCTAATCAAGTCATACGTGAAAGGAAGAACATAACAATATCCACCAAGCGACGCTACACTGATTGGACCGCACACATCGGTATGTATTTTTTCCAATAAGTCTGTAGCTGGCTCCATTATCCTAGAGAATGGAGTCTTAGTCATTTTTCCAATTAGACTTGCTTCGCATCTTTCAAGTGATTCAAGAAGTGCATCAGAATGGAGTTTCTTCATGCGCTTCACTCCAATGTGACCAAGACGGCAGTGCCACGTGTATGTGGAATTATTATTCAATTTCATTCGTTTAGCATCTTTGTTGTGAACATGTGTATCACTACTATCGAGATTCAATAAGAATAAACCATTCATCTCAGGTGCATGACCATAAAAGATATTACTCATAAATATCGAACAACAATCATTCTCGGACATAAGCGACTAACTGTGTCGCAATAAACAAGATCCAGAAATAAAGTTCATGCTTTAACGGAAGAACCAAACAACAATTATTTTGTTTGCAAACTAATCCCGATGGTAGATGAAGAGGGAGCATGCCGATGGCGATCACATCAACATTGGAGCCATTTCCAATGCACATCATCACCTCGTCTCTCGTAGTAGTGAAGTCTACATCGACGACCTAGCGGAAACATTCGCCAACCTGCGGAAATACAAGATAAAGCTCAAATCAGGCAAATGCACCTTCGGTGTACCAGTAGGGCAGCTACGGGTACGTCGTCTCCAAGCGAGGGATTGAGGCAAATCCCACCAAGATCGACATGATCGCTTGACTCGGCAAACCCGAGTGCCTGCGCGACGTCTAGAAGCTGGCCGGGCGAGTCGCGGCTCTCAGTCGCTTCATCCCCCGATTGGGCGAAAAGGCGATGCCCCTATACCGCCTGATGCGCTAGAACCCCACCTTCCAGTGGGACAAGGAGGCGGACGATGCGCTCCGCGATCTCAAGAAGGTGCTACTCGCAGCACCGCTACTCGTCGCCCCCGTCGACAAGGAACCCATGCTGGTCTATGTCGCCGCTTCCGAGCACGTCATCAGCGCCGTCATGGTCGTCGAGCGACCAGAGGAAGGAAAGGAGCGCCCAGTACAGCGACCAGTGTACTATATCAGCGAGGTCCTGACCGAGTCGCGCCAGCGATACCCGCAATACCAGAAACTGGTATACGCGGTCTTCAGAGCATAGCGGCAACTGCCGCACTACTTCCAGGAGCACCCGATAACGGTCGTCTACTCAGCACCGTTGCAGGACATCATCCGCAACCGTGAGGCAACCGGGCGAGTCACCAAGTGGGCCGTCGAAATCGGCGTCCACAACATCAAGTACGAGCCGCGCAAAGCGATCAAGTCACAGGCTCTCGCGGACTTCATCGCCGACTGGGAGGAGGCCCAGCAGCCAGAAAAGCTGCCATACCTCCACTACTAGAGTTTACACTTCGACGACTCCAAGAATACGGACGGTGCAGGAGCAGGGATCGTGCTAACCTCTCCGAAGGGCGACAAGCTACTCTACGTCCTATGCCTCGATTTCACCCCCTGCACCAACAATATGGCCGAGTACGAGGCACTACTCCACGGCATGCGAGCCGCCAAGGAGATGAATGTCAACCACCTACTCTGCTACGGAGACTCCGACCTCGTCGTTGGGCAAGTCGCTGGCACCTGTGACGCCGTCTCCCCCACCATGGCGGCATACCGCCAACCAGTGGACAAGTTGGGTGGACACTTCGCAGGCTATTCCGTCGAGTGGATCGACAGGCGGAAGAATGAGGAGGCCGACGCACTCTCTCGTATCGGCTCGGCTCGACTCGCACCACCCGCCGACGTCTTCCTCGACACCATCACCAAGCCTTCCGTCGTCCCCCAAGGAAGATCGACATCAGAGTCCCGCTGCAACTAGATGCTGCCCTGGTCTCACTCATCACCGAGCCAGAGGACTGGACTACCCCGTACATTGCCTACCTGGAGGGAGGCACCTTGCCAGCAGACGAAACAGACGCACGGATGATAGTACGCCGCTGCAAATCCTTCGTCATCATCGACGGTGAGCTCCACAAGCGCAGCGTGACCGGCGTGTTCCAACGCTGCGTCCAACCCGCTGAAGGACGCAAAATCCTCCATGACATCCACTCGGGCGACTGCGGCCACCATGCCGGCGCCCGCTCTCTAGTCGCAAAGGCTATGCGACACGGTTTCTACTGGCCTACCGCACAAGCAGACGCTGTCGACATTGTTCAGCGGTGCGCCGGGTGCCAGAAGTACGCCAACCAGACCCACGTACCGAGCTCGGCGCTCAAGACAATCCCCATCACATGGTCCTTTGCCGTGTGCGGTATGAACATGGTAGGACCTTTCAAAAAGTCCCCCTCCGGCTTCACCCATCTCCTGGTCGCAGTCGACAAATTCACAAAATGGGTGGAGGCCAAGCCAGTCCGGAAATGCGACGGGAAGACCGCCACCAAGTTCCTACGCGAGCTCATCTATCGCTATGGGTTCCCAAACAGCATCATCATGGACAAAGGCACCAACATCGCCAAAGGAGCCATGGCCGAGTTCTGCGAAGAACATCACATCCGACTCGACCTCGCCTCAGTCGCTCAGCCGGAGTCCAACGGCAAGGCGGAACGGGCCAACCAGAGAATCCTCCATGGCCTGAAGCTACGGCTCCAAGTACCACTCGAGCGCACCGCCGGGTGCTGGGTCGAGGAGCTACCCTCCGTCATCTGGGGCATCCACACCTCCGTCAACAGGTCGACAGGGTTCATGCCCTTCTTCATGGTGTATGGTGCCGAGGAAGTCATGCCCACCGACCTAGAGCACGACTCGCTCAGGGTTATCCACTACACGGAGACCGCAAATGAACTCGCACGCCAGGATGGAGTCGACCAACTCGACGAGGCACGCGACCTATATCGCTCCCGCACCGCCATCTACCACCAAGGGCTCCTCCGCTACCATAGCCGGCGAGTAAGGACTCGCGCGTTCCAGGAAGGCGATCTGGTGCTACGCCTCATCCAGGACAAGAAGGGCATGCGCAAGCTATCCCCCCTTGGGAGGGACCATTCGCCATCGGGCGAGTCCTCGGCAACGACGCCTACTACCTCATCAACATCCGAGGAGACGGGAAACTCGACGTCAAGCGACCGTGGAATGTAAACCTACTACGGAAATTCTACTCCTAGAATTCCATACATGTACTCTCCACCTGCTATGAAATAAAATAGATTGGTTACCACAAATTGCGTCTACTCTCCGTGCCTTGTGCCACTCGCACTCGTAAGAACAACGTCAAGCTAACCGCAGAAGTCAACCTCTGGTACAGCGACCGACACAGCCAAGTAGTGCGTTCCGAGGGCACTGGATTACCCTAGGACTCGTAACGTCCACGAAAAACGCTAACCTGGAGCACCATTGGAGTCGCCTAGCTCGACTGTCTTAACGAGCCAAGACAACTGCCCTTGTTCCTCACAGCGACCAAGGTCCTCCGCATCCTCGGCACAGCGACTCGAACGGCCAAGTACCACGCTCGGGGACTGACGACCAGTCGAGCACGAGTGACTAGGGAAAAACACCAAGTATGAGAGCATGCCCAGGACTCGCCATGCGACTGAACCTACGGGTCAGGCAGGAGTGACGCGCTTACTCTAACGCGCTCAGTCGTCACCCACCCTGGACCTGCGACTAGAACCACCAAGTACCACGCTCAGCGACTCGGCCACCCGACCTCGTTCACGCAAGGGAAAATGGTCAAGTAAAGAGCACTCACGGGAGTCGCCATGCGACTGGCTCTCTGAGCTTGGGCGAGTCGACCTCAATAACAAAACAACTGACAAAACATTCAAAACCACAAACACATAACAAACAAGGTAAACCCCATAAAAAGGGCGAACGCGCTCGGGGACTCGTCCAATAAGCAATCAAAATCACGAAACAATTCACAAAATAACATGAGGTTTCATTACAGCAGAACAAAGTCGTTCCAAAATACAAGTTGCTACTAACGACCCAGGGCACAATGTTTCTATTCCGCATGTTTCGACGGCGACTCGCCACCACCCCTGCGGTTGCGAATGAAGGGCGTGTACGGGTTCGACGGGTACGTCGTCAACTCACCCGCCATCGCCGCACGGAATGGCTGCTCGACCTTGAAGTCCCGATGCGGCGGCTCAGGATCGTTGGGCGCGACAGTCGTCTCCTGATAGGGAAGGAGGTCTCCCATCGCCCAGACGCGATCGGAGTACTCCGCGGCCCGGTCTGTCAGCTTCAGCACCTTGGCGATCTCCACCAAGCCCGTCGACAAGGGGTAGCCACTCGTCACGTTGTCAAGCTCGAAGTCCTCCGGGAAGTGGGCAAGCCCAAGGCTGAGTGCCGTCGCCGCCCCGCGCCGGAACGCCGACCACGTCATGAACTCGACGACTGACGGCGCCTTCTCCAGATACCGCCATACTTCGACGAGGTCGCTGGGAATCACTTCCGTAGGCGATATCTCCTGAAGATATGCTCGAATGCAAGCCGCAGACAACGTGGCCGAGTCGACCAGAGTGGTCACACACTACCGCGCGTCGTACGACTCTGCCTCCTCCGAGCTGTCGATAATCCGACCTACGTACAGGGGTCGGCAGTGAGTACAACAACGATTTCATAATGCAGCTACTACAGGCAGAGGAAGAAAGTTTACCAATTAAAGGACGGCAGAGGCCCGTGATGAAGCTTTGAAGGGAGGAGAAGTCATTCTGCAGCCCAACAACGAGGGCGTCAGAGACCTTTCGCTCTTCAGCGGCAGCCGTAACAGCAGCTTTTGCGTGACCATCCGCTGAGCTTGCCTCCGCCCTCGCTTCCTTGAGCTCGCGCTCCAGATCAGCGATCCGCTTCTCAGCCGTACTCAAAGCAGATTGAGCCGCCATCAGCTCACTCGCCGGGACAAGGCCCTGGCGGACCTCCTCTGCATTGGCAGCGATTGCTTGGAGTCCCTTGTTCGTTTCATGGACGGCAACAAGTTCCTTCTCCACGCGACACTTTGCAGCAAGCCGATCGGCCGATTCACGCTGCAAGCCCTGCAAACAAATCAAACTATCAACAACAATAAAATCCTAAGTGCCCACCCGCTGAAATTCAGCGACTAGGCACTCGGGGACTAGAGGTCAAAAATCCTAAGTGCCCACCCGCTGAAATTCAGCGACTAGGCACTCGGGGACTGGAGGTCAAAAATCCTAAGTGCCCACCCGCTGAAATTCAACGACTAGGCACTCGGGGACTGGAGGCTACAAAAACACTAAAAGAATCCGACCACTGAAATTCAGTGGCCCGATCCTCGGGGACTGGACATACCTGGATGGCTGCGCCCAGCATGCCGTGGAGCTGTAACACGTCCACAGATGCAAGCAGAGCTGGAGTGTGTCCGCGACGCTGCTCGACCTCCGTCTCAACGACCCCAGGCGTCTGGCTCGTTGGCATTGCGCCACTCGCTGTGGCTGCTTTGGCCATGAAACGGGGGAAGGTAGCAGCGGATGCCCCAGCGCCACTAGGAGTCGGCTCGGTCACCCCGGGTGAGGAAACAACCTCCTTGTTCTTCGAAGGTACCTCCGCCGTAGTCGGAGGATCGCTCGGAGCAACTGCCGTGTCGTCAGAGACCATGACAACATCGTCACCCTTCGCCCTCTTAGCGCTATCTGCGGGAGCGGCGACTTCATTAGCTTTCCTCTTCTGCGAGGGGTCTTCCTCTGTGACGACTGGTGGAACCTTGGCCACGGAAGGGTGGCCGATCTTTTTAACTCCAGACCTGCAAAACAATGATATGAGGAAAATTGTCCAATTACAACGGAAGGCAAGCAGACGAACAAGACTTACTTGGCGACTGGTATGAACCGCAGTCCCGTGCGGATGCTGGCAGGCTTCTCCAGCTCGGGGCCCAATTTCCGACTGAGGCCCATCTCAAACACATCATGTGCCCAAGACACGAAGGGCCTCTTCGAAGACGAGGCCACGACAGGAGCCTCCGTGATGACGTCGGCAGGATCTCTCCTGGGAGGCAAAGCTGCTGCGGCTGGAGTAGCCCCCAACCCAGAGACCGGGGCGAATGGGGCTGGAAGCGATTCCAGAGGTACCTCATCCAGGAGGGCGATGGCGTCCGGTGCTGCTGTCGTATGTGTCGCTTCACCCTTGGCCGAGCTGGTGGCGTCGGAACTAGTCGCCGAACGAGGCGGAGATGCCTTCTTCGCCGGCTTCGTCTTTCTCCTTGGTGGAGCCTTCACTTGTTCTTCTTCTTCTTCTTCTACGGCGTAGCCTCACGACGCGAGGTGTGCTCGGGGAGCTCGTCGTCATCGTCATCATGACGTTCGAGGCTTCTACTCGCCTCGAGATCGCGCTGATGTTGCCCGCGAGTTTTGCAAACCATCGGGGCGGCGTCTTCCACGGGCTCGTCATCATCATCGTCGTCATCACCCGCGTCGCTCCCAACGTCGCCTTTGGCGGGCGGCGACTCGCTCCCATCCTGAACGGATGAGCTCGAGTTTTCGTCGTCTGCGGGTGGGAGCCATCCTTCCACCACTTGGAACAGCTACAATAAAAATGAAACAACGTCAGCATAACCGCGACTGCATCATCTGCGACTGCGAATGGTGACGAAAATGTTGACTTACCGTCGGAGCTGGGCGCCTTGCGGTATAGGGGGCGACCCCGTCCTTCGCGTCCAGGTACGCCGCCTGGGTGATCTTCTTCAGATCTAGGATGTAGTCCTCGAGCTTCCACTCGACGAGGCAGGATTTTGTCGGGTCGTCCCTACCCGTGTACTCGTACATATAATGGTCGCGGCGGGCCAAAAGAATGAGCCACCGCCCGAGCCAGCAGTTGTAAAGATTGATGGTTTGGACGCCCTTCTTCTTCAGGCCGCGGATGGTTTGCAACATTTCGTCGACAACCATCCGCTGATCCAGCGGAAGCTTGCCAACCTGGAGCCGACGCGGTTCGGGCCGGTTGGCGTAGTATCTTGGAAGCGCCACCGCGCCGTCTGGAGTCGCCTCGATGACGTAGAACCAGGATTTATTCCACTCGTTTGCCGCCTTGGCCGGCAGCATCAGGTCGAAGAACGACACCTTCAACTTCAGCTGAAACGTCAGGCCACCTGCAGCCAGCATCGGGCCGCGTGATTCTTCGTGACTAATCCTCCCATGGAATAGATCTTGCCACAGGGGAAGTAGGGCCTGCAGCCCAGATAGCACTCACAGAACGCCATGAAAATGGCGAGCTGCTCGATGCTATGCAGGCCCAGGTCCGACGGCTGGATCCCCAGGGGAAGCAAACGAATTCTCCCTCGCGCGGGTCCGGAGTCACCTCTCCGGCCGCGGGGATGCGCCACCTGCCGGCGCATAGGATCCCGACCTCCTCGAACGACGCCAATAGCGCCCTGGTGCACTTGGATCGGCCCCATGGTTCGGTGGAGGGGGCCATTGGTTGGAAGATTTGTGGAGGTCGGGGCTCTCTGGATCGGCTGGATCGCGATGCGGAGTGGAAACAGAGATGGGCAAGGTCAGAGGAAAGATGAAGCAGTGTTTCCCTGCTCGCCCGTCATTCCCCTTATATAGCGGTTGTTACCCGCCAATTTCGGGAGCCGTTACTACACGGTGATTACGCCGAAAGTTACCGTTGGATTACCCCAACGGCTAGTTTGACCCCACTTGACGGTCCAACTTCATCCACTCGACTCGTCGCTCTGCGCGACTTGATTATTCGCCGACCTGATCACTACAACAGTGATTGAATATTCGCCGACCCGTTCGCCGAGCTGTGACTAAATCGGTCGCCGTTAGTGCGACTAGAATAACTGGTTTTTCCTTTATTCAGGAGTCCGCCGCCGATTCGACTGGGCGTCCGCATTGGATCCGTATACACCGACTGCCAGCGACCACCTGCGACCAATCAACGGCGGCCTCGGGGACTACTGATGGGGATATGCCTACCAGGGTATACCCAGCAGGACGTTTCCGACTGGCCAGGCGCCTTTGAGTGGGCCTACGGTAACGGCGACTGGATCAAGACCTGGCGCGGACTCAAGCGATTGGAAGCTGAAGGCCCAGGAGCGTAGATAGGCCCAGTCGGATTAGGTTAAACGATTGCTGAAACCTTAACTGATTCAGTTGAGATCTGTAAACCCTAGGGATGAGTCTATATAAACCTCCCTAGAGGGCGTGTAGAGGATACGTTCCATCATCCACCCAAGCGACTCGCTGCCTAGACGCCGAGCTCGCCCCATTGTACTTCCACCATAATACAATCTAGCAGGAGTAGGTCTTTACCCTCTGGGGGCCGAACCTGGGTAAATCCTTGTGTCTCCGCCATCATCTCGCACCGCAGATGGCTGGCCGCCCTTGCCCCATGTTCTACTACTCGCTGCCGATTGCAGCATCTCCCGTGGTCATTCCCACGACAGCCGGGACCCCGGTTCCGCTTAATATGGCCTAATTTCATCGCATCCTTCCCATGTCATACATCAAACATGCATCATGCTCGATCTTCTGCCGTAGTATTAAATAGTGCATCCGGTGTTTGTGCTAGTGTTTTGCTTCTTCACGGACTAGGCCGATGAGTTGATGCGAGTGTCGACCATATCTTCGGATGAACCTTCGGCGGTTTTTTAGGCGAGCATTCTCCCCCTTTCTACCTATGTTACATTTCTAGTCTTTACTTCCTCCTGTTGATCTATTGCTATCTGTGTTGCGATGCTCTAGTCTTTGTACCCGTGATATCCCTTGCAGCCATTATATTGCCTTGGAAACCTCCTATTACCTGTTGTTTGGTAGATAGTCGGCCTTGCGAGTCATAGTTGCTTGCTCAGGTGTTGTTTCGATGTTGTCAAGTACCACCGTTGTTGGAAAATGTCTCATGCTTAATGTTGGAGATGATCATGGCTTTAATTACAGTTTAATAACTAAAATTGAAGTAGGTAAATAATGCAGAGGCACATGTGGGCAATAGATGTTATTTGGTTTTTAACCGTCCACTTGTGTCCCATAGGATCCCGAGTACTTGATACCTGTTCTTTGAATATTCGCACTATCCGCATGTGGGACCATGAATCCCCCTAGCCAGAGCTTGAGTCATATATTATTTCTTGGGGCCACAAACTAGTTTGGGGCTTTATTACTATCTTGTACTTATGCCATGCTTTACTGCTTTATTTACGATTGGGCGTGGAGCGCCTGTACTGTTTAAGTAAGTGGAATGTTTCCGTGGTATCGACAAGCCCAGTCACACTTTCGGGTTCCCAGTCGTTTACAGCCATTGACACAAACCTCTGGGTCCGTCTCGGAGCCGGCCAACTTCGTCACGGGTTTCTTAGTGGGTGCCCCCTTGAAATTTATATGAATCTTGCAATTTCTCTGTCGTGATGCCTCGTTGGGTTTTTATTTGGTTTTTCCCGAGGTTGATCGTGCGTGTGTTGCTATTTGTGGCCACCTGTGGGGTAAAACTTTCTGAACACCGTGTCCGCGGTTATGGACGACTTGGAGCACAGTATCTCGATCATAGACAACTACTGCCTTCGTTTCAGGGCTTAAGGCGCACACGCTTTCCAAAGCAAAGTTTAACCAAAAGAATTGAGCAACAAAATCTTGATTATATTGTACATAATTAGTATCGTTGGATTTGTATTTAAAAATATTTTTCCAGTGATACTAGTTTTATACCCGCACGAAAGTGCCTGGTGGGCACCTTTGAATCGTTTCTATGCGGGTTTGGCGGGAATGGCTGAGACTTGCATAGGGATGATTCTGAGGGTGTTACAAAGTGGTATCAGAGCTCAGCAGTTACGATACCCCAATGGTCCAGCCTGTAGGATAACCTCGCTAACGGACGTTGTAGAGTGTCAAAACTATTTTGGAAAATTGGTTGGATAGAACTGATTAGGTCTGATTTTACTTCTTACCCCTCTGCTACTCTCCTCTTACCTCTTAGTTGTTTGAATCTTCCCTCTCACCTTTTCTTCGAGTCCAGGAATTCTCGTGGTCGGGTTTCTGTCGTACCTTTAGGGTTACGCGTCCTTCCTTCCTCTTGCAACGGTGTTGCTACATCCGGTCATAATGCTATCTAAGGAATATCCCTCTATTGTACCTTCAGTGGACCAAAAATGCACTATTTTTTTTCTTTATATCTTCCGGTGTTTTTCAACACGACGACCTCATCTCCATCATATCCGATAAAGAGCTTACATCATTCTTTTGTTTCCGGAACTCGATTGTTGAGATCGTCAGTCTGATTCCGAGAGTTGGTTGCATAATTTCCCTATTCATGTGCAGAGTAATGCTTTGCTTGTGCGATGGACTGATCACCATCCGACTACTCTTATCATTCGCTCTTGTGCATTGAATGGTGGATCGATGCAATTATACTCCTTCCATGGAAGTTAGAGGTGGCCTTACCTTTAACTTCATCTTTGTCTCTCTGGAGTGTCCTCTCGATGAGCAACGACCCCTTGTTGGTGGTGTCGATGATTTCAAGATGAAGAAAGAATCATTGTTAGTGGTGTCGCAAAGATCTACATGAAGCGAGAAGATTCAGACCGTCGACCTTCTTCTCCGTACCATGAGTCGGATCTCAAGGGCGAGATCCATTGTTAGTGGTGTCGAATTGTAGCACCCCGGGTAAAACCACTACTGGAAATTTTTTGTTATTTTATTTTTTGCATCATCATGACACCATCATGCATCTTTTAACCTAAGAACTATTTCTCCAAAAACCTATTTGTTTTCTATTTACCTTCCTCTTTATTTCAACTGCAAAATCTGGTCCGTCCAAATATTTTTTTTTTCTAAAAATTAATTACAAAAGAATATCTACAACTAAATACATAATAAAAACTATTTTTGTGGGGAGGCAGCCCAGTTGGCTAGGACCAAAGGCCCAGCCAATAGGCCACCTACAACCCACAAGACCAAACCCTAGATCTAACCCTAATCCCACTCCCTCACCCCTTCCTAGCCGCCAGCCTCCACCTCACTCCCCATAGACCAGCGCTCAGCCCCTGCCCGCGCGAGCGAACCTGCTCGCTTGCATGCTCCCCGTCCCCACTCCCTCTCGACGTGTACCACGCACCGCCCGCGCGGTTAACAATCCCCGCGCGTGACCCCGTCCCTTCCCTGGACCCTCTCGACATCCCCCGGGCCCACCCCGATTCAGCGTATGCCTCACGCGATCCCCTTCCTCTTGCTAACCTTCGCCGCCTCTCCTCCCCTTCCTCCTCTCGCCTCCTTCCCGGCGTGGAGCCCCGTCCCCATCCTTCCTGGCCCGGTGCCGCCAGGAAGCCCGGCCGCCACCGCGTTGGCCTCCTTCCCGCTAGCAGCACCGCCTTCTGCCTTGACCTCGCGCCCTCTCGCGCCGCAGAGTGCACCTCCGAGCCGGCTTTTGTGGTTCCCACAAGGTGCTCGAGATAATGTCCGAATAGGACATGGTCTGTGTAATGCCCTTGTGTCCTTATTGGTTTTGTGTCCGCTGCCCGTGCACCGTTCCTGATGCTTCTACTCTGCTGTCGTTTCGGTACTGAGGTAACTAGTGCGGATATGCAACGACGATTGATGGTCATGTGAAGATGGTGCCTAGCCACTCTACTTCGGCTCCAGTGCCGCAAGATGGTGATGTTATGAGAAAACCGAGACCTTCCGTCTCAATCTGTCATCGTACTCCAAGCTCTTCTTCTCGGAATCCGAAGACCCCGTTCCTGGAGCCAAAGACCGATCCCGGCGGGACAGAACCGAACCCCTTCGTACCCCCAAGATCGTCGAGACCCCTAATGTGTGACCCCTTTTCTCGAGACCCCTATATTTTTATAATATATATAATATACTTGTTGCATATTAAATTGTCATGGATGCATACATATTCGTGCGGGTTGGGGGCATTATGCCGATTCACGTCATAATTACATATGGGGTCCATATGCGCGCAAATCTAGTCTTATATTGGCCCCATTTAAATTTGTGTAGCGAACTGGTGCTATCTTTTGCCTTGTTAATACAACATTTAAAATTGCGGGGTATCTAAACAACATGAACCTAATAATTAATTGTCGGGACCCCGGTTCCGCTTAATATGGCCTAATTGCATCGCATCTTGCCATGTCATAGATCAAACATGCATCATGCTCGATCTTCTGTCGTAGTATTAAATAGTGCATTCGGTGTTTGTGCTAGTGTTTTGCTTCTTCACGGACTAGGCCGATGAGTTGATGCGAGTGTCGACCAAATCTTCGGATGAACCTTCGGCAGTTTTTCAGGCGAGCATTCTCCCCCTTTCTACCTATTTTACATTTCTAGTCTTTGCTTCCTCCTGTTGATCTATTGCTATCTGTGTTGCGATGCTCTAGTCTTCGTACTCGTGATATCCCTTGTAGCCATTATATTGCCTTGGACACCTCCTATTACCTGTTGTTTGGTAGATAGTCGGCCTTGCGAGTCATAGTTGCTTGCTCAGGTGTTGTTTCGATGTTGTCAAATACCACCGTTGTTGGAGAAATGTCTCATGCTTAATGTTGGAGATGATCATGGCTTTAATTACACTTTAATAACTAAAATTGAAGTAGGTAAACAATGCAGAGGCACCACTGTTCAAAAAATAGGCCGAATCAGTGATTAATAGGCCGATTAATCCCTACTAGGGACCTGACCGTGTCGATTACCACTAATCCTTAGTGTTAATCGTTTAGCCCGATTAATAGGTCTGACACTCCGATTACTAGGTGTGTTCACGATTAAGCACTACACTTGGTCAAAAAAGTTGCAAAATTATCAACACATATCGCCCATCAATCCGCTAGCCCGCCCTAGTGAAGTAGGTTTTGCGAAGCTCCTGTTCGATCCATTCCTCCAGGAGCTTGATTTCAGCCATCACCAACTAGTTCCTTATCATTGTTGACCAGTTCCTCGTAGTTGCCGACTAGACCTCAGATATAAGAGCTCGGACGCCTTGAGGATCTCATCCGGGAGCTTAAGACTGAGGATTCATACATGTTTTAGGTACTAATTTTTGTAGGCTGCACCGATTAATATCCGACCGATTAAATCAGTTAATCGTCCGAATTCCGATTAATCGCTACTCCCAAGCCAACCGAGCAGCTAATGATTACCGATTTCCTTAACATTGAGAGGCACAGGTGGGCAATAGATGTTATTTGGTTTTTAACCGTCCACTTGTGTCCTGTAGGATCCCGAGTACTTGATACCTATTCTTTGAATATTCGCACTATTCGCATGTGGGACCATGAATCCCCCTAGCCAGAGCTTGAGTGATATATTATTTCTTGGGTCCACAAACTAGTTTGGGGCTTTATTACTATCCTATACTTATGCCATGCTTTACTGCTTTATTTATGATTGCGTGTGGAGTAACTTTATTGTTTGGGTAAGTGGAATGTTTCCGCGGTATCGACAAGCCCAGTCACACTTTCGGGTTCTCAGTCGTTTACAGCGATTGACACAAACCTCTGGGTCCGTCTCGGAGCCGGCCAACTTCGTCGCGGGTTGCTTAGCGGGGTGGCCCCCTGAAATTTATATGAATCTTGCAATTGCTCTGTCGTGATGCCTCATTGGGTTTTTATTTGGTATTTCCCGAGGTTGATCATGCTGTTTTGCTATTTGTACCCCCCTGCAGGGTAAAACTTTCTGAAAGCCATGTCCGCGGTTATGGACGACTTGGAGCACAGTATCTCGATCATAGACAACTATAACTAAAGTAGTGCTATAAATTTTACTTTATAATGACTAGTAATCAGTTGCACTATAATGGAATGGCTAAATAAAAGTGCCAACAATTGCTGGTGTGAGTTGTCACCTGTTACCATTGTATCTGACTAGTAAGTATTGCAACTACAAAGGAATGGCTAAATAAAAGTACCAACAACTATTGGGTTTTGGGATGCCTCATACTATATGTATCTGACTAGTAAGTACTACAACTACAACGGAATGGTTAACTTAAACTGCCCACTGCTTATTATATCAGGATCACTCATGCTATCTATATCTGACTAGTAATTGCCGCAACTATAACGGAATGAATAAAACTGCCAACTGTGTGAGTTCATTGGTTGACTTCCTTGTTTGGTCTCGAGGGGGAAATACCAGGATGGGTGTGCTTGGTGATAGTTTCAGGTTGGATTCGAATAGGTCTTTCTTATCCCTATCTGATAGCCGTCAGTTGTATTGAGTCTCTATAGTTTGTTTAGTGCATGCTACGCTGCCGCTTCAGTGCACCATACCTATGTAGGCAAGGACCGCCGAATTCTAGTCTCGCCGTGTACTGGCCTCAGTACTGACCGCTCTCTTTTTCCTTTGCCCTTTGTCGGCACCCCTTTTGTTTAAGAAGGTTTTGAGATCGACGTCGTTAGCATGGTTACCCGTCCGGCTTGGCCTGGGCAGGGTTATGGACGCCATTGGTTATTCTTCAGGGCTCTTAGCTCAATTTGCATCTTGTCCGTTCTCGGACGCTATATCGTTTTAAAGGTGATTTGGATCTTTGTATTGTATATCTGTATTCTTGACTCATGGAGTCGTGTTGTATATATCTGTTCTGTGGGTTCCATCGAGGACTATTTGTGTAATGATATTACTTCGTTTTCCACCCGCACGAAAGTGCCTGGTGGGCACCTTTGAATCGTTTCTATGCGGGTTTGGCGGGAATCGCTGAGACTTGCATAGGGCCGATTCTGAGGGTGTTACATCTTCTTCTCAAGTGTAGCAACAGACTTGCCGCCCTTCTTGAAGTTACCCTTGGGCTCACGCTTTTCCTTCATGTCTACTTCGGTAGCCACCAGAGTGGCAGCAAGTTCAGTGAGCGATCCAAATGCACCACTTATCTTGTAATCCAGCACAAACTCTTCGTAACTGGGTTGGAGCGACTGCATAACTCTATCCATCAAAAGATCAACTGGGATGACATATCCTAGTATCTTGAGACATTTAACATAGTGCATCATCATTATGATGTGATCATTCATAGAGCTATGTACCTTCGTTATAACACTGAATAACTCACTAGAGATCATATATCTCTCAGCATAGATTTGGCTATCAAACATGGCTTTGAGTTGCTCCACCATATCAGCAGCGCTGCTATGTTCAAAGCGTTCTTGGATTTCAGGCTCCATTGACATAAGGATCGCATATTTCACAAGATTGTAGTCATCACGCTTTGTTTCATACACATTGCGCTCATCCCGAGACGCGGTATTTGTAGGTGGGTCACCTAGCGGTGCATCTAGCACATAGGTCAAATTTCCAGTATCGAGGACAATCATCATATTACGGAACCATTCTGTGAAGTTTATTCCATTGTATTTCAACTTTTCTTTCTCTAGGAACACATTGAAAATGATGGTAGCGGTCGCCTGATCTACAAGATATTTGCAAAGAGTTTAGATTAAGTTTATGATAAATTGAGTTCAAATTTAATTCTTAAATTAACTAGGTGAACTCCCACTAAAAACAAGATCCCTCACTTTGTTTTAGTGATTACACGAACCAAATCCACTACATCAAGTCCGAACTTCACGAGAGAAGACGTAGTTTCAAAGGCAAACAACCAACATGTTCATCATATCATTCTTATGACTCATGCTTTAACTTTAGGTATTCCGTGTTCCGAGACCATGTTTGTACATGCTAGGCTCATCAAGATTAACCTTAGTATGCTCATGTGCAAATCTGGCTTGCACCCGTTGTATGCACACGTACAATCTATCACACCCAATCATCACGAGATGCTTCAAAGTGACGAGTCTTAGCAACGGTGCCTACTAAGGACGAACACTTTATTACTTGATATATTGTGAGAGGGATCATTTTATAATGCTACCGTCGCGATCTAAGCAATACAAGATGCATAAAAGGATTAACATCACATGCAATTCATAATATATGATATGATATGGCCTTTCTCCTTGTGCCTTTGATCTCCATATCCAAAGCACGGATATGATCTCCATCATCACCAGCGTGTCAGCAAGGTAAATGGCGCCGCTTCATGGTTGTCCATCACCATCAGCAACTATTACAACTACTTGGAACAAAGCTATTACATGATAAATAAACACACATGTCTTAACAAAATTTAAAGACAACCATTAGGCTCCTGCCAGTTGCCATATTACAATAATGGTCTTTGCATACATCAAATATAATCAGAATCACATCATGGCCATATCACATCACATGCCCCTGCAAAAACAATTTATACGCCTCTAATTTTATTTGCATGTTTTACGTGGCTTGGGTATTTCGAATAAGAACTGTTCTTACCTACGAACAAGAACCAGAACGCTAATACAAGTGTTGTCAAGTGCATATTGTAAATTGAATCTTAACTATGGTGGGATAGACAGACACCCACAAAGCCACTTGTGCAATACAAGTTGCACGTTGAGCCTGGAGCAAGTCTCATGTGCGAAGACATGTAAGGTTAGCCCGGGCCGCTTCATCCCAACATCCCACAAGATGCAAAGTACAAGAAAATAAAGGGACAACAAAAGAACCAATGCCGACAAATTCATTGTGGTGTACTTGTGCAACAGATCTATGCATAGATTCGGCTCTGATACCACTGTTGGGTTCGTTGCATGGAAAACAAAAAAATTCTATCGCAAGAACACATAAAACCAAGATCCAATCTATGGAAAATCCAAGATCTAATATACAAGATCGGTGCAACGCGATTGAAGAAAACTAACCCTCTTAGATCCAAAGCGTTAATGAGATCAGATCTCGTGGTTGATGTAGTCGATCAGTTGCCGACCTCAAGATCGCATAGATTATCCTTCTCGCGCGGAGTTCCGGCAGCGCTTCCGCACTCGGTCACCCGTACAGACTCGATGAAGACATTCCTCTCCCTGTTCCAGAGGGAAATAGAGGTAGTAGATCCCCTCGGAATCCTAGCAGCACGACGACATGGTGGTGGTGGAGAAGACCTACAGGGCTTCACCTACAAGAGTGCGCCCTCCCCTCTTTATAGAAAGGGGGTGCGGATAGGGTTCCCACCCCTTGGCCAAATACTTACCCAAGTCGGCGGTGCAAGAGGGAGAGGGGAAAACTTGCCCCCCAAGTTTCCCCTTCTTTCCTTATTAGGGTTTTGTCCCAATCCCCTTGGTGGCCGGTTTTTCCCCTTGGGCTTGGTGTGGCTTTACCAAGGGCCCCATGCCATGCCTCACCCCAAGTGGCCCCTCCCAGGGTGGTGGGCCCACTGGTGGCCCCTCTAGAACAGTCTAGAAGCTTCCGGTCAAAACACCGCAAACATTTCCGAACCCCGGAAATTGACTTTCCTTAAATGAATCTTATTCTCCAGACCATTCCGGATCTCCTCTTGATGTCCTGGATCCAATCCGAGACTCCTAGCACATTCGATCTCCAACTCATATTCCATATCTACTTAAACAACAATGATTACTTAATATGTCACCCTACGGTTTGTGAACTATGCAGACATGATCGAGACACCTCTCCGATCAATAACCAATAGCGGGATCTAGAGATCCATAATGGATCACACATATTCAATGATGACTTTGTGACCGAATGAACCATTAACATGCGATACCGATTCCCTTTGTCGTGTGATATTTCACTTATCTGAGGTTCGATCGTCGGTATCTCCATTCCTAGTTCAAGCTCGTTACCGATAAGTATTCTTTACTAGTTCCGCAATATGACATCCATTGTGACCTAGTCACATGCTTGCAAGATAATTGGATGAAAATCCACTAAGAGGGCCTAGAATTTATCTATCCTTCATTTGGATGGACAAATCGCACTCTTCATACGTGCGCTTCAATACATACTTTCAGAATACCTAATGCCACCTTTATAACCACCCAGTTACGGAAGTGGCGTTTGTAGTCATCAAAGTACTCATCCTGTGACGATGATTAACATGATCTTATGGTCGAAGGATTAGATTACTATGTATCTGAAAGCTTGTAGCAAAATGAACTTAATGACTTGATATTATGCTATGCTTACTATGGGTGTATGTCCATCACATCATTCTCCAGTGATATGATCTTGTTATTAATAACATCAAATGTCCTTTATCGGGAAACCATGATCATCTATTAATCAACAAGCTAGTTTCAACAAGAGGCTTACTAGGAAATCTTTTATGTCTACAAAACACACAAGTATTAATGTTTCCGGTTAAAACAATTATAGCATGTGATGTAAACATTTATCATAACCACAAATATATAATAATAACCACTTTATTATTGCCTCTTGGGCATATCTCCAATAGGCGTCGGCAACCTATACCTATGTGACGGGTGGAAGGGCTTCGTGGCCCACTACGATATGAATCGGCGACGCCCTAAAGTTCCGCTATCGCGGAGGGGGACGATTTTTGGTGAAGATCTTCGATGACACCTTCTGCCACCGCAGCTATTACCCACCACTTGTCTATGACTCTGATCTCAACGACGCCTGAAGGTGGCTGGGCGATGCATGAAGCGGGTGATGCAGTCACACGCGAGGTGGAGGGAGGCTGAGGGATCCTCCCTCATGCGGGTGACTTTCCGTTCTCTCCTTTCCACCTGGGGTCCTCCTCGAGACAATTGCTGCATTGTACATTTCTCAAGTGTAATGTCGATTGTCCTTTATGAATGCATTTTACCTTTTCCTTCGTGTCATTTTACTCTTTTGCCTTGTCGCATTTATGTGTGCCCTTGGTTCATGAATCCCTTAGTGTCTCTGCGCCACCATGCCTCAGTTTTATAAACGGGTGACGTGTGCTTGATCAGGGCGCACGACGTAGCCAACTTAGGGGCCTAACGTGGGAGGTGTGTCTTTGCGATTTAGTGCTCATCGGAAATGCCTAGAGCACAACTCTCATACCTCAGAGCAGGTCATGAGAGTATGAAGTTTCCTAGCCTGATAGTCTTGTTACCCACGCTAGGCCAGGTGTGAGAGGTGTGTCTATGAGATTTAGTGCTTATCGGCAATGCCTAGATCACAATGGTCATACCTCAGAGGGGATCATGAGTATATGACATTTGTTGTCTTGACAGGCTTCGTTACTCACGCTCGGTCCTGAGAAAGATCCAAAGGAATGCAAAATCCTGAAAAAATCTCGGCAAATAAAAACAGGCGGAAAAACTAGAGCAACGGGATTCTCATTCCAAGATGGGGGCAGCCTCCGGGTTACAAGAGGTATACACATAGGCGGGCCAAGCCAGATACGCTAGTACTCAACGCAGTTGCCGAGAGCACTACACTCACTCCCAGGCTTTCATTTGCCGGAGGAACCTCCAATCACACCAAGGATTTTGGTTGCCGGGAGCACTACTCACTCCTAGGCTTTCTATTGCTGGGGGAAACTCCAATCATTCCCAGGCTTTGGTTTGCTAGGAGCACTACCCACTCCCGGGCTTTCAGTTGGTAGGGTGGATGCGAGAAGTTTTCAACTTACTCGGAGCACCACCAGTACTAGAGTTATCATCGGAACTAGGTTCCGAAAAGGGTTGCGGCCTTTTCTCGAGCGATCCAGGAATCAGGGCGAAAGGTTGGTCCGAGTCGGACAAAGAGTCACTGGTAGTTACATGAAAAGTGGTGGCTGCCAGTTTTAACAGTCCCTCACATCACATTTGATTGTCAAGGTCCCCCACGAGGAGGGAATCTTGAGAGAGTTATAGGAATGGTGGCAGACCACGATGAATTTTGCCAAGGCAGGGCACCCTATGATGCTATTATACGAAAGGCAATGTCCACAACATCAAAGATGAGGTTTTCGGTGCGGTAGTAGGATTTGGTGCCGAATGTGACCGCCAGTTTGATCTTACCCCATGGCTGAGTACCTCTCGGGTTTACACCAAGGAAAACCCAGTAGGGGCTAATTGATCCTCCGTGATCTGGAGCTTGTCCAGCAACTTAGTTCATAGGATGTTGAGTCCAGCCCTCCATCCATCATCATCCTAGTGACTTTGATGTTCTTTATGATGGGGGAGACCACCAGGGGTAGCGTACCAACCCGGCGATGTGTTCCGGTTGATCTCCCACTTCAAAAGTAATCGGGACGTGAGAGCACCGAAGTGGATGCTGCACCTCAGGGCTTGCTTAGAGGTGCATAGTTCATAAGAGAAATTCTTAAACTCCCCGTGGGAATTTATGGCGTAAGCCCCTCCATGTGCGCACGCACAATACTAGACATGTGGGTACTGTTCGCACCCGTCGTCGTCACCGTCTGGATCGACATCTGGGTTGTTGCCACGCGGTTGAGGGGCTGCATCATCGCAGCCCCCTCCGTGCCTTGCTCTTGATATATATCTACCGCCTCCCTCTCCCCCTCGTGCAGCTCCCACATTGCCCTTGCGTCCTCCTGCGGGGGCGCCTGGGCCAGACGAGAGTGGGAAGTCCTATACGTGGTAGCCGGTTCTGTTGCAGTGGTAACAGTTCCCGAAGGTACCGTTAGTTCCTTGCTCAGAGATGTGCATCTATCGTCCCTCGGCGTAGCCGAGGATGGAGCGGAAGTTCTGAGCATATTGCTCGTCGGATTCATGCACATGGAGCCACTTCCCTGTGGCGGGCTTGGCAGCCACCACTTCTTCCTCCGATTTGGTATTCTTCTTAGCCCTAGAAGGAGCACTAGGCTCCACAGCCAAAGCCTAACGAAGGCCCCGCTTGTGTAAGACATTCTTCTTTGAAGCTACTCTTCCCGGGTCAGCCACTCCTACAGCCGCCCGAGCAGCTTCCTCGGGCCAAGGCGACCGTCCTCTGCCAATGAGCATAGGTCATCCAATGGCCACAACTCATGGGTGTTCTTTACGGGATGCATGTTGAGTTCTTCGCGCATCTTTCTATCGTGCACATTCATGGTGAATACGCCAATAATGGTGGCGTCTTCTGCCTCCGGGATGGTGTGTGTGATCTGCGAGAATTGCAACATGAAATCTCATAGACACTCACCCTTCATCTGGACCACTTTGTGGAGCTGAATGAGTGTTCCCGGACGCTTGAAGCCTCCCTGGAACGCACTCATGAAGCAAGTACAAAACTAGGCCCCGCAGCGAATGGACTCCTTAGGAAGGTGCATGAGCCAGGACAAGGCTGTGCCCTTTAGGGCTGTTGGAAACCAGTTGTCCATGACCTTCTCATGAGCACCCGCTGCCACCATTGTGGTGGAGTAGATGTCCAAAACCTCCTTTGGGTTGGTGTTGCCTTCGAACTTAATAGGGACGATGGGGCGGAAATTTGTTGGCCACACCACCTGCCGAAGGGCAAGAGAGAAGGTGGGGCAGCAGCTTTCATACCCCAAAGCCATATTTCCCGCCTTAGTCGGGCCCTACGGGTTAGAGATGGCTGCACTTGCGGCTTGCTGGTGCAGCTACAGCAGGTAATATCAAACTAGCGCCTTATTGGACACGGCGGAATCGCCCCAGCGTCCTTCGACGCTCCTGTGTGAGGTGTCAGCAGATAACCCACAGAAATGTGATCTTGCTCTGCAGGCCTCGGGCTCCAGCCCCCGGACCAAGGGAAGCATTCTAGGAACATGTCCTCAGGGCAGGGTTTTTCATGCGCCCTGTGGTGGTGGCGGGAGCATGCTCCACCCCATGTCTCAGTCCCAAGTGGTACTAGGAACGAGAGCAGTCAGACTCTTGGTGTAGCCTAATGAACTCCATCTGCGCGTCTAGGTCGTCCCTCCATGTCGTGTAATCCGCCGTCCTAGGATCCGATGGGTGCCGAGCTATTGCACAGGCAATGATACCTTCAATCCGGATTACAGATGTAGTATAGCTCCTTTTGCCTAGTAGACCTAGGTAATCGAATCCTCGAGAAGCAGAAAGCATGGTGAAGTTACTTTAAAGGACATTCAGGAGTTTTATAATTCTTTTAGTGTTTTACCGGACCAAGAGTTTGCGATCTTTTGTTGTTTTCTATGATGGAGAGAGAGAGAGCCTAGGGTGTTCGGTTTCACCTGTAGCTGTGCAAAACATGTGATGGGAATAAAAGGTAATAACAAAATATGTGTGTAATCGTTAGAGTAAGATAATTATATGTGGGAAGTGCATACATAAATGTTATTTCCTCCGTAACCACTTATATCAATAGCCTATTAGTCTTATCCATAGAATAAAGAGATCTAATGATATGCGCAGTGACATCACCGTTAATCCCAAGTAAATCCGTACTACCCTTTCTATCACTAGGGTTCCCATCCTACAAATTAGTCATTACTCATACACCCTATACCTCGATCAATCCTTGGGGTCTTGGTTACCTGACAAGTACTTAGATTGAGGCAATAGAGGATACAATAATCATCATGTCATAAAAACTAATACACGATCCCATATATGATAAATAACATGCACAAAACTACATGGCTAGGCCGAAGCCCTTAGTCCAAGGAGAATTACTCACACATAGAGATATAATTAACAACCAAAAACATTGTAATAGAAATCATGAGATTGATAGCAAATAGTCTTACAATGTCGCCATTTGGAGATGAGATCTACTATTACAAGTGGTGGAATATGGCTATGGTGGTGGAGAAGGGTTTGGAGATTAGACCTATATCTATTCCTCCGGAGGCTTTTCTCTTCTCTCCGGTTCTCGACTCTGGATCACCGGGGAGGTTTTTATCGTCACGAGAGGTCTCTTTATATAGGGGTCCCTTCATGAAATTTGTTCTATTTGACCTAGCGGTGTCGGTGGAAACTATACGGCCGGAACTATAGGGACGGAATTTTATTCCCGTCGTATATTTGTTCGTACTGGTTCCTCTTCATGACCCCTAGTTTCTTTGAGTTTTTGGAAATCTCATATCTTTGACTTTAATGTTGTGATTCCCATCATCAAACGTCATTTCCTGCACTGGGAAAAATGTAAAGACAGGATTGCATAACCCTTTGATCATTAGACATTAGTGGCAGGATTTAGAGAGACATTTCTTCATAAGTATGAAAAATATCTATGTTAAATGTGGATGTGGATGGCTATATTTCATAGCCATCAACCTCCTCAAGCCTAATATTGATCATCCTCGAGCAAGAAAACCAAAATCAAAATGGAACTCGGGATTTAAAATGAAATGACGAGATGATAATCTTACTCATGATAGGTAGTCTCATGTTTCCTCCACTTTATTAATCTGAAAACCTCATCATAGATAGAGTATTGGCAAGCATATCATATGGGTTTTAATGAATCCTTATAGAGCAACAAGATTATTGTTAGCATGGATGATTCAAATGAGTAAACTTTATTCCATGTCATGTAATCAACTCATAAGCTTGCCTTTGAACAATAAAGTATAATCATGTAAAATTGAGAGTGTGAGAGTTTGTCATGAAAAGCATATACACTAAAGTATCTCAATACTCCCACATTAATAAGTCAAGAATTTTCAAGCACTACTTTTCTATCCATTGTCCTTCAAGAATTTCAGTTCTTAAGTAATTGAGAGCTTGCCAAATTTTTAGTTAGTTCATCACACTGTGATGGACAATCGTGGAATTACCAAGGTTTTTGTTCCTTTTGCGTGATGATTACTTATATCAGCCAGAGGAGTGATTCCATATTGAACACAACTACACGAGGATGCCAAGAATCTTACCCATTATAGCATTGCTGTTACAAGTCAAACCTACAAATGTTTAATCAACTCATAGCCGAAACCTAGGAGTTTCCCCCATGAAGATCGTTCGTAGGATAGTGGAGTTGTTGGCATCCCATGAAGTTTGACACGCATAAAGCTATATCATTCTTATGATTCACAAGTCAAACTTTTGCATGCTCACAAAAACCGCTAAACATTAATTCAATTGAACAAATTCTTTCAAAGACGGCTATCAAGTCAATCATTATTTCCATGGTGTTGAGTGTCTTCCCCTTTTATTCATTTCTTGGAAACTCAAAGTCGATCACTCTCCTGCAAATATGCGAGAACCACAAGGAGAATAGAAAAAAAGGAATAAATAAAATAATGATAAATGGAAAATATGTTTGTTGCTTTTTAAGAGAGGGAGTTAAAGAATAGTAAATTGGCAAAAAAGCTCGACTAGAAAATCTCGAAAACATATAAAAATAACTAAAGATAAAGTCACTACTAGGAAAAGGGCTATAGGTAATCAGCACATCCGTGGCTCACATGGTTGAAGTGCCCCACGCCTAAAATAGGCGTGGATCACCTGTGGGCAGTGCCCTACTTGTAACTAGAACAACTGTGGCGCACATGTGGTATGTGCGCCACAGGTGTGTGTGGGCCAGGGGCCTGCCAGCCGCATGCCACATACCCATAGTGCACATGGGGTAAGTGCGCTACGGTTGTCTGGGATAGCCATAGCACACATGTGGACAGTGCGCTACGCCTATGTGATGCCCCCTCTGCTCCTTAAATGGGGAAACACATCTGTGGCGCACTATGGCATGTGCGCCATGGTTGCTTTTAATGCTTGTGGCGCACTAGGTCCATGTGCGCCACGGATGTGTCGGCCATTTTTTTGGCAGCTCCACTTTATGCACATGTGATCATCCACCACTCACACTTCACATTCCCCTCCTTCCTCCTTAGATCTAGTCGGGATCCCTCTCCTTCCCACCTCAATTTCTCCACTCATTCACCAATTTTAGCATGTAGAACTTGCCTTGGATGTTACATACATAATAGAGGAAGCTATCCGGTCTCGCGCGTACCTCCTTTCCATCTTCTCTCGCGATCGGTCTCTCATCTCGCTAAGTTGTCCATGTAAGGTTGTGTTCATGTGTATATGGATGATATGCTCATATGTATGTAGGTGATCAATGCTCATGTGTGTATGGAGAGGATAGATCCTCATGTGTGTGTATTATGGAGAGTATCGATGCTCATGGATGTGCTAGGGATCGAGATGCTCATGCATGTGTGTATGGACATGATATGTTCATGTGTATGGATCGGTCTCTCTCTCTCTCTCTCTCTTGTGTTTGTGTGTGAATGAGTTGCCATTTGTTTTGCCAAAATATTAATTCATTTCCATTTTGGCAAGACTTTGGCATTTCGCAAAGGTCCTTATTTTAGGATAGGTCATGCCGAAATTTTCTATCGACCATTGCATGAATGCATTGATTATGTGGTTCTAATGGACTTCTAATTGTACCGTGTATATCGTGCATGCAAAAATGGTCCTCATAATGAGTGAAGGCATTGTGTCTAGATTTTTGAAATGTGCGACGGCCGACATGATACGGAATAACAAGACGGAGATAAGATGTCCGTGCAGAAGGTGCAAACCCAACTGGTTGATCGATCTAGATTCCGGGAATCTGCAGGCGCACCTACTCCGCCATGGTTTCATGGACGGATACACTCATTGGATAAGCGATGATGAAGACGATGGAGACGGTGAAGGTGGGAAAGATGACACTGATCATCACGGCGAGGACGAGCGAGATGATGAAGAGTCTCCTGGAGATGGTGAAGGTGTGGAAGCAGACCGGGATGATGATGATCTAGATGCCGGAGGAGCAGACGATGATGGAACAACGTCAGGCTAGGTGCAGGACCCTTATGTGCAAGAGCTGCTTCTCAAGCAGACGAGTAACGCCAGGGCTGCTGCTAGAGAGAAAGGCAAGCTTGCGCAACTTGAGAAATACGCTGTTACTCCATTGTATGAAGGATGCAGGCCCGACGATACCCGGTTGAATGTAACGCTCAAGGCTATGGAGATAAAGGCAAAACACAAATTGAGGGCATTCTGGCACGATCGTCTCCCGGAGGGGAACACGTGTCCAACTAGTATCGAGGACGCCAAGAAAATCGTCTGTCCTCTCGATCTACCACATGTTAGATACCATGTATGCATCAACGATTGCATCATTTATCGGGGCGAGGACGCGGAGAAAACCACATGTCCGGTGTGCGGCGTGAGTCGATACAAGAAAGGGAAGAAAGCACCTCGAAAAGTGGTATGGTACTTTTCTATCACTCCTCGTCTGCAGCGCTATTTCATGTACCCTAAAAGCGAATCTCATGCGATGGCATGCTGAAAGGAAGAAGCCAGGAGATGACGATGAACCCGAAAAGGACGAGCTTCTGATGCACCCTTCAGATGCTAGCCAGAGGAAAGCATTGGACCTCGAATTCCCAGAATTCGGTGGAGATTCGAGGAACATCAGGATTGGTGTCAGCACCGATGGACTCAATCTGTTCAGTAGCCACAGCAACACGCACAGCACTTGGCCCGTGTTTGTATGGATGTACAACCTCCCTGCATGTTTGTGAATGAAGAAGAAGTACATACAAATGAGTATGCTAATTCAAGGGCCAAAACAACCTGGTACCGACATCAATCTGTATCTTGGGCTGTTGAAAGAGGAACTAGCCATGTTATGGGAATCTGGAGCCAATACTTACGACGCCATCGCACAAGATTATTTCACTATGAGAGCCGCGTTGGTCACTATGGTGCAAGACTATCCAGGTTGCGGGTATATCTCGGGGCAGGTTATCCAAGGATTCTCCGCATGCGTTAGGTGCATGGATAACACAAGCTATCTCCAACTAGAGAAAGATCCAGGGTCTTCAAAAACCGTGTTCATGGCGCACCGGAGGTGTCTCGGCAAGAATGATCCATGGAGAAAATGTGGTGACCTATTCGATGGCAAATCTGACACCCGAGGAATCCCAGAGCAGAGGAGCAGCGAAGAAGTGGAAGAATTGCTGAAAAACTGGAAAGATTGTGCTAAGCCTGGAAAGAAGCGAAAGAGGCAGCAAGACAAGCCGCAGATGAAGGTATGGAAAACAAGGTGTATTATCTGGGAGTTGCCGTACTAGAAGTTTCTCCGCATGCCTCATAGCCTTGACATCATGCATATCATGAAAATGTGTGCGAGAGTTTGGTTGCCACCATAATCAATATGCCAGATAGGACGAAAGATGGTCCGAAAGCAAGGCACGACCTAATATTCATGGGTATCCGGAAGGAGCTTCACGGAGGATGCACTACTCCTGATGATCAGGAAGATGACGATGATCATGAGTCGGAGACGACACAAGGTCGTCGGAAGGGTAAAAAGTTCAAGAAGAACGAATATTACTGCCCTCCTTCTTGCTTCAATCTAAGCCAGGATGAGATCAAACAGTTTTTCAAGTGCCTTCTAGAAGTCAAATTTCCTTATGGCTACTCGGGCAAGATAAGCAGATACCTAGACGAGGCAAAGTAGAGGTTCAGTGGAATGAATACTCACGACTGTGCCGTGCTAATGACGCAGGTACTTCCGGTTGCACTAAGAGGGATAATGGACGAGCATGTACGTGAAACGTTATTTGGTCCCTGCAAGTTTTTCGACGTCATCTCTAGGAAGTCGATTGGCGTGAATCAGCTCCGGATGCTACAGGAGGAGATCATGGTGATACTATGCAAGCTTGAGGTCTACTTCCCGCCCGCATTCTTAGACATTATGGTGCATCTGCTGGTCCATGTCGTGGAGGACATGGTCCAACTCGGGCCGATGTTCCTCCACAGCATGATGGCATTCGAAAGGATGAACGTACACATCAAAGGATACGTTCGCAACAGGTCCCGTACAGATGGAAGCATAGCCAAGGGCTTTCTAGGCGAAGAGTGCATCTCTTTCTGCATGAATTATCTAGACATCGAGAACCCTGTCGGTCTTACCGTCAATAGGCACCTTGGTAAGCTCGACGGATATGGTCACCAAGAGGGTCGTCGCGTACTGCATGCAGACTTCGATTATCGATGCACAGACTTTGATCGAGCAAACCTCGTCACGCTACAACATTTAGAACTGGTCGATCCTTGGGTACAGAAGCACAAAAGGTTAATCGAGAAGAAGTACAGTGACCAGGGCATATAGTGGACGCATGGAGAAATAATCAAAGAGCACAACTGAAATTTCACGTGTTGGTTTAGGCAGACGCTCCTTGATAATCCCCCGCAATCGCATTCTTCTGACATGAAAAATATCATATTCACCTTGCCATAGGGACCCATGCAAAACCTGGTGACCTATCAGGCGTATGATATCAACGGCTACACATTCTACACGGAGGAAAAGGACAACAAGTGTGATTATTAGAACTTAGGCATAACGTTGGAATTCTACACCGATGACAACATGAAGGAAAGATTCTACGGAAGGATCGAGGAGATCTGGGAGCTCGACTACTATGGATAAAAGGTGCCGATGTTCCGTGTCAGATGGGCAAAGAGCGTCGAAAGAGAAGACCGGTATTTCACAACCATGGTTATACCAGAAGCAGCCAAATCCAAGGCCGCCGGTGCGAACGTGGCCGCCAAAAATGAACCGTGGGTACTGGCTACCAAAGTGGACCAATGTTTTTTCATTACTGACCCGACAAAGCCTAGCCGTGTTGTCGTGAGGAGAGGAAAAAGAAACATCATCGGAATGGATGGAGTCGCCAACGAGCAAGACTTCGACCAGTACGGCGATCCAAAGATTGAAGATAACGACGACTACGATGCAGCAACATACATCACAAGAAGAAAAAGGACAACCTACCCAAAAAAGGTAGCCTGTTCGAAAGAAGAAATATTAAAGTGCCGAGGCAAAATTATTCAACCGCGACAAAGAAGGGAAAAAGATCGTAAAACTCTAGCTCAAAAAATATTGTAAAACGCGTGGTCGAAAAAGGTTGTAATATTCATGGACAAATTATTATGAAATTTAGTTATACTTTGTATCATATTTGTACCACTTTTATGACATATATTATCACTTTTGGGCATTTTTGGAATATTTAAAAGTATTTTAAATACAAAATAAAACTTGTATGGAATATATCACCACTTTTGGGCATTTTTTGGAACATTTAAAAGTATTTTTAAAATAAAAATAAAAAGGGGGGCACCAGGATTCGAACCTGGGTGCTCACAAGTTTAGAATAGAGCAGTGGGCGGAACCAGTGGGATAGGCAAGTGTAGTTGCTAGAAGGAGTGTTGTAGTGTTTTAATAGAGTGGTTAGAACCCAGATAGGCGTAGGGAAGTAGCTCGAGTGCGCTACAGATATCCATAGCGCACTCTGGCATAGTGCGCTACACCTATCTGGGTTTTATCCACGTCATCGATCCCATCTCATCCCCAGCTCGCACTCATCCCCATCTCTCCCAGCCCGATCGATTCCCCCGCTGCCGCCGCGCTGGATCCGCCAGCCGCAGTCGCACTCGATCCCCCCAGCAGCCGCTGCTCGAGGAGGAGGCCGTGGAGGAGGAGCCCCTCCCGCGTCCGAGGAGGAGTCTCGAGCGCGTATCCAAGGAGGAGGAGGAGGAGGAGGAGGACGGGGACGTCGTCCGCCCGCCGTCGTTCGCTCGTCATTGTCCGCCCGCCAACATCGTCCTCATCTCATAGGTTAGCCCCTCCCCTCTCTCCACGGGTTAGCTAGGGTTAGCAATAATGTTTGAGCTTGCTTCCATAGAGTGTGCCAGTACTAGCTAGGGTTAGCTAGGGTTAGCAACAATCTAGTTCCCACAAAGCTCCTTTGCATCTGGTTCCCTATGGAAAAAATGACCACGATTCAATCTGGTCTTCCATTAATCCCTTGCTTCTTCAACCTTTAATTGTTCCCACAAAGCTCCTTTGCATCTCTTTATTTGCTAGCTCAGGATTGTTGCCGTAGGATATGAGAAGATGTACACTCATGCTATTTTTTTGTCAACTCTTGGAAAAAAAATATTAAAAATAATACCTATGTCTTTGCTTGCAGCATGATCATGATAAGTTGCTTATTATTTTAAATAACGTGATGTGTTCTAAATGCATGGATGACACTATTCGTGTTATTTTTGTGACTTACTTTGTCATTCTGGATGACACTATTAGTTCTGATGCTATAAGTACTGGTTGTTGTGGATGCAAAAATGAAATGGTAGTCATGTGATGCTTGAAATGCTAGGAATGTTGTTTGATGGGTTCATGGCACTTAATATTTTTTGTCTATGTTTGTCTGATTAATAAATGTATCTTGGCAATTGATAGTTCTTACTGTTAATGTCCTGGACGCATGAGCATGGAACTTGCTATTTCCAGCCACATGATTTCTTCTGGCCAATTTATACTATCATTCTTAAGCTAACTTATTATCTCTTTCTGTTAACGACATGCTATTTTATTTGTGGATTGCTAAATTTATATTGTCCCTATGGTTAGTGTTAGCTTGAAGTTGCTTGTAGTTGCTGTAGTAGGTTAGTAGGTTAGTAGTTGCTTGTAGGTTAGTAGTTGTTGTAGTTGCTATAGTTGCTCTAGTTGCTTGTAGGTTAGCTTGTAGTTGCTTGTAGGTTAGTAGTTGCTATAGTTGCTGTAGCAGTTAGCTTGTAATTGCTGTAGTAGGTTAGTGTTAGCAAATTTTATTGTAGTTGTTGTAGTAGTTGCCTAGCATATGGTTTTGCACTCTTGGATTTTAGTGCTGTTTGTGGCTAGGAGATATATGATCCTAGTTATACACATTTGTGTATATATGATCCTAGTTTAGTGCTGATCTGAAATGCTCCTGGTGATGGTCTAGTATTTCTAAAAAGGCACTACTGTATTTTGTTTATGGTAATGTAATTTGCTGTTCTTGGTGATTTTATTTTGAAAATACATGGTTAAAACTTGATGTCATATAATCTAACCATACATGCTGTCATATTTGTTGTCATCAATGACAGTTGATATAATCTGTGGTGATGTAATTGTAGCACTTGAAATTGTGCTTGTGCTTGTATATGAAGCACTTTATTATGTCGTCTATGAAGGTTTTTGTATGACATGAATCCCGATTTTTGCTGGAATGTTGACTAACTTCCGTTTTGGCAGAAATCGGGCACTCCTAGTTCAAGAAATGTAGCAAAGGTCATGCCGGATTTTTTCGTGCACTTTATTACTAACCAATTATTTGTTTTTTATTAGTGCTAAGATGTGTGATAACGACAAGGCTGGATGTTCTAAGCGCATCAGCGCTGAAGGATAACTCACACCTCCAAATAAACAATTGACATTTTGGGAGGCGGCCCATCAGCTAGAAGACGATGAAGAATACCATCCTTCGGAGAGCAAGGATGATGAGATGGAAGACGCAGAGGAAGAAGCCGAAGGAACGACGGATGATGAAACCACCAATGGCGGAGAGGGCACAGGGAGTGGTAGCAATCCTCTTAATAAGAAGAAGAAGCACAAGGAACGGCCCCCGAACACAGTCAGCACCGTCAGAGAGGAAATTACCGAAGTGAGCCCAATAGGGGTTCCTTTGGAGCCCGACCTTGTCGTCAGAGGGTACGGTGGGAAAGTGGAGGCGATCACCCGGACAACCATCTCGATCAACACCGAGAATCTCCGGCATAAAGATAATGGCCACTTGCGCACACTCCTCTTCGAGAAGCTACATGCAAGATACACGTTCCCCGCTGAGTATCGGAACACAAATTATCATGATAATGAAGTAAACAAATCCTCCCTCACAAAGATGAGCACCGCCCTGGCCAGCTGGAGAACCCGGATAAAGAAGATCTATAAAGAAGGAAAAATTCTCGAGGAGATCCATAAGATTGACCCGCAGATCACCGAAGATCAGTTCCGGGAGTTCAAGGAGATGTGTGAATCTGAAAGAGCCCTGGCCAAGAGTAATCGGGGAAAGGTGCTGCAGACGATGAATACAGGTCATCACCATCTCAGATCTGGTGGATACAGAACCTCGGAGGCAAAATGGGATAAGGAGGACGAAGAGTATATAGCTAAGGGGATAGATAACCCATTTGCCAAATTCGAAAAGGGGCAGCTTCGAAACTTCATCAGGACCCGTTACCATATGGACCCCAAAACCAAACAAATCTCCACGGATCCTGCAGTGAAGGAATTCGATGAAATTGTGGTAAGAAATTTAATTACCGTGGATCAACTCGATTTCGTTCTAATCGATGAAGTCTGGTTTCTAAACGGTTCACTGTTACTTGTTCTGCAGGAGGAGGAAATTTTTGCTAGTCATGGATCCTAGGGTTCCTCATCCCAGGGGTCGACGGCAGCCACCCGGTGGGATAACCCTTTTAACAGGGCAATGAACCGGGCCAAGAAAATAGAGCCTGTTATGAAGAAGCCGTCGTCGGCTGGTCGTCGGTCCGGTCTTGGGGGTAAGAATTGGGTGGATCATTTTGGTCCACCATCGAGGACGCATGTGGAATCGTCGGGAAGGAGCGAGGAGGAAAACCGCGAGGTTCAAGAACTTAAGGAACAAGTGGCACGGATCCTGCAGATTGTCCAAGACAACCTGGCAATCACCCTCACGTCCTTCCTGCCTACCTTGTTGGAGCCAATAGCGAACTGGAGTGCAGGTGGTCGACAAGGTCCGTGCCCGATTCCAAGCATGGTCAGCAGCCACTCGAACAACGCGGCGCCGACAAATCAAGCGAACTATATGTTCGTGACTCCGCCCGCTAGCACCGCGGCACCAGAAGAGTTGGTGAATCCCCCTGCCATCACCGCGGCGCCGGACATGTTGGTGACCCCCCTGCCATCGTCGCGGCGGCACCGGATCTCCAAGCACCCGATAGGGAGAATACACCGGCGGCCAGCACCACGCCATCAAGCAGCCCCTCTGTCTCTTGCACGCCCGTCGTCGTATACGGTGCCTCGACATTAGCCAATCTTGACGCCATCACGGTAAACAAATTTCTTTACCGCCTTTCATGCCATCTATTACTCTTATGGCATCTCTCTGACGACGCCGTACATGTTTTCCGCAGACGGATGTTCCTTGCACTCTCTTATGCTATGTGAACAACGAGCTGAGGGATGTTGCCAATGGTACCTTCGTTCAACCCTTGCAGCGCACGTTCCACTCAAGGCCGATGCCAGATAGCGTGCACGAGGTTAAAATTAGTCGGGTGCTAAGGGGCTGCGACGACCTGGAACCTCCCATTCAACCTCAGGAGCGGATGAAGAAGAGACAGCTGTCCTCGGAAGTTGCTTCATCTTATTCTTGCAATGGCCAAAGAGCATGATCCGTTTGGGGATGGCGGGGGCCATCATGCCACAGACAACAACACCGCCTGTCGTGCCAGCGACAAGCGGTGGCAAGGCCCCCTTACCACCCTCACCGTCACCTCCACGCGGTGGGTCAGATGATCATGTTGATGATATGCACATGGCGCAGGATCCGGCCGAAGACGATGAAGACTGGAATGATCACTTCTTCAACACTCAGTTTAGCAACAAAGACCCAGCTGGTGGCCCCACAGAGAAACCCACTATCACAAAGCATCTGTTTGGTTCTCAGGAGACGCCTCCAGCTTGCGCCTTTACCGAGCCAGCTGATACAACCAACTGTCCCTTTATTCTAAGACCTGACACACTACATAGGGCGGCCGGTGCATAGATTGCGGTGCCTGCCCGCTCTCCAACAGGGAAAAAGGCCAAGAAAAGAAAATCTAGCATCTCGAGCCAGCCAGTGGCGTCAACTGCGAATCCGATCAGGTTTCAGGACGAGCCACCAAGACCCGAGAGTATTATGTGGCGGGTGAGCCCATGCTACCTAAGAATTTGCGGAGGCTCGCCAGTTCAGAACTGAAGAGTGTGCATGACGGTGTGCTGACGATAGAGAGACTCCTTCTAGCGGAGAAAGATCCCTCGCACCCGGTATTCGTGGTTAAGGTGCCACCAGGCTTGGGCTTCGTGGACAATGACCCTACGGATCTGTTCTTCCTGCGGTTTGACGACATCTTCAATATATTCCACCTATACCCGCTGCACTATACCATGGTCTGCCTGTTTTCTCTCAGCCTAGCCATGGAGATCATTAGAGAGAACACACCGGGCATCCCTATAGTGGACCCCTACTACATGCATGACGACGTCTTGGGAAGCACCGCTGAACGACGTATCGTGGCCTCGTACCTAAAAAGAATCTTCGTGGCGAACAAGACAAAGGAATACATTCTCGTGCCTTACTTTCCTGAGTAAGTCGTTATTCGCTCGCCACCATCGATTGGCTTTATTAGATTATCATCATTCTTTTCCCAACACATTCCATTTGAATTTTTTGCGTAGAGATGAACACTGCACGCTCATCTCCTTATTGCCAAAGCATTCGCACGCCACGTATTTCGACTCGGGGAGTCTAGAAAAGAAGAAAAACTACGACAAGATCAAGGAATTTCTGGATGATGCTCTCACTAGCTATGCCTCGACGGCAGGCACGACCTTCATGCGTATGAAGGTCAAGTTCGGCAGGCATGTCTGCAACCACATAAGGAAGTTCCCCTGTATGAAGCATCCGGAAAGCAGTAAGAAGGAAGCCTACAATGCACTCCATTACATGAGGGCGTTCCTACTAGACCAGCAGAATTCTACGCTGCCAGATCATCTCAAACAGTGGGCCGAAGCCAAAGCCAAGATCACTGATTCAGATATTAGACAAGAGATGTATCGCATCCAGCAGTAGTTTGGGGCAATCATCTTTCGTGATGTCATGACTTCGGGGGGGGGGGGGGGGGTCTTCTACGGATGAAATATCCCGAATAACCATGACATAGAAGATCGCCTAGAGATACAGGGTGACTATAGGAAGTTCATGACGAGACAAGGTGTTCTCCCGTTCCCTAAGCCGATCCAGAAGGATTGATGTTGGCCTAGTTGTAGTTCTAAACTATAGATGACCTTTGTGTGTGTGTGGACAAGTGTACATGCTACTACTTATCTTATTAGGTTTATGAATCATCGCTTACTTCTTTTGCTTATTATTATTATTATATATGAATTAATGTTTGGTTTTTTTGCTTACTCTTTGGTCCTTTTTTCACTTTGGTCCTTCTTTTTCCTTACTTTATTAGTCTTTTTTCGAGAATGCCGATGATTGAAATGTCGTGGCACACTATATATGTGAATGTGCTACGACGGGATTGTGAGCCTTGTGATATGCACAAGTCCAGGTCTTGTGCATCGTACTTGGCTTATAGTTCCATCGTAGCATATTCCTGTGTCCAACGACCTATGTATATATATATGAGGCATTCTTTTTAAGTTACTTTGGTATTTTTTGAGAGTAATGACGATGATTGAAATGTCGTGGCACACTATATATGTGAATGTGCTACGACAGGATAGTTAGCCTTGTGTTATGCATAAGTCCAGGTGTTGTGCATCCTACTTGGCTAATTGTTCCGTCGTAGCATATTCATGTGTCCAACGACCTATGTGTATATATTTGAGGCATTCTTTTTGAGTTACTTTGGTCTTTTTCGAGAATGCCGATGATTGAATGTCATGGCATACTATATATGTGAATGTGCTTTGATGGGATTGTAAGCGTTATGCTATGCACAAGTCCAGGTGTTGTCCATCCTACTTGTCTTACGGTTCCGTCGTAGCATATTCCTGTGTCCAACGACCTAGTTATATATGAGGCATGCTTTTTGAGTTACTTTGGTCTTTTTGATTTGGGAGTACTTTATATAAGTGTATCTTCATATGCTACTTTAATTTTACATTTTTTTAATCACCGGTTAATTATTATTGTCAACTTGTAGATGACGTGGTACGTCGTGTACAAGGGACGGGTTCCCGGAGTCTACGATGATTGGGAAGACTACCGGAGACAGGTGCACCGTTTCAGCGGCAATAGGTACAAAGGGTACAACACTATGGCTGAGGCGGAAGCTAGATACACGCGCTATCTAGCAGGAGTTAGGACAAGGAACCGGATGAAGACCTACACCTTCGTCGCGGTGATGATTATCGTCTTTGGTTGTTTATCCCGCGCTTGTTTCTAGCTAGTTTAGATGTCTAGGCGAGCTTCCAAGCTCTAACTTCTTCGAGACACATGTATTCGCATGTCAACAACTACTTTGTAACTTGATCGAAACAATGTATAACTTATACTATGTATTCATGTATGGGACTTATCTATATGTATTTGTTTCAATCTTGTTTTGCAAATTGTGTATTTATATATAACTGTATATATTATATCTATGTGTGTATATCTTCCTGTATATTGTATATAATATGTATTATATATCATCTGGCTCTGAAATAAAAAATAAAAAAATGCCCTTGGCGCACATGGCATAGCTTTTGTGGCACAGTGTATCTAAAGCGCACCCGCGCAGCTTAGTGGCGCACTACAATGTGCGCCACTGAAGATCCTTCCCGTAGTGCACCAACATTCCTATCTGTGGCGCACTTGAAGGTGCGCTACGCCTATCTCGACATAACCGTAGCGCACCAGGCAGTGCGCCACAGCTAGGAGATAGCCACAGCGCGAGGCTAGTGGTGCACGGCCAGTGCGCCACGGATGGCCTTTTCATGTGCGCCACCAATGGCCATTTTCCTAGTAGTGAGTGTTGGGGAAACAACCACGAGTGCTTATAAACTCAAACTAAAAAAATTCCTCGAAATATTTTAAAACAAACGACAAATAAAGATAATGAGGAGACTTCCCAAAGCATAGGATTTTGCAATCCCTTCAATTCATTATGGTGGCGGGAAAAAGTTTTGGCTCCATTTCGCTAATTGAGTTGATAAATTACTAGTGGTTTCTCGGAGGTTCAGGCCGAGATTATGCATCCCCTCCACAGTTCCTCCAAGTTCTTGGAAATCATGATATGTAGCGAACCGGTTTGGTGGCTTCTCCTCTTGTTCAGGAACTTCTTGCTCCTCTTCTTGGTCTTCATCCTCATCTGAAATCTCCTCCTTAGATTGGTGTTGTTCAAACTGCACATCATATAGCAAACGTCCTTCCTCGACAGAGAAAAGACCATTAGGCAAAGGAGCAGGGTATAGACGCCCAGTTCCAGCAATATGCAAGTAATAACCTCCACCTCTCCTAGTGAGCATTCCACAAGCTTTTAAAATAGAGAAAGCAACACGTCGCTCACCTAGCAATGGTTGCAAATCACCTAGGTCGATGTCCAAGGAAATGACAAGTACGTTGATGATGCCTCCACATGTGATAGGCCCTTGGTTTTGGGAGGATTGGTGCTCCAAGTAGCGCACAAGAATTACGCCCAAGGTGAGTGGCAGGTTGTTGTTAAAAGCAGATTTTGCAAGGACCAAGATGTCCTCCTCATTGAGTCTTGAACTCATTGTGTTCCTGCAAGGTGTTAGCAATAACATCGAACAGATAGTGAATGACAAGATGCTAAATATTCTTCCCCTTGTTAACTAGAGGTGAAACTCATTCTATTATAATAATCATCCAGGGAAGGGCACATGCCAGGCATAGATTCACGTAAAGAATTAACATCATTGTTTGGTAAATTAAAACAATTGCACCATTCATCAAGTGATAATGTATAATTATTGTTCATAAATCAAAAATAAATCATGTCCTCTCCTTTCCATGCTTTAACTGTGCTTTTTAAAGAACTTAAAAATTTAAGAGTTAACTAGCGATAAGATGGCCCATCTTGGAATACAAAGTTTTGCAGGCCAACTCTATTGCAAAGTAAATTGAAGTAATTAGAAATACCGAGTTGATTCAATATAATGGGGAAAGCCCACTTGGTTGTCTTCACTTCTCGGTTCTTGATCTTGTTGAAGCGATCACGTTGGAGCTCATTCCTGAACGATATCCCCATGCGGTCCTAAGATGCAGCAACAGCCTGAGAAGAAATCGCGGCGGAACATGCACGCATTTGGCTCCTTGTGTTAATCTTCTAAAATAATAAGAAAGACAAAGATAAAACTTTTTGATCCAATAGTAGTAAACATAACATATTCCTCATCATAGAACATTAAAGAATCTCCTCAAAATAATAATCTAGGCAAGAGAAACATGCCAACTAGTTCAAAATAGGTCTCGCCCTAGATTGATAATGACAACATATCGGAGATGAATTTGTAAAAAGTAATTGGAGGATTGGAGGAGAAACATATCATATATCACTTGTGTGCGAGGAAATCAAACGAAATTGAGTAGAGATAAAGATCTCTTGAGGTGTTGAGAGAGTTTGGAGGTAAAAGAGAGAAAAATGATTGAAGTTTTGGTGTTTAGGGTACCTTCCCATGGAGTATTTGTGGTCGCATGAACTATACGACAAAAACTATACAGCCGGAACATCTATTCCCACTGTATTATTGCTCTAACAGCAAAATTTTAGGGTTTCTTCCTAAACTATACGGCCGGAACTATGCGGCAAGGATTTTTATCCCCGCCGTATAGTTGGTCATTAAACATACTGTGCCCAGAAAAGAAATTTGACGAAGGCATCTATATCTATACGACCGCAACTATACGACTGGAATTTTAATTCCCGTCGTATAATTGCTCGTTAAACCTACTGTAGTCGTCAAAATTTACCCGTTTCTTTGAGAATTCTTTATTAACCTGAAACTTAGAGAAACACCATGTTTTGACAAAAAAATGACAGATTAAAATTCCTACCAACAATAACATGCATAAGACAGGTATTTCAGTACCACCGAACTTCTCCTCCTCAACTAGAGTTTTCTAGGACTCTTTATTCATTATGAAACTAAAACTAAAACTTAAAAATTTACTTGAACCTTTATTTCACATGGGTTGCCTCACATTAAGCGCTCTTTTATGGTCAATAGCTTGACCATGATGTTGCTCACTTAGGCCAAGTGAGTGGAACACCCACTCCAAAATAGTTGGCCTTCAATGTGATGGCCTCCTTCTCATCATGCTTGGCTTTCTCCTTCCTAGGAATATGAATAACAAAAGGATCCTGTGAAGGTAATTTAAGCTTCATTTTCCCTTCATGTAGATTAATCAAAGACTTTATAGTTCTTAAGAATGGACAAACTAATATGATAGGAGCAGTAGCATCTTCAGACATATCAACAATAACAAAATCAATATGAGCAGGATAGCCTTTAATGTATACTAAAGTATTCTCTTTAATTCCTACATCTTGTTTGTAGGTAGAATCTTCTAAATGTAATTTTAACTCAATGATTTCAAATGAGCCAAGATTTAGCTTATTAAAAATACCTTTTATAATTGTTGAAACACTTGCACCTAAATCACAAAGTGCAGCTATCTCATTAGTCCTAATATTAATTTTAATAGTAGGCTCAAATATATCATCAAGCTTACCAGGTAGTTTTTCATAAATTTTCTTACATTCATCCTGAAGCTCATGTATCTTTATTGCTACCTGATTAATGAAATTTTTATACATGGCTTCATCATTTACTTCAGTTGCGGGAATCTTGATATTGATCCTTTTCACAAGATCTTCAACTGTGTAATTTTGTGAAGGGGCACTTCTATAGTCAAGTACTTCAGGCTCCTCAATTTGGATTCTTATCATCTTGAGGTCTTCAACTGGATTGGGCTTAGCTTTACCTGCAAATTTAACTATAATGAGAGTTTGAATCTCGGTTATCTTACCTAGTTGTGCCTCAATAATCTGTGTTCTTTCTTGAAGGGCCTGCAAATCGTTCCTCAAACTCACAGCTTGGTTAGGCAATTTTCCAAGCATATTATCATGGTTCTCCATTATCTTAACAAGGATATTGTTTTGCTCATTTTGCGAGTCCATAAAGGACTTCAGTGTTTCTTGGAGACTACCATTACTTGATCCAATATTATTATTAGAGTTTCCTATAGGGATAGAATATGGTTTTTGGAAATTTGGATTATAGTTCTTCTTCCAAGAAGGGTTATAATCATTACGAGATATGAAGTATATTCCTTCAATATTTGATTCTAGGACAGCTCTTACATGGGTTTGCTTACCCTTAACGGCTAATATGAGCTCATGCATCTTAGCACTGAGTTCTTCATTCTCCTATGGTGTGACGGAGTTCACCTTCTTTGTGTTTGATCTTTCCACATGCCAATGGGCATGGTTGTCTTGCATATTGTCTAGAAGCTGCTTAGCTTCGACAATTTGTTTGCCCATAAATGTTCCTCCAGCTGCCGTATCAAGCATAGACTTAGACACAGGGTTAAGAGCATTGTAAAATAAATGGATACTTAACCAATCTTCCATCACAAGGCTGGGACAGTTTCTCATGCATTCTTTTAATTCTCTCCCATGCAAGCGCTATTGGCTCACACTCTTCCTGTCTAAAACTAGTAATATTAGATATTAGTTGCATAGTCTTTCCAGGTGGGAAAAGTTTAGTCATAAATAAAGAAGTACACCCCACCCATGATGCAATAGTATTCCTAGGCAAAGATAGCAACCATTCTTTTGCTCTTCCCCTATGAGAGAAAGGAAATGAGCGCAGCTTGACCGTATTAGGGTCAACATATATAATGTGCATCATATCTCATATTTTAGTGAAAGTGTTCAAATGCATACATGCGTCCTCAGCAGCAGAGCCTCCAAATTGATTCTATTGAACCAAACTTAAATAGCGGGGCTTAATTTCATAGTTCTCAGCAGTAATTTATGGCTGGGTAATAGGAGTATGCAAATAATCATTGTAGGGAGTTGCAAACTCCCCAAGTTTCTTATCAGCCATAGTAATTATGTTTTTGGGTTTTCTTAAACAAAAAAATATTGATAACAAAAATAAGAATTTAAAGACTAACTAATTTTTTGGGTTTTTAAATAAAGACTGAAAGCAAACTAACAAAATAAAAACTAGAATTAAGACTAGCAAGGTTCGTAATAACCTTACCAGTGTAGCTATTGCTTCCCCAGCAATGACGCGAAAAAAGGGTTGATACCTTCGATCCAGATTACGGATGTAGTATAGCTCCTTTTCCCTAGTAGACCTAGGTTATCGAATCCTCGGGATGCAGAAATCATGGTGAAGTTACTTGAATGGACCTTCGGGAGTTTTAGAATTCTTTTAATGTTTTACCAGACCAAGAGTTTGTGATCTTTTATTCTTGTCGATGATGGAGAGAGAGAGGGCCTGGGGCGCTCAGTTTCACCTGTAGTTATGCAAAACATGTGATGGGAATAAAATATAATAATAAAGTATGCGTGTAATCGTTAGAGCAAGATAATTATATGTGCGCAGTGCATCCATAACGGATATGGCCTCCGCAACCGCTTATGGCAATAGCCTATTAGTATCATCCATAGAAGAAAGAGATCTAATGATATGCTTAGTGACATCACCGTTAATCCCAAGTAAATCCCTCACATACAGCCGTACTACCCTTTCTGTCACTGAGGTTCCCATCCTGCAGATTAGTCATTACTCATACTCCCTATACCTGGATCAATCCTCGGTGTCTTGGGTACCTTATAAGTCCTTAGACCAAGGAGGATACAATAATCATCATGTCATACAAACTAATACACGATCCCATCTATGATAAATAACTTGCACAAAACTACATGGCTATGCCGAAGCCCTTAGCCCAAGGAGAATTACTCACACATATAGATAAGACCAACAATCATAAACATTGTAATGGGAATCATGAGATAGATAGTAATAGTCTTACAATGCCGTCAATTGGAAATGAGATCTACGATTACAAGTGGTGGACTATGGCTATGGTGGTGGAGAAGGGTTTTGAGATTGGATCTAGATCTAATGCTCCGGTGGCTTTTCTCTTCTCTTTGGTTCTTGACTCTGTATCTCTGGGGCGGTTTTTCTTGTCACAAGATGTCTCTTTATATAGGGTTACTTTCACGAAAGTTGTTCTGTTTGACCTAGCGATGTCAGAAGAAATTATACGGCCGGAATTTTATTCCCGTCGTATAGTTGGTCGTGAAAGGTACCGGTTCCTTTTCACGACCCCTGGTTTCTTTGAGTTGCTGGAAATCTCGTATCTTTGACTTTAATTATGTGATTCCCATCATCAAACATCATTTCCTGCATAGGGAAAAATGGAAATGTGGGACCATGGATTTAAAGTCCGAGCATCCCTGTTATGCCTGCAATTCATGTTCCCATGATTAGTAAGCCGTGAGCATAATCGAGCAGTATCATTACAACATCCAGAAATTTACAAGTAAAAAACTTACATAGTTGCCATCATGGCGATTACAACACAAATAGCGTAACTCATCAATCGCAGGGCTCATGTCGTGCCATAACCTACATGCAACTGACTGGGAAGACGGCCTAGCTCGCATAGACATCACCATCTCCATCTCTCCTCGTGCTTTTGAAAATCTGGCCAAGTAAATAGCCAGGGACAATGCCGGTGATTACTTTGAATGTACTCACAAATCACCTTAAGATAACAACAATAAAATGATATGCAATATGGTTGTGGTGGTAGGAGGGATCCATGAAAAGTTCTTTTCTAAACTAGCTTCTCCTGCAGATATAGTATCTACAAGGTTTTGTGGAAAACTTCTATAAATGTTTTGGAAACCTTTTTGAAAAGTTATAGAAAATACTTAGGATTGGGTCATCCTATCTCCACGCTCCTCGACTGAGCAGGTTATACTCTTCCTTATCTGGTGTCCCTGGGACCACCAGGTTTTAGAAAACACTTTATTTTTCGAAATCCATTTTTAAAACAAAACCAGCATCGCTCTACAGCAACCTTCCCAACTTCTCATGAACGAGGACTCGGATATTTTAACAGATTTACACTCTGTAGAGGTTATACACTTTACCCAAAAGATTTGATACATCCATCGGGATCACCCTCGAGTCGTCATACTAAAGTATGCTGGTCTTGGATAATCAAACAGAACCTTAGGAAAGTCCACTCCAACATGGGCCCTACCCCATGAGTTGTTTCCCTCAACACCGGGACGTCTGGATCCACGGACCAACCATAGTGCAACCCATCTCCTTCATAGTCGGCACTTTCAATAAGAGGCTCATAGTATCGCCTAGTCACTCACATGGGTGATCGTGCTTCCTCCCGGTGACTGCCTCGTAGTTGACCCTTTTCATAAAGGAAGCCCGGAACTAGAGGGAGATGATCCCTTATAAGTAGTTGTGAGGATACCCATATTGAAGTGAACCAACTTTGGGTTAAGCCCTGTCCCACTTCGGGGTCATATGGTTGCACGGGTTAATTGTTCTGGGAAAACTGCAATGAACTGGGTGCCTTTTTGTAAACATTTTTCCTCCATCTTTTACCCCATGTTTTGTAAAACAGAAGCTTTTTCAGTTTTCAAACCTGTCTTGGTAGGTCAAACCTCACCAAGGTTTTCTTATAAAACATTTCGTAAACTTTTTTCTCGGGGTCTTCCCATCCTATACTTTTACTTCGACTAAAACGGGGTTTCCAAGGGGTTATGGCATTGTACACCATCTACCATACTAGGGACAAGTAGGTGTCATCAAAGGGTTGTGTCGAGTGGTACTAAAGTGGCAATGGTTTGGATGAGCCAAAATTTCCCACATATAGAGACATAGTATAATAAAGCCATGCTATTTTCATAAACCAATAGTTAAAAGATGCACAAATATAAAAGTAGGACAAGGGATAACGAGAAAGAAGGTGGCTTGCCTGATGATCAGCAATATGGCAGAAATGTCACTGTATTTATTCTTATAAAACCATAATAATACATAAAACCATCTTCTTCGGGTCTACGATAGAATCACAACTATCATCGTCAGGGACCATACATGCAAGAAAGCAAGGGGACAATCAACACAAGGCATTCAAGAATCATTATAATACAACAAGAAATCGTACAACACATTACGTAAATCATTAGGTATTGATATATTGAGTTCATAGAAATTGGATCTACTTTATTGGCATTTGTGGAGTTTTATTTATGGGTTATGTGACATATATCACTTAATTAAGGATTTTAAGGAAAAGGATTTGTTCTATATGATACAATATAAAAATTGATATCATCATATAGATATTGAAAAAATGAAACCAACAAATGTGGTTTCACTATTTTATCAATTTCTAAAGATTTACTATGTGTTTTCTAGTGAATAAAACTCTAGTTTTAGGAAATAAATCACCAGAAATGTTCTGGAGCTACAAAAATTATTTCCTTGGATGAGGGAGTAGGCTTTGATGTACTGATTCCTTGCGAGTTGGAATCATCTCAAAATATTTACCAGAATGCCCTCAGGAAATTTCCAAAGGCAGTACTAGACGGTGTTTGTCTTTTTTATCCAATTTAATCTATATGATATTTTTATGTGATTCCAAGGAAACATCTTAGGTATGGGGAATACCATTCTATATAAATTGGAATCACCCATTTTGGATGAACAAAACTATTGTGGTGATTTAACTAGTGAATTAAACATACATAGAATAGTTTAATTCCCAAAAATTTAATCAAGGCTTGATAAATTATGTGCTCCTGGGATTTCAGGGATATTAGTATATAGGTGTACTAGGAGTTGGAATTAGGTCAATAACCATTTTAGTTTGACCTAGAGAAACTCCAATAATTCCTATAAGGGCAGTTTTTCTTATTTTAACCAGGGGCAATATAGGAAGGAATTTAATGTGGGGCCAAGGGGACATGCAAGGTATGGCCAATAATATATAGCTAAAACATGGTTTACTAAATTTGGAGTTGCAAAACTCTCAGAAAGTATTTATTAGCTAGAAGAGTATATTTAGTTATTGGATATATTAAATTTAATTTCGGAGTTATTTGGGTCAACCAAGAGCACTGCATGGTCAAGAATACACACTACAAGAAATGTGTTGATTTGTGATGTTATCATAGTGACTGGAAATCAAATCATCATAGATCTATGACGATGTTTCCCAAGATCGTCATGGGCTCATTGGGGAGGTCAAAACCCTGTAAAATTACGATGTTTTGTTCCAAATCATCGTAATTTCATCATATAAAATCGTCATAACCTGTCTCTGGCCTTATTTTGTGTGACTATGACGTTTCTGTATTGTCATATAGGCATTAAGTTGCGACGGAACAGCCTGAGACGGCAGCCAGCTCATCTATTTTGCCTATGTGTGAACATGTGGGACCTGCTCCAGTTTTTTATGAGCTGCCCAATTTATTTTATACAACGAATTGCCTATTCTGGCCCAATGGACGGCCGATGCTCAGCGTGGCCCATGCCGGCCCAATACACCGAATGGCCAGTTTTTGGTTAAAATGGCAAAAAATGTGGAGCTGCGGGGACTCGAACCCACGACCGACGCTCCTTTTCAGCTCATCGTACCACTAGGCTAGGCAAGTGATGTTATTTTATATGAAAGAGTATGTATATATGAAACAAAACAATACGATCCACCTTATCTAACAGTCATGCACAGTGGTGTTGGGAATATGCCCTAGAGGCAATCATGTATGATGAGATTTCCCATTGTATTCATAAAGATATTAAGTAGTCCTTGTATAAACATCTGATGTGTATCATTGAATATGTGATTCGATTGTGGAACTATGCATTCATGTTGTTTGTACTAAATATCCTTGGTCATTGAGGTTGTGCTGGACACACAACTTAGACCAATGTGAAAGTTGGCTTGATGACTCGGTTCCACTTGTCATGGGCATGCAGATGCTATTCCAACTTACACAGATTTGGCTAAAGACTTTAGCGAGTCGGATTGACCCATATTGAGGTACAACGAACAAAGTTGTCATTTGTATATCTCAATCAATGTAATCCTTAGACCTGAGGTTATTGCATAGTCCGAGATGAGGATCACCGACTTAGGTTCTGTCAAACGCTGATCCGTAACTGGGCAGTTATAAAGGCAGGGTTCGGGTCGACTGAGAATCAAGCTGCGTGATGTGAATAACCAAGATGGGATTTTGCCCCTCCACTCGGAGAGATATTCTCTGGGCCCTCTTGTGAGATATGATTCGGAAAGCATGGCCATGCACGACTCGGTTAAGTGTTAACCAAGGCGATCGACTCAGAGTTAGTCGGGTGAATCACTTATCTCGGATCGAGAAGAGAGTCGGACTATTTAAGGGATGACAATTATTCGCCTATAGTCTGACAAGGTATATCGTGAGGCAAAAGGGACTCGAACGTAAGTCGCATTGGAAAGGCAAGTCGTCATGACTCTTTGGTACTTGGGGAGTCGGCACGTTCTGCTAGGAGCCGCTACCGACTGATCGATTGAGAGTCGGACTCCAATCGTGTCCAAGTAGCCATGAGCCTGCGGGGTCACACACTTAAGAGCGGGAGCAAGTTCGGATTGGATCTGAACCTGTAATCTGGTTGGGTTGGACCTAAACCGGATTAGGACTCAGTTAGTGAGTTGGACTCACGCTGACTAGTGTTATATGGGCTTTAGTGAATGGGCCGCGCGAGCAGAGCCCACATTCACTCCCTATATATAGTGGAGCACCGTAACCCAGAAAGGTTAATCGTTGTTCGGTTAGGTCATTCCATGTGTTGGAAACCCTAGATCCACAGCAGTCCTGCCGCCATAACGAACCTAGCAGTTCGACGTCGGCGCTCCTCCTTGTACGTGTGGATACCAGCAGAGGTGTTGTGCGTTCAGCACCAGGACGATCGGATCGTGAGGACTGCACTGCATCAACTGACGCGCTACATCAGTAATCCGCAACTGCGTGTCTAGTGGTAAACCTCGTGGCCTGCTACCTCAGCTAGATCTTGGGATCACCACGTTAGAGGAAAAAGTTTTGTTTTATCTCTACGTGGCCCAACAAGTGGAGGGGACTTGGACGAATTCAGCGCTGAGAGAGGCGCTGAGACAGAGAGGGCTCAGCCGACGGAGGGGGAGGGGCCGGCGGTGACCGATAGAGGGGGCGCAGCCGGCGGTGAACGACGGAGGGGGCGGTGCCGGTGGTGAATGACGGAGGGGGCAGGGCCTACGGTGACCGACGGAGGGGGAGGGGGTGGCGGTGACCGAAGGAGGTGGCGGTAACTAGCCTAACCAAGTCCATTGTCATCTTCTTGGCGTTGCTGCTATCCTGCTTCTTCTTGCCGCTGCTCCACTGCTTGCTCCACAGTGTATAGCGATTCATTCACAGTGTAGGCGAAGAGATCAGGTTCAGGGGAGGCTGGTGTAGTACACCATCGTGGGATCTATTGTGCCATGGCACATGGATGTACTCCATGGTCAAGTTCTCAGGAGATCGGGAACCACCAGATCGTCTGCATGCGGCAGCGCGCGGCTCCAGCCATGGCGTCCACGTCGATCCATGGTGCCCGCCTCCGTGTGCATTCTCCGCGCCCGACGCGGTGGACTTAGGGGTGAGGGAGGGATGCGGTAGCTGGCTGGGGATTATGGGAGCGTGGTATGAGTCACGTATAAAGAATCCAACTTTAGTTTTTGTAATGGCATATTTCCAACTTATGGAAATTGCAATGGCATAAATCCAATTAACCCTTTTTTTAGTTGGCAGCAAATTCATATTAGTGTGCCATCATATTTCTTAGTAGCAAATTCATCTTAGTTGGCAACAAATTCAGTAAATTCAGCTATTCATATTTCTTAGCAGCACTATATTTTTAATTAATCTTAGTGTGCCATCATATAGGTTTGTCCCATATCTCTGTGTGTCCAAGATTTTTCCAGATGCTAACATATATGTGTGTATACAAGATTGTCCAGATGCTACCATTTTAGCAGCACTATATTTGTAATTAATCTTGGTAGCTACTATTGGTTTATGCACTTCAGTTGAACATTGAATGCTAACATTTTTCGGTCTTACGCATGCAGATGGAAAGAGGCTGGATTACGCGAGGAGTTAGAAGGCTTTCCACAGAGCATCTAAGGGGAGTGGACGAGTTCATGCGATTTGTTCGCAGAATTGCTGCTGAGGATGCTCTAGTTCTTTGCCCATGCCCTAGCTGTATGAATCGTGTTCAGCAAACTCTAGAAGATGTCGAGTCTCATCTGCTAATGCGCGGGATGTCAAGCACATATGATAGGTGGATCCATCATGGAGAGATTTTACGCACAAAACCTCGAGTTGAACCTGAACCTAATGAAGAGCCACACCATGGTGGTGAAGGCGGTGATTTTGTAGAAGATGATATTCCACAAAAGGATGATGATTTTGAGGAGGAGGATGGGTATGAGGATGACAGGATTCCTGATTTGTTTAAGGATCTGTACAAGTCAGAACCGCAAGGTGATGGACAAAGGCCAATCTATGCCGAGCTGATAGAGGATGCAAAGCGCACAGCTAGTGATGGTGGGACATTGTATAGATTTTCCTTCACCGTGAAGCTACTCAACGTCAAGTCCTTCTACCGGATAAGCAATGTTGCCTTCAACGCAATACTCCATATCTTGACCATCTAATACCCTAAAAGATCAATTCCCAAAACTTATGATGAAGCATTGAGTATAATCGGCAGATTAAGGCTTGGTTATGAAACAATCCATTTCTGCCCAAACAATTGTATATTGTTTCGGAACACTTATGCCAAGCATGACAAATGCCCAAAGTGTGATGCCTCTAGGTGGAAAGATGCAGATGGGAGGAGACAGATACCGGAGAAGGTGTTGAGGTACTTTCCTTTGATTCCAAGGTTATAGAGGATGTTCATTTTGAAGCAACAGTTGTAGGATGTACAATGGCACAAGCTAAAGCGGCAACCCGTGGACGATGAAATTAGCCATCCAGCTGACGGAAAGGCATGGAATGATTTTCACGATAAACATAACGAGTTTGCCGCCGATGCGAGGAACATCAGACTCGTCCTTGCCACAGATGGCTTTAATCCATTTGGAATGATCTCGAAATATAGCATGTGGCCGGTATTTGTCGTGTCGTACAATCTTCCACCATGGGCATGTATGGAGCAGTCAAACTTCATGATGGCTTTGTTGATCCCGGGTCGAAAATCTCCAGGAAAGGATTTTGATGTCTTTATGGAGCCCCTGGTAGAAGATCTGCTCAAGCTCTGGGAGGGTGTACCTACCTATGATGCCCTGAGTCCTGATAAGTTCGATCTCCGTGCTGCGGTAATATGGTGTATCCATGATTTCCCGGCGTTGCACACTTTGTCGGGGAGGCTCACATCTGGTTATCAAGCATGCGTGCGTTGTGACAAGGATCCGTGCTCGGAAAAAATAAGGAATAAGATATGTTGGACCGGGGCCCGCCATTTTCTTCCTCGCCACCATCCTTGGCGAAAAATCAAGGATTTCAATGGATAAACTGAAACCCGTGACCAGCCGACGGGGTTCACTAAAGAAGAGCTCGAGCAATAGCTTCACAATGTGAAATATGTGAGACGTGGAAAACATCAAAGAAAAGGAAGCGTGAGGATGGTCAATGTTGGGACCGGAGGGCTATTTTGTGGGACCTCCCTTACTGGGCAATTCTCAAGTTGAGGCACAACCTTGATGTAATGTATATCGAGAAAAACATATGTGATAATATTCTTGGCACATTTATGAACATCGACGGGAAGTCAAAGGATACAGTTAACTCTAGGCTTGATTTGGAAGACATGGGCATAAGAAAAGATTTGCATCTGCAGCCTGTTGAAGGTGGACAGTTGTTTGAGATGCCAGAAGCATGGTATACAATGAGTAAAGAAGAAAAGCTTGCATTCTGTGAATTTATAAGAGCGGTGAGATTTCCAGATGGGTATGCCGCTAACCTAGCAAAATGCATGTCTCCTGATGGATGCAAGCTCCAAGGACTAAAAACTCATGATTGTCACATCCTCCTCCAAAGGATTTTACCGGCTAGACTCCGTGGAATTTTGGATAAAGAAATATATGAAGTTGTTGCTTAGCTGGGGAATTTCTTCAGAGAGTTGTGGTCCAAAACACTCAAGATATATGTTCTTGAAAGACTCCAGAAAGAAATCATAGTTATCCTTTTCAAGCTTGAAAATATCTTTCCTCCGGCCTTCTTCACTGTGATGGTTCATTTGACCGTGCATTTACCCAAAGAGTCAATGCTTAGAGGCCCCATACAATATGGTTGGATGTACCCTGTCAAAAGAAGGATGCTTTCATTTAAGCGTTATGTGCGAAACACCGCCAGGCCTTAAGGGGCAATTGCCGAGGCATATGTTGTTGATGAGTGCCTTACATTTTGCTCGAGGTACTTTGACAATGTGGAAACAAGATTCAATCGGCCGGGCAAAAATATAGAGCGGGATGATTCGCATATTGGTGATGTCTCTGTTTTCAACCATGGTGTGAACCTTCTTGGAGGGTCAGAGTACTTGGAGGCTGGTGATGACTATGACAAAATGCATTGGTATGTGCTAAGGAGTTGCCCTGAGGTTCTACCATATATAGAGTATGTCATCTCTTGAGCATGCACCCTTATCTTTTTCCTTTAGTTGGAAGGAACCCATTTGCAAGCCCGATGATTTAATTAACTTTATGTTTTTGTTGGCATTGTAGGTTGTGCAAAGAAGAGCTGAATAAGCAAGATTGCAGCATCAATGTTGATAGATGGCTTGCGAAGGGGTTTGCTAAATGGTTTAAGAATCATGTGAGATCTTTAGTCTTGGAATCAATTGCCACATGATTAGTTTGTGTTTTTGTTATTAATCCTGGTTTATTTGTGCAGATTTTTAGTCTTGGAATCAATAATGTCAGTGCTGATATTTTTGCTTTGGCATGCGAGCTGGATAGGCGAGTGAGGTTGTATTCAGCATGCAAAAGATGATGGGATGTACCAATCCGCAGGACACCTGTAGGAAGAACAAGGATAATAGAACAAAAGTCAAGTTTGGGCAAAAAACTGGTTCGCGCTGCTATCTAGCTCATGTGCATGCAATTGTAAGATCCACATTGCTGTTTTCCTCTATTTTTTCCCTTCACACATTAGTAACTTTCTCGCAAAATCTTATGGTTTGATTCTTGCTGAAACATTTTCAGAAGCAGGAAAGAAAGGTTGATAAGCTATCTGCTGTTGAGATGTTCAAGGTAACCCACAATAGCACCAAGGATGGCTTTTCAGAGGGGGCTAAGATTGCCATAGTAAGTCACACTTTCAGTCTGTTTATGGTTTTGTTAATTACTGCATAGTAGGTGGTAGTCGTCCAATGAAAATGTTTTGTAAGATTTTGAATACATAGGAGGTGGTAAGAGTCTGTGTTGGTGTCTGTGTATGTGTGCACCAAACGCTAGAAGTGTGGTTGCTGTAGTTATTACATAATTCTTCTGATTTGCTCCTAAAAACCTGTTGCCATATCTCAAATCTTTAATTAAATAGCCATTTATTCAGTTTTAGCTGTGTTTGCAAATTTAGTTGTATTCCAAGATGATAGTTTTTATGTAATGTAATCTGGAGCATAGTTTTTATGTAATGTAATCTGGAGCATAGTTTTTATCCTTTATGTCAATGTATAACTGCTATTCTTGTACTTGCTGATAAACTTTATGATATTGTGTCAGATTGAAATGGAAAAGAAGATGTATGCTCCTCTACCAGAAGGCGAATCGCCCAAATCTGATGGATCAACCTCCCCGCCTTCCAGGACTAGGAGTCCACCCGGGCGAACTAGGAGTAGAAGATCTTCGGCTCCAAAACCGAGCCAGAAGAGATGCTGCGCCGGATGAGGGCGCTCATCACAGGCGGCTTGACTTGCGTCAATGTCACCCTCATCTGGGTATCCTTGCTGATGATGTTGCTGCATCAACGTGCGCACAATATGTGCTACTACTCTGGCCGGATAGACCCGACCCATCTCTCCCGCCGTGATCCTCCCTTCGCCAACCTCAATGAGTGGGCATCGTGCTTCCCGATGCGACCAAGAAGCGAGCCGGTGAGGCCAGCTTGAGCCACACCGCCGCCCCCGAGGCTTCGGCTACCAAGCGTTACCGGGGAGGCATCCCATGCCCTGGTCAGGGTGGCGGTACCCGAAAGAAGACCGGCGCTCCGATAGTGCATGGGTGAGTCTTGTTCTTCTTGTAGTGGGTTTTGTCTGTTTCTTGCTTTTCTTTTTGCTTTGTATTGACATTATTCTTTTCTGTCTTCATAGCGCTATCATCTATTTTGGCAGCGGGAGCCCGGCTCGCCACCTCGCCACCTTGCAACCCCCATCCACCAATACGTCCCCTCATTTACCCCCCCACTTCCTGAAGTTACTCCTCCACCGGAACCGGATCCCACAATGTAGCCAGATACCACCACTGGGGCGCACGCGTCAGATCAGCCGGAAATGGCCTCTGGTCCCCAGCGGGGGCTCCTTAGCGGGCGCGGGGGTCTCATGAGCCTGGAAGGAGGATGTGGTGATGGTGGAGGAGGTCGATTCTTACGAGGAGGAGACGAAGCAGTGGCTTGCCACGGCTCGCGACGCTCCGACTGCCCTGGCCGACTCCTCCTTTCCACTGCCCCCGGATGCCGACACCTTGCTCCAGGGCCTAGAGAGCAGCCTGGAGGCCGGCCTAAAGGAATGCCGGCTGCTGCAGGCAACGGTGGAGGGTGCCAACAAGACCACAAACGAGTAGATCGCCATGGCACGGGGGACCGCATGGAGTAAGTCTTTTGTTTCAGCCTTTTTTTGTTGTCCGACTGATTCCTTATCCCTTTTTCTCTTTGCATTGCTCCTACAGCCATCCTCATCTATGCTTAGCGCGAGAATGACTGGCTAACGCGCTCCAACGCACGCCTCAGCCGGGTTAACTCGGTGCTTCGCATGCAGAACAGGGAGTTCCATGCCAAGGTTGACCAGCTGGAGGCCGCAACAAAGGAGCATGAGGAGAACCTCGCTAGCTGGGCCGTGGCCTTTGATCTTCTGGACAAGGAGGTCACCCGTCTAGGAGTGCGAGGCCTTTCTTTAGGACGAGCTCATGAAGATCGGGCACATTGCCAAAGGTGAGCTTGGCCCTTCTTCTTCTTTCTTTGGTTCGCCCCTTTTTGATCAAAGGATTCTATCTGCAAGTAGACGCCCTGGCCTACGACCTGGTCTAGCAGGTTGCACCGGGCGAGAAGGCCAGTGTCTGGGACATGGTCACGTAGCTCGGGGAGGACGCCGCCAACCTCCACAAGGATGATGGCACCATCCATGACTTCCTCTGGCTGGATGACCTTCTGCCGAAGACGATGGGCGCGCTTGCCATCAAGCTTGGTGACGCCCTGGGTGCCATCATCCGGCTCCGTGACCTAGCTACCCATGACGGATCCAAGATGGACTTGGCGCTAATGCTCAGCTGGTACAAGGATGCCCGCACTGAGAAGCTGGTGGGGGATTGCGAGCCGGCGCGGATCATGCGACCATTCGCCAAGCCCATCTAGGTCTTCGACCTGCCGCCATGCAGATCACCAGCTACGCCGATGTTGACGAGGTCCTGACGGAGTAGGACACTGGTGGTGCTCCGGAAGGCAGACCGGAGGCGTCTTCTCAGTCAGGAGGAACCGTCTCGGAGTTCCGGCATGGCAAGGGGCAAGCGGCCTGAAGAAAATCCCCGGGATGTCGGGCGTAACTTTATATATTTGTCTTGCATATCTGTGGTACTTCGAAACTTTGTGGATCAGCGGGGTCTTTGCCCCCCGCCGTTTAATGACTATCCGACTGCTTTTGGCTTTATTTGTATGTATTTTCTTGCGTCTGTCTGATTGGTTTCTCTCGACTGGTCCTTTCCAGTCGGTCTTTATCATTGCCTTTTTTCCCTTATCTGCAATCTTATGCTTCCGACTTAACCGGTCAGGAGGAACTTGCCGTCTTGCCCCTACCGACTAGAACGCCTTCTAGCCGGGAGCTCCATGCTTCTAGTTGGGGGGCACCAGCGCACCCACTGGGTGTAGCCCCCGAGATTCGAAGTAGTTGGATTAGCGTGCTTTGAATCTTCAAAAAGCCTTTCATTCCTTCTTACCATTTAGAAACCAACTTGCTTAGTCTAAAGGGAGAAACTGCATCTGACCCGGCTACTCTACTCGGCTATCCTCGAGCCTTTTTCTCTATTACATTCCTTACTACTTACATCTTTCTAACTTTCTTTCTATCCTTATGATCTTCCTTCTTTCTCTCTTCCTTTCTTTCCTTATGATATTCCTTGTTTCTCTCTTGCTTTGCTTTGAACATCTTGAGCATCTTCCGGCCAGGAGCTACATACTTCCAATGGGGGCGCGCCAGCGCACCCACCGGTTGTATCCCCCGAGATTCGGAGTAGCTACTAGAGGTAGGGGCTTCGAATCTTCAAAAAATTCCTTGCGTTATTTTGGTCCCTTTCTTGTCCGATTGATGGACTTAGCTGGACAGGAGAAACTGTATCCCGGCCCGGGCTAACTCATTGTCTTGTCTACCCGACGAGCTTCATCTTTTTACGACCGGCTGGAACATCTTCTAGCCGGGAGATACGAACTTCCAATGGGGGTGCGCTAGCACGCCCACTGGGTGTAACCCCCGAGATACGAAGTGGCTGGCACAGCCAGGTTCTTTGAATCTTATCTGTTCTTGAGATCTGACTCAGTGCGGTCGTCAAAAACAATAAACATATGGAAATTAACTTTTGTCAGTACACTACCGTATGGTACACATGGTGTTGATCAGATGGTGGTTTTATTTTTGAAAAAGTTGCTCGTAGATTTCTGAACACTTAGTGACTTTCCCCTGCGCTCTGATGTTTATGTTGTGTCCTTTCCGGGCAGCTGGGTTGTGGTCTGGAGCTGAAATCGAAGGGAGCTGACAATACATTGCGAACGGTAGTAGGGGATTAGTAGCCAGAAAATACCAACTAGGAACATGGCCGGAATGTCCAATTTGTGGCATCTTTCGCCGTTTTTCATGTGGAATGCCTCGGGCTTTTCCTCTTGCTAGCCGAACAGACGGGTTGTGGTATGTAGCTCAGAAGAAGAGTGGGACTCCGACATCATCGCACACTACACAGTCGATTTACATAATTAGCAGGTTGGGCCAGCCAGGGAGCCCCCAGTTAGGGGTCGACGGAGCTGGAAAAACATTGCAGCATTAATCGTAAAAGAACAACAATAGAATATCTGTAAAGGATCCCCCGAGCATCAGCCGGGGTTCCACATCTTTCATTCATTCAAGGTTCCGGATACATACACTGGTTTTCGACTAAGTGTAAAATGGACGAAGCAGGTCTACCTTCCACGGCCGCTCAGTCTCCTCGTTCGACTTGTCAATCTTGTTCTTACGCGGTTGCTGCGTGTCGATGAGGTAGTATGAGTTGTTGTGCAGTGCCTTGCTGATGATGAAGGGGCCCTTCCATGTAGGGGACAACTTGTGCATGCCCTTAGTGTCTTAAACCAGCCGGAGCACCATATTTCCTCCGCGGAATGCAATGGGCCGGATCCGGCTCAACTGGTTCCGGCGTAGCCCTTGCTGGTATATGGCCGACCTAGACAAGGCCAGCTCGCATGCCTCCTCGAGGAGGTCAACGCTGTCCTCCATCGCCTCCTGGTTCTCCTTCTACGTATAGAGGAGCTTGCAGGGTGAGTCAAACTCGATGTTCGCCATGAGGACTGCTTCTGAGCCATAGGTGACGAAGAATGTGGTGAAGCCGGTTGAGCGATTCGTGGTAGTGCGCAAGCTTCATAGCACAACCAGGTGTTCCTTGATCCAGCAGCCGGGCGAGCGCTCTAATGGCTCAATCAGAAGGGGCTTTATTCCGTCTAGCACCAATCCGTTTGCCCTCTCCACCTGCCCGTCCGACTACGGATGTTAGATGGATGCAAGGTCCAGTCAAATCCCCTTGTTGTGGCAGAACCAGGCGAAGGCTCCCTTGGCGAAGTTTGTGCCATTGTCGATGATGATGCTGCGGGGGTACCCGAAACGGATGATGATGTCCCGGAAGAAGGTGATGACCGTGGCACCGTCTAGCTTCCGGATCGGCTTCGCCTCGATCCACTTGGTGAACTTGTCCACCGCGACCAACAGGTGGGCCATGCCGGCTCGAGCCCGCTTCAAGGGACCGACATGTCCAGTCCCTAGACAGCAAAGGGACACATGATCGGTATAGTCTTGAGCACTAAAGTTGGCATGTGCCTTAGTCGGCCGAATAGCTACGAGTAGCCGGGCGATCTCGTCGCCAATAACCTTCCTCTTGTCCTCCACGAAGCGACGGAGTGGCTACTTGACCGCTTGGCATCTGGCCGCACATGAATTGAGTGCTCGGCGAACTCCCTCGGCACACCCGACATGTCTTTGGGATACCATGCGAAGATGTCTGATTCTCACAGAGGAAGTCGATGAGCACGCTTTCCTATTTGCTGTCCAAGCCGGCACCGATGGTGACGCACATGGAGGGGTCACCCGGGTCGAGCGGGATCTGCATTGTCTCCTTGGACGGCTAGAATGACATTTCCCTGGCCGGCTTCAGTCCAGCCGGCACCTCTTGCTGCAACATTGCAACATTGCGCTTATCTTTGGTGATGAGCAGGGACTCGGCTAATCTTTGCACCCTCCATCGCACATGCCATGGACCGCCTATAGCAACCGGATATGGTGATCACACCATTCAGCCCCGGAAACTTCATTTTGATGTATGCGTAGTGGGTGACCGCCATGAACTTTGCGAGGGCAAGGCGCCCAAGAAGAGCATGGTAGGTGTTGGCTAGATTCACCACCTCGAACCAGATCAGCTCGTGCCAGAAGTTCTCCTCCGAACTGAATATGACATCCATCCAGATTTTGCCGTCGGGACACGCGGGGGTCCAGGCGCAATGCCATGGAACACGATGCTCGAGGGCTGCAGGTCACGCTCCCGGATGCCCAACTTCTCCATGAAGGAATGGTATAGCAGGTTGAGGCTTCTCCCACTGTCCACTAGTACGCACGACAAACGGCAGGTGCGCACGTCGGAGATGAGAAGAGGGTCTAGCACCATCGTGTAGCCCCGTGATGCGGTAGAAGATCCGGTTGGTCTTCCCGGATCCATGTGATGGGGTCTCGGACCAGTTCAGGTACTGGGGGACTGGAGGAATGACATCGTTCACCTCCACCACATTGTTTTCGGCTGCGACTGTCAGTCGGATCGACCTCAAAGATGTGGTAGTTCTCGTGTTGCTGCGGGTAGGCCCTGTTGTTGTTATTGTTCCCAGCTGCCCTAGCCAGCGGTGTGGGTCCACCAGGAGGGGGTAGAGGGAGACGGGGCAGGTCATCATACTCCTTAATCTGTCGGGTCCAGCTGCACTGCCGAATGGTGTGTGTAGCCGGCTTGAAGGCGCCGGTGTCGTACTTGCACGACCCATCAAACATCTGCTCGAATGTGAAGGTGTTCTTTTGCCTCTTGTTGTTTCTAGCCGGTGCGCCTTGCACCACATTGACTTTCCTCTGTTGATATCAAGGGCTTTGCTGCTCAACCAGGCGCTTGCCCTGGTAGCGGTTTTTGCTGCCAGGCCGCCTGGACGGTCTGGCATCTCTGCCTTGTCTGCCTTTCTTTTCCTGAGCTGGCTCAATGAGAACTGGCCGCCCTTCCGCGTTCACCCGGAGAGGTTTCTTCATTGCCGCGTCCGCGGTGGCATACTGGTCGGCGATGGTCATCAGATCCACCATGGTCTTGTGCTCGTCACACAGCAGTCGGTGGTGTAGCATTGTGCCCTCTCGACCCTTTGATGAATAAACTGATTTCTTGGTTCTCCACCACCCCTTCGCAGGAGTTGCGTAGCTCGGTCCAGCGGGCGAGGTACTCGTGGTCCCCTTGGACGCAAGAGAGAGATCACGAGGTCTACCCGGATGCTTGTAGGTGTCGTTGAAGTTCCGAATGAGGACCTTCTCGAAGTCGGGCCAATCATTGATGCTATTGGGCACGAGGTTGTTGAGCCAGGTTCTCACCGAACCGGTAAACATGAGAGGCACATAGCGTACCGCCATTTTCTTATTGCCATGGGCGATTCCGACTGATGTGGCATAATTGGTCAGCTAGTCTTCCTGCTTCATGCTGCTATCGTACTTGGGGGTGTCCCGTGGCAGGGAGAGTTTGTCGGGGAACAGTTCCCTCCGGACACGGCCCGAAGAAGACCGGTTCGGTTGCGTCTTCCTCCTCCATGATGCATACTTGTGCCTGGAGGTCGATTCTGTCACACACATCCGACTCAACCGGATTGGGCGCTCCCACCGAGCCAGTGAGGCGGGATGGGGGATGGGGTGCAGGATATCCTTGGTCAGCCGGAGGCAGTGGAGCCCCAGCCGATGGGTGACTCGTGGCGCCTTGGTTATCGCGAGGTTGACTTCTACCTGAGTGGCGATGCTTAGAACGCGTACGGGCACGAGGTTTGCCGGAAGACGGGGAGTACTGTAACATCCTAGCATTTAGGACTAAATGAATGGTAGATTTAGGATTTTATGCATCTGCATGCATGCATCTGAAAATCTGGGTAAATTTTTCGCCAATGTAAAAGACTAGAGTGATCAGAATTCTCTCACTCTGATGAATTAGGTTTAGTGTCATCCGAGGTGAGTGGGATGAATTTTGACATGACCTCTATTGTTTTATTGAATTATGAGGGGACAAATTTTATTTATAAACAATTATTCATAATAATACAAATATAAGTATTATAAAAAAAGTATAAAGATTATTTAAGACCAACATTACATTGTTTTTTACAATAAAAGAATAAGAGTACATTAGAATTAAATAAGGAACCAAATAATAGAAAAGAAATTTCAAAAATGAATATACCCAATTCATTATTGTTTCTCTACATGATGGGGATATGCCGAGTGGGGTATACCCAGCAGGACGTTCGCTACTTGGTCATACTCTCATCGAGTGGGCCTACAGGACGAGGACTGGACCGCGACCCAAGAAGGAGCCAGGTGACTAGAAGCTGAAGGTCCAGAAGCGTAGTTGGGCCCAATCGGATTATGTCAAAACTCTCCGAGTCCTTATCCAACTCGGTGGTAGATCTTTAAACCCTATTGAGGTACCCCTATATAAACCTCCCTAGGGCACGCATAGCACTTACGTTCCATCATACAGCCCATCGACTCGCCACCTAGCCGCCGAGCTCGCCCATTGTAATCTCTCGATAATATAATCTAGCAGGAGTAGGTCTTTACGCTTCGGGGGGCGAACCTGGGTAAAACCTTGTGTCTCCGCCCTCATCTCGCACCGCAGATGGCTAGCCGCCCTTTCCCCTCGTTCTACTACTCGATGCCACTCGCAGCATCTGTCGTGGCCATTCCCACCATAGTGGCGCCCAACGTGGGGCCTGGCCGATCAGGCCTGATTTCTGCTGTGAGACCCTACTTGCCCATCAACCAGACGATTGACACCGGTCGCACGATCGCCATCAGCGAGGTCCTCCAGATCTTTCCCAGCAGCTACATCCCGGCGTCGTGCCTGGTCACGCACAGCTTCATCTTGCCGGTTGGCACGATCAGCCTATTTGTCGGCTATACCAATGTCATCGTCTTAGAGGACTCGGCGCTCATCGGCGAGTCGCCTACACGCGATCGGCTCTCTGAGAGCCAGGTCCGCACCATCCACCGCCTCGCCTCCGAGTATGATTCGGCCAACATCAACATGGCCGAGACTAACGCGACCGTGAACGACGCGGCCCTCCATGACGACGCAGACTCGGCGACTCCGGCTTCAGTCGCCGGATCCATCATCGCCGTGTCACCCGAAGGCTCCATCACACAAGTATCCAACGTTGGGGATTTCGAGGATCCATCCATCCTTGGGATCTTCGATTTTGACTCTCGGTCGGAGAATTCTGGCGACCTCTATGCCGGATCTGGTCGCTTCATCATGACCTACATGGCGAGCTGCGCGAGCGCCCCGCCAGACTACTTGTCCATGCCGATCCCGCTGACCGCGATGGCGGGGGAAGTCGAGGAAGCCCGCCTGCGCCTAGAGGAGGTGGTGTGCAAGGAACAAGCCGAGGGCGAAAAATTTCGCCTCGAGCAGGCCACGGCACAGGAGCTATCGCTCTACCACCAGCGCCGTATCAGGACGCGCCTGAACCCCACCATTCAGGGCCGTGCCCTGAATTTCGATGAAGACAACAATCCCGCTCCCGTGGCCCGAGCGGGTCATCTGTGAGAACGCTCCTCCAGGCTTCAGCGGCCTCCCGCCACCAGGAGCACCAGTGAGTGGAGATCCCCCAGCGCCACCCGACCACGTGCCCCCTCCGAACCGGCCGCAAGAGCGAGATACGAATGGTATCCCGCTATACTCCACCTTGATGGACAATGTCATCGCGGGGCAAGAAGCAGTCGCCAACCTCAACGTTACAGGGGAGGGTGCGCTGCAAATCCAGTATGCCAAGTTCCTAATCGTCAAGGCTGTCGAGCAGCAAGTCGTAGGAGCCGCCTCACGGTGGCACATATACTCCCGCTCCTTCAGAAGCAGCATCCATCAATGGCAAATACCCTCAATTGGCCGACACCCGAGCCCCTGCAGCACCAACCACGGGTCGCGCATCCAACGCTCTCCACCAACGACCCGCGACCGCTGAACAACACGATCGCCGCCAACGGGCAGCCGGTCGATGAGCGGACCCACATCATCAACAACCAGAGCTGGTGTGCATGCTAGCCCAACGACCTGAGGCACACCCTCACCAACCGCAACGATGGTGATCCAAGGGGCTCGCTTAGTCGAGTCGGCCCATAGTTTTTCGGACCGATGATCCGAGGCGAGAAATACCCGGCGATCTTCAAAGAGCCGATGGAGATCGAAAAGTACGATCCCACATATGATCCGTCTGTGTGGCTGGATACATACCTCATGGAGATGGGAATCGCTGGCCACACCGACCTCCTCGTCGCTCGCAACCTCCCCTGATGATGGAGGGAGCGATGCGGCAGTGGATCAACACCCTCCCCGTAGACAGCATCGACTCCTGGGAGGACATGCGCGAGGCCTTCGTTAGGCACTTCAAGGGTTCCTACACCTGCATCACCACCATCGAGGACATGGAGGGATGCGTCCAGGGACCCCACGAGTGTACCCGCAATTGGGTCCAACGGTGGCAACACCTATGGATCAACACTGCCTTCATCCACCCGGACACGGCGATCCACTGCTTCAAGAACTCGTGCCGGTACGATCCCTTGGTCGCCAAGATCAAGAGGGTGTACAAGATGCTCGACGACATTCCAGACCTCCTCAAGATCGCTAAACGATACGCGGAGGAGGATCCGAACAAGGAAACCGACGACGAGTCGGGTGGAAATCGCCGCATAAGCGGCCATGACAACGGCAGGCAGCGCGAGCTGCGCTACAGCAACACTCGCCTCACCGGAAATCGCCGCGGTGACGGGCGAGTCGACTTCATCGCCAACACAGGATACGTGCCGCAGGACCCCAAGATCTTACGCTGCGACAGAGGCCAGCACCACGACGGCGACAACTACCGAGCGAGGCCAAAATTCGACCCCGTAGCTCTCCTCAACCAACCCTGTGTGTTCCACTCTAGGGAGGGGAAGCCCACCACAAACACAACCGCTGACTGACACTCTCTAAAGGAGATGGAGAAGGCACGGTGTGCAAGGGAGGACCCCAACAACAACCTGCCAAATGGTGGGGCATTCGGCAACAAGGCGGTCTCTCTCCACACCTTCACCGGGCTCGGCACCAAATGTGAGAAGAAGGTCCTTGCACATGTCGTCGCCGTCAATGCGGTGTCGGAGGTTGACGTCCCCCACTTCTTCAACTGGTCCGAGCAGCGCATCACGTGGAGTCGCAGGGACCACTCGCCACAGATTGAATACCGCAGGCGAGTCGCCCTGGTAGTCAAGCCCAAAGAAGGCAACTACTGGCTCCCCAAGACATTTTTGGACGGCGGGAGATCCATCATCATCCTCTACCTGGACACATTCAGGCGATTGCGGTCCCGCAGTCGATGGTCGAGATGACCCTCACCACCTTCCATGGCATTGTCTCCGGTCAGAAAGTATACCGATCGACAAGGTGACGTTACCAGTCACCTTCGGCACACCAGCCAACTTCCGCACCGAGCGGATCATATTCGAGCTGGTGAACTTCACCAGCCCCTACAATTGCGTCCTGGGGTGATAGGCGTTCGCCAAGTTCATGGCGGCACCCCGTTACGCGTACAACATGATGAAGCTCCCAGGACCATGCGGCATCATCACCATACACGCCGACCCCGACATGTCCAACGACTACGAGGAAAAATGCGTAGAGCTCGCGGACACCGTCTTCACCGTGGAGGACAACCACGCAAAAGAGCTCGCCAGATACGCGAGTGGGGTCGACAAAGACGACCCCACAATCCTGAAGAAGCCCAACACGGAAAATGCCGGGTCGACCGCGTTTGTGGCCACCACAGACACCCGCACCGTCGAGCTGGTCCCAGGAGACTCTAGCTAGACGATCATGATCGAGACAGGCATGATCCCCGCATAGGAAAGCGTGCTCATCTAGTTCCTCCATGAGAATCGCGACATCTTCGCATGGAAGCCATTTGACATGCCAGGTGTCCCGAGGGAACTCGTTGAGCACAAACTCAACGTCGACCTTCAATGAAGAGTGCCGCTGAGCAATCGCCGAGGAGGTGCATCGTCTACTCCCTGCAGGCTTCATACGGACCATCAAATACTCCAAGTGGCTGGCAAACCCGGTCCTGGTAGAAAAGAAGAACAAGGCCTAGAGAATGTTTCCTCAATAGTGCCTTCCCAAAGGAGCAGTTAGTCCTCCCGCGCATTGATTAGATCCTTGACTTGACCACAGGCTCGGAGTCGCTGTGCTTTCTTGATGCGTACTCTGGTTACAACTAGATCAAGACGGCGGTCGAGGACGATAAGATGGCGTTCATCATGCCATTCGACGCCTTCTGCTACACCGCTATGACGTTTGGCCTCAAGAACGCCAATGCGACCTACCAGCGGTGAATACAAGAGTGCCTTGTGAGCCAAATTGTCCGCAACATCCATGTCTACATCGACGAGGGTCAAGTTCAATCGCCAAGACGATCTACTCGCCGACCTGGCCGAAACCTTCGCAAACCTGTGGAGGTACAAGATCAAGCTCAACCCAGGGAAATGCACCTTCGGAGTACCCACTGGACATCTACTGGGGTATGTAGTATCCAATCGAGGCATCGAGGCGAACCTCGCCAAGATCGACACGATCGCCTGGCTCGGCAAACCCGAGTGCCTCCGCGACATCCAGAAGCTGGCCGGGCGAGTCATGGCTCTAAGTCGCTTCATCCCGTGACTAGGCGAGAAGGCAATGCCTCTCTACTTCCTGATGCGCAAGAACCCCACATTACAATGGGACAAGGAGGCAGACAACACACTCAATGCACTCAAAGAAGTGCTACTCGCAGCACCCCTACTCGCCGCCCCCGTCGACAAGGATCTGATGCTCATCTATGTCATGGCGTTCGAGCGAGTCGTCAGCGCCGTCATGGTCGTCGAGCGACCAGAGGAGGGAAAGGAGTGCCCCGTACATCGCCCGGTCTACTACATCAGTGAAGTCCTCACGGACTCACGACAGCTCTACCCGTAATACTAGAAACTTGTGTAAGCTATCTTCTGAGCCCAGCGACGGCTACCGCACTACTTCCAGGAGCACCAATCACGATCGTCTCCTCCGCGCCGCAGCAGGACATCATCCGCAACCGCAGGGCGACTGGGCGGGTCACCAAGTGGGCCATCGAAATCGGCGTCCACAACATCAAGTACGAGCCGCGCAAAGCGATCAAGTCGCAGGCTCTAGAGGACTTCCTCGCTGACTGGGAAGAGGCGCAGTAGCCAGAGAAGCTGCCATACCTCCACTACTGGTCGCTCCACTTCGACGGGTCCAAGAATGCGGACGGCGCAGGGGCAGGAATCATACTCACCTCGCCCAAGGGCGACAAGCTCTGCTACGTGTTGTACCTCGACTTCACCCCCTGCACCAACAACATGGCCGAGTACGAGGCCCTCCTTCACGGCATGCGGGCCGCCAAGGAGATGAACGTCAATCGACTATGGTGCTCCAGCGTCTCCGACCTCGTCGCCGCGCAAGTCGCCAGAACCTGCGATTCCGTCTCCCCCATGATGGCGGCATACCGCCAAGCAGTGAACTAGCAGGGCGGCCACTTCGCGCGGCTACTCTATCGAGTGGATCAACCAGCCCAAGAACGAGCAGGCCGACGCCCTCTCTCGCATTGGGTCGGCTTGTCAAACGCCACACGCCAGCTTCTTCCTCGACCCCATCCACAAGCCCTCCGTATCTCCTCCGAAGGAGATCGACCTCGGGATCCCCCTGCAACCAGAGCCAGCCCTGGTTGCCATGGTCGCAGAACCAAGCGACTTGACTACGCCATACCTCTCCTACCTCGAGAACGGCACGCTGCCTCTGGACTAAACGAAGGCACGCAAGATCGCATGCCGCTACAAGTCCTTCATCATCATCAAAGGCGAGCTCCATAAGCGCAGAGTAACAGGCGTGTTCCAACATTGCGTACAACCTGGGGAAGGACGCAAGATCCTCCAAGACATCCACGCTGGCAACTGCGGCCACCACGTCGGCGGCAGGTCCCTGGTCGCCAAGGACATGCGACACGGCTTTTACTGGCTCACCGCGCACACTGACATCGTCGACATCGTCCAATGCTGCGCCGGGTGCTAGAAGTACGCCAATCAGACACATGTGCCCAGCTCAGCGCTCAATACGATCCCCATTACCTGGCCATTCGCCATGTGGGGCATGGACATAGTGGGCCCCTTCAAGAAGGCCTCCTCGGGATACACCCACCTCCTAGTAGCGGTCGACAAATTCACCAAGTGGGTGGAGGCCATGCCAGTTCGTAAGTGCGATGACCAAATTCCTCTGTGAGCTCATCTACCGCTATGGATTCCCGCACAACATCATCATGGACAATGGCACCAACTTCGCCAAGGGCGCCATCGACGAATACTGCAAGGAGCACAATATTCGGCTGAACCTCGCCTCAGTCGCCCACCCGGAGTCCAACGGCTAGGCGGAACGCGCCAACCAGAGCACCCTCCACGGCCTCAAGCTGCGACTGCAAGTTCCCCTCGAGCGAACTCCAGGATGCTGGGTCGAAGAGCTCCCCACCGTCATATGGGGCATCCGCGCCTCCGTCAGTGGTCAATGGGGTTCACGCCCTTCTTCATGGTATACGGCACCGAGGCCGTCATGCAGAGTGACCTGGAGCACGACTCGTCTCGAGTCATCTACTACGCGGAGGCCGACAATGAGCTCGCACTCCAAGACATGGTCGACCAGCTCGACGAAGCACGCGATCTGGCTTGCTCCGCAACACCATCTACCAACAGGGAGTCCGCTGCTACCACAGCCGCCGAGTCCGGACTCGCACCTTCCAGGAAGGCGACCTGGTCGTACGACTGATCTAGGACAAGGAGGGCATGCACAAGCTCTTTCCCAATGGGGGGGACCATTCTCCATAGGGCGACTCCTCGGCAACGACGCCTACTACCTCATATATGTTCGAGGCGACGGACAACTCAACATCAAGCGGCCGTGGAATGTAAATCTCCTATGGAACTTATACACCTAGAACTCCGACCTGTATTCCCCCCGCCATACAATAAAATACATTCGACTCGCACAAATTGTGTCTACTCTCCAATTCTTGTGCCAATCGCACTCGTAACTAAAACACGAGTCTACTACGGAAGTCAACCCTTGGCTACGCGAATGGCGCGGATAAGGGCATCGAGAAAATTAGGGCCTTGCGTCGTCCATGAAAAATGCCAAACCGGAGCTTCCATCGGAGTCGCCCCGCTCGACTGGCCCGCCGGGCCAAGACAACCACACATGCTTCATACAGTGACCTGGTCCTCCGCATCCTCAGCGCAGCGACTCGAACGGTTAAGTACCACGCTAGGGGACTCGCGTCAATCTACACCCGCGCGGCTCGGGAATACACCAAATAAGAGAGCGTGCCCTGGACTTGCCATGCGACTGGCTCCTCGAGTCTGGCAGAGTGACACGCCATGAACAACGCACTTTATCCTCACCTATCTTGGGCATCCTCACCTATCTTGAGCTTCCATGCAAAATAAGACAAGAAAAACAAAGGAAGTGGATTAGGATTAGTGCTCTCAGTTTAACAGTGAAGTGCACTATTCATTACATCATTAAGCAGAGTTGATAAGGGCAAGTTTCACCAAAAGTAATATATGTTGTTATCAGTATGTTACTTGTCTTAGAAAAACATCACAGACAAAAGGGGGCAAAAATTTACCAAGCAAGTAAATAGTAAAGGTAAAACCATAAGCAAATATCCAGTAGTCACTTGATCTGATCTACAACAAAATATCCTCATAGTAAGACAGTGAACCTGGGCTGGCAGCACACATCCTAGTAGCTTACACAATGCATGCAGCAGCTGTGCTGTCAAAATAGCAAGACAAGTATAAAGAGAAAAGGAAGGAACAACCGTAGGACATCCACCAGACCAAGTCCCACACTCTAGTTCTTATCTCAAGTAATACAGCCACAAAGAGCACTGCTTGTGCTTGCAGTTCACATCCAAAACATCACTAGATCACTATAATAGGATATGGGTAACCAACCCCACAAGAGGAAGGAGTTTTCCCTGAGCACAAGCAAGGAGGAGGAAGATCAGGACAATTCCAGGAACAGACCAGTAGCTGGATCAATGTGGAGAAGGCCATGAGAACAAGAAAGTGGTAAGACAAGGAAGACCAAATGGATAGCCAGGTGTAGTGGACCAAGATCCACAACCAAATCATCTGTCCACACCGCAAGTAGCAGTTTGATTACTAGAACCATACTAATACTTGTTCTTGTCAAATTAAAACCAAGCATCAGTTGGGGGAGAGAGATAGCTCTCGGTTTAGTGCAGAAATGCTACACTAGTTCATCCCAGAGCTGTTAAAGGCAATTATAGTATTTGTTCTTGCTAGAACTCTCAATCGCAGCCTTATGCGTAACTGACCAAGATCAAATATTTGGGTGGTGAATCTAGATCATCCAAACTAAATGATATCCTTTTTTCCACACTCTACTTGGCAAGTTTAGCATATACAGTAATGGAGACCACTGTGTTCCATCCTAAAGGAGTCATCACTGTGGCATCTCACTAGTGAATCTACACAGCACAAGAGAACAACACCACTTAATCATTTTGCTAGTTAAAAACATCTAGGAATCATATAATCCCTGTCTTACTAACAGTAGTTGGACATTAGCCAACTAAGTTGAAAGGCAAACTAAAAGGCAACAATAGAATATGGTCATGAGCAACAAAAATAAAGCCTCATACCTGCATCATTGGCTAGAAATAGCAGCTACTCATGCTATTAAGGAATCTTACTATGCACACTCTAAATGGAGGTACCATAGTAGCCAACCTAGTACAACAGACCTACAAACCACTTCATTTAACTTGATCCTCAACAATTTACCAAATTTTGAACACATCTGCAAGCAAATGGAACTGATTCAAATCATTTTCCTCAGCCAACTCTAGATTCCTTGCAAAGAAATCAAGCCTCATATGTAGCTATTGTGTTGTTCACCAATGTGCTCAATCCAAAAGGAAGCACCACAGTGGAAACACATCATAGTAACAACCACTAGATAATTTACTAACTAGTTAACCAGTTAGTAAAGGCTCTCCAAATATAATCTATCATCTCCCCATCTTAGAAAGCTAGGAATCATTGAAACCATTCATATTGTCATGACAACACTGTTAAAGGAAACATGTAAGCTATGCTTACAAGGCACATCCATAAAAGATTCATCATCTTCCTAGATAAAAATTTCTAGGAATCATTATTTAAATTATGATCTCTCTGTCAATCTGGACAGGCAATAAATACAGATTATCATTTTTAACCTGAGACATATACCCATTTTACTGTTATATCTAACTGGTATAAAGTTACAGAAAAACTACTTCCTGAAGAAAAGCTTCAGTAAGTTAAGAATCAGAACATTAAGTTTGCAGGGTATCTTTAGAATCCCATGAATTGGATCCAAACCATGTGTTTGAATCCAAACATTTCGATTGTATAAATTTTAGTAGGAGCATTGTGTTATATTAGTTCCAGCTAAACTAACAATCATCAGAACATCCTCTCAGTATCCTTAAAGGAGATCCAAACCAAAATTGCAGCACATCAACTAATCATACTCAATGGCAACTGCTAGAACAATGTACTGTGAGAAAGAGATTTGAGAGAAAGGAAAAGGGGTGAGGAAGATAAGCATCTGGGCGTTTACCTAGCACCCGAGGAACAACCACTACGGCGTGGCGAGGCAGGGCTCACACGACCGCAACAGTGCACACACGGGGAGGACTTCACCGTACACCAGAATCATCACCATGACCACCTGCGTCAAAGTGGCACAAAGACCACCACTGCATTACACTCCGCCAAGCCACACCATTGGAGACTACGCACCAACACGATTGACACCATCATTAACACCACATCAAGGCCACCATGAACCAGCGGGCATTGGGGTTGCGGTTGAGCACCGCTGTCCCACTGAATTGGAACAGGAGTAGTAGAATAATTCAGTGAAGAAGAAGAAAGGGGTGAAATTCCGCCAGTAAAGGAGACGCTGGAGCTAGTCAGCAGTGCCCAAAGCCAGAGAAGAACATTAGGGTTCCGAGGTTGGGAACGAGCTCATGGGGACGTAAAACAAAAATTGAAACAGAGAGCAAGGTAAATAGGAGTGCAGTGGAGCTCTTGCTACCAATAGCAACAACGACGGTGGTCAGTATTGCCAAAATCGAATGCTGACGGCGGAGGCGGCGACACCACGTCGCCAGAGAGGGAGAAGGAGAGGAACAAGCTAGCGTGCGAGAGGAGAAGGGGTCGAATGGGTCGGGTTGATGTTAACACCCGGATTTTTAATCCCAGATGCCTGTTATGCCATACATCGCAATCCCAGGTTTACCATTTTTGCGAGACATAACAGATTGGTACCATATTTCATCATCCATTACAAACCATAATAAAAGTCTTACAAATAAAGGATCTCATGATCCAGTCTTAATACAATGAATGCAGCAGAATAATATAATAATGGTAGCATGGTCGAAGCTTCATCCTCAGGGTCACAGGCAATGCTGACGATGGGAGATGATCCTAGTTGTTGTATACTTCCTATTGTCCATCATCCTGGTAGTCCTCCTCATTGTCTGGCCATGAGAATAGCCAGGGACAAAGCCATGAGTACTCTTTAAGTACTCGCAAACTATCACTAACAGGTAAAGAGGTTTCAAGTAGGAATCCTAAACTCTAGGTTGTTTTGCAAAAAGCCAGATTTATCTATAACTGAGTTTAGAAGTAAAGAAAACTAGTTTAGTGTTCTACAACACCTAAGTGGGAACTTAGCTTTCACTTTCACAAACCTGTTGTGGTCAATTCAAGTCATGATTCATTTCACAAGTCATTTTGAAAACATCTAACGACGGAACAGTATGGCCACTCCAACTGTCCATAACCGTGGACGCGGCTACTCGAATAGTTTGACACTCTGCAGAGGTGGTACACTTTCACCACAACATTCGATACTTCCGTCAGGAACAATCCTGAATCACCATACTTATTATGCGGATAATCAATCCTAACCTTTCCATTACACACCCTAGTATAGGAACCTCCCCTATGAGTTTGGCCTCCCAACCATGACCATCTGTCATTTTGGGAACCGCACAGGTGGACAATCATCACGAGGTAGCCTCAGCTCAAACCTCGGCCGCAAGGGAACCCATACTAAGATATATAAACTTCCAGTCAATCCCTACCCAAACTTGGGTATTGTGGTTGTACGATAACACTGGAATGGTATCGCATCCGAACACAACCATCAGTTTTATAAAAGGGCTAAGGCTCATGCCTCAACATTTTCATCATCAAAACATCTGGTGTTCATAACACATGTCAAAACATTTCATTAGAATGACTCATCCTTCTAAGCTTTTCATAACCATTTTCACCAAGTATTCCCATCTAAAGTGATCAAGTTTTATGCTTAGCACTAGCCACTATAGTTGGGGTAATCACTAAGGAGTGGTGATAATTAGATATGATTTATCTAAATTTAATCTCATGCCTCAGTATGACATATAGTTCTATCTAACTTAGGACAAGTTTTATGCTCTTTATGCTACCTTTAAAATCTTCCCAAAATTCACAAGTCACTAAATAAACCTAAATAAAGAGCTTTGATAAACAAAATAAAATAATCAGCTTGCAAGTAAAACTAGGATTTGGTATAATCAAGTGGTATAATCAAATATGACTAAGGCATTCAATAGGTTAAGTGTTATTGTGGGGCTTCCAAGTATTAGCTTGCATGGTTTAGCTTAGCTTGCTTTGAGCAGTGCAGTGGTTGAAGTTCTCCTCTGCGTCCTCTTCTTAGTAGTCTCCTTCCTCTTCGTATCCTTGGTCGGTACTAGCGTCTATAAATAAATATGAGGTACACAATCACCAAACAATACTTAACTACTTCTGTTTAGCACACAAAGGTTCAGACTAGATGATCTAGCATCATCACAATCATCACATGAATTAAAGACTTGGTCTTATTTATTTTATTTTAGAAAAGTAATTTCTACTCATTGAAAAACTACTTAAGATTTAATATTCTCCAATTAAAATATGGGATCATGTTGAAACATCTCATCACCACATATTTTAATACATGGGAATGTGATTTAAAGTGGTGTCACAATTTAAGAAGGTTTAACATTATTATTTTAATTAATTAAAGTGACTAAAATGGCCTATGAGGCATTCTTTTAATACTTCTCCATTATTACTACAAGTAAACCTATATATTTTTATATATTGAGAAAGGTCTTATGAATTGTGATTTTTGAGAGTTGGAATCAACTCAAAAGCGTTTATGGTTGATTTTTGAAAAATATTTGAATGCATAAAAGTCTCTGCCTTGATATTTTTACTATAGTTGATCTATAATTCCAAATGGTCTAAATCCAATGGTCTTGGGTTAAGAATTTCCGTATATTTCTAACAAAATTGGTTTCATGCTATTTGGTTGAGTAAAACTCTATGAATTGATTTTTTTATCAATAGACAGAACTAGGTTTGAAACTAAAATGAAAATCCTAAATTTAAACTAACTGGGTCACGTGGGAGAGTTACTAGGCCGGCTCACTCCGTACAACGCGCGCGGGTGGGTTTAAGTGTTGTCCCCACTCGTCAGTGCGACAGAGGGTAGTGAAGGGGTATGGGGCGATTACGACTATAGGATTAGATGTAAGATAAACGGCTCACGTCCATCATCCTCATCTGAACAGGACACGGCGGGGACGAACCCTAGCATAGCCAGTGGGGGTCTGGGGCGGCTCACCGGGGCACAGGCGAGGGTTGATGACGGGGGAGAGTGAGGTTGTCGATGACGGCGGTTCTCCTGGTACTAGCAGCGTCTCCTAGGGTGGCCGCAATCGACGACGCCCTTCTCCTCCAGCAGCGGCGGTCTCCGATGAAATTACGGCGGCCTGGTGCTCGCCTTGCTCCGGGGAAGAAGTGGGAATGATCAGTGAGAGGTGGGGAGTGACATGGTGTGGAGAAATGGTACGAGGGAGGCCTCCTTTTATAGGCGAGCAAGAGAGGTCGAGCGGCATGGGCAAAGCTCATTGGGGTCGGCATTACAGCGAGCTACTGGCATGGCGCGGGGGCTAGGATGGTGCGCGGTCTCCTGGCGGTGCTCAACGGATTGATGGTGCGGCAAGGGTCGGTCGAGAACGGTCGTAACGCGTTGGTGCTCTGAACGGCACCAACAGCGATTTTAATGACTCATAGTGGCCACGGGTCGCGCGGCGGCGAACGTGGATGTCTCGTGGTCTCCTGGGAGATGGTGATCGTGTAGACGGGCAGCGAGAGCAAGGCGCGGTTGGGTTGAGTGGGAATGACACGTGAACTGCGGTGTACATCGGCATGGTCGACATCAGCGCTGGAACGGCGTTTCCGGTGGTTCCTCTATCTGTCTTCAAGATAGGGCTGGTCTAGAGGGGGCAGTGAGGCACATGCGGCATGGTAGACAAGGTTGGTGAGGCTGGCTACGCTTGTATCTTGCTGTCGATGGTGGAGGTGGCAAGTGTGCTCGGCCATGGTGGCCATTGATGCAATGGTCATGTAACCAGTGGGCTAGAGTTACATACGAGGTTGATGACATACTGGGAGTGTGGTTGAGGCTAGAGAGGGAACAAGTTTGGCAAGAACACTGCTCAAAATAGTGTTTGTTCTTTTATTTGATTTGTGCTCAGAAGGTGTTTAATGAAATGGCCGCAAGATATTTATATTTGAAATTTTGGATGAATATTGGTGGGTGCAATGGTCACACACTGGGTAGTATCTATTTTTTTGGATTTGTCAAGCTGAACTGGTTTGATGGGGTTTTGAGATATGGTGATCTTACCATATGAACTAGATTCAATTTTTAAATATCATTTGAATAGGGTTTCCAAATGTTTCTGTGGGTTTGCAAGGTGGGCTTGGGTTCACTTTTACTTGGTCTAGCAAGGGGTGAAAACAAATGGATTTGTTTCTGTTAGAAATCTTGGACTAGAAACACTCAAAGTGGTATAGTGAACAAGATTGGCAAAAATGACCGTTTTCTTATATATCTTATTTTTGAATTTCTCTTTATTTGATTCTGCTTGGAAATGATTTAGATGATGCTGTTTTTATCTTTAAAGCAATCCTGGCCATTCATAACAATCACACAAGTCCATACAAGCATTCATGCATTCATCACACACACATGCATTCATATTGATTTTAGTTAACAAAAGTTTTTGTTAACCCTAAATTTCGGTGATTGGAATTTGATAACCTTGATTAATATTTTTGGGATGTTACAGTTGAATGACATGGTCGACCAGGTTCTGTAGCTTAGTCCAACTAGGTGGACACGGTTGGTATTGGGCTAGATGGGTCTGTGAACTAGGAACAATATATAAAAACAAAAATGGAAATTTCAAAAGTGCCTTATCAATATGCAAGCCATAGAAAATGTAGAAAATTCCTAAAACTATATTTAATACATCAAAATGTTTAATAAAATAATATCTACCTAATAAAAACATAATAATACTTATTAAAGTTTAATAAGATGTAAATAAATATTTAAGCCTTAAATATCTAAATGAAATTTAATAAATTCAAAAAAAATCTAAAAATAAATAAAAATCACTTTTATGCATCAAAAGAAATATGTTATCTCATAAAAATACTAACTTAATAATTTTAAAAATAAAATTTTAAAAACATATTTGAAGACATTCAATAATAAAGAAATTTTATAAAAAAATAAAGGTAACACCTAAAAATAGATAAAATTAATTTTTAAGATTTTAATTAAGTATATTTATTAGAAAAATACTAAGTATATTATTCCAAAAACATTTTAAAGTCCCTAGATCATATAACTTCAATTATCTAAATTATTAAAATAAGATAGTTGTTTTGTTAATTATTTAAAATTATTCCTAAGTAAGAAATGATCATACTCAAAACACAATACTTTAATTCTAAATAATCTAAACCTATAATTATAATTTAGGATACAATCCAGGTGTAAACAATTAATTTATAATATCCTTTTAAAATCTTTAACTAATTATAAGTGAAAGAATTACAAAGTTATTATTGCAAATCATTAACTTATATTAGAAGTAACTGGTATCAATTTATATATAATCATATTTAGCAAACTTCGTATTCACTAAATAAATTATAAAACAAATCCACCTATTTTTCTTTATATATAAAATATTATAGTACAATATATGAATATTACACATGCTAGATTTAAATATTTAAAACAAAGTTTCATAACTCTAAGATTTCGTCTTTGATTATGCTTATGAAAAAACCCTAATAGTTGATAATGCTACAAGTTTTCTATCTCAAGTCCAATTATATTTTTATAGTTTACTTTGGTCTAATACACCCTAAGCTAGGTATATAATGATGCAAGATCATTTGAACCTTATTACAAGACCATAGCTTCAATCCTACTAATCTTTAGAGTTGATTAACTTAACATATATAATATTTTCTTCAAATGTTATTGTTTTTTCCACTTCAAAAGAAACACTATACCATTTCTTTTAATCCATAACAACTTAAAACATGAACTTTATAATAATTACATCATACCATTGAACCTTAGAATTGTATTATGATTGTACTTTACTTTTCATATTATATGAGTTTATCTTCAATTCCTAGCAACTATACCTTTTATGAAGTAAACTAAAAATAAAGCAAATCTTAAACAAATCATCTAAATATAACCCACTTTTAATGTTGGGGATTACTCGGGATTTTACATCATGCATCTCATTACTTATGCATAACAACATATTGCATCTTTAAACATTGTCCTTACCGGGCAATGATGATATTTTTGTAGAACCCGAGGTCCAGGGTCAAGTCGAGATTTTCGACTCTAATACTTCGATATATCAAGGAAAGTTCACACTTGATCATGTCCTTTGATTATTTTATATAAAGTATTTTGCAAATCCAGTGTATGTTGTCATCACCTGCATTTCAAAAAGGTCGAAAACACTATTTTGATAATTAATGTGAACTATTGGTTACTGATCTAGGGTGATCAGCTAATCTATTAAATTTGGCAGTTGGAATACCACTACATAGGAATATATCATCTAGGACTTAAAAACCATAGTTGCCGGTGATTCTCGCGCCGTATATGACGCGTTAACCATGAGATTTGGAATGGGACGGAGAAGTCAGCTGGATCGGATCCCTTTTGCATGCCTTGGACACTGTTCTGGGCGTTTTGTAAGTTGTAGATTGTGGGTATAACCGTTTTATACAGGGAAAGGTCTACCGTGGATCTAGGCTTACAAAAGACAGATTTCTAGTGTTAACGGTTGTTGTGTGTATCCGACTAAGGTATAACCATTTTATACGGGGAAATGTCTAGCTTGAGTCTGGGGATACAACAATTGCACTGTATGCGGAGTCACGGAGAAGGACATTGATTGGCTTGGATCATCTACTAGGCCCCACACCATAGGAAGTGTGGATGGGAAAGATTCGTCCGGTTATGCAACAAGGATTTGATCTCTCATGGGTAAAGTAACACACCTCTGTAGAGTGTAAGAACTGTAACTTGTTACACCCTGTTCCTGCAAGGAGCTGCGAACGCTGCAGAAAAGGAACTCCATGAAAGTTCTAGTAAACCTATGAAGGCTGACGGACATAGTTTCTAGAATAAAACCAACCATTGAAGAAATGTTTACGAAAACCTGCATTTCCTATGACCTATGGTCTGTGGTTGTAGATATAGTGCATCAACACTCCTTTTTAGTGAACTTGCTGAGTACGCTCATACTCAATGTATCTTCTTAACCCTTGCTAGATTCTAAAGACATTAACAGTCACGAAGAGGAAATACTATATCCAATTGAAGACCAAGAAGAATTCCTCTGTCAACACCCAGATTTAATCCAGATGCCTGTTATGCCATACATCACAATCCCTGGATTACCATTTTTGCGGGACATAACAGATTGGATATCACAGTACATCATCCATTACAAACCATACATAAGGTCTTACACAAATAAGGATCACATGATCTAGTCTTAATACAATTCAAGCAGCGGAATAACGTAATAATAACGATAGCATGGGCTAAGCTCCATCTTCATGGTCATAGGCAATGCTGACGATGGGAGATGATCCTAGTTTTCGTAACCTTCCCGATGTTCATCTTCCTGATACTCCTCTTCATATTCTGGCCCCGGGAATAGGCAGGGACAAAGCCATGAGAACTCCTTAAGTACTCGCAAACTAGTACTAACAAGTGAAGTGGTCTTTGAGTAGGATACTAAGCTCTAGGGTTGTTTTGCAAAAAGCCAGGTTTACCTTAACTATGTTCAGAAGCAAGGAAACCTAGTTGAAAGTTTTATAACACCTAAGTGGGAACTTGAATTTCATATCACAACCCTGTTGTGGTCAATTCAAAGTCATAAATAATTTCATAAGTTATTTTGAAAACATTTGACAACAGAATAGTATGGTCACTCCAACTGTCCATAACCGCGGACGCGGCTATTCGAATAGTTTGGCACTCTGCAGAGATTGTACACCTTCACCACAACATTCGATACATCCGTCAGGAACAATCCTGAATTCACCATACTCAGTATGCGGATAATCAGTCCTAACCTTTCAATTATACTCCCTATTATAGGCACCTCTCCTATGAGTTTGGCCTCCCAACCATAACCAACTGTATCTTGGGAACTGCATAGGTGGACAATCTTCACAAGGTAGCCTCAGCTCAAACCTTGGACGCAAGGGAACCGTTACTAAGGTATATAAATTTCTAGTCAAGACCTACCGAAATTTTGGGTACTGTGGTTGTACGGTAAAATTGGAATAGTATCGCATCCAGACAACCATCAGTTATATAAAGGGCTAAGGCTCATGCCTTAACATTTTCATCGTCAAAATCATTTTGTGTTTGGAAACACATGGTAAAACTTTTCAATAGAATGACTCATCATTTTAAGGTGTTCATAACCATTTTCACCAAGTATTCCCATCTAAAGTGATCAAGTGTTATGCTTAGCACTAGAATCTATAGGTGGGGGTAAATACTAATGAGGGGTGGTAAACAAGTGTGAATTAGCTAAGTTCCATCTCATGCCTCAGGATCATGTCAAGATTATCTAACTTAGGCCAAGTCTTATGCTCTTTATGCTAACTTTAAATATCTTTCTAAAATCTACAAGTCACTAAGTAAACTCAAACAAAAGCTTTGATAAAGAAATAAAAGAATTAAGTTTGCAAGTAAAACTGGGATTTGGTATCATCAAGTGGGTATAATCACATATGCTTAAGGCATCTGGTTGGCATAGTAACAAGCAAGTTTTAGCTTGCCAAGTCAACTGGTAGTATTAAGCTTTCTCAGGTAATATCTTGCAAATATTAGCTTGCCTTGTGGAGAGCAGTGGTTGAAGTTTTCCTCGGCTTCTTCCTTGTAGTATCCTCCTTCCTCCTCGTATCTCTGGTCGATACTAGCATCTATAAATAAATAGGAGGTACACAATCACGAAACAATACTTAACTGCTATTACTTATCACACAAAGGTTTTCACTAGATGATATAGGATCATCACAAGCATTACAATCATTAAGGTATTTGTCTTATTTATTTTATTGGAAAAGTAATTTCTACTCATTGAAAAACTACTTAAGATTTAATATTTGCCAACTAAAACATGGGCTCATGTTGACACATGTCATCACCACATATTTCAATACTTGGGAATGTGATTTAAAGTAGTGTCACAATTTAATAAAGTTTAACCTTTTATTTTAATTAATTAAAGTGACTAGAATGGCCTATGAGGCATTCTTTTATTACTTGATCATTATTTCTACAAGTAAACCTATATATTTTTATATATTCTGAAAGGTCTTGTTAAATGTGATTTTTGAGAGTTGGAATCAACTCAAAAGCATGTGGTTGAATTTTGAAAAATGTTTGAATGCAGAAAAGCTTCTGCCTTGTTATTTTTACCATGGGTGATCTACAATTCTAAATGGTGTGAATCCAACGGGCTTGTATTAAGAATTCCAGTAGCTTTCTAAAAAAATTGGTTTTATGCAGTTTGGTTAAGTGAATCGAGCTGGGTTGATTTTTGAATCTAGGTATAGAACTGAGTTTGAAACTAAAAGAATAAACCTAAATTTGAATTACTGGGTCGCGCGGGAGGTTAACTGGGCCGGTCCACTACACACAGCACGCGCGCGGGCTGGTTAAGTGGCTATCCCACTCGTTAGTGAGACAGAGAGTGGCGAAGGGGTACGGGACGATTAGGGCCGTAGGATTAGTAGCTAGATCTACGGTTGTGGTTCATCGTCCACACCTGAGCAAGACGCGGCGAGGTCGAACCCTAGAGTGGCCAGTGGGGGTCGACGGGGGCTCACCGGGGATCAGGCAATGGTCGGCGGGGGTGAATGACGAAGTCCACGATAATGAACCTCCTGGTACCGGCAGCTCCTCCTAGGGAGGCTTCAATCGACGACGCCTCTCCTCCTCTATAGCGGCGGATTCTAGTGAAATTCCGGCCACCTGTTGCTCGCCTTCCTCCGGGGGTGAGTGGGTGTGATCAGTGAGAGGTGGGGAGTGAGTTGGTGTGCTCAAATCGAATGGGGGTGACCTCCTTTTATAGTGCCTGAAGGGGACCGACGGGCGCGGGCTGAGCTCTTCGTGGTCGTCGACAGAGCGGGCTACAGGCATGGGCAGAGGTCACACGGCATGGGGCGGTGCGAAACGATCAAAACGTCGCAGCGCTCTGGGCGGGTCCGACGGGTGGTTTTAATGGCGCACAACGTCCATGGTCCGTGCGGCGATGAACGTGGTTGTCTGTCGTGTTGCTGGGGTGCTGGCGATCACGCACGCAAGCGGCGAGGGAAGCACGTGGTCTGTGGGCGTGTCGTGGTGTGGAACACGGTAGAGCCATCGGGGATGATAAAGAAGGGACACACAAATGCATCCGGTGGCTCACGCAACGGGTTGGGCATGGTGCACTGCAAACACAGTGACGTACCCAGGTTCGGGGCCCTCTTGGCGAGGTAACACCCCTACTCCTGCAAGATGAACTATGTATGGGAGCTTGATGCTTAGTACAGGTGCTCCTTGAGGTGTTTCCTTAGCTATTGTCGATGGCTAGAGGAAGATGTGAGCCAGCTGCTAGCACTTCTCTTCTCCTACTATTGTGTCTAGTTTTCTCTTACCCAGAACCCTGGCTCTGCCCTCCCTTATATACTGGTCTGGGGGGCAGATTACAGATTGAGTCCTAGGGTTTACTGTTTGGATATGGGTTTATAGGGCAGGGCCGGCTGCAGGGCCCAGCCGGTAGGCCAGGACCTAGTCCGCCCTTCTTTTAGCGTCATCCTTCTCTTTAGTGGTCACCCGGGCTTCCTTTGGGGCGTCACCCTTGCTTTAACGGTCACCCGGACCACTTTCACCAGTCCAGCCGACCGTCTTGCTTTATCTTTGTCTGGTAGCGCTGGTCATGATGGCATGCCAGATTCCTTGATGACGAGGGAGAGCCAGAAGCGTACCCCACACGGAGCGCCAGTCCTTCCGTGCTCTCCATCGAATCCGAGGTGAGCCAGGTGGGAACGGCCACCCAGCCTGTTCTTCTGGCCACCGGCTAGACGAGCCAGCCGGGAAGGTTATAAGCCTACCCGGGCTTGCATGCCAAATGGCTAGAGTTGTAATTCCTGGAGTCCAGGCGGCCTGCATCTTCTGGAGCCGGCCTACTTATGCCTGGTTTTCCCCACCCGGGGGTTATCCCCCCGACACTAGTCCCCGATCACGTATGGGCTTGGCTGGTGGGCAAGATCTTCCGTGCTCCTTCCTTTCCTGAGAGGTTGCTTTACTTTCTCCGGCTGCGGCTTTTGCTTTTGCTTTCCGGCTAGAGTTAACCGGCTGCGGAATCGATAGCCGTCCACTAGGTGTAAACAGCGAAGGCAGGTACCGGCTGGCAGAGCTGAGACGAAACGTTTGGCTAGATGATGTCATTGATGGCGTCACCCACGCCTGTGGCTCCGGCGCACGTCGTGTCAGTTTGACTTCCGAGTCGCTGCGTCAGTTTTTGGCAACTGCGCACGCAAACTTGCCGCAGTGTTTCCTCGGGGCAAGGGCGCACGCCTCGCCTCCCGCTGAAGCCCGGGGATCTTTTGTGGCAATCACGACGGCGTAGGGGATCTAGAGCTGAAGTGTCGCGCAGCTGTGGCACCGTGACGCCACGCGTCGCGCAGAAGCCGAAGGGGCGACATTGCCGCTTGCGGGGATAAATAGGGCTCTGAGGGGATCAGTTCCCACACTTGTCCATCCTCTGGCTCATCTTCTCCTCGTGCCCTTACGTTCCCTGTTCTTGCGCGCTCTCTCCCTGTCACCGCCGGCCACCTTCTCCTCACCAACCACGGCCTCCTCCTCTTTCGAGATGATGCCGGAGCAACGCGGAGGTTGGTGCGGGTCCTTCGTGACCGATGAGCTCATCAACAAGTATCGGCGGGGAAGGGTTCTTCCCTCTTCATTGCTTGTGAAGCACCGGCTTGCGCCGGAGGGGGAGCGGGTGCCGAACCCTTGGCCGGAGGAGTGCGTCGTCTTCCTCGCACACTTTGCGTGCGGCTTCGGCCTCCCTGTCAGCCTGTTCCTCCTCCAGCTTTTCGGCTTCTTCGACCTCGAGCTTCACCACCTTGGCGCCAATACCATGGAGCAGCTGTTGCACTTTGCGGCCTGCTGCGAGTCGTATCTTGGGGTGTGGCCCGAGGTGGCGAACTTTCTCAAGTTCTTCCACTTCAAGGCCCAGAACATCACCAAGGGTGGCTCGCTGATGCGGACGGGCTGATGCGCCATCTACCTGCGGTCTTCCTAACCGATGCCGCGGTTCGAGCTCCCCGACACCGTCAATCTGTGGCAGCGCACATATTTCTATGTGAGCAATGCCACGGAGATTGACTGGATCTGCCTTCCGACCTTCACCGACGTTCCCTGGTCGCAGAGGTCCTGGAGGACGAAGAGCATGAGCGCGGTGGCGGACCTCGATCAGATGGCAGCTCGGGTGGAGACGATGGTGGGGACGGAGAGGCTCACCGTGCAGGACATCACCTTGTTGTGGATGGTGCGTCGCGTGCTTCCGCTTCAGAAGAGGTCGCACAAGATGTGCCATCTTTCGACAACCAACGACCCGACGAGGACGTCGCGAAAGGATGTGCCCTACCAGGACCTGCAGAACTGGATCTCCATGATCTCCAAGTTCTGCATCGAGACCAACTGGGCATACTCCTGCCCCCCGTACCATCGCGGCCGCCTGCCGCCGTCGGTAAGTTTTTCTCTGGTTGCTTTGCGCCTCGCCTCTTGTATTTGCTAGCTTTTCTTGGGTGCCTTATGCCCCCCTTTTTGATTAGTTGTTCACGACGCAGCTGTCCGAGGATGGCATGGGTGACTTCCCGCTTCCGTCCTTCTTGGAGGATAGGAAGCCGAAGAAGTACCCCCAGACGGAACCCGAAGGGTTTCCCGTCCGGGCGGACGACGGCCCCTCGGATCCTCATGGTAGTTTGCTATCCTCAGCTTTTTCTTTCACCTTTGTTCTTGAGGTTATGGTCTTTACTCTTTGATTGTGCCGTAGTCGATGTCACCGACAAGGAGGGTGCCCGAGAAAGACCCACGGCGAGAGCCCGGGGAGAGAGGGCGGCACCTGTTGCCGATCCAGCTCCAATTGAGATGAAAAAGACGCGCCGAGGGCGTCAGTTTGTTGCTCCACCCTCCGTCGCCGGGTTAGTGTCTCTTTTGCCCTTGCTTGCCACACTGCGGTTTTTCTGCTTTCTCCTTTGACTTCGTTCCGTGCAGCGAGACCATGGTACTCGGTGATGGAGGTGCCGCCGTCATGCCTCCTCCGCCTCCTCCGCCGGTTGAAGAGGTCGCGAGGTTGCCGGCTGCGCCCGTGCCGGCTACGGCTGGCCCGGCTGCATCGGCCGTGCCCTCTTCGCCCAGGGCGCCTGAGGGCTCTCCGACCACGGGGCTGCTGCACCAGGCCCCTGCGTCTTTGCGGTTGGGCCAGCTATTTGCGGCTGCGGAGGACCCGGAGACCCCCTCCCTCTCATAAGGGCTGGCATGAACCCGGCTTGGAGCGATGCTCCAAGCAGTTCCGCCAGGCCCGTCATTACGGAGGTGAGGGAGGGAGTGGGGGCGCAAGGGCGGCTGCGGCGGATGCCGGCCAGCCGGATGGCGGTCAACCGGTTGCGGCAGAAGCCGGCCAGCCGGATGGCGGTCAACCGGATGGGAGGGAGTTGGTGGTGGTTGTGCCTTCGGGTGCAGCTGCCGATGATGACAAGGTTATCGTCACCGGCTCGAGGCCAGCTCCGGCTGTGCTGACGCCGGCTGCAATCGTTGCCCAGCTCTCCGGCTCGATGCCCGTCGCACTCATCCAGGTTCGCCACCTGGTTGAGGGAACGGACAGTGGCCTTGGCGAGGCCAAAAATTGTATGTTTTGATGGAGGTAAGTTGTTGCCCTTCATATGTTTTCTGCTCTTTCATCCAGTTTGATCCTCTATTGCTCATGTGCTTTCTGGCTGTAGAAAGCGTTTATGGAGTCTGTGAAGAACACCCGGGACCTTGGCCGTAAGATTGCTTCTTCAGATCTGTCTTGGCGATTGGCTCCCTTTTCCTGTTTTTTGTTGACCATCGGGTATCCTCCTACAGCCATGATCCAATACAAAGGGAAGGAGTTGGAACGCCTCAAGGCTGAGGTTGCCCGGCTAGAAGAGTCAAACAAGGCGCGACAAGCGCAGTTTGATCAACTTGCCACGGCCAAACACCAGCTTGAGGTTAGTATGGGGCGGGGCAAGAAGACGGCTGATATCCGGGCGGAGGCGCTGAAGAACTTTGAGACGATCTTCACCCAGCAGGAGGGGACAATCTAGTCTCTTCGCCATAGGGAGGAGGAGCTCAATCAGCACCTCCAGAACATCTCGGAGATGGTCATCAGTAAGTTTTTCAGCTACTCTCCTCCGTTGTGTGGTGGCTTGCTCAATCTTGTCGGCTTACTCTGCTTTGTGTCCGGCTGCAGCTCACTATCCTGAGGCGACCGAGATGGCCATGGAGAAGCTGCCGATGGAGGAGGTTGGTCGTGACCTGACTGCCCTCGACTTGGTCAAGGTGGTGGCGGAGGAGAGCAACGACTTGCGCGCCGTTGGCAGTGATCTATTCCACTACATCTGGTCGGACGCTGGCCTGGTTGTGCACGACATGGCCAGCCTGGCCGTGGTGCTGTCCAAGGGCATCGACGTGCTGGACGTGCACAAGGAGTAGGCTGCTCGAGGTGGGTCGGAGATGGCGCTTGCGATGGTGAAGTCATGGTATCCTGGTGTCGACCTGAGTGTGGTCGACCGCGGCATCCGCCTCGGGATGACTTACGAGGGTCTTCGCGAGAGAATTCCTGCGCTCCAGGAATGCGGGGTGAAGATTGGCACATACGTGGACCTGGAGCGTAACTTCAGCGGGAGCCACGGCCGTTCCACTCGGATCCGGCGCCTTGGAATCCCATTGATGTGGCCTCCAGCAGCCAGCCTCCTTCCACTGACGCTGGTGCCGCCCCTGCTGATCAAGCTCCTGCTCCTTATACTTCGCAAGCTCCTGACTCTTGATCCACAGGATGCCGGGTATATTTGTGAAAATTTCTACTCTGATGTGCTACACTTCGGCTGACTTCTGTAGCCGACCTTTTAATCTGTGCGGAGCCTTCGTGCTCCGTTTTATGACTTGGTGCCTTTTGCTAATCTTTGTTTGTGTCTTCGTCATTTGCGGTCTTTTATGCTCGCGCCGGCTGGGATAGCCACCTGGGTTCAAGCTATTTTTGTCGTCTTGACTTTTTTTTGTGGGTGCGCGGGAGTGCGTCCACTGTGTGTAGTCCCCGAGGTTCGGGGCGAAGCTCTTTTGGCTACCTTGACTTGAGTTTGTGGGTGCGCAGGAGCGCGTCCACTGGGTGTAGTCCCCGAGGTTCGGGCCGGCTGGGGTAGCCAGCCGGGGCGAAGCTCTCTTGGCTACCTTGACTTGAGTTTGTGGGTGCGCGGGAGCGCGTCCACTGGGTGTAGTCCCCGAGGTTCGGGCCGGCTGGGGTAGCCAGCCGGGGCGAAGCTCTCTTGGCTACCTTGACTTGAGTTTGTGGGTGCGCGGGAGCGCGTCCACTGGGTGTAGTCCCTGTGGTTCGGGCCAGCTGGGGTAGCCAGCCGAGGCGAAGCTCTTTTGCCACCTTGTTTCCTGCCAACTTGTGACTCCTCTTTTCTCAGCGAGTATTGCTCATGCGTGCAAGACAAAGCATTGCTTTGGGTTAGTTTTCTTGTGCATATGCTCATGCGTTAGTTGGTAATTATCGTAGGAGGAAAACTTACATGCGCCCCTTCGAGTTAGGCCGTGAGCAACTCCTCTTTTCTCAGCGAGTATTGGCCCTTCAAGCTTTTTTCCTTGCCGGCCGTCAGCCGGGTTGCGGTCTGCGGTCGGAACCGAAGGAGTTGCTATGTCGGCGTGCCTCGTGATACTTCGGTTCGCTGTTGTTGGCTTAACTTTTGTAGGGAGCAACCAGCTCGCCTGGACGCCCTTGCTTTCTACGCCGGCATCTTCTTGCCACGTGCGCTTTGAGTTTTTGCTCTTGCCGGGTCGACAGCCGACGTGCGTACTGAAGCCGGAACCGAAGAGGTTATTCTAGGCGTCGTGTGCAATATTATGCCGTTTGTAGAAATCGAGGGGCCTAGGCCAGCCGGTACGAAAATGCAGATGGTGCGCAGAATTGGGACGAAGTCCTTAGCGCTGTGCCAACGCTCTTATTCTTGTTCACTTGTTACATAAAAAAGGGAAGATACATACACCTTTCTAAGTGTAAAATGGGCAGAGCAGGCTGGCATTCCATGGGCGCTCTGTTTCCTCGTCTAAGCGATCTGCCTTATTCTTCATCGGCTGTTGTGCATCGATCAGATAGTAGGAATTGTTGTGGAGAATGAATGGTCCTTCCCATGGCGAGGACAGCTTGTGCATTCCTTTGGTGCTCTGGACCAGGCACATCACCAGGTCTCCCTCGCGGAAAGAGGTGGGCTGGATCCGGCTGGCGTGGTATCGGCGCAGGTCTTGTTGGTAAATTGCTAATCTGGATAGAGCCAACTCGCGTGCCTCCTCGAGTAGGTCCGCGTTGTCCTCCCTTGCCTCCTTGGCTTCCTGCTCCATGTAGAGCTGCATGCGAGGTGCGAAAAACTGGATGTCTGTGGGGAGAATGGCTTCTGCCCCATAGACGAGGAAGAATGGCGTGAAGCCAGTTGAGCGACTGGGTGTGGGGCGTAGGCTCCAAAGTACTGCTGGTAGCTCCTCTATCCAGCATCCAGGTGACCTGATGAGCCTCGACTTGATTCCAGCTAGCACCAAACCATTAGCGTGCTCGCAATGTCTGTTGGACTGTAGGTGTGCAATTGATGCCAGATCCAGGCGGATCCCTTTTTTCCCACAGAAACGAGCGAAGACTCCTTTTGCAAAGTTGGTTCCATTGTCAGTAATGATGCTGTGAGGGTAGCCGAACCGGATGATGATGTCTGTGACGAACTTGATCACCGTCTCCCCATCCAGCTTCTTGATTGGCTTCGCCTCGATCCACTTGGTGAACTTGTCCACGGCGACGAGCAGGTACGTCATGCCGGATCGAGCTGTCTTGAATGGCCCAACCATGTCCAGGCCCCAGACTACAAACGGCCATGTGATCGGTATTGTCTTGAGCGCCGCAGACGGCGTGTGCTTCAACTGACTGAATCGCTGGCAGCCGCTGCATGTCTTGACTATTTCTTCGGCGTCCTTCAGTGCCGTCGGCCAATAGAAACCATGACGAAGGGCCTTGGCTGCTATCGCCCTTGACAAAGCATGGTGGCCACACTCGCCCTGGTGTATGTCCGTTAGAAGCTTGGATCCTTCCTCCCGACTGATGCATCGCTGGTAGATACCTCCGACGCTGCGCTTGTACAGCTCGTTGTTGATGATGGTGTGGGCGTTTGCCCTTCGTCGCACTTGTCGTGCTGCCACCTCTTCTGTTGGGAGTTCACCCTTGGCCAGGAAATTCAAGAAAGGTTTTGCCCAGTCGGGCGCCTCCCGTATGGTGTGCACTGTCTGTATGATGAGCTTGATCTCCACGAGGACGACCGGCTCCGGAGCATCGGGAGGTCTGCCGGGTGGAAGGGTGCTGACGTCGACCGTGGGAAGCATCGAGGTAGTCCCCAGGTGCAGCGAGGCAGTCCCAGGGCACGGCGCGGCAGTCCCCGGGTGCGGCGCGGCAGTCCCCGGGTGCGGCGCGACAATCCCCGGATGCGGCGTTGCAGTCCCCGGGTGCGGCGCGGCACCGGCAGTTCCTGGATCTGTCGTGGTATTGCACGGCAGATGGTACTGGGGGTAGCTTACATAGAGGGAGCAAGGCGACGTAGGAGAATCCGGGAACGAGATTGGCACACGATGTCCCCAGGTTCACGTCCACTTGATGGAGGATCGCTACGTCCTTCTATCAATCCAGTATATGATCATAGATTGGTTTACATGGGAGCCGCCGTAGGTGGAGGGAGACTAGATCTAATCTAATGTGGGAGAGGATGTAATATGATGTCCCCGTGGGGTGCCCTGGTGGCTTTATATATGCAGTCAGTTAGGGTTTACAAGTGTTTTGGTGGGCTTTCTATTGGAGTCACCATCTTGGGCCACCAGTCGGCGCCACTCGCCTGGGTGCAGCATGCGCCAGTCACCGTATTGGACGAGTCGACCCGCTCAGGGCTAGGTTCCAGACGGCTCGATCCAGCTGGCGAATCCGCTTTGTGGGTATACCGCGATTGGTATTCCCCCATCAGTAGTCCCCGAGCGCGTTGTCGATTCGACGCGGGCTTGAGGCAGGGCGCGGAGAGTCTTGACGATGGGTCGTGGCGAATCGGCGACGAGCTCCTGAATAGAGAAAAGAACCATGTAGCGGGAGGCGGTCGGCGTGAGCCAGTCGGTGATGGCTAGTTGGCGAAAGACGCAGGGTGTCGGTGAAGCTGCCAGTTGCGGCGAGTCCTCGAACGTGGAGCGTGCCGAGTCCCCGAGCGCGGCGAGTGGCGAGGTCGAGCGACCGGCGAATCCGCGAGCATGTGGCGTACGCGAGGGCGAGTCCGCGATGGCAAGTCCCCGAGAGTGTCGAGTACGCGAGGGCGAGTCCGTGGGGGCGAGTCCCCAAGAGTGTCGAGTATGCGAGGGCGAGTCCGCGGTGGCGAGTCCCCGAGCGTGTCGAGTACGTGAGGGCGAGTCCGCAGTGGCGAGTCCCCGAGCGTGTTGAGTACGCGAGGGAGAGTCCACCGTGGAGAGTCGACGAGCGTGTTGAGTACGCGAGGGTGAGTCCGCGGTGGCAAGTCCCCGAGCGCGTTGAGTACGCGAGGGCGAGTGTCCGCGGCCACGAGTCCCCGAGCATGGAGAGTACGCAAGTGGAGAGTCCACGGCGGCGAGTCCCCGAGCGCGTCGAGTATGCGAGGGCGAGTCCGCGGCGGCGAGTCCCCGAGCGCGTTGAGTACACAATGGCGAGTGTCCGCGGCGGCGAGTCCCCGAGCGTGGAGAGTACACGAGTGGAGAGTCCGCGGTGGCGAGTCGATGAGGGTGAACCGCGGTCGTGGAACCACGCGTACACGCAGCATGCCTTGGAGTAGTCCCCGAGGCTCGAGTTGGCTTGTAGAGGCGACTTGAGGCTCTTTAGAGATGCATATTCTGAAAATAGTAATGGTTGCTGCCGAGCATGGTGAGTGGCGAGGTCGAGCGACCGGCGAGTGCCGAGTCCACGAGCGCGGCGAGTGGCGAGAAAGACACCGTTTTGCTAAGAAGGAGAAAATATACAATTGCATTAAGGTGTACTTGCATAATATATTGAATAATTGTAAGACGTGCGAAGACGTTGAAGAAAATGCACTTTTGTTATGTGGATCGATGGGCAGTATGTAAGGTTTATGCGTGTCTTTTCATGAGTAGGCAGACCTCCAGCATCAAACGCTTGCCGGGTAACAGGGACGCGATGCCAGACTGTTGAACCCGGAGACAAGGTCGGCCTTTTGTTACCCAACCTCACTACTTCGACGGAGGCGAATAAAAAGCAGACAAAACTGAAACCGATCCAAAGTATGATTTTGGTCCCTGTAAGGGTCATATGCGACTGCATGATCGGCTTTAGAGAATAAATGAAGATGCATATATATTTTAAGCTCATAGCATGTACGAATGTAATAAAACTTAGCTGTTCCACGATGGCGAGTCTGCGAGTGTGGCGAGTTGGTGATGGGAGAGTCGCCGAACATGGTGTGTCGGCAACGTGGCGAGTCTGTGGCCGTGGTGATTTCGCGGAGCGTGTTGAGTACACGAGGGCGAGTCCGCGGTGGCGAGTCCCCGAGCGTGTTGAGTACGCGAGGGGAGAGTCCCCGATTGTGCGAGTCCGTGATGATTGTGAGTCTGCGATGACGTTGATTGAGCTGTTTTATTAGCGAGTCTCTCATCTTGGCCCGGGGGGGGCAGTCGCATGGCGACTAAAAAGATGGCTCTCGACTTGGCGTTCTTCCTGGACGATCCGAGGCTCGGTTTACGAGTCCTCGTCCGCAGTACTTGGCCGTGCGAGTCGCACTGTCTAAGGTTGAGGAGGACATTGTGCTGTTTGTGTAGCATAATCATTTGTCTTGGCTCGGAAGGCCAGTGGAGCAAGGCGACTCCAATGATGGCTCTCGGTTAGCGTTTTTCGTGGACGATCCGAGGCTCGGTTTGCGAGTCCTCGTCCGCACTACTTGGCCATTGCGAGTCACTCTATCAAAGGTTGACAAAGGAGAATTGATTTTTCCTGGTGGGAAGAGAAGCCCAGTGGTGAGTCCATGCAGCGTGGTATGCGACCCTCTCTGGCGACTCGGACGATGAAAGTCCCTTAGCAGGCGTGGCGTACGCATTCGACATAGCCGGATAGAGTCGACGCGGTGGACATGGGGTCGACCGGCGGACGGAGGTCACGCTATGGCATAATCGACGCGGCAGACACGGGTCGACGCGGCGGACAGAGGTCGCGCTATGGGGAAATCGACGCGGCGGACACGGGGTTGATGCGGCGGATGGAGTTTGCGCTATGGCGAAATCGACGTGGCGGACACGGGGTTGACGCGACGGACGGAGGTCGCACTATGGCGAAGTCGACGTGGCAGGTGAGTCCGCAACGGGCGAGTTCCCAAGCCTAGCGAGTCCGCGTTTAAGCGTGTCCGCGTTTAGGCGAAGGTCCGGAGCATGGCGAGTCCGCGATGGACGAGTCACCGGACGTGGCGAGTCCGCGATGGACGAGTCGCCGGACGTGGCGAGTCCGCGGAAGGAGGATCCACGAGCGTGATGAGTCCACGGAGGGAGGACCCACGAGCGTGGCGAGTCCGCGAGGGGCGAATCGCGAGAGGCGAGACGAGTCTCCCGAGCTGGTCGGGTAGGCGTCACGCACGCATCCGAGTAGCGAGAGTGCAATTTGCTTCTTCTCCATACATATAACACACATTTAATAAACAGATTATCATTATGCAAATAAATATTTAAAATAAGATCGAGTGGGAGAAATTATCGGCCATAGCCGAGTCATCATTGGCGGAGTTGTGGGAGCCACGGTGGCAAAAAGTCGAAGAAGCTGGCGGTAGAGCGGTTTTTCAATCCTTCGGTGGAGGCCGCGACAGCGTGTCCGACTAGACCTTCGCATGGCAGAGTTAGTCAGGTCTGCTTCGTTCGCGTGTTGCCGTCGAGGTGCTCGCGTGCGCGCTTAAGTCCCCAAGCGTGAATTTTTATGTCGCCTCGTGTAGACGTGCAGTGTCAATCGATTTGTTCCTCGTACATAGGCCAAATAAAGCAAGAGATTAGTACTCGTGACAAATTATATGATCTCAATTTAATTGAACGTAAAGCCTGATCACGCAAACATGAGGATACGAGATAGGCAAAAAGGCAAAGATGTTTTATAAGCGATCTACGCATACTGTCAGCTGATCTAATCGATCCGCCAAGGACCAGTAGTTCATACATACAGTACATATTATATTAATAATTAAAAAGGAGTAGATGAAAGGCATCACCGATCGTGAATTGAGAAATTCGCTTTTCTCTTTATTGAATTGAAGTTGTTGCAGCTCGCCGTGCGTGGCCGGCTCCAAATCGATCAGGTCTTATCCAGTTTGGAGTCAGCTCGACATACGTTGGCCTTGATACGGAAACTGATACGTGCATCGTCCGGCCGTGCGTTGCCGCCCAATCGCAAGATTTTACCAGATGCAATCTGGCCATGGTTAACAATAAAGGGTCTCGCCCGGATATTCACCCTCCAAGCACCGCTTGCCCCACGATGGGCGCCAACTGTCATGGTATTGCACGGAAGATGCTACTGGGGGTAGCTTACATAGAGGGAGCAAGGCGACATAGGATAATCCGGGAAAGAGATTGGCACACGATATACCCAGGTTCACGTCCCCTCGATGGAGGATCGCTACGTCCTGCTATCAATCCAGTACATGATCATAGATTGGTTTACATGGGAGCCGCCGTAGGTGGAGGGAGACTAGATCTAATCTAATGTGGGAGAGGATGTAATATGATGTCCCCGTGGGGGTGCTCCTGGTAGCTTTATATATACAGCCAGTTAGGGTTTACAAGTGTTTTGGTGGGATTTCTATTGGAGTCACCATCTTGGGCCTCCAGTCAGCGCCAGTCGCCTGGGTGCAGCATGCGCCAGTCGCCTTATTGGGCGAGTCGACCCGCTCAGAGCTAGGTTCCAGTCGGCTCGATCCAGCTGGCGAATCCGCTTCGTGGGTATACCCCGATTGGTATTCCCCCACCAGGATCCGCGTCGAGTACGATGGAGTCGGACTCTGGTGAGGGAGTGATGGAGGGCTTGCGCAGGTGCTCGAGGGATCCGGGCGGTATGGCTTGTCTTGTTGACCCGACCCTGGCCAAAGCGTCGGCGGCTTCATTGTTGGCCCTGGGTACGTGGTGAAACTCACATCCTTTGAAATAAGCGCACAGCTGCTGGACAAAGAAGCGGTAGAGGGCCATGTTCGCGTCCTTGGCATCCCATTCGCCAGATACTTGTTGCACCACCATGCCCTTCAGATTGAAGAACGCATGCGCAACCTATCAACGCTGTTGTCGGGGAGGCTATTGAGCCACGTCCTCGCCGAGTCGACGAGCATGAGGGGGACGTAGCGGACGGCCAAGCAGAGGTTACGATTGGCGATTCCCACTATGGTGGTGTAATCGACCAACCAATCCTCAGGCTTGACGGTCCCGTTGTACTTTGGCGTGTCTCTTGGGAGCGAAAATCCCTTCGGAAATGGCTCGTTCCGAATGCGCGGGCCAAAACACTTTGGGCCAGCCGTACTTTCCTCCTCCAGGGTGCACGACTGCACCAGGAGGTCGATGTGCTACCGCGTATCAGTTGGTTCTCGGGGACCGAGCCGGCCCTTCAAACATGACGCAGGCGGGTCCTTGTTCGCGTCTGCTTCCTCCTTCGGTGCTCGCGTCTTTTTCCCCTGGGAGGCTCCGCCTGCGCGACTAACGCTGGATGCTGTGGCGTCACGGTTGTGGCGATCGCAGTTGCCAGATTAGCCGCGCGAGCGACTGTTTTGCCCGACCCCTCTTAGAGAAGAGGCTTGTTGATGCTTGCTCCCTCCTTGCGCCGTCTGGTCTGCACCTTTGCGGACGATGATGTCGCGGGAGTTTCCCACCTGGCTGGGGACGCCACGAGGTGGCCACGAGGAGCTGCACACGCTCCTATTGGCGACGAAGTTCCTCGCCCTCCAGGTTCTTTAACTCCGCGGCCGCCGCCTCGGCCGCCCTCATGTTCTTGGCGGGAGTGCTGTAGACGGGCCGCACCACACCTTCATGTGAGTCGGCGGCGCGATCCAGTTCTGACGCCAGGTCGCACCCTCGGTGCTGGATCTTCCTAGCGAAGCCCTGAGCCGCGTTTTACTCATGCACGGTGGAGTTCAGCCGACGCTGGTTAGCCACGCCCTCGGTGCTAGAGGAAGATGGGAGCTAGATGTTAGCACTTCTCTCTTACCCAGAACCCTGGCTTTGCCCTCCCTTATATACTGGTCTGGGGGGCAGATTACAGATTGGGTCCTAGGGTTTACTGTTTTGATATGGCTTTACAGGGCAGGGCCGGCTGCACGGCCCAGCCGGTGGGCCAGGACGCAGTCCGCCCTTGTTTTAGCGTCATTATTCTCTTTAGTGGTCACCCGGGCTTCCTTTGGGGCATCACCCTTGCTTTAACGGTCACCCGGACCGCTTTCGCCAGTCCAGCCAACCGTCTTGCATTTTCTTTGTCTGGTAGCGCTGGTCATGAGAGCATGCCGGCTTCCTTGATGACGAGGGAGATCCAGAAGCGTACCCCGCATGGAGCGCCAGTCCTTCCGTGCTCTCCATCGAATCCGAGGTGAGCCGGGTGGGAACGGCCACCCGGCCGGTTCTTCTGGCCACCGGCTAGACGGGCCAGCCAGGAAGGTTATAAGCCCAGCTGGACTTGCTTGCCAGACGGCTAGAGTTGTAATTCCTGGAGGCCAGGCAGCCCGCATATTCTGGAGCCAGCCTACTTATGCCTGGCCTTTCCCACCCGGGGGTTATCCCCCCGACAGGGCGTGTGTCGCGGTTGGCACTCTGGCGTGCTCTCGGCTCGCTCGCAGAGAGGCTTGGCATGCTCGGGCAGTGTGGTGCAGGGGCTGGCAGTGCTCGAGGCTTGGACAGGGGGTGGCGGTGGACGGTGGAGAGTGTCCCAGACATGCTTGCTAGGCTTAGTGCTTCTCCTAGCTTGATGTCGACATGGGGGTGGCAAGTTAGGCTCGACATGGTCACCATTGATGGCTATAGCAAGCTCATAGTGGTGCCAAAGCTAGTTAATTTAGTTTGATCATCTACTGAGAGTGTAGTGTGAGCTATAGAGCGAACAAGGTTGGCCAAAAACACTGCTCCTAATAGAGTTTGATGTTTTTTTTTGCTGATTACAAGGTGTTTTATGAAATGGCCGCAAGAGATTCAAATTTGAATTTTGGATTCAAACTTGGTGGGTGTTTTGGTTACATACTAGGTAGTCTCTGGTTAGTTGTATTGGTCAAGTAGAATTGGTTTGGTTGGGTTTTGAGAAATGGTGATCTTCACATATGAATCAGATTCAATTTTGAACTGTGATTTGTATCAAGTTTCCAAATGTTTCTGAAAGTTTGAAAGGTGGGATTTGATTCACTTTTACTTGGTTTAGCAAGGGGTGACAAGAAATGGAAAAGTTTCTGTTTGAAATCTTGGACTAGAAACACTCAAAGTGGTCTAGTGACCAAGATTGGCAAAAATGACCATTTGCCTTATTTGTTTTGTTTTTTATTTTCTCTTGATTTGTTTCGACTTGGAAATGTTTTACATGATGTTGTTTTCATCTTTAAACCATTCCTTGCTATTTAGATCAATCACACAAGTCCATTCATGCATTCATACAATCATCACATAAACACATGCATTCATGAAAATTTGAATTAACAAAAGTTTTTGTTAACCCTAATTTTGGTGATTGGAATTTGATAATCATTGTTCAGCATTTTTGGGATGTTACATCCTATATGAAGAACCGGAAGTACCAAGCAGTGTCGAAGGGAACAATTACGAAAACATCTATGGAATGGACACCGAAGTATCTGAAGAGTAGATGTATCACATATAGTGATCAAGCCCAGTAGCATAGATCTCTATCCTTTATCTATATTAAATCTCGTATAAACCTTAAAGTTTAGTTTGCTTCTTTATCTTGTTCTCAGAGTTATTATAGTTTAGCCCTGAGTCATCGGGATACCTCTATGGACCTAGGAGGATCTCAAACTCGTCATGTAATTTCTGATTGTAATAATTATAATGTATGTTGTGGACCCGCTTTGTGTCTGTTGTACCACTCTGAGGATGTAATATTTGCGGAATGGTGCTCCGTGAGTGTTATGTCCATGACTATAGTATAATACAATATGCAGTGGTATGCTCGGTCACCATAGCTGTTATCAGAGCAAAAGCTTTGACCTTAGGTTGGAAACCTATTAAATGGGTAGAACTTGTAGGAAGTATGTTAGCAACGGTAAATAGTTCTCTAGAAATATGATGAGTATTCACTTGAGAATTAGATTGTCATGTTTCTAGTGCGATAATTCTTTATTATGATGAAATTTGGGGTAATAATAATAAGTTATAACCTAGTAGGACTAATTATAATCTCTTATTTACAGTGAGGAATGACATCTCGGTACTCAAACCGGAATGTTCAAGTGATGTATAGGACTTTAGAGGACTATGTAGGTGATTGGACAGAACTTTTGAGACAACTTCTATGGAATCTGGAATTGCAAATCTCGAATTTTCGTCAAGGTTTACAGTTTCTATGACGGGAAAGTGTTAGTCAAGTACCATGTAATGCTTATACTACCCAAAAGGTTGGGTATAAGTGGAGAAATGAAATTTAGGGAGGTGAGATGTATGGCGGCGGTGTATCAAATTGCAGTTCTAGAAGCAATAATCAGGCTTCGAAAAGAGGAATCCAAGGAAATTGGTAGGTCGTACTCATACTACTATACCTCAAGATTTTATAAAATCGGAACTTAAGTTGGATCATGCTGCAATTGTGCAGACTAAATCTACCTTAGCTGCCGAATACATATATCATAATAGGACATTATTTAATCCTATCGTGACAGACATTAGGTTCTAGTACAGAAATTGGATACTAAACTTAAGGATTATGTTGATCCTACTAAATCAATAGAATGCAAAAAGGAGTTAAATAGAGAAGCTAGGCATCTTAGAATAGTCTTCTCGAGAGAGGTGTATGAAGAGAATGAGTTTGAGGGACCGTAGTATGAAACCTATGCCTATTATCAGAATGGGCCTTAGAAACATGTAGACCATGGACAAGACCAAAACAAAAAAGGAAACTTAGGAAACATCCAATCCAAGTATTGCAGTTTGGAATCACGATGGATGGGGAGTAGAATCTTACACTGGAACCAAGGATAATCTCATACCCTGTGATCCTAGTAAGGGAGTGGAAACCAGCTATATTAGCATGAAACCTATGGTCCATATGGGGGTAGTACCAATCCTATTGACCTGGAAGAAGATACTCACAGTTATGACATTTATATGTGTGACTGAATTAAGAAAAAAGCAGAGAACACACCTTATTACGAAAGTGCGTTTGAAGGTGGACACGAGAGTTCAACGGGAGATCATGCATTTTCTAGTCATTTCTCAATGGCTAACCTCAATCTAAGTACTTCTAATGAAGAGTGCGCACCCTATGGATGTTTATATACTCTAGAAGGTAGTCACCGGACTTCACATCATCATGGACGGAATTCCAGGAAGCACTAGGAAGAGGGAGAAAAGTAAAAATAGACAATCCATTTAAGTAGAGGGATTAAATAATGTACATATCCAGTAATGTGCATTGTAGTGTTTGAGAGGCATGACATAATAAGTGAGAGTATGATCATGTGAGTAAGTGAGGTCTTGTAATATACAAGTAATGTATTAGTTGAGAGTTAAGCCGTAAAGGTGAGGATTGTTTGTAATAGCTTATAAAACCCATGTATAATATATGGTATAGGTTTGGTTGTTATCTGGATTTGGTTATTGATTTCCTTGTGTGACTAGCACTGTATAGAGAGTTGATCTCAGAAAACATATGCATGATGTAAGTATGAGTATTCTCTTTATGTAACAGGACTAGAGGGGTATGAATACGGGAGTAGTAGCTGGTTTTGAAGGACTGCGTTTGGAGAAAGAAGCTAAGTAGAGGGAAAGTAATGTGGATGTAATTGCAACTGGACCATCAACTTGTTCGATGACAGAGGATAATTTCTTGCAATACATGCAGATGATGCAAGAGTACCAGAATAAGTTCATGCAGGAGATACTCAAACGAATTGGACCCGGAGAGGAAAACAAAGATATAAAAGTAAGTCTTTCTGATTTCGAAAATGCCAAACCAATTCCTTTTGCATCTGCATCAGAACCTATGGATATAGAAAGGAATCTTAAAACAGTTGGATGCAATGATGAGGAGAAGTTACGTTATGCAACATTTCTTCTATCCGGACCTGCCGCAAATTGGTGGGAGAATCAATTAGTTATGCACACCAGAAGAGATATTCACTTGGGAAGAATTCAAGCAGAAGTTTCATGAGTATCATGTTCTATAGAGCATTATGGAATTTAAAAGGAGAGAATTCAAGGACTTAAAGCAAAATGATGAAAGTGTGATGAAATATATTAGCAAGTTTAGTCAATTATCTCGTTATGCAGTTCATGAGGTAAATTCAGAGCAGAAGCGCAAGAAAAAGTTCTTGGAAGGACTAAGCCCTTGTATGAAGATGAAAATACGAGGGGCTTCAACACGATGTTTCCAAGAGCTGGTTGATGTAGAAATTACTTTCGATGATGATTACAAGATTCTATTGGAAGAGAGGAAGAAATTAGCCAAGAAAAGAGTTAAAAGGGAACCGAAGAAGTTTCAATTTACTAATTCAACATCAAACTTAAGTTTTATACCTAGATTCATATCCACAAGTGGTACATCAAGCATCAGGCATAAAAACGAAAGAAACAAATCATATGAAGTAAGTGTGGAGCATCAGGTCATATAAGGAGGGATTGTTGGAAGACTGGAAAGGTGTGATATAGGTGTCGTCTAGACGGGCATAAGAGATATGAATGTGCCAAAAAGTTGGTTACTCGAGGAGTAAAACCGCCATCAAGGGGTGGAAACTTCGGATGGAACCACATCAACGAGGCTACGACACGTATGTTTAGCATCAGTAGTCCTTCGTCAATAATGTTGTTCAAGGTCAAAAGCAATCTCATGAAGCTTCAGGAGGAAATATAAATTAGCATTAGGCATTAACCATATCGGAATCAAGGTTGAGAATAAACTCAAGGAGTGCTGAGTTTATTAAAAACATCACTTCGGAAAGACAAGAAACTAGAGGAAAGAAGAAAAATCGGGATGAGACTATCAGAAACTTTCATGAACAAGAAACCACAAACTTCGGGACGAAGTTTAATTTAAGGGGGGATGTCTATAACATCCCAGCATATAGGGTAGATTTAAGATTTTATGCATCTGCATGCATGCATTTAGGACTAAACGAAGGGTAGATTTAGGATTTTGTGCATCTGCATGCATGCATCTAAAAATGCGAGTAAATTTTTCGCCAAGTTAAAAGACTAGATTGATCAGAATTCTCTCACTCCGAAGAATTAGGTTTAGTTTCATCCGAGGTGAGTGGGATGAATTTTTACATGACCTCTATTGTTTTATTGAATTATGAGGGGACAAAATTGATTTATAAATAATTCTTCATAATAATACAAATACAAGTATTATAAACAAAAGTATAAAGATTATTTAAGACCAACATTTTAGTGTTCTTTTACAATAAAAGAATAAGATTACATTATAATTAAGTAAGGAACCAAACAATAGAAAAGAAATTTCAAAAATGAAATAAACAAGAGAATCCTTTATTACAATAATATACCCAATTTATTATTGTTTCTCTACAAATAACTAAATGAATAAAGAAAAATACAAAAGGATAAAAGAAAGTCCTCAATCTAATTCCCTAAGCTAAGTCTTGATCCATCCTTTAGTTCTTTGAATAATTTTGGTACCTGCAAAATAAGACAAGAAAAAAAAGGAAGGGGATTAGGATTAGTGCTCTCAGTTTAACAGTGAAGTGCACTGTTCATTACATCATTGAGAAGAGTTTATAAGGGGCAAGTTTCACCAAAAGTAATATTTGTTCTTATCAGTATGTTACTTGTCTCAGAACAACATCACATACAAAAGGGGGGCAAAATTTCACAAAGCAAGTAAATAATAAAGGTAACACCATCAGCAAATATCCAGTAGTCACTTGATTTGATCCACAACAAAATATCCTCATAGTAAGACAGTGAACCTGGGATGGTAGCACACAACCTAGCAGCTTATACACTGCGTGCAATAGCTGTGCTGCCAAAACAGCAAGCCAAGTATAAAGAGAAAAGGAAGGAACAACCGTAGGACATCCACCAAAACAAGTCCCACACTCTAGTTCTTATCTCATGTACTACAGCCACAAAGAGCATTGCTTGTTCTTGCACTTCACATCGAAAACACCAATAGATCACTACAGTAGGATCTGGGTAACCAACCCCACAAGAGGAAGGAATTGTCCATGAGCACAAGCAAGGAGGAGGAAGATCGGGACCAATCCAGGAACAGACCAGTAGCTGGATCAAGATGGAGAAGGCCATGAGAACAAGAAAGTGGCAAGACAAAGCAGACCAAATGGATAGCCACGGGTAGTGGACACACTGGAAGCAGGTTGATAACTAGAACCATACTAATACTTGTTCTTGTCAAATTAAAAACAAGCATCAGTTGGGGGAGAGAGAACTCTCAGTTTAGTGTAGAAATCCTACACTAGTTCATCCCAGAGTTGTTAAAGGGAATTATTGTATATTTCTTACTACAACTCTCAATCTCAGCCTTATGCATCAAATATTTGGGTGGTGCATCTAGATCATCCAAACTGGATGATATCCTTTTTTCCACACACTACTTGCTAAGTTTAGCATATATAGTAATGGAGACCACTGTGTTCCATCCTAAAGGAGGCATCACAATGGCATCTCACTAGTGAATCTACACAGCACAAGAGAACAACACCACTTAATCATTTTCCTAGTTCAAAACATCTAGGAATCATATAATCACTATCTTACTGACAGTAGTTGGACATTATCCAACTTATTTGCAAGGCAAAATAAAAGGCAACAATAGAATATGGTCATGAGCAACAAAAATAAATCCTTGGACCTGCATCATTGGCTAGAAATTGCAGTAACTCATGCTATTAAGGAACCTTACTATGCACACTCTAAATGGAGGTACCACAGTAGAAAACCTAGTATAGGAGAGCTACTAACCACTTCATTTAACTTGAGCCTCAACAATTTACTAGATTTTGAACACATCTGCAATCAAATGGAACTGATTCAAATCATTTTCCTTAGCCAACTCTAGATTATTTGCAAAGAAATCAATCCTCTTATGTATCTACTGTGTTGTTTACCACTGTGCTCAATCCAAAAGGAAGCACCATAGTGGAAAACATCATAGTAACAACCACTAGATAATTTACTAACTAGTTAACCATTTAGTAAAGTCTCTCTAAATATAATTATCATCTTCCCATCTTAGAAAGCTAGGAATCATTGTAACCATTCAAACTGTCATGACAACAGTGTTAAAGCAAACATGTAAGCTATTCTTACAAGGCACATCCATACAAGATTCATCATCTTCCTAGATAAAAATTTCTAGGAAACATTCTTTAAATTATGATCTCTCTATTAATCTGGACAGGCAATAAATACAGATCATAATTCTAACCTGAGACATATACCCATTTTACTGTTATATCTAACAGGTATAAGGTTAAAGAAAAACTACTTCCTGAAGCAAATCTTCAGTAAGTTTAGAATTAGAACATCAAATTTGCAGGGTATCTTTGGAATCCCATGAATTGGATACAAACCATGTGTTTGAATCCAAACATTTCCACTTTATCAATTTCAATAGGATCATTGTGTTATATTAGTTCCAGCTAAAATAAAAATCATCAGAACACGGTGAAAATCCTCTCGGTATCATTAAATGAGATCCAAACCAAAATTGCAGCACATCAACTAATCATACTCAATGGCAACTGCTAGAACAATGTACTGTGAGAGAGATTTGAGAGAAATGAAGAGGGGTGAGGAATATAAGCATATGGGCGTGTACCCGGCACCCGAGGCATAACCACTACGGCGTGGCGAGGCAGGGCTCCCGCGACCGCAGCAGTGCACACACGGGGAGGACTTCACCGTGCACCAACATCATCACCTCGACCACCTACGGCATAGCGGCACAGAGACCGCCACTGCATTGCACTGCGCCGAGCCACACTGTTGGAGCCTACACACCAACATGATCGACACCGTCATCAACACCACATCAAGGCCACCATGAACCAGGGGGGCATCAGGGTTATGATTGAGCACCGTCGTCCCACCGAATAGGAAAAGGAGTAGTAGAAGGATTCAGTGAAGAAGAAGAAGAAAGGGGCAAAATTCTACTAGTAGAGGAGACGCTGTATCTAGTCAGCAGTGGACAAAGCTAGAGAAGAACATTAGTGTTATGAGGTTGGGAACGTGGTCATGAGGACGTAAAAGACTAATCGAAACAGAGAGCGAGGAAGAGAGGAGTGCGGTGAAGCTCTTGCTACCAATAGAAACAACCATGGTGGTCGGTAACACCGAAATCGAACGCTAATGGCGGAGGCGGCGACACCATGTCACTAGAGAGGTAGAAGGAGAGGAACGAGCTAGTGTGCGAGAGGAGAAGGGGTCGAATGGGTTGGGTTGACCTACTCGGTCGACTAGGTTTTGTGGCTTAGGCCAACTAGGTGGACTGGGCTGGGTATTGTGCTAGATGGGCCTGAGAACTAGGCCCAATATATAAAAACAAAAATGGAAATTTCAAAAGTGCCTTAGGAATATGCAAGCCATAGAAAATGTAGAAAATTCCTAAAAATATATTTAATACATCAAAATGTTTAATAAAATAATATCTACCTAATAAAAACATAATAATACTTATTAAAGTTTAATAATATGCAAATAAATATTTAAGCCTTAAATATCTAAATGAAATTTAATAAATTTATAAAATTTTCTAAAAATAAATAAAAATCACTTTTATGCATAATAAGAAATATTTTATCTCATAAAAATACTAACTTAAAAAATTTACAAATTCATTTTAAAACAAATATTTAAAGACATTCAATAATTAATAAATTTTATAAAAAAATAAAGATAATGCCTAAAAATAAATAAAATTAATTTTTAAGATTTTAAGTAAGTATATTTACTAGTAAAATACTAATATATTATTCCAAAAACATTTTAAAGTTCCTAGAGCATATAACTTCAATTATCTAAATTATTAAAATAAGATAGTTGTTTTGTTAATTATTTAAAATTATATCCTATGTAATAAATGATCATATTCAAAAGACAATACTTTAATTCAAAATAATCTAAACCTATAATTATAATTTAGGATAAGATCCAGGTGTAAACAATTAACTTATAATATTCTTTTAAAATTTTAACTAATTATCAGTAAAAGAATTACAAAGTTATTTTTGCAAATCGTTAACTTATATTAGAAGTAAGTGGTCTCAATTTATATATAATCATATTTACCAAACTTGGTATTCACTAAATAAATTATAAAACAAATCAATCTATTTTTCTTTGTATAGAAAAATCTTATAGTGCAATCTATAAATATTACACATGATAGATTTAAAGCTTTAAAACAAAGTTTCATAACTCTAAGATTTCATCTTTGATTATGGTTATGAAAAAACTCTAATAGTTGATAATGCTACAAGTGTTCTATCTCAAGTCCAATTATATTTTTATAGTTTACTTTGGTCTAATACACCCTAAGCTAGGTATATAATGACTCGAGATCATTTGAACCTTATAAAAAAACCATAGCTTCAATCCTACTAATCTTTAGAGTTGATTAACTTAACATAAATAATATTTTCTACTAATATTATTCTTTTTGCCACTTCAAAAGAAACACTATACCATTTTTAAGCCATAACAACTTAAAACATGAAATTTATAATAATTACATAATACCATTGAACCTTAGAATTGTATTATGATTGTACTTTACTTTTCATATTTTATGTGTTTATCTTAGAGTCCTAGAACCTATACTTTTTATGAAGTAAACTTAAAATAAAGCAAATCTTAAACAAATCATCTAAATATAACCCACTTGTAAATTTGGGGGATTACTTGGGATCTTACATCATGCATCTCATTACTTATGCATAACAGCATATTGCTTCTTTAGACATTCGACTATAATACTCCGCTATATCAAGGCACGTTCAAACTTGCTCATGTCCTTTGATTATTTTCTATAAGGTATTTTGCAAATCCAGTGTTGTCATCAACTGCATTTCAAGAAGGTCGAAAACACTATTTTGATAAATATGAACTATTGGTTACTGATCTAGGCTGATCAGATAATTTATTAAATCTGGCAGTTGGAATAACACTACACAGGAATACATCATCTAGGACTTAAAAACAAATGCCGCCAGTGATTGTCGGGCCGTATATTATGCGTTAACTATGAGATTTGGAAAGGGACAGAGAAGTCAGCTAGATCGGATCCCTTTCACATGCCTTGGACACTGTTCTGGACGTTTTGTAAGTTGCAGATCATGGGTATAGCCATTTTATACGGGGAAAGGTCAACCATGGATCTAGGCTTACAAAAGACAGATTTGTAGTGTTAACGGTTGTTGTGTGTATCCAACTAAGGTATAGCCGTTTTATATGGGCAAAGATCTACCTTGAGTCTGGGCATACAACAATTGCGTTGTATGCGGGGTCACGGAGAAGGACATTGATTGGCTTGGATCATGTACTAGGCCCCACACCATAGGAAGTGTGGACGGGAAAGATTCGCCCGGTTGTGCAACAAGAATTTGATCTCTCATGAGTAAAGTAACGCACCTCTGCAGAGTGTAAGAACTGTAACTTGTTACTCCCTGTTCTGGCAAGGAGCTGCGAACGCTGTAGGAAAGGAACTCCATGAAAGTTCTAGTAAACCTTTGAAGGCTGATGGACATAGCTTTTCATAATAAAAGCAACTTTTGAAGAAATGTTTACGAAAACTTGCATCTCCTACGACCTATGGTCTGTGGCTGTCGTTATAGTGCATCAAACAATCGTTTTTAATGAACTTACTGAGTATGCTCGTACTCAACGTATCTTCTTAACCCTTGCTAGATTGTGAAGAGATTAACGGTCAGGAAGAGGAAATACTATATCCAATTGAAGACCAAGAAGAATTCCGCTATGAAGAACCAAAAGTATCAATAAGCATCGAAGGGAACAATTACGAAAACATCTATGGAATGGATACCGAAGTATCTAAAGAGTAGATGTATCACATATAGTGATCAAGCCTAGTAGCATAGATCTCTATACTTTATCTATATTAAATCTCGTATAAACCTTAAAGTTTAGTATGCTTATTTATCTTGTTCTCAGAGTTAATATAGTTTAGCCCTGAGTCATAAGGATACCTCTATGGACCTAGGAGGATCTCGAAGTCGTCATGTAATTTCTGATTGTAATAATTATAATGTATTGTGTGGACCCGCTTTGTTTCTGTTGTACCACTCCGAGGATGTAATATTTGCGGAATGGTGCTCCGTAAGTGTTATGTCGACGACTATAGTATACAACAACATGTAGTGGTATGCTGGGTCAACACAAGTACTCGGTCAGGCGAGGGCCTCCCCGGCTTCCTCCAGCTGGATGGTTTCCCCCAGTGCCAACACCTACCTCGAACGCGACTTGGGCGGCCTCAGCCTGCTCGTCTGTCACCTACAAGAGATGCTGCACCCACTAAACTGCCAGATTCTTTCCTCCCCCTCCAGGTGAGGTAGTTCCTCCGTGATGGCTCGCTCCGCCCGGACGTTCTTGACTTTGGTGTTGTACACAGTCGGCGGGATGTACATGGGAGCCCTGGCTCGACTTCTTGCTCAAAGTGAGCCTAGTTCTCCCCCGCGGCGCTGCACGGATTCGAGCCGGCTCGGGTCCAGGTTGAATAGGGTGAGTCCATGGGCACAGTGGTAATCTGTAACATCCTAGCATTAGAGCTTAGAAATAAGCTGAACTCAATTGTGTGCATTGCATTCATGCATAGAAAATCGGAATAATTTTCATGCTTTTGAACAAAACTTGTCAAAGTGATTGAAGCTTCTCTTAACTTGATGGAATTGAAGTAGATCATCAAGTTGACTGCGATAGGTTTCAATATGACCTTTGCTAAAACCTTTTTTAGGTAAAGATGATTTGATCTAAAGGTAGATCAAATGCAATAAAACTAAACCACAACATATTATGTAATGATTGATACCTGATCTTTTAGAGATCATATCATAGCATTCATTACAACAATTCATTAATACCAAGTTAAGTATATAACTCAAGTAACAGGATTTAAATAACTAAATCTTGACCTATCTTACTCTTATATATTTATACCATGAGTATCATGGTAATACTTCACCCTAAATCTTTAGTTATATGGAGTAGTGTCACATCCCAAAATTTTCCTAATTTTGAAATGTGAAAAATAAATAATTGTTGAAATTTAGGGTGAAAAGAAACTTTTATTTCTAAATGGAAACATCAATAACCCATCTTGAACAAACTTTGAATAAAATAGAATCCAACAAATTTCAATCAAGTGATATGCATTCATCAAAGAATGAATCTTGAAATTTAAACACTTGGAAAAGTTAAACCAAAACTCTAAAACAATGATGGAAGAAAATCATTTCCAAGATATCTCAAAGACTATGGATTGGATCCATATAAAAATTGGTCAACAAACATTTATAAATGATCAAGAATGACAAATAAAAATAATATAAAACCATAGAAATTGGTTTCACTTAATTTGGAACCATAGATAAAAACTTATGAATTTGATAAGATGAAAGGAAATAAATTTCTAAAGTTAATAAAGCTCCTATCTAAAATCCATACCAAATGGTGAGCAAATAATCCTAAAGATATTTAAAAGGATAAACAAATATTAAATAAAATTATACAAATTGGAATCACCAATTTCTGATTTAAATCAAAAGATAAGGATTCAAATGTTTGTTTAATTCCAATATTAAAAGGGCTTTAAATACATACTTAAAACATATTAAAAACTTACTGAAAAGTTTGGAAGGTTATGAATTCAAATGTTTGTTTGATTTGTTTGAAGAAAATCAAAACAGAAAAAGAAAATAGAAAAATAAAAATAAAACATAACAAAAAAGGGGAAAGAAACCAGCCCAACTAACCTAGCCCATCTGGCCCAGCTAGCCCATCCCTCCACCCCGCAGGAAAACGTTTTCACACTCTCAAACTCACCCACCCAGTCACTGAGCTGCGGACCCCACCCTTCCTCTCTCCCTAACACTGACGAAGCGACCCCACTTGCTAGTCTTCGTTTACACCCGCCATTCGTGTAAATACAGCATTGATTCCTCCCAGTGATCACGCCCTATTATTTGCCTTCCTTTCCCTCTCCATTTCGCCCAGACGCCACCCACCCTCTGCCTCCAGGCCACTCTGATTTCGCTTGAAGACCAACACTCCTTCGGCGAAGCTTTTCTCCAATTCCGGCCAGACACCGTCGCCCCTTGCCTCCAAGATCCCACGAGCGCACTCCCCATCGCCCCCTGAACCTCCTAGTATCCTTGGCTTGCCCGCGCTTGACCCACAACATCGGCAACGACCAAGACACGACGTCGCCATCCACTGCCTCGACTCCGGCGAGTTCCCCCAGTGAGTACTAACCGCCCCTCTCCATCTCGTGGACACTCTCATGCTCGCCTCACTCTTGCGAACCTAACAGAGTCTTCCACTTGTCTTAGCGTGTCCTCCATCCTCGCCTTCGACGACGACAGCAAGCGCCACACGCTGACGACAACTACGGCGAGGAATCGCCGGTGACCTCGAGCGCCCCTCGGCCAAAGATGGATACATTGAGCATCAGCACGAACCAGCGAACCCGGTGAGCTTATTCCCCATTCCCCTTGCCTCCTGTAATAGCCGGAACACCACCGTCTGACCGTGCTGCCGCCACTCGCCGCCGCCAGCGCCGCCAATCTATGGTTGGTGTGCTGTGAACCGTTAGATCCTGATCGCGTGGCTGCAATATATTCATTAAACGAAGGGGTAAAGATTGATCTGTGTCGTGCGATGTTAAGTAGATCCTGCGGTCCACATTGCCTAATCTGAACGAAACGGTATGGACCAATCATAACACAACACGTGTCAACACCCAGATTTTTAATCCCAGATGCATATTATGCCATACATCGCAATCCCAGGATTACCATTTTTGCGATACATAAAAGATTTGGATATCATAGTACATCATCCATTACAAACCATACATAAGGTCTTACACAAATCAGGATCTCATGATCCAGTTCTTAATACAACTCAAGCAGCGGAATAACGTAATAATAAAGGTAGCATAGGCGAAGCTCCATCTTCGGGGTCACAAGCAATGCTGACGATAGGAGATGATCCTAGTTGTCGTAACCTTCCTGTGGTCCATCATCCTGGTACTCCTCTTCATAGTCTGGCAACGAGAATAGCCAGGGACAAAGCCATGAGTACTCTTTAAGTACTCGCAAACTAATACTAACAAGTTAAGGGGGGTTTTGTAGTAGGACACTAAGCTCTAGGGTTGTTTTGCAAAAAATACAGATTTACCTCTACTAAGTTCAGAAGCAAAGAAATCTAGTTGAAATTTTATAACACCTAAGTGGGAACTTGAATTTCATGTCACTACTCTGTTGTGGTCAAGTCAAAATCTCAATACATTTCATAAGTCATTTTGAAAAAATCTGACGGGGGAACAGTATGGCCACCCCAACTATCCATAACCGCGGACGCGGCTATTCAAATAGTTTGACACTCTGTAGAGATTGTACACTTTCACCACAACATTCGATACATCCGTCAGGAACAAACCCTGAATTCACCATACTCAGTATGCGGATAATCAATCCTAACCTTTCTATTACACGCCCTATTATAGGCACCTCTCCTGTGAGTTTGGCCTCCCAACCATGACCAACTGTCATCTTGTTACTGCACAGGTGGACAATCTTCACAAGGTAGCCTCATCTCAGACCTTGGCCATGAGGGAACCCATACTAAGGTATATAAGTTTCCAGTCAAGCCCTACCAAATTTTTGGGTATTGTGGTTGTACGATAAAATTGTAATGGTATCGCATCAAGACAACCATCAGTTTTATAAAGGGGTAATGCTCATGCCTCAACATTTTCATCATCAAAATCATCTGGTGTTCGGAAACACATGTCAAAACATTTCAATAGAATGACTCATCATTCCAAGGTTTTCATAACCATTTTCACCAAGTATTCCCATCTAAAGTTGATCAAGTTTTATGCTTAGCACTAGCATCTACAAGTGTGGTAAGTACTAATGAGGGGTGGTAAACAAGTGGTGATTAATTAAGTTCAATCTCATGCCTTAGGATGACATCAAGATTATCTAGCTTAGGCCAAATTTAATGCTCTTTATGCAACCTTCAATTATCTTCCTAGAATCTACAAGTCACTTAAGTAAACTCTAAAAGAAAGCTTTGATAAAGAAATAAAGTATAAAGCTTGCAAGTAAAACTAGGATTGGGTTATCAAGTGGGTATGATCACATATGCTTAAGGCATCTAGCTGGCATGGTAACAAGAAAGTATTAGCTTGCATAGGTCAACTTGATTAGTAAGGCTTGCCTTGAGCAGAGCAGTGGTTGAAGTTCTCCTCGGCTTCTTCTTCATAGTATCCTCCTTCCTCCTCGTATCCTTGGTCGGTACTAGCGTCTATAAATAAGTACGAGGTACACAATCACCAAACAATACTTAACTATTTTCAATCATCACACAAAGGTGCACTATAGATGATCTAGCATCATCACCTATATTACAAGATTAAAGCATTTGCCTTATTTATTTTAATTTGAGAAAAGTAATTTCTACTCATTGAAAAACTACTTAAGATTTAATATTTTCCAACTCAAACATGGGATCATGTTGACACATGTCATCACCACATATTTCAGTACATGGGAATGTGATTTAAAGTGGTGTCACAATTTAATAAGGTTTAACCTTTTTATTTTAAATAATTAAAGTGACTAGAAATACCTATGTGGCATTCTTTTATTACATGAACATTATTTTTGTACGTAAACCCATATGTTTTTATATATTTTGAAATGTATGATCAAATGTGATTTTTGAGAGTTGGAATCAACTCAAAAGCTATTATGGTTGAAATTTGAACAATGTTTGAAGGCAGAAAAGCTTCTGACTTGTTATTTTTACCAAGGGTGATCTACAGATCCAAATGATTTGAATCCAACGGACTTGGATTAAACATTCCAGTACCTTTCTAAAAAAATTGGTTTCATGCAATGTTCACTGAATCGAGCTTGGTTGATTTTTGAAACTAGGTACAGAACTGAGTTTGAATTAAAATAGAAAAATCTAAATTCAAACGGTTGGGCTGCACGAGAGATGCTAATGGGCCGGCCCAGTGTCACTCCGTAGCGCGGCGCTCAGCTGACAGGGGGTTCCACCCGTTAGTGGCTTATAACACGCGAAGCGGTACGGGGCGATGTGGTGCGTTGGATTAGAAGGGCAATCAACGGCTGAGGGTCATCGTCGACGATGAACAGTCACCTGTGAGCTCTAACCCTAGAGGCTCAGTGGTTGTCGTGGGAGGATCATCGGGGCTCAGGCGAGGGTCGGCGATGGGGGGCGAACGACGAAGTCGATGACGGCGATTCTCCTGGCACCGGCAGCTCCTCCTGGGGCGGCTCCAATCGATGGCTCCCTTCTTCTCCACCAGCGGTGGGCTCCGGTGAAATTCCGGCGATGCGCTGCTCTCCTTACTCCGGAAAGAAGTGGGAAGTATCAGTGAGAGGTGGGGAGTGAGATGGTGTGAAGAAATCGAGCGGGGGTTGCCTCCTTTTATAGGCTCGACGGCGAGACCGAGATGGATGGGAAGGCGACGGTGGCGACACGGCTACGGGCGGCTAGAGGCATGGCTGCAGTTGGCGATCGACGGGCGGTCTCCTGGCGATTCTCTAGAACTTGAATGCGAGCTTAGGGGCAGTGGAAATTGGTCGGGAACGTGCGGTGCTCTGTGAGGCAGAGGCGGCGAACTTCACGTCGAGCGGTGGCTACGGGGTACGGGCGATGAAGCGAACATGTCTGGTGGTCTCCTGGGACGGTGGGGGTGCATGCTGGCGAGCGGCAAGGGCTCGAGGTTGTCGGGTTGCGTGGGAACGGCGCGTGCTCTGGGGTGCGCGTCAGCATGGTCGACAGCAGCACGGGTGCGGCGTTCCTGGCGGTTCTGGTCTTTGTTCTTAAGCTAGGGCTGGTCGAGAGGGGGCGGTAGGCATGGGCTGCATGCTAGACAAGGTGGGCACGGCTAGTTCTTCTCCTAGCTTGTTGTCCACACTGGATGACATGGTGAGGCTCGGCCTGCTTACCATTGATGTCAAGTCAAGCTCACAGTGGTGCTAGAGGTTAATTAAAGGAGATAGATGATCTATTAATGCTAGTTGCAACCAGAGAGGGAACAAAGTTGGCCAAAACACTCCTCAAAATAGTGTTTGTGATTTGGTTGATTTGAATCTGCAACCTGTTTGATGAAATGGCCGCAAGAACTTTATTTTTGAATTTTTAAAAGATTTTTTGTGGGTGTGCTAGGCATATGTTGAGGATTCTATGGGTGCTTGGGTTTTGAAATTGAGCTTGTTTGAGTGGTTTTTGAAATAGTGGGATCTTCCCATATGAGATAGATTCAATTTTAAACTGTAATTTAAACTTAGCATTTGAATGTTTTTGGATGATCACAAAGTGGTCCTTGGTAGGTTATTATGAGTACTAATAAGGGGTGAAAAGATCCATACATGTTTCTTTTGAGTTTTGAAAATTAGAGATAGCCAAAGCAGGCATGGGAATTAATTTGGCCAAAGTGACCATTCACTTAACTTATTCATTTTGACTTGTTTGTCTTAGGGAAAAGTTTGGGGATTGTTTAGATGATGTTTATTTCACCTAAGAATCATTTTACAAGCAAAGAAACACAGAACCATGGCAATTCAAAAGAATCCAAATTTTGAATACACACACATATGAATGCTTTCATATTTTTAGTTGGGAAAGTTTTTGTTAACCCTAATTTTGATGATTAGAGTTTGATGATCCAAGTTTAATATTTTTGGGATGTTACAAACCTTCCCCCCTTAAACAAAATCTCGTCCCGAGATTTGAAAAAGGACGAAAAAGATTACCTAGGATTTGAAGAGATCGGGAAACTCCGTCCTGATGTGATCTCGCGCTCCAAGGTAGCTTCTTCTTCTGTGTGGTTGCTCCACTGAATCTTGAGAAACTTGATGCTTCGGCTTCTGGTAGTTCAGAAAGCTTCTTCCAAAATATGGATGGGTACTTCGGGATAGGTCAGGTCATCGTTGATTTCTATGGTCTGGTGATCAATATTCTTGAACACTTCCGTCTTCTCCGGAACTTCGAGGCACTGGCGAAGTAATGATATATGGAACACATTATGCATGGCTGACATCTCTTCGGGTAGTTCCAATTCATACGACACTTCTCCTCGATGGTTCAGAATCTTGAAGGGGCCGATATATCTGGGGGCTAACTTTCCTTTCAGTTGGAAACGCTGCACTCCCTTCAATGGCGACACTTTCAGATACACAAAATGTCCTATGTTGAAGGCGAGGTCTCGACGTCTCTTGTCGGTGTAACTCTTCTGTATGGACTGGGCGATCTTGAGGTGCTCATGAATCTTGTGAACCTTCTCTTCTGCTTCTCGTAGGATGTCGGGTCCGAAAATCTGACTCTCTCCTACTTCCGACCAGTTCAAAGGGGTGCGACACTTACTTCCATACATGAATTCAAATGGGGCCATTTGAAAACTAGCTTGATAACTTTTGTTGTATGAAAATTCTGCGAAAGAGAGACAATCTTCCCATTTAGATCCATACTCTAACACACATGCTCTCAATATGTCTTCGAGTATCTGATTTACTCGCTCCGTTTGTCCGTCGGTCTGAGGGTGATAAGTTGTGCTGAAATCTAGTCGGGTTCCTAAACCTTCTTGGACTTTCTTCCGGAATCTCGAGGTAAACTGAGTTCCTCGATCCAATACGATGTTCTTGGGGACTCCATGCAAACTAAAGATTCTAGCGATGTATAACTCCGCTAGCTTCGAACTCTGATATGTGGTGTTGACTGGTAAGAAATGGGCAACTTTGGACAATCTGTCCACTATGACCCAGATAGAGTCATTTCCCCTACTAGAAGTAGGCAATCCGGTGATAAAGTCCATTCCAACAGAATCCCATTTCCATTACGGAATCTGCAATGGTTGCAACAATCCAGCGGTTCTTTGATGTCCCACCTTGACTCGCTGACATATATCAAACTTGGAGATATAGCTTCCAATTTCTCTCTTCATCTTATGCCACCAAAATTGTTCTTTCAAATCTTGATACATCTTCGTTCCTCTGGGGTGGATAGAATAAAGAGTATCATGAGCTTCCTTCAGAATAACTTCTTTCAACTCAGAATCTGCTGGAACACAAAGCCGTCCTTTGTACCACAAAACTCCTTTCTTCGTCTTCCATGAATCCGGGTACTTTGCCTGTACTGATACGACGCTTGATTCCGTCGATACTAGCATTTCCTTTCTGTGCCTCCTTGATCTGGCTGATCAAAGTGGGTTGAAGTTCTATGCTAGCCAAAAATCCTTCACTTACTAATTCCATTCGAAAATCTTCCATCTCTTTGTGCAGACTTGGTTGCTACTTCAAAATCATGGAGTTCAAGCGGCACGGCAATCTGCTAAGGGCATCTGCTACCACGCTGGCTCTACCGGGGTGATAGTGAATGTCCAGATCATAGTCCTTGATTAGCTCAATCCATCTTCTCTGTCTCATATTCAGCTCCTTCTGAGTGAATATAAACTTCAGGCTCTTGTGATCCGAATAAATCTAACAACGGTTTCCCATCAGGTAATGCCTCCATGTCTTCAGGGCTAGAACTACGGCTGCGAGCTCGAGGTCTTGGGTTGGATAGTTCTGCTCATGTTGTTTTAGTTGTCGAGATATGTAAGATATAACTTTGCCTTCTTGCATTAGCACACATCCGATACCAATATTGGATGCATCACAATACACGTAAAAGGGCTTCGTGATATCCGGCATGATTAAGATTGGGGCTGAAATCAATCTTCTCTTGAGTTCTTGAAAACTCGCTTCACATTTGTCCGTCCATTCAAACTTCTCGTCCTTCTTCAGCAATTGGGTCATGGGTCTGGCGATACTCGAGAATCCTTCTACGAACTTGCGGTAGTATCCCGCCAATCCGAGAAATGCATGAACTTGGGTTTGATTGGTTGGGGCTTGCCAATCTTTGACATCTTTCACCTTCGCAGGGTCAACGACAATTCCTCCGGCTGATACAATGTGGCCGAGGAATCCTACCTCCTTTAACCAGAATTCACATTTGCTAAACTTGGCATACAACTGATGCTCTCTAAGGGTTCCAAGAATGGTGCTTAGGTGTAGCTCATGTTCTTCTTCTGATTTGGAATAAATCAGAATGTCATCGATGAAAACACGACAAACTTATCCAGGAAGTCCATAAAAATCTTATTCATGAGATTCATGAAATAAGCGGGGGCATTGGTTAATCCAAATGACATGACAGTATACTCGTATAATCCATATCTTGTGGTAAAGGTAGTCTTTGGAATATCCTCTGCGCGAATCTTGAGTTGATGATAGCCAGTCCTAAGATCAATCTTAGAAAACACTTTGGCACCGGTCAACTGATCAAACAAATCTTCTATCTTGGGCAATGGGTATTTGTTCTTGATAGTGACATCATTCAACTTCCGATAATCCGTACACAAACGGTTACCTCCATCTTTCTTGTCCACAAACAAGACAGGTGATCTCCATGGTGACGCACTTGGTTGCATCAATCCAATTTCCAGCATGGCATCTAGTTGTTTCTTCAGTTCTGCTAGTTCAAACGGGTTCATACTATATGGTCTCTGGGCTATGGGTCCTGTTACGGGGATTAGTTCAATGATAAACTCGATATCCCGGTCTGGGGGCATACCGGGCAAAACATCTGGAAATACATCGGGGTATTCACAGACTATCCGGACTTGGTCAATGGTAGGTTGGGCTATACTCTTGTTGCACTTGAATTGACGAGGTAAGGTTTCAAATACATGCTCGACTGATATTCCGGCTATACTAGTCATGGTTATGGCTTTCTTGGCACAGTCAATTAATCCTTTATGTTTGGACATCCAATCCATTCCTAGTAATACTTCCAAACCTTTAGTTCCGAGTACTATCAGATTAGCATAAAACTCTATGCCATGGATTCGGATAGGGACGGCTTTGCAGATTTGCCTATCTTTGGTGGTTGAAACGGGGATTTGAACAATCATAACATGCTTTAGTTTGGTTGGTTGAATCTTACTCGTGCATGCAAATTCTTCGGTGACAAATGAATTCGATGCACCAGAATCAAACAACACTCTAGCAAGTACTGAATTAACAGAAAACATAACCAGCACGACGTCTGACGCTTCCTGGGTTTCTTCAGCATGCATGAGAAAAATACGGCCGTTGCGGTTGTGAGAGTTCCCTGGGGCAAACTTTCTTCCGTGCTGAACACGACGCTGCTGCTGAGATGGGGCATTTGCATTGGGGGCTGCGGCATTCTTATTGGGGCACTCATTGGAGTAGTGACCCTTATTTCCAAAGTCATAACAAGTCACTTGCGACTTGTCCTTTGCTGCAACAGGCACAACATTGCTTCCAGTCCTCGGGGAAGTGTTGGTGTTGGTGGCAGCATTGTTGTTGTTGAACTTGGGTGGTGCACGGTTGAAATTTCCAGAGTTGCCGGAGTTGTTGTGATTTCCTCCGGGCCTTGGGTTTCCACGGTTGGGATAGGTCGGACGGTTCATCGGGGGTCTGTTGGTTCTCGGGGTAAATCCTAGAGATGGGTTGGGGCGATACTTTGAGGTATGATGGGTTCCTGGCTGATGCATCATGCGGCGCTTGCGGTTCTCATTGGATTGGTTCATCTTTCCTTCCATCTGGATGGCAGAGTCGACAAAGGCTTCTATATCAGCAAAGAGGATATTGACCAATACCGTCTGCATCTCATCGTGCAGACCATTCAAGAATCTTTCTTTCTTCTTGGCTTCAGTGTCGATCTCATCCGGGGCATACCTAGCTAATGACAATAATTTGTCATGGTATTCCATTACGGTCATCCTTCCTTGCTTCAGTTCTCTAAACTCATCTCTCATTCTCTTGATCAAACCATGCTCTTGCATTCCTCCGGTCATTGCACGAACGCTGTTCCACCATGCTCTTGCATCTCCGTCTAGATAGTGCATGGCGAACAGAACTTTCTCGTTAGCTTCCACTCCAGCGACTTCCAGGTTGTTTTCCATGGTTCGCAGCCAATCATCTGCGTCTAAGGGCTCTTCCGACTTAGTGAAAACAGGTGGGTTGGTGTTCTGGAAATTCTTGAGCTTAGATCCATGGTTGTCCTGATTTCCTTGGCCTTGATTGTTGTGGGCCAGCTGAGCTATCTGCTGAAGGGTGGCTAAGTTGGCTTGACGTTCGGCTCTTTCAGCTTCGCGGTCAGAAACCAACATTTGCAGGATCTGCAACATCGGGTCCGGGGATGAACCACTTCCTCCGCGAGGCATCTGAAGATTGAGATAGATCATGAGAAAAGAGGGAAATTTCTAAGGTCCAGGGACTTTGAAAAGTTTTTAAAGTTTGACTCAGATTTTCTAGCAACTTTCTTTTCATTCCTTCATTCATAGCACACGATACAACACACACCACAAAAAAGGAAAAACAGATGGTTTTAAGAACCATTCTGGAAACTACGATACAGTGGGTCCGAATACAACTCACTACGCTAGTGCTCAAGTGATACTACTCCTTGGAGTTGGTGTAATCGTCATCCTCATCGTCATCGATGAAGGAAAAATCATCCTCATCGGTGAAGAAGTCCATGGTCTGATCCTCCAGAAAATCATCATCATCGCTGAGATAGGAGTAGGGGTCTCCACGAAGATCTTCTCCGGCATTCTCCCTTTCCTCCAACTGCATGTCTCTCTCGTAGATGGTCTCCTCCAAATCCGATATACGGTGGCGACGACAGGCAATGATGCGCTCTTGTCAAGCTAACGGCAGCGAGACTTGCGGTCCTTCGCTAGCCTGGCGATGGTCTGATCCTTCTTCTTGATGATGGCGGACTTGTGGTTGGAGTAGTCACAGGCATTATCCAGTTCCTGCTGACGATCATACATCATGAAGCTAAGGTGGTCCAACTGAGACTTCAGTTCATGGTGGTATGGGGCTTCTAGTGGCTGTCCCATAGCATCACGCCTTGGAAAAAACTCAAAGCGGGTACCCTTGATCTGGTTGATACTCTGCCACACAGACGGGCAAGAGCTTCCTGCATGGCCGTGGAAAGTCCATCGAGCCAGTTGTTCTCTCTTAAGGTGAACTGAATTCCCTCGGCAGTGGGAGGTTCAATATTTCCTTGGAGACTTGCAGCAATTAGCCACTACAGATCTTCTCCTCCTTGACCATTGAGATGAGCTCCAAAGAACTCGGGGTGTGCACGCTCCAGAAGTTCCGAAAGCTGGTCCAAATCCCGCTCAAAGATGAGGTCTCCTCCATTCCCCAACTAATAAAACTTGATGTACTTCATGTCCATCTATAAGAATATAGGATGAGTAAGTTAGTAGAGTGATCAAGTGTGTCAAATTTTAGGTATTTTGCAAGAGTTTTTGAGGAACATGATTTTTTATGTAAGAAACAAAGTGATAAGAACGGGAATAAGTTTTTGTAAATATTTGATTCCTTTGGTTTTGAAACTAAGTTTTTGATTCAAACGTCCAGTCTAACTAGGGTCTCCTATGGTCAGGATGGCTCTGATACCAACTTGTCAACACCCGGATTTTTAATCCCAGATGCCTATTATGCCATACATCGCAATCCCAGGAATACCATTTTTGCGAGACATAACAGATTTGGATATCATAGTACATCATCCATTACAAACCATACATAAGGTCTTACACAAATAAGGATCTCATGATCCAGTTCTTAATACAACTCAAGCAGCGGAATAACGTAATAATAAAGGTAGCGTAGGCGAAGCTCCATCTTCAGGGTCACAGGCAATGCTGACGATAGGAGATGATCCTAGTTGTCGTAACCTTCCTAGGGTCCATCATCCTAGTACTCCTCTTCATAGTCTAGCCACGGGAATAGCCAGGGAAAAAGCCATGAGTACTCTTTAAGTACTCAAAAACTAATACTAATAAGTTAAGGGGGTTTTTGTAGTAGGACTCTAAGCTCTAGGGTTGTTTTGCAAAAAAGCCAGATTTACCTCTACTAAGTTCAGAAGCAAAGAAAGCTAGTTGAAATTTTATAACACCTAAGTGGGAACTTGAATTTCATATCACAACTCTGTTGTGGTCAAGTCAAAATCTCAATTCATTTCATAAGTCATTTTGAAAACATCTAACGGGGGAACAGTATGGCCACTCCAACTGTCCATATGCGCGGACGCGGCTATTCGAATAGTTTGACACTCTGCAGAGATAGTACACTTTCACCACAACATTCGATACATCCATCAGGAACAAATCCTGAATTCACCATACTCAGTATGCGGATAATCAATCCTAACCTTTCGATTACACACCCTAGTATAGGCATCTCTCCTATGAGTTTGGCCTCGCAACCATGACCAACTGTCATCTTGGGTACTGCACTGGTGGACAATCTTCACAAGATAGCCTTAGCTCAGACCTTGGCCATGAGGAAATCCATACTAAGGTATATAAGTTTCCAGTCAAGCCCTACCCAATTTTCGGGTATTGTGGTTATACGGTAAAATTGGAATGGTATCGCATCCAGACAACCATCAGTTTTATAAAGGGGTAAGGCTCATGCCTCAACATTTTCATCATCAAAATCATCTGGTGTTCGGAAACACATGTCAAAACATTTCAGTAGAATGACTCATCATTCCAAGGTTTTCATAAAGTTGATCAAGATTTATGCTTACCACTAGCATCTACAAGTGCGGTAAGTACTAATGAGGGGTGGTAAACAAGTGGTGATTAATTAAGTTCAATCTCATGCCTTAGGATGACATCAAGATTATCTAGCTTAGGCCAAATTTAATGCTCTTTATGCAACCTTCAATTATCTTCCTAGAATCTACAAGTCACTTAAGTAAACTCTAAAAGAAAGCTTTGATAAAGAAATAAAGTATAAAGCTTTCAAGTAAAACTAGGATTGGGTTATCAAGTGGGTATGATCACATATTCTTAAGGCAACTAGTTGGCATGGTAACAAGCAAGTATTAGCTTGCATAGGTCAACTTGATTAGTAAGGCTTTCCTTGAGCAGAGCAGTGGTTGAAGTTCTCCTCGACTTCTTCTTCGTAGTATCCTCCTTCCTCCTCGTATCCTTGGTCGGTACTAGCGTCTATAAATAAGTACGAGGTACACAATCACCAAACAATACTTAACTATTTTCAACCATCACACAAAGGTGCACTATAGATGATCTAGCATCATCACCTATTTTACAAGATTAAAGCATTTGCCTTATTTATTTTAATTTGAGAAAAGTAATTTCTACTCATTGAAAAACTACTTAAGATTTAATATTCTCCAACTCAAACATGGGATCATGTTGACACATGTCATCACCACATATTTCAGTACATGGGAATGTGATTTAAAGTGGTGTCACAATTTAATAAGGTTTAACCTTTTTATTTTAAATAATTAAAGTGACTAGAAATGCCTATGTGGCATTATTTTATTACTTGAACATTATTTCTATACGTAAACCCATATGTTTTTACGTATTATGAAAGGTATGCTCAAATGTGATTTTTGAGAGTTGGAATCAACTCAAAAGCTATTATGGTTGAAATTTGAAAAATGTTTGAAGGCAGAAAAGCTTCTGACTTGTTATTTTTACCAAGGGTGATCTATAGATCCAAATGATTTGAATCCAACGGTCTTGGATTAAACATTTCAGTACATTTCTAACAAAATAGGTTTCATGCAATTTGGTTCACTGAATCGAGCTGGGTTGATTTTTGAAACTAGGTATAGAACTGAGTTTGAATTAAAATAGAAAAATCTAAATTCAAACGGTTGGGCTGCGCGGGAGATGCTAATGGGCCGGCCCGGTGTCACTCCGTAGTGCGGGGCTCAGCTGACAGGGGGTTCCACCAGTCAGTGGCTTATAACACGCGAAGAGGTATGCGGCGATGTGGTGCGTTGGATTAGAAGGGCGATCAACGGCAAAGGGTCATCGTTGACGATGAACATGTCACCGGCGAGCTCTAACCCTAGAGGCTCAGTGGGGGTCGTGGGAGGCTCACCGTGGCTTAGGCGAGGGTCGGCGATGGGGGCGAACGACGAAGTCGACGACGACGATTCTCCTGGCACCGGAAGCTCCTCCTGGGGCGGCTCCAATCGATGGCTCCCTTCTTCTCCAGCAGCGGCGGGCTCCGGTGAAATTCCGGCGATGCGCTGCTCGCGTTGCTCTGGAAAGAAGTGGGAAGTATCAATGAGAGGTGGGGAGTCAGATGGTGTGAAGAAATTGAGCGGGGGTTGCCTCCTTTTATAGGCTCGACGGCGAGACCGAGAGGGCTAGAGGCATGGATGCGGTTGGCGATCGACGGGAGGTCTCGTGGCGATGCTCTAGAACTTGAATGCGAGCTTAGGGGCGGTGGCAATTGGTCGGGAACGTGCGGTGCTCTATGAGGCAGAGGCGGCGAACTCCGCGGCGAGCGGTGGCTATGGGGTACGGCAATGAAACGAACATGTCTGGTGGTCTCCTAGGGCGGTGGGGTGCATGCTGGCGAGCGGAAAGGGCTCGAGGTGGTCGGGTTGCGTGGGAATGGCGCGTGCTCTGGGGTCCGCGTCGGCATGGTCTACAGCGGCACCAGGGCGGCATTCCAGGCGGTTCTGGTCTCTGTTCTTGAGCTAGGGATGGTCGAGAGGGGGCGGTGAGGCATGGGCTGCATGCTAGACAAGGTGGGCACGACTAGTTCTTCTCCTAGCTTGTTGTCCACACTGGGGTGACATGGTGAGGCTCGGCCTGCTCACCATTGATGGAAAGGCAAGCTCACAGTGGTGCTAGAGGTTAGTTAAAGGAGCTAGATGATCTATTAAGGCTAGTTGCAACCAGAGAGGGAACAAGGTTGGCCAAAACACTGCTCAAAATAGTGTTTGTGATTTGGTTGATTTGAATCTGCAACCTGTTTGATGAAATGGCTGCAAGAACTTTATTTTTGAATTTTGAAAAGATTTTTTGTGGGTGTGCTAGGAATGTGTTGAGGATTCTTTGGGTGCTTGGGTTTTGAAAATTGAGCTTGTTTGAGTGGTTTTTGAAATAGTGGGATCTTCCCATATGAGATAGATTCAATTTTAAACTGTAATTTAAACTTAGCATTTGAATGTTTTTGTATGATCACAAAGTGGGCCTTGGTACCTTATTACGAGTACTAACAAGGGTGCAAATATCCATACATGTTTCTGTTGAGTTTTGAAAATTAGAGATAGCCAAAGTAGGCATGGGGGTTAATTTGGCCAAAGTGACCATTCACTTAATTTATTCATTTTGAGTTGTTTGTCTTTGGGAAAAATTTGGGGATTGTTTAGATGATGTTTATTTCACCTAAGAATCATTTTACAAGCAAAGAAACACAGAACCATGGCAATTCAAAAGAATCCAAATTTTGAATACACACACATATGAATGCTTTCATATTTTTAGTTGGGAAAGTTTTTGTTAACCCTAATTTTGATGATTAGAGTTTGATGATCCAAGTTTAATATTTTTGGGATGTTACAACACGTGGCTCAGGATTTGTTTTAAAAAAAGAATTGAAACTATTAGATGTTAGAATTCGTTAAATTCGTAACTTTTGATCCACATGTCCAAATTTTGCAAAATTTATATCAATGGAATCAGCAAAACAAATACTTTCCAACCATGCACTTTGTTTAGTGAACTGCTTCTCGAAAATTGTTTTTTTTGCAGAAACTTGTATAGGCATATTTTGTATAAAATTTATTCGATAAATTTTTTTTGGATAAAATCTTTGGCAAATGGTTTGTTTTGAACCCACTGACCATAGAAACCAACTTATGGATTTAAAAACATATTTTGTGAAGCCAAAGAATAAATCTTTGAATTAATGTATTTCTAGTTAAATAAAAATGATGTTTATGTTTTAAAAATGCTTTTTGAGTAAAACCTTTTGAAAATGGTTGGAATTAAACTCTCTGACCCTAAACACCTAGTTTTATGATTTTAAAATATATTATAGGTAAAACCTTTTGGAAATGGTTTTAATAATAAACACATGACCATAAAACACTAACATTTGTGTTTAGAAATGTATTTGCCAAACACTAGAAATTATTACTTTGATTTAAAGCATTTCTAACAAAACAAAAATGATTTGAAGTGGCCATTTTCACTAACTTAATATCAAATGATTTTGCCACCTTTATAAATGACCAATAGGTGTTTTATAATGTTTATAACCTATTAGAAACCACTTTTCCAAATAAAACAATCTTTGGCATGCTTGCATGCATTGCTTTGTTTTTATTGTTCTATTTGATGAATTTCTTGAATGGTAGATTGAATTTGTGCCTTGATCGAATTGTAGTGAAATTTGAAGAGTGTGACTATTGCAACATCAAGGAGTGAACTTATATTCTCTAGCAAAAATGCAAGTGGTGCTTCATACTTTTGTCCCATTATTTTCACTATGCATTAATGATATTTCTAAGTAGGACTTGCATGGAAATTTCTAAGTGTTAACTATGCCATTGGAAATCCTAGTAGATGAAACCTTAGTATAATTTTCCCTAAGTTAAGATCCCTACTACTATCAAGCTTAGCCTAGCTAGTAGAAAACAAGGGTAGATTATATTCATGCTATGGAATATTTCTAAGTCAAGGACTTGTGTTTTGTTTAATAAAACAACTAAGTGAATGAATCACCTAGGTGGAATGGTATTGCTTGGAAGGATTTTTGTTGAGTGGTTACACAAGGACAGGAGACTGGTGAACCTTGTGTATCTCACTTGTGGAATGCCACCCAGGAACAAAGAGATTTGAGATGTAAAATGTTGAGAAGCTTCAAGTGCAGCCACTTGGCATTATGGGCTCTGCCTGGATCATATAGGTTGCAATAACTTATCCAAATGGACAGTTGGTGTTAGGGGATGATAGGTTGGAACGTGTCTATTCTGGTCTAAGGGAAGGCTTCTGAAAGATCTTGTCTCGATGCATGTCTAGTTTTGTGGGGAAAGTGCACCACTTCTGCAGAAGGTAAAATCTAATTACTTAGCCGTGTCCCCGGCAATGGACAATTTGAGCATCAAGACATGGAAGCTATCAAGAATCTCCTCATCCCAATTTCTAAGTTAAAAACTTGTGGATGAACAAGGGTTGAAGGATCACCAATTTCTATTGGGAGATGCCTTGGGTGATTTTTGACAAGCAAAATCTTAGTGTTTTCAAATGATAAGGAAAATCTATTTTGAGAAAAGCAAGCCTAAGATCCACTTAGCCAAATGCATATAGATCATAGATACCACTACCATAGTATCACTTGCCAATACAATTCAAATGTATTGACCCTTGTGGCTGTAACTTATTATGTTGCAGGTTTGTTTGATGTTAGTGAAGTGTGTTGATTAGGATTACAAGTCTATAACCAACATGATTGCCTGTGGCACTTTGAAGATGAAGGACTCCATGCTTTAGTTATTTCTGCTGCATTGTAATGAAATAACCAAATGAGCTATGTAAGATGTAACGAATTATTTTATTCCTGGTTATAAACTTGTATTATGACCTTTGTTTCTTGATATTACATCTTAACTGTGGATGCTAGCTATTGATCCAGGGACTAGCATTGTAAACACAGGGATCTCTACCTTATTAAAGGTTGGGACCTCTACAGATGGTATCAGAGCACTGTGTTGCCTGTAGGATTGTAACCCTAGGATTGGACAAAACCCCTTAGAAAAATAGGAGTTGTATTTGTTCCAAAACTTATTTACAAACAATCTTGTAAACTCTTTCCTCAAACTTTTTGGTTTTAATTTCACATCTCTTCCTTTCAAACTTGATGGACAAAGCCTCAACATGATCAAAGACATCAACAAGAACAAAGACCTCACCATGAGCAAAGGACTTCACCAACTCAAATGTTTTCAACTTCAACATCACCGATGACTTCAACTTTAGTTTCAACAAGGACTTCAACTTGGACATCACCAAGGACTACAAGTGAGACAAGAATGTTACTCAAAACTTGAAGACTTAGAAGGAACCATCATCACCTTTGAAGATTTATGACCAAGATGCAAGAATTTTCCCAAGGAAACCATGATCTCATTCAAGAAGAAATAACAAAGAAGAATGGAATGATCTCAAGTGAACCATATAGTTGGACCACCATATTTAGTTTAGATCAAACCCACCAACTTATGTGCTTGAAACTTGTTGTTTGAGTGGAATGTTTGTTTGTGATTGCTTGCACATTGCTTGTGTGAATTGTGATGTGTGTGATTAGAATTACTTCCTTATAAATCTTTGCCTATTCTAATCCCAATCCAACCCAAACAGATGACTACTCCAAGAAGCTCCAACATCAAGAATGGTGACCACAAAAACAACCAAGAGATGCACATGAGAGAACTCATAGTAACCCAAACCAGTTGAACCAAGTGACAACTCAATTTTTGGCTAACAACAATGAGTTAGACTCAACCATTCAAAGGTTTTTGGAAACCCAAACCCAATTGTTGCAAAGGATGACAAATCAAATGATCAACATGGGAGACAACCTTTCCCAAGGATTTTGTGACAACAATGAAGTCAAGGATGATACTATAGAAGGAACTCAAGCTTGCAATATTTTTGGAGACATGGATCACACTTCCAAAGATCATGAAGATCAATGACCCAATTGTTAAGAGAAACATCCAGCTAAACAGTGCCTAACATCTCAAGTGACTTGTTTCCTATGTGAAGGAAATAATCATGTCCCTATCCAATACCCCATCTATTCTATAGTTCAACAAAGGAAACAAGGTGGAGTGCATCAAAATTTTGGAAACCCCTATGAGGAAACAACCTCTACCAATAAGGATGAAGACAAAGGAAAATCTCAGCTTGCACCTCCATGCACTATGACTCACATTGATGGACAGAAGAAGAAACATATGTATTATCCAAGGAAACGATTAAGGAAACAAGCAGACTTTCCCACCTTTGAGGTGAGATATGAAGAGCATGAACTAGAAGAACTCCTAGCTTCGGAGAAACCCAAGAAGAAGAAGAAATGCCCCAACCCTAGAAAGAAGGATATTACCCAAGAGCAATGTTACACATGCAAAGAGATGGGACACTATGCCAATGAATGTCCAGAGAAGAAGAAGAAGTATAAGGAAATTATCCAAGTGTAGTGCAACAACTGCAAAGAGCTAGGCCATTATATATCAACTTGTCCACAGAACATACGTGAAGAACTCAACCTTGTCACATGTTACAATTGTGGTAACCAAGGACATTATGCAAGCAATTGTCCAGAAAAGATGAAGTACAAGAGAAGCAAGCCTATGAAGGATCTCAGCCTTGTCACATGTTTCAACTGTGGAGACAAAGGACACTATGAAGATGTCTGCCCAGAGAAGTTTCATCAAGATCCCAAGCAAGCCAGGATGTAATCTAGTTGAAAACTTTTTAAGGGTGGTAGTACCCTAGCTGTTTTGAATCCAACTTGTAACCCCTAGCCTTCCCAAATCTCGGGACGAGATTTCTTTTAAGGGTGGTATCCTGTCACATCCCAAAATTTTCCAAATTTTGAAATGTGAAAAATAAATAAACAAAATAAATAATTATTGAAATTTAGGGTGAAAATAAACTTTTTATTTCTAAATGGAAACATCAAGAACCCATATTGAACAAACTTTGAATAAAATGGAATCCAACAAATTTCAATCAAGTGAAATGTATTCATCAAAGAATGAATCTTGAAATTTAAACACTTGGAAAAGTTAAAACAAAACTCTAAAACTCTGATGGAAGAAAATCATTTACAAGATATCTCAAATACTATGGATTTGATCCATGTAAAAATTGGTCAACAAACATTTATAGATGATCAAGAATGACAAATAAAAATAATATAAAACCATAGAAATTGGTATCACTTAATTTGGAACCATAGATAAAAACTTATGAATTTGATAAGATGAAAGGAAATAAATTTCTAAAGTTAATAAAGCTCCTATCTAAAATCCATACCAAATGGTCAGCAAATAATCCTAAGGAGATTTAAAAGGATAAACAAATATTAAATAAAATTATACAAATTGGAATCACCAATTTTGGATTTAAATCAAAAGATATGGATTTTATAAGATAAAGAAAGAAAGAAAGAAATAAGGAATATTTAAAAGCCAAATTAAATCTTGGCCAAGTCCATAAACAAAATAAAAGTTATTAAATAATAAATAAAAGAATTATTTAATTAAAACTATATGGGCTTTGAACCATAATCAACTTTATTTAAAATAATATTTGCCTAAATATTAAATCCAAAGGAAATTGTTTAAAAGACAATTTAAATTAAATCCATAAGCAAATGAAATAAAGGAATCATTTAAATAAAATTTACATGGAATTAAAGTCATAATTGTATTGATTTAAATAAAGGCATTTTCTCATTTAAATGATTAATAAACAATATTAAAATATTTTAAATAATTCCAAGTGAATTATTTGACACCCTGATAAATAAATAAAAACTGCTGAAAAGGTTTGGTGAAAAATTGGAATTCAAATAAGGGTTTGAAAATATAATTAAATCTTATTTAATAAATGAAAGTGCCCACTTTAAATAAAATATCAACCATAAATAAATAAAGGAAGTATTCCTAAAAAGGGCTTTAAATACATGTTTAAAACATGTTAAAAACTTACTGAAAAGTTTGGAAGGTTATGAATTCAAATGTTTGTTTGATTTGTTTGAAAAAAATCAAAATAGAAAAAGAAAACAGAAAAATAAAATAGAACAAAAAAAGGGGAAAGAAACCAGCCCAGCTAACCTAGCCCATCCCTCCACCCTGCAGGAAAACGTTTCACACTCTCAAACTCACCTAGCTAGTCACTGAGCTGCGGACCCCATGCTTCCTCTCTCCCTAACACTGACGAAGCGACCCCACTTGCTAGTCTTCGTTTACACCGCCCGCGACTGCTTCCTACTTCTCCCTATCGTTCTCTGTCAATTGATCCTCAAATAAATTCGTGTAAATGCAGCGTTGATTCCGCCCAGTGATCATGCCCTATTAATCGCCTCCTTCCCCTCTCCATTTCCCCCCAGACGCCACCCACCCTCTGTGTAACATCCCAGCATTAGAGCTTAGAAATAAGCTAAACACAGATGTGTGCATGCATAGAAAATCTGAATAATTTTCGCCCTTTTGAACAAAACTTGTCAAAGTGATTGAAGCTTCTCTTAACTTGATGGAATTGAAGTAGATCATCAAGTTGAATGCGATAAGTTTCAATATGACCTTTGCTAAAACCTTATTTTGGGTAAACCTGATTTGATCTAAGGGTAGATCAAATGGAATAAAATTAAACCCTAATACATTACTTAATGATTTAAATTTGATCCTTAGGTGATCATATCATAGTATTCGTTATAATCACTCATGAATACTAAATTATAAATATAACACAAATAATAAGAATGTAACAACTATATATTAATCTCATCTACTTATACCATGAGTATCATGGAAATACCTAACCTTAACTCTCTAGTGAGATTGAGTAGGAAAGAAACCAAATTTAAGATCATTCACCATATATCTTTCTTTCCATATCAATCCTTATCATCTTTATTGAATCATATTCCTATATTTGTTGCTCATCAATATTGAGTAATCAACTATTCATTCACCAATTCTTAACCTATCAATTCTTGACCTATCAACTTTTGTCCTTATTATAGTATTCACTTAAGGTTTATAAAGAAAGAAGTAAGAAGAGGTAAATGGTAATGCTAGTGTTAGATATCATCTATAGGATGGGAGTGATTGAAGGAATCAAATCAATATGGCAACAAAGAAGATTACAAGGATGAAGTCTGAAGATAGTTATCAGGAGTAGTCCTATTGGATCAAGTAGGTATAATCAATGAATCATATCTCCTAATCCAATAGAGCTAGATAGAAGATAATTTCAATACAACTGTAGTGTTGTATTGATGAAGCCTTGATTAGCCAATTGGAAACCTAAACCCTAAAGGATTCTAATGATCATGCCTTATTCACCAATATTGAATGCTTGTACCATGTATAAGTGACAATAGTAGATAAAACATGATTGAACCATAGTATAGATATATTATCCTAGATTAGTCATTACAAGCGACATTAATACAATGTTAGAGATTGGAGTCAAGTAGAGACAAGATAGTATGATTAAAATGATATTGGAGCAACATTGGATTAAAGAAGTAGTATTTTCCTCTTGGGAAATACTAAACACTTAAGGAGAATAGAATTTGATATATACATCTGTTGAAGTGATATTAGAGGAGGATGATTAAGAAAGAATATGAGAAGATTATTAAAGATTTAGTGTTAAGCTCATTTACAAGTGGATTTAGAAGAATAAAAGTTGGATAAGAATGTTCTGTAGAGAAAAGTTCATCATGTTAGCACATGATGATGGACAAAGAGAAGTAATATATCTAGGAAAGGAATTCCTTAATCAGAAGTCCAAAATTATGAAGTATGGAATATAGGAATCCTTGTTAAACACTAAATCCTAAATCTAAGACCAAACCTAGTACTCACTTACTGTGGTTGATCTATCATCTTGTTTCCACAATGCTTTATAGAAATATGTTTCCATAGAAAATCAATTAAGCACATCTTTATCATTTCTAATTATCATCATCATATGTGCTTAGGAGTTATCTTTATCAAATCCTTTTCATGAGACATTCCAGATAATATCATTTTGTTCTCAAATATAAAGACAATGTGCTTAACCCTTAATCTTTATTCACATCAACAAAAGCATATAAATGTATTAAGAATCCTAAAACCCTAGGGTAGGAATTTCTAATTTCAAACCTTATTAATACTTAGAACCTTATGTATCAAATACTTATGAAGGATCACTAAACATAAAAGTGGTCTTAATATTATGTATTAATAAGAATAAAATCTCATTAGTTAGTAGTAATACATTCTATAATAAGTTTATGAATTTATGCCTAATTAAATACATATTAAAGGCTCACAAATAATAATAAAAAAAGGTATCTATATAAAGAAAATAAAGAAACCCTAAACAATATTTAATAAAAAATCACAAATTGATTCTTAATAACTTCATTGTTACTGCAATTATTCAGAAAATAAGTTCCATAAAGAAATTTAAATCAAATGTATAATATTCAAAGTTAAAATCAAAACAGAAATTGGAAAAGAAATAGAACCAGGAAAAAATAGAAGAATACAGATCTGGCCCACAGTCCAGTACCAGACCTGCTAATTGACGCTCACGTGTAGCAGCAGAAACAATTCGCTTGGTTTGCAGCAGCCCATCAACAACACATCTTGGCCCGAGATCACATACCGTTTCGTTCTCTCTCTAGCAAGTGGGTCCCACGCGGGAGAAGACCATCGTCTTCGTCCTCCTCTGGCCGACCGACACACCGCCGGCGGGACATGTTGCCGCCGTCATTGTGGACTATCTCGGACGCGAGGAATACCCCTTAGCTTCGCCCTATTCGCCTGGAGTCCGTATCCACCTGTCCCATCAAGATTCGTGCTCGAATCAAGCACCCAACCACAGCCAGGCCTCGACCGTCATCGCCGTCGTGCCGACGTGTCCAGGTCTGTCGATCCATATAAAGCTGCCGCCTGGGACCTCCTCGAGCTTCTACTCAATCCTCATCTTCAAATCATCCTCTCTCTCGCTCACTATCTCTCGTTTCAAACCCGACACCATCGCCGGCGATCTTCGGCTGGGCGTCGAGGAGGTGCTCCTCGAAGCATGTGGTATGGATGGGGAGGAAAGTTGTGCTCCGTAGATCTTCTGGGTGAAGTAAAACATCAAGTGGCGCTCTGTGGAGGGAGAATTTCATCATTCCCTTTCCTCGGTCTTCGCCAGAATTCTTGACGAAGAACTCCTCTCCGACCATGCCGGTCGTTGTCGACCACTTCATCAGTCTCAGGGTACGCATACGCACCTCTTGCCTCATTATAGGTTCCTAATTCCACCTCTGGCTCGAGTTTGAGTTGTCACCAGCGAGCGCCGCCGTGGATGCTCGTTAGAACCATTGTTCTGACGATCAATAGCTAGCGTTAGTAAGATTGATCGATTCGCCTCGTCGCCCTCTTTCCAGCACACTCAACATCAGGTGCTGGGGCGCCGTAGATCGCCGTCGGTGACCATTTCCCGGCGGTGGCGTTTGTGTGTACGTCATCGTGACGAGGAGTGGACCCGGACAGCCATTTGACCTGGTTTTTTCCTGTGTGGCGTGTGACGTGGTTCCTGGCCCACCCGTCATAGGCTGTGGGTAGAGATTGGGTCAGTGACAAATAAATTCACCAATCTAATTGATGATGTGGCATGCGGCCCACTGGTCAATGGCTTGGGTACGATTAGGCTAGGTATAAAAAGTTCTGTGTATGTTTAGTAAATTGGTAAAAGAATATTAATGCAAATATAAATATTTCTTGAAATATAATAAAGGAATTAAAACTTGTTTAATTAATAACTTTTGTTTTATAAATCAGAAAAATACATATAATATATGAAAATGTTTAGAAAAATAAAATCTACAACTTAAAACTATTATCAAATATTATTATGATGATTATTTAAATAAATATTATTTAATAAATACTTTACAAAGTTTTAAAACTTTCATAATTAATATTTTAATAATGGTAAATGTTAAAAATCTAAATAAAATACCAAAAATCTTAGAAAAATAAGAACTAGAGTTTAAAACTATAATTATACATTATTAATCCTCTTAATTAAATATTTATTATTTATTAAGTATTTATATAATAATAAATCTTATTAAAATCATATCTTATTATTCATAAATCACAAAAATAAATATAATATACCAAAATGACCACAAAAATAATTCCTACATGTTAAAAATGCGATATTCCACTTTTTAGGTAAATAAAAAGTTAAACACTTTTATAACTTGAATTTAAACCTATTTCCTTAATTAATAATACATATAAAGGTAAATAAAATTTGTTAATATTCATAAAATTTCCAATTTAGATGTAATAAATAGTATTAGCCTTAAATACTAATTTTATGAAGTCAAAATGGTTTAACACATTTTAAATATAATTTTATTAAGTTATCCTTCAAGCATAAATGCAGATTCTTTTATAAAAGGATTCTTATCTAATATTAAATCTCTAAGAATAATTATAATAAGATAAAACCCATTCTTTATATTAATCACAAGTTTATAAACAAATTCAAACACTATAGTGAGTTCATAAATATCAAATAATATTGTACTTATTCATAAACCTTAACCACACACTTATAGGAAGATAAATTCCTTTATACAAATACAATGTAAAGAAACCACTACTCAAATAAAAGTAATACCATTCTTAAGTAACTCTAAGGACACAATATAAAGTGAACAAGGCACAAGTATCCTAAGTAATACAACCTAAGTCTATCTACATCCTTAAGGTTACCTCTAGTTTGCAAAGCTTTAATTATAATACTAAAAACTTTATTATATACTTTATAGTTAACTTTGGTCTGTTACAATTAAGTTATAAAGCATCCTAATACCAAACCAACTCAATTAAAAAAAACCAAGATAGATAAGTCTCAAATACTAATGCTGTCATTATTCAAATAGAGTAATTCTTTCTTACTTACAAACTATAACTAGAAAGAACACCTCATAAATGCTTTTATTTAGTTGAGTAATATTTTCTTCAAAAGTTATTCATTTTTGCCACTTCCATCAACATATGACAATTAATAGTAAACCCCTTACTTTATACTTTCTAGTATCATAAGATTGTTACTACTTAAATTCCTTATAAATGGCATTACTTGTAAAGTAAAACTTGAAGGTAAACAATTAAGACGTAAGCAACCTTGAGTAGCAATCCATACTATGTATTTTACTGTTGTATAAATACATGATGTATTCCACACACTCACAAGCCTTAATAAGAAGCACATGTGTGAGACCTAATCTAAAAGGGCAACACATTCCAAGGAAACCAATTCCAGAATCCAAACCCTAGACCAATGTTATTCTCGGGATTCGCGTTTCTCAACTTGCATTACATTACATATGCATAAAAGCATCTTGCTTCTTTAAACATTAGTCCTTACCGGACCAATGATGCATATTTCCGCCATTGGATATTATATTGTCTTGAAGACCGTGAGTGCATAATCTTGCAATCACAAAAGGCAAGTTCACAATTGCTCATGTCCTTTGATTATTTTCTGTAAAGTATTTTACAAATCCAGTATTGTCATCACCTGCATTTGAAAAAGGTCAGAAAACACTATTTTCATAATAATGTGATTATAGGTTATTTACCATGAGATAATAACCTACTATGAGAGTTCCGGTGGTAAAGGAACATATTACCTAGGACTTAACAACCAATGTCGCCAGTGATTCTTGCGCCGTATATTACGCGTTGACCATGAGATTTGGAATGGGACGAAGAAGTCAGCTGTATCTTTTCCCTCTCGCATGGAGCTGGATATGCGGGTCGTGGTTGTTATCACTCGTAGCATGCATATTATTTATGGTAATTCGTAGAGGATATGCAGCATATGGGTGGGAGCCCTCAACGTCCCACGATAGTTCCGTTATCTGAACGGTCTGTACTGCCATTGCCGTAATTCAATAGGTGGGCTGGCATACACCAAGGAGACATGCGGGGTCGTGGAGAAGGCAGTGATTGTCTTGGATATTAGTCTGGGCCTCACACCAAGGAAGTGTGAACGAACCTGCAATTCGGATGTGCAACAAAGCTAAGATTTCTCATGGGTAAAGTGACGCACCTCTGTAGAGTGTAAGAACTGTAACTTGTTACTCCCTGTTCCGGGAAGGAACTGCGAACGCGGCGGGAAAGGAACCCCATGAAGGTTCTAGTAAACCCGTGAAGGCTGACGGACATAGATTTTCATAATAAAAGCAACCTTTGAAGAAATGTTTATGAAAACTTGCATTGGCTACGACCTATGGTCTGTGGCTATAGCTATAGTGCATCAAACACTCCTTTTCTAGTGGACTTGCTGAGTACGCTCGTACTCAAAGTATCTTCTTAACCCTTGCTAGGTTCTAAAGCCAGTACAGACGACGTCTACATCAAGTTATGCTCTAAGAATCATCATCAAAAGCTAACGCTCTTTAATGAAGTCAAGAAAGTCAACATATACATCAACTCAAGTGAAGACGAAGTTGCTGATTAGATAAGAATAGAATTTCTAACCATAGAACCTACTTCTGTAGAGTATTGCAATAGCAGCAATGCAAGCCTAGTAGTTCAGCTACTAGTTTTATAAGTATGGTAGCTATGAGTTATTTATTCTTGAATCTTCTTCATAAGAAGTTTATTTCTCTCTTTAACCTAGAGTGTTCTCTGGATCTTGTGTAAAGAGTTGAGTTATAACCTATAGTCATGTCTTGGACCTGCTATGTTTCTGTTGTACTACTCTGAGGGATATAATACTAGTGAACGGTGTTTCATTTGTGTTATTTTAACGACTATAGTGTACTACATCATGAAGTGGTATGCTGGGTCACCGTAGTTGGTATCAGAGCATATGCTTTGACCTTAGGATTAAAACCCTTTTAGGAAGATCTGTAGGTTGGATAGTGACTATAGGAGCCATCTTATCTAAACCAAATATTCTTATGACTTGTGATGATTATCCACTTGAGGATAAACCTTGTCACACCTAAGTCATATGTTTAAGTCATTCTTACTTAGGAGTAATTATTTATATTTTCTCAAATATAGTGCTCTTTAGTGTCTTCTGAGGGAGACAAAAAACACCAAGATACTATAGGAAAGGGTAAGACATCAATTGAAGTAGTCTTAATGGTGTAGCTTAATCTTAGAATTTAAGTAAGACAGTAAAATCCTAGTGTCAGTTGATAACCAAAGAACATATGATGAATATCATTAAGATAAATGTTGATGTAATAAGTAGTAATCATGTGGGATTCACGTGAGAATTCTACGTGATGAAGTAAAATTATGGTAAGACTTAATGATAGTGTAATGAGAAACAGAGTTATCATAGTTAGATTAGCTCTTGAAACAGGTAAATGGGTAAAATATAACAGGGTCATGGTGAGATTAGCTCCGAAACCATGATATAAGTATAAATATAACAAAAATTAGTAAATTATCTTGGAGTAGAAGTATGAAAATTACATGGTGGAACTATGAAAGAAGTCATTGGTGCTAGAAATTTCTAATAATCCTTGGTTTAAGTTAGCAAATTGAATCTGATTAGTCATTTGGAGTAATCATGTGAGGTTATTTGGCTAATAAAGAAAGGTTGAATATAGTTAATCATTCCAAAGGTGAGACCAAAGGTTAGTCAAAACTAAATTTGAGACCACTTTGTCTAAAGATTATCCTGTTTCACTTGAGAAATTTGGGTAAATATTGAGATAAAGAATAGTTTGAATCTATGTGCTAAGTATCACAACGTAAACCTATATGAGGAGGTGTCATATACTACACAGCTAAGCCTAAATTCTAGAGATATTATACTCAACTACTATATTCTGGGCCTAGAATATTGTGTGTTATATGTACCACATTTGAATTTATTTGTTTTTCTTGGATCTTCTTGATTAACTAGATCTGTACATGAAGTTTGACTTGGTGTGCAAATGCATGTTGCAACATCCAGTTATTACTTGATGTTATAAACCTACATAGGAATGGGAATTCGTGTAAGGGAGTGATGAGTTCCAAAGACCAAGATGAAGACTTGCATAAAGAATGAAGCAAGTATGAGGAGTATCAAATCCAATTTGGAGGATGAATCAAGCTCAAATCATTGTTAGTCCATATAAGAAGAAAGGTTAATGTATGGCATAGATGGAGCAACAATAAGGAATGAACTTAAGGTTCAATCAAAGTAGGTAATGTTGCTAAGTAGCAATGGAGTAGTAGTACCAAGTTCATGGAAGCATCATGAATTAATGCAAATACGATGTTTTGGAAACCAAAATGGTATTCAAGCTCTGACAATTCAGAGAGAATGCTAGAAGTATGTCAGAAATCGTAGGGCAATAATTATACCCTAAGATTATCCGCAGCTGGCATTTGATCCATAGCTAGTATGTGATCCATAGTTGGTATCTTGACCATAGCCAGTGTTGGTTAACATAGTTAACCAGATCATCTTAAAAGTTGCATAAAGAGCATAAAATTTGGCCTAAGCTAAGTAAGACCTAAAGGAGTATAAAATTTTTGAAAGCGACCGTCTTTTGAGACTCTTCGTGAAGTCAGGTGCATCAAAGAAAAAATATTAAGTAAGTAAGACAAATAATGCTAAAAGATTCACTTCGGAGATCCACAATTGTGTGGATACACCATACAATCTTTCATCGAGCTCTAACTAGGTAGAGTATAAGGTGGATAGAGACCAATATTCTGCTTATAAAGCCAATAAAGACTAAATAGGCAGTTTGAAGACTATTAGTAAACCCTAAGGGGGAGAGTAAATATTATAAATGAAAGTTGAAGAAGTGCTATAGGTGATAATGAAAGAGTATCTAAAGATTAATAAGGTAAACGCTTGAAGGTGATATAAGATTAAGCCTAACAGACTAATTATAAAGAAAACAACTCTTAACTAATCCTTAAGAGTGAATAAGCACATCCAATTGGACAAGTATAGAGGAACAAGAAATTCCAATGGGTATGGACTAAATGTGTTCAAATCCAATTTTTGGAAGGACTACCAGTACATCTCATACAATGACAAATCAAAGACTAGTCTTTTGACCACACTATTTAAAAATAAATTTAAAACCCTGTTCTAGTGAGACTTCCCAGACCTTCTATAATTTAGCAAGGAAGTTCGATGATCAAGTAAATAAGGTGGATTAGGATACTTAATCAGGGAAATCAACTAAAGCAGAAACCTCAATTTAAGGATTTTACAAGGACATATCCCTAAGGGAGTAAAGTAAAAGAAACTTTGGAGTGTTGGAGACAACAAGTTGAAGATTGTCAAGTATGATGATGATTTAAGGAAAAGATTTGGATATGGGTTATTACAATTATTCCCATTAAGGTTCACATGGAGTTGAGAAATATCGTAATCTTTTCAAGACAATTCCTCATTCTGAACCGAAAAAGTGTGCGAACTTCGAGGACATAGCTTTTCAGAATAAAAGCAACCTTTGAAGAAATGTTTATGAAGACTTGCATTGCCTACGACCTATGGTCTGTGGCTATAGCTATAGGCATCAAACACTCTTTTTCTACTGGACTTGCTGAGTACGCTCGTACTCAAAGTATCTTCTTAACCCTTGCTAGGTTCTAAAGCCAGTACAGACGACGTCTACATCAAGTTATGCTCCAGGAATCATCATCAAAAGCTAACGCTCTTTAATGAAGTCAAGAAAGTCAACATATACATCAAATCAAGGGAAGACGAAGTTGCTGATTAGATAAGAATAGAATTTCTAACCATAGAACCTACTTCTGTAGAGTATTGCAATAGCAGCAATGCAAGCCTAGTAGTTCAGCTACTAGTTTTATAAGTATGGTAGCTATGAGTTATTTATTCTTGATTCTTATTCATAAGAAGTTTCTTTCTCTCTCTTTAACCTAGAGTGTTCTCTGGATCTTGTGTAAAGAGTTGAGTTGTAACCTATAGTCATGTCTTGGACCTACTATGTTTCTGTTGTACTACTCTGAGGGATGTAGTACTAGTGAACGGTGTTTCATTGGTGTTATGTCAACGAATATAGTGTACTACATCATGCAGTGGTATGCTGGGTCACCGCAATCTGCCTCCAGGCCGCTCTGATTTTGCTTGAAGACCAACACTGCCCCGGCAAAGCTTTTCTCCAATTCTGGCAAGACACCATCGCCCCTTGCCTCCCAGATCCGATGAGCGCACTCCCCATCACCCCCTGAACCTCCCAGTATCCTTGGATTGCCCGCGCTTGACCCACAACATCGGCAACGACCAAGACATGACGTTGACATGCACTGCCTCGACTCTGGCGAGTTCCCCCGGTGAGTACTGACCGCACCTCTCCCTCTTGTGGGAACTCTCATGCTCGCCTCACTCTTGCGAACTTAACGGAGTCTTCCACATGTCTTAGGGCGTCCTCCATCCTCGCCTTCAACAACGACAGCAAGCGCCAGACATCGACGACAACTACGGCGAGGAATCGCCGGTGACCTCGAGCGCCCCTCGGCCAAAGGTGGATAAGTTGAGCATTAGCACGAACCAGCGAACCCGGTGAGCTTATTACCCATTCCCCTTGCCTCCTGTAATAGCCTGACCACCACCGTCTGACTGCGCCGCCGCCAGCGCCGCCAATCTATGGTTGGTGTGCATTGAACCGTTAGATCCTGATCGCATGGCTGCGATAGATTCATTAAACGAAGGGGTAAAGATTGATCTGTGTCGTATGATGTTAAGTAGATCCTGCGATCCACATTGCCTAATGTGAACGAAACGGTATGGACCAATCAGAACACAACACGTGGCTCAGGATTTGTTTTAAAAACAGAATTGAAACTATTAGATGTTAGAATTTGTAAAATTCATAACTTTTGATCCACATGTCCAAATTTTGCAAATTTTATATCAATGGAATCAGCAAAACAAATACTTTCCAACCATGAACTTTGTTTAGTGAATTGCTTTTGGAAAATTGGTTGTTTTTGCAGAAACTTGTATAGGCATATTTTGTGTATAAAATTTATTCTAGAAATGTTTTTAGGATAAAATCTTTGGAAAATGGTTTTTTTTTAACCCACTCACCATAGAAACCATCTTGTGGATTTAAAAACATATTTTGTGAAGCCAAAGAATAAATCTTTGAGTTAAAGCATTTCTAGTTAAATAAAAATGTTGTTTATGTTTTAAAAAAGCTTTTTGAGTAAAAACTTTTGAAAATGGTTGGAATTAAACTCTCTGACCCTAAACACCAAGTTTTATGATTTAAAAATATATTTGGTGAACTCTAAAAAAATTATTACTTTGTTTAAGGCATTTCTAATGAAATAAAATGTGGATTGAATTAAAAATGGTTTATAGGTAAAACCTTTTGCAAATGGTTTTAGTAATAAACACTTGACCATAAAACACTAACATTTGTGTTTAAAAATATATTTGACAAACACTAGAAATTATTACTTTGATTTAAAGAATTTCTAACAAAACAAAAATGATTTAAAGTGGCCATTTTCACTAACTTAATATCAAATGATTTTGCCACCTTTATAGGTGTTTTATAATGTTTATACCCTATTAGAAACCACTTTTCCAAATAAAACAATCTTTGGCATGCTTGCATGCATTGCTTTGTTTTTATTATTCTATGTGATGAATTGCTTGAATGGTAGATTGAATTTGTGCCTTGATTAAATTGTAGTGAAATTTGAAGAGTGTGACTATTGCAACATCAAGGAGTGAACTTATATTCTCTAGCAAAAAGGCAAGTGGTGCTTCATACTTTTGTCCCATTATTTTCACTATTCATTAATGATATTTCTAAGTAGGACTTGCATGGAAATTTCTAAGTGTTAACTATGTCATGGGAAATCCTAGTTGATGAAACCTTAGTAGAATTTTCCCTAAGTTAAGATTCCTACTACTATCAAGCTTAGCCTAGCTAGTAGAAAACAAGGGTATATTATATTCATGCTATGGAATATTTCTAAGTCAAGGACTTGTGTTTTGTTTAATAAAACAACTAAGTGAATGAATCACCTGGGTGTAATGGTATTGCTTGGAAGGATTTTTGTTGAGTGGTTACACAAGGACAGGAGACTGGTGAACCTTGTGTATCTCACTTGTGGAATGCCACCCAGGAACAAAGAGATTTGAGATGTCAAATGTTGAGAAGCTTCAAGTGCAGCCACTTGGCATTATGGGCTCTGCCTGGATCATATAGGTTGCAATAACTCATCCAAATGGATAGTTGGTGGTAGGGGATGATAGGTTGGAACGCGTCTATTCTGGTCTAAGGGAAGGTTTCTGAAAGATCTTGTCTCGATGCATGTCGAGTCTTGTGGGAAAAGTGCACCACTTCTGCAGAAGTTAAAATCTAATTACTTAGCCGTGTCCCCGGCAATGGACAATTTGAGCATAAAGACATGGAAGCTATCAAGAATCTCCTCATCCCAATTTCTAAGTTAAAAACTTGTGGATTTACAAGGGTTGAAGGATCACCAATTTCTATTGGGAGATGCCTTGGGTGATTTTTGACAAGCAAAAGCTTAGTGTTTTCAAATGATAAGGAAAATCTATTTTGAGCAAAGAAAGCCTAAGCTACACTTAGCCAAATGCATATAGATGATAGATACCACTACTATACCATAGTATCACTTGCCAATACAATTCAAATGTATTGACCCTTGTGGCTTTAACTTATTATGTTGCAGGTTTGTTTGATGTTAGTGAAGTGTGTTGATTAGGATTACAAGTCTACAACCAACATGATTGCCTGTGGCACTTTTAAGATGAAGGACTCCATGCTTTAGTTATTTCTGCTGCATTGTAATGAAATAGCCAAATGAGCTATGTAATATGTAATGAATTATTTTATTCCTGGTTATAAACTTGTATTATGACCTTTTTTTCTTGATATTACATCTTAACTCTAGATGCTAGCTATTGATCCAGGGACTAGCATTGTAAACCCAGGGATCTCTACCTTATTAAAGGTTGGGACCTCTACAAGTAGGAAGGAGACCAATTCAAGACCACTCAACACATATCTTTCTTTCCACACTAATCCTTATCATCTCTATTGAACCTTATCCTAATATCTGTTGTACATAATTGTTGAGTAATCAACTATTGATCTATCAAGTCTTAGCCTATCAATTCTTGATCTATCAACTCTTGTCTTTACCATAGCAATCACTATAAAGCCCTTAGAGAAAGAAGTAAGAAGAGGCAAGTGGTAATGATAGTTTTAGATATCATCTATAGGATGGGAGTGTTTGAAGAGAAGTAAACCAATGTGATAATTAATGGAGTTAACTCACTCCTAAGTGGATGGAAGAGTTATTTTAAATAAATATATATGTGGTAACAATGTGGATCATAAGGATGAATTTTGAAGATAGTTACCAAGGAGTAATCATATTGGATCAAGTAGGCATAGTCAATGAATAATATTTCCGAGTCAAATAGAGATATTAAGAAGATAATTATAATACACATGTAATGTGGTATTGATGAAAGACTTGATTATCCAACTGGAAACCTAAGCCATAAATGATCAAAGGATTATAAAGATCATGCTTAAGTCACTAAGAGTGAATGATTATATGATGCAAAAGTGACATTGGTAGATAGAATATGATTAAACCCTAGTATAGATATGTTATCATAGGTGAATCATGACAAGTCAAGATGATATAATTATGAAGTTAGAATATAAGATACTAGAGATAAGTAGAGATAATATAGTATGACTAAGCTGATGCTATAGAAACATTGAGTTATAGAAGTAGTTTATTCCTCTTAGGAAATACTAAAAACTTGAGGTGAAGTAGGATTTGAATATACATCTATTAGAGTAATATTAGTGATGGATGATCAAGGAAGAGTATGAATGGAGTTAGAAGTAACTACTAAATGGATTAGAGGTTATCATTAGTGGAGTAGTTGATATAACCAAGTATAGATATAAGAAGATTATGAAAAGATTCAGTGGCAAGCTTCTGAGGTTTATAAGTGAGATTATAAATTAATTGTGAAGTAAGAGAGTAAACATTTAAGTGGACTTGGATTCATAATAAATATTCTAGAGATGAGAATTATCTCTATGAGGAGATCATATGAGCTTTAGCGTGAAGCTCATTGGATTTACAAATGGATTTAGGAGGAGAAATTATTAGTAAGGGTTTAAGTATTAAAGATCATCGTGTTAATACATGAAGATGGATATGAAGTAGTACTATATCTAGGAAAGGAATTCCTTAAGTAGGAAATAAAAATTATGAAGTATGGAAGGCACTACACGATGGACCAAGCATGAAGGAACAAAAACTACCGGTATAAGCAACTTAGGGAGGCAACCAGCCTGCCGATACAAGTATTTTGCCGACATATGTATCTGCCCCCTATAATCCTAATGGCAAATATCTTTGTCGGCAGTTGATTCTTTAGCGGCAGTTATTCTGCCCAAGGTCATTTCTTTGTAGGCACATAACCTGCGCGGCAGCTAGATTGCCAAGACACTTCTATCGGCAGTTAGCATGCCAATGTGTTTGTACCAGCAGTTGGATTGCTTCAATTTCTATACCAGCAGTTGGTATGATGTTATTTTTCCTACCGGCAGTCAAATTGCCACAATTTCTACCAGCAGGCCACAATAATCGATCCACCAGTATACTACATGGCATTTCAAGCCTAGCAAGTGTGCCTTCTAAAGCCCACTGCCAAAATAAAAATCATATTCACAATATACACCAAGATCCATAGATAGATTGATTTAATACATTTCATTCAACTAAAAAAGTGGATAATAAGATTGATTCAGAAAGAAAATCGCTCATTTACTCAACAAATAAAATTGACAAAGTCTGATCACATAGATCTATTAATTTTCATATTGTGATAATTCACTCAACATAGTTCACAGAAGTGCAAAGCGCATAATTATATCGAGTTCATCCAACAGTTCATACATATATGTCAGTTATATAGCTTCTGACTAATACAACATTCGGTCCAACAGTTTAGGTAGAAAGAAAAACGAGATCTCTGATCCAACCACCAATGTCATCGCAGCCTTGCACGGTGCACGGTGCAATCTTATCAGCACTCTTCTTACCTGAAGTAAATGAAATGTTGGAAGATCAATGAAAAGTGACAAGGCTATAATGGAGTCAGGATGAAATACAAAGGAGAACAAGCAAGCACAATCTGAATGCATGGGTGCTGGTGCGAGACGAAAGCTACGTATCATGATATTATCATGATCAAAAATATGCATCTATTGTATCTGGCCCCTGGCTGGCTGTTTTGCTCACTGAAAGTGCTGGTGCACAACTACTCAAGCCCACGACGAGGCCCCAGCTCTGCGGCATGTATTCAATGCATCTGTTGTAGCTATTTATGTATTTGACTTGCTTATTAGGTTCTGAGAAGATCTACAATGTTGAAAACTTTGAAATGCTGAAATGCAGGTACATGTGCATACTTGATAATTTACAGGATAATAAATAATGCCAAAATGATAAAAGAAAACATCTATAATATAAAGAGGTAGCTTCAGGTGGTAAAGTAAAGTAATTTTTTTATCAAAATGACAAAACTATGTTGCAAAATGACACGCTAAGTCAATACTACTGAAATGTTAATTCTATGCACATGTATAGTAGACATATAGATATGTATGTATGCATTTCAGTAGTTATCCTTCTGGCTGTATACATTACTACACATATGATATTCTATCATCACTTTACACATCTCCAAGATAAATTTATGTGACACATATAGATTTGTAGCCATAATTCAAAACAAACAGGTTGTACCAACAAAGCTCAAGCAACAAACATGGCTGACTAATAGCTCTCCTAGAAGTCACAGGAAAGAGAGGAATAAATTAAAATAGCACCTAATGATTTCTTTATGTAACTACTACTTCCTTCTGAAATGTTTCATGTTGCCTTTTGAGCATCTCAGCGTCCTTCTTCTGCAACGGTTGTGCTAGCTATGAGCTGAAGTACTCCATCAGATCTAACAACTAACATGATGCAGCTTTTACAAATCAATCAACAATGAATTAAGAAACAACCACTTGACCACCGGACAATAACTAATGGCCAGCGACTGATCTATACCTAGTGTCATTGCTCTCCTTTGACGAAAGCTGCAGCGCACAAAATCATAAGAAAATGGTAAGGGCCAAAGAAGAACAACAAAGGAATCAGGGAGGAAGCAGGGGACAGGGAGGAAATGCTTATATCACTTTTCTTAAACCCTAAATAGAAATCGAGAATCATAGAAACATAAATACCACACTTAAGAAAGTAGTGAACAACCAGCTCAAGAAGTGATCCATGCCTACTTTGAAAAAGAGAAAAAGGTTATGAAGAAATTGTAATGGAATTGGAATAAAGGAAATTCCAAACTTTAAAAGAACCTTAAAAATTTAAATCACTATATTATAAACCCCAGGGTTTAATACCTTGTAATATATTTACATAATTCCTTTATGAGGATAAATATGAATAAGATTCTATATACATCATTAACCATATGAAACCATTACCATTAAAATTATAAAGTGAAAACAAATCATTTTCATAAGTCTTTTGGATAATGAATAAAATATTGAACCCTAAGGAATAAATGTTGACATCAAATAAAATAGGTTTTCTACTTGATTAAAAATTACAAATAAACGTTACAAAATATAAGGAACACTTAGTCTCAAAGCTCACTTTAAGATTTCACAAACTTTATGAATGAATAAATAGTTTAGAAATCAAATTTAAGAGGAGATTAAATAAGAAAAGTGAAAATAGAAACTAGAATTAAAAAAGGAAAAGGAAAGAAGCAATCAGCATTGGCCCATGGCCCATTTCCTGTTCCTTTATTTGCCGCTCAGCGCTACACCTTTCCTCTCCACGCTCAATTCGTGTCGGCCTAGTAGCAGCCCAGCCCGGATACCCCTTCGTTATTTCACTAGCAAGCGGGACCACGCGAGAAGAGATCCATCGCCTTCGTATTCCTCGCATGGCCGACACGCCGCCAACGAGCCACGTCTCTGCCGTCATTCTAGACCGCCCGGACACGATTGACCGCCTCAGAGCCTCGTCCCAACTCATTTATTGTCCGACATGTGGATTAGCGCAGTGATTCGTGCCCACATCAAGCTTCGGTAGCACCACCGCATCTCGGCCATCGTCTCCACCATGCCGTCATCTCCGACCTAGCCTTACTATATAAAATACTGGATAAGTATCGCCCGAGCCTCAGCTACCTGCCTCTCTCCTCAATTTCCCCTAAAACTCTATATGTATCCTCACACCAATGAAGCTCCGTCATCAGAGGTTTCCGCATAGCCGGCGATGGAGAGCATTCCAAAGTTCGTGGAGTAGTCTAGGAGAGGAACCTCATCTCTGTGATCACATGGGTACAAGTAGGCATCAAGGGGAGGTTCGAGCCAGGAGAATTTCATGGTTTCACTTTGTCGGAGTTCGTCGGAATCCGTGATTTTGCGCTCATCTCTGGACGCCATCTTCGTCATGGACCAAACAACTATGCTCAGGGTACGCATCTGGCCATGTTATCGCTTCATAATTTCACCTCTAGCTCGAGTTCGTCGAGAGGCCGACGAGTACCTCCGTGGTAAAGCTCGTCGGAGTTGCCACCTTGGTCTACTACACCTATGTAGCAACTTGTTCAACTCACCGCATCAAGTCGCATCAAACGCACACCTCAGAATTGACCCGGGTGCCATGTTTTGGCGTCACCGCCGTGCTCTGCGATGTGCCATCAGACCCCTACGAGGTGACGTCGTCTTTGACCGGGTCCAAGGTTTCACTCAGTCCTTGCCCATGTGGCATATGACGTGGCCCCGGGCCCATTTGTTGACTGTGAGTAAAAACTAGTCGAGTAACAAAAGTATGAACTAATATGGGAATGCCATGTGGCATGGGACCCACCAGTCAGTGACCTTGGCTAGGTTAGGGTGCGGTGTAAAAATAATTTCTTATTTAGATTTATTATTAGAAAATGAATAAATAGAATAAAATCTATAACTTTTATTTTATTATCTAGAAATTTATGTATAATATATGAAAAAATTCAAAAAAATAAAATCTATAACTTAATTTTATTATCAAACATTATTATGTTCGCCATTTAAATAATTTATATTTATAAATATTTTATAAGTATTAATTCTTTAAAAAAATCATATTTTAATTTTGGTAAATGAGAAAATATAAATAATATACTATAATTCTTAGAAAAATAAAAAATACATTGTAAATTTATAAACATAAAATATTATACCACTTAAATAAATATTTATTATTTATTAAGTGTTTATAAAATAATAAATCTTATAAAAATCATATTTTAATATTTAAAAATCATAAAAATATTTATAATATACCAAAATGATCACAAAAATAATATGTATATGTTAAAAATATAATACTCCAGTTTTAAAGTAAATAAATATCTAATACTCTAATGACTTGAATGTAAAGCTATTTCCTTAATTGATAATTCCTATAAGGATAAATAAAAAATTGCTAATCTTTCTAAAATTGTCCCTTTGAAGTTTAAGAATAGTATTAGTCTAAAATATTGATAATATGAAGTTAAAGTAGTTCAAAACAGTTAAAATACAATTTTATTGAATTATCCCTTTGAAGTTTAAGAATACTATTAGTCTGAAATATTGATAATATGAAGTCAAAGTGGTTATAAGTGTATATTATTTTGTAAAAGGATTCTTATAAAATTAAAAAATCTTAAAAATTAATATCTTCAACGAAATAAAAAGTTTTACCATTGTTTCACTCGCAAATTTATAAAGGGATTTAAATCCAAAGATAATCTATAAGTAGTTAAGAAATGTTGTTTCCATTTTATGAATTGTAACCACCCATTATTACGAAGATAAATGATTCTCTTCAACTACAATGTTAATAAAACATGACCCAAATAAAAGTGCTACCAATCTTAAATTAACCTTAAAGAAACATCATGAAGTGAACAAATTATAATACCATTTAATGACCAAGATAGATAAGTCTCAACTATTAGTGTGGTCATTATTCAAATGAAGTAAATCTTTCTTCCTTAAGAACTATAGCTTCTAATATAACCTAAGAATGTTAACTTAAAGTTTAAATACTTTTGTTTAGTTATGTAAGATTTTCTTCAAAAGTTATTCTTTTAAGATACATTTTAAAGCAAAATATAAGCATTCCTATTAAGGCTATTTAGATACATTCCACACTTGAGTCTTCTATTATTGTGTGTACTTTATTATATTTACATGTTGTTTTACACACACGCCCATAAGCCTTAATAAGAAGCACAAGTGTGCAACTTAATCTAAAAGGACAACACATTCTAAAGAAACCATTTCCAGTTTCCAATCCCTAGATTAACGCTTGTTCCGGAGATTCGAGTTTATCAAATTGCATTACATTACTTATGCGTAAAAGAATCTTGCTTCTTTAAACATTAGTCCTTACCGAACCAATGATGTTGTTTTCATATATTGGATCTTATATTGTCTCGAAGATCGTGAGTGCATAATCTTGCAAACACAAAAGGCAAGTTCACACTTTCTCATGTCCTTTGATTATTTTCTGTAAAGTATTTTTCAAATCTAGTGTTTTCACCACCTGCATTTCAAAAAGGTCAGAAAACACTATTTTCATAATCATATGATTATAGGTTATTTACCATGAGGTAATAACCTGCTATGAAAGTTCCGGTGGTAAAGGAACATAATATATATGACTTAACAACCAATGTCGCCAGTGATTCTTACATCATTTATTACGCGTTTACCATGATATTTGGAATTCGTAACATCCCAAAAATATTAAACAAGATTATCAAGTTTCAATCACCTAAAATTAGGGTTAACAAAAACTTATGTTAATTCAAATCATATGAATGCATGTGTGTATGTGATGAATGTATGAATGCATGAATGGACTTGTTTGATTGTTGTGAATGTCTAGGATTGGTTCAAAGATGAAAACAACATCATCTAAATCATTTCCAAGAAGAATCAAAACAATATAAATTAAAAAACAAAAAAATAAGCAAATGGTCGTTTTTGCCAATCTTGCTAACTAGACCACTTTGATTGTTTCTAGTCCAAGATTTCAAACATAAAAAAATCCATTTCTTTTCACCCCTTGCTAGACCAAGTTAAAGTGAACCCAAGCCCACCTTGCAAACCCACAGAAACATTTGGCAACCTTATTCAAATGACATTTCAAAATTGAATCTATATCATATGGGAAGATCACCATTTCTCAAAACCCAACCAAACCAGTGCACCTTGACAAATCCAAGCAATCAGAGACTACCTAGTAGGTGACTAGTACACCCACCAAGTTTCATCCAAAAATTCAAATTTAAATCTCTTGCGGCCATTTAATCAAACACCTTCTGAACACAAATCAAATTAAACAACAAACACTATAGTGAGCAGTATTTGTGCCAAACTTGTTCCCTCACTAGCTCTCACTATACTACCAGTAGATCATCTAACTTGTTTAAGCAGCTCTAGCTCACTGTAAACTCGACCATGCCATCAATGGTCACCATGGCCGAGCACAATTGCGACCCCCAATGTCGACAGCATGCTACAAGCCTAACTAGCCTCGTCGGCTGTGTCTAGCCAGCAAGCCACCGTCCACCGCCACCCCCTGTACAGCCCTCAACCCCTGCCAGCCACTGGAACACCAGGAACACTCACGCCCAGTCTCTCTGCGACCATGCCGAGAGCGCGCCAGAGCGCCGCGCTCGACACACTATCACAGACCGCGCCCCTCCTTCGCCGCTCACGTACGTGATCACCACCGCCCCAGGAACATCCCAGAAAACCCTGTTCGACGTCGCACGACCCGTAGCCGCTGTGCACCATTAAAACTTTCGTCGGTGCCGCCTAGAGCGTCGAAGTGTTCTGACAAAACCGCACCGCCCCACGCCTCGCCATCAAGCCGTTGAGCTTCGCCAGGAGGCAGCGCACCGTCCCCTACCTTCGGCCATTCCATTAGCTCACTGTGAAGCCGATCCCGACGAGCTCAGCTCGCAACCTTCGGTTCCCTTGTCGCACCATAAATAGAGTCCTTCCCCGTTTGAATTCAGCACACCATTCCACTCCCCTCTCTCTCAGAACCACCCCACTTCTTACTCGGAGCAAGGCGAGCACCAGGTTGCCGGAATTTCGCCGGAGCTTGCCGCTGCTGGAGGAGAAGGGCGCCGCTGATTGGAGCCACTGAGGAGGAGCTGCCAGTAACAGGAGGATCACTGTCGTCGACTACGTCGTTCACCCCCATCGCCGACCATCACCGGAGCCCCGGTAAGCCGCCACTAACCCCCATTGGCCGCACTAGGGATCGTCCTCACCGTGTTCTGTTCAGACGTGGACAACGACCATCAGCCTTAGATCTTACATCTAATCCTACGGCCCTAGTCACCCCGTACCCCTTCGCCACTCTTTGGCTCACTAATGAGTGGGGACAACCACTTACCCCGCCCGCGCGCGATGTGCGCAGTGGGCCGGCCCAGTTAGCACTCACACGCGACCTAGTAGTTTAAATTTTGATTTTTCATTTTATTTGCAAACCTAGTTCTGTCTATAGATTCAAAAACCAATCTAGAGAGATTCACTAAACCAAATTGCATGAAACCAATTTTGTTTGAAAGGTATGGAAATTCTTAAGCCAAGCCCGTTGGATTCAAACCATTTGAAATTATAGATCACCTATAGTAAAAATAACAAGGTAGAGACTTTTATTCATTCAAACATTTTTCAAAATTCAACCATAAATGCTTTTGAGTTGATTCCAACTCTCAAACATCACATTTGACAATACCTTTCTGAATATATAAAAATATCTATGTTTACTTTCCGAAATAATGAACAAGTAATAAAAGAATGCCCCATAGGCATTTCTAGTCACTTTCATTAATTAAAATAAAAAGGTTAAACATTAATAAATTGTGACACCACTTTAAATCACATTCCCAAGTACTGAAATATGTGGTGATTACTAATGACTCCTTGATGGCGCCAGAAAACTTGATGGCTGATGTGGAGTCTTGTTGGGAACCCTAAGAGCAAGGTGTGAAGAGTACAGCAGCAAGTCTTCCCTCAGTTGAGACCGAGGTTATCGAACCAGTAGGAGGAAGGAAACGTCACACAGGTATTGCAAGCAACATGGAGACCTGCACAACACAAACTCAAGACTTTGACCCAACGAATCAGTGAGGTTGTCAAGCTCACCGGTTTGCTGTAACAAAGGTTTAAACGTATGGTGTGGAAGGTAATGGTTTGCAGAAAGTAAACAGGTAACAGTGGAAGATGTATCAATGGTAAAGATTGGACCAGGGTCCATAGTTCACTAGAGGTGATCACCTTAGATAAACAACATGGCATGAAGGGTAAACAAATTACAGCGGGGCAATTGACATGAACTGAGGAAGGAATAACAATGCAATTACTATCCAGAAAGATCCTATGAAGTTGATTGGGCAATACAACAATATACATAAACCGTAATCCAACTGCATCTATGACTAGAAGTCCACCTTCAGGTTATCATCCGAACCCCCTCTAGTATTAAGTTACAAGCAACAGACAACTGCTTTAAGCAAAGTGTGTAAGGTAAAAAGTCCACATGTTCCATGAACAAGAGACCGTTGTTTTCTCCCTAGTAGCAATAATACATCTACAACCGAAGAGATTTCTGTCACTTCCCTTGGAAACTAGAGGCATGAACCCACTATCGAGCATAAATACTCCCTCTTGGAGTCACTGGCAACTACTTGGCCAAGATAACCACTAGCAACGGAGAGCATGCAAGATCACAAACAACACAGACATGATAGAATCATAAAGATAGAACCATTAATCAAACCAACATAATAATCTCAATATCCATCGGATCCCCACAAACACAACATGCATGATTACAAATAGATTAGATCTTAATCATGAACGGAGCTCACAAGATCTATACATGAAAGCACAAAGGAGGAGATACTACCATCTAGCTACTACATGGACCCATAGTCCAAGGTGGAACTACTCACAAATCATATCGGACAGAAGGCCTCCGGGATGATCTCCCCTCTGGCAGGGTGTCAGGAAGAACTTCAGATCCCCCCGAACTAGGGACGATGGTGGCGGCGGCTAAAGATGGTTTCGTGGATTTCTGATCGGGTGCCGAGAGTTTCTGCATCGGGGGATTCTCATAGGCGAAGGGGCGAGTCCGAGAGGCGGCCAGGGTCGCCAAACCCTACCTAGGGGCGGGTCCACCTGACCCCGCACCTGGGGTGGGTCTGGCCCCCCTGGCCAGCCCCTCCGGCTCTCCTCTGGACTTCTTGTTCCCCACGGAAAGTAATTGACTTTGATGTTTGTCCCGTCCAATTCCGAGAATATTTCTTTACTAACTTTTCTGAAACCAAAAACAGCAGAAAACAGGCATCTAGCACTGTTGCAACTTGTTAATAGGTTAGTACCAAAAAACATGTAAAAAGCACCTCAAAGTGTGGACAAGTAAAGCAAAGTAGATACAAAACAAGCATGGAGTATCAAAAATTGTAGATACGTTTCGAACGTATCAGCATCCCCAAGCATAACTCCTGCTCGTCCTCGAGTAGATAAGTGATAAAAGAATAATTTTTGAGGTGACATGCATCCTCACAATAAAGATCCAACCATTTGCAAGCATTGAAAGCTGGGATCAAAGAACTCTAAACATGTGCATGAAAGATGGAGTTCTAACAATAGGAGATAGTGATTATGCATGCAACATGGCAAGCTACAAACAAAGATAATGAATAATATCCATTGAAAAACGTTCATTGTTTCACATGCAGAAAACATAGCATAGTGGCAATCAGTTTGTCCCTCATAGAGTAGCAATATAATGCATAGGACACCTGCAAAGTTCACAGGGTGACTAGAAACAAATAGCACATGAGCAAGTAATAACACAATATGCATCAATTAATAAGCTTTGGAACATTGCACACAGAATGAAAATTATGCTCTCTTAATGGTACCTAAAGGTAGAAGGTGGAGACTCAATAATGCTATAAGAAAGGCTTTTTTTGTAAAGGAAGCAGAGATTACAAGTTTCAAAAAGAACTTCCAAAAATTATGGTACTTATTAGCTTTTAGCCCTCATTGCCCATATCATAAGCATCTTGAAGTGGTTAAGGTTAAAGTGGCAAAGCTGGAGTATATGCTTGACAAAGTATAAGTTGGCAATCTCAAGTCCCTTGACTATGAGGGCTAGACCTCATGGATACTCAACTTAGGGCCCATGCAAGTTCTTGTCATTGTAAGTATTTGCATATCATTGAGAAGCGCCAACGGGATACCCCTTGCACATGGTACATGAGCTTTCCCATAACCAAAATGACAAGGCAAGCAGACAATGAGCATCTCAGCAATCTTTTTATTTACCATATGCATAGGTTTTTATTGATGATGCTTCATAGATAGCTCATTATGGTGATGCTGCAAGTTTCCACCATGATTAGGCATGGCTTAGGCTAGCGGCCCAGGCGTTTCTCTAACACATAACACAAACTCCATGGATTTACAAGTTCCCACTTCATTTCACACCGGTGACATCCATAGACAAAAGAGCATGATATCAATGGAGTACAAAAAAGTACAAGTGCAATGTTGAAAACGTTCCTCGTGAGAGCACGGTTCTGATAATCCCAACTTATAAGTGCAAGCATATACAACAAAGTTGCCTCAATGGTTCAAGTTTATTAGGGGCAAATATTAAAATGTGCCATCAAGTTCGTGAGGGCTTTAATCACTAAGTTTTCACATAACAAAATAGTTTTTAATTGGAAGATAGATGAAAATTAGAATATACTTGGAATGGTGTAACACACCATGCATAGGAGTTTATAGTGGACACTTTGGAAGAACTTGGTTTCTTGGGAGTTGGAAGCATGAGTAGGGCTTACTCATACAAGTGGAGGCTAGCAAAAGACTGGGAGCAACCAACTAAGAGAGCAATAATGGCCATAATTATGCAATGCAACAAAGCAAACTAATCAAATCAAAGAGTGGTACTACAAGTCAAGGACTAAATGTTCATAGAGGCTAATGGTGACTTGTCATAGTCATAACATGGTGTGAGCATGTGCCAAGTCAACCCAAGCAAAACATCAAAGGAGAATACTACAATACTATGCTTTTGCATGCTAGAACAACACATAATTTATTCAAGGCACACTAAGCAATCCCAATTGTTTGGAACAAGAAATTCTACAGCAATAATCACTAAGAATAATGCAAAAACAACACCTAGCATGTCATGCTAAAGTCTTAGTCATAGTCAATGCAAGCTCCTCTTGCACTTCAAGCAAGAACTTACTACTCCTTTCCAAACACCAAGAAAACTTATTTGCAAAACAACACAACAAGAATGGGGGTCCAAACTACTAAAGCAAACTAAACAAACTAAGCAAAGCAAATGAAAACTAGGACGCTCCAAGAACAACACAACTGTGCATGAAAGAATAAAAGTGAAGTGTCTAGACAGACCTGAGCTTTTTATTGATGAAGAAGGGGATGCCTTGGGCATCCCCAAGCTTTGACGCTTGTACCTATTGGACATTTCTTGGGGTGACACCATGGTGTCATCCCCAAGCTTTAGCTTTTGTACATTCTTCATCTCATTGCATCATTCTCTCTCTACACCTGAAATTTTTCCTTCATACAAAACTTCACACAATCTTCATTAGCAACATTAGCTTATTCAAAAGATATTACACCGCTTGGCAAAGCTTTGAAACAACAAGGCTTTTCACTAAAAACACAAGCTACTGAAGTAACTCCTTCAAAGAAACTCAATTTACCTGAAGAGATCTCAAAAAGGAATCAATAAGAAGCAAATGCAAATAATGGCAGAAATCTGTCAAAACAGACCAGTAGGTAGAAACGAATTTTTTTGAACATCTTCTGTTGCTAAAATAAAAAGGTGTTGAAATAACAAAAGTTAGCCAACAAACTGGGGGATTTATACGTAAATTTTGAGCTCAATCCGAGTTACAGATCCTCTTGAAGAATTTTTTTGGTGGAGGACAGAAATCTGTTTCGTGACAGCAACTCCCCAAATCTTAGTTCCCTCTCATTAGAGGTCATTCTTGGCACAAAAAGCAAACAAAAATGATAAGGAGAGGTCATTACAATAGTAATAACTTCCAAGACTTAATGAAACTCTTGGTTTGTCTCCCAACAAGTACTTTTCTTTAACGCCTTTAAGTTAGGCACAAGAAGCAAGAAGAATCAAGTATTTTCAAATGAGGAAGCATTAACATTCATACTTGCAAAATATTCAACTATGAAAGATATCTCATCCAAATGGGTTTTTGAGGATCCTTTCTCATCTCTGTTTGGTCTACTACCTTCATCAAAAAGATTTTCAGGGGCAATCCAATCAAAGTTATTTTCAAAGGCTTCATGCATTCCAACAAGCTTATAGGGTATGGGTATATTGAATTCCTCTCTAGGCTTAGTTTTATCAGAAATACCCACAACATCTACACTTGAACCTAGCATATTTAAACTTTCAAAAACCTTTTTGGCCTCCCTAGCAACATCGTGGAATTCTTTCGATAAAGTTTCAAGGATGAATTCCCTTTTTTCAATATTCTTCTCTTCTTTTATTTTTAGGAATAAAAATTGTATGAAGGGTTTAAGGCTAACAAACCTAGCCTCCAACAAATGGACTACATAAGCTGAAGCAATTTCATAATTAGGAGCAAGCTCTGGTATAGATTTATCATCAATATCCTCATGCTTGCTAACATAATTAAATAATTCTTCAATATTATCTTTCCCAATTAAGGAACCACTACTTATTGCAAGATTTTTTATAGCAAACTGGGGGAGCAACATGGTGAGATAGATCAAGAACTAATTTTTTTTTTTGTGTTTTTGAATAAAGCAAGCAAACCAAACTAGACTAATTTTTTGGTGGGTTTTTTGCAAAGAGGCAAACAAAACCAAACAAATGAAACAAAGCAAACTAAAAATAGAGTAAAGAGAAAGGAAGTGAAGGACTCCCCTAGTGAAGACATCCTTATCCTCCCCAGCAACGGCGCCATAAAACCTGTTGATGACTCCTTGATGGCGCCAGAAAACTTGTTGTCTGATGTGGAGTCTTGTTGGGAACCCGAAGAGCAATGTGTGAAGAGTACAGCAGCAAGTCTTCCCTCAGTTGAGACCGAGGTTATCAAACCAGTAGGAGGAAGGAAACGTCACACAGGTGTTGCAAGCAACACAGAGACCTGCACAACACAAACTCAAGACTTTGCCCCAATGAATCGGTGAGGTTGTCAAGCTCACCGGTTTGCTGTAACAAAGGATTAAACGTATGGTGTGGAAGGTAATGGTTTGCAGCAAGTAAACAGGTAACAGTGGAAGATGTATCAATGGTAAAGATTGGACCGGGGTCCATAGTTCACTAGAGGTGCTCTCCTTAGATAAACAACATGCCATGAAGGGTAAACAAATTACAGCGGGGCAATTGACAGGAACTGAGCAAGGCATAACAGTGCAATTACTAGCCAGAAAGATCCTATGAAGTTGATTGGGCAATACAACAATATACATAGACCGTAATCCAACTGCATCTATGACAAGTCCACCTTCAGGTTATCATTCGAACCCCCTCCAGTATTAAGTTGCAAGCAACAGACAACTGCTTTAAGCAAAGTGTGTAAGGTAAACAGTCCACATGTTCCATGAACAAGAGACCGTTGTTTTCTCCCTAGTAGCAACAACACATCTACAACCGAAGAGATTTCTGTCACTTCCCTTGGAAACTAGAGGCATGAACCCACTATCGAGCATAAATACTCCCTCTTGGAGTCACTAGCAACTACTTGGCCAAGATATCCACTAGCATCGGAGAGCATGCAAGATCACAAACAACACAGACATGATAGAATCATAAAGATAGAACCATTAATCAAACCAACATAATAATCTCAATATCCATCGGATCCCCACAAACACAACATGCATGATTACAAATAGATTAGATCTTGATCATGAACGGAGCTCACAAGATCTATACATGAAACCACAAAGGAGGAGATACAACCATCTAGCTACTACATGGACCCATAGTCCAAGGTGTAACTACTCACAAATCATACCGGAGAGAAGGCCTCCAAGATTATCTCCCCTTCGGCAGGGTGCCAGTAAGAACTTCAGATCCCCCTAGATCTAGGGACGATGGTGGCGGCGGCTATAGACGATTTCGTGGATTTCTGATCGGGTTCCAAGAGTTTCTGCATTGGGGGCTTCTCATAGGCGAAGGGGCGAGACCGGGAGGCGATCAGGGTCGCCAAACCCTACCCAGGAGCGGGTCCACCTGGCCAGCCCTCCGTCTCTCCTCTAGACTTCTTGTTCCCCATGAAAATTAATTGACTTTGACGTTTGTCCCGTCCAATTACGAGAATATTCCTTTACTAACTTTTCTGAAACCAAAAACAGCAGAAGACAGGTGTCTGGCACTATTGCAACTTGTTAATAGGTTAGTACCATAAAACATGTAAAAAGCACCTCAAAGTGTGGACAAGTAAAGAAAAGTAGATACAAAACAAGCATGGAGCATCAAAAATCATAGATACGTTTCCAACGTATCTATGACATCTATCAACATGATCCCATGTTTTAGTTGGAGAATATTAAATCTTAAGTACTTTTCAATGAGTAGAAATTACTTTTCTAAAAGAAAATAAATAAAACTAGTGCCTTAATATTTGTGATGTTTGTGATGATTCTAGATCATCTAGTGAAAACCTTGGTGTAATAAATAGAAGTAGTTAAGTATTGTTTGGTGATTGTGTATCTCATATTTAGTTATAGATGCTAGTACTGACCAAGGATACGAATAGGAAGGAGACTACTACGAGGAAGAAGCAGAGGAGAACTTCAACCACTTCTTCTTTACAAGTCAAGCTTACACTTGCAACTTTGCAAGCCAACACTTGCATGATAACTATGCAAACTAGATGCCTTAGGCATATGTGATTACACCCCTTTGATTATACCAAATCCTAGTTTTACTTACAAGCTTTAGTAACTTGTTTCCTTATCAAAATCCTTTGTTTACCTTTAGGTAGTGTTTGTGATGATTTTAAGAAAGATTTAAAGGTAGCAAAAAGAGCAAAAAATTTGGCATAAGTTAGATAGATCTTGATGTCATTTTGAGGCATGAGATTGAACTTAGATAAGTCACCCTTGATTATCACCCCTCATTAGTGTTTACCCCTAACTTTAGTGGCTAGTGCTAAGCATAAAACTTGATAACTTTAGATGGGAATACTTGGTGAAAATGATTATGAAAACCTTAGAATGACGAGTGATTCTAATGAAATATTTTGACATGTGTTCTTAAACACTAGATGATTTTGATGATGAAAATGTTGAGGCATGAGCCTTAGCCCTTTTTAAAGAAAATGATGGTTGTCTGGATGTGATACCATTAACATTTTACCGTACAACTACAATACCCGAATTTAGGTAGGGCTTGACTGGACATTTATATACATTAGTATGGGTTCCCTTACGGCCGAGGTTTGAGCTGAGGCTACCTCGTGAAGATTGATCACCTGTGCAGTTCCCAAGATGACAGATGGTCATGGTTGGGATGCCAAACTCATAGGAGAGGTGCCTATACTAGGGCGTGTAATTGAAAGGTTATGATTGATTATCCGCATACTGAGTATGGTGAATTCAGGATTGTTCCTGACGGATGTATCGAATATTATGGTGAAAGTGTACCACCTCTGAAGAGTGTCAAACTATTCGAATAGCCGCGTCCGCAGTTATGGACAGTTGGAGTGTCCATACTGTTCTGTCGTCGGTTGTTTTCAAAAATGACTTGTGAAATGAATCATTACTTTGGCTTGAACACAACAGAGTTGTGACCATGAAAACTAAGTTCCCATTTAGGTGTTATAAAATATTAAACTAGATTTCTTTGCTTCTGAACTCAGTTAAGGTAAATCTAGCTTTTTGCAAAACAACCTAGAGCTTAGTATTCCTATTCAAACCCCTTACTTGTTAGTCTTAGTTTGCGAGTACTTAAAGAGTACTCATGGCTTTGTCCCTGGCTATTCCCGTGGCCAAACTATGAAGAGGACTATCAGGAGGATGGACCGCAGGAAGGATACGACAACTAGGATCATCTCCCATCGTTAGCATTGACTGTGACCATGAATATGGAGCCTCGCCCATGCTACCATTATTATATTATGCCGCTGCTTGATTGTACTAATACTGGATCATGCGATCCATTATTTTTTGTAAGACCTTATGTATGGTTTGTGATGGATGATGTACTGTTATATCCAATTTGTTATGTCTAGCAAAAATGGTAATCCTGGGATTGCGATGTATGGCATAACATGCATCTGGGATTAAAAATCCGGGTGTTGACAGAATGGGAGGGAGAAGTAAGATGTATCTTTTCCCTCTCGCATGTAGCCGGATGTGCGGGTCGTGGCTGTTATCACTCGTAGCATTCATTAATTGGTAATTCATAGAGGATGCAGCATATGGGTGGGAACCCTCAACGTCCTATTATAGTTCCGGCATCTGAACGGTCTGTACTGCCTATTTCCGTAATTCAATAGGTGGGCATGGCGTACACCAAGGAGACATGCGGGGTCGCGGAGAAGGCAGTGATTGGATTGGATCTTAGGTTGGGCCTCAAACCATGGAAGTTTGAACGGGGACATACTGCCGGCCGTTCAACAAAGCTTAAGATCTCTCATGGTAAAAGTAACGCACCTCTACAGAGTATAAGAACTGTAACTTGTTGCTCCCTGTTCCAGGAAGGAGCTACGAATACAGCAGGGAAGGAACTCCACGAAAGTTCTGGTAAACCTATGAAGGCTGACGGACATAGCTTTTTAGAATAAAAGCAACCTTTGAAGGAATGTTTACGAAAACCTAATAGCCTACGACCTATGGTTTGTGGCTATAGCTAGTGCATCAAACACTCCTTTCTAGTGAACTTGCTAAGTATGCTCGTACTCAACGTATCTTCTTAACACTTGCTAGATTCTGAAGCCAATACAGATGACGTCTACATCAACTTATGCTCAAGGGAATCATCATCAACATCTCAAGTTCTTCAATGAAGTCAACGAAGTTAACAGTTACAACATATAAAGTGAATATGAAGTTGCTGATTAGATAGGATTATAATCTCTAGCCACAGAACCTACTTCTGTAGAGTATTGCAATAGCAGCAATGCAAGCTAGTAGTACAGATACTAGTCTTATAAGTATGATAGGTTTGAGTTGAATATTTCCAATTCTTCTTTATAAGAAGTTTCTTTCTCTCTCTTTAACCTAGAGTTTTCTCGGATATTTTGTAAAGAGTTGAGTTGTAACCGATAGTCATGTATTGGACCTGCTGTGTTTCTGTTGTATCACTCTAAGGGATGTAATACTAGTGAATGGTGTTTCATTGGTGTTATGTGAATGCATATGGTGTACTACATCATGCAGTGGTATGCTGGGTCACTGCATACTCCCGCATATTTCTCTCCATATGGTACTTGGTGGAGGCCAAGCCCTGGGCTTGGTGAAGCAGTTGTTCTTGTGTCGCCTCGATATTCGCGGCTGCCTCTTCCGGGTCATCGCCCAGATTGACCGGAGCGAGGATCTCCTCAATGACCTGCTCCACCTCGCCCTTCCCATGCGAGGGGGTGGACGTGCCAGCTACATCATTGGTGCGCTCAAGGGTGGGTCAGCGGTTTTGCCTTCAGCCAACCATCATAACCTCCACGCTGTGAGAGCGATGAGCGTGTTGCCGGTCAAGGGAAGCATCTCGGCGAAGGAGACGATCTCCTGATGGAAACGCTCCGGCACGGTGGCGACGTAGATGGGCAGGTCGTCAAACAGCAGGACGGAGCCGCTTGCCGGAAAGGTGGAATCGGCAATATAGCGGGTGTTGTCAATGACGTAGTCGAACTAGCCCAGGGTGAGCACGAGGCTAGAGGCCACGTGCTAGCCGGATGAAGTGTGGGGTCCCATGCGGAATGTGACTCCGGTCGCTGCTATCTTCGCCCCACGGTGGGCGTTAACTATCGTCGGTATGGTAACTGTGGTGCCTCAGCAGGCTAGCAACGGCGTCCGCAGGAAGGATTGGGCACAAGCAAGCATTAGGGACATAAGAAGTATCCAAGTTCGGGGCCCTCGTGGTGAGGTAACACCCTGCTCCTGCCAATCTATCTGATTGAATAAACACCAAGAGCTACAAAGACTCATCGAGCTATATCGATGTGTGCTAGCTAACAATTAGAGACCAACCCTTCCTACGTTGCCCCTGCCGCCCCTTATATAGGACTGAGGCGGTATGGGCAGCGACACTTCTGACTGGTGGGTCCCACAGGCGGGCCTAGACGACTATTCTGGTACAGTATTCTGCCTCCTTGACGACACAGAAACAGTGGAGGCTGCCCCGGATGACATGGGCGGCGGCTCCTGCTCACGCCTGACACGGGTACGGGCCGTATTCTCCAGCATCTGTGTCGTTGGCACTGTCTTCCTGTATTGTCGTTTCATGCTAGGGGTGGCGGGTTACTATGCACCCGTCACCCTAGCACCTTTGCATTCCTGGTTGACCTTGTCCGGCTGGTATGATCCTGCTGAATGCCTCGTCTGGCTAGTACGATCCTACTAGGAAGGTCCAGCCGGCTAGGCGCCTTGCCTACATCTTCTTATTTGACTGATGGTTCTACCGGTTCGCCTTTCGTCCGTATTTCTATTTAACCTGCTGTTTGGTTTTTACATCCGGATGGGATCAGCCGGCTAGTAGTTACATTATCCCTGAATCTTGTCCGGTTAGCCTACACGGGGGTGATCCCCCGATAGGAAATATTTTGGAAAACCTAGAGATGAGAGTAGGTGAATGCTCCGTCTAGAAAACATAAGGGGAGTATATTTAGGTCTCCATAGTTTTGTTAAAGGGAATCTAGTAAAATAGTTTGTTGTGTCAAGGTCATCTTGGCTCAAGTTTGAAATGTCAGATCATTTGAGAATATGGAAGATGAGCCAAGACATCTCTTTTGTAAAATAGTTTTTGTCAACTGAGGTTGAGGTAATGAGTATATGATCTAATATACAATCATATGTATGAACACAAGAAAAAAGCAACAAGCATTGCAACACTTAACAAGAAAAAGTTTTTGTCCCCCCTGATTTTTTCCTTTCGGACAACAAATCAGGGTTGCTAAAATTTGGATGTTACAGGAAACACATGATTGCATAACCCTTTTGATCATTAGGCATTAGTGGCAGGATTTAGAAAGATATTTAATCATAAGTATGAATAATATATAGTTTAAATTTGGATTTGGGAGGCTATATTTCACAGCCATTAGGCAGCAGCGACTACTTCCCCCAAGGTTCGGTTGCCAGAGCGGTGGGACTGGGATTGGAGGCAAGTACTTGGCGCAGTGCGGTGAGTCCCGATGGGAATGAGGGCTGCCTCGCGTTGGGCTAATTCTTGATGCTCTGGCTCAGGGTTGGCTCCTCCGCCATCGTCCGGTGCGGTCCCTTATGGCAAATGTCCCCCATCGGCGGTGTCTCATACGCCATTGGGGAGAGAAAATCCACTGGCGGAGCCTCCTGCGTCGCCTGGGAGAGGGTCTTCGAGTGCGACACCTCCTACGTCGCCTGGCAGGCGTACTTCTTGCGCACCAGAGACTCCACTGACATGCTTGCCTCCTTCAACCGCGGGATGCGGTTGGGGTCGCGGTGGTACAACCGTGCTATTCCCTGGACGCAGGTCAGCGTCAGCGACGATGTTCGCACGCTGTGCATGTGGTTCGGCATCTAAGCCCCTAGTTGTGGGAAGGGTGTGTGAGTGAGTCCGTGCAGCGGGCGAGTCCACTGGGCAGGGCCGGTCCAAGTGCCAGAACCACTCCTTGCCGCCATGGATGACGATGGCACGGTCGATGTTGAAGATGAAGATAAAACGGACATCGATGATGATGACCATGACGATGCGAATGTCGATGATGATGAAAAAGTGAATGTCGATGACGATGACGAAGCTATTGACGTTGAAGTTGATTGTCAAAGCCAAAAATGCAAGCGCCCCCCTACCTGGCGCGCCAGATGTCGCGTCTCTCCAACATGGACATATGTGATGCTGGGCACCTCCTATTTGTTTGGTAGTGGGACAAAGTTGTTCCGGCCTCAATATCATCACAGAAACCTACTGATACAGACAGAGACCATACACAAAGCACAGATGATCATTTTTTACCCAGGTTCGGGGTGCCCTTTGGCTAACAACCCTATGTCATGCTCTGTTGGATTATCTGGGGTGGTTAGATGTACAAGATGTTGATATCAGTGATGTCGGGAAGCCGCTTTCTCTCTAGCTTCTACACTTCCTAGACTTACTCTTTATCACTTATCTTCTCCTTCTCCGACGTGGAGAGGAGTCTCAGCTCTCTCCCTCACAACTACTCTCAGTGCGTACGAGACTCTCTCACTCCCTAGTTGTCCAAGAGGACTCCCTCTTATTTACCTAGACATTCGCTAGAAAACCCTCAGAACTACTCCCCACGCCCTTCCAACACTCTCTTATCTAAACCCTCGAACCTCCTCTCTCTCTGGCTAAGTGCCTCCTTTTATACTACAAGGGGTCACTACAAGAGATGGGGTGGAGCACTGTTCCAGGGCGTTCCTGGGCTCAATGGAGGTGCGCCACACGGTCTTCAAGCGGATGGGTAGTGCTCGTAGCCAATGGATGGCCATGGGAGGTGCGAAGACGGACTTGATGGCCACGTGACAGCTCAGCTCTTATCTGTCATGCCTACCCATGGTGCGGCAGCGCCATGGTGGTGTCCAATGATATAGGCGTGTCACGTGTTCCCAAAGTTTTGCCTAACACGCCTTGTTAGGCTCGGTTGACTTCTCCTCTCGGGCCGCGCCTAGCCCAGGAGGGGCGACCTTCTGGTACTTCCGGGGTACAGTCTAGGCCGCTCCTTGGCTCCACTTTCCCCCACTAGCGCCCTTGTCTCCCTTCCGGTATAGCCCCCGGAAGAAGGGTTTGGGATGCCTCTAGCGTGTCCTTGTCCTTTTCTCCTCGTCCAAGCCTGGCTGGCGGATCGTGGCTTGTCTTGCAGTGTTCGTCGCATCCCATAGGCACCTACACCATAGCTGACACTTAGTATCCATAGGCTCAGCATATCAGACCCATACCTGCTTGGAGCGCACGGAGCTTGCGTTCCCGCGACGCTCTCATTGTTTTAGTCTTGAGTGTGCCGAGCCACTGACCGGTGGGTACAGGTCCATGCGCTAAGGTGCAATGTGAGGGTCCCCCGATCCCATTACACCGACATTTACCTTGCACTTTTTCTTAATGTTTGTGTGATTCTTCAAAAAACAATCTTGTGATGCTAGTTAACTAAATGTTTTTCAATGTTAAACAGTATCAATCAAAACATTAATTTGGAGATGACATTGAGTCCGTGAAAATAGCCATCAGTATGGGAGTACAATCTAGGTCTTTCTAGGTTCTACCTTGGTTCTTCCACAAAGGGAATTATTTGGGTTGAACGTTTCTTGGTTTACCACAATAGTAAGCGAATCATTTTTGGTACATTTTATTAGATTATTAGATCTCCCATCTATAATGTTGTTAGATTTGCTTTTATATTATTTCTGTAAGACTATTTTCTCTAAATTCTTGCTGCAATGCACGATATATTTTCTAGTTCTAGAAGTCTGTCACCTACGAGTGTGGTCTACACATGCCATTATTTTTCTCTAAATGTTGAAAATAGAAGGAAGATTTAGGTGGAAAATGTGGACTCCCTATAAGTTTGAGTCCACGTGAATGGAAGGATTTCAATTTTGTTTAGAAATTCTATAAATACAGTTTTCTTGTTATTTTTATATGACTACGCATCAGGATGATACAAAAATCAATTGAGTTCATCTTGAAGAGATGCATAACTTTTGTGTTGTGAATGTCTCATTTTACATCATCTCTAGTGTATTACCTACTTTTTTATGAAAATCCACAAAATACAATTTAAATGGGAAAAAATAGCTATAATATTTGGAAATTCAAAAAATATACATTCTCAATTAAATATGGTCTAATTTGAGTAAAAAAATTAATAGTACCATTTTGCACTGCAAATGGTATTGCTTTGGAAATAAAGTGAACCTTTCAAGATGCCGTCGAGATGGCGGGTTTAGCATCCCTTGAAATCCTTATCTAGAAAATTGCTTGTGATTTTATTTTTCTTCATCATCATGCATCATCATCATGTTCGTCATGCCTTGCATAGAACATATAGTTTAATTGATGCATTTAAATTGTTTCACTTGTATTTGGTTCTTACTAAATTGCACTTGTCAATTGCATTAGCCTCCCACTATTTTTACCTCGTATCTATTCTCATTCTAGTTGGTACCATACTTGATGGAACCATAATGTCCAACATTACTTAATTGGGTCTTGCTATTCATTTGTTGCCATAATGCCCAATTTGTGTCGAGGGCATGTCTCTTTGATTCATTCCATCTACTAACATGGTGTGGGATCTTGTAATAATATTCCTGCTCTAAATTCTACCTTGCATTTATATGTGGGCTTCTTATTTATTTGCTTTTATTTAAATCATGCCCATGTATTACATGTGGATCCTTACCATATTCTCCGTATACATCTCGTTAACACGATCTTGTGGAATTCTAGCATATATGGCCTATGTGGGTCCTTTATTTGGATTTGGTGAATTTAAATCAAGCCTACATGCCATATGATGGATTTATTCTTCCATGCTTGTCCTTTGGAATTTATTCCATTTGGTTTGATTCAAAAAAAAACTCAGATGCTACAAGTGTTTATTCCATTCTTGAATCTTGCCATATCCCAAAAATGGTGATTTGGGGCATTTAATCTTGTTCTTGCATTGTCTCTATTTTTTTCACAAACTAGAGGCCACATATAATAATAATTCCGTTCTAGGCATGCATGCAATACTAAACCCTCTATGTGCATGTATTTTCATTTGAACAAAATTGGTTTTATTGCTTATTGGGTTTTTGCTCAATTTTGGTTATATGTCAAAATTCCATCAACTACCTCATCCATCCTTTATGGCCACACCTTCCACCAAGATCAAATCAATATGGCCTTCTTTTAAGTTTCACCTAAAACTACATGTGTTGGACCTATATTCTAATCTTGGTATGGTTCATCTATGTAATGTCATAGATAGACCTCAACCCTAAACCCATATATTTTCATGAAGCTATCTAGCTAAAACCATAACCCTCTCTTAATTCTTATGGGAACCGAGCTACACCTTGCTATCTAATCTAGTTCTAACCGTGTGTATGCATGTAAACACACACCACACATACACCTAGCTTGTCGAGCTCGGCCATCCGACGCGTCTAAACCCCTAGCCGGTATAACCCCTAGCTTCTAAAGTGAGCACGTACTGGCCGGATAATCGCGCCTCAGCATACACAAATGAATATGTACGTCGGCGACATAAAAGCCACACATTAGAGAACACCATGTATAAAGAAAGGAAATATATACAACAAATTTCAAATATATATGTTTATAGATAGATGGAAGACAGAGGACAAAGGTCTCAACATTTCATCATACATCAAGCAGAACGGGTTATAATATCCGAGTACTGATAAAACCCAAACGGGCATAAAATACCAAGAAATAAGCAAGTGAGCTCCATGCCCACATGTCTTAGGACTTCCTCGTAGAATCCCGACTACTGCTTGTAGTGGTCCTCATCAACATAATCAACATAGTAAAAACCAGACTTATCCACCTGGTCACATGTACCTGTACGGTGGGAATGGACCCAAACCAAAAGAACATAAATAAATGAGATCGTCATTACCGAGGCCAGTACATGGCGATACTAAAATTCAGCGGTCCTCGCCTACAAGGGTATATGATGTACTTAGCGACGGCAAAGCTTGCAATAGGCTAACTTATTAAGACAGCTACAACATGGACCATTAGAGCAGAATAAAAGAGCTCCAACCGATAACATTAAGATAACTCCAGGCATAACCCATATAAGGCTTTCCCCCTCGAAATCTAGTCAAGGAAGTAGTCCCACAGAACACACACATTGCAATTGAGTTAAGGAGTTGTTTACTTGGCAAGACTAATTACTAGTCATATTATTAGGGCAAGGCATTAGTGGTGTTGTCTATGATCATCACATTGTATTCCTAAGGCCTCCATAACCACGGATACACGACTTTTCGAAAATATTTACCCTGCAGGCCTCCATAACCTTTTGACAATGGAAAAAATCGTTATAAATTTTATGACGATTTGCACCAAAGTGTCGCTAGCCACTCCAAGAGGGCCAAACTCCTTCAAAATTATGATGATTGGCTTAGAATCGTTGTAGTTTTGTTAGTTGAAATCGTCATAATATGACAGATTCAGCCAACGATGTTATCTTTACTCGATTACTATGATCTAAAATCATCATAATAGACTATAATATTTTTATTTTAAAATAGCATGCTAACCGGACGGACACATCAGAACTTTCGCTTACGTGTCATATCGATATGTCAAGTTCTGCCTAGCCGTCACACGAGACCCGGACAAACTTACAAGTCCGACGAAAAAAATAACAAAATTAATTTGCCACACAAGGTTCGAACCAGTGACCTCCCACAATCTCACGCCCGCGCTGACAACTTGCTTATTCACGAAATCCTATGCTGTATATTTTAAACATATACTTGTTACTAGTTGGACACACGAAAAATAATAAAAGGGGGCACGCTTACCACCAAGACACAACTTACTTCTTGACAAAAAACAACGCTGTTTATTTTAAACAATGACCATCAGACCACACAAAATTTTGTGAAATAAGTCTATGCTAGCCTTTTTAACAAAACCGGTTAGTTGGTGGGCTGGATTCTTCCATTTATAGGAATTTTTTTAATTTGATGCTTGGGCCTCTATAGCACATGCGCCTCAGCCCTGGGCTATCATATATGCCTGTTTTGGAAATATTTTGACGCAAAGTTGATATAGAAAACTCTGTTTTTATAAATAAAGAAAATGAATAATTTCGTTGTAATTTTTGCATCTATCTTGGATTGACATGATCCAATAAACAATTTGGTTCATATCGACCAGAATCAAAACCTTCATACTATTATATTCTAAATTTATAAATGGTTTGGTTAATGTCTCTTGAATTGCTTGTGCCAGTTTCGAAATGCATTCACAAAACGGCCCGTTCTTGGCCCTCATAAAATGGAAAATAGCTTTTCTATGCAACAAAAAGAAAAACTTTCTCATGCAACATTGTTCTCCATCCCAAGACGCACGTGAGTGCACAATATGGGCATATTATCACAAACTATGCCGCGATTCTAGCCATAACGTTGGTCTTTCGGCCTAAAAGCCATGAAACCTCCGACATGATAGGTTATTTGTGAGAATATTTTTTTGAGATGCAATAAATATACCAAGTTTAATATTTTTTCTTATAACTATGTCACATAATATTACGCTACCAGGATTATATTGTTCGGACCATTTTTTAAATTTTAATGCCCGTTTCAAACTATGGTTAAAACAGTGGGCATTAAGATTCTTAGCTTGGGGTTAAGCCTCCCTAAACTTGCGTTGGATCTAACTAAATATGATATTGTGAGTCTAAAAATGTTTTTTTCAAAAAATCATTAGCATTGGATCATGTACATGTAGTTTAAATCTGACAAACTTCGTACTGATTCGGAAGGAATTTCTCTTTTTTATGAGGGATGGACAGAAAAGTTTGAGATACCCTGGTTGGAACACTTTGCATGCAAGCCGGTCTTATTATTTTGTAAAAATCGGGTTGTACCATTTTGAAACATTCATTTGGTGGTTGCTTCACAAAACGTCCCGTTCATGGCGCTCGGAAAATAGAAAATGGATTTTCTGTTCAACAGAAAGGAAAACTACCTCCTGAAATATTGTTCGTCAACTCAAGATGCGCATGCATGCACAATATGGTCAGATCACAAACTATGTTGCAATTCAAGCCATAACATTGGTCTTTTGGCCTGAAAGCCGTGAAACCTCGGACATGATAGGTCATTTGTGAGAAGCTTTTTTTGAGACGCAATAAATATACCAAGTTTAATATTTTTGCTTGCAACTATGTCACATAATATGACGCCACGTGAAGTATTTATATTGTTCGGACCATTTTTGAAAGTTTTATGCCCGTTTCAAACTATGGTCAAAACTTGCGCTGGATCTCTGAAGAAACATGATATTGTGACTCTTAAAATGATTTTTACAAAAAATCATGCGCATTAGATCATGTACCTATAGTTCAAATCTGACCCACTTCCTGTCGATTCGGCATGAATTTGTCTTTTTACGAGGGATGGACAGAAAGGTTTGAGATACCCCGATTGGAACACTGTGCATGTAAGGTGGTCTAGTATTTTTAAAAAATCGGGTTGTACCATTTTGAAACTTTCACTTGGTGGATGCTTCATAAAGCGCCCCGTTCTTGGCGCTCGTAAAATGAAAAATGCATGTTAAGTGTGACGAAAAGGAAAACTTCCACCTGCAACATTGTTCGCCATCCTATGATGCACATGCATGCACAATATGAGCACATTATCACAAACTATATCACAATTCTAGCCATAACATTGGTCATTTGACCCCAAAGCCATGAACCTTCGAACATGATAGCTCATTTCCGAGAAGATTTTTGTTGAGATATCTGCAGTATTCCAAGTTTTATATATTTTTTGCAACTATGTCACACAATATGACACCACGCGAAGGTTTTGCATTGTTTCGATCGTTTTTCAATTATTTATGCTGATTATAAAACTTTGTCAAACATAGAGACTTCTACAACCAATCACAAGAGAGCAACCAAATACCCACGGATCAGCCTTTAGAAGAGTCGTGGAGAACAACACCATCCGATGCCCTAAAGTCTAAAGACCACACTGAATTAGGTTAGACCGCGCAGACGCACCACTCCCTTCTCTCCTCTCCCACCTACCCTGCTACCCACATGCATCGCCTCCACCCTAATTCGACCCCGCACCAGACTAGATCGGCGGCATCGGACCCCGACCATCCCATTCTCCCCAACAAGGCATGGTGTCCCGATGGGTTGGCTCGCCGGCACGAGCGTGCATTCGTGCACGGCGCTCCGTCGAGCCGGCCTGCCCGCATCACCGCGTGGCCACTACTGCGGAGATCTGGTGATGACTATTGGGGAGGAGCCCGACCGGGTTGGTGACGGCGAAGTTTGGGCAGATCCGGCTGCGGTACACACCGTCGGTAAGGTGCTCGACGATGGGAAGAAGGACGACGAGAGCATCTACAACAAGGTAACTCCCGTGCTTCCCTCAACCATGATTCGTGCTACACCGCCTCTCTCTTTCCATCCCCCACTACCTCTCTTTCTTTAGGCCTCTCTATCGATATCCCTCTATCTCTCTCTACAGCAGCTTTGATGAATTGATAGCCGCGGAGGACTTGGAGGTCGAGGTGTACGAGGAGCAAATCCTGGAGTACGAGTAGGTCAACGAAAAGGCATTCGGCAGCTACTCCACTACCCAGGAAAGGAGGTGGCCAAGAAGGGATACATCGGATCCATAACGCCGGGTTTCAGGACTTCCTGCTTGAGTCCGAGCTGCTCATGGCCTTGAAATACCGTCCATTTGAGCATCCATCCGGAGGCAAGTCCCTCCCACTCTTAACCTTTACTACAGTTATTTATTGAATGTTTTGATGTATGAGTTGATGCACAACAGGTGTCCCTTATGGTGGTTATGTTTCTTTTTTGCACAGGAGGTGTTTGTGTTTTTCCTAACTGCTAGGAATTGATAGACTAGTAGAAAGCAATGGAATTACCAGATTACTGTGTGGTTATGAAGTTGGATATCAAAATTGGATGTTTAAGTGAATTTGTAGCTATTTTGTACTTCTTGTTTGTTGGTTTAGTGTGGCATCTATTCGAGACTTCATATATTTTCTGTCATTTATAACATATGAATACCACTATACAAAAATGTTTGATATGTTCATAAATTGATGCTATTATGATCAGTGATGCATAATTGCTCATTATCTAGTGACAGTACTATAGTTTTCTCTTTAAAGATGGATTACACTCATATGTGATCATTATATATTTAATTTGAAAACTAGTCCAGGATTTTCTTTTTCTATGAACATGATTTAAAAGTTAATTTTGGCAGAAAGATGTAGTTCTAGCAAGCATATATCTTGATATTGACTGAGTAGTTCAATTAATTTCACAGAAGGTGTGGATGGGGAGAAGAAAACTATGGCACCCTAGGCTCGCCACCAGCCAGTCGCGCTCGTCACCAACGCGTCGTTATTCGTGCTCACACACAAAGGTAATCTCTTGATATGTGGAAGATATGTAGAATATCCTCTTTAATGGATCAAGACCTGCTCATTCCTGTTCCTGCTCAGGATCTGTTGTGTGCTTCTAGTTGGAGATGAATGTTATGAAATGGGGATAAGAACTATTGTCACATATCTGCACTAGTTGAATCATTCGTGTATAGTTGTTCCACAAGCACTAGTCATCTACAAACTGATCTTTCTTTGTCCAGATTACTTCTATCTCAAAAAAATGATATGCTCCAGACACTGGTTCACTATACACTAAAGGCATATTTGTTGTCTCTTGTGATAGTCTAGCATCTAATTGTGCAGTCAGGTTTTGTACTTGTATAAATGGATGTATGTATATTTTCTTACAATCCCTGAGTTTATATTTGTAGTCAAGTTTATGCTAGAGGTTCTTGATGATTCATATCTGATATTAATCCAAGCCATGCATTTCCAAAATTAGTACATGATTAGTAATACTTGTATCCAAACGTGAAGTGTTGTTCTAGTCATTTGTATGTCTCTGCTCGAATAAACCCTACCATTAATCTTTTTACATGTCACTTCAAATCATGTTGTGATCTGCTACTGTCTTACAAGTGTATTACTATGGTATGCAGGGGTTTATCTATGTCATTATTTCTAATGTGGTATTATGTTAGGTAAGAAGAGCAAGGTTTGTGGAGGTGTAGGTGACGACCTAAAGGACAGCAGCGATGTCGATAGACTGTGCTCAATGTCCATTTGGTGCTTGTACCTTTATAGTCTCTTGATTGTATAATTTTTATTTTTCTTTCATGTGGCTTTTGGTACTTAAACTATTTGCTTGCTGCTATGCCATGGTATTGGTATATTTAGTTTGTTAGTCTTGTTGATCCTTGCCATGAGCTCAAATGGTGTAGTAGTATAAGAGCTACTCTATAGTAATTCTATCATATCTTATTTTGGCATGCAATGTTCTTGTTGTATACAATGGCTATTGCTTTTGTACCTTATTTTCTACTTCTCGTGAACTCATTGTATTGACCTAGTATAGTTTGTGTTTTGACTGTTTGATCATGATGTTCTTTACTTGAAGCTAAAGGTCTATTGGATGATCTACGCTTGTTGTTGGTTGTCCGATCCTGGTTTGCTTGTGCTTGGTGTAGGTCGAGTTGTAGCGGAAAACACTTAAGCTATAGAAAGTTAAGGACAAGATCAAGGAGAACCGGATCAATCTGAACAAGAAGCTGTCCTACCTTATTGGCATAAAGGTTTGTGCCTTGCTGGACATGTACCTATGTTTCAAATGTGTGCGAAATATCATTTATGAATATATTATACATTCCTGTTGTAATGAGATAATCATAGAAAATATGCAAGGCCCCGTTCGTTTGCATGGCAATAATTCCAAAGATGGAAACAATCCAGGCATGGATTGGGTTGATCCCATTCCATCACCCAATCCATGGGAGGGAAATCCATGCTAATCCTCCCTAGAATTTACATGTTCGGTTAGGCCACATGGACCAGTTTACACTTCACAGTCAAACATAAAGAACGTCTAGATCTTACAACATATAACATACAAATTTATTATTTTTTGTACTCTTAAATAATGCGACGTATATTTTAAAACTTAGGAGTTCTTAACAGCCAAGTCCAGACCATTATGCAATGGATCAATATGCATAAATTACATCATACAAATTCGTTCTTTTTTATAGTCTTGTACAGTGCAACATATATCATACAATTTAGCATTTCTGAACATTCCAGTCCAATCAATTAAGCAATGGAACATTAGAAGAACATATGGTATGAGTTGCAGGAAATGGATCAACGTATCTAGGCAAGTTTTTAACATATATTACAGGGACCCAAGTTTCTTCAAGAACAAATATATTTCTGTAGCTTCAGTTCCTCCATTTTGTGATAGAGTCACTTCCTCTATTCTGTTATATTTACTGGTGCAATGATCTTCATACGTACAGGTTCTGAAGTATGACATACAAAGGGCAGTGAGCACAACTTTGAACTTTCATCAAAGGCACCATCAAGAATTTGTATTAATACACCACTAGACTATAGAGCAACCCTATATGTAGAACATGTACAATTCTGAACTGAAAGGACCCTCCTAGTGTGTTATATGCAAGTTAATACAAGATTTTCTTTGTTAGTTTATGGTAACATAGTGATATATGTTGACTAATGGGCAAACAAAATCAAGAATAGAAATAAGATGCGATAAAAGTCTATGCATACCTTCAAAGCTTATCCACCTTTCGTTATAGACAAAGAAGAGAAATTTTTGGGTCGCTCTCATTGAAACTGAGAAATGTCTCTCGGTTACACAAATGTAACAATTATCACAACCAAATTACTTGTCCATCATACAATATTCATAACACGAGAAATATTTGAACATAACACTTATTATAGCCCACTAATTTGTACGTTGTTGGTAATCATCCCACATTGCATGAGCTATCGAGTCTCTTAAGTTGTTGCCTTTAATATTTCCTCCATCATTTTGTTGATCACCATCTGGTAGATTGAAAAATTGTATTGGATCAATATTATCCGGCTAAGTACCCACATACGCCTTAGCTAGGATTTTTCAAAAATGCAAGATTTAGCAATCATCTAGATTAGGAAGCGGTTGGATGAAAACCAAAATGGGTAACCAAAAAACAAACCAAACAGATTCCTCTCATATTATAGGTAGAAGGAAAAATAAACCTAATAACAGGCTGTGCTTGATGAACTTTCAGTACGGCCAATTACAACAAAGACATAGTATATCAATATCTAGAGACAAGAAAACTATGGAAGCAGAGGGGGCGCAAGAATATCCAGAGACATAGTAATTGATGTTCAATATGATCGATCCTAGATTGAGTGATTGCCTTTTGTCCTAGAAAAAGTCATATTGAAGTTCTAGAATCAATCGTCTATATTATACACTTTTGTCCAAACTGACAGAGTTCAATGACCACCAAGAATCATGAGTAAAGAATCTACACAAAATTAGAAATACACTACCCTGGTCCTCTTCCATATGGAAAAAACAAATGCATTGCTTAGTGCCTAGTAGATCTGGTCAGATTACACATATTGTGCAGTTGTGCGAGCCACTCCTTGTCCTTGACCCTCCCCTGGGACTGGGAGTCAGCCGGCAGGAGAGTGCCAAGCTTCCCCATGGAAGTGCACCCCTAAAATCCCAATCGCTTACCTCCCTGTCCTCCTCCTCCCGGCGCTCTCCTTCTCTTTCTACCGTTTCCCCCATTTTTCTCAAGAATTCATCCCAGAACAAGAACCCTATAGAACCCTAGCTATGAGGTTGGAATGATGAGGAGTAGGAGGTGGACGTACTGGTGAGAATGCTACCGATGGAGGAGAGAGTCAGCGGTGGAGGGGAAGGCATCGCATCACCGTGGCCGACGAGATCGTCGCCGCCCAAGTCTTCGTGTGGTTTGTATCTGTATCGAGTCATGGATTGTTTCCACGGGTCAGTTGGCATGATTTTTTTTCCAAACCATCTGAGTGGAGGATGGGTCGATTGGGTTGGGCTAATTTTCCTGGGTGGGTGTAAACAAAGACCAAATTATTGTGAGATGGAAAAAAACCGGTCGAGTTGGATCGGGATGGATTGGACCGCAATCTAGGCAATTCCATGTCTCCGTGGGACCAAACGAAGGAAGCCTAAGGAAGAAATATTTATAGTATAATGCTTTTTAATATTTCTAGTCCACGTACTCCTGTGATTTCTTGCCCTCCTATGATTTCTTATAGCACAATTAATTCATTAGTTCCTTCTGCTATTGTAGATCGCCGGTGGGCACCTGGGTGAGTTGCTGGGCGAGCAGTGACACCCCTGGTCGAGAGGAGGAAGCCGGTGAGGTGCTGGCTGGCGTGCGTGGAGGTTCTAGGCGTTGTGAGAGATCATTGGAGACCTGGAGGTGCTGGGCAGTGGGCTTGTTGATTGTATGCATTAATTTTTTGTTTTGATGTAATGTACGAGGAGTGATTGTTTGGTCATTTGAATATCTGGTGTGTTTATTTGAAAATTTGGTTAGTTCATTTTGAAATCTGGTCTGTATCATTTTGCAATGAAAATTGATTCATTATTTATGCATAAATTTATGGGCTTCAAATATTACTTGCATATATAGCCTAAATGAATATAATCTAAATTGTGTTGGTCTTTAATAAGGTCAGCCCAATGACTAATTGTGGAACAAAGTATCTGATACTAAATGGTAAAAAGGTTGATTGCAGGCCTAAAATAATTAGACTTTGAATATGCCAAGGCCTAAAGAAATGGATCGTAAATAGGCCAAGGCCCAAAATGAAATGTACTGTAAAATGCCTGGACCAAGAAAAAAGGCCTTAGTTATTGGGCTCAGCCCAAATAAGCGACCGCATTGGATTAGGGTGGATTTGCACTATGAAGATCTCATTTTGTCACAATTTTGCCACATTGCATTGGCCACATAGGATCTGACCTGGCCTGGACAGATGCGTCGTAACAATATTGGATCGTCATAATATTTATGACGATATTAGATTGAGAAAGAAAATTGAGGACTTCTATCAAATCGATAGTCAACTCAATTGCCGAATTTTCTTTCCATTGAATTAATAAAATGTAATATCTAGATAAATCGCATATGCCATCTAGGTAGTTAGTTGACATTATCCATACATGGCGGTAAGCGGTATCATAACTGTGATAGCTAGGTCGATTAGCGAACAATATCCTGTTTTGTTATTGGCTTATCTTGCATTGGACCGACGATGAACAGTAAAAGATTCTCGCAAATTGTACACCATTTATGATATAGGCATGGTGTACAGAAAGACTGAAACTGTAATAGACCATGACTGTAACAGACCGACCCACATGGGGGGATCTAATAACAGTAGTAGGCCAAAACAGTAAAAGGCCAAAACATTAAAAGGACAGAACAATAAAAGGCCGAAGCAGTAGAAGCCATAACAGTAATGGTCTAAAACAGTAATGGGCTAGAAATAATAATAGGTCGAGACCACAATGGGCTAGAACTTTAATATGCCATAAAATTTTACCAGGCCAGAAAAATAATTGGCCAAAACTTTACTAGGCCAGAACCTTAGCAGGCCTCTAATGGGTCAGAATAGTGAAGGACAGAATAGTAGCAGACCTTCTCAAAGATGGGCCATTAGTGGATGGCCCATGACAGGCTGTAAGAACAGTCATGGGCCTACCGCAAGCCTTAAAAGTACCAGGCCGACTTGGCAAAGGCCGTTAATGGGTCGGGTACTATTAAACCAAGGTGGACCTTCTATAAGCCAAAATAGTAACGAGCCTAAAAGTTTATGAGCCATAGTCGGCTGCACTAATGGGTCCATTTCAAACAGTGCAAAACGAAATAGTAACGGGTTGTCTTTCTATTGGGCTCTCGTAATGGGCCGTCCCACTTAATAATTAGTACGTCATAGTTGGACTTGGCTTCTACCATGGTTTCCATGAACTTTAATGGTGGTAACTATCCGTTAACGGTGTTTTCCACGCGGCTGTTATCATGACGTCAACGGTCAATGCGGCTAGCGAACATATCTACGATGGAACAAGATCTCGTGGCTGAAGGGTGCGATCTGACACAGTCAAAAAAAATTGTGGTAGATTCATTTGTGATGGGGATTTTACGATGAAGGGCATCCGTCGTAGAAGGCTGTTCAACCATGAAAAATGGGTCTTCAACCACAAAAATCTTCCATTGTAAAAGCAGATTTTTCTTGTGGTGGGAAATGGAGCTTATGAAAGAAAGAAAGGATATATAATTCCATAATATTTAATATTACAAGTATATGAGAGATACAATAATCATTAAATAGGATAATTTACAATAATAAAATAAAGGGAAATCTGTATTCTATACATACACAAATTACATTGTGTTTACAAATCAATAAAGAATAGAATTAAAGTTACAATATCAGTAAATAACAAATATGAGAATTAAATAATATAAAGAAAAATAAAAAAGAATAATTTTATTACACTATGACAAATATTACATTTTTCTTACAAATAAGGAAGATTACAACAAATAATAAAAGAAATTCTAAACTATTCCTAGACTAGTTCCTTTTGTCCTTTGTCTTGATCTTATTCCTGCAAAAAAAGAAAATTAAACAAGATAGATAATAAAGAGAGGATTAGGGGGGTTAGCTGTGATCTCATAATAAACAGTGAGTTGCATTGTTAAAGTTTCATCACAGAGCATGTTTGAGAGGGACAAATTTCACCAAATTAAGCATCTCTTCCTATTCAATAGTAGCCTCACTACAACCTCACGCAGGGTAAAGTTTCAACTTGGTAGAATAGTAAAAATATCAATTCCTCTTGACATCAGAAAAATAAAGGCTAGGTCAAGAAAATATCAACTTAGCCGAAGCAAATCCATAGTACAAAGTTTCCACAAGTGGGAACTACCAACCAGTGGGGTCTACTTGAAGCATCATACACACACATGCAGCTTGGTGTGCTTTCGACACATCAAGTTAACAATCAAGAAGTATAATAGGGACACTCGTCGCAGTAGCCAAACTAGAGCTACCCATTTCATCTCATAGCCTAGAACATCACCATAATATCATAAATTCCTCACCACTGGATGAGACACACAAACCACCTGAAAAGTCACAATCATCATGATCACTTGATCTAAGCTTGGTAAAGTACCAAAAGGATAAGATCAAGACAAGATAAAGGAGAGGGCTTCCCAGAATGGCACATGAGTTAAAATAAGAAGGTATCTAGATTTCACCTTCAGTAGATGAAGATCAACATTAGAAGCAGCAAGCAATATCAACCATTACATCACAGTAGGTTACTACACTAAAATCCATAGTAGTATTTGTTCTTATTTTCCTGCATCATCTAACTCAATGGGAAACAAACGGGAATATCTAAAGTAGTTATTCCAAATACCCTTCAACTAGATTTTTATCTATGAGGAATGGAAGGACAGATTTCTCTCATTCTTCCATAGAGCTTTTATGCAAAGCTCATCACAGAGAATTTAGAAAAATAAATGAATATGTTCTCATCCAAAAGTTAGAGCCTCAGGATTTGCATCATAGGCTTGGGGACAATTCAAACAACCAAATAAGATACATGAGGTCATCCTAGAGCACACCACTGTGCACACTCCATAAGGGAGGCACCACATTGGCATGGCTATCCATAGAAGCCATCACTATATTTCTTCGTGAAAGATTCAACTTTAATCATATTCCTTGTTCCAAGGAATGCCAGGAGTCATAAAATATCATGCTAATAGTACTAGCGACACTGGTTAATTAGGCTTACAACCTATATTCCCCTCAGATCATCAACAAGGCCAAGTGTATAAGCATAATAAATCATTTTCCTAGAATCTATGCTCGGACTCATTTAGAATTAAGTTCCTTCTATGATCACAACAATATGAAACATTAGCAATTGTACTGTCAAGATTATCTGCAACAATAAACATTAGGATTGTATTAAAACATTTAGGAAGGCATCCTAAATCTGGTTTCCTGTCAATAAAAAGATCCCCAGGGCAATACCACCTCGTGAGCCAAGCCACAAGGGCTAATACAGGATACTAATGACTCCTTGTCATGTTTGACAGGAAACTAAGCCAAATTGTTGAGCCAACTAAGAATCATGCATTGAAAAAACTGTGACCGTTAAATAGGTATGAAGCACCCAATAAAGTTAAATACAGATAAATTTTCTATACTAGGACAGGATCAATAGTTAACCACAACCATAAGAAACTAATGGTACCTAGGAATATTTGTATAAGTATAATCCTAATAGTAGATAGATTATCAACACTAAACCACAAGCTAAGCATTTCTTTGTTAACCAATTGAGAATTTACACTAACAATTATTTAACGATAGCATGAATCTACCAATAGCAATAAGAACAAGTAAAACTCATAAATAAATGAAAAGTCTGAGCAAATCATGTTTAGTATAGTATCTTGGGCAAGCTATGTGAGGCAAAAAAAGGAAGATAAAAGAGTAAAAGGAGAAACCCTAATTAGGGTTGGACTGGGGGTGGAAAAGAGGAAGAGAAACGGAGAGGAGGAAAGGATACCTACTGGTGGCGAGTTGAAGCTTGGCGAAGAGGAAGCAGAAGCGACGCAAACTAGCACGACGGCGTGATGCCACAGGGAGAACCATAGGCTCTCCTACATGCACAAAGACAATCACAGCGGCAACCACCATTTCACCAGCAGCAAAACAATCCCACTAGCACCACACAACTACCAACACACCACCAAAGCATCGCCGACATATAGTGAAGCCACAACATCGAAACCCTAGCACCATTGTAACAAAAAAGGGTGATATCATAAGGGATCCATTCCTAAATCAAATTGGAGAGAGAAGTAGAGTGGGGCACATCAGTCCTATAACCGCAGATGGCGGCGACCGGAGTGCCCAGGCTTGCCGGAATCTGGTGAGAGTAGTGGCGGCCGTAGCATCGTGAGCGAGAGAACGAGAGGGGGAGAGGAGACACTCGAGGAGATAGGGTGGGGTGTGAGCTGGGTCTGTTTGACTGACTTAGTAACTAAACTAATCTGACTTTGCCCAATTAGAGTGGGCCAGACCCACTTAAAAACAAAAAAAATTAAGGAAGAAAAAATACAAATTACAAGTATACCCCTCAAAGTATAAATCTCTAGAAAAAAATCCTAAAAATACAAATAATATCTCTAAATGTTCATAAAAATATAAGCTATCCAATAAAAATATTAAATTGTATTTTAAGATGATAAAACTTAATGTTATTAATTTAAATCAATAATTCCTGTAGGAAATTTTCTAAAATAAGGATAATACTTACAAATAAATAAAATTCATTTTAAAGATCTTAAAAAATTGCTTCATGTAAGGAAATATTAGTTTGTATTTAATATAATAGAATTGAAACATGTATTTAAATATATTTATTAATTTAAGGAATTCTAAAAAAATAAAAATAAGACATAAAAATAAATAAAAAATCATTTTTATGCATAAAGATAAATCTATTATCTTATAAAAATGCTAATTATAAAATTCCAAATCATTTTAGAATTTATAAACAAATAAGTATTCTAATTGGTTTTATAGTATTTTTCTTTTATTAAAATAAAATAGATATATTTTCTCTTATCATCTATAAATGAAAATAAATCCATATTAGATTTAATTGACTACTTAGAATTATTATAAATATTGAATGTATTTTCTTTTATCACCTATAAATTCAAATAAATTCCTTTTAACTTTACGTAAGTTTTTAGAATTCATTGCCTACAAGAATTGATATTCTTTCATTAGTAATTATAAACGGTGAAGTTTTAATACTTAAAAAATACTTTTACCTTTATAACTATGGTAAAACATGTAAATAAAACTAAAGTATCCATTCTACTTAGATAAACTATCTATTCTATAGCAATATTTATTAAGTTCAGCAAAAATCACCTATAGATATTTATTTGCTTATAATACAAATTAAAATGTATTATACCAATAGAACCATATATAGTAATTTACAAATATGAACTCAAGAAATATAACTTTGAATCCTTAGTTATATCAACTTAGTGTCTAACTTCTTAAACTTGCTTATAAACTAATTCCAACATGTACAAATAAATAAGACATATTAACTTAGAAGATAAAGGATAACATCCATTCATACTTAGGATACATAATCATAGACTATTAATTAATCTGAGTTAAATCCTAAACTTTAGTAATGCTATAAACATCATGTCTGAAGTGTATTCATATTTTTATAGTTAGAGTTGGTCTACTTTAAAATCCACCAAAAATATAATAACTCAACATTAATTGTACTGTATCAAATACCATAGTTTTAATCCTAACAACCTTACAGATTGATGAACTTAACATAAACAACCTTTTCTTCGAAGGTTATTCTTTTTGCCACTTCAAAAAATAACTCTACAATAGATACTTCAACTTTTAATAACTCAACACATGGACTTTCATCATAGTTACCATATGGAAATTAACCTCAATCTTAGTTTGTTATTGTACTCTAATTTTATATCTTGTATGTTAAGACTTAAGTTCCTTATAAATATATTTTCTTGTGAAGTAAACTGAAGACAAAACAAATCTTAATGAAATCACCTAAGTTAAATTCACTTATAATATTGGGGATTCACATTTGAAGTTTTATAAAATGCATACCATCACTTATGCATACTAGCATAGTGCTTCTTTAAAAATTAGTCCTTGCCAGACCAATGATGTTGTTTTCAGATATTAGATCTTTTATTGTCTCGAAGACCATGAGTGCAAAATCTTGCAATCAAGAAACACAAGTTCACACATTCTCATGTCCTTTGGTTATTTTCTATCAAGTATTTGCAAATACAATGTTTTCATCACCTGCATTTCGAAAAGGTCAAAACACTCTATATTCATAATTATATGATTATGGGTTATTTACCAAATGGTAATAACCTACTATTACGGTTCCGGTGGTAAATGAACATCATACCTAGGGACATAACAACCAATGCCATTAGTGATTCTTGAACCGTATAATACACGTTAACCATAAGATTTGGAATGGGAAGGGAAAGTCATCTGGATCTTCCTTTCGCATGCCACAGACACTGTTTTTGGTGTTTTGTAAGTTGCAGATCATGGGTAAAACCGAATATTCCGGGAGAATCCTACCATGGATCTGGGCGTACAAGATACATATTTATAGTGTTTATGGTTGTCGTGCGTATCAGACTAAGGTAAAACCGTATTTCCGGGAGAAGTCTGCCTTTAGTTCTTATAGTACAACAATTGTGGGTATGTCGAGTCACAGAGAAGGGCAACGAATGGCTTGGATCTTAAACTGGGCCCCATACCAAGGAAGTGTGGACAAGCTCATGACATGGATGTGCAACAAGGCTAAGGTCTCTTATGGGTAAAGTAACGCACCTATGAAGAGTGTAAGAATTGTGACATGTTACTCCCTATTTTGGGAAGAAGCTACAAGCGCAGAAGGAAAGGAACTCCACGAAGTTATGGTAAACTTGTGAAGGCTGGTAGACATAGTTTTTAAGAATAAAAGCAACCTTTGAAGAAATGTTTATGAAAACCTGCATAGCCTATGACCCTTGGTATGTAGTTGTAGATAGTGCATGAAACACTCCTTTTTAGTGAACTTGCCGAGTGCGCTCGTACTCAACTGTACCTTCTTAACACTTTTTAGATTTTGAAGCCAATAATGACAACATCTACATAAACATATGCCCAAAGGAATCATGACCAAAATCTCAAGTTCTTCAGTGAAGTCAATGAAGTCAACATATACATCAACCGTGAAGTGGAGGTGAAGTTCGTAATTAGATAAGAGTATTATGTATAGCCATAGAACCAACTTCTATAGAGCATTGCAATTCCAAGCGAATTAGTTTAGATACTAGTCTTATAAGTATGATAGTTTTGAGTTGTTATTTCTGGTTCTTCTTTGTAACCAGTTGCATTCTTCTATAACCTAGAGTGTTTCTCTAAATCTTTTGTAAATCGTCGAGTTGTCATATATAGTAATGTCGTGGACCCGTGATGTTTTTTCTATACCACTCTGATGGATGTAATACTAGTGGAATGGTGTTTCATTGGTATTATGTCAATGACTGTAGTGGAGTACATCATGGAGTGATACGCTGGGTCTCTACATGTATTTCCTCAGATGATAGAGCTTTTAGCCTATGCTCTGGTGCAAGCAATCGAACATAGCCTCAGGGGCTACTCCCATTGGGAGCATTGTCCGGGCACCCAATAAAATTACTAGTGAAGGAAAAATAAGACCGGAGTCGAGTATCTCTTCCAATGATAGAGCTTTGAGCCTCTAATCTTTTGTAGGCACCCGATCATTGCCTCGGGAGCTGCTCCGATTGGGAACGCTGACTACACACCCGATAGAAAATCCTCCTACGGAGTCGACTCAAAAGAGAAAGTGCACGAAGAATAACTCTGATCCTATGCTCGAATGCGAACATTAAAATGTATCCTTGGGGCTACTCTCATCGAGAGCGTTGGCCGCCCACCCGATATACAAAGAAAATATCTTCCTACGGAATCAACGAACGAAAACCTATGAGCCTACCCAAATGTAGTCTCAATGGTTATTCCCATCAGGAGCATTGATAACACGCCTAATGAAAATATCAATATTACTTCAAAAATGTGGCAATTTCAGAAATTCCAACATCCAAACAAGGTAGTCGCTGAAAGCTTCTACCCGGTGACTGGCACAAGGGGTACTAGGACCCACCGGCTGTCTGGTCCGCTGATGGGTAGCGGAAGTCTCGTTAGGCTGCACCCCAACCATCGTCCTTGATTGGGTACATGAGGAAGAGGAAGTGACCCTCCACGAGCCTGGTTTCATCAAGGAGGTATGCCCTGGTTGCCTCTAGAGCAAAAACCTCTTCAAGAGATGGCCATCCTCCACGGGAGCATATGAGCCCCTCCTGGGGGTACGCTCATAATATTACTACAAGGATATAATGACAAGCCTGATAGTTAGTCCCATGACTGCACAGACTGCATGAACCTCCTTGGTAAAGAAAGGGCACTGTGTGGCCTCTTCATTGCTAAAGCAGGGCTGGTGGCACAAATGTCAGTGGATCCAACTCTTTGCCACTTATGTTAAAGGGGGAAGAGGGAAGCGTCATGCAATAGGGATATGTCACCGACAACTCCGACTTTATGGTAGATCAATGCCTCCCGAGGACCCTAGACACGGTCCATGTAAAGTAGTCTCGTAGACCCATTCCCCTTGGGCGGCAATGTGGTGGCCCTTTCCTCCCAAAGATTGGGGGAAGAGGCCCATCACCACTATAAAAGGGGAGCCACACCTACCATAGAAGGGATCGATCCATGCGATTTGAAACCCTAAGTATACACCAACCATTGTACCCTCATGAATCACCTCGAGGATTACAAAAAGTAGGAGTAGGGATTTTACCTCCTTAGGAGTTTCCTGAATCTGGGTAAAAATCCACTGTGTAAACTATTTGTCGTGTGCAAGCTCCATCATAGACATTGTTGCCAAGAAGATATGAACGTGTGTTTATCCACCTCTCGAACTCAGGGCTTGTTGGACCCCTTGTTCCTTCACGGGATGCAAGTCTCCATCATCTGGCGCGCCAGGTAGGGGGTTGAGGCATGTTCCCAAGGTCTTCTCTAACCTTGTCGGCATGTTGGCTCGCAATGAGACTCGGGCCGAGCGGACCCTTCGATGCTTGGTGAGCAAGATTCGTATGGAGCCTGCACCCCGCCGCATCGCTACGGAGCAAACCCCATGGACGGAGGAAGAGCAAGGCTGCTCCTCCCACCCATCATGGGAGCATCAGCTCTACACGTGCGGCAACACGTCGCTCTCCCGCATCGTGTCCTCGCGTGACAAGGCTGGCCTTCCCACGACGAAGGCTGCCAAGATCATCGTGCAAGAGCTCCTCCAGCACCCACCTGCCGAGTCCGGGCAAGAGAAATGCCGCAAGCGCCTAGCAAGCTCATCGACATCGCGGCTCCAAACCAGGCAGTACAAGGGGCTCAGGCCAAAGAGGTCATCTCGGGGACTGTGCCACCACCTCTTCCTTCGAGCAAGATACCATGCTCTAACAGTGCTCTCAAACCCAAGGACATCGGACCGATAGTTGCCAGATCATCCCAACCCTGGAGGTCGCTCATCCTGTCAAGGCCGCGAGGACCACATCGTCGAGGAAATTGCCACGGACAGACAGAGAACCGTGTCGCCCTCGCCAACGGCAAGCAAGTATAGAGAAACTGCTGACTTGCGTTCACCAAAGATCTGCACTTCATGGTGTGGCTGCACAAGTTCCAACCGGAGATGACACCGTTATACGACGGGACTACCAATCTTGGCGAAATCCTACAGCTCTACACCACGGGCGTCGAGGCTGCAGGAGGTGACAACCGCGTCATGGCCAACTGGTTTCCTACGGGCCTCAAGGAAGCGAATCGCACCTGGCTAATGAACCTCCTAGAGGAATCCATTGTCTTGTGGCGTTCCCTCTACATACTCTTCATCACCAACTTCAAGGGAACGTACGAGCGCCCCCTAGTTTACTAAAATCTCTGCCAAATCCACCAGCAGTCTGGTGAAACCCTCTTGAAATTCTTACAGCAGTTCAGCCTAGTACACAAAAAGATTCCCAAGATCTTTGATTCCAACGTCATTAGAGCCTTCTTGGAATATGTATAGGATGTTAGGATGCGGGGGAAATTTGGCATCTATGGGGAAAACATCACCATGGCATCATAACTCTTATTCATGGAGGAAAAATGCGCCAAGGAGGAGGTCGGGTGCATGTTCAGCCTCGTCGAAGAGAAGACCACGTACAATCCTCAAGTGCCTCTAAGAGCAAGAGCAAGGATGCTTAGCGGAAGTCCCCTACTGTCCTCGTGGCCGAGTCCGAGTGAAAGAGCCCTCACGAGGGTGATGGCAAAGGGGAGCATGATGATCACCCATAATGCATCTTCCACAAGAAGCATGGGCATGACACAGTTGACTGTTACAAGCTCAAGAATTTGCGCGACTAGTGTAGCAGCCAGAGGAAGGGGAAGCAAGGTGGTGAGCGAAACAACGGCCATGGCGGCCACCAAAGTGGAGGGCGCTGGAACAACAACCACGGTGGAAGTGGTGGCCATCAGCAAGGCCACTAGTCTAATGCCATGCAACAGCATCACCACACCATGGAGAAAGGCCTCGCCGTAGAAAACATTGGGGGACACAACGAGCCGAGGGGCGCTATTGCCTGCATCCTTGACGACTCTCAGGCGCCTGCGTCCAACTGGCACTTCAAGAAGCTCACTCCCTAGGTCACCGCTACCAGACCCAAGACCCCCTCTCCTAAACTCAAGTGGTCCCAGTACGCGATCATCCTCGACGCTAGCGACCATCCCATTTCCACCGGACACTACTAGGGAAAATCCTATAGGAGACATGCTTATAGGAGGCGATCCCAAACAAATGCGCCTCCACTAAATATACAAGGCGCATGGGTAAAGCGTGTGCCTTCTATATTTGTATACTAGAGGCGCATCCGTGAGGGATGCGTCTCCTGTATGTCATTTACGGACCAGATCTCGTTGCCCCCACTTACTTGAGGCACACCAACCCCATATGCGCCTCAAGTAGTTGAATTACTCGAGGCGCATACGGACTAGCTAGGTGCGCCTCGAGTAAGGTGGGAGGGCCCGGTGGTGCTAGGTGCCACAATACTGTCTCTTCCTCGCTCTATCGATCCAGTTCAGTGTTCAGTGTTCTTGCTCACTCTCTTGATCCAGTAGATCCCCTCCTTCTGCCATCCATCATCGAGCTAGACGTCGAGTCCATTGTCCGCCTCCCCTTCCCCTTTCACTTCCCCATTATGCCATCGTCCATCGTCAGAGGAGATGTCTTAAACGCGGGCTGAAGCGCCCCTAGTTACTCCCTATTCCTTCGTTCTTCTATCTCCCATGCCCACCTCTACTTCCTCTTCTAGATCCTAGCGAGGACCATGAGTAAGTCCCCTTTTTATACTCCCTCTCTCTACCTATTATTGTACTGCTATGGTTAACCCTAATTAATATTGCCATGAACTACTATTCTTCTCTTTTCTGATAACTCTCGGATGATACAATGGTTAGAATATTATGGTAGTCAATTTCATTGTGTTCTGGTGGTATTGGTTTAAGCACTTGATTACAATAGTTTCAATTATAGTCATGTTATTAAATATCTGGTTCTGCCTCAGTGAGCTTACCTAGTGGTTACCATTCTAAACATCCCTTGTATATTATACTGTATTCTTGAAACTGGTGTGCTACTGATGATATGCATGATACTAATTGTTTATGGATTTTTATGCAGATGATGTTCTATATTGAATCCCATACTACTTTTATAACTCTATTAAGCATAGTGTCATTTACTAGTTGGCAATAAGTTCCAAATTCTTGGAAGTCAAGTATATGATTTATTTAATAATCGAAACTTCCAGTAGCTTCCTTTATGGACCGGGAACAACCTTTAGGATGGATTCCTAAATGCACCTATAAGGATTGAACCATTATTGGGGTGATGATAAAAAATAAAATAGTTTGTTGTTGATTTTCTGTGATGGAATTCTAATTATAAATGATTCGTGGAATTATGTCTAGGAAAGGGATTTAAATTAACTTTGTATAATTTGCAACTGAATTTTCTTTCGCCAACAAATAAGTACTATATATTTGCATGACAACATTTAGTTGAGTTCTTTCTAGATGTTGAATCTAAGGAAAAGATCTATCTAGGGTGGATGTGCTCTGCAAGCTTAACGTGTCTGTGCTTGTAGTTCAATCACCATGACAATGAATTCATGTGAGTTTTATTCCTAGATTCTCTGCTGGGAAGATGATAGAATTCTGGTATGGCTTGCCTCTGTATATTAAAGTTAACGATGAAAACTCTAGCCTCGTGGCTTCTATGCTTAGATCATGATGATGTGGTACCTCTTTGGAGGATGCGTAGTAGCATGGTCATGGTACATGATCTGTTGCTTACTCGCTGGCTATACTTGGACTATATTCAGTGATAGTGGTTGAGCTTATATTCTTGAAATGATACTAGATTCATGTTGGATAGGTTCTGTCCAATATGACGGATAACAAAACAAGTACCAAAATGATTCCTTGAGCAATTTCATCTAGGGAAATGATTTAAAATATGCCTTGCTTGCTAGCAAATGAATTCAAGAAGATGATTTGAGGATAAGTTGAAGATCCTGATGATTCTCTTGTTTGATATGTTACCCTAGTCGCTCTTGTTGTGCTAGGTTGCTTCCATTAATTGGAATGTTCCTAATAGTAACTAGCCATCAATTTGGCTGCTGGCACCTAGATCTCCTCCTCCTTGGCCTGTTGTTGATGAGACCTTCTCCTCCAGAGCTACTCATGGCCTGACCTTGCCCAACATGTTGGCTTCTTTACTACTCATGGCCTGGACTTGCCCAACTTGTTGGCCTTCCTCCACAGTGACAAGGCCAAGGTCATCTACCACGACTTCGGTGATCAATCCGTAAAAGAATAAGAGATGGTACTAGATTGGTGTGCATGGATGCACTTGTGCTAGCATCACTTGGATTAAGAGGATTTGGCTTGCTTTGGGGCATTCGATGGATCGGAGTTGCACCATTTTCTACTAATAATGCATTTTATTCATAGTTCATCCTACTACAAAAACATACACATCATCCTGCCACAAGCACATACATAGAGTTCATGCATACTGCTACAAGCACATACAAGTATACTACAACTCTAGTAGTTGTATTTTATTCATAGAACAAATTGCACTTCTTTTTCTACCTGTTGCCTTCACCAAAATTCACCTTCTTCTTATTTAGCATGTTGATCATATCTTTCCAATTCTCAATGCCTTTTTTAATCAATAACAATGAACTAGCTGTTTTGAGCTTAGGAAGCAACCTTGATGGAACTTCTTTAGGCAAAGGATCATTTATTTTGAACAAACCTTGGAAAATGGCTTCATGCTCTACTATTGTTGGATCACCTGGCACTACTACCACACCCAATTTTTAAAGTCCCCTAGCAGCTATGGGAATCCTGCCCATGATCTGCACGCGCACCATCAACAACATCGCAGTTGCCAAGACGCTCATGACAGAGGTGCCATCCTGAATGTGATCTCCACCAAAATGTTTGACAATATGTGGTTCCATACGATAGGCTGATGCCTTCCATGCCGTTGTAGCATCCCAATTGTCTATCAATTGTAATGCTACTTGCCTAGTATATATATTGATACTTCCCACATGTTTTTATTGCATCGTCATTATATCATGCTCATGTCACCATTCCTCCTTGCATTTGAGCATCATATAAAAACCCCTCTATTTGGTTCTTATCCCATATGAAGTATATATTGTATCACTTTTATTTTCCTCTTGATATATTGTATTTGCTTTATGCCCAAGTTGAGTTGTGGGCATATCTCTTACAATTCCACCACCTTTATTTTTCATCACCTTTCAATCCCACCATCCAAAGTATATACGAGCACTTGCATTTCTTTTGGCATTTGTCTAGCTCATTTGTAATAAAATGGATCCACTTCTAAATCTACATGCTCCCATATATGTTTCTATTATTTTCACAATATTAAGTATGTGGAGCCTCATGGCCACCTTGGCATGCCATGTGAGTAGAGATGCTTCATTTAAGTTTCCATATGGTTTTATTCAAAGTATGCCCACGTATGATGCCATTTTGACTACAATTGAATCTAGTGGGAAAATACACTTCCAAGGTCATTTGGTTTCATATGTATGCATATGTCAAATAATCTCATACTACAAGAAATCCTCCATTCTTATGTTTGCCACTTTTATTCTAAATATAATGCATGCATGTATATGTGCCCATAAGAAACAATAATTGTTTTCACAATCATAGATGTGGAAAATATTCGACATGCGTGGCCCATGCAAGTACACCATCACCTCCCTCTTTTGAACTCTTTGGTTTTGGGCCTTGTTTGATTTGAATGCATTCAAGCTACATCAACATCAAACCATTCTCCATGTTCCATACACTTGTCCTCCTTCATGTTCTTTGGTTTTATTAGAGTTGGAAGCTTTGTGAAGTTTATTTTATGTCTTTCGGTTGATTCAAATTCAACTAAAACAAAACTTATTGAATAGAAAAACCTACCTATCTATCCACTCTATCTGACCCCGTCTATTCTACGGCACGCCTGTCCTCCTTTTAGTTTGCCTTTTGCTTCTATTCAACGTTTCAAAATAGCAAGTGTTTTTAAAATTGGAAACAAAAAAGTCAAAAGAAAATAGAAATCAGAAAAACATAAAAGAATAAAAGAAGAGAGAGGCTTCGTGGCAGCAGCCCACCAAGCCACCCAGTCAGCCGTAGACCTAGCCCCGCACCCTACCGGCCCAGCGCTTCCCTTCCTTGGCCCAGTTCCTCCCGACCCATACCCCTTCATCGCCTGATGCTATAGTTCTCTTCTTCTACGTCTCCTCCCTCTCCCAGTGACATATGGCAGAGCAGGTGGCCATCAGCGATGTTGTCCTTATTAGCAAACACAAACACAGCGTAACCCTCCTCATCCTTATCTACTCCCCGAGACCCACATGAACCCTAGCCCCTCTTCTCCCTCGTGCTGCCACCCTCTTTCTTCCTTCATATTCTCGTGAGAGAGGGCCAAGAGCACCATGGGACAGTGTGAGATCTTCGTCCGTGTCGACGCGGTGGTCATCGCCGGGCGCTGTTGTGGCCGGGGATTGCTCCCTCTCGCCTCTGACATTCGATTGGAGCCCATAGGAGGAGTCGTACATGGCCGCCTCGTCTTCCTTCTTCCAACGGAATGCCACTATCCCCGCTCGGTTTGGCTTGGCCAGCCTATGCACAAGGTGAGCGGCTCTCTTCCCCTTCTCCCTGGCTTGCACCCTCGCTGCACGCCGCGCCCACAGCCGCCACCATGCACTCACCATCTGCCATGTGCCGCGTGCCCCACGCTCTGCAGCAGAATAGCTAAGCAAAAGTTTTTCGTCCCTGTTCCTCGCGAGTTACTGGTCGCGGCGGTCCCCCTTAGTCGAAGATTCCTGAACAAATCTTGTAGACCATTCTCGCATCTAAAACTTCCCGTTTTACAGCATCACAAAATACACAGCGGTTCTCTTAGCATCATCTCGCAAAGTTGGGCACTTTTATCCGTTTCCAACTATCGAAGAAAATTTAGTTATTCAGTTCCCTTGATGAATGGAGGGCTATTGTTTCTCAGGAATTAAGATGGGTCCTGTGTAGAATTAAGAAAAAATATTACTAGGACCTCAAAGATTGAATTAGCAATAATTTAGATAGGAGATAGTTTCCCATAGTGTTTATTATCCCTCATTGAGGTGGATTGAAACTTGTAAATATTCACTAATTGTAACTCTTTATGATTTATAAAAATTGCAGTGGGGTTCTTTACCCTACTGTTTTACCCTAAAAAAAATTTAGTTCTTCAGTTCTGACAGCAACCTCTAGAGAATTTTGTATTTAGGCCCCTGAACTTCATGTACCTCGAACCGGTGTCCTCGCGGTGCCCACATGTGAACCTATCTTTGACTCGTGTGCGCGGTGGTCCATCCTGGCTTGTTGGCCCACTCATCAGGCACTAAGGGTAGGAAATCTCCGAGTAAGAAAACCTTTGTAGCTAGGCCTTTTCTCAATTCAAAACAAAATTAGAAAATGAATATATATGAAATAATTTGTAACTTTCAAATGGCTTTGAATTTTAATATGTTTCCAATATGAAATATGTTTAGTTTTTAAATGTGAATCTAGACATGTGTTCAAATTTTTCCTGGGTCAACCCTATCTAGTAAAACCTTTGACTTTGACCCTATTTGATAAAATTTGAATTTAATATTGCTTTAAATTTGTAAATTCAAATAATATAAATAATATATGTTTTTAATCAAAAAATGTAAGGAATATGAATATGCTATTTAAAATATCATTTGGGTAATTTAAACCTTCGAAATAATTTAATTGCCAATAAATACCTTTTCTTAATAAATTCATAACTTTAATTATGTAACTCCAAATTCGACAAATGATATGTCTATATTTATTAGAGCGACGGGATCTTTATAACCATCCATTCCATCATATGAATTGAGGCATCAATCATCTAAATATTAACGGACCATCAAGGTTTATGTAAGAAAAATATGACTAAACAACTATTAAAATGCTTTATTCTTGTACCCCACACCTCACCCATGCCATGCGATGTTATACCATGTAACTGTGCATCATTCCATCATGGCATACCTTGTTTAATTGTTGCATATTATTTATATTATTGTGCAACGTATTTATTTTGGCCCCTTGTGTATTTGGTTTTTATCTAGATAGACTTCGAGCAAGGGAACTATCAGGAGCCTTAGTAGTATTACTAAGATCCTTTTTATACTGCAACTGAACTTTCAGGCAAGAAATTTCCCATGCTTTCACTACATATAGTACCTATTTCATTTCTCTTGTTATTGCATCATAAATCGCGTCACGAATTAAATTATAATCCCACGTACTGCATAGCCTTTACTTCTAAACCCCACCGAAACTTGTTTTTTGGGTCATGTGAGTCGTAAAACTGCATGTGTAGGGTTTGTGAGAGTCTTGGCAATGAGGTACTTAAGAAACTAATGAGATAACTAAAGAAAGAGGCACCGGTGGGCAATATCTGCTATTTGGTTCTTTATGCTCAATTGTGTCCCGTATGACCCGAGTACTTGATACCTATTCCTTGACTATCACACTATCCACATGTGGGAACATGAATCCCTTTTGCATGAGATCTATTCACATTTATTTCTCTAGGCGAAACACTAGTTTGGGGCTTTATTTATATTCTGAATTATGCCATGTATGTCATGTTATACCTTGTTTATTATCTTTTGCTCAATGAGAGTTTACTACTATACTGTTTAGGATGTGGGTCATTATTATGAGGATTATACCTATGGCCTCTGATCTCTTGGCTGATCTCACAACATCTCAGTCTAGCTTTGGACCTCGACTAATTTCAGAGCGGGTAGCATAGTGGGGTGGCCCCCTGAAATCATTTTTGAATATTGTGAATGCTATTTAGTGATGCCTTGTTGCTTTTGATTTGGTTCTTCTCGGGGTTGAGCGTGCGTGTGTTGCTATTTGTGCACCCTTGCAGGGTAAATCTTTTCAAAAGTCATGTCCACTGTTATGGACGACTTGGAGCATAGTTTCTCGATCATAGACATCTATAACTAAAGTATCGCTTTTAATTTGACTAAACATTACTAGTAAATAGTGCCATACTCATGGAATGCTTAATAAAATTTTCTACATATGGGATGTTCTTCCTCCTTGTTTGGGAAACAGGAAGGAGGGCGAGCGACATTTATTTATGTTCATATATATTTGTTCGGTAATTAACTGTTGTTTAATTAACGAGCATCCTTCTATCATTGTTTAGGCGGATGTTGTAGCATATCTCTATAGATCTGCTAGGCTTTATTTTCGCTGCATTCACGTCACCGTCAGGATGTTCCCTTTGAATGCATAAAGACTTGTTGAGCCCACTAGGGACTCACACGATAAATATTGTTCAGATGGACAGGTATATCCACAGGAAGACTACAAGGTCAAGGAGACCAATGATGGTGGCAGCGACCGTCAGGTGTATAAATTCTAGGGATGGAGATCCTTGAGATCATGTCGGTGGGATGTGCTTTTTTTCAGGGCATCTTATGCCAATGCCGCTTATCCGTACTCCGATCTTGTTTTATACTTCCTCTTGATACTCTGATGTGTGATGTATGAGGATGTATCCTAAAATATTATCTCTATCTAGGATATTTGGATCTTGCCGTATGGCGTTGAATATTTATATTTCTTTTAGATGGTCTGTCTATGATGTACTGTTGTATTTTACTGACATACACACTTGTGTATGTTTTGTTCGCATACATGTCGACTAAGATGCTCGCACATGATACTATATTTGGGATGGTTGGCTGGGACCATGCCCTGCCAATCCCCGTTTCGGCCGACGTGTGGGTGGTCGTACAACCCCCTCTATAGTACATCTTGTCCACTTTAGGTTCATACTGACTTGTTGCTCAGAGAGTAGTGTCCGAGGTATTACAACTGGTATGAGGGCCATTCCGCCCTTCAGGGTCTCAGCCAAGATGGTCATTCTTAGTATAGCAAATATTTTTGGTATTATGTATATTAGGGAAAAACTAAACGCGAGAGTAGGACTGCTTTCATTTTTCTTATTTCCCACCCATCCTTTTCTGGTAAGGAAGTGTAATGTTTATCCATCCTCTTATAAAAATTTAAATTAGGATTCACGTGTTTGGGGTTTCCGTAGTACCACAGGATGTGTGTGTCAATTCTTTTTGTGTATCTGTTGCATCTAACTTGTTGTCGTAATTTGCCTTTTTGTTATCAACTGTTTGTACATTCCATACCAACAGGATTATGTGTAAGCCGTCACGATCTACCCGATTCCTTGTAAATGAATATGGTCTTGTTAAGGGTGTTCGTCCTTCATATTGTGATAATTCACTCAACATAGTTCACAGAAGTGCAAAGCGCATAATTATATCGAGTTCATGCAACAGTTGATACATATATGTCAATTATATAGCTTCTGACTAATACAACATTCGGCCCAATGGTTTAGGTAGAAATAAAAACGAGATCTCTCACTACTAGAAAAATGCCTATTCGTGGCGCACATGAAAAGGCCTTCTGTGGCGCACGAGCAGTGCGCCACGGGCCTCGCGCTACGGCTATCTCGTAGCCATGGCGCACTGCATGGTGCGCCACGGTTATATCGAGATAGGCGTGGCGCACTACCAGGTGTGCCACGGGTAGGGGTACATGTGCGCCACCGATGTTTTTTTCAAAAATCAAAAAAAAATGCAAAAAACACCCTCGTTTTGAATTTCAAAAGCAATCGGGTCCGCATCGCCGCCGTCGTGTCGCCTCGCCGGCAGGGAGGTGGCCGTGGCCATGACCTACCACCGCAGGGAGGTGCGGGAGGCCGTGGACTTGCTACTCCTCGCCGGCATCGAGGAAGAGAGGCAGTGAGGTGTGGCTGGAGAAGGGAGGAGGTTGTCGGAGCTCGTCGTCGCTCTTCATGACTGCAAGGAGGAGGAGGCGAGGAGGAGGCCGCAAGGAAGGAGGAGGCGAGGAGGAGGCCGCAAGGAAGGAGGTCGTCGCCGTCATGACTGCAAGGAGGAGGAGAAGGTCGCCGCCGCCATCGCCATCGTCACTGCCACGGCAAGGGAAGGAGGATAAGTAAAGGAGGAGGAGGAGGAGAAGAAGAGAGAAGGAAAAGGAGGAGGAGAAGAGAGAAGGAAAAGGAGGAGGGAGGAGAATGAAAAAGAGAAGAGGGAGGGAATAGGGGTAGGTGGGCGGGGTGGTGATTCAAATTTGAATCCCGTCCAAGATTATCCGTGGCGCACTAGGTGGTGGTGCGCTACGGGTAAGTTGCCTCAATTTTTTTTTTCTGCAGCAAAAAATCTTGTTTTTGCCATAACTTTTTACTCTTTTCGAATTTTGAGATTCTAAAAAATCGCTAATCGTATGCAAAATTACGGCCTTTTTACCGTGGCATGACTTTTTTTTGCAAATAAAGTCGAAACTCATTTTTGTTAATTTTACTAGAAGCTATACCACATTACCTACCTAAATATGAAAGGATTTAATTTTTTGAAGTGTTTATCATTTTCGTTTATTTTTTGCAAACCATAAAAAGACGATCCGGGGGGGTGGAGTTGGTGCATGCCACTTAGGCGTAGGGCACTAGGGCAGAGTGCCCTACGGCTAAGTTTATACATCTGTGGCGCACTATGCCATGTGCGCCACAGATGTTTGTGGCCGTTTCACAGCAGAGGGGGCGTGCTCTTAGCCGTAGCGCACCCCCCCCCCATGTGCGCCACAGATGACACTAACAACCGTGGCGCACATGACTGTAGTGCGCTACAGATGTTTGGCGAGCGTCCAACAGGGCCCTGGACCACACACATCTGTGGCGCACTATAGTCATGTGCGCCACGGATGTGCTGATTACCTATAGCTGTTTTTCTAATAGTGTCTGATCCAACCACCAATGTCATCGCAGCCTTGCACGGTGCAATCTTATCAGCACTATTCTTACCTGAAGTAAATGAAAAGTTGGAAGATCAATGAAAAGTGACAAGGCTATAATGGAGTCAGGATGAAATACAAAGGAGAACAAGCAAGCATGGGTGCTGGTGCGAGACCAAAGGTACGTATCATGATATCATGGGTGCTGGTGCGAGACCAAAGCTACGTATCATGATATCATCATGATAAAAAATATGCATCTATTGTATCTGGCCCTGGCTGGCTGTTTTGCTCACTGGAAGTGGTGGTGCACAACTACTCAAGCCCACGACGAGGCCCCAACTCTGCGGCATGTATTCAATGCATCTGTTGTAGCTATTTATGTATTTGACTTGCTTATTAGGTTCTGAGAAGATCTATAATGTTGAAAACTTTGAAATGCTCAAATGCAGGTACATGTGCATACTTGATAATTTACAGGATAATAAATAATACCAAAATGATAAAAGAAAACATCTATAATATAAAGACGGAGCTTCAGGTGGTAAAGTAAAGTAATTTTTTTAGCAAAATGACAAAACTATGTAGCAAAATGACACGGTAAGTCAATACTACTGAAATGTTAATTCTATGCACATATATAGTAGACATATAGATATGTATGTATGCATTTCAGTAGTTATCCTTCTGGCTGTATACATTACTACACATATGATATTCTATCATCACTTTACACATCTCCAAGATAAATTTATGTGACACATATAGATTTGTAGCCATAATTCAAAACAAACAGGTTGTACCAACAAAGCTCAAGCAACAAACATGGCTGACTAATATCTCTCCTAGAAGTCATAGGAAAGAGAGGAAGAAATTAAAATAGCACCTAATGATTTCTTTATGTAACTACTACTTCCTTCTGAAATATTTCATGTTGCCTTTTGCGCATCTCAGCGTACTTCTTCTGCAACGGTTGTGCTAGCTATGAGTTGAAGTACTCCATCAGATCTAACAACTAACATGATGTAGCTTTTACAAATCAATCAACAATGAATTAAGAAACAACCACTTGACCACCGGACAACAACTAATGGCCAGCGACTGATCTGTACCTAGTGTCGTTGCTCTCCTTTGACGACAGCTGCAACGCACAGAATCATAAGAAAATGGTAAAGGCCAAAGAAGGACAACAAAGGAATCAGGGAGGAAGCAGGGGACGGGGAGGAAATGCTTATATTACTTTTCTTAAACCCTAAATATAAATCGAGAATCATAGAAACATAAATACCACACTTAAGAAAGTAGTGAACAACCAGCTCAAGAAGTGATCCATGCCTACTTTGAAAAAGAGAAAAAGGTTATGAAGAAATTGTAATGGAATTGGAATAAAGGAAATTCCAAACTTTAAAAGAACCTTAAAAATTTAAATCACTATATTATAAACCCCAGGGTTTAATACCTTGTAATATATTTACATAATTCCATTATGAGGATAAATATGAATAAGATTCTATATACATCATTAACCATATCAAACCATTAGCATTAAAATTATAAAGTGAATACAAATCATTTTCATAAGTCTTTTGGATAATGAATAAAATATTGAACCCTAAGGAATAAATGTTGACATCAAATAAAATAGGTTTTCTACTTGATTAAAAATTACAAAGAAACGTTAAAAAATATAAGGATCACTTATTCTCAGAGCTCAGTTTAAGATTTCTCAAACTTTATGAATGAATAAATAGTTTACAAATCAAATTTGAGAGGATATTAAATAAGAAAAGTGAAAATAGAAACTAGAATTAAAAAAGGAAAAGGAAAGAAGCAGTCAGCATTGGCCCACGGCCCATTTCCCGTTCCTTTATTCGCTGCTCAGTGCTACACCTTTCCTCTCCACCCTCAATTCGTGTCGGCCTAGTAGCAGCCCAGCCCGGATACCCCTTCATTATTTCACTGGCAAGCGGGGCCACGTGATAAGAGATCCATCGCCTTCGTCTTCCTCGCATGGTCGACACGCCGCCAACGAGCCACGTCTCTGCCGTCATTCTGGACCGCCCGGACACGATTGACCGCCTCAGAGCCTCGTCCCAACTCATTTATTGTCCACCATGTGGATTAGCGCAGTGATTCGTGCCCACATCAATCTTCGGTAGCACCACCACATCTTGGCCGTCATCGCCACCATGCCGTCGTCTCCGACCTCGCCTTACCGTTTAAAAGACTGGATAAGTATCACCCGAGCCTCAGCTACCTGCCTCTCTCCTCAATTTCCCCTAAAACTCTCTATGTATCCTCACACCAATGATCTTCGTCATCACAGGTTTCCGCATAGCCGGCGATGGAGAGCATTCCAAAGTTCGTGGAGTAGTTTAGGAGAGGAACCTCATCTCTGTGATCACATGGGTACAAGTAGGCATCAAGGGGAGGTTCGAGCTAGGAGAATTTCATGGTTTCACTTTGTCAGAGTTCGTCAAAATCCGTGATTTTGCGCTCATCTCCGGTCGTCATCTTCGTCATGGACCAAACAACTATGCTCAGGGTACGCATCTGGCCCTGTTATCGCTTCATAATTTCACCTATAGCTCGAGTTCGTCGGGAGGCCGACGAGTACCTCCGTGGTAAAGCTCGTCGGAGTTGCCAGCTTGGTCTACTACGCCTATGTAGCAACTTGTTCAACTCACCGCATCAAGTCGCATCAAACGCACACCTCAGAATTGACCCGGATGCCATGTTTTGGCGTCGCCGCCGTGCTCTGTCGAGGTGCCATCAGACCCCGATGAGGTGACGTCGTCTTTGACCGGGTCCAAGGTTTGACTCAGTCCTTGCCCATGTGGCATATGACGTGGCCCCGGGACCATTTGTCATTGACTGTGAGTAAAAACTAGTCGAGTAACAAAAGTATGAACTAATATGGGAATGCCATGTGGCATGGGACCCACCAGTCAGTGACCTTTTGGCTACGTTAGGGTGCGGTGTAAAAATAATTTCTTATTTAGATTTATTATTAGAAAATGAATAAATAAAATAAAATCTATAACTTTTATTTTATAATCTAGAAATTTATGTATAATATATGAAATTTTTTAGAAAAATAAAATCTATAACTTAATTTTATTATCAAACATTATTATGTTCGCCATTTAAATAATTTATATTTATAATTATTTTATAAGTATTAATTATTTAAAAAAAATCATATTTTAATTTTGGTAAATGAGAAAATATAAATAATATACTATAATTCTTAGAAAAATAAAAAATACAATGTAAATTTATAAACATAAAATATTATACCACTTAAATAAATATTTATTATTTATTAAGTGTTTATAAAATAATAAATCTTATAAAAATCATATTTTAATATTTAAAAATCATAAAAATATTTATAATATACCAAAATGATCACAAAAATAATATCTATATGTTAAAAATATAATACTCCACTTTTAAAGTAAATAAAGATCTAATACTCTAATGACTTGAATTTAAACCTATTTCCTTAATTGATAATTCCTATAAGGATAAATAAAAAATTCCTAATCTTTCTAAAATTATCCCTTTGAATTTTAAGAATAGTATTAGTCTGAAATATTGATAATATGAAGTCAAAGTAGTTCAAAACAATTAAAATACAATTTTATTGAATTTTCCCTTTGAAGTTTAAGAATAGTATTAGTCTGAAATATTGATAATATGAAGTCAAAGTGGTTATAAGTGTATATTATTTTGTAAAAGGAATCTTATAAAATTAAAAAATCTTCAACGAAATAAAAAGTTTTACCATTGTTTCACTCACAAATTTATAAAGGGATTTAAATCCATAGATAAGCCATAAGTAGTTAAGAAATGTTGTTTCCATTTTATGAATTGTAACCACCCATTATTACGAAGATAAATGATTCTATTCAACTATAATGTTAATAAAACAAGACCCAAATAAAAGTGCTACCAATCTTAAATTAACCTTAAAGAAACATCATGAAGTGAACAAATTATAATACCATTTAATGACCAAGATAGATAAGTCTCAACTATTAGTGTGGTCATTATTCAAATGAAGTAAATCTTTCTTCCTTAAGAACTATAGCTTGTAATATAACCTAAGAATGTTAACTTAAAGTCTAAATACTTATGCTTAGTTATGTAAGATTTTCTTCAAAAGTTATTCTTTTAAGATACATTTTAAAGCAAAATATAAGCATTCCTATTAAGGCTATTTAGATACATTCCACAATATTTAGATACATTACACACTTGAGTCTTCTATTATTGTGTGTACTTTATTATATTTACATGTTGTTTTACACACATGCCCACAAGCCTTAATAAGAAGCACAAGTGTGCAACTTAATCTAAAAGGACAACGCATTCAAAAGAAACCATTTCCAGTTTCCAAGCCCTAGATTAACGCTTGTTCCGGAGATTCGAGTTTATTAAATTGCATTACATTACTTATGCATAAAAGCATCTCGCTTTTTTAAACATTAGTCCTTACCGAACCAATGATGTTGTTTTCAGATATTGGATCTTATATTGTCTCGAAGACCGTGAGTGCATAATCTTGCAAACACAAAAGGCAAGTTCACACTTTCTCATGTCCTTTGATAATTTTATGTAAAGTATTTTGCAAATCCAGTGTTTTCACCACCTGCATTTCAAAAAGGTCAGAAAACACTATTTTCATAATCATATGATTATAGGTTATTTACCATGAGGTAATAACCTGCTATGAAAGTTCCGGTGGTAAAGGAACATATTATATAGGACTTAACAACCAATATCGCCAGTGATTCTTACGTCATATATTGTGCATTTACCATGAGATTTGGAATGCGTAACATCCCAAAAATATTAAACAAGATTATCAAGTTTCAATCACCCAAAATTAGGGTTAACAAAAACTTTTGTTAATTCAAATCATATGAATGCATGTGTGTATGTGATGAATGTATGAATGCATGAATGGACTTTTTTGATTGTTGTGCATGTCAAGGATTGGTTCAAAGGTGAAAACAACATCATCTAAATCATTTCCAAGAAGAATCAAAACAATAGAAATTAAAAAACAAACAAAATAAGCAAATGGTCATTTTTGCCAATCTTGCTCACTAGACCACTTTGAGTGTTTCTAGTCCAAGATTTCAAACAGAAACAAATCTATTTCTTTTCACCCCATTCTAGCAAAGTTAAAGTGAACCCAAGCCCACCTTGCAAACCCATAGAAACATTTGGCAACCTTATTCAAATGATATTTGAAAATTGAATCTATATCATATGGGAAGATCACCATTTCTCAAAACCCAACCAAACCAGTGCACCTTGACAAATCCAAGAAACCAGAGACTACCTAGTAGGTGAGTAGTAGACCCACCAAGTTTCATCCAAAAATTCAAATTTAAATCTCTTGCGGCCATTTCATCAAACACCTTCTGAACACAAATCAAATTAAACAACAAACACTATAGTGAGTAGTATTTGTGCCAAACTTGTTCCCTCACTAGCTCTCACTACACTACCAGTAGATCATCTAACTTGATTAAGAAGCTCTAGCTCACTGTAAACTCGACCATGCCATCAATGGTCACCATGGCCGAGCACAATTGCCACCCCCAATGTCGACAGCATGCTACAAGCCTAACTAGCCTCGCCGACCGTGTCTAGCCAGCAAGCCATCGTCCACCGCCACCCCCTGTCTAGCCCTCAACCCCTGCCAGCCACTGGACCACCAGGAACACTCATGCCCAGTCTCTCTGCAACCATGCCGAGAGCGCGCCAGAGCGCCGCGCTCGACACACTCGCATAGCCGCGCCCTTCCTTCGCCGCTCACGTACGTGATCACCACCGTCCCAGGAACATCCCAGACAACCCCGTTCGACGTCACGCAACCCGTAGCCGCTGTGCACCATTAAAACTTTCGTCGGTGCCGCCCAGAGCGTCGAAGTGTTCCGACAAAACTGCACTGCCCGACGCCTCGCCATCAAGCCGTTGAGCTTCGCCAGGAGGCAGCGCACCGTCCCCTACCTCTGGCCATGCCAATAGCTCACTGTGAAGCCGACCCCGACGAGCTCAGCCCGCACCCTTCGGTTCCCTTGTCGCACCATAAATAGAGGCCTTCCCTATTTGAATTCAGCACACCATTCCACTCCCCTCTCTCTCAGAACCACCCCACTTCTTACTCGGAGCAAGGAGAGCACCAGGTTGCTGGAATATCGCTGGAGCTTGCCGCTGCTGGAGGATAAGGGCGCCGCTGAATGGAGCCACCCCAGGAGGAGCTGCCAGTAACAGGAGGATCACTGTCGTCGACTTCATCGTTCACCCCCATCGTCGAACATCACCGGAGCCCCGGTAAGCCGCCACTAACCCCCCACTGGTCGCGCTAGGGTTCGTGCTCACCGCGTTCTGTTCAAACATGGACAATGACCATTAGCCGTAGATCTTACATCTAATCCTACGGCCCTAATCACCCTGTACCCCTTCGCCACTCTTTGGCTCACTAATGAGTGGGGACAACCACTTACCCCGTCCATGCGCGATGTGCGCAGTGGGCCGGCCCAGTTAGCACTCACACACGACCTAGTAGTTTGAATTTTGATTTTTCATTTTAGTTTCAAACCTAGTTCTGTCTATAGATTCAAAAACCAATCTAGAGAGATTCACTGAACCAAATTGCATGAAACCAATTTTGTTTGAAAGGTATGTAAATTCTTAAGCCAAGCCCGTTGGATTCAAACCATTTGAAATTATAGATCACTTATAGTAAAAATAACAAGGCAGAGACTTTTCTGCATTCAAACATTTTTCAAAATTCAACCATAAATGCTTTTGAGTTGATTCCAACTCTCAAACATCACATTTGACAAGACCTTTTTGGATATATAAAAATATCTAGGTTTAGTTGCCGAAATAATGAACAAGTAATAAAAGAATGCCCCATAGGCATTTCTAGTCACTTTAATTAATTAAAATAAAAAGGTTAAACATTAATAAATTGTGACACCACTTTAAATCACATTCCCAAGTACTGAAATATGTGGTGATGACTAATGACTCCTTGATGGCGCCAGAAAACTTGATGGCTGATGTGGAGTCTTGTTGGGAACCCTAAGAGCAAGGTGTGAAGAGTACAGTAGCAAGTCTTCCCTCAGTTGAGACCGAGGTTATCGAACCAGTAGGAGGAAGGAAACGTCACACAGGTGTTACAAGCAACATGGAGACCTGCACAACACAAACTCAAGACTTTGCCCCAACGAATCAGTGAGGTTGTCAAGCTCACCGGTTTGGTGTAACAAAGGATTAAACGTATGGTGTGGAAGGTAATGGTTGCAGCAAGTAAACAGGTAACAGTGGACGATGTATCAATGGTAAAGATTGGACCGGGGTCCATAGTTCATTAGAGGTGCTCTCCTTAGATAAACAATATGCCATGAAGGGTAAACAAATTACAGCGGGGCAATTGATAGGAACTAAGCAAGGCATAACAATGCAATTACTAGCCAGAAAGATCCTATGAAGTTGATTGGGCAATACAACAATATACATAGACCGTAATCCAACTGCATCTATGACTAGAAGTCCAGCTTCAGGTTATCATCCGAACCCCCTCCAGTATTAAGTTACAAGCAACATACAACTGCTTTAAGCAAAGTGTGTAAGGTAAACAGTCCACATGTTCCATGAACAAGAGACCGTTGTTTTCTCCCTAGTAGCAACAACACATCTACAACTGAATATATTTCTGTCACTTCCCTTGGAAACTAGAGGCATGAACCTACTATCGAGCATAAATACTCCCTCTTGGAGTCACTAGCAACTACTTGGCCAAGATAACCACTAGCAACAGAGAGAACCACTAATAAAACCAACATAATAATCTCAATATCCATCGGATCCCCGCAAACACAACATGCATGATTACAAATAGATTAGATCTTGATCATGAATGGAGCTTACAAGATCTATACATGAAAGCACAAAGGAGGAGATACAACCATCTAGCTACTACATGGACCCATAGTCTAAGGTGGAACTACTCACAAATCATACTGGAGAGAAGGCCTCCGGGATGATCTCCCCTCCGGTAGGGTGTCGGGAAGAACTTCAGACCCCCCGATCTAGGGACGATGGTGGCGGCGGCTATAGACGGTTTCGTGGATTTCTGATCTGGTGCCGAGAGTTTCTCCATCGAGGGATTCTCATAGGCGAAGGGGCGAGTCCGGGAGGCGGCCAGGGTCGCCAAACCCTACCTAGGCGCGGGTCCACCTGACCCCGCACCTTGTGTGGTCTAGCTCCCCTGGCCAGCCCCTCCGGCTCTCCTCTGGACTTCTTGTTCCCCACAGAAAGTAATTGACTTTGACGTTTGTCCCGTCCTATTCCGAGAATATTTATTTACTAACTTTTCTGAAACCAAAAACAGCAGAAAACAGGCATCTGGCATTGTTGCAACTTGTTAATAGGTTAGTACCAGAAAAGATGTAAAAAGCACCTCAAAGTGTGGACAAGTAAAGCAAAGTAGATACAAAACAAGCATGGAGCATCAAAAATTATAGATACGTTTCCCACGTATCAGCATCCCCAAGCTTAACTCCTTCTTGTCCTCGAGTAGATAAGTGATAAAAGAATAATTTTTTAGGTGACATGAACCCTCACAATAAAGATCCAGACATTTGCAAGCATTGAAAGCTGGGATCAAAGAACTCTAAACATGTGCATGAAATATGGAGTTCTAACAATAGGACATAGTGATTATGCATGCAACATGGCAAGCTACAAACAAATATCATGAATAATATCCATTGAAAACTGTTTGTTTGTTTCACATGCAGAAAACATAGCATAGTGGCAATCAGTTTGTCCCTCATAGAGTAGCAATATAATGCATAGGACACCTGCAAAGTTCACAAGGGTGACTAGAAACAAATAGCACATGAATAAGTAATAACATAATATGCATCAATTAATAAGCTTTGGAACATTGCACACAGAATGACAATTATGCTCTCTTAGTGGTGCCTAAAGGTAGAAGGTGGAGACTCAATAATGGTGGAAGAAAGGCATTTTTGTACAGGAAGCAGAGATTACAAGTTTCAAAAAGAGCTTCCAAAAATTATGGTACTTATTAGCTTTTAGCCCTCATTGCCCATATCATAAGCATCTTGAAGTGGTTAAGGTTAAAGTGGAAAAGCTGGAGTATATGCTTGACAAAGTATAAGTTGGCAATCTCAAGTCCCTTGACTATGAGGGCTACACCTCATGGATACTCAACTTAGGGCCCAGGCAAGTTCTTGTCACTGTAAGTATTTGCATATCATTGAGAACCGCCAACGGGGTACCCCTTGCACATGGTACAAGAGCTTTCCCATAACCAAAATGACAAGGCAAGCAGAGAATGAGCATCTCAACAATCTTTTTATTTAGCATATGCATAACTTTTTATTGAGGATGCTTCATATATAGCTCACTATGATGATGCTGCAAGTTTCCACCATGATTAGGCATGGCTTAGGCTAGCGGCCCAGGCGTTTCTCTAACACATAACACAAACTCCATGGACTTACAAGTTCCCACTTCATTTCACACCGGTGACATCCATAGACAAAAGAGCATGATATCAATGGAGTACAAAAAAGTACAAGTGCAATGTTGAACACGTTCCTCGTGAGAGCACGGTTCTGCTAATCCCAACTTATAAGTGCAAGCATATACAACAAAGTTGCCTCAATGGTTCAAGTTTACTAGGGGCAAAGAATAAAATGTGCCATCAAGTTCGTGAGGGCTTTAATCACTAAGTTTTCACATAACAAAATAGTTTTTAATTGGAAGATAGATGAAAACAAGAATATACTTGGAATGGTGTAACACACCATGCATAGGAGTTTATAGTGGACACTTTGGAATAACTTGGTTTCTTGGGAGTTGGAAGCATGAGTAGGGCTTACTCATACAAGTGGAGGCTAGCAAAAAACTGGGAGCAACCAACTAAGAGAGCAATAATGGCCATAATTATGCAATGCAACAAAGCAAACTAATCAAATCAAAGAGTGGTACTACAAGTCAAGGACTAAATGTTCATAGAGGCTAATGGTGACTTGTCATAGACATAACATGGTGTGAGCATGTGCCAAGTCAACCCAAGCAAAACATCAAAGGAGAATACCACAATACTATGCTTTTGCATGCTAGAACAACGCATAATTTATTCAAGGCACACTAAGCAATCCCAATTGTTTGGAAAAAGAAATTCTACAGCAATAATCACTAAGCATAATGCAAAAACAACACCTAGCATGTCATGCTAAAGTCTTAGTCATAGTCAATGCAAGCTCCTCTTGCACTTCAAGCAAGAACTTACTACTCCTTTCCAAACACCAAGAAAACTTATTTGCAAAACAACACAACTAGAACGGGGGTCCAAACTACTAAAGCAAACTAAAAAAACTAAGCAAAGCAAACGAAAACTAGGACGCTCCAAGAACAACACAACTGTGCATGAAAGAATAAAAGTGAAGTGTCTAGACAGACCTGAGCTTTTTATTGATGAAGAAGGGGATGCCTTGGGCATCCCCAAGCTTTGACGCTTGTACCTATTGGATATTTCTTGGGGTGACACCATGGTGGCATCCCCAAGCTTTAGCTTTTGTCCATTCTTCATCTCATTGCATCATTCTCTCTCTACACCTAAAATTTTTCCTTCATACAAAACTTCACACAATCTTCATTAGCAACATTAGCTTATTCAAAAGATATTACACCGCTTGGAAAAGTTTAAAATAGCAAGGCTTTTCACTAAAAACACAAGCTACTGAAGTAACTCCTTCAAAGAAACTCAATTTACCTAAAGAGATCTCAAAAAGGAATCAATAAGAAGCAAATGCAAATAATGGCAGAAATCTGTCAAAACAGAACAGCAGGTAGAAATGAATTTTTTCGAACATCTTCTGTTGCTAAAATAAAAAAGTGTTGAACTAACGAAAGTTACCCAACATACTGGGAGATTTATACGTAAATTTTGAGCTCAATACGAGTTACAGATCCTCCTGACGAATTTTTTTTGTGGAGGACAGAAATCTGTTTCGGGACAACAACTCCCCAAATCTTAGTTCCCTCTCATTAGGGGTCATTCTTGGCACAAAAAGCAAACAAAAATGATAAGGAGAGGTCATTACAATAGTAATAACTTCCAAGACTCAAGTAAAATCTTGATTTGTGTCCCAACAAGTACTTTTCTTTAACGCCTTTAAGTTAGGCACAAGAAGCAAGAAGAATCACGTATTTTCAAATGAGGAAGCATTAACATTCATACTTGCAAAATCTTCAACTGTGAAAGATATCTCATCCAAATGGGTTTTCGAGGAAATTTTCTCAGCTCTGTTTGGTCTGCTACCTTCATCAAAAATATTTTCAGGGGCAATCCAATCAAAGTTATTTTCAACGGCTTCATGCATTCCAACAAGCTTATAGGGTATGGGTATATTGAATTCCTCTCTAGGCTTAGTTTTATCAGAAATACCCACAACATCTACACTTGAACCTAGCATATTTAAACTTTCAAAAACCTTTTTGGCCTCCCTAGCAACATCGTGGAATTCTTTTGATAAAGTTTCAAGGATGAATTCCCTTTTTTCAATATTCTTCTCTTCTTTTAGTTTTAGGAATAAAAATTGTATGAAGGGGTTAAGGCTAACAAACCTAGCCTCCAACATATGGACTACAGAAGCTGAAGCAATTTCATAATTAGGAGCAAGCTCTGCTATAGATTTATCATCAATATCCTCATGCTTGCTAACATAATTAAAGAATTCTTCAATATTATCTTTCCCAATTAAGGAACCACTACCTATTGCAAGATTTTCCAAAGCAAACTAGGGGAGCAACATGGTGAGATAGAGCAAGGACTAATTTTTTTTTGTGTTTTTGAATAAAGCAAGCAAAACAAACTAGACTAATTTTTTTGTGGGTTGTTTGCAAAGAGGCAAACAAAACCAAACAAATGAAACAAAGAAAACTAAAAACAGAGTAAAGAGAAAGGAAGTGAAGGACTCCCCTAGTGAAGACATCCTTATCCTCCCCAGCAACGGCGCCAGAAAACTTGTTGATGACTCCTTCATGGCGCCAGAAAACTTGTTGGCTGATGTGGAGTCTTGTTGGGAACCCCAAGAGCAATGTGTGAAGAGTACAGCAGCAAGTCTTCCCTCAGTTGAGACCGAGGTTATCAAACCAGTAGGAGGAAGGAAACGTCACACAGGTGTTGCAAGCAACGCAGAGACCTGCACAACACAAACTCAAGACTTTGCCCCAACGAATCAGTGAGGTTGTCAAGCTCACCGGTTTGGTGTAACAAAGGATTAAACGTATGGTGTGGAAGGTAATGGTTTGCAGCAAGTAAACAAGTAACAGTGGAAGATGTATCAATGGTAAAGATTGGACCGGGGTCCATAGTTCACTAGAGGTGCTCTCCTTAGATAAACAACATGCCATGAGGGGTAAACAAATTACAGCGGGGCAATTGACAGGAACTGAGCAAGGCATGACAATGCAATTACTAGCCAGAAAGATCCTATGAAGTTGATTGGGCAATACAACAATATACATAGAGCGTAATCGAACTGCATCTATGAAAAGTCCACCTTCAGGTTATCATCCGAACCCCCTCCAGTATTTAGTTGCAAGCAACAGACAACTGCTTTAAGCAAAGTGTGTAAGGTAAACAGTCCACATGTTCCATGAATAAGAGACCGTTGTTTTCTCCCTAGTAGCAACAGCACATCTACAACCGAAGATATTTTTGTCACTTCCCTTGGAAACTAGAGGCATGAACCCACTATCGAGCATAAATACTCCCTCTTGGAGTCACTAGCAACTACTTGGCCAAGATAACCACTAACAACGGAGAGCATGCAAGATCACAAACAACACAGACATGATAGAATCATAAAGATAGAACCATTAATCAAACCAACATAATAATATCAATATCCATCGGATCCCCGCAAACACAACATGCATGATTACAAATAGATTATATCTTGATCATGAACGGAGCTCACAAGATCTATACATGAAAGAACAAAGGAGGAGAGACAATAGTCCAAGGTGGAACTACTCACAAATCATACCGGAGAGAAGGCCTCCGGGATTATCTCCCCTTCGGCAGGGTGCCGGGAAGAACTTCAGGTCCCCCCAGATCTAGGGACGATGGTGGAGGCGGCTATAGACGGTTTCGTGGATTTCTGATCGGGTGCCAAGAGTTTCTGCATCGGGGGCTTCTCATAGGCGAAGGGGCGAGTCCGGGAGGCGACCAAGGTCGCCAAACCCTATCCAGGCGCGGGTCCACCTGACCTCGCGCCTGGGGTGGGTCTAGCCCCCCTGGCCAGCCCCTCCGGCTCTCCTCTAGACTTCTTGTTCCCCACGGAAAGTAATTGACTTTGATGTTTGTCCTGTCCAATTTCGAGAATATTCCTTTACTAACTTTTCTGAAACCAAAAAACAGCAGAAAACAGGCATCTGGCACTATTGCAGCTTGTTAATAGGTTAGTACCATAGAACATGTAAAAAGCACCTCAAAGTGTGGACAAGTAAAGCAAAGTAGATACAAAACAAGCATTGAGCATCAAAAATTATAGATACGTTTCCAACGTATCTATGACATCTGTCAACATGATCCCATGTTTTAGTTGGAGAATATTAAATCTTAAGTATTTTTCAATGAGTAGAAATTAATTTTCTAAAAGAAAATAAATAAAACTAGTGCCTTAATATTTGTGATGTTTGTGATGATGCTAGATCATCTAGTGAAAACCTTGGTGTGATAAATATAAGTAGTTAAGTATTGTTTGGTGATTGTGTATCTCGTATTTATTTATAGACGCTAGTACCGACCAAGGATATGAATAGGAAGGAGACTACTACGAGGAAGAAGCCGAGGAGAACTTCAACCACTTCTTCTTTACAAGGCAAGCTTACACTTGGAACTTTGCAAGCCAACACTTGCATGATAACTATGCAAACTAGATGCCTTAGGCATATGTGATTACACCCCTTTGATTATACCAAATCATAGTTTTACTTACAAGCTTTAGTAACTTGTTTCCTTATCAAAATCCTTTGTTTACCTTTAGGTAATGTTTGTGATAATTTTAATAAAGATTTAAAGGTAGAAAAAAGAGCATAAAATTTGGCATAAGTTAGATAGATCTTGATTTCATTCTGAGGCATGAGATTGAACTTAGATAAGTCACCCTTGATTATCACCCCTTATTAGTGTTTACCCCCAACTTTAGTGGCTAGTGCTAAGCATAAAACTTTCTAACTTTAGACGGGAAGACTTGGTGAAAATGATTATAAAAACCTTAGAATGACGAGTCATTCTAATGAAATATTTTGACATGTGTTCTTGAACACCAGATGATTTTGATGATGAAAATGTTGAGGCATGAGCCTTAGCCCTTTTTAAAGAAAATGATGGTTGTCTGGATGTGATACCATTCACATTTTACCGTACAACCACAATACCCGAATTTAGGTAGGGCTTGACTGGACATTTATATACATTAGTATGGGTTCCCTTACGGACGAGGTTTGAGCTAAGGCTACCTCGTGAAGATTGATCACCTGTGCAGTTCCCAAGATGACAGATGGTCATGGTTGGGATGCCAAACTCATAGGAGAGGTGCCTATACTAGGGCGTGTAATTGAAAGGTTATGATTGATTATCCGCATACTGAGTATGGTGAATTCAGGATTGTTCCTGAAGGATGTATCGAATATTGTGGTGAAAGTGTACCACCTCTGTAGAGTGTCAAACTATTCGAATAGCCGCGTCCGTGGTTATGGACAGTTGGAGTGTCCATACTATTCCGTCGTCAGTTGTTTTCAAAAATGACTTGTGAAATGAATCATTACTTTGGCTTGACCACAACAGAGTTGTGAACATGAAAACTAAGTTCCCATTTAGGTGATATAAAATATTAAACTAGCTTTCTTTGCTTTTGAACTCAGTTAAGGTAAATCTAGCTTTTTGCAAAACAACCTAGAGCTTAGTATTCCTACTCAAACCCCTTACTTGTTAGTCTTAGTTTGCGAGTACTTAAAGAGTACTCATGGCTTTGTCCCTGGCTATTCCCGTGGCCAGACTATGAAGATGACTATCAGGAGGATGGACCGCAAGAAGGATACGACAACTAGGATCATCTCCCATCGTCAGCATTGACTGGGACCATGAAGATGGAGCCTCGCCCACGCTACCAGTATTATATTATGCCGCTGCTTGATTGTACTAAGACTGGATCATGCGATCCTTTATTTGTTGTAAGATCTTATGTATGGTTTGTAATGGATGATGTACTGTGATATCCAATCTGTTATGTCTAGCAAAAATGGTAATCCTGGGATTGCGATGTATGGCATAACATGCATCTGGGGTTAAAAATCCGGGTGTTGACAGAATGGGAGGGAGAAGTAAGATGTATCTTTTCCCTCTCGCATGTAGCCATATGTGCGGGTCGTGGTTGTTATCACTCGTAGCATGCATTAATTGGTAATTCATAGAGGATATGCAGCATATGGGTGGGAACCCTCAACGTCCTATGATAGTTCCGACATCTGAACGGTATATACTGCCCATTGCCGTAATTCAATAGGTGGGCATGGCGTACACCAAGGAGACATGCGGGGTCGCGGAGAAGGCAGTGATTGGATTGGATCTTAGGTTGGGCCTTAAACCATGGAAGTTTGAATGGGGACATACTCCCGGCCGTTCAACAAAGCTTAAGATCTCTCATGGTAAAAGTAACGCACCTCTACAGAGTATAAGAACTGTAACTTGTTGCTCCCTGTTCCAGGAAGGAGCTACGAATACGGCAGGAAAGGAACTCCACGAAAGTTTTGGTAAACCTGTGAAGGCTGACGGACATAGCTTTTTAGAATAAAAGCAACCTTTCAAGAAATGTTTACGAAAACCTAATAGCCTACGATCTATGGTTTGTGGCTATAGCTAGTGCATCAAACACTCCTTTCTAGTGAACTTGCTAAGTATGCTCGTACTCAACGTATCTTCTTAACCCTTGCTAGATTCTGAAGCCAATACAGATAACGTCTACATCAACTTATGCTCAAGGGAATCATCATCAACATCTCAAGTTCTTCAACGAAGTCAACAGTTACAACAAATAAAGTGAAGATGAAGTTGCTGATTAGATAGGATTATAATCTCTAGCCACAGAACCTACTTATGTAGAATATTGCAATAGCAGCAATGCAAGCCAGTAGTCCAGATACTAGTCTTATAAGTATGATAGGTTTGAGGTGAATATTTCCAATTCTTCTTTATAAGAAGTTTCTTTCTCTCTCTTTAACCAAGAGTTTTCTCGGATCTTTTGTAAAGAGTCGAGTTGTAACCTATAGTCATGTATTGGACCTACTGTGTTTCTGTTGTATCACTCTAAGGGATGTAATACTAGTGAACGGTGTTTCATTGGTGTTATGTGAAGGCATATAGTGTACTACATCATGCAGTGGTATGCTGGGTCACTGCATACTCCCGCATAATTCTCTCCATATGGTACTTGGTAGAGGCCAAGCCTTGGGATTGGTGAAGCAGTCGTTCTCGTGCCGCCTCGATATCCTCGGCTGCCTCTTCCGGGTCATCGCCCAGATTGACCGGAGCGAGGAGCTCCTCAATGACCTGCTCCACCTCGCCCTTCCCATGCGAGGGTGTGGACGTGCCAGCTACATAATTGGTGCGCTCAAGGGTGGGTCGGCGGTTTTGGCTTCAGCCAACCATCATAACCTCCACACTCTGAGGAGCAATGAGCGTGCTGCCGGTCAAGGGCAGCATCTCGGCGAAGGAGACGATCTCCTGATGGAAACGCTCTGGCACGGTGGCGACGTAGATGGGCAGGTCGTCGAACAGCAGGACAGAGCCGCTTGCCAGAAAGGTGGAATCGGAAATGTAGCGGGTGTTGTCAATGACATAGTCGAACTAGCCCAGGGTGAGCACGAGGCTAGAGGCCACATGCTCGCCGGATGAAGTGTGGGGTCCCATGCGTAATGTGACTCCGGTGACTGCTATCTTCGCCCCACGGTGGGCGTTAACTGTCGTCGGTATAGTAACTGTGGTGCCTCAGCAGGCTAGCGATGGCGTCCGCAGGCAGGATTGGGCACAAGAAAGCGTCAGGGCCACAAGAAGTACCCAGGTTCAGGGCCCTCGTGGTGAGGTAACACCCTGATCCTGCCGATCTATCTGATTGGATAAGCACCAAGAGCTACAAAAACTCATCGAGCTGTATCGATGTGTGCTAGCTAACAATTAGAGACCAACCCTTCCTACGTTGCCCCTGCCGCCCCTTATATAGGACTAAGGCGGTATGGGCAGCGACACCGCCGACTGGTGGGTCCCAGAGGCGGGCCTAGACGACTATTCTGGTACAGTATTCTGCCTCCTTGACGACACAGAAACAGTGGAGGCTGCCCCAGATGACATGGGCGGCGGCTCCTGTTCACGCCCGACACGGGTACAGGCCGTATTCTCCAGCATCTGTGTCGTTGGCATTGTCTTCCTGTATTGTCGTTTCATGCTAGGGGTGGCGGGTTACTGTGCACCCCATCACCCTAGCACCTTCGCATTCCTGGTTGACCATGTACGGCTGGTATGATCCTGCCGAATGCCTCGTCTGTCTGGTACGATCCTACTAGGAAGGTCCATCCGGCTAGGCGCCTTGCCTGCATCTTCTTATCTGGCTAATGGTTCTACCGGTTCTACATGATTGCATAACCCTTTTGATCATTAGGCATTAGTGGCAGGATTTAGAAAGATATTTAATCATAAGTATGAATAATATATAGTTTAAATTTGGATTTGGGAGGCTATATTTCACAGCCATTAGGCAGTAGTGACTACTTCCCCCAAGGTTCGGTTGCCAGAGCGGTGGGACTGGGATTGGAGGCAAGTACTTGGCGCAGTGCGGTGAGTCCCGATGGGAACGAGAGCTGCCTCGCGTTGGGCTAATTCTTGATGCTCTGGCTCAGGGTTGGCTCCTCCGCCATCGTCCGGTGCGGTCCCTTATGGCAAATGTCCCCCATCGGCGGTGTCTCCTACGCCATTGGGGAGAGAAAATCCACTGGCGGAGCCTCCTGTGTCGCCTGGGAGAGGGTCTTCGAGTGCGACACCTCCTACGTCGCCTGGCAGGCGTACTTCTTGCGCACCGGAGACTCCACTGGCATGCTTGCCTCCTTCAACCGCGGGATGCGGTTGGGGTCGCGGTGGTACAGCCATGCTTTGCCCTGGACGCAGGTCGGCGTCAGTGACGATGTTCGCACGCCATGCATGTGGCTCGGTATCTAAGCCCCTAGTTGTGGGAAGGGTGTGGGAGTGAGTCCGTGCAGCAGGCGAGTCCACTGGGCAGGGCCGGTCCAAGTGCCAGAACCACTCCTTGGCGCCATGGATGATGATGGTACGGTCGATGTTGAAGATGAATATAAAACGGACATCGATGATGATGACGATGACGATGTGAATGTCGATGATGATGACAAAGTGAATGTCGATGACGATGACGAAGCTCTTGACGCTGAAGTTGATTGTCAAAGCCAAAAACGCGAGCGCCCCCCTACCTGGCTGTAGCATCCCATTTGTCTAACAACTATAATGCTACTTGGTTTAGTAATATAATGGCTACTTCAAATATATAATTGTTGCATCATAATTATATCATGCTCATGTCATCATGCCACCTTGCATTTGAGCATCATATCTAGCTTGCATTTGTTTTGTCTTGGTTGTGTAGTTGCTATCACAAATATCTCCACCTCTTTTACCTATCTATATTTTGTTTCCTACAATGTGGGAATTCATTGCTAGGGTTCCATATTTAACAAATGATGTTATTCTTTTCTAAAACCCTCAAGCCACTAATCTTGTAAAATGCCAAAATGGCACATACATCTATTATGTATGTGGGCATCACTCATCTCCACTTCTATTTTCCCTTCCGCCTATCTTTGGTGTTCCAAAATTCTCTGCTCAAAATTATCTGCATGGTTCAAAACGATTTGAAATAAAATGCTTGCTTGAATTTGAAACAAACAAAAACAAATAATAAAACATTAAAAGAATTAAGAGAGAGAGCAGCAGCCCAGGAACCTCCCCTCCTCCCTCTCGCTGGCCCGCTTACCCCTTCACGACCGAACCGACGCCGTCTACTGTGCGCCTCGTCCCTGTCGCTTTCCTCTCGCTCTGTAGAGAGAGACGGAGGAGCAGGTCCCCGTTCCGCCTCCGTCAGCCGTCCCCTTCTTATCCTCATGCCCTGGAGCCCCTCCAAGAACCCTAGCCTCCCTTCTTCCATCCTCGCGCCGCCATCCCCACCTCTCTGCAGCTAATCGGAGCTCACTCGAAACCCGGCGCCGCCCCGTCACCTTGGGCAACATTAGTTGCCGCTGAGCTGCAGGAGCGCTCCCCGTCCTCATCTTGGTCTCTAGGAACGCCAAGGAAGGAGCCGGACCTGCGGCAGCTACTCCACGTAGGTCCTCCGCGCCTCTCGCCCATCGTCGCCATCGCCTCTCCGTCGTCATCATCGGTCGCCAAGCTCGGCCACTTCGCCGACCTCCACCTCGGTGAGCCCCCTCTGTGTTCCCGGTCTCCTCCGCCCACTTCCACCACCGGAGTCGCCTCCCAGTCACCATGCATGGTCGCGATCCAGCAGCCGCCTCCCTCGCTGCCGTTCGTCGCGCACGCCGCATAGCAGTAGCAGCAGCCGCGCGTATCTGCAGAGCTGCCGCAGCCAGTTTCCCCCTCTTTTCGTCAATGAAATCCCGCAGTTGCATGCCTCCTTCAATGAAACTCTGAACACGGAACTTGTAGCCTATATACCCCTCTTCAACTTTAGTTCTTGGGGTTTGCTCAGATTCACAAAGGTTTCTTCGCCATCATCCTCTAAAGTTTAGGAAAACTCGCGGTTTTGCTGTCGATAAAAAAAATTCAGTTTTCCACTCTATCAGCCTCTGTTCCTCCTCGTTTTCCCACCGTCTCAGCCCATCTCCGGAGAAACATCCTAAACCAAACTTGTAAATACCGATCCCCTCCATAACTTTGATTTTTGCGGCATCGAGAAATTCCTAGCAGTTTAGTCGACATCTTCATCGCAAGATCGGGGTCAGCTAGCTGTTTTGCGGAACTGATTCAGATCGTCAGAACACCTCCCAGAACTTTTTTATAAAAAGGCCCCTGTGGTTTTCTCTTGTCCAACCCGCGGTCCTCAACCCACCTGTCCTGTGCCCAGTCAGCACTGCGGCCCACCTGTCATCCTCCTTGGGTAGAAATCCCGCGAGTGACAAAAGTCCAGAGAATCTTTTCTGAATTCAAATTCAAATTTGTTTATATTCTGTTTAAATTTAAACTAATTCATAACTTTCAAATGAATTGGAATTTGAATTCAAACTCTATATGAAAAATGTTTTGTTTTTGAATGTCAATTCAAATCTTTAATCAAATATTTTCAGAACTAATTCAAACTAGTCAAACCTTTGACTTTGACTCCATTTGACTAATTTTGACTTTAAAATAAATTTAAATCCATAATTCCAATTAATGCAAATAATATATGTTTTCAAATCAGAAAAATGTGAGGATTTCAAATATGCCATTCAAAATATACTGTGAACACTTTAAATTTCAAGTTGTTTAAAATTACAATAAAATGCCCTTTTGCCTTAATTAATTAATAACTTTTGATTTATAACTCTAAATTTAACAAATGATATGTCTAAAATGATCAGCTCGACGAGACCTTTCTGTTTATGCATTCCATGTTCTGAATTGCAGCACGCATCATATAAATATAAAGGTTACAGCAACTTAATTGAGTATAAAACATGATTAACACTCAATAAAATGTTAATTTCTTGTATTCTACACCTCACCCATGCCATGCTACATTATTGCCATGCAACTTGTGCATCATTCATCATGGCATGATTGTTTGCTTGTCGCATTTTATTCATATGCTTGTGCACTGTATTTATGTTGGCCCTTGTTTGTTTGGTTCTTCTTCGAATAGACGCTGAGCAGGGGATATATCAAGAAAACCAGGAGCACTACCCAGATCCTTCTCTCGCTTCAACTGAGCTGCCAGGCAAGCACTACCACATGCTTGCATACATATAGTACCTATTGCCTGTATCTTATTCTTGCATCATTGAGTCGCGATTGCATTAAATTGAATCCCAAGTATTGCATAGCCTTCACTTTTAAACCCCACCGAAGCTTGTTCCTCCATCCCATGAGCCATTACTACAGGAGTTGTTTGAGCCATGCGAGTCGTAGAACAGCATGTGTAGGGTATGTGAGTGTCTGATGGATAACGAGGTACCTAAACAACTTAACCTGGGTAGTAATGGGATAACTAATGAAAGTGGCACCGGTGCGCAATATCTGCTATTTGGTTTTTCCTGCTCACTTGTGTCCCGTAGGACCCCGAGTACTTGATTCCTGTTCCTTGAATATTCACGCTGTCCACATCCGGGAGGCTTATGGGACCCTCCTGAGCCAGAGCTTGATTCATTCTTATTTCTTGGGGCCACAAACTAGTTTGAGGTTTTATTTACTATCCTGTACTTATGCCATGCTTTACTGCATTATTTAAATTGTGCGATGTACTGCACCTGTACTGTTTAGGATCGGGACACGATTTCGCGGTATCGACAAGCCCAGTCACACTTTCGGGTTCCCAGTCGTTTACAGCCGTCCACCCAAACCTTGAGTCTGTTTCGGAGTCAGCTAACTTCGTTGCGGGTAGCTTAATGGGGTGGCCCCCTGAAATATTTCCGAATCCTGTGATTGCTTTGTCGTGAAAGCCTCGTTGGGTTTTGATTTGGTTTTTCCGAGGTTGATCGAGTGTGTGTTGCTATTTGTGCACCCCTGCAGGGTAAAAATTTCTGAAAGCCGTGTCCGCGGTTATGGACGACTTGGAGCACAGTTTCTCGATCATAGACAAGTATAACTAAAGTACCGCTTTTAATTTGACTAAGTAACTGACTAGTAAATAGTGCAACACTCATGGAATGGATAATAAAACTGCCAACAGATGGGGGTGTTCGTCCGCTTCCTCGTTGGTAAGCGAGGAGGAGGATGGATCTGTTGATATTACTGTTATAACTGTTGTCATTAATTCACGGACATCCGTCTATCTTTGGTTAGGCGGATGGTTAGCGAGTATCTATAGAATTGTTAGGGTTTATCTTTTGCTGCAATTGCGTCACCCCAGGTTGTGTCCCCTTTAGAGGCATAAAGACTTGCTGAGTACCCCTAGGGTCTCACACGATAAATTATTTGATTCAGATGAACAGGTACACTCACAAGATGGATACTGGGTGGAGGAGGCGGACGATGTGGGCAACGATCATTCGGTGTAGAGATTCCGGGAACGGGGATCCGTGAGATATGTGGGCGGGATGTGTTTATTTATGGGGCATCCTATGCCGATTTGCTTCTTATCCGTACTCGGATCTTGTTTGCCGCTTCCGCCTGATACTCTGATGTTTGATGTATGAGGAGATATCCTAAACTATTATATTTATCTAGGATATTTGGATCTTGCCGTATGGCGTTGCAATATTTCCTTTCTTTTTAGATGGAATGGCTCTGATGTACTGTTGTATGGCGGCTTGCATACATACTCATTTGTGTATGTAGTTGATCCCTTCGCCTGCCGATTACGCCGTCCGTTCTTGTCCCGATGTTTGGAAATGGTTGGGACGGCCGAAAGGTCTACCTGTGAGTGGCATTTGGGCCCCACCGTACTATTTCAACCATTTCCGCTCATCCAGGCTTGTAACTAGGAGCGTAATTCATCGAGGTAGTTACAATTGGTATCAGAGCCATCCCGCCCTTCAGGGTCTCAGCCAAATGGTCGTTGTCAGTCTAGCAAATATTTTGGTAGTTATGTATACTAGGGAAAAACAAAACGCGAGAGTAGGACTGCTTCCACTTTTCTTCTTACCCACCCACCCACCCTTTTCTGGTAAGGAAGTGTAACGTTTTCAATCCTCTTCTTAAAATTTCAAACTAGGATTCACGTGTTCTGGGTTTCCGTAGTACCATAGGTTGTGTGTGTGTGTGTAATTCCTTGTCTATCTGTTGCATCCAACATGTTATATTTATCGGCCTTTTGGTTATCAACTGTTGGTACATTCCATACCGACAGTCTTTTGCAAACCGCCGCGATCTGTCTTACTCTTTGTTATCCGACGTTATCTTGTTTGGGGTGTTCGTTTCCGTAGTTATCAATCTTTAGGTTCATCGTGAGAAGAAGGGGTTAGGATATGTGTTCTACTTATTCATGTGCGGAGTAATGCTTTGAGTGCGGGATGGAGTCGCGACCATACCACTACTCCTATCATTCGCTTTTGTATATTGAATTGGTACAGTCACTAATCTTGATTCGTTAAGTGATTTTGCGCATCTACTGGTATTTTAATGCCGAAATTTGCGGAAATTTTTTCTTTGATATATCTGTGTACCACACTCCTTTTCAGTCGTGTGCGATATGCTTAATATCTTCTAGGTGCTTTGGACTTTGTTGATATTTTAATATCATCTTAGTAAATTGTATCCTTTAATCTTGGTTAATTCCATCTTGGTACTATTTTGGATTATTATTATTCTCCTTTATAGTACTGACTTGTGTTTTATATCAATCACATGATGGCACCACCACGCCGTTCTGATGAGGACATTCCACCTGAACTGGGGTCCGCGTTGTCAAACATCGCCAATGCCTTGGCAGCAATGCAGCAGAACCAGCAGCGTTTTGAAGAGAGTGTTCGGAGGAATGAGTTTGCTCCGCTACCTCCACCTCCCAAGCGAGGAGACATCAAAAGCTTCCTGAAGTTCAACCCACGCCAATTTGATGTTTCTGATCAACCACTTGATGCTGATGATTGGTTGCGTGAGATGTCAAGGCTACTGGAGACTGCTGATGTTCCTGAGCAAGAATGGGTAAAATGTGCTACTCACCTTCTGAAGGGAGATGCAGCTCTCTGGTGGGAGAATTACCTAAAGGCAAACTGCATTGGTTTTCAGCCTACTTGGGAACAGTTCACTGGAGCCTTCAAAGAGCAGTATCTGTCAGAAATTGTCATGGAGAGAATGAAGGAAGTGTTTCTCAACCTCAAGCAGGGAAATGACAATGTCAATACCTACATCAGGAACTTCATAAACCTTTCTCGTTATGGTGGCGATGAGATCTCCGATGACAAGAAGAAGCAAAAGAGGTTCCGGCAAGGGCTCAATGCATCGATTAAATATGCAATCACACATGCAAGGCCGGCGTCTTTTCTGGAACTTCAGCATACAGCTCTATAGGAAGAAGCAAGTAAGCAAGTGTTTGAGGAGTCAAAGAAACACAACCGTGATGCAGCAAGCTCTTCAGCTATGTCAGCTCCCTCTAAGCGTCGCGTCTGGGTTCCTAACACCCCACCGTCGCTCCCGGCTCCACCAAGACCTGCAATCTATGCGGCAAGGCCAACAAACTTCCTCACTGCTGCTTCCAGGGGCTACAACCACCACTACCCTGGAGCGCCTGGCGGAGTCCCTAGCTACGTTGCTCCACGTCCACCTGGTGCTTGTTTCACTTGCGGAGACACTGGGCATCAGTACTGGAACTGTCCGATGAAAAACAAAGATCTTCCTCCACCACCTCCAAGATATGCGGCAAGCTCTCCTTTGGTTCGTGCACCACCACCTCGGGCTCTCAACATCAACACCAAGCCCGGGTCTACTGTTGCTCGTGCCAACTGTGTCAACGCCGCTCAAGCTGAGCATGCACCTGGAGTTGTGATGGGTATGCTTCCCGTTAACTCAGTCCCTGCACGAGTTTTGTTTGATTCTGGTGCTTCGCATTCTTTTGTTTCGCATAAGTTTGCACAAGAGCATGACCTGGCTAGGGTTCCTTTATCACGTCGTCTGGTGGTCCTTTCTCCTGGAGCAAACATGAGGGCTGCTCATATCAGCCATGGCAATCAAATTGAGATTGGTGGCTCTTCGTTCTCGGCATCCTTAATTGTTCTGGGCAATTCTGACATTGATGTCATCTTGGGCATGGATTGGTTGACAGCAAATGCAGCTATGATTGATTGTGCTGAACGCTCGGTTTCTCTGAAGATTCCTGAAGGCCATATAGTCTATTCTCCAAGTCTGACTCCGGCTATCCAGCTTTTCTCTTTAGCGGCTCTGAATGATGATGTTATGGAAGCTATTCAGAGTGTTCTGGTGGTCTGTGAGTTCCCAGATGTCTTTCCTGAAGAGTTGCCAGGTATGCCTCCGGATCGTGAGGTTGAGTTTGTAATTGAGCTTGAACCTGGAACGGCTCCTATCTCCAAGCGGCCTTATAAAATGGGTCCTGCCGAGTTGGCTGAACTCAAACGTCAGCTTGATGAACAAGAGAAGTTGGGCTTCATTCAACACAGTACTTCTTCTTGGGGTAGCCCAACAATCTTTGTGAAGAAGCGAGACAGGACTGATAGACTTTGTGTTGACTATCGGGCTCTCAATGCTAAAACCATCAAGAATAAATATCCCCTTCCGCGGATTAATGATCTCTTCGATCAGCTAGCTGGATCTGTGGTGTTCTCTAAGCTTGACTTGAGAAGTGGTTATCACCAAATCAAGATTCGCAAGGAAGATGTTCCTAAAACAGCTTTCACCACCCGCTATGGCCTATATGAGTACACGGTCATGTCTTTCGGTCTCACCAACGCACCTGCCACCTTCTCGAGGCTCATGAACTCGGTTTTCATGGAGTATCTTGATAAGTTCGTTGTGGTCTATCTGGATGACATCCTAGTCTATTCTAAGTCAAAGGAAGAACATGAAGAACACCTTCGGTGTGTCGTAAACAAGCTTCGTGAGAACCGCTTGTATGCAAAGTTCTCCAAGTGTGAGTTTTGGCTGCCTCAAGTAACCTATCTTGGTCACGTCATCTCTGCCAAGGGCATTGCAGTCAACCCGGAAACTGTGAAGACAATTGTTGAATGGCTTCCTCCTGTTAATGTCAAAGAAGTGCGGAGTTTCCTTGGTTTGGCTAGTTATTGCCGTCGCTTCATTCAAAACTTTTCGAAGATAGCGAAGCCTCTTACCGATCTCCTCAAGAAGGGCAAGAAATACCTTTGGACTCCTGCATGTCAAGCAAGCTTTGAGACACTCAAAGAGAAGCTCACTTCCACACCAGTCTTGGTTCCTCCGGACACCTCTATGCCTTTCCAGATATTCTGTGACGCCTCTTTGCAAGGATTGGGTGCGGTCCTTATGCAAGAAAAACAAGTTGTTGCTTATGCCTCTCGACAGTTGAAGACGCATGAGATCAACTATCCTACACATGACCTCGAGCTCGCAGCAGTTGTCTTTGCTTTGAAACTATGGAGGCATTACTTGCTGGGCAACCGTTGTGAAATCTTTTCTGATCACAAGAGTCTGAAGTATATTTTCACTCAGCCTGATCTCAAGCTTCGGCAGAGGAGATGGATTGAAGCAATCAATGATTTTGATTTGACCATCAACTACACTCCGGGCAAAGCTAATTTCATGGCCGATGCTCTCAGCCGCAAAGCTTATGTCAACAACCTCATGATGGAAGAACAACAGCCTCTCTTGTGCGAGGAATTCCGTCAGCTCAACCTTGAAATTGTGGAACAAGGGTATCTCCTGAACCTCCTAGCAACCCCTCTCTTGGAAGAAAAGGTTCGCTCTCGTCAGCTTGGTGATCCGCACACCAAAAAGATCATCTCCAAACTTCAGCTTCCGAAGTATGAGTCCTTCCATGTCGATGATCAAGGCACGCTTTTCTTTGAACACTGGATGTTTGTTCCGAACTACCCGGGTTTGAGAGAGCAAGTTCTCAAGGAGGCGCATGATTCTGTTCTTTCTATCCACCCTGGCAGCACAAAGATGTACATGGACTTGAAAACACAATATTGGTGGGCGGGTTTGAAACGATATTGTGCCAAGTATGTCTTGGAGTGTGATGTCTGCCGCAGAGTGAAAGCTGTCCATCAGAAACCTTTCGGTCTTCTACAGCCATTGAAACCCCCAGAATGGAAATGGGAGAAAGTAGAGATGTACTTCATCACTGGTTTTCCAAGGTCGCAGAAGGGCAACAATGCAATCTTTGTTGTCATTGACAGGCTTTCTAAAGTGGCTCACTTCTTCCCCGTCAAGGAAACAATTTCTGGAATTCAGTTGGCTGAGCTCTATATCAACAGAATTGTCTCTCTGTATGGGGTTCCGCTTGAGATCAGTTCAGACCATGGGAGCATCTTCACTTCCAAGTTCTAGGAAAGTTTCCAAAATGCTTTGGGAACAAAATTGAACTTCAGCACAGCTTACCACCCTCAGTCGCAAGGACAAGTTGAAAGGATCAATCAGATTCTGGAGGATATGCTCCGTGCTTGCGTCATCTCTTTTGGCATGAAGTGGGAAGAATGTCTTCCTTATGCTGAATTCTCTTACAACAACAGCTTCCAGAAAAGTCTAAAGATGGCACCATTTGAGGCTCTCTATGGCCGCAAATGCAGAACTCCGATTGGTTGGTCGGGTGTAGGAGAAAGAATATGGTTTGGCCCTGACATTGTAACTCAAGCGGAGGAGAAGGTGCACATCATTCTTGAAAATCTGAAGATTCCTCAAAGACGCCAGAAGAGCAATTATGACAGAAAGCACACGGACATGGAGTATGTCCCTGGTGATCTCGTTTACCTTCGTGTCACTCCCATGAAAGGCACGCACCATTTTGGTATCAAAGGAAAGCTGGCTCCTAGATACATCGGTCCTTTCAAAATTCGTGGAAGAAGAGGAGAAGTTGCTTATGCTCTTGAGCTCCCGGAAAAACTCAAGGTCCATGATGTTTTCCACATCTCTCAACTCTAGAAGTGCTTCAAGGATCCCGGCAGGACCGTGGATCATGAGCTAATCAATCTCCAAGAAGACCTGTCTTATCAAGAACACCCCACAAAAATCCTTGAGATCGCAGAAAGGACTCGCAACAAGTCCATCAAGTTCTGCAAGGTGCAGTGGTCGCACCATTCCGTTGATGAAGCTACTTGGGAGCGTGAAGATGAACTCCGTGCCACTATCCTACCCTCTTTGAGTCTTCTTCTTCTTCCTAGAATCTCGGGGCGAGATTCCTGTTTAATGGGGGACAGTTGTAGCATCCCATTTGTCTAACAACTGTAATGCTACTTGGTTTAGTAATATAATGGCTACTTCAAATATATAATTGTTGCATCATAATTATATCATGCTCATGTCATCATGCCACCTTGAATTTGAGCATCATATCTAGCTTGCATTTGTTTTGTCTTGGTTGTGTAGTTGCTATCACAAATATCTCCACCTCTTTTACCTATCTATATTTTGTTTCCTACAATGTGGGAATTCATTGCTAGGGTTCCATATTTAACAAATGATGTTATTCTTTTCTAAAACCCTCAAGCCACTAATCTTGTAAAATGCCAAAATGGCACATACATCTATTATGTATGTGGGCATCACTCATCTCCACTTCTATTTTCCCTTCTGCCTATCTTTGGTGTTCCAAAATTCTCTGCTCAAAATTATCTGCATGGTTCAAAACGATTTGAAATAAAATGCTTGCTTGAATTTGAAACAAACAAAACAAATAATAAAACATTAAAAGAATTAAGAGAGAGAGCAGCAGCCCAGGAACCTCCCCTCCTCCCTCTCGCTGGCCCGCTTACCCCTTCACGACCGAACCAACGCCGTCTACTGTGCGCCTCGTCCCTATCGCTTTCCTCTCGCTCTGTAGAGAGAGACGGAGGAGCAGGTCCCCGTTCCGCCTCCGTCAGCCGTCCCCTTCTTATCCTCATGCCGTGGAGCCCCTCCAAGAACCCTAGCCTCCCTTCTTCCATCCTCGCGCTGCCATCCCCACCTCTCTGCAGCTAATCGGAGCTCACTCAAAACCCGGCGCCGCCCCGTCACCTTGGGCAACATCAGTTGCCGCTGAGCTGCAGGAGCGCTCCCCGTCCTCATCTTGGTCTCTAGGAACGCCAAGGAAGGAGCCGGACCTGCGGCAGCTACTCCACGTAGGTCCTCCGCGCGTCTCGCCGATCGTCGCCATCGCCTCTCCGTCGTCATCATCGATCGCCAAGCTCGGCCACTTCGCCGACCTCCACCTCGGTGAGCCCCCTCTGTGTTCCCTTTCTCTTCCGCCCACGTCCACCACCGGAGTCGCCTCCCAGTCACCATGCATGGTCGCGATCCAGCAGCCGCCTCCCTCGCTGCCGTTCGTCGCGCACGCCGCATAGCAGTAGCAGCAGCCGCGCATATCTGCAGAGCTGCCGCAGCCAGTTTCCCCCTCTTTTCGTCAATGAAATCCCGCAGTTGCATGACTCCTTCGATGAAACTCTGAACACGGAACTTGTAGCCTGTATACCCCTCTTCAACTTTAGTTCTTGTGGTTTGCTCAGATTCGCAAAGCTTTATTCGCCATCGTCCTCTAAAATTTAGGAAAACTCGCGGTTTTGCTGTCGATAAAAAAATTCAGTTTTCCACTCTATCAGCCTCTGTTCCTCCTCGTTTTCCCGCCGTCTCAGTCCATCTCCGGAGAAACATCCTAAACCAAACTTGTAAATACCGATCCCCTCCATAACTTTGATTTTTGCGGCATCGAGAAATTCCTAGCAGTTTAGTCGACATCTTCATCGCAAGATCGGGGTCAGCTAGCTGTTTTGCGGAACTGATTCAGATCGTCAGAACACCTCCCAGAACTTTTTTATAAAAAGGCCCCTGTGGTTTTCTCTTTTCCAAACCGCGGTCCTCAACCCACCTGTCCTGTGCCCAGTCAGCACTGCGGCCCACCTGTCATCCTCCTTGGGTAGAAATCCCGCGAGTGACAAAAGTCCAGAGAATCTTTTCTGAATTCAAAATCAAATTTGTTTATATTCTGTTTAAATTTAAACTAATTCATAACTTTCAAATGAATTGGAATTTGAATTCAAACTCTATATGAAAAATGTTTTGTTTTTGAATGTCAATTCAAATCTTTAATCAAATATTTTCAGAACTAATTCAAACAAGTCAAACCTTTGACTTTGACTCCATTTGACTAATTTTGACTTTAAAATAAATTTAAATCCATAATTCCAATTAATGCAAATAATGTATGTTTTCAAATCAGAAAAATGTGAGGATTTCAAATATGCCATTCAAAATATACTGTGAACACTTTAAATTTCAAGTTGTTTAAAATTACAATAAAATGCCCTTTTGCCTTAATTAATTAATAACTTTTGATTTATAACTCCAAATTTAACAAATGATATGTCTAAAATGATCAGCTCGATGAGACCTTTCTGTTTATGCATTCCATGTTCTGAATTGCAGCATGCATCATATAAATATAAAGGTTACAGCAACTTAATTGAGTATAAAACATGATTAACACTCAATAAAATGTTAATTTCTTGTATTCTACACCTCACCCATGCCATGCTACATTATTGCCATGCAACTTGTGCATCATTCATCATGGCATGATTGTTTGCTTGTCGCATTTTATTCATATGCTTGTGCACTGTATTTATGTTGGCCCTTGTTTGTTTGGTTCTTCTTCGAATAGACGCTGAGCAGGGGATATATCAAGAAAACCAGGAGCACTACCCAGATCCTTCTCTCGCTTCAACTGAGCTGCCAGGCAAGCACTACCACATGCTTGCATACATATAGTACCTATTGCATCTATCTTATTCTTGCATCATTGAGTCGCGATTGCATTAAATTCAATCCCAAGTATTGCATAGCCTTCACTTTTAAACCCCACCGAAGCTTGTTCCTCCATACCATGAGCCATTACTACAGGAGTTGTTTGAGCCATGCGAGTCGTAGAACAGCATGTGTAGGGTATGTGAGTGTCTGATGGATAACGAGGTACCTAAACAACTTAACCTGGGTAGTAATGGGATAACTAATGAAAGTGGCACCGGTGCGCAATATCTGCTATTTGGTTTTTCCTGCTCACTTGTGTCCCGTAGGACCCCGAGTACTTGATTCCTGTTCCTTGAATATTCCCGCTATCCACATCCGGGAGGCTTATGGGACCCCCCTGAGCCAGAGCTTGATTCATTCTTATTTCTTGGGGCCACAAACTAGTTTGAGGTTTTATTTACTATCCTGTACTTATGCCATGCTTTACTGCATTATTTAAATTGTGCGATGTACTGCACCTGTACTGTTTAGGATCGGGACACGATTTCGCGGTATCGACAAGCCCAGTCACACTTTCGGGTTCCCAGTCGTTTACAGCCGTCCACCCAAACCTTGAGTCCGTTTCGGAGTCAGCTAACTTCGTTGCGGGTAGCTTAATGGGGTGGCCCCCTGAAATATTTCTGAATTCTGTGATTGCTTTGTCGTGAAAGCCTCGTTGGGTTTTGATTTGGTTTTTCCGAGGTTAATCGAGTGTGTGTTGCTATTTGTGCACCCCTGCAGGGTAAAACATTCTGAAAGCCGTGTCCGCGGTTATGGACGACTTGGAGCACAGTTTCTCGATCATAGACAAGTATAACTAAAGTACCGCTTTTAATTTGACTAAGTAACTGACTAGTAAATAGTGCAACACTCATGGAATGGATAATAAAACTGCCAACAGATGGGGGTGTTCGTCCGCTTCCTCGTTGGTAAGCGAGGAGGAGGATGGATCTGTTGATATTACTGTTATAACTGTTGTCATTAATTCACGGACATCCGTCTATCTTTGGTTAGGCGGATGGTTAGCGAGTATCTATAGAATTGTTAGGGTTTATCTTTTGCTGCAATTGCGTCACCCCAGGTTGTGTCCCCTTTAGAGGCATAAAGACTTGCTGAGTACCCCTAGGGTCTCACACGATAAATTATTTGATTCAGATGAACAGGTACACTCACAAGATGGATACTGGGTGGAGGAGGCGGACGATGTGGGCAACGATCATTCGGTGTAGAGATTCCGAGAACGGGGATCCGTGAGATATGTGGGCGGGATGTGTTTATTTATGGGGCATCCTATGCCGATTTGCTTCTTATCCGTACTCGGATCTTGTTTGCCGCTTCCGCCTGATACTCTGATGTTTGATGTATGAGGAGATATCCTAAACTATTATATTTATCTAGGATATTTGGATCTTGCCGTATGGCGTTGCAATATTTCCTTTCTTTTTAGATGGAATGGCTCTGATGTACTGTTGTATGGTGGCTTGCATACATACTCATTTGTGTATGTAGTTGATCCCTTCGCCTGCCAATTACGCCGCCCGTTCTTGTCCCGATGTTTGGAAATGGTTGGGACGGCCGAAAGGTCTACCTGTGAGTGGCATTTGGGCCCCACCGTACTATTTCAACCATTTCCGCTCATCCAGGCTTGTAACTAGGAGCGTAATTCACCGAGGTAGTTACACTGGCGTGCCAGATGTCGCGTCTCTCCAACATGGACATATGTGATGCTAGGCACCTCCTATTTGTTTGGTAGTGGGACTAAGTTGTTCCGGCCTCAACATCATCACAGAAACCTAGTGATACGGACAGAGACCATACACAGAGCACACATGATCATTTTTTACCCAGGTTCGGGCTGCCCTTTGGCTAACAACCCTATGTCATGCTCTGTTGGATTATTTGGGGTGGATAGATGTACAAGATGTTGATATCAGTGATGCCGGGAAGCCGCTTTCTCTCTAGCTTCTACACTTCCTAGACTTCCTCTTTATCACTACTCTTCTCCTTCTCCGACGTTGAGAGGAGTCTCAGCTCTCTCCCTCACAACTACTCTCGGTGTGTACGAGACTCTCTCGCTCCCTAGTTGTCCAAGAGGACTCCCTCTTATTTACCTAGCCATGCGCTAGAAAACCCTCAGAAATACTCCCCACGCCCTTTCAACAATCTCTTATCTGAACCCTCGAACCTCCTCTCTCGCTGGCTAAGTGCCTCCTTTTATACTACAAGGGGTCACTACAAGAGATGGGGTGGAGCACTGTTCCAGGGCGTTCCTGGGCTCAATAGAGGTGCGCCACATGGTCTTCAAGCAGATGGGTAGTGCTCGTAGCCAATGGATGGCCATGGAAGGTGCGTAGGCGGACTTGATGGCCACGTGACAACTCAGCTCTTATCTGTCATGCCTACACATGGTGCAGCAGTGCCATGGTGGTGTCCAATGATATAGGCGTGTCGCATGTTCACAAAGTTTTCCCTGACACGCCTTGTTAGGCTCGGTTGACTTCTCCTCTCGGGCCGCGCCTAGACCAGGAGGGGCGACCTTCTGGTACTTCCGGGGTACAGTCTAGGCCGCTCCTCGGCTCCACTTTCCCCCACTAGCGCCCTTGTCTCCCTTCCGGTACAGCCCCCGGAAGAAGGGTTTGGGCTGCCTCTAGCTTGTCCTTGTCCTTTTCTCCTCGTCCAAGCCTGGCTGGCGGATCGTGGCTTGTCTTGCAGTGTTCGTCGCATCCCATAGGAACCTACACCATAGCCGACACTTAGTATCCATAGGCTCAGCATATCAGACCCATACCTGCTTGGAGCACACGGCGCTTGCGTTCCCGCGATTCTCTCATCGTTTTAGTCTTGAGTGTGCTGAGCCACTGACCGGTGGGTACAGGTCCATGCGCTAAGGTGCAATGTGAGGGTCCCCCGATCCCATTACACCGACATTTACCTTGCACTTTTTTTTAATATTTGTGTGATTCTTCAAAAAACAATCTTGTGATGCTAGTTAACTAAATGTTTTTAAATGTTAAACAGTATCAGTCAAAACATTAATTTGGAGATGACATTGAGTCCGTGAAAATAGCCATCGGTATGGGAGTACAATCTAGGTCTTTCTAGGTTCTACCTTGGTTCTTCCACAAAGGGAATTATTTGGGTTGAACGTTTCTTGGTTTACCACAATAGTAAGCGAATCATTTTTGGTACATTTTATTAGATTATTAGATCTCCCATCTATAATGTTGTTAGATTTGCTTTTATATTATTTCTATAAGACTATTTTCTCTAATTTCTTGCTGCAACGCACGAGATATTTTCTAGTTCTAGAAGTGTGTCACGTACGAGTGTGGTCTACACATGCCATTATTTTTCTCTAAATGTTGAAAATAGAAGGAAGATTTAGGTGGAAAATGTGGACTCCCTATAAGTTTGAGTCCACGTGAATGGAAGGATTTCAATTTTGTTTAGAAAGTCTATAAATACAGTTTTCCTGTTATTTTTATATGACCGCGCATCAGGATGATACAAAAATCAATTGAGTTCATCTTGAAGAGATGCATAACTTTCGTGTTGTGAATGTCTCATTTTACATCATCTCTAGTGTATTACCTACTTTTTTTATGAAAATCCACAAAATACAATTTAAATGGGAAAAAATAGCTATAATATTTGGAAATTCAAAAAATATACATTCTCAATGAAATATGGTCTAATTTGAGTAAAAAAATTAATAGTACCATTTTGCACTGCAAATGGTATTGCTTTGGAAATAAAGTGAACCTTTCAAGATGCCGTCGAGATGGCGGGATTAGCATCCCTTGAAATCCTTATCTAGAAAATTGCTTGTGATTTTATTTTTCTTCATCATCATGCATCATCATGATGTTCATCATGCCTTGCATGGAACATATAGTTTAATTGATGCATTTAAATTGTTTCACTTGTATTTGGTTCTTACTAAATTGCACATTGTATTAGCCTCCCACTATTTTTACCTCCTATCTATTCTCATTCTAGTTGGTACCATACTTGATGGAACCATAATGTCCAACATTACTTAATTGAGTCTTGCTATTCATTTGGTGCCATAATGCCCAATTTGTGTCGAGGGCATGTCTCTTTGATTCATTCCATCTACTAACATGGTGTGGGATCTTGTAATAATATTCCTGCTCTAAATTCTACCTTGCATTTATATGTGGGCTTCTTATTTATTTGCTTGTATTTAAATCATGCCCATGTATTACATGTGGATCCTTACCATATTCTCCGTATACATCTTGTTAACACGATCTTGTGGAATTCTAGCATATATGGCCTCTGTGGGTCCTTTATTTGGATTTGGTGAATTTAAATCAAGCCTACATGCCATATGATGGATTTATTCTTCCATGCTTGTCCTTTGGAATTTATTCCATTTGGTTTGATTCAAACAAAACGCACATGCTACAAGTGTTTATTCCATTCTTGAATCTTGCCATATCCCAAAAATGGTGATTTGGGGCATTTAATCTTGTTCTTGCATTGTCTCTATTTTTTTCACAAACTAGAGGCCACATATAATAATAATTCCATTCTAGGCATGCATGCAATAATAAACCCTCTATGTGCATGTTCATTTGAACAAAATTGGTTTTATTGCTTATTGGGTTTTTTCTCAAATTTGGTTATATGTCAAATTCCATCAACTACCTCATCCGTCCTTTATGGCCGCACCTTCCACCAAGATCAAATCAATATGGCATTCTTTTAAGATTCACCCAAAACTACATGTGTTGGACCTATATTCTAATCTTGGTATGGTTCATCTATGTAATGTCCTAGATAGACCTCAAACCTAAACCCATATATTTTCATGAAGCTATCTAGCTAAAACCATAACCCTCTCTTAATTCTTATGGGAACCGAGCTACACCTAGCTATCTAATCTAGTTCTAACCGTGTGTATGCATGTAAACACACACCGCACATACACCTAGCTTGTAGAGCTCGGCCATCCGACGCGTCTAAACCCCTAGCCGGTATAACCCCACTGGAAGATTATAGCTTCTAAAGTGAGCACGTACTGGCCGGATAATCGCGCCTCAGCATACACAAATAAGTATGTACATCGGCGACATAAAAGCCACACATTAGTGAACGCCATGTATAAAGAAAGGAAATATAGACAACAAGTTTCAAATATATATGTTTATAGATAGATGGAAGACAGAAGACAAAGGTCCTAACATTTCATCGTACATCAAGCAGAAAACGTGTTATAATATCTGAGTACGGATAAAACCCAAACGGGCATAAAATGCCAAGAAATAAGCTACAACATGGACCATTAGAGCAGAATAAGAGAGCTCTAACCGATAACATTAAGATAACTCCAAGCATAACCCATATAAGGCTTTCCCCCTCGAAATCCAGTCAAGGAAGTAGTCCCACAGAACACACACGTTGTAATTGAGTTAAGGAGTTGTTTACTTGGCAAGACTAATTACTAGTCATATTATTAGGACAAGGCATTAGTGGTGTTGTCTATGATCATCACATTGTATTCCTAAGGCCTCCATAACCATGGATACACGACTTTTCGAAAATATTTACCCTGGAGGCCTCCATAACCATTTGACAATGTCAAAAATCGTTATAAATTTTATGACGATTTGCACCAAAGTGTCGCTAGCCACTCCAGGAGGGCCAAACTCCTTCAAAATTATGATGATTGGCTTAGAATCGTTGTAGTTTTGTTAGTTGAAATCGTCATAATGTGACATATTCAGCCAACGATGTTATCTTTACTCGATTACTATGATCTAAAATCTTTATAATAGACTATAATATTTTTATTTTAAATAGCATGCTGACCGGACGGACACATCAGAACTTTCGCTTACGTGTCATATCCATATGTTAAGTTCTGCCTAGTCGTCACGCGACCTGTCAAGCGAGACCCGGACAAACTTACAAGTCCGATGAAAAAAATAACAAAATTAATTTGCCACACAAGGTTCGAACCAGTGACCTCCCTCAATCTCACGCCCGCGCTGACAACTTGCTTGTTCACGAAATGCTATGCTGTATATTTTAAACATATCCTTGTTACTAGTTGGGCACACGGAAAAATAAAAAAAGAGGCACGCTCACCACCAAGACACAACTTACTTCTTGACAAAATAGAACGTTGTTTATTTTAAACAAATATGAGTTACTAGTTGGGCATAAAGAAAAAAATAGAGCGATGGGCGGGGGTTTTGAACCTACGATCTAAAAATTTAGCCAGTAGTCAACTACCATCACTGACTATCAGACCACAAATTTTTTTGTGAAATAAGTCTATGCTAGACTTTTAATAAAACCGGTTAGTTGGTGGGCTGGATTCTTCCATTTATAGGAATTTTTTTAATTTGATGCTTGGGCCTCTATAGCACATGCGCCTCAGCCCTGGGCTATCATATATGGCTGTTTTGGAAATATTTTGAACCAAAGTTGATATAGAAAACTCTGTTTTTATAAATAAAGAAAATGAATAATTTCGTTGTAATTTTTGCATCTATCTCGGATTGACATGATCCAAAAATCAATTTGGTTCATATCGACCAGAATCAAAACCTTCATACTATTATATTCTAAATTTATAAATCGTTTGGTTAATGTCTCTTGAATTGCTTGCGCCAGTTTCGAAATGCATTCACAAAACGGCCCGTTCTTGGCGCTCATAAAATGGAAAATGGCTTTTCTATGCAACAAAAAGAAAAACTTTCTCATGCAACATTGTTCTCCATCCCAAGACGCACATGAGTGTACAATATAGGCATATTATCACAAACTATGCCGTGATTCTAGCCATAACGTTGGTCTTTCGGCCTAAAAGCCATGAAACCTCTGACATGATGGGTTATTTGTGAGAATATTTTTTCGAGACGTAATAAATATACCAAGTTTTTCTTATAACTATGTCACATAATATGACGCTACCAGGATTATATTGTTCGGACCATTTTTTAAATTTTAATGCCCGTTTCAAACTATGGTTAAAACGGTGGGCATTAAGATTCTTAGCTTGGGGCTAAGCCTCCCTAAACTTGCATTGGATCTAAAGAAATATGATATTGTGAGTCTAAAAATGTTTTTTTCAAAAAATCATTAGCATTGGATCATGTATATGTAGTTCAAATCTGACACACTTCGTACTGATTCTACAGGAATTTGTCTTTTTATGAGGATGGACAGAAAATTTTGAGATACCCTGGTTGGAACACTTTGCATGCAAGCCGGTCTTATTATTTTGTAAAAATCGGGTTGTACCATTTTGAAACTTTCATTTGGTGGTTGCTTCCCAAAACGTCCCGTTCATGGCGCTCGGAAAATAGAAAATAGATTTTCTGTGCGACAGAAAGGAAAACTACCTCCTGAAATATTGTTCGTCAACTCAAGATGCACATGCATGCACAATATGGTCACATCACAAACTATGTCGCAATTCAAGCCATAACATTGGTCTTTTGGCCTGAAAGCCATGAAACCTCGGACATGATAGGTCATCTGTGAGAAGCTTTTTTTGAGACGCAATAAATATACCAAGTTTAATATTTTTGCTTGCAACTATGTCACATAATATGACGCCACGTGAAGTATTTATATTGTTCGGACCATTTTTCAAAGTTTTATACCCGTTTCAAACTATGGTCAAAACTTGCGCTGGATCTCTGAAGAAACATGATATTGTGAGTCTTAAAATGATTTTTTCAAAAAATCATGAGCATGAGATCATGTACCTATAGTTCAAATCTGACCCACTTCCTACCGATTCGGCATGAATTTGTCTTTTTACGAGGGATGGACAGAAAGGTTTGAGATACCCCGATTGAAACACTGTGCATGTAAGGTGGTCTAGTATTTTATAAAAATCGGGTTGTACCATTTTGAAACTTTCACTTGGTGGATGCTTCATAAAGCGCCCTGTTCTTGGCGCTCGTAAAATGAAAAATGCCTGTTTGGTGTGACGAAAAGGAAAACTTCCACCTGCAACATTGTTCGTCATCCTATGATACATATGCATGCACAATATGATCACATTATCACAAACTATATCACGATTCTAGCCATAACATTGGTCATTTGACCCGAAATCCATGAACCTTCGAACATGATAGCTCATTTCCGAGAAGATTTTTGTTGAGATATCTGCAGTATTCCAAGTTTTATATTTTTTTTGCAACTATGTCACACAATATGACACGACGCGAAGGTTTTGCATTGTTCCGATGGGTTTTCAATTATTTATGCCGATTATAAAACGCTTGTCAAACATAGAGACTTTTACAACCAATCACAATAGATCAACCAAATACCCACGGATCAGCCTTTAGAATCAATCTGAGTCGTGGAGACCAACACCATCCGACACCCTAAAGCCTAAAGACCACACTGAATAAGGTTAGACCGCGCAGACGCACCACTCCCTTCTCTCCTCTCCCACCTACCCCGCGACCCACATGCGTCGCCTCCACCCTAATTCGACCACACACCACAGTATCCCCCAACCAGACTAGATCGGCGGCATCGGCCCCCGACCATCCCATTCTCCCCAACAAGGCATGGTGTCATGATGGGTTGGCTCGCCGGCACGAGCGTGCATTCGTGCACGGCGCTCCGTCGAGCCGGCCTGTCCGCATCACCACGTGGCCACTACTGCGGAGATCTGGTGATGACTAGTGGGGAGGAGCCCGACCGGGTTGGTGACAGCGAAGTTTGGGCAGATCCGGCTGCGGTACACACCGTCGGCAAGGTGCTCGACGATGGGAAGAAGGACGATGAGAGCATCTACAACAAGGTAACTCCCGTGCTTCCCTCAACCATGATTCGCGCTACACCGCCTCTCTCTTTCCATCCCCCACTACCTCTCTCTCTTCAGGCCTCTCTATCGATATCCCTCTGTCTCTCTCTACAGCTCCCCCTAGATGCGACGGTCAGCTTTGATGAGTTGATAGCCGCGGAGGACTTGGATTTTGAGGTGTACGAGGAGCAACTCCTGGAGTACGAGTAGGTCAACGAAAAGGCATTCGACAGCTACTCCACTACCCAGGCAAGGAGGTGGCCAAGAAGGGATACATCGGATCCATAACGCCGGGTTTCAGGACTTCCTTCTTGAGTCCGAGCTGCTCATGGCCTTGCAATACCGTCCATTTGAGCACCCATCCGGAGGCAAGTCCCTCCCACTCTTAACCTTTACTACAGTTATTTGTTGAATGTTTTGCTGTATGAGTTGATGCACAACAGGTGTCCCTTGTGGTGGTTATGTTTCTTTTTTGCACATGAGGTGTTTGTGTTTTTCCTAACCGCTAGGAATTGATAGACTAGTAGAAAGCAATGGAATTACCAGATTATTGTGTGGTTATGAAGTTGGATATCAAAATTGGATGTTTAAGTGAATTTGTAGCTATTTTGTACTTCTTATTTGTTTGTTTAGTGTGGCATCTATTCGAGACTTCATATATTTTCTGTCATTTATAACATATGAATACCACTATACAAAATTGTTTGATTTGTTCATAAATTGATGCTATTATGATCAGTGATGCACAATTGCTCATTATCTAGTGACAGTACTATAGTTTTCTCTTTAAAGATGGATTACACTCATATGTGATCATTATATATTTAATTTGCAAAATAGTCCAGGATTTTCTTTTTCTATGCACATGATTTAAAAGTTAATTTTGGCAGAAAGATGTAGTTCTAGCAAGCATATATCTTGATATGTACTGAGTAGTTCAATTAATTTCACAGAAGGTGTGGATGGGGAGAAGAAAACTATGGCACCCTAGGCTCGCCACCAGCCAGTCGCTCATGCCCGTCGCGCTCATCACCAACGCGTCGTTATTCGCGCTAACACACAAAGGTAATCTCTTGATATGTGTAAGATATGTAGAATATCCTCTTTAATGGATCAAGACCTGCTCATTCCTCTTCCTGCTCAGGATCTGTTGTGTGCTTCTAGTTGGAGATGAATGTTATGAAATGGGGATAAGAACTATTGTCACATATTTGCACTAGTTGAATCATTCGTGTATAGTTGTTCCACACGCACTAGTCATCAACAAACTGATCTTTCTTTGTCCATATTACTCCTATGTCAAAAAATTGATATGCTCCAGACAATGGTTTACTATACACTAAAGGCATATTTGTTGTCTCTTGTGATAGTCTAGCATCTAATTGTGCTGTCAGGTTTTGTACTTGTATAAATGGATGTATGTATATTTTCTTACAATCCCTGAGTTTATATTTGCAGTCAAGTTTATGCTAGAGGTTCTTGATGATTCATATCTGATATTAATCCAAGCCATGCATTTCCAAAATTAGTACATGATTAGTAATACTTGTATCCAAACGTGAAGTGTTATTCTAGTCATTTGTATGTCTCTGCTCGAATAAACCCTACCATTTATCTTTTTACATGTCACTTCAAATCATGTTGTGATCTGCTACTGTCTTCTTACAAGTGTATTACTATGGTATGCAGGGGTTTATCTATGTCATTATTTCTAACGTGGTATTATGTTCGGTAAGAAGAGCAAGGTTTGTGGTGGTGTAGTTGACGACCTAAAGGACAGCAGTGATGTCGATAGACTGTGCTCAATGTCCATGTGGTGCTTGTACCTTTATAGTCTCTTGATTGTATAATTTTTATTTTTATTTCATGTGAATTTTGGTACTTAAACTATTTGCTTGCTTCTGTGCCATGATATTGGTATATTTATTTTGTTAGTCTTGTTGATCCTTGCCATGAGCTCAAATGGTGTATTAGTATAAGAGCTACTCTATAGTAATTCTATCAGATCTTATTTTGGCACGCAATGTTCTTGTTGTATACAATGGCTATTGCTTTTGCACCTTATTTTCTACTTCTCGTGAACTCATTATATTGACCTAGTATAGTTTGCGTTTTGACTGTTTGATTATGATGTTCTTTACTTGAAGCTTAATGTCTATTGGATGATCTACGCTTGTTGTTGGTTGTCCGATCCTGGTTTGCTTGTGCTTGGTGTAGGTCGAGTTGTAGCGGAAAACACTTAAGCTATAGTAAGTTTAGGACAAGATCAAGGAGAACCGGATCAATCTGAACAAGAAGATGTCCTACCTCATTGGCATAAAGGTTTGTGCCTTGCTGGACATGTACCTATGTTTCAAATGTGTGCGAAATATCATTTATGAATATATTATACATTCCTGTTGTAATGAGATAATTATAGAAAATATGCAAGGCCCCGTTCGTTTGCATGGGAATAATTCCAAAGATGGAAACAATCCAGGCATCGATTGGGTTGATCCCATTCCATCACCCAATCCATGGGAGGGAAATCCATGTAATCCTCCCTAGAATTTACATGTTCGGTTAGACCACATGGACCAGTTTACACTTCACAATCAAACAGAAAGAACGTCTAAATCTTACAACATATAACATACAAATTTATTATTTTTTGTACTCTTAAATAATGCGACATATATTTTAAAACTTAGCAGTTCTTAACAGCCAAGTCCAGACCATTATGCAATGGATCAATATGCATAAATTACATCATAAAAATTCGTTCTTTTTTATCGTCTTGTACAGTGCAACATATATCATACAATTTAGCATTTCTGAACATTCTAATCCAATCAGTTAAGCAATGGAACATTAGAAGAACATATGGTGTGAGTTGCAGGAAATTGATCAACGTATCTAGGCAAGGTTTTAACATATATTACAGGGACCCAAGTTTCTCTAAGAACAAATAGATTTCTATAGCTTCAATTCCTCCATTCTGTGATAGAGTCACTTCCTCTATTCTGTTCTATTTACCGATGCAATGATCTTCATACGTACAGGTTCTGAAGTATGACATACAAAGGGCAGTGAGCACAACTTTGAACTTTCATCAAAGGCACCATCAAGAATTTGTATTAATACACCACTAGACTATAGAGCAACCCTATATGTAGAACATGTACAATTCTGAACTGAAAAGGACCCTCCTAGTGTGTTATATGCAAGCTAATACAAGATTTTCTTTGTCAGTTTATGGTAACATAGTGATATATGTTGACTAATGGGCAAACAAAATCAAGAATAGAAATAAGATGCGATAAAAGTCTATGCATACCTTCAAAGCTTATCCACCTTTCCTCATAGCCAAAGAAGAGCAATTTGTGGATCGCTCTCATTGAAACTGAGAAATGTCTCTCGGTTACACAAATGTAACAATTATCACAACCAAATTACTTGTCCATCATACAATATTCATATCACGAGAAATATTTGAACATAACACTTATTATAGCCCACTAATTTGTACGTTGTTGGTAATCGTCCCACATTGCATGAGCTATCAAGTGTCTTAAGTTGTTGCCTTCAATATTTCCTCCATCATTTTGTTGATCATCATCTGGTAGATTGACAAATTGTAGTGGATCAATATTATCTGGCTAAGTACCCATAGACGCCTTAGCTAAGATTTTTCAAAAATGCAAGATTGAGCAATCATCTAGATTAGGAAGCGGTGGTTGGATGAAAACCAAAATGGGTAACCACCAAACAAACCAAATATATTCCTCTCATATTATAGGTAGAAGGAAAATAAACCTAATAACAGGCTGTGCTTGATGAACTTTCAGTACGGCCAATTACAGCAAAGACATAGTATATCAATATCCAGAGACAAGAAAACTATTGGAAGCAGAGGGGGCGCAAGAATATCCAGAGACATAGTAATTGATGTTCAATATGATCGATCCTAGATTGATTGATTGCCTTCTGTCCTAGAAAAAGTCATATTGAAGTTCTAGGATCAATTGTCTACATTATACACTTTTGTCCAAACTGACAGAGTTCAATGACCACCAAGAATCATGAGTAAAGAATCTACACAAAATTAGGAATACACTACCCTGGTCCTCTTCCATATGGAAAAAACAAATGCATTTCTTAGTGCCTAGTAGATCTGGTCAGATTACACATATTGTGCAGCTGTGCGAGCCACTCCTTGTCCTTGACCCTCCCCTGGGACTGGGAATCGGCCGGCAGGAGAGTGCCAAGCTTCCCCATGGAAGTGCACCCCTAAAATCCCAATCACTTACCTCCATGTCCTCCTCCTCCCGGCGCTCTCCTTCTCTTTCTGCCGTTTCCCCCATTTTTCTCAAGAATTCATCCCCGAACAAGAACCCTATAGAACCCTAGATATGAGGTTGGAATGATGAGGAGTAGGAGGTGGACGTACTGGTGAGAACGCTACCGATGGAGGAGAGAGTCAGCAGTGGAGGGGAAGGCGTCGCATCACCGTGGCCGACGAGATCATCGCCGCCCAAATCTTCGCGTGGTCTGTATCTGTATCGAGTCGTGGATTGTTTCCATGGGTCAGTTGGCATGATTTTTTTTTCCAAACCATCTGAGTGGAGGATGGGTCGATTGGGTTGGGCCAATTTTCTAGGGTGGGTGTAAACAAAGACCAAATTATTGTGAGATGGAAAAAAACCGGTCGAGCTGGATCGGGATGGATTGGACCGCAATCCAGGCAATTCCATGTCTCCGTGGGACTAAACGAAGGAAGCCTAAGGAAGGAATATTTATAGTATAATGCTTTTTAATATTTCTAGTCCAGGTACTCCTGTGATTTCTTGCCCTCCTATGATTTCTTATATCACAAATAATTCATTAGTTCCTTCTGCTATTGTAGATCGCCGGTGGGAACCTGGGTGAGTTGCTGGGCGAGCAGTGACACCCCTGGTCGAGAGGAGGAAGCCGGTGAGGTGCTGGCTGGCGTGCGTGGAGGTTCTAGGCGTTGCGAGGGATCATTGGAGACCTGGAGGTGCTGGGCAGTGGGCTTGTTGATTGTATGCATTAATTTTTTGTTTTGATGTAATGTACGAGGAGTGATTGTTTGGTCATTTGAATATCTAGTGTGTTTATGACTAATTGTGGAACAAAGTATCTGATTGTAAATGGTAAAAATGTTGATTGCAGGCCTAAAATAATTAGACTTTGATTATGCCAAGGGCTAAAGAAATGGATCGTAAATAGGCCAAGGCCCAAAATGAAATGTACTGTAAAATGCCTGGACCAAGAAAAAAGGCCTTAGTTATTGGGCTCAGCCAAAATAAGCGACCGCATTGGATTGGAGTGAATTTTCACTATGAAGATCTCATTTTTCACAATTTTGCCACATTGCATTGGCCACATAGGATCTGACCTGGCCTGGACAGATGCGTCGTGACAATATTGGATCGTCATAACGTTTACGACGACATTAGATCGAGAAAGAAAATTGAGGACTTCTATCAAATCGATTGTCAACTCAATTGCCGAATTTTCTTTCCATTGAATTAATAAAATGTAATATCTAGATAAATCGCATAGGACATCTAGGTAGTTAGTTGACATCGTCCATACATGGTGGTAGGCGGTATCATAACTGTGATAGCCAGGTCGATTAGGGAACAATATCCTGTTTTGTTATTGGCTTATCTTGCATTGGACCGACGATGAACAGTAAAAGATTCTCGCAGATTGTACACCATTTCTGATATAGGCATGGTCTACAGAAAGACTGAAACTGTAATAGACCATGAAAGTAACAGACCGACCCACATGGGGGGATCTAATAACAGTAATAGGCCAAAACAGTAAAAGGCCAAAACATTAAAAGGCCAGAACAATAAAAGGCCGGAGCAGTAGAAGCCATAACAGTAATGGTCTAAAACAGTAATGGGCCAGAAATAGTAATAGGCCGAGACCACAATGGGCTAGAACTTTAATATGCCATAAAATTTTACTAGGCCAGAAAAATAATTGGCCAAAACTTTACTAGGCCAGAAGCTTAGCAGGCCTCTAATGGGTCAAAATAGTGAAGGACAGAATAGTAGCAGACCTTCTCAAAGATGGGCCATTAGTGGATGGCCCATGACAGGCTATAAGAAGAGTCATGGGCCTACCGCAAGCCTTAAAAGTACCATGCCGACTTGCGAAGGTCGTTAATGGACCGAGTACTATTAAACCAAGGTGGACCTTCTATAAGTGAAAATAGTAACGAGCCTAAAAGTTTATGAGCCATAGTCGGCTGCACTAATGGATCCATTTCAAACAGTGCAGAACGAAATAGTAACGGGTTGTCTTTCTATTGGACTCTCGTAATGGGCCGTCCCACTTAATAATTAGTACGACATAGTTGGACTTGGATTCAACCATGGTTTCCATGAACTTTAATGGTGGTAACTGGCCGTTAACGGGGTTTTCCACGCGACTGTTATCATGACGTCAACGGTCAATGCGGCTAGCGAACATATCTACGATGGAACAAGATCTCGTGGCTGAAGGGTGTGATCTGACACAGTCAAAAAAAAATCTGTGGTAGATTCATTTGTGATGGGGCTTTTACGACGAAGGGCATCCGTCGTAGAAGGATTTTCAACCACGAAAAATGGGTCTTCAACCACAAAAATCTTCCATTGTAAAAGCAGATTTTTCTTGTGGTGAGAAATTGAGCTTATGAAAGAAAGAACGGATATATAATTCCATAATATTTAATATTACAAGTATATGAGAGATACAATAATCATTAAATAGGATAATTTACAATAATAAAATAAAGGGAAATCTGTATTCTATACATATACAAATTACATTGTGTTTACAAATCAATAAAGAATAGAATTAAAGTTACAATATTAGTAAATAACAAATATGTGAATTAAATAATATAAAGAAAAATAAAAAATAATAATTTTATTACACTATGACAAATATTACGTTGTTCTTACAAATGTTTAAATAATAAGGAAGATTACAACAAATAATAAAAGAAATTCTAAACTATTCCTAGACTAGTTCCTTTTGTCCTTTGTCTTGATCTTATTCCTGCAAAAAAAAAATTAAACAAGATAGATAATAAAGAGAGGATTAAGGGGGTTAGCTGTGCTCTCATAAAAAACAGTGAGTTGCATTGTTAAAGTTTCATCACAGAGCATGTTTGAGAGGGGAAATTTTCACCAAATTAAGCATCTCTTCCTATTAAATAGTAGCCTCACTACAACCTCATGCAGGGGCAAGTTTCAACTTGGTAGAATAGTAAAAATATCAATTCCTCTTGACATCAGAAAAATAAAGGCTAGGTCAAGAAAATATCAACTTAGCCGAAGCAAATCCATAGTACAAAGTTTCCACATGTGGGAACTACCAACCAGTGGGGTCTACTTGAAAGCAGCATACACACACATGCAGCATGGTGTGCTTTCGACACATCAAGTTAACAATCAAGAAGTATAATATGTACACCCGTCACAGTAGCCAAACTAGAGCTACCCATTTCATCTCATAGCCTAGAACATCACCATAATATCATAAATTCCTCACCACTAGATGAGACACACAAACCACCTGAAAAGTCACAATCATCATGATCACTTGATCTAAGCTCAGTAAAGTACCAGAAGGATAAGATCAAGACAAGAGAAAGCAGAGGGCTTCCCATAATGGCACATCAGTTAAAATAAGAAGGTATCTAGATTTCACCTTCAGTAGATGAAGATCAACATTAGAAGCAGCAAGCAATATCAACCATTACATCATAGTAGGTTACTACACTAACATCCATAGTAGTATTTGTTCTTATTTTCCTGCATCATCTAAATCAATGGGAAACAAAGGGGAATATCTAAAGTAGTTATTCCAACTACCCTTCAACTAGATTTTTATGTATGAGGAATGGAAGGACAGATTTCTCTCATTCTTCCATAGATATTTTATGCAAAGCTCATCACAGAGAATTTAGACAAATAAATGAATATGTTCGCATCCAAAAGTTAAAGCCTCGGGATTTGAATCATAGGCTTGGGGACAATTCAAACAACCAAATAAGATACATGAGGTCATACTAGAGCACACCACTGTGCACACTCCATAAGGGAGGCACCACATTGGCATGGCTATCCATAGAAGCCATCACTATATTTCTTCGTGAAAGATTCAACTTTAATCATATTCCTTGTTCCAAGGAATGCCATGAATCATAAAATATCATGCTAATAGTACTAGCGACACTGGTTAATTAGGCTTACAACCTATATTCCCCTCAGATCATCAACAAGGCCAAGTGTATAAGCATAATAAATCATTTTCCTAGAATCTATGCTAGGAATCATTTAGAATAAAGTTCCTTCTATGATCACAACAATATGAAACATTAGCAATTGTACTGTCAAGATTATCTGCAACAATAAAGATTAGGATTGTATTAAAACATTTAGGAAGGCATCCTAAATCTGGTTTCCTGTCAATAAAAAGATCCCCAGGGCAATACCACCTCGTGAGCCAAGCCACAAGGGCTAATACAGGATACTAATGACTCCTTGTCATGTTTGACAGGAAACTAAGCCAAATTGTTGAGCCAACTAAGAATCATGCATTGAAAAAACTGTGACTGTTAAATATGTATGAAGCACCTAATAAAGTTAAATACAGATAAATTTTCTGTACTAGGACAGGATCATTAGTTAACCACAACCATAAGAAACTAATGGTACCTAGGAATATTTGTATATGTATAATCCTAATAGTAGATAGATTATCACCACTAAACCACAAGCTAAGCATTTCTTTGTTAACCAATTGAGAATTTACACTAACAATTATTTAGCGATAGCATGAATCTACCAATAGCAATAAGAACAAGTAAAAGTCATAAATAAATGAAAAGTTTGAGCAAATCATGTTTAGTATAGTATCTTGGGCAAGCTATGTGAGGCAAAAAAAGGAAGATAGAAGAGTAAAAGGAAAAAACCCTAATTAGGGTTGGACTAGGGGAGGAAAAGAGGAAGAGGAACGGAGAGGAGGAAAGGATACCTACTGGTGGTGAGTTCAAGCTTGGCGGAGAGGAAGCAGAAGCGACGCAAACCAGCACGACGGCGTGATGCCACAGGGAGAACCATAAGCGCTCCTACATGCGCAAAGACAATCACAGTGGCAACCACCATATCACCAGCAGCGAAACAAACCCACTAGCACCACACAACCACCAACACACCACCAAAGCATCGCCGGCATATAGTGAAGCCACAACATCGAAACCCTAGCACCACTATAACAAAAAAGGGTGATAGCATAAGGGATCCATTCCTAAATCAAATTGGAGAGATAAGTAGAGTGGGGCACATCAGTCCTATAACCGGAGATTGCGGCGACCGGAGTGGCCAGGCTTGCCGGAATCTGGTGAGAGTAGTGGCGGCCATAGTATCGTGAGCGATAGAACGAGAGGGGGAGAGGAGACACTCAGGGAGATAGGGTGGGGTGTGAGCTGGGTCGGTTTGACTGACTTAGTAACCCAACTAATCCGACTTTGTACAATTAGAGTGAGCTAGACCCACTTAAAAACAAAACAAATTAAGGCGGAAAAATACAAATTACATGTATACCCCTCAAAGTATAAAATCTCTAGAAAAATAAAAAAAATCCTAAAAATAAAAATAATATCTCTAAATGTTCATAAAAATATAAGCTATCCAATAAAAATATTAAATTGTATTTTAAGATGATAAAACATAGTGTTATTAATTTAAATCAATAATTCCTATAGGAAATTTTCTAAAATAAGGATAATACTTACAAATAAATAAACTTCATTTTAAAGATCTTAAAAAATTGCTTCATGTAAGGAAAATATTAGTTTGTATTTGATATAATAGAATTGAAACATGTATTTAAATATATTTATTAATTTAAGGAATTCTAAAAAATAAAAATAAGACATAAAAATAAATAAAAAATCATTTTTATGCATAAAGATAAATCTATTATCTTATAAAAATGCTAATTATAAAATTCCAAATCATTTTAGAATTTATAAACAAATAATTATTCTAATTGGTTTTATAGTATTTTTCCTTGATTAAAATAAAATAGATATATTTTCTCTTATCATCTATAAATGAAAATAAATCCATATTAGATTTAATTGACTACTTAGAATTATTATAAATATTGAATGTATTTTCTTTTAACACCTATAAATTCAAATAAATTCCTTTTAACTTTACGTAAGTTTTTAGAATTCATTGCCTAGAAGAATTGATACTCTTTCATTAGTGATTATAAATGGTGAAGTTTTAATAGTTAAAAAATACTTTTACCTTTATAACTATGGTAAAACATGTAAATAAAACTAAAGTATCCATTCTACTTAGATAAACTATCTATTCTATAGCAATATTTATTAAGTTCAGCAAAAATCACCTGTAGATATTTATTTGCTTATAATACAAATTAAAATGTATCATACCAAAAGAACCATATATAGTAATTTACAAATATGAACTCAAGAAACATAACTTTGAATCCTTAGTTATATCAACTTAGTGTCTAACTTCTTAAACTTGCTTATAAACTAATTCCAACATGTACAAATAAATAAGAGATATTAACTTAGAAGATAAAGGATAACATCCATTCATACTTAGGATACATAATCATAGACTATTAATTAAGCTTAGTAAAATCCTAGACTTTAGTAATGCTATAAACATCCTGTCTGAAGTGTATTCATATTTTTATAGTTAACTTTGGCCTAAAGATTATATCTGAATTCTATTCATATTTTTATAGTTAGAGTTGGTCTACTTTAAAATCCACCAAAAATATAATAACTCAACATTAATTGTACTGTATCAAATACCATATTTTTAATCCTAACAACCTTACAGATTGATGAACTTAACATAAACAACCTTTTCTTCGAAGGTTATTCTTTTTGCCACTTCAAAAAATAACTCTACAATAGTTATTTCAACTTTTAATAACTCAACACATGGACTTTCATCATAGATACCATATGGAAATTAACCTCAATCTTAGTTTGTTATTGTACTCTAATTTTATATCTTGTATGTTAAGACTTAAGTTCCTTATAAATATATTTTCTTGTGAAGTAAACTGAAGACAAAACAAATCTTAATGAAATCACCTAAGTTAAATTCACTTATAATATTGGGGATTCACATTTGAAGTTTTATAAAATGCATACCATCACTTATGCATAATAGCATAGTGCTTCTTTAAAAATTAGTCCTTGCCAGACCAATGATGTTGTTTTCAGATATTAGATCTTTTATTGTCTCGAAGACCATGAGTGCAAAATCTTGCAATCAAGAAAGGCAAGTTCACACATTCTCATGTCCTTTGGTTATTTTCTATCAAGTATTTGCAAATCCAATGTTTTCATCACCTGCATTTTGAAAAGGTCAAAACACTCTATTTTCATAATTATATGATCATGGGTTATTTACCAAATGGTAATAACCTACTATTACAGTTCCGGTGGTAAATGAACATCATACCTAGGGACATAACAACCAATGCCGTTAGTGATTCTTGAACCGTATAATACACATTAACCATAAGATTTGGAATGGGAAGGGAAAGTCATCTGGATCTTCCTTTCGCATGCCACGGACACTGTTTTTGGTGTTTTGTCAGTTGCAGATCATGGGTAAAACCGAATATTCGGGAGAAGTCTACCATGGATCTGGGCGTACAAGATACAGATTTATAGTGTTTATGGTTGTCGTGCATATCAGACTAAGGTAAAACCGTATTGCAGGGAGAAGTCTGCCTTTAGTTCTGATAGTACAACAATTGTGGGTATGTCGAGTCACGGAGAAGGGCAACGAATGGCTTGGATCTTAAACTGGGCCCCATACCAAGGAAGTGTGGACAAGATCATGACATGGATGTGCAACAAGGCTAAGGTCTCTTATGGGTAAAGTAACGCACCTATGAATAGTGTAATAATTGTGACATGTTACTCCCTATTTTGGGAAGGAGCTACGAGCGCGGAAGGAAAGGAACTCCACGAAGTTACGGTAAACTTGTGAAGGCTGATAGACATAGTTTTTAAGAATAAAAGCAACCTTTGAAAAAATGTTTTTGAAAACCTGCATAGCCTATTGTCACATCCCAAAATTTTCCAGATTTTGTAATGTGAAAAATAAATAAACAAAATAAATAATTGTTGAAATTTAGGGTGAAAAGAAACTTTTTGATTCCAAATGGAAACCTAAAATTCCATCTTGGACAAACTTGGATTAATGTTTGAATCCAACTAAATTCAAATTAAGTGAAATGCATTCTTCATAAATGCATCTGGAAATTTAAACATTTGGAAATAAACCAAAACCCTAAAACCCTAATAGAATAAAATCATTTCCAAGTTATCTCCAAGATCATGGATTTGATCCATATAAAATTTGTCTAAAATATTTATAAATGATCAAGAATGACAAATAGAAATATTATAAAACCATAGAAATTGATTTCATTCAATTTGGAACCATAGATAAAATCTTATGAATTTAATAAGATAAGGAAATTGAATTTCCAAAGTCAATAAAGCACCTATCTAAAATCCATACCAATTTGTGATCAAGTTAATCCTAAAGATATTTAAAAGGATAAACAAATATTAAATAAGATTTTACAAATTGGAATCACCAACTTTGGATCTATAAATAAAAAGGATATGGATTTTATAAGATAAAGATAGAAATATTAAATGAGGAATATTTAAAAAGCCAAATTAAATCTTGACCTAATCCATAAGCAAATGGAATAAATATAATCCAAATCCAAATAAAATAATGGATAAAGAATTTTCAAATAAATTAAAATAGCATTAGCCAAATTCTATTTCTAATTGAATAAAGACAAAATCCCTAATAGAAAATGATTAATTAAATCAGGAAAAAGATAAATTGAATTTACCCAAATGGAATAAAAGTTATTTAATTGAATTAAATGAAATAAAATAATCATTTAAATAAAGTTATATGGAATTAAAACCATATTTGAATTTCATTGTCATAAAAACAATTGCCCAAATTAAAATGATTAATAATCATATTAAAATGCTATAAATAATTCAAAGTGAATTATTTAGCACCCCATTAAATAAATAAACCTACTGAAAAGGTTTTGTAAAAAGATTGGAATTTAAATAAGGTTTGAAAATATATCTTATTTGATTTAAACATAAGGGCCTATTTTAAATAGTTATTATACCCTAAAAAGAATAAAAGAATTATTCTAAATTTGAATTTAGAATGTATTATTAATCAGTATTAAAATCTACACAAAGTTTGGTTGAAGTTTGAATTCAAATGTGTGTTTGAAATGATTAAACAAAAATCAAATAGATAAATAGAAAAAGAAAAGGAAAAACAAATCTGTACAAAAAAATGAACAAAACCGACCCAGCCCAGCAAGGCCCAACTGGCCCAGTAACCCACTCCCTCTCTCCCACGAGAAAACGTTTCACACCAGAAACTTGACCCACACATACGCTGACTACATGACCCCACCTTGCTTCTCTCTCTCTCGCCGACACCCAGACCCCACCCCCAGTCTTCTTCCTCACCCGCGCGAAGACCACACCCTCCCCGACCGTTTACTGCCGATTGATTGCCGGCGTAAATTCGCAGTAAACGCCGCGATTAACAGCCCCACGACCTCGCACTATTAAGCGCCTCTCTTCCCTCTACATTTTCCCTCGGACGCCAACTCCTCACCGCCACCAGGCTGCTCGAATCGCAATCCCAAAACCCACTGTTTCCGGCGAGCTCACGTTCAAATTCCGGCCACCACCGCCAGCCCCACTGCCTCCAGAGCACACGAGCTTGCTCACCAGCATCTCCTGCACCTTCCAGTGCCTTCCCCTTGCTCGTGCGTGCCCCGTAGTGTCGACAACGTCAACACCAGAACACCACCGCCTCCTGCTCCAACTCCGGCGAACCCTACGGGTAGTTTCTGACCGCGCCCCTTCCTCTCTTTGATGCTCGCACCTTTGTGTCTTCTTTGCACGTATAACACCACCCTCCTCTGGTTTGTTTCGTCATCTATAGCCTCGCCCCCGACGACGAACAGAGGCGCCAGACGCCGACTACAACTACGGTGAGGAATCGCTAGTAGCTCTGTGCGGCCCTTCAGCAACGACAACCACCTTGAGCTTCAGCACGACAAGACGAACCCAGTGAGCATATTCTCCCCCTTCCGCGCTTCCTATTCCATCGGCAACCTCGCCGCCAGAGCACCGCTGCCGCACAGCCGCCGCCAGCGCCGCTTGTTCTAGGTCAAACGCGCAGCAACCGTTGGATCTGGATCGCGTGGATAGGATAGAAACTTATCGAAGGGGTATGAGAGCATCTGTGCCGTGCGTTTCACATTAGATCCAACGATCCTCAGTGCTTGATCTGAACGAACCGGTACCAGCGAATCAGAATATTCCACGTGGCCGTCTGTTTTAATAAAAACCAGAAATGTTTTATTAGTTATTCAAACTTGCAAAATTCATAACTTTCAAACCACACGTCCAAATTTCCTAAATTTTATACCAATGGAATCAGCATACCAAGTACTTTCCAACCATACACTTTGTTTAGTGAATTTCTTCTGGAAAAATGGTTGTTTTTGCAGAAACTTGTGTAAGCATATTTTGAATATAAAATTCATTATAAAATTATTTTTGTGATAAAATATATGGAAAATGGATTGTTTTTACCCTACTGACCATAGAAACCAACTTGTGGATTCAAAAACATATTTTGTGAGGCAAAAGAGTAAATCTTTGATTTAGAACATTTCTAGTCAAATAAAAGTAATGTTTATGTGTTAAAAATGATTTTGGAAGAAAACCTTTGGGAAATGTTTTGATTTAAACTCTCTGACCCTAAACACAAAGTTTTATGATTTAAAAATATATTTTGTGAACCCTATAAAAATTATTTCTTTGCTAAAAGGCCTTTTCAACCACATAAAATATTGATTTGGTTTAAAAATGGTTTATAAGTAAAATCTTTTGCAAATGATTTTGCCACTTATATAAAATGACCAATAGGTGTTTTAGAATGTTTATAACATGTAAAACCACTTTTCCAAATAAAACAATTTTTAGCATGCTTGCATGCATTGCTTTGTTTCTATTATTTTATGTGATGTTTGCTTGAATGGTAGTTTGAATATTTGCTTGCTTGATTGAATTGTAGTGGAATTTGAAGATTGTGAATATTGCAAGATCAAGGAGTGAACTTATAATTCTCTACCAAAAAGTCAAGTGATGCTTCATACTTTTGTCCCATTATTTTCACTATGCATTAGTGTTATTTCTAAGTAGGACTTGCATGGAATTTCTTCTAAGTATAAACTATGCCAAGAGAAATCCTAGTAGATGAAACCTTAGTAGAAATTTCCTAAGTTAAGATTCCTACTACTATCATGCTTAGCTTAGCTAGTAGAAAAGAAATGTGGAATATATTCATACTATGGAATGTTTCTAAGTCAAGGACTTGTGTTTTGTTTAATAAAACAACTAAGTGAATGAATCACCTGGGTGTAATGGAAGGAATGGTTTGTGTTGAGTGGTTACACAAGGCCCATTTCTATGGTTTACCTTGTGTATCTCACTTGTGGATGGCCACCCAGGAACAAAGAGATTTGAGATGTCAAATGTTGAGAAGCTTCAAGTGCAGCCACTTGGCATTATGGGCTCTGCCTGGATCATAGAGGTTGCAATAACTTAGCCGAATGGACAGTTGGTGGTAGGGGTTTGATAGGTTGGAGCGCGTCCATTCTGGTCTAAGGGAAGGCTTCTGAAAGATCTTGTCTTGGTGAAACCAAGTCTTGTGGGGAAAGTGCACCACCTCTGCAGAGTGTAAAATCCATGTACTTAGCCATGTCCCTGGTAAAGGACAATTTGAGCATCAAGACATGGAAGCTATCAAGAATCTCCTCATCCTAATTTCTAAGTTAAAACTTTGTGGTTGAACAAGGGTTGAAGGATCACCAATTTCTATTGGGAGATGCCTTGGGTGATTTTTTTGACAAGCAAAAACTTAGTGTTTTACAAAAGATAAGGAAAATATATTTTGAGCAAAGCAAGCCTAAGCTCCACTTAGCCAAATGCATATAGATGATAAACTCCACTATATTACCATAGTATCACTTGCCAATACAATTCAAATGTATTGACCCTTGTGGCTGTAACTTATTATGTTGCAGGATGTTTGATGTTAGTAAAGTGTGTTGATTAGGATTACAAATCTACAACCAACATGTTTGCCTGTGTCACTTTGAAGATGAAGGACTCCATGCTATAGTTATTTCTGCTGCATTGTAATGAGATAGCCAAATGAGCTATGTAAGATGTAATAAATTATTTTATTCCTGGTTATAAAGTTGTATTATGACCTTTGTTTCTTGATATTACATCTTAACTGTGGATGCTAGCTATTGATCCAGGGAGTAGCATTGTTAACACAGGGATCTCTACCTTATTAAAGGTTGGGACCTCTACACCTATGACCTTTGGTATGTGGTTGTAGATAGTGCATGAAACACTCCTTTTTAGTGAACTTGCCGAGTGCGCTCGTACTCAACTGTACCTTCTTAACCCTTTTTAGATTTTGAAGCCAATAATGACAACATCTACATAAACATATGCTCAAAGGAATCATCACCAAAATCTTAAGTTCTTCAGTGAAGTCAATGAAGTGAATGAAGTCAACATATACATCAACCGTGAAGTGGAGGTGAAGTTCCTAATTAGATAAGAGTATTATGTATAGCCATAGAACCAACTTCTATAGAGAATTGCAATTCCAAGCGAATTAGTTTAGATACTAGTCTTATAAGTATGATAGTTTTGAGTTATTATTTCTGGTTCTTCTTTGTAACCAGTTGCATTCTTCTTCTATAACCTAGAGTGTTTCTCTAAATCTTTTGTAAATCGTCGAGTTGTAATATATAGTAATGTCGTGGACCCGTGATGTTTTTGCTATACCACTCTGATGGATGTAATACTAGTAGACTGGTGTTTCATTGGTATTATGTCAATGACTGTAGTGGAGTACATCATGAAGTGGTACGCTGGGTCTCTACATGTATTTCCTCAGATGATAGAGCTTTTAGCCTATGCTCTGGTGCAAGCAATCAAACATAGCCTCAGGGGCTAATCCCATTGGGAGCATTGTCCGGGCACCCAATAAAATTACTAGTGAAGGAAAAATAAGACTGGAGTCGAGTATCTCTTCCGATGATAGAGCTTTGAGCCTATACTCTTTTGTAGGCACCCGATCATTGCCTTGGGAGCTGCTCCGATTGGGAACGCTGACTACGCACCCGATAGAAAATCCTCCTACGGAGTCGACTCAAAAGAGAAAGTGCACGAAGAATAACTCTGATCCTATGCTCGAATGCGAACATTCAAATGTATCCTTGGGGGCTACTCTCATCGAGAGCGTTGGCCGCCCACCCGATATACAAAGAAAATATCTTCCTACGGAATCGACGAACGAAAACCTATGAGCCTACCCAAATGTAGTCTCAATGGTTATTCCCATCAGGAGCATTGATAACACGCCTAATGAAAATATCAATATTACTTCAAAAATGTGGCAATTTCAGAAATTCCAACATCCAAACAAGGTAGTCGCGGAAAGCTTCTGCCCGGTGACTGGCACAAGGGATACTAGGACCCACCGGCTGTCTGGTCCGCTGATGGGGTAGCGAAAGTCTCGTTAGGATGCACCACACCCATCGTCCTTGATTGGGTACATGAGGAAGAGGAAGTGACCCTCCACGAGACTGGTTTCATCAAGGAGGTATGCCCTGGTTGCCTCTAGAGCAAAAACCTCTTCAAGAGATGGCCATCCTCCACGGGAGCATATGAGCCCCTCCTGGGGGTACGCTCATAATATTACTACAAGGATAAAATGACAAGCCTGATAGTCAGTCCCATGACTGCACAGACTGCATGAACCTCCTTGGTAAAGAAAGGGCACTGTCTGGCCTCTTCATTGCTAAATGAGGGCTGACGACACAAATGTCAGTGGATCCAACTCTTGGCCACTTTTGTTAAAGGGGAAGAGGGAAGCGTCATGCAATAGGGATATGTCACTGACAACTCCGACTTTATGGTAGATCAATGCCTCCCGAGGACCCTAGACGCGGTCCATGTAAAGTAGTCCCGTAGACCCATTCCCCTTGGGCGGCAATGTGGTGGCCCTTTCCTCCAAAAGATTGGGGGAAGAGGCCCATCACCACTATAAAAGGGGAGCCACCCCTACCATAGAAGGGATCGATCCATGCGATCTGAAACCCTAAGTATACACCCACCATTGTACCCTCATGAATCACCGCGAGGATTACAAAAAGTAGGATTAGGGATTTTACCTCCTCAGGAGTTTCCTAAATATGGGTAAAAATCCACTGTGTAAACTCTCTGTCGTGTGCAAGCTCCATCATAGACATTGTTGCCAAGAAGATATGAACGTGTGTTTATCCACCTCTCGAACTCAGGGCTTGTTGGACCCCGTGTTCCTTCACGGGATGCAAGTCTCCGTCATCTAGCACACCAGGTAGGGGGCTGAGGCATGTTCCCAAGGTCATCTCCAACCTTGTTGGCATGTTGGCTCGCAATGAGACTCGGGCCAAGTGCACCCTTCGATGCTTGGTGAACAAGATTCGGATGGAGCTTGCACCCCACCGCACCGCTACGGAGAAAACCCCATGGATGGAGGAAGAGCAAGGCTCCTCCTCCCACCCATCATGAGAGCGTCAGCTCTACACGTGCGGCAACACGTCGCTCTCCCGCATCGTGTCCTCGCGTGACAAGGCTAGCCTTCCGACGACGAAGGCTGCCAAGATCATCGTGCAAGAGCTCCTCCAGCACCCACCTGCCGAGTCCGGGCAAGAGAAATTCCGCAAGCGCCTAGCAAGCTCATCGACATCGCGGTTCAAAACCAGGCAGTACAAGGGGCTCAGGCCAAAGAGGTCATCTCGGGGACTATGCCACTACCTCTTCCTTCGAGCAAGATCCCATGCTCTAACGGTGCTCTCAAACCCAAGGACATCGGACCGACAGTTGCTAGATCATCCCAACCCTGGAGGTCGCTCATCCTGTCAAGGCCGCGAGGACCACATCGTCGAGGAAATTGCCACGGACAGAGAGAGAACCGTGTCGCCCTCGCCAACGGCAAGGAAGTATAGAGAAACTACTGACTTGTGTTCACCAAAGATCTGCACTGCATGGTGTGGCTGCACAAGTTCCAACCGGAGATGGCACCGTTCTATGACGGGACTACCAATCTTGGCGAAATCCTACAGCTCTACACCACGGGCGTCGAGGCTGCAGGAGGCGATGACCGCGTCATGGCCAACTGGTTTCCTACGAGCCTCAAGGAAGCGACTCGCACCTGGCTAATGAACCTCCTAGAGGAATCCATTGTCTTGTGGCATTCCCTCTACATACTCTTCATCACCAATTTCAAGGGAACGTACGAGCGCCCCTAGCCTACTAAAATCTCTGCCAAATCCACCAGCAGTCTGGTGAAACCCTCTTGAAATTCTTACAGCAGTTCAGCCTAGTACACAACAAGATACCCAAGATCTTTGATTCTAACGTTATTAGTGCCTTCTTGGAATGTGTATAGGATGTCAGGATGCAGGGGAAATTCGGCATCTATGGGGAAAACCTCACCATGGCATCATAACTCTTATTCATGGAGGAAAAATGCGCCAAGGAGGAGGTCGGGTGCATGTTCAGCCTCGTCGAAGAGAAGACCACGTCCAATCCTCAAGCGCCTCTAAGAGCAAGAGCAAGGATGCTTAGCGGAAGTCCCCTACTGTCCTCGTGGCCGAGTCCGAGTGAAAGAGCCCTCACGAGGGTGATGGAAAAGGGGAGCATGATGATCACCCATAATGCATCTTCCACAAGAAGCATGGGCATGACACAGATGACTGTTACAAGGTCAAGAATTTGCGTGACTAGCGTAGAAAGCAGAGGAAGGGGAGGCAAGGTGGTGAGCCAAACAACGGCCATGGCGGCCACCAAAGTGGAGGGCGCTGGAACAACAACCACGGTGGCAGTGGTGGCCATCAGCAAGGCCACCAGTCTAATGCCATGCAACAGCATCACCACACCATGGAGAAAGGCCTCGCCGTAGAAAACATTGGGGGACACAATGAGCCGATGGGTGCTATTGCCTGCATCCTTAATGACTCTCAGGCGCATGCGTCCAACTGGCACTTCAAGAAGCTCACTCCCTAGGTCACCGCTACCAGACCCAAGACCGGTGGTGCTAGGTGCCCCAATACTGTCTCTTCCTCGCTCTATTGATCCAGTTCAGTGTTCAGTGTTCTTCCTCACTCTCTTGATCCAGTAGATCCCCTCCTTCTGCCATCCATCATTGAGCTAGACGTCGAGTCCATTGTTCGCCTCCCCTTCTCCTTTCACTTCCCCATTATGCCATCGTCCATCGTCAGACGAGATGTCTTAAACGCCGGCTGCAGCGCCCCTAGTTACTCCCTATTCCTTTGGTCTTCTGTCTCCCATGCCCACCTCTACTTCCTCTTCTAGACCCTAGCGAGGACCATGAGTAAGTCCCCTTTTTATACTCCCTCTCTCTACCTATTATTGTACTGCTATGGTTAACCCTAATTAATATTGCCATGAACTACTATTCTTCTCTTTTTTGATAACTCTCGGATGATACAATGGTTAGAATATTATGGTAGTCAATTTCATTGTGTTCTGGTGGTATTGGTTTAAGCACTTGATTACAATAGTTTCAATTATAGTCATGTTATTAAATATCTGGTTCTGCCTCAGTGAGCTTACCTAGTGGTTACCATTCTAAACATCCCTTGTAGATTATACTATATTATTGAAACTGGTGTGCTACTAATGATATGCATGATACTAATTATTTATGGATTTTTATCCATATGATGTTCTAGATTTAATCCCATACTACTTCTATAACTCTATTAAGCATAGTGTCATTTACTAGTTGGCAATAAATTCCAAATTCTTGGAAGTCAAGTATATGATTTATTGAATAATCGAAACTTCCAGTAGCTTCCTTTATGGACCGGGAACAACCTTTAGGATGGATTCCTAAAGGCACCTATAAGGATTGAACCATGAATTATAATTGTAAATGATTCCTGGAATTATGTCTAGGAAAGGGATTTAAATTAACTTTGTATAATTTGCAACTGAATTTTCTTTCGCCAACAAATAAGTAATATATATTTGCATGACAACATTTAGTTGAGTTCTTTCTAGATGTTGAATCTAAGGAAAAGATCTATCTAGGGTGGATGTGCTCTGCAAGCTTAACGTGTCTCTGCTTGTAGTTCAATCACTATGACAATGAATTCATGTGAATTTTATTCCTAGATTCTCTGCTGGGAAGATGATAGAATTCTGGTATGGCTTTCCTCTGTATATTAAAGTTAACGATGAAAACTCTAGCCTCGTGGCTTCTATGCTTAGATCATGATGATGTGGTACCTCTTTGGAGGATGCGTAGTAGCATGGTCATGGTACATGATCTGTTGCTTACTGGCTGGCTATACTTGGACTATATTCAGTGATAGTGGTTGAGCTTATATTCTTGAAATGTACTAGATTCATGTTGGATAGGTTCTGTCCACTATGACGGATAACAAAACAAGTACCAAAATGATTCCTAGAGCAATTTCATCTAGGGAAATGATTTAAAATATGCCTTGCTTGCTAGCAAATGAATTCAAGAAGATGATTTGAGGATAAGTTGAAGATCCTAATGATTCTCTTGTTTGATATGTTACCCTAGTGGCTCTTGTTATGCTAGGCTGCTTCCATTAATTGGAATGTTCCCAATAGTAACTAGCCATCAACTTTGGCTGCTGGCACCTAGATCTCCTCCTCCTTGGCCTGCTGATGAGACCTTCTCCTCCAGAGCTACTCATGGCATGACCTTGCCCAACATGTTGGCTTCTTTACTACTCATGGCCTGGACTTTCCCAACTTGTTGGCCTTCCTCCACAGTGACAAGGCCAAGGTCATCTACCACGACTTCGGTGATCAATCCATAAAAGAATAAGAGATGGTACTAGATTGGTGTGCATGGATGCACTTGTGCTAGCATCACTTGGATGAAGAGGATTTGGCTTGCTTTGGGGCATTTGATGGATCGGAGTTGCACCATTTTCTACTAACAATGCATTTTATTCATAGTTCATCCTACTACAAAAACATACACATCATCCTGCCACAAGCACATACATAGAGTTCATGCGTACTGCTACAAGCACATACAAGTCTACTACAACTCTAGTAGCTGTATTTTATTCATAGAACAAATTGCCCTTCTTCTTCTACCTGTTGCCTTCACCAAAATTCACCTTCTTCTTATTTAGCATGTTGATCCTATCTTTCCAATTCTCAATGCAACAATGAACTAGCTATTTTGAGCTTAGGAAGAAACCTTGATGAAACTTCTTTAGGCAAAGGAGCATTTATTTTGAACAAACCTTGGAAAATGGCTTCATGCTCTACTATTGTTGGATCACCTAACACTACTACCACACCCAACTTCTAAAGTCCCCTAGCTGCTATGGGAACCCTGCCCATGATCTGCATGCCCACCATCAACAACATCGCAGTTGCAAAGACGCTCATCGATAGAGGTACCATCCTGAATGTGATCTCCACCAAAACGTTTGCCAATATGTGGTTCCGTACGATAGGCTGATGCCTTCCATGATGTTGTAGCATCCCAATTGTCTAACAATTGTAATGCTACTTGCCTAGTATATATATTGATACTTCCCACATGTTTTTTATTGCATCGTCATTATATCATGCTCATGTCACCATTCCTCCTTACATTTGAGCATCATATAAAAACCCCTCTATTTGTTTCTTATCCCATATGAAGTATATATTGTATCACTTGTATTTTCCTCTTGATATATTGTATTTGCTTTATGCCCAAGTTGAGTTGTCGGCATATCTCTTACAATTCCACCACCTTTATTTTTCATCACCTTTCAATCCCACCATCCAAAGTATATATGAGCACTTGCATTTCTTTTGGCATTTGTCTAGCTCATTTGTAATAAAATGGATCCACTTCTAAATCTACATGCTCCCATATATGTTTCTATTATTTTCACAATATTAAGTATGTGGAGCCTCATGGCCACCTTGGCATGCCATGTGAGTAGATATGCTTCATTTAAGCTTCCATATGGTTTTATTCAAAGTATGCCCATGTATGATGCCATTTTGACTACAATTGAATCTAGTGGGAAAATACACACTTCCAACGTCATTTGGTTTCATATGTACGCATATGTCAAATAATCTCATACTACAAGAAATCCTCCATTCTTATGTGTGCCACTTTTATTATGAATATAATGCATGCATGTATATGTCCCCATAAGAAACAATAATTGTATTCACAATCATAGATGTGGCAAATATTCCACATGCATGGCCCATGCAAGTACACCATCACCTCCCTCTTTTGAACTCTTTGGTTTTGGGCCTTGTTTGATTTGAATGCATTCAAGCTACATCAACATCAAACCATTCTCCATGTTCCATACACTTGTCCTCCTTCATGTTATTTGGTTTTATTAGAGTTGGAAGCTTTATGAAGTTTATTTTATGTCTTTCGGTTTATTCAAATTCAACTAAAACAAAACTTATTGAATAGAAAAACCTACCTATCTATCCACTATATCTGACCCCGTCTATTCTACGCCACGCCTGTCCTCCTTTTAGTTTTCCTTTTGCTTCTATTCAACGTTTGAAAATAGAAAGTGTTTTTAAAATTGGAAACAAAAAAGTCAAAAGAAAATAGAAATCAGAAAAACATAAAAGAATAAAAGAAGAGAGAGGCTTTGTGGCAGCAGCCCACCAAGCCACCCAGTCATCCGTAGAAGCTAGCCCCACACCCTACCGGCCCAGCGCTTCCCTTCCTTGGCCCAGTTCCGCCCGACCCATACCCCTTCATCGCCTCATGCTATAGTTCTCTTCTTCTATGTCTCCTCCCTCTCCCAGTGACATATGGCAGCGCAGGTGGACATCAGCGATGTTGTCCTTTTTAGCAAACACAAACACAGCGTAACCCTCCTCATCCTTATCTACTCCCCGAGACCCACATGAACGCTAGCCCCTCTTCTCCCTCGCGCCGCCACCCTCTTTCTTCCTTCATATTCTCGTGAGAGAGGGCCAAGAGCATCATTGGACAGTGTGAGATCTTCGTCCGTGTCGACGCGGTGGTCATCGCCGGGCGCTGTTGTGGCCGGGGATCGCTCCCTCGCGCCTCTGACATTCGATTGGAGCCCATAGGAGGAGCCGTACATGGCCGCCTCGTCTTCCTTCTTCCAACGTAATGCCACTATCCCCGCTCGGTTTGCCTTGGCCAGCCTATGCACAAGGTGAGCGCCACTCTTCCCCTTATCCCTGGCTTGCACCCTCGCTACACGCCGCGCCCACGGCTGCCACCATACACTCACCATCTGCCACGTGCCGCGTGCACCACGCTCTGCAGCAGAATAGCAAAGCAAAAGTTTTTTGTCTCTATTCCTCGCGAGTTACTGGTCGCGGCGGTCCCCCTCAGCCGAAGATTCCTTAACAAATCTTGTAGACCATTGTCGCATCTAAAACTTCCCATTTTACAGCATCACAAAATACACAGCCGTTCGCTCACCATCATCTCGCAAAGTTGGGCACTTTTATCCGTCCTGAACTATCGAAGAAAATTTAGTTCTTCAGTTCCCTTGATGAATGGAGGGCTATTGTTTCTCAGGAATTAAGATGGGTCCTGTGTAGAATTAAGAAAAAATATTACCAGGACCTCAAAGATTGGATTAGCAATAATTTAGACAGGAGATAGTTGCCCATAGTGTTTATTATCCCTCATTGAGGTGGCTTGAAACTTGTAAATATTCACTACTTGTAACACTTTATGATTTATAAAAATTGCAGTGGGGTTTTTAACCCTACTGGTTTACCCTAAAAAAATTAGTTCTTCAGTTCTGACAGCTACCTCTAGAGAATTTTGTATTTAGGCCCCTGAACTTCATGTACCTCAAACCGATGTCCTCGCGTGGCCCACATGTCAACCTATCTTTGACTCGTGTGCGCGGTGGTCCATCCTGGCTTGCTGGCCCACTCGTCAGGCACTAAGGGTAGGAAATCCCCGAGTAAGAAAACCTTTGTAGCTAGGCCTTTTCTTAATTCAAAACAAAATCAGAAAATGAATATGTATGAAATAATTTGTAACTTTCAAATGGTTTTGAATTTTAATATGTTTCCAATATGAAATATATTTAGTTTTTAAATGTGAATCTAGACATGTATTCAAATTTTTCCTGGGTCAACCCTATCTAGTAAAACCTTTGACTTTGACCCTATTTGACTAACTTCGAATTTAATATTGCTTTAAATTTGTAAATTCAAATAATATAAATAATATATGTTTTTAATCAAGAAATGTAAGGAATATGAATATACTATTTAAAATATCATTTGTGTAATTTAAACCTTTGAAATAATTTAATTGCCAATAAATACCTTTTCTTAATAAATTCATAACTTTAATTGTGTAACTCCAAATTCGACAAATGATAGTCTATAATTATTAGAGCAACAAGATCGTTATAACTATGCATTCCATCATATGAATTGAGGCATTAATCATCTAAATATTAACGGACCATCAAGGTTTATGTAAGAAAAATATGACTAAACAACTATTAAAATGCTTTATTCTTGTACCCCACACCTCACCCATGCCATGCGATGTTATACCATGTAACTGTGCATCATTCCATCATGGCATACCTTGTTTGATTGTTGCATATTATTTATATCATTGTGAAACGTATTTATTTTGGCCCCTTGTGTATTTGGTTTTTATCTGGATAGACGCCGAGCAAGGGAACTATCAGGAGCCTTAGAAGTATTACTAGGATCCTTTTTATTCTGCAACTGAACTTCCAGGCAAGAAATTTCCCATGCTTTCACTATATATAGTACCTATTTCATTTCTCTTGTTCTTGCATCATAAATCGCGTCACGAATTAAATTATAATCCCATGTACTGCATAGCCTTTACTTCTAAACCCCACCGAAACTTGTTTCCTCAATCCTATGAGCCATTAATACATGAGTTTTTTGGGTCATGTGAGTCGTAGAACTGCATGTGTAGGGTTTGTGAGAGTCTTGGCAATGAGGTACTTAAGAAACTAATGGGATAACTAAATAAAGAGGGACCAGTAGGAAATATCTGCTATTTGGTTCTTTATGCTCAATTGTGTCCCGTATGACCCGAGTACTTGATACCTATTCCTTGACTATCGCACTATCCACATGTGGGAACATGAATCCCCTTTGCCTGAGATCTATTCACATTTATTTCTCTAGGCGAAAAACTAGTTTGGGGCTTTATTTATATTCTGAATTATGCAATGTATGTCATGTTATACCATGTTTATTATCTGTTGCTCAATGAGAGTTTACTACTGTACAGTTTAGGATGTGGGTCATTATTATGAGGACTATACCTATGGCCTCTGATCTCTTGGCTGATCTCACAACATCTCGGTCTAGATTTGGACCTCGACTAATTTCAGAGCGGGTAGCATAGTGGGGTGGCCCCCTGAAATCATTTTTGAATATTGTGAATGCTATTTAGTGATGCCTTGTTGCTTTTAATTTGGTTCTTCCCGGGTTTGAGCGTGCGTGTGTTGCTATTTGTGCACCCTTGCAGGGTAAATCTTTTCAAAAGTCATGTCCGCTGTTATGGACGACTTGGAGCATAGTTTCTCGATCATAGACAACTATAACTAAAGTACAGATTTTAATTTGACTAAACATTACTAGTAAATAGTGCCATACTCATCGAATGATTAATAAAATTTTCTACATAAGGGATGTTCTTCCTCCTTGTTTGGGAAACGGGAAGGAGGGAGAGCGACATTTATTTATGTTCATATATATTTGTTCGGTAATTAACTGTTGTTTAATTAACGAGCATCCTTCTATCATTGTTTAGGCGGATGTTGTAGCGTATCTCTATAGATCTGCTAGGCTTTATTTTCGCTGCATTCACATCACCGTCAGGATGTTCCCTTTAAATGCATAAATACTTGTTGATCCCACTAGGGACTCACACGATAAATATTGTTCAGATGGCCAGGTATATCCACAGGAAGGCTACTAGGTCAAGAAGACCAATGATGGTGGCAGCGACCATCAGGTGTATAGATTCTGGGGATGGTGATCCTTGAGATCATGTCGGTGGGATGTGCTTTTTTTCAGGCCATCTTAGGCCAATGTCGCTTATCCGTACTCCGATCTTGTTTTATGCTTCCGCTTGATACTCTGATGTGTGATGTATGAGGATGTATCCTAAAATATTATCCCTATCTAGGATATTTGGATCTTGCCGTATGGCGTTGAATATTTATATTTCTTTTAGATGGTCTGTCTCTGATGTATTGTTGTATTTTACTGACATACACACTTGTGTATGTTTTGTTCGCATACCTATCGACTACGATGCTCGCACATGATACTATATTTGGGATGGTTGGCTGGTACCATGCCCTGCCAATCCCCCTTCTGGCCGACGTGTGGGTGGTCGTACAACCCCCTCTATAGTACGTCTTGTCCACTTTAGGTTCATGCTGGCTTGTTGCTTAGAGAGTAGTGTCCGAGGTATTACAACTGGTATGAGGGCCATTCCGCCCTTCAAGGTCTCAGCCAAGATGGTCATTCTTAGTATAGCAAATATTTTTGGTATTTATGTATATTAGGGAAAAACTAAACGCGAGAGTAGGACTACTTCCATTTTTCTTATTTCCCACCCACCCTTTTCTGGTAAGGAAGTGTCATGTTTATCCATCCTCTTCTAAAAATTTAAATTAGGATTCACATGTTTGGGGTTTCCGTAGTACCACAGGATGGGTGTGTCAATTCTTTTTGTCTATCTGTTGCATTTAACTTGTTGTCGTAATTTGCCTTTTTGTTATCAACTGTTTGTACATTCCATACCAACAGGCTTATGTGTAAGCCGTTACGATCTATCCGATTCCTTGTAAATGAATATGGTCTTATTAAGGTTGTTCGTCCTTCATCCATGCTTTCACATAATGTGGAGTTGCTAATCTCTATCCATTAATTTTGTTTGCATCTATTGGTATTTTAATGCCAAAAAATGTGGAAATTTTTTCTTTGATACATCTGTGTTTCCACACTCCTTTTCAGTCGTGTGTGATACACTTTTTAGCTTCTTTTTATTGTCATGTCCATGCTAATGTGATGTTTTGCTACCGGCCCTTCAATCTGGAGTTTGACTTCATCTTCAAATTCTTTTGGCCTAAATACATAACGTCTGTCGGTTTGATGCTTGTGGTTGTAATTTGGTTCTCAATATAGCTATATGAAATTTATCATGAGTGGAATATGGCCAATGCTATCAATCTAATCCTCTAATGTTGGCGGTTATATCTTGTGATTTTGAGTTAGAACGTGCTCATATATATATAATATTCAAGTATCTTTGGCAATTCGGAGGTTCCTCAAGGCACTATGTTGGATTATCATCAGTTTATCATGCTTCACATCTTTGGAACTCCATATGTGCAAGGTTCTCTTTGATCCAAGGTAATCTCATCTGTTCATCCATGATAGTTTTGTGTAATGTATGAGTTATCATTTATCCTTATCCAAAATCTTTTTTCTTTGCAACCGGTGACCCGATCAACTATTTGAACAAGTCGATATCTCTTTCCTCATCAGAAGGGACAGATAATATATTCATCCAATGCATATCTTAACTCAATCCGCTAGATGCCATGAAGACTTTGTAGATCTTTCGTAATTCCTCTCGCTAGACCTTGGTGTTTTATCATTCTGCCTGTTGAATCTATCTTCTGTTCAGTGAGATTCCTTCATATATTTACCAGTGGTTTGGGAACTTCAACACAACAACATCATCATCTTTATCTCCTTGGATCCGATGATGTTTTTGCATCAAATCTTTATTCTCATACGGCGCTTCATGTTTTATGTTGTCCAGGTCTTTAATTTTAATTCTAGGAGTTGGGTTGCACGAGTTTTCCTAGTCATGTATGGGGTAATGCTTTGAGTGTGGGATGAAGTCATGACCATACTACTACACTTAGCATTCGCTCTTGTATATTGAATTGGTGGATTAATGCAATTTTACTATGTTCCATGGAAGTTAGAAGTGGTTGATCTTTTGATACTTTTACTTCCACATAATCATGGTTTTATCCATTGAAGCACTAATTATTGGATTTTGTTTATCCGATCATTGTTCTAACCCTATCGTCCTCTTCAGGATGGAGAGTCGTGATAAAGATCCCGCACTGCCACCAGACATGGGACAAGTGCTTATCAAGATAACAGAAGCCATGAACAGGTTGCAAGACAATCAACATCGAAGCATTGATGATTACAGCCAGGTATAAATTCATAGTTTCCTTAAACTGAAACCTCACATGTTCGATGGTTCCGGAGAGCCATTGTAGGCCGAAGATTGTATTCGTGAAACAAACGAGCTCTCAACATCACATTTGTGGCACATCAAGATCATGTTCTCTTTGCAACCCACCTTCTTCTAAATCATGCTCGGTGTTGGTGGGAAGGATATCAACAAACACAAGATCCAGACGCTAAAAACACTTGGGATGAGTTCCAAACTGTTTTTAAGATGCACCACATTCCTGAGATAGTTGTGGAAATAAAGTGTGAGGAAGTCCTTCAACTCCATCAACGATATAAGTCTGTGCTAGAATACAAGACGGAATTCAACCATCTGGCTTCCTAGAGTACGACTAGCGGGAGAGCGCCCGCCCTCCAAGGAGTACGGTTTTCAGCTGCACGGTAGCCCGACACGTGGCAAGTTTCCGGCCACGCACATCGCACGCGAGTTTCTGGCGACACGACACCACACGCGAGAAAATCTACTTAGCTGTTCGGGTCGTGCAAGCTATCTGCTCGCGTTCTCTTTCTCTCATATTTTTCATGTCAAGCACAAGTAGAAAATACAATGCTAGAAAAGAGAAAAAAATAATGCACCTAAAAAATAAAGCAGTGCACAGGCGTGCACTGCCAAGACACCGCGCCATGAACGATCGAAACCAGCGCAATGAGATATGATAAGGTAGTGCATGGGCGATGCACTGCCAGGACACCATGTAGTGCACTGCGATCGAAGGCATGCAACACAATAGAACAAAGCCGTGCACGAGCAGTCAACTGCCTGAACACCGCATAGTGCACTATGACCAAAGGCAGTGCAAAGCAGTACAACAAGGAAGTGCACGGATAGTGCACTGCTGGCACACCGCGTAGTGCACTGCGATTGAAGGTAGTGCAAGGCCGTACAACAGGGTAGTGTACGCATGTTGCACTACCAGTAGACCGCACAGTGCACCGCGTTCGAAGGCAGTGCACCGCATCACAATAAGGCAGTGCACTAGCGGTGCCCTACTACGACACCGTGCGGTGCACTATGACCTAGGGTAGTGCAACGGAGTACAACGGAGTAGTGCACGCACGGTACATTACCAGTACACTGCGCAGTGCACCGCGTTCAAAGGCAGTGCACCATATCACAATAAGGCAGTGCACTGGCGGTGCACTAATAGGACACGGCGCGTTGCACTATGATATAAGACAGTGCAATACAGTACAACAGGGCAGTGCACGGGCTAGGACACTGGGCCATGCGCTGCGACCGAAGGCATCGTGCACTAGACCAAAAGGCAGTGCAACATATGCATCAAAGGCAGTGCGAGAAAAAAGTTCGTCAAAACATATCAACAATGGATCTAGTTTTGAAGATCTGGACGCGACTAGGAGTATTGTGAAAACAGATATCGATTTGTACGCGTTGTTTGAAAGATATCGCAATTTTCGTGTCCACCATGTGTCGCACGGAGGAAGGCCTGGACAGCACGTGAGGCACTCCGCATCCGCCACTTGCAGGCGGAAGCAGCAACGTGATGCGACCTTCTAGGAACGCGCCCTTTTTCTAGCCTTTTTGGGCTTGCTATGCTAAAGAGGAAGTGTCTACTGATGCTAGAAAGCAAGAGAAATTCCGCACAGGCCTCAAACATGAGTTAAAGTATGCTCTCAACCCTTTCAAGTGCGCAACATTTGCGGAGTTGGTCAATATGGCACTGAAAGAGGAATATGGGCGTGAAGTTTTGGAAGACTCTCGCAAGCACATTTGTGATAATGGCTCTTCTTCAACCATGCCACCTCAGAAACGTATGATTTGGGTACCTTTCTGTGTTCCTACACCACCCACCTACATGTTACGGCACTCTACTAATATTCCCCACCCACCCACTCCAACAAGTTTCCATATGCAACCAAGGCCAAATGTTCAGAAGCAACAAATGCCAATAGTTACAAGAACATGATTCATTTGTCACCAGTGCAGCGAAGAGGTCCACATCAAGCCCAAATTCCCACAGTATAAGCTTCCTCTATCACCATATCGCTCTACTTCGACTCAAGAAATGTTTCGTTAGCCCGCTCCAAAGCCAAGGTTCGCTTGTATGAACTACAATAAGATGGAGCAGGCCGAGAAAGCATCAGAAGTAATTCTTGGCATCTTACCTGTAAACTCTATCTCGGCAAGAGTTCTCTTTCACACTGGAGACTCACACTCGTTCATGTCTCTGAGTCTCTCTAACAATCATGGGTTGAATCAGAGTTTTGTACCCATAGAGCTGATATTCCAATTATCAGGAGCTCAGATGCATACCTACTTGATAAGCCATGGGAACCAAATTTAAATTGGTGAACATTCATTCCTTGTTTAACTTGTGATAGTCGGCAACTCTGACATTGATGTAATCTTAGGCATGGATCGTCTAAATGCCAACAAAGCTATGATCAATTGTGCCAAACACTCTGTTTCTCTTAAAATTCCTGACGGCTTCATAATCTATTCACCAAAGTAAACACCTTAAATTCAAATCCTCTCCTTAAGTTCCTCGAACAATATTACTCCTTCAGATATGTAAGCCATACTCTGTGGTATGCGGATTTCCAATCCCTTTCTTGAAAACTCTCTGAAGAATTCCAAGGAACACCCCATCAAATTATAGAAGAGGAAGAATGGTAGACTCGCAACAAGTAAATCAAAATTTGCAAGGTTACCATTCCGCCGAAGAAGCTACATGAGAACATGAAGATTTCTTTTCCTAGGAATCTCGAGGCAAGATTCTTGTTTAGTGGGGGAGATTTGTAGCATTCCAATTGTCTAACAATTGTAATGCTACTTTCCTAGTTTCTATATTTCTACTTCCCACATGTCATTTATTGCGTCATCATTATATCATGCTCATGTCACCATGCCTTCTTGCATTTGAGCATCATATAAAAACCCCTCTATTTGGTTCTTATCTCATATGTAGTATATATTGTATCGCTTGTATTTGCCTCTTGATATATTGTATTTGCTGCTTGATAAATTGCTTCATGCCCAAGTTGAGTTGTGGGCATATCTCTTACAATTCCACCACCTTTATTTTTCATCACCTTTCAATCCCACCATCCAACGTATATATGACTCTTGCATTTCTTTTGGCATTTGTCTAGCTCATATGTAATAAGATGGATCCACTTCTAAATGTACATGCTCCCATATATGTTTCTATTATTTTCACAATATTAAATATGTGGAGCCTCGTGGCCACCTTGGCATGCCATGTGAGTAGAGATGCTTCATTTAAGCTTCCATATGGTTTTATTCAATGTATGCCCATGTATGATGCCATTTTGACTGCAATTGAATCTAGTGGGAAAATAAACACTATCATGGTCGTTTGGTTTCATATGTATGTGTATATCAAATAATCTCATACTACAAGAAAGCCTCCATTCTTATGTGTGCCACTTTTCTTATGAATATAAAGCATGCATGGATATGTGCCTATCAGAAACTATAATTGTTTTCAACATCATAGACGTGGCAAATATTACACATGCATGGCCCATGCAAGAACACCATCACCTCCCTCTTTTGAACTCTTTGGTTTTGGGTCTTGTTTGATCTGAATGCATTCAAGCTAAATCAACATCAAACCATTCTCCATGTTCCATCCACTTGTCGTCCTTCATGTTCTCTTTGGTTTTAATTGAGTTGGAAGCTTTGTGAAGTTTCTTTTATGACTTTCAGTTTATTCAAATTCAACTAAAACAAGAAATTTCGAATGGGAAAACCTATATATCCACTCTATATGACCCCATCTATTCTACTCCACCCCTGAACTCCTTTTAGTTTGCCTTTTGGTTCTGTTCAATGTTTGTAAACAGCAAGTGTTTTCAAAATTGGACACGAACAAAAGTCAAAAGAAAACATAAATCATAAAAAACATAAAAGAATAAAAGAAGAGAGAGGCTTCCTGGTTGTAGCCCACTCACTAGCGTAGCCCACCAAGCCACCCAGTCAGCTGCAGCAGCCAGCCCCATACCCTTCTAGCCCAGCGCTTCCTTGCCTTGGCCTAGTTCCTCTCGGCCCATACCCCTTTGTGGCCTCACGCCGTAGTCCTATTTTTATTGTCCGTCTCCTCCCTCTCCCAGCGACAAAACGGAAGAGCAGGTGGCCGTCAGCCGCCGTTGTCCTTGTTAGTAAACACTAGCACACTGATACCCTCCTCCTTATATACTCCCCGAGCCCCATAGGAACCCTAGCCTCTCTTCTCCCTCGCGCCGCCACCCTTTTTCTCTCTTCTCCTTACCGTAAGAGAGGGCCAAGAGAAACATGGAATAGTGTGAGATCTTCGTCCGTGTCAACGCCGTGGTCGCTGCTGGGCGCTACTGAGGCTGGGGATCTCTCGATCACGCCTCTAACGTTCGATTGGAGCCCTCAGGAGGAGCCAGGTATGGCCGCGTTGTCTTCCTTCTTCCGCTGAAATGCCACAGCAGTCACCACCATTGTTGCCTCTGCTTCCATGTCGCTTCCCGCTCAGCTTAGCTCGGCCAGCCCGTGCGCAAGGTGAGCGCCTCTCCTCCCCTTCTAACTAGATTGCACCCTCGCCGCACGCCGCACCCATAGCCGCCGCTTTGCACTCACCATCTGCCATGCGCCGCGCGCACCAGGCTCTGCAGCAAAAAAGCTGAGAAATAGTTTTCCATCTCTCTTCCTTATGAGTTACGGGTCACGACGGTCCCCTTTAGACAAATATTCCTAAAAAATCTTACAGACCATTGTACCATTTACAACTTCCCTTTTATGGTATTGCAAAATACGCAGCTGTTCGCTCTCCATCATCTCGCAAAGTTGGGCACTTTTATCTGTCCCGAACTGTCGGAGCAAATTCAGTTCTTCTTCTGGCAGCAACCCCCAGATAATTTTGCAGCTAGGCCCCTGGACTTCCTGCACCTAAACCCAGCTTCCCCGCGGTGCCCATGTGTCAACGTATCTCTGAGTCACGCGCTCGGTGGTCCGTCCTCGCTCGCTGGCCCACTCATCAGGGACTAAGGGTAGGAAATCCCCGAGTAAGAAAACATGAGGCCTTTTCTGAATTCAAACAAAATCACAAAATGCATATATATGAAATACTTTTAACTTTCAAATGTTTTTTAATTTGAATATGTTTCCAATATGAAATATGTTTAGTTTTAAAATGTGAGTCCAAACATGTCTACAAATTTTTCCTGGGTCAACCCTATCTAGTCAAACCTTTGACTTTGACCCCATTTGACTAACTTTGAATTTAATATTTCTTTAAATTTGTAAATTCAAATAATGTAAATAATATATGTTTTTTGAATCAGAAAAAAGGCAGGAATATGAATATGATATTTAAAATATTATATGGGATACTTAAGATTTCGAAATAATTTAATTGCCAATAAATACCTTTTCTTAATAAATTCATAACTCTAATTCCATAATTCTGATTTGAACAAATGATATGTCTAAAATTATTAATACGACGAGTCTGTTCTAACTACGCATTCCATGATATGAATTTAGGCATGAATCATATAAATATGAACATACCAGCAAGGTTTATGCAAGCAAAATATGACTAAAAAACTATTAAGGCGTTTTATTCTTTTACCCACACCTCATCCATTCCATGCAATGTCATGCCATGTAATTGGGCATCAGTCCATCATGAAATACCTTGTTTTATTGTTACATAAGATTTATATGATTGTGCAATGTATTTATTTGGGCCCCTTGTTTGTTTGGTTTTTCTCCGGATAGACGCCGAGAAAGGGAACTATCAGGAGCCTCAGGAGTATTACTCAGCTCTTCTTATTCTGCAACTGAACTTGCAGGAAAGAAATTCCTCATGCTTGCACTATATATAGTACCTATGGCATCTACCTTGTTCTTGCATCATAAATCACATCAAGAATCAAATTGCAATCCCAAGTACTGCATATCCTTTAGTTTTAAATCCCATCGAAACGTGTTCCCTCAATCCTATGAACCATTACTATATGAGTTGTTTGGGCCATACGAGTCGTATCACTGCACGGTTTGTGAGAGTCTTGGCAATGTGGTATTTAAACAACTAAAACTCAATAGTAATGTGATAACTAAAAAAATGGGGCATCGGTGGAAAATATCTGCTATTTGGTTTTTATGCTCACTTGTGTCCCGTGGGACCCAAGTACTTGATACATGTTTCTTGACTATCGCACTATCTACATGCGGGACCATGAATCCCTTTTCCTGAGCTCGATTCACATCTTATTTATCGGGGACACAAACTAGTTTGGGGTTTTCTTTATATTTTGGATTATGTCATGTATGTCATTTTATACCATGTTTATTATCTATTGCTCGATGAGCGTTTGCTACTATACTTTTTAGGATGTGGGTCATTACGTTGAGGATTATACCTATTCCCTTTGATCTCTTGGGTGATCTTGCAACCTTTGGGTCCGCCTTCGGAGCTCCCCCGACTTCGTAGTGGGTAGATTATTGGGGTGGCCCCCTGAAATAATTTTTGAATCTTTTGAATGCTTTGTCATGATGCCTCGTTGCTTTTGATTTGATTCTTCCCAGGGTTGAGAGTGCGTGTGTTTCTATTTGTTCACCCCTACAGGGTAAATCTTTTCAAAAGTCATGTCCGCGGTTATCGACGATTTGGAACACAGTTTCTCGATCATAGACAACTATAATTAAAGTATCTCTTTTAATTTGACCAAACATGAATAGTAAATAGTTCCATACTCATGGAATGATTAATAAAATTGCCTATGGATGGTATTTTCTTCCGCCTTCTTGATCAGGAAATGGGAAGGAGGGCGAGCGATGTTTATTTATGTTGATATATATACATGTTGGATAATTAACTATTGTTTATTTAATGATCGTCCGTCTATCATTGGTTATGTGTATTTTGTACTGTGTCTATATAGAACTGCTAGGATTTATTTTTGCTGCAACCACATCACCCTCAGGTTGTTCCCTTTTGATGCGTAAAGACTTGGTGATCCCCGTAGGGTCTCACATGATAAATATTGTTCAGATGTCTAGGTATATCCATAGGAAGGCTACTGGGTCGAGGAGACCGATAATGGTGGCAACTACCGTCATGTAACACCATCGGACCGGTCATCTGTAAGTCTTAGCGATTCCCGCCGAACCCGCATAGAAAAAATTCAAAGGCGCCCACCATGCACTTTCGTGCAGGTGGAAAACGAAGTAATATCATTACACAATAGTCCATGATGGAACCCACAGAACAAATATATATAACAACGACTCAAAGAGTCAAGAATACACATATACAGAAGAAAGATCCAAATCACCTTGAAAATGATACAACGTCCGAGTATGGACAAGATGCAAATTGGGCTAACAGCCCTCACGAATAACCAGTGGCGTCCATAATCCTGCCCATGCCAATCTGGAAGGGTAACCCTGCTAACGACGTCGATCTCAAACCTGCTTAAACAAAAGGGATGCCGACAAAGGGCAAAGGAAAAAGAGAGCGGTCAATACTGAGGCCAGTACACGGCGAGTCTTAGAATTCGACGGTCCTCGCCTACATAGGTATGGTGGACTGATGCGGCAGCGAAGCATGCACTAAACAACCTATAGAGACTCGATATATCTGGTAGCTATCAAAGAGGGATAAGAAAGACCTATTCGGATCAAAACCTGGTACTAACACCAAACATTTCCAACCTGGTATTGCCCCCTCGATACCACACGAGGAAGTCAACCGAGAAACTCACACAGTTGGCAGTTTTATTCATTCTGTTATATTTTTAATTACTAGTCAGATATAGATAGCTTGAGTCATCCTGATATAATAAGCAGTGGGAAGTTTTAATTAACCATTCCGTTGTAGTTGCAATACGTACTAGTCAGATATATACCATGAGACATTCAAAATCCCAGCAGTTGTTGGTACTTTTATTTAGCCATTCCATTGTAGTAAAGATGATTACTAGTCATTTTAGAGTCAAATTTATAGCACTACTTTAGTTATAGTTGTCTATGATCGAGATACTGTACTCCAATTCATCCATAACTGCGGACACGGCTTCCAGGAAGTTTTACCCTGCAGGGGGGCAAAAATAGCAACACACGCACGACCAGCCTCGGAAAAACCAAATGAAAACCCAACGAGGCATCATGACAAAGAAATCGCAAGATTCATATAATATTTCAGGGGGGCACCCCACTAAGCTTTCCCCGACGAAGTTGGCCGACTCCGAGACGGACCTAGAGGTTTGTAACAATGGCTGTAAACGACTAGGAACCCGAAAGTGTGACTGGGCTTCTCGATACCACGAAAATATTCCACATTTGTTCCAAAACAGTATAGGCCCTCCACACGTAATAGTAAATAAAGCAGTAAAGCATGGCATACGTACATGATAGTAATGAAGCCCCAAACTATTTTGTGGCTCCATGAAATAAGAAATGACTCAAGCTAATGCTAAGGGGATTAATGGTCCCACATACGGATAGTGCGAATATTCAAGGAACAGGTATCAAGTACTCGGGGTCCCACGGAACACAAGTGGTCGGTTAAAAACCAAATAACATCTATTGCCCACAACTGCCTCTACATTATTTACCTACTTTCAATATTAGTTGTTAAACTGTAATTGAATCCATGATCATCTCCATCAAAAAGCATGAGGCATTTCTCCAACAATTGTGGTACTTGACGACATCAAAACCACATGAGCAAGCAACTACGACTCGCAAGGCTGACTATCTACCAAACAATAGGTATAGGAGGTGTCCAAGGAAATATAATGGCTGTAAGGGATATCACGGGTACGAAAACTAGAGCATCACAACATAGATAGCAATAGATCAACAGGAGGAAATAAATATTATAAAATTAAGATAGGTAGAAAGTGGAGAATGCTCGCAAGAGAACATTTCCGAAGTTCCATCCGAAGATCGCATCAACTCATCTGCCTAATCTGTGAAGAAGGAAAGCACTAGAAGAAACACTGGATGCACTATTTAATACTACGGCAGAAGATAGATCATGACGCATATATGATGCATGACATGGCAAAGATGCGATGCAATTAGACAATATTAAGAGGAACCGGGGTCCCGACAATTAGTAAGATGGTTCATGTTGTTTAGATACCCCGCAATTTAAATGTTGTCATAACAAGGCAAAACATGGCATCGGTTTGCTACACAAATTTAAATAGAGCCAATATAATCCTAGAATAGCTCGCATATGGTCTCCATATTTAGTTATGAGGTGAATCAGCATAAGGCCCCAAAACCACATGATATGTGTGCAAGCATGTGACACCCCCGGGATCAAGAATAAACAAATCCCATACCTCTGTCTGACATAAGCTTAACCTTGAGCTCGAGAATATCCAGTGAAGAATCGATAACACAACAGTTACCCTATGACACAAAATTTATTACAACGAGCTCATACATGAGCAGAGAACAAAATTATTACATGCAGAGGTCACTAACCACAAACATCAAACAACGGAAGGCAAATTATGCTATTAAGTATAGCAAACTTAACAAATCGCCTAAGAGGCCTGAAGCATAACGATGATGTCCCAGCCCATAGATTCTAGGCTGCCGGCCGGGGACCCCAAGCTACTCGTCGGTGTCGATGTAGTATGGAACTCATCTTCAAGGGAACAGTTACTTTGCCAAAAGTATCAACAAAGCAAGGGTGAGTACAGGATGTACTCCGCAATAATTATGGTTGGTGGAGTTGTTTTCCATAAAGCCATCTTTGTTTATAAAACAAGAGAGAGAAGAATCTCGTCTAATCAGAGTATTTTAAAAGGGGATAAGAGAGCGACATCTCCAAAGTATTGATCATCATCTTTTGATATCCAAAGAGTCATCACCATCGAACCCTACCTAGGATCATCCCCTCATACCCATGAGGAAGCATCCTTAAGCACACATTGATCTGCCAAGTTTTACGATTAGGTTCATGTTCTCTATGATCTTAGAATCTGGTCACCAAGCGTTTCTAACCGTGAACACGACTTTTCGAAAAGATTTATTGCAGGGGTGTACAACTTTACCCACACGTACCAACCGACTCTTAATGCCAACTTTTTAGCCCTCTTCATTGGAAGGCCAGCAGAGGGTGGTTGGCCACGAACTTTACCTTGCTTTCGCCGATACCATGAGTCATGCAATAAGGATGGTTCCGCCATAACGGGTCTAGTCCCGAAGCCGGTCCTTAAATATGTGAGGCGAGGTAGGTTTACCAGGGGCTCTATCAACCCCAAGCAACCACAGCCACGCTTCCCTAACTGTTATGAATGCACTTTCACCCAGCAAATCTTTCAAAAGGTTTCCTATGCATATGTCGAATGGAACGCCGAACTATGTGACTCATGGAATCTACTAGGCAAGTTAATCAGGCGAGGAGTTCCCAAGCCCCGTGTGGTTGTACGCTCATCTCGGTTCCAAAGGCAAGAACTCAGGTCCTAGTGGTGGCGAGCATGGGACTAGAAAAACCACATCCCACCGTGGCCTCCCATACAAGCCTTAGCATGTTTAATCTCATATCACCTATAATATCATCTCATGATGTTCTCCTGTCATTATAGATTCTCTGCATCTGATACATCATCTGGATGAACCAGCACTAACAGCTATGCATGGCTAAGCAGGACACAGATATAAGCTCTAGCAGTGCACACAAGCCAAACCTAGTTATGCTAGGAGTAGTGGATCAGGTAATATAAGATCATAGGGAGTAATCTATCTATCGACAAAAGACCATAGTAGATCTTATGCATCAAAAGGAATTGAAATGCTTTCGAAATCAAATGATTATATCATGGTGGGGCAATGCTTGCCTTTGCCAGTTGATAACCAGAAAGCAGAGCTTCGGTATCTTGAACTTGACATGGTTAGAGTTGGTCAAGTATTGTTTGTCGATCTTCGATGGTGTTGTCCTCGAGCTTCGATCTCGATCTCAATATTGTATTCTACCGAAGAAGAACCAAACAACGGAAAGAGAGGGAAACAATCAACACATGGCATCGATGCAATGATCAAGCAAGGATGATGATATGACAAGTTAAATTGTATTAAAAAGTAACCCTAAGGCATGCTCGGTAGTTTAATCGGGGTTCCGAGGGATATAAACCCTAACTCGAGAAAACTCCGGAACCACCTGTGAGGGTTCATTTGGTTCTCTGATTAAACCTGGCATGTAAGTTGCTTAACAATGCATGAGAATATCTTAATTAGATAGATATCATTTTTATGAACATTTTGATATATTATTTGTATTTTTCTGATAAATAGATAATTAGTTATTGATTTTATAAGATTAAACCAATTCCTGTAATTGTTAAAACTATTATTAAAAGCTTTTACTGCATCAGGATGATGTCATAACACGACCCAGGACTTTTGTTACCACACCTAATCCTACCCACACCAACCGATAGAGGGGCCCATGCCACGCTGGCTTGCCACCGTGGCGGTCAATGGTCAGCGGGCCCGCGGGCCACGCCAGTCTGACGCGGGCATGACGACACATCGCCGGCCACCGACAGATGGTCATTAACGCCGGTGTTTTCGAGCACGCGCGTGCGAGCTGTGTATGTGGTTCGAACCGGGGATACAAGGCTAGCTAGATAGTGGCGGCGCCACTGGCTACGGGTCACTGGAGACGACCGGCGGAGAGCTTATGCGGCGGCGGCGACAGAGATACTATGCGCGGCTGAACCAAAGCGATAGCGAAATAGTGGGGTGGTCCAGGAGTACCAGAATCTCACCAGAGGCATGATGGTAGGCTCGGCGAGGCACGGGGTGGCCGGAATGGAAGAGGACGATAGCGGAGGTCGTTGGAGACCGAGGTTGCGATTGAGACGACTTGGACCACGCCGGCTTTCTCTGATAGGGGCAAACGAACTAGGAGAGCAAGGCGGTCACCGTGGTATGTCTAGCGGGCCTCGAGGTGCTCCAGAACAACGGCGCCCCGAGGCTACTGTGGCTAGGGTTCCAGCTCGATGGGGGATTCACAGAGGACAGAGCTCGCGAGAGATAAGAAAGGACTGGGAGAGAGAGAGAGGCATGTGGCTTCTCCTTATCCTCGTCTGGTTGGCGGCGTGGTGGCGATCATCGCAGCACGAAATTGGATGGCGCCGGTGCTGCCAGGAAGCAGCTTCTCCGGCTGCTCGAGGAAGAAGAAAAGAGAAAGGCGCCGAAGGGGTATGGGCCGGCTGGGCTTCAGTTGGGCCATGGGTGGGACGCGGAGAAGGATGAGAGGGAGAGGGAAGAAGCTGGCTGAGGCCTGAATATTCTCTGCCTTATTTTTTTACAGAAACCTTTTCCATTTCTGTTTTTCTTTTCTCTTTGTATTTCCAATTTGAAATCTGTTTTGAATAATTCAACAATACGAGGGACTTTTATAAAATGTATAAAATACTGCAGGGAGCCCTTTAGTCAATTTGGGCTCTATTACTTTTGTAGTTTTCAAAATAGTCAAAACCCTTTTGAATGGATTTCCAAAAGAGGGGGAGAGTAGGGTTTAGAGTTTTCATTAGTTTTCTTCAATGCACAACTTAAGACATGATGCTCATGAATGCAAAAACAAAACCCTAATTATAATTAGCTAAAACTGGGGTGTTACAGCTCTATCCCCCTTACGATAATCTCGACCCGAGATTCCAAAGGTAGAAAAAGAGACAGAGAGAGAAATAAACAGGGTCACTCTAAGGATAAGAGGGAAACACACTAAATAGTACACAGAGTATCTCATGGCCAACTCATGGATGGAGTGTTTAGAAACAACTCTCAGATGACAAACATGAAACACGTCAAGGTAACAGAGGAAACAAGAGGAGATGGTTTCAAGTTGTTAGATAGCTGGTCTTCATAAGGATTGAGACCATGGAACTTATTGGAGGTTTTGAAGATTCTGAAGAAGAAAGCTTCTAACAGAAAGAATATGACCATAGACTTCTATAGGAAACCTCTGATAAATGACTTAAGTAGAGATTTCGGGTTGTAGGGATATCAATCAACAAAACCAAGCTGTTGAACTAATTTTGAAACAAAATGGTCACTTTTTCATCTAATAGATGGCTAAGACAGACAGGTGTTTTTGTGGATAGGACTCATAATATCCACAAAGAAGCATGTAACAATAGGAACTAATGATTACCAAAATCATAGTCACTCTTAAAACATGATTGAGAAAACAAAGGAAACTCTTTATTCATCCACGAGTACCAAAATCTCTGCCAAAGATCATGATATCACTTTACACCACTAATATGAATAGTTTAGAAGATTCCTGATGACACGAGAAGAAAGAAACTTCATTCTCAGTCTTCCATTATTTGGCACAACCATACGATTGACAACATAGAAAGGTCTAGAGGATCGACCAAGAGACATTTCGCAACACTACTTTAAATGTTCTCCTCGATGTTCGAGGCACAAGACATCAAGTAAAGGTCTGACTTCAGATACAAAGGAGACCATAAGAACAAATCCTATAATCAAATTATAGAGTAAGCCTCATAAAGGGTGGTTATTTTTGCTGAATCAAGAGAATATAACGAAAGGTCTTTTCGGCTAAGTGTGTCAACCATTACATCAATCTTGCCAGATTTATAAAGAGACCTATGTCAAAACCTTGAAGAACACCAACCATTATTTCTTCTTGATATTCAGCTTTGGTTAGGTGAGATGATACTTCAAGCTCAGCGTGTCCTGATGACACGAATAGAAAGGGTGCAACATTTAGCACTAAGGTAAAGTTACTAGATTCTCAAGATATATACTACAGTGCTAAGCTCCAAAAAGATGAGCTAAATTGCTAGACTCATGCATTAGCATATTATTGATAGACAACTACACACACATAAAGTACTAACAATAAAACACACATGTGTCCTTAAGGAATAGAAATAACTCAACTTGAATCCACAGCGACATCTTTCAACAATTGCATGTGAACTAGAGAAGGTGACTTCCAACATCCAGAACACCTACTTCGAGATGACTCAAATTTGGTTCGCGAATTTTCCAACATTAATGCCAAATGTTACATATGAATCTAATCTAGCATGGAGGAGGTAAGGATGTCATCGATGGGCTCAACGATAAACTTATTGAGACACTCCAAGAAGATAGACTCATATGTTGCTTGACCGAGGCAAAAGTATTGGTCAGACCAAAGGACATAAAGATGTACCCAGGTGAAACATCATGAGAAGAAACATCATCAAGATAGTCCTTGGAACTGAGTTTGATTTGACGATAACCTAGATCAAATCAAAGATGGGGGAAGATAACATATCCACAAAGGAAATAATATCATTCTTCAACACAAACAAAATTAGACATCCATTTAAGAAGGAACAGAGTTGAATAGAACTTCCGTCTTACAACTCTCCAAGTTGTTGTTTAAGCTAGACCAACTAGTTCAGGGGTATCCATTACGGATCCTTGGAGAAAAGGAGCAGTTCAGAGAACTTACTTGCTCAAGAACTTGACAACACGGTCATGTGTCAACATGGAGATACTTCTAGTAGACATCTATAATATCACGAACCACCGATATGTCAATTAGTTCGGGAGAAAACTTGCTTGGTAAGGCAAGATGACATAGTCTCAGAGCTTCGGCACAAACCTAACTCTTTGACCAAAGAGTGTACCAGAATAATGGACTTGGTAGCACAGTCATACTTTGCTTAATGATAAGGTTAACCAATCACGATAAGAATGACACAAATGTCCTTAGAGTTCAAAACAATAATAATTGCTAAGAATCTTGAATGGCCACATTATTATGCACACTCATCACTCACGAGCGCGAAAGCTCGAGGGAGGGTGGGTAAAGATGTGTGAAAGAACCACTTATTTAAGGGGTCATAAACTCAACATGACCTCTTAACATAAAGAGTGTGATACTTTAACGTAGAACAGATAGAAACTAATTACCACTTCTTGATCTGCGGATTACAACACTTTGACCTGGTCCTAGATATGTCGAGGTACTGGAGTTTGTTTTTCCTGACATCCCGCAATGGTTTGTCTTAACGAACCATAAGAGTATCTTGCTTCGGAAGACACCGATGCACATTTACTACTTGACTTCCAACTGGTAGACAAAGGTCAGAAAACAATAAGGGAGAAGGAACATGCTCATGATGGAATCCTGAGATGTGGATGCATAGATTATCAATCTTCCGAAAACCAATGCATAGAAGGCTAAGGTGTGGCAGAGTCACGAGTATGGATGCGAGACTCTCGAGGATAACCCTTGTCGTGATCTTTTTGGTTCCATTAAAGGACATCTGCCATAGCTAATGGTAGGGGAAGTCCTTGGTTGTCACAATGCAATCACGACAAAAACCACAAGCTTGAAGGCTAGAATTGTAGTACCAGGCATCCTAAGGTAATGTGTAAACATTAACGATGGGGGTCAAAGGAATGGATCATGAGTTAAAGGTCAGCTTCATATACAAGATTCGCAACAATAGAATCCAGCACAATCGGGGATCTTCAGTTCAAGTCCAAGGGTTAAAACCCAAAGAAAGGAGTAACTACTACTTGAGTGACATAGCGTACACTGCACGATAGTAATCGCGAGGTAGCTTCCAAAATAATAAACATCTTCTGAAGTACCCAAACAAATAAAAAGGAGGCACACGAGGCGAAAGGAAACCTCGAAGCCTGGAACAGGACGCTGTGAAACCAACAATTTAATATTGTGGATCCAAAAGTTAGAGAGATCATGATAGAAAGGAATCTATCATATGAAGAAGAGTAAAGGGAACAAGGAATTCACAACACACACAACTCTAGAGAACTCAAAACAAGGTCAACTGGCTGAGAAATGACATGCCAAGAAAGCACCTAAGTTTTGAAACACTAGAAGAGATGTCAAAACTTTTCCAAAATCAACACCGGATAAGATAATCCAGAGTTAGAGCGAAACTAGATAAGGAGAAAAAGAAGCATACTAGAGTTTTCGCAAATACTTTTCAGCTTTTAAAATAGTTTTCACAAACACTAGACTCAACATCGACCAGTAGCAAGGTTTTCCTACGGTCGGTACTGCTCTGATACCAAAACCTGTGACACCCCCAGGATCAAGGCTAAACAAATCCCAGAACTCTGTCCGACATAAGCTTAACCTTGAGCTCGAGAATATCAAGTGAAGAATCGGTAACACATCAGTGACCCTACGACACAAAATTTAGTACAGCGAACTCATAACTGAGCAGAGAACCAAATTATTATAAGCAGAGGTCACTAACCACAAATATCAAACAATAGAAGGCAAATTATGCTATTAAGTATAGAAAACTTAACAAATGGCCTAAGAGGCCTGAAGCATAACGATGACGTCTCAGCTCATAGATTATAGGCTGCTGGCCGGGAACCCCAAGCTACTCGTCGGTGTTGATGTAGTATGGAACTCGTCTTCAAGGGAATAGTTACTCTGCCAAAAGTATCAACAAAGCAAGGGTGAGTACAGGGTGTACTCCGCAAGACTTATGGTTGGTGGAGTTATTTTGCATAAATCCATCTTTGTTTATAAAACAAGAGAGAGAAGAATCTCGTTCATCAGAGTATTTTAAAATGGGATAAGAGAGCTACATCTCCAAAGTATTGATCATCATCTTTTGATATCCACCAAGTCATCACCATCGAACCCTACCTAGGATCACCCGCTCGGACCCATGAGGAAGCATCCTTAAGCACACGTTGATCTACCAAGTTTTACGATTAGGTTCATGTTCTCTATAATCTTAGAATCTGGTCACCACGCGTTCATAACCGTGAACACGGCTTTTCGAAAAGATTTAACCCTGCAGGGGTGTACAACTTTACCCACACGTACCAACCGACTCTTAATGCCAACATTTTAGCCCTCTTCCTTGGAAGGCCGGCAGAGGGTGGTTGGCCACGACCTTTACCTTGCTTTCGCCGAGACCATGAGTCATGCAATAAGGATGGTTCCGCCATAACGGCTCAAGTCCCTAAGCCGGTCCTTAAAGATGTGAGGCGAGGTTGGTTTACCAGGGGCGCTATCAACCCCAAGCAACCACTGCCACGCTTCCGTAACTGTTATGAATGCACCTTCACCCGGCAAATCTTTCAAAAGGTTTTCTATGCATATGTCTAATGGAATGCCGAACTATGTGACACATGGAATCTACTAGGCAAGTTAATCAGGCGAGGGGTTCCCAAGCCCGGTGTGGCTATACGCTCATCTCGGTTCCAAAGGCAAGAACTCAGGTCCTATTGGTGGCGAGTATGGGACTAGAAAACCCACATCCCACCGTGGCCTCCCATACAAGCCTTAGCATGTTTAATCTCATATCACCTCTAATATCATCTCATCACGTTCTCCTGTCATACTAGATTCTCTGCATCTGATACATCATCTGGATGAACCAACACTGATAGCTAAGCATGGCTAAGCATGACATAGAAAGAAGCTCTAGCAGTGCACACAAGCCAAACCTAGTTATGCTAGGAGCAGTGGATCAGGTAATATAAGCTCAAAGGGAGTAATGCAATAGATAGGATACTCTATATATCGACAAAACACTATAGTAGAATCGTATGCATCCGGACAGGAATTGAAATGCTTTCGAAATCATAGGATTATATCATGGTGGGTCTATGCTTGCCTTTGCCAGTTTCGGATATCTTGAACTTGACTTGGTTAGAGTTGGTCAAGTATTGTTCGTCGATCTTCGATGGTGTTGTCCTCGGGCTTCAATCTCGATCTTGATATCATATTCTACCGAAGAAGAACCAAACACCAAAAAGAGAGGGAAACAATCAACACATGGCATCGATGCAATGCTCAAGCAAGGATGATGATATGACAAGTTAAATAGTATTGAAAAGTAACCCTAAGGCATGCTTGGCAGTTTAATCGGGGTTCCGAGGGATATAAACCCTAACTCGGGAAAACTTCGGAAGCACCTGTGAGGGTTCATTTGGTTCTCTAATTAAACTTGTCATGTAAGTTGCTTAACAATGCATGAGTATAGCTTAATTATATATATCACTTTTCTGAGCATTTTGATATATTATTTGTATTTTTCTAATAAACAGATAATTAGTTATTGATTTTATAAGATTAAAACAATTTCTAGAATTATTAAAACTATTATTACATCAGGCTGATGTCATAATACGACCTAGGATTTTTGTTACCACACCTGATCCTACCCACACCCACCGATAGAGGGGACCATGCCACGCTAGCTTGCCACCGTGACGCGGGCATGCCGACACATCGTCTGCCACCGACAGATGGTCATCGACGCGGCGTTTTCGACATGCATGCGCGAGATGTGTATGTGGTTTGAACCGGGGATACAAGGCTATCTAGATAGTGGAGGCGCCACTGTCTACGGGTCACTGGAGATGACCGGCAGCGAGATTATGCGACGGCGGCGACAGAGCTACTACGCACGGCCGAACCAAAGCGAGAGGGAGACAGTAGAGTGGTCCAGGAGGACCAGAAGCTCACCAGAGGCATGATGGTAGGTTCGACGAGGGACGGGGTGGCCGGAATCAAAGAGGACAGCGGCAGAGGTCATCGGAGACCGAGGTTGCAATTGAGACGATTCGGACAACGCCGACTTTCTCTGATAGGGGCAAACGAACTTGGAGAGCAAGGAGGTCACCGTGGTATGCCTAGCGGGGCTCGAGGTGCTCCAGAACGACGGCGTCCCGAGGCTACTGTGGCTAGGGTTCCAGCTCGATTCGGGATTCACAGAGGAGAAAACTCGCAAGAGATAAGTAAGGATTGGGAGAGAGAGGCGTGTGGCTGCTCCTTATCCTTGTCTAGTTGGCGGCGCAGTGGCGATCATCCCAGCGCGGAATCAGATGGCGTTGGCGCTGCCAGGCAGCAGCTTCTCCGGCTGCTCGAGGAAGAAGAAAAGAGAAAGGTGCCGAAGGGGTATGGGCCGGCTGGGCTGCAGTTGGGCCACGGGTGGGCGGCGGAGAAGGATGAGAGGGAGAGGGAAGAAGCTGGGCTGTGGCCTGAATATTCTCTGCCTTATTTTTTTTACAGAAAACCTTTTCCATTTCTGTTTTTCTTTTTCTCTTTGTATTTCCAATTTGAAATCTGTTTTGAATAATTCAAAAATACCATGGACTTTTATAAAATGTATAAAATACTACAGGGAGCCCTTTAGTCAATTTGGGTTCTGTTACTTTGGTAGTTTTCAAAATAGTCAAAACCCTTTTGAATGGATTTCAAAAAGAGGGGGAGAGTAGGGTTTAGAGTTTTCATTAGTTTTCTTCAATGCACAACTTAAGACATGATGATCATGAATGCAAAAATAAAACCCTGATTAGAATTAGCTAAAACTGGGGTGTTACAAAGCATGACAAATTTTATATACAACAATTCAAATATCATTTATAAATATAGGTGTCTCGAGAAAAGGGTCACACCTAGGTTCGGCGATCTTGAGGTTCCGAGGGTTTTGGTCTTGGTCTCGAGCCACGGACTCCAGGATCAGTCTTCGGATCCGTATCAGAGGGCTTGGTGTTCCTTGTCGAAGTTTGCCAGGGGCGTCGAGAATCAGGGGCGACATATGGCACTCAGAAGATCTTGGTGTCACAGGGTATTGTTGGTGTACTTGGAGCATCATTGTGGCAGAAGTAGCGTATGTAGTCGTACTCGAGCCACAACAACATCAACACCACCATGTTCACTTCACCTAACACATCCATCACCAAACCACCTTACACCAAATGGCCACGACATGGTCGCACCATCCGAATGACTGCAGCGAATTTTTGGCATTGGAAGCACGCACGGAAATGGCCAAAGGCAGCAAGATCATCAACACAACATCAAATCGCTACCCTTCACCACACCAGGTAGTTACATGTGCAGAAGTCCCCAAGGAACCCAAGCCGTACCTATGGCAGACCAACACGCACGCCAGGTAGACAGAAACTATCGACGTTACTGATGGAGTAGGGCCTGCGTGGAACCCAGAGGAGGCGGCGTAGGAGGAGACGCGGGTGTGCAGCGGCCTGCTCGGTTTCTGATGGCGGAGTACGGGCCAGAGAAGGGGCGCAGGGAAAGAAGGGAAGGTGTGGCCATGATGGTCTGACGCGGAGGGAGGAGGCGGACGTGGCCGACGGGAACGACGTTTGTCGGCCGAAGACAAGGTGCATCATGGGTGCTGGATGGGAGGTGAGGCGATGACCGGGGTGCAGGGGCAGAGGTCGCGGAGGCCGGTGACAGATAGAGGCGAGGAGGTGGGCCGGGGAAGAGGGCGGCCTCTGGCGGCGGGGGTACGAGGCGATATGGAGGGCACGATGGCGGCGGGGTGGTTCTTGCGATGGGGAAGGGGACGAGCGGAGATGGCGGCGGTTATGGGATCGAGAGAAGAGGAGGAAGGTGAGGATCGCGAGTGGTGGGTGGCGTGCGGGCGACGCGGGGTGGTGGGGCAAGCGGGTGGGCCGTGGTTTGACCACGTGTGTGCACTGCTCGCAAGGAGAGCGGGATGGGGATGTTTTCCTGGTGCATTGTCGGTATGGGGTGGGGCTAGGTGGGAGTCATGCGGGGTGGGGAATGTGTCGGTTACGTGTGAGAGGGCAGAAGAGGCGGGGTGGGTCGCACTGTGGGGTGTGAGGGTCTAGGGTGGTTTAGGTTTAGGTTTCCCAAGAATTTAAGGTTTGGGGTAGCTTAGGTGGGTTGGGACGAGTAGTAGGTGGTCTGGCCGGTTGGGCCTTTGGGCCTGACCGGTTGGACGGCCTTCCCCAACTTACAAAATAGTTTTGTTTTAAAAATGTTTTGTACATAGTTTAAGATAAATACAAGATCTAGAAGGATCAAGAGATTTTAATTTGAAATTAAAGACGGGCTAATTTAGAAAACAACATAGCGAAATAGTTTTAGGGAAAAATAATATGCATGATGATGTCATGAAGATGCATAGAGATAAAGACGGGCGATTTTCTAGTAGTGGTGTTACCCGGGGTGCTACAATTCGACACCACTAACAATGGATCTCGCCCTCGAGATCCGTTTTATGGTATGGGAAAGAAGGCCGACGGTCTGAATCTGCCCGCTTTGTGTAGATCTTTGCGACAACACTAAAAAGGGTTCTTTCTCCATCTCGAAATCGGCGACACCACCAACAAGGGTCTGTTCTCACATTCGTCTAGAGAACACTCCGGAGAAACAAAGAAGACGGTAAAGGTCTCAAAAGGGTAAGGCCACCTCTAACTTCTGTGGAATGAGTAGAATTGTTTAATCCACAGATTCAATGTACAAGAGCGAATGATAAGAGTAGTCGGATGGTGATTAGTCCATCGCGCACCCAAAGCATTACTCTACACATGAATAGGAGAATTATGCAACCAACTCTGGAAATTAGACTGAAGATCAAGTCCATCAAGTTATGGAAAACAAAGGATCAATACAGGCTCTTCATCGGATCTGACGTAGATGATGTCATCGTGAAGGAGAACACCGGAAGATACAAAGAAAAAATTTTAGTGAATTTTTGATAGACTGAAAGGTAAAACAGAGGAAAATTCCTCGGGTAGCATGAAGACCAGATGTCGAAGCATCGTTGCAAGAGGATGGAAGCGAAACCCTAAAGGTATGACAAAAACCCAACCACGAGAAATCCTGGACTCAAAAAAAAGATAAGGGAGCAGATCGAAAACATGCAGAGATAAGAGGAGAATAGAAAAGGGGTAAGGAGTAAAAGCATAATTAATCAGATCTATCCAACCAATTTTCCAAAATAGTTTTAACACTCTATAACATCCGTTAGCTAGGTTATCCTACAGGCTGGACCAGTGGGGTATTGTAACTGCTGAGCTCCGATACCACTTTATAACACCCTTGGATCGGTCCTATGCAAGTCTTAGAGATTCCCACATAGAAACGATTCAAAGGCGCCCACCAGGCACTTTCGTGCAGGTGGAAAACGAAGTAATATCATTACACAATAGTCCATGATGTAACCCATATAACAGATATATATATATATATATATATATATATAACAACGACTCAAAGATTCAAGACTACAGATATACAGTACAAAGATCCAAATCACCTTGAAAATGATATAGCATCCGAGTACAGACAAGATGCAAATTGGGCTAAGAGCCCTAAAGAATAACCAATGGCGTCCATAACCCTGCCCAGGCCAAGCCGGAAGGGTCACCTTGCTAATGACGTCGATCTTAAACCTTCTTAAACAAAAGGGGTGCCGACAAAGGGCAAAGGAAAAAGAGAGCGGTCAGTAATAAGGCCAGTACACAGCGAGTCTTAGAATTCGGCGGTCCTCGCCTACATAGGTATGGTGGACTGATGCGGCAGCGAAGCATGCGCTAAACAACCTATAGAGACTCAATATATCTGGCAGCTATCAGAGAGGGATAGGAAAGACCTATTCGGATCAAAACCTGATAATAACACCAAACATTCCCATCCTGGTATTTCCCCCTCGATACCATACGAGGAAGTCAACCGAGGAACTCACACAGCTGGTAGTTTTATTCATTCCATTATATTTGCAACAATTACTAGTCAGATATAAATAGCATGAGTCATCCTGATATAATAAGCAGTGGGCAGTTTTAATTAACCAATCCGTTGTAGTTGCAATACGTACTAGTTAGATACATATACCATGAGACATTCAAAAACCCAGCAGTCGTTGGTACTTTTATTTAGCCATTTCATTGTAGTAAAGCTGATTACTAGTCATTTTAAAGTCAAATTTATAGCACTACTTTAGTTATAGTTGTCTATGATCGAGATACTATGCTCCAAGTCATCCATAACCGCGAACACGGCTTTAAGAAATTTTTACACTACAGGGGGCACAAATAGTAACACACGCATGATTAACCTCGGAAAAACCAAATGAAAACCCAACAAGGCATCACGGCAAAGAAATCGCAAGAAGTTGGCCGGTGCCGAGATGGACCTAGAGGTTTTTGACAATGGCTGTAAGCAACTGGAAACCCAAAAGTGTGACTGGGCTTGTCGATACCGCGAAAACATTCCACGTTTGTTCCAAAACAGTACAGGCGCTCCACACGCAATAGTAAATAAAGCAGTAAAGCATGGCATAAGTACAGGATAGTAATAAAGCCCCAAACTACTTTGTGGCCCCAAGAAATAAGATATGACTCAAGCTCATGCTAAGGGGATTCATGGTCCCACATACGGATAGTGCGAGTATTCAAGGAACATGTATCAAGTAATGGGGGTTCTATGGGACACAAGTGGGAAGTTAAAAACCAAATAACATCTATTGCCCACATGTGCCTCTGCATTATTTACCTACTGTCAATATTAGTTGTTAAATTGTAATTCAAGCCATGATCATATCCATCATAAAGCATGAGGCATTTATCCAACAACTGTGGTACTTGACGACATCGAAACAACACCTGAGCAAGCAACTATGACTCGCAAGGCCGACTATCTACCGAACAAAAGGTATAGGAGGTGTCCAAGGCAATATAATGGCTGCAAGGGATATCACGAGTACGAAAACTAAAGCATCGCAACATAGATAGCAATATATCAACAGGAGGAAATAAATACTATAAAAGTAAGATAGGTAGAAAGGGGAGAATGCTCTCCTGGAGAACATTGCTGAAGTTTCATCCGAAGATCAGATCGACACTCGCATGAACTCGTGAGCCTAATCCGTGAAGAATCAAATCACTAAAAGAAACAACGAATGCACTATTTAATACTACGGCAGAAGATAGAGCATGACGCATGTATGATGCATGACATGGCAAAGATGCGATGCAATTAGACAATATTAAGCGGAACCGGGGTCCCGACAATTAGATAGCTGGTTCATGTTGTTTAGATACCCCAAAATTTAAATGTTGTCATAACAAGGCAAAACATGGCATCAGTTCTCTACACAAATTTAAATAGAGCCAATATAATCCTAGAATAGGTCGCATATGGTCTCCATATTTAATTATGAGGTGAATCAGCATAAGGCCCCAAAACCACATGATATGTGTGCAAGCATGACAAATTTTATATGCAACAAGTCAAATATCATTTATAAAAATAGGTGTCTCGAGGAAAGGGTCACACTTAGGTTTGGCGATCTTGATGTTCCGAGGGGTTCGGTCTTGGTCTCGAGCCACAGACTCCAGGATCGGTCTTCGGATCCGTATCGGAGGGCTTGGTGTTCCTTGCCGAAGTTTTCCAGGGGCGTTGGGAATCAGGGGCGACATATGGCACTGGGAAGATCTTGGCGTCACAGGGTCTTGTTGGTGTACTTGGAGCATCGTTGTGGGAGAAGTAGCGGATGTAGTCGTACTCGAGCCAAAACAACATCAGCACCACCATGTTCACTTCACCTAACACATCCATCACCAAAAAACCTTACACCAAATCGCCACCACATGGTCGCACCATCTGTCGGGGGAATAACCCCCGGTAGGGTCATAAGGGGTTAAACATTGCCTAGCTTGGCTTATGCCGAGTAAAGAATGAACCTGGCCGGGTAACAACGTCCGGGTAAGATGGTCATATGCGACCGACATAGGAACTATGTCGGCCCATATAAGACAAGTTTGTTAATCTTGCAGGAACCAATGAGCCGAGTCTCACGAGGGAAGGCTGAGTATAATAGGACGCGTGGGACCTTTTCGATTGAGGTTCACGAGGGACCATGGTAAAGCACGATCAAAAGAGAAGGGCGACGCTGGGTGACACGGAAGGAGCCGGGTGACGCCTAAAGCACGGGCTGATGCACAAAGTTACGGCGTGCCGCCAAAATATTTGAAGGCTATGTACGAAAAGACCGTAGTTGTCTGGCTTTATGGACTGGGTCAAGGGCTTAGGGCTGGTGCATGACCCGGCCCGTAAAGTAAGGAACAAGATCCAAAAAGTAACCCTAGGACCCAAAGAGGTGTAATCTAGCTGGCCTTCGCCTATATAAGGAGGGGGATAGCTAGGGTTTGAGGAGGTTGGACCAAGTATGAAACTAGAGACTTGAGGCTTAGTTGAAATAGTTCAAGGAGCACTTGTAAAACAATGAGGATCAATAAAATTCCCAAGTGTGGAGAGTTCATCTTGTTCTTCGTGCGCGGCTAGACCGTGCACTCCCTCCCCGGTTACCACAAGCATCCATTCGGACCCCAACTTAAGCCTACCCATGGCATCTGTCGTGACACCAGCACGACAGTTGGCGCCCACCATGGGGCAAAAGAAGGTGCTTGATGGAGTTTTCATCTAGACAGGAAACATCATCGCCAAGACCGGCGAGCGCATCTATTCCGGCCTCATACAGAGGTTTGGAGTAATCAACTTCGTCAACGACCACGCAGGCTGCTTCGGGACCAAGCTGTTCCCTAGAGGCGGTCGCTTCATCAAGTTCAGCGAGCACCAGGTCTACGTCGCGGTGCGCGTGGAGCGTGTGTTCCCAGAGCGCATCATCCTGGTGTCGGATCCACCTGGGGTTCCTGCCGTAGGAAAACTTCACCAGCTCATCTCCATTGAGGTAATGATGACAGCTCCTAACCCAGCAGCACCTCTAGTAGTTCTCGTAGTGAATAAGGATGCTGAGGGAGGAAATCAAGAGGAAACACCAAGAGCTGCAAGAACAGCAAAGGCACCACTGGAAAAGCCAGAGAACATAGCTAGGAGTAAGAGAGCCAAAGAATTTCAAGAGGCGATAGACAAATTGGCAGAGAAAATAGCACAAGCAGCAGATCCGGAACGCGTGCAGGCCGAGTTGGAGGAGGCCAGGATAAAAGACCTGGAGAAGGCAAAGGAATTAGCGCACTTACAGCAAGATGTGGATATCACAATTCGAGAGCTCAACTCGGCAAATCGAGTCAAGGGCGCTAAGACCCGACTTGATGCAACAAGGTTGAGAGGGAGAAACCTCAATGAAGAATTGGCGGACGCAACATCAAAGATAACACACGAAAGCAGCAACAAAACAGCCATGAGGCCGACATACAATACTGCAGCAGCGAATATGAGTGTCGCAGATGCAGCAATGGCTGAGCTCCCCCATCTGATGGGTGAAGCAAAGAGAAAGCAACAAGATCGAGTCAATGAATTGGTGAGAGCAGCAGGGATGCTGAATGAAGCGTACTACAGGGCGAATCTAGGTATAGCTGGGAGGTCACAGATGGTTCACTCGACAACTCCAATCCCGGCAAGATGAGCAGGTCACATAGCTTCTTCACCAGGCATGGTGCCGAGGCAGAGAAAAGAAAAGAGTGTGGATTCGGGAAGGAGCAAGCAAATGGTTACCTATGACTCGGCAATGGCTCAAGGAAACCCAGCACGTGCACAAGGAACAAGAAGGAATATTTCTCATGGAAATGAGAACCAGGAAAATGCGGGCCGAGAAAGGCAAGCATGACAAAGAAATGACAATGGAGGGCAAAATTTTGCGCCTCAACCTAGGCATGGAACTCACTCGATAGGAGGAGGAAATCCAGCTCCGAATACTGCGCCAGCTCAACCCAAAAAGAGACAGCAAAGCACGGGAAAAGCAGTACAGCAACCTCCAGATCCGAACGCAAACAGGTACAATGATGGTTACTCGGCGATGGTAAATGACAGGTACGAATTGCCGGATTATGCGTACCAAGCAATGGGATCAAAAATCGGAGGAAGAAACCTTCAGCCGGATGATGCAAGGCTAAAGCTTGATCGAATAAGGATGGCAGAAATGATCGAGTCGCAAGGTCCACGGGTTCCACCATGCTTTTGCCCAAGGATCATGAAGGAGCCACCAGTGCCAAACTTTCAGCTGGCCATAGGAACGAAGACTTATGATGGAAGCACAAATCCAGAAGACTAGCTCATAGATTATGGAACTGCTATAAAAATCATGCAGGGAAATTTGAGATGAGCAGTGCGATATGTGCCGCAGATGCTAGAGGGACCAACAAGGGTGTGGCTAAATAACTTGCCACCCGGAAGCATCAACAACTGGATCGATTTTCAAGATGCTTTTGTGAGCAATTTCACAAGGACCTACAAGAGGCCGAATCTCCACAATAGCTAGCTATGTCGAAGGAAAGGCCGAATGAAATAGACAGGGAATTAATCACAAGATGGTGCATAATGCGCAACTCTTGCGAAGGGGTAATCGAGTCACAGGCCATCGCATGGTTTGCACAAGGGTGTAGACATGGAAGCATGCTATGGCAAAGGTTACAGAGAGATATGTCGGCAAGCTTGGCAGAAATAATAAGAATCGCCGACTCATATGTGTTAGGAGATCCGACTTAGCCTCTGCTCATGTCGGCAAAAGGGATGACCGAGACTCAAATATATGACACTGCCGGGTCACAAAGGCGCCAGGAAAGAGCCGAGTATAGAAGCAAAAGAAGGGATGAAAGGCTAGACTACATGTATGGTTTGACTCAAGTTGCGGCTGTGAGTCAGGATTATCCAGATGCTGGAAGCAGCCAACGTCAAAGGACAAATGGGCAACAACCATGGATACCGAAGAATGATGGCAAAAAGCCATATGAACAGAGAAATCCATATCAGGACATGCAGAAATATACTTACGAAATGATGTTGGACCAATCGTGTAAGTTCGACACGACAAGTCCGTGTAAGCCAGCAAATCACACAACAAGACAGTGCACGTGGTTTCAGAAGGGAGACAGAGTGGATTCACCGACTCAGCAATTACCACCACCTCCCCCTCCACCGCTTACGGGAGGGAATGCCCAAGTTGTTGGAGCTGAACATAGATATGAGAACATGCAGCTGAGGTATCATAAACAATAAAGAAGAGAGGATGTGCATTAGGTGCATAACCCAAGAGGTGACGACGCTCATGTCGGCCATGGAACCAGAAATGAGTATAGAGAGCACCACCAGAGCTATGTTGTATTCGTCACAGAGCCGAATGACAAAAAGAGTCAGCACAGGCGGATGATGGAAGTGAATGCCACAATGCCGGAAATTCCAAAGTACATGCATTGGTCTGAGCAGGAGATAACGTGGAGCATAAAGGATCACCCCAAGATCATGCCAATATCAGGAGGATATGCTCTTGTCTTGGATCCAACATTCATGGGGCCTGATATCAATGTAAAATTCTCCAAGGTACTGATTGATGATGGCAGTAGCATCAACATCATGTACAAGGATACCATGCTCAAGTTTGGTATCACTATGAACATGCTGGAGCCGACTAAGACAACTTTCCATGGCAAAATCTAGGTTAACGTCTTATTCGGCAACAGAGAAAACTGTCGCACTGAAGCCATAGAGTTCGAGGTGGTTGACCTGGTCAGTTCATACCATGCCTTACTCGGCAGGCCGGCTATGGCAATGTTTATGGCTACTCGTCACATTGCTTACTTGAAGATGAAACTGCCAGGCCCATGTGGAGTTATCACAGTCGAAGGAGACTACAAATGATCTATCGCTTGTGCCTTAGCCGGATCATCACTGGCCGAGTCACTGGTCATAGCATAGGAAAAGCATCAAATGATGGAAGTGGCAGCATTGGCCAAGGCAGCACAAATGTCCATGCCGGCACTTACTAACCCGCATGGCAGTGTATCATTCCAAGATACCAAGGAAACCAAGAAGGTACAGGTGGATGAGACTTTCCTAGAGCGCACAGTTACCATTGGTGATGGGCTGACTGACAAATAGGAAGGCGAGCTCACCAGCTTCCTCCTTGAGAATCAGGATATCTTTGCATGGTCCACACAGGATTTGCAAGGAGTTCTGAGGGAGCTGGCTGAGCACTCTCTTCATGTAAGGCCATATGCCAAGCTGGTGAAGCAACCCCTCTGCCGCTTCACCGAAGATAGGAGGAAAGTGATAGCCGCCGAGATAGCCAGGCTTTTAGCTGCTGGATTTATCATGGAAGTATTGCACCCAGATTGGTTATCAAATCCAGTATTGGTCGAGAAGAAAAAAGATGAGCCGACCGTGGAGGTGGTGTAGCGCATGTGTATTGATTACACGAACCTCAATAAGGCGTGTCCAAAAGATCCATTTCCCCTGCCACGGATCAATCAAGTCATAGACTCTACTGCCGGGTGTGAGTTGTTGTCATTTGTGGACGGGTATTCTGGTTTCCACCAGATACCACTGAATCCGAATGATCAAATAAAGACAGCTTTTATCACCCCGTATGGGGCTTATTGCTATCGCACTATGCCGTTTGGATTAAGGAATGTAGGTGCAACATACCAAAGATGCATGCAGAAATGTTTCCAAGATCAATTGGACAAAAATGTTCAAGTATACGTCGATGACGTGATAATAAAAACGAAACAAAGTCACACTCTCATTGAGGACATGTGTCAAACATTCGCAAACTTAAGAAGATTCCGGATGAAACTTAACCCAGAAAAATGCACATTTGGTGTCCCGGCTGGAAAGTTACTCGGATTCCTTATATCTAGCCGGGGAATTGAGGCTAACCTGACAAAGATCAGGGCCATCGAAAGAATGGAATTCCCAAAAACCCTCAACGATGTCCAGAATTTCACAGGATGCTTGGCCTCATTGAGTAGATTTATCAGTCGGCTAGGCGAAAAAGAATTACCACTATATCAACTGATGAATAAATCAGACAAATTCACATGGACACAACAAGATGATAGCGCTTTCCATGAACTCTAAAAGATGTTGGCAATAGCACCAATATTAGGGCCACCACTATCCAAGGAGCCAATGCTACTCTAAGTCGCCGCAAACAACAGAGTTGTAAGTGCAGTAATAGTGGTAGAACGTGAAGAAGAGGGCAAATCAGTCCAAAGACCAGTTTATTACTTGAGCGAAGTGCTCTCTATATCAAAGCAAAATTACCCCCATTACCGAAATATGACGTATGGGGTGTATATGCAGCAAAGAAGCTGAAGCATTATTTCCAAGAACACCCAATCCGGGTAATATGTGAGGCACCCATCTCGGATATATTGGGCAGCAAAGATGCCAGTGGCCGAGTGGCAAAATGGGCCACAGAGTTGGCACCATATACTCCACAATATGATAGGCGAGATGCCATTAAATCCCAAGCCGTAGCTGATTTCTTCGTGGATTGGATGGAGATGCAATATGAGCCACCACTGCCAGATCCGAATTACTCGAAGATGCGTTTCGACGGATCAAAGACGAAAATAGGTCTGGGCGCCAGGATAGTGCTCACATAACCAAAGAGGGATCAGCTCAAATATGTGTTGCAGATCCACTTTGCTACATCCAATAATGTCGCCGAGTATGAAGCACTTGTCCACGACATTAAGGTGGCCAAAGAGATTGGCATCAAAAGGATCATGTGTTTTGGTGACTCGGATTTGGTTATCCAGCAAGTATCTAGGCATTGGGAAACGTTGGATGCAAACATGACACTATATCATTTTCATGTGCAACAAGTTTCGGGATATTTTGACGGGTGTGAATTTCATCACATACCCATGGAAGAGAATGATGCAGCGGATGTACTATCCAGGTTAGGCTCATCTCAGCAAGCAATACCACCAGGAGTAGCATTGGAACATCTCTGGCCACACAGTGCTCTGATACCATCTGTAAGATCCCTCCTTTGTAAAGGAAAGGATCCCTGTGATTGCAATGCTAGTCCCTGGATCAATGCTAGCATCCACAGTTTAAGATGAAGTACACATAAACAAAGGTCATTATTACATATCATTCCAGAGACAAACATAGTCATTTACAACTCCATGGCCACATGCCTAATACAAGAGTTCCATTATATAATAAGATAAACAAGTCTTCATCTTCATGTGCCACAGGCAAGCATGTTGAGTGTAGACTAATGACTCCTAATCCTCATCTGAATAACCTACATCATCACAAGTTACAGCCACAGTGGGTCAATACATTGGAATAGTATTGGCAAGTGACACCTTAGTATAATATTGGTGGTCTATATACTATATGCATTTGGGCTAAGTGTAGCTTAGGCTTGCTTTTATCAAAATAGGTTTTGCCTATCAGTTGAAAACACTAAGTTTTTCTTTGTCAAAATCTTTTCCCAAGGAACCACCAATATACATTGGGGTCCTTCACCCTTGTTCAACCACAAGTTTTACTTAGAAATTGGGATGAGGAGATTCTTGATAGCTTCCATGTCTTGATGCTCAAGTTGTCCTTTTCCAGGGACATGGCTAAGTACTTAGATTCTTCCATCTGCAGAGGTTGTGCACTTTCCCCACAAGACTTGATTTTCACCAAGACAGGACCTTTCAGAAGCCTTCCCTTAGACCAAATGGACGCGTTCCAACCTATCATCCCACTACCACCAACTGTCCAAATGGCTAAGTTATTTCAACCTATGTGATCCAGGCAGAGCCCATATTGCCAAGTGGCTGCACTAGAAGCTTCTTAACATATGGCATCTCAAATCCCTTTGTTCCTGGGTGGCTTTCCACAAGTGAGATACACAACGTAAACCATAGAAATGGGCCTTGTGTAACCACTCAACATAAACCATTCCTTCCATTCCACCCAGGTGTTTCATTCACTTAGTTGTTTTATTAAGCAAAACTCAAGTCTAAATACTTAGAAATATTTTATCATAGCATGAATATTTTACCACCCTTGGTTGCTACTAGCTAGGCTAAGCATGGCATAGATAAACATCTTAACTTAGAAATTTCTAGCAATTCTACAACTACTAGGATTTCCCAAGCATAGCATATAAAGACCAAAATTTATCCATGCAAGTCTAGCAAAAATATTTCTAATGCATATTTGAAAAACATAGGAATAAAATCATGAAGCACCACTTGCCTTGGTAGTTTGGAGAGTAGCTACAATCCTCACAATCACAATCACTATTTGCACCAAAATCTACACATAAAATGATAGCACCAAATCACATACAAAATAGATACAAGCAAAAATATATGAATGCATGCAATGTGATATGTGATGATTTTCTATACCAAAAATGACAAGTGCACAGTACTGATTTATAAACAAGTTGAAAACTTGCCAAACAAACTTTATTTGAACATTAAACCATTTCTGAAATAATTTATATACACAAAATAGACCTACATATGTTTCTGTAAATAAAATCATTTTAACAGAAACAAAACTTTAAACACATTGCATAAATGGAAAGGGCTTTCTCTCCTGATTCCATTGATATAAAATTTGTCAAATTTGAACGTGGGAATCAAAAGTTATGATTAAAACAAGTTTAAACATCTAATAGATTCAAATCAGAAATTTAAAACGAACTAACAGACATGCGACGTGTTCCTATTGGTTGGTACCGGTTCGGGCGGATCGATCAACGAGAGCCACACGATCTAAATGAAGATGCACGGTCAGATCTAACGCGTACCCCTTCGCTAAATGAATCTAACGCAGCCGATGGATCCAGATCTAACGGTCGCTGGTCAAGCGACCACTAACTGGCGGCGCGCGGCGACGGTGAGCGGCGGCGCGCTCGGTCTACGGCGTCGCGGCGGATACAGGAAGCGAGGAAGTGATTGGAGATGCTTACCAGACTCACAGAGGTGTGCTGAAGGTCAACGTGGCAACGGCTTGTCAAGGGGCGCACGGACACGGTGGAGATTTCTCGTCGGAGCAGAGCCTGTCGTCGGTTATGGCTGTTCATCGTCGTTGCCGATGTTGTAGATCATGCCAGAGTCAAACAAGTGGTGCGTTAGATGCGGGGAGTGATACTGGTCATGTGAGTATCAGAGAGAGGACAAGGCGCGCTCGAGACTAATCAGATTTGCTCGCCGGAGTTGAGTGCCTCGTCGGGTTTGCTCAGTCATCGATGTTGCCGACGCTCAGGGTTGTCCTAGCATACAGCAGCAGTGTCAATCGAAGCAAAAAGATGTAGTGATTGTTCTGGAGAAGCTAGGAGTCAAGGGGCGCGGGGAGCTCACCGGAATTTGCTGCCGGAGTTCGTCGGTACCGCGGCAGAGTTCGGCGAAATATGGGCAGCCTTGTGGCGTGGCGTCTGTTCTAAGTGAGAGGAAATGAGCGGCGAGGGGAGGGGGTCTTATAGCCAGAGTGGGGGCAAGAATCACGCGAGGAAACGCTGGCAATAACTCGGGTTTTAAAACACGGCAGTGATGGCGGAGGAAACAGCCGGCGACGTGGTCGTGGGCGTGATTTGGGGAAGACGGTGGTGAGCTGGCGAGGGTCCACCGGTCAGTGACTCATTGGGTAGCGCGGCTGCGGTGAGAAAAATAGGAGGAGAGGGAAATCCCGGCTGGGCTGGCTAGTGGGCTTCTTCTGCTGATGGGCCACAATTCTGGCGCCGGCCTTTTCTTATTTCCTTAATCTTTTTCTTTTTCTGTTTGCATTTTCAGAAATCATTTCCAAATGATTTCAAAAGCTATTTGAATTCAAACCTTTTCAGGATTTTTGTAGAGTGCAACATTCATAATCTTGGCATAAAAACATGTGGTCTCTCTGTACAAGCTTGGTTCTTTTGATCAAATAAAATAAACAGTGACATTGCACTTGGCTTGCTCAAGCTTTGAATTTGGTTTCAAAATCCATATTGGTTTTGTAAATTTTGGTTTATACTATAGCAATCAAGCAAGACAATCTGAGAGTAACAAGGTTTGGTTCATAAACAACAATCTCTCATTGGAGAGTAGCATTTGATTCAATGCTGATCACATAAAATAATGAGCTCATATGCTCCTGTTTTTTAATTGATTTTTGAAATGAAACTCTACATGATCATGGATGCATGGATGATATGCATGAGTTTTGAAACATGATTTTAGGGATGTTACATGATACCAGCATGGGCGCAACCAATATTCAATTACTTAAAAGATGGAACTTTGCCAAACGACAAGATAATGGCAAGGCAAACCGAAAGAAGAGCAAAGGCATACACAATAATCAACAAGGAGTTGTACAAAAGAAGTGTGACAAGTGTATTGCAGCGTTGTATAAGTCCAGAGAAACGTCAGGACATACTGTTGGACATTCACCAAGGAGAATGTGGGCACCACACATCGTCAAGAGCATTGGTAGCCAAGGCATTCCGACATGGATTCTATTGGCCAAGCGCACTGGCAGAGGCGTAGGAACTTGTGAGAAAATGCAACGGTTGCCAGCATTATGCGTCAAAGTCACACTTACCAGCATTATAATTGAAAATTATACCGATCACTTGCACATTTGCAGTATGGTGCCTCGATATGGTAGGACCATGCAAACCAGCAAGGGGTGGCATGACCCACATACTCGTAATGGTTGACAAGTTTACCAAATGGATAGAAGTGAAGCCCATCAAGAAATTGGATGGAAAAACAGCTGTCACATTCCTAAAAGATATAATCTTGAGATATGGTTACCCGCACAGTGTAATCACATATAATGGCACAAACTTTGCCGAAGGAGCTTTCACTCATTTTTGTCGGAAAAGCCGAATAAGACTTGACGTAGCGTCAGTTGCTCATCCATAATCAAATGGACAAGTTGAACGAGCGAATGGCTTAGTTCTATCCGGGATAAACCCCCGCTTAATGGAACCACTCCAGAGATCACCTGGTTGCTGGATCGAGGAACTACCCTCAGTGCTATGGAGTCTAAGAACAACTCCAAATCGATCAACAAGATATACGCCATTTTTCCTTGTGTATGGGACAGAAGCAGTTTTGCCTGCGGACATAGAGTATGACTCGCCAAGAGTAAGGCAGTACTCGGAAGCCGAGGTAAAAGAGGCCCGAGAATATGGAGTTGACTTACTCGAAGAAGCAAGAGAATTGGCACTGTCCAGATCCGCCATATACCAACAAAGTCGCCGCACTATCATAGCCGGAAAGTTTAACCTCGTGTTTTCCGAGAACGGGATATGGTGGTTAGACTAGTGCAACGCACATCTGGAATGCATAAGCTATCACCCCCATGGGAAGGACCATTCATTGTAAGCAAAGCATTGCACAATGATTCATATTATCCAATAGATGCTCGCGAAGCACAAAAGAACAAGGCGGACAGGTCAGACGATGAAACAAAAAGGCCATGGAATGTGGCACTGCTACATCCTTTCTATACTTAAGAGAAGGAGTGTATGTATCTCTCAAACTCTCATATGTCGGACGAGTTTGCTGGCTATGTGTTGATAATAAAATGGTATGGCTCGAAAAAATTACTCGGGGACTACCCCATGTGTTTATCCTTTGATTAATCTATGTCATCTGGCGTTGACACTTAAGACTTATCTCGGAACAAGTAATGTTTACTGGGATAGAATCAACTCTTCGACTATGTTGTTGTCCGAAAACACGGCTTCATGGCAAGCAAGAGGAAAAGATCAATGACGAGTAAACATGAACACCGGATAAGTAAAGGAAAAAACACGAGTTGACCCTATGTATGCTTTTTACTAACCCACTGCAGGTTATCTGGCTTTGTATGTCGAATGATCCTAGGAAAAGTGGCCTAGTTTCATATCCGCTAACTCAATCCTTAGAACTTTGAGACTCTAATGTCGAACGCCAAAAAAGGTAGACAAAAGCCATATTCAAGGAAAAGGGGAATGGAAAAATGAAAATCGGGGACTTCCCCTCGATAATTCACATTCAAAGCTAAATAAAAGTTTACGCCTTATCAAAAGGCACACAGTCAAAACAAGTGCATTGTATGTTACATCTCCACCTGGCATACCGGGGATCTCATGAAATTCAAGTGTTTTTGTAATCAGCCTAAGAAGTAGCTGGACTCGGAGGCGTGTCCTTGGGGATAGAGCTAGGAGCATCATCTAGAGCATTTGTTGAGTCAGGTGCATCAGCGGCCGAGTCTGCAGGTCCATCTAACTCGGTGTCTTCGCTATCCACACCCTCATCGTCAACGGTCTCGGCAAGAGGCTCGGCAAGGTCAAGAAAGCTGGGCCCATCGCACCAGGCATGCATAAAGGCATATTCGACCATGGCATAAGCTTGCTCCTAGCATTTCTTGATAAGCTCAGGATCATGGAGCCACTTACCTTCATCCCTCATGTGCTTGAGAACATCAAAGTTGATGTCCTAGTACCATGAAAGCACAAAGGCAACAGCCTTATCCGCTGCAGCTTGGCCGGAGGACTCGCGCCATTGATCCAACTTGTCTTCAGTCTGAAGCAGGCTGGCAGCCAAAGGCTCGATGAGTGTAGGCGCGTCTTCATTCGGCCAGAGTATCCTGAATGCATCAATCGCTGATTTGAGCAAGTCAACGCTGCATGATTTGAGGGTCTTTGCACGTTCTGACAGCGCTGCGAGATGCTCGTCGATACTGACCTCACCATCAGCTGGAGCGCCATATTCGGCTCGCACACTTTTCATGGCCCGTATAGCAAACATTTCAGCCTCAGGGAAATTCTCCGCAAAAGCAAAAGAACATTAGCAAAACAATGAAAAGTGGACAGAAGGCAAGAGTGTCAATACAGTGAAAAAAGGTCAGGACTCACTACCGAGGAAATAATTGATGGTGCCAAGCTTGCTCTGCCAAATCCTAGCCTTGGCCTGAAGAGCGTCCAGATCCTGGTGAGCCCACTCAACCACCGACTCGGCCTCCTTCAGCAGCTCCTTGGTCTTCTCGGCACTGGAAGCATGTTGGACATCTTTCTCGGCAAGATCCTCCCGCAGCCCCTTCACCTCGGACTGGTGCTTCTGCTCCATATCCGCCATTTGCTTCTTCAGCCGAGTCACCTCATCTCGCTCCTTTTGGAGCTCGATCTGGTGCTTCTCTTCTTATTCGGAACATATGACTCGTCAGCAACAACAAAGCTATCTAGGAGCCACCGAGATAAAAATAGGAGAGGGATAAGCATAAATACAGAGCGGAGACAAAATCTCCAAGAGCTTACTTTCGGCATCGCTGATCTGTAGGTGCAGGGCGTCAATGGTGGATTGGGAAGAAGCTATGGAAGGACAATAAAAAATAAGCAAGGTGAAACAAAGAAGGTGTGCAGATAAAAGCGGGACGAGTCAGAAAATTACCTTGGCCCTTAGCCTCAGCTTGCAGATTTTAGTGAGAGAGCTCCAGCTTACGATACTCCAAAAGGAGAGCCGGATGCACCTCAGTGCTCTCATTGTGTGTAAGCTACACAAGAAAAGGATAGTCAGCAGTTGTGCGATCAAGCTTACAGCAGGACAAGGGTTGATTTTTAAATTAGAGATTACAACTGAATAAGTTCTTTACTCGGCAGTAACCTCGGGGACTAGGGATCATGTATAACAAAAAGATACTCAATATGCAAAAGAGTAAGAAGATTACGTACCTCGTTCACCTCATCTTCTCTGGCCATCAAGGCGTTGGGCTGCTGGGTCATGTCAGAAACAGCCTTGGGGCCCAGCTTCATCTTTTTACCAGCGCTGGAGCTGACCTCTTGCTTCCCAGCTGCTGTCCAGGCCACAACATAACGCTCTGCATAATCGAGGCCATTCCCGCTAAGCGTCCGAGTGAGGACTTGCCCTTTTTTTAGGGTAGTTCCTAAATTTGCGCGAGTAGCAGCAACGCTAGTATGTAAGATGCCAGCTCTGGAAGCGCTACCTGATTTGGCAGCTGCAGATTCGCCCAACTTACCCGCCGGAGCGGGTGCCGTTGTTGTTGTTGTGGGCCGAATCTGAGTTGCGATGCCTAGGGCATGGACCAAGGTAAGCTGCTTGGTAGATGAAGGTTTGCTGGTTGAGGAACGAGCCTGGCCAGTAGCAGCAGGCCGGGTCTGATCTTTTGACAGAGAAGGAGAGGGAGCAGGTCTGGTTGGGGAAAAAACAGGAGCCGAATGAACAGGCTCAGCAACGGTCTAGGAAGCGATGACTAGGTCAACTGATGAACTGGGAGCAGGAGAGCTAGTATCTGGGGTTTTCTCGGTGCCGATGTTCCTAGCACCGGGGTCAAGAATCTGTTCTGGAAAAGCAGCAGGGGATCTGGGCCGAGTCTCCTCCGACGGATGCGCCACCGGGTCGGCCTCACTTTGAGACTCGTGAGTCTCAGTGGTGGTTGCAGTGACCCGGAGGGGGCTTGGCACGGCAGTGTCGGCGCAAGGAGGAGAGGCTGGCCTTAGCAGCGAAGAGGCCATGCTAGGAGCAGCTTGGCTAGCCGACAAAGGCGCCGCACTGAAAATAACAAAAAATGCTTATAAGAAAGTAATCACAAAACAGGAAGAGAAAAAATGGAGGGTAACAAGCAGCAAAGCTTACCCGGATACGGTCAAGTCACGCGGGATGCGACGAGTGACCCGGCGCCCAGCAGCTTTCGAGTCTCGGTTAGCGTGGCAGCAGGAGGAGCAGCAGGAGTAACTTTGCGCTTCTTGGAGGGCTAAGTGCTGGAAGAGGCCCCGTGTTGTTTACCTGGCTTGGCAGCAGGGATCTTGCTGACTCTGCCCACAGCGAGAGGAGGAATGTCATGTACCTGGTCATCTGCATAAGTAAATGACAAGCTCACTCGGATAATTCAGAAGGTTAAGGTTAAAAGACTAGTACCTCCAGAATCTCACAGTCATCATCATCGTCGTTAGACCAATCTTGTAAGGGGTTTCGAGTGTGGGTCTTACCCAGAGTTGAAGCGACAGCTGCATGCGGGATGGGCATGACGCACTCCAGATCAAACTCGACTTTGTCAGAGTCGGAGCGGTCCTCATAATAGCCACCAGGAGGGACAGTACTGTCATCAACCTAGTGAACGAGATTCTGTGAAAGACAAACAGAATAAAAACAAGGAATGAACGAATGGGCAAATGAACATAATAAAAGCTATGTCGGATAGAAAGTGACTCGGAAACTTACCCAGGGGACATGCCTATCCCGGCTAAAAGGAGGGCAGCTCCAAGCCCAGTCCTCCGCCAAAGTCAGCTTGAAGATCGAGCTGACCCGGCGGGCCACGAAGTCGTGAGTGATCTCCAGCGTGGAATGCCGAGTAGGATCATGCGTGCCGCTCATGAAGCACATCTTGTGGCTCCTTGCTTGGATAGGGATGACCCGGCGTGAAGTGAAAGCACACATGAGATCCGCCACTGTTAAGTGGAAGTTCTCATTCAGCGACAGAAGCCTCTCCAGAATCCCATGGGCCTCGTTCAACGCTACATTCTTGTCGCACGGGTCAAGCTTCCAAAACTCCTTGCTAGGAACTTCATCCGAGAAAGGGGGAGCCGGATATAGTCATTGGACCCGCTGTTTTTGACATAGAAGAAAGCCCTATGTCATTTCTTGCAAGAGTCAAGGACGGTGACCCGAGGAAAGATGGATTCCTTCCTGGGTGTGATGCTAGCGGCACCGCACCTAGTAGGCTTTTTCTCAGCACAGGGGACGCTAGGATATGGCACTACTTGGATCCTAAAGCTAAAGTACTTGGCCTAGAGAAGAACAGTGGACCAAATACCGAGATAGCCCTCGTAGGCAGATATAAAACAAGACAAGGAATCAATTGCATTGGTAGGCAAATGGTGAGTTTGAAGATGGAAGGTAGAGAGAAAATAAACCGCGCTCAAAATGCGACAGGAAAACTACCCTCTCATTAGCCTCAGGCTTGGGGGGAATCTCACCTAGAGGGAGGCGGCAATCCACCTCGAGCGGGATGCGCCTGGTGGAGCGCAACCACTAAACCTCCTCCACGGATACTTTCGAGCCCTCCCAGCCACCGCGCTCACCGGCGGTGACCTCCTGTTCCTCTGCTCCCTCGGTGGCATCGCGAGCGTCCATGATCTCTCTGGCTTCAGGCTCTTCCGCCACTGGAAGAGGCTTGGAGGAGCGAGGGACCGTGATGGAATGAAACAAGGCAAGGATCAATCACAGGGAAGAAGCTAAGGAAAGGAGGAACCGCAAGGGAGAAGATAGGATTTGGGGGCGCAAGGAGGAAGAAGATGGCAAAAGGAAACTGAACTGGCGAGGGAAGTTAATTTCCCCTCGCCCCTACTTAAGGGGAGTAAAAACCCCAAACGTGGGATCCTCCTGCACTGTGCGGCCGGCGTGTGGCCGTGTATTCGGCCGAGTGAGCCAGTCAGGAAACACCACGTGTAGGTGATACACGATAAGTCTATTGCCACGTCACGCTGCGCAAGACACGAGGCACTGAGCGATGGGACTACCATAGTGACCGGGAGTTACTGGGCCGCCGTCACTGTGCGGTTAGGATTTGGGACAAAATTTGAGGCAAGTCGCCATGATTACAAGCTTTCCGTGACTAAGGCACGCTGAAAGTGACTCGGAATCAGCAAAAATGACTCGGCACGAGGCAAAAATGGGCCAAAAAGTCAAAGATGAGACTCAAAAGAGAAAATTAGACTCGGCTAAGGTCAAGGTAACACCACACAGTGCGTCCTAAGCAGTAAATGCTGGCAGAAAGAGAAGTTCCAATCACATTAAAGGAACCTGGAGACGCCTAACAACTAGAACTGATAGGCCTCACCAGCTTCGGGGACTAATGTCGAGGGAATAACCCCCGTAGGGTCATAAGGGGTAAAACATTGCACATCTTGGCTTATGCCGAGTAAAGAATGAACCTGGTTGGGTAACAACGTCCGGGTAAGATGTTCGTATGCGGCCGACATAGGAACTATGTCGGCCCACATAAGACAAGTTTGTTAATCTTGCAGGAACCAACGAGCCGAGTCTCACGAGGGAAGGCCGAGTCAGATAGGAAGCGTGGCACCTTTCCGAGTGAGGTTCAGGAGGGACCATGGTAAAGCACGGTCAAAAGAGAAGGGCGATGTCGGGTGACATGAAAGGAGTCGGGTGATGCCTAAAGCACGGGCCGACGCACAAAGTTACATCGTGACGCCAAAAAAACTAGAGGCTACGTACGAGAAGACTGTTAGCTGTCTAGCTTTATGGAATGGGTCAAGGGCTTAGGGCTGGTCCATCACCCGGCCCGTATAGTAAGGACCAAAATCCAAACAGTAACCCTAGGACCCAAAGAGGTGTAACCTAGCTGGCCTTCGCCTATATAAGGAGGGGGATAGTTAGGGTTTGGGAGGTTGGACCAAGTAGGAAACTAGAGACCTGAGGCTTAGTTGAAATAGCTCAAGGAGCACTTGTAAAATAGCGAGGATCATTAAAATTCCCAAGTGTGGAGAGTTCATCTTGTTCTTCGTGCGTGGCTAGACCGTGCACTCCCGCCCCGGTTACCACAAGCATCCATTCGGCCCCCAACTTAATCCTACCCATAGCATCTACCGTGACACCACCACGACACCGTCCGAATGACTGCAGCAAATTTTTGGCATTGGAAGCACGCACGGCAACGGCCAGAGGCAGCAAGATCATCAACAAAACATCAAATCGCCACCCTTCACCACACCAGGTAGTCACATGTGTAGAAGTCCACAAGCAACCCAAGCCGCACATGTGGCATACCAACACGCGGGCCAGGCAGACAGAAACCGTCGCTATTATCAATGGAGTGGGGACTGCATGCACGGGACTCAGAGGATGCGGGGTAGGAGAAGACGCGGGCGTGCAGCGGCCTGATCGGTTTCTGATGGCGGAGTACAGGGTAGAGCAGGCGCGCAGGGACAACAGGGAAGGCGCGGCCGCGACGGTCTGACGTGGCCGACGGGCACGGCGGTTGTCGACCGGAGATGAGGTGCAGCATGGGCGCCAGATAGGAGGTGAGGCGATGACCAGGGTGTAGGGGTGGAGGTCGCGGAGGCCGGTGACAGAGAGAGGCGAGGAGGTGGGCTAGGGAAGAGGACGGCCTCTGGCGGCGGGGGTACGAGGCGAGAGGAACGGTGCGATGGCGGCAGGATGGTTCTTGCGATGGGGAAGGGGACGAGTGGGGATGGCGGCGGTTGCGGGATTGAGAGTAGAGGAGGAAGATGAGGATTGCGAGCCGTGGGTGGCGTGCGGGCGATGCGGGGTGGTGGGGCCAGCGGTTGGACCGTGGTTTCACCGCGTGCGAGCACTCCTCGCAAGGAGAGCGGGATGGGGCAGTTTTCCTGGCGCGTTGTTGGTAGGGGGTGGGGCTAGGTGGGAGTCAAGCGGGGTGGGGAATGTGTCGGTAACGCGTGAGAGGGCAGAAGAGGCGGGGTGCATTGTTCTGTGGGGTGTCATGGTCTGGGGTGGTTTAGGTTTAGGGTTTCCCAAGGATTTAAGGTTTGGGGTAGGGTAGGTGGGTTGGGCAGGGTAGTAGGTGGTCTGGCCGATTGGGCCTTTGGGCCTGACCGGTTGGACGGCCTTCCCCAACTTAAAAAATAGTTTTTTTTAATTATTTTGTTTTAAAAATGTTTTGTAAATAGTTTAAGATAAAGACAAGATCCAGACGGATCGAGAGGTTTTAATTTAAAATTAAAGACGGGCTAATTTAGAAAACAACATAGCGAAATATTTATAAGGAAAAATAATATGCATGATGATGCACAGAGATAAATACCGGCGATTTTCTAGTAGTGGTTTTACCCGGGTTGCTACACGTCAGGTGTAGAGATTCCGGGGATGGAGATACTTGAGATTATTTGGGCGGGATGTGCTTATTTTTAGGTCATCTTATGCATGTTTGCTTCTTATCCATACTCCGATCTTGTTTTCCGCTTCGGCTTGATACTCTGATGTGTGATGTATAAGGAAGTATCCTCAAATATTATCTCTATCTAGGATATTTGGATCTTGCAGTATTGTGTTTAATATTTCTATTTCTTTTAGATGGTATATCTCTGATGTACGATTGTATTTCGCTGACATACACACTTGTGTATGTTTTGTCTGTATATCTATCGACTACGCCGATCACACCTGATACTATGTTCATAAAAGTGGGTGGGATGGTTGGCCGGTACCGTGTCCTGCCAATCCCCCTTTCTGCCTGCATGTGGGTGGTCGTATAACTCCCTCCATAGTACGTCATGTACACTTTTGGTTCATACTGGCTTTTTTATTAGTGCATAGTGTTCGAGGTATTACATCCGTTCTCCGGGGTCATCGACAGAACAACCATACCTATCGGGAAGGTATGCCTCACCATCATGTTTGGCTCCCATAACAACTATAGAACAGAGCTCATCGACTTTTATGTGGAACACATCAGCCTCCACTACAATGCCTCCACTACCCTGCGCTAGCCAAGTTCATGGCGGCCGACCATCATGCCTAAAACATCGTCAAGATGCCAGGGGGAAATGGCGAAATCATCACCGCCCGCTTCGACGAGAAAAAGGCTCTACTCTCCCTCGATCACGCCTACAAAGCTATGGCCACTTCCTACTCATAGGATCTGGACGCCCTTTACTACGTTCGGGTATAGCAAGGAAGAAGCAGATGATGGCTTGGGATAACGCCAAGGCAAAAAGAGCGCTACCTACACATACCCCTTCACTGATGATCACTTCGCACCAGGCGCCCATGGCCATGAGAGGAGGCCTAAACCATCCCCCCAGACTCTGTCCCGCGTTGAAGAAACTCGCGAGGTTGATGGAGACTTGTGGGCTCCCGACTTCCTTGTGGACTGCGCCCAGCATGCGAGCAGCACTAATCGCCTCCCCAACAGCATTTGAAAGCCTCTAGACCAGGAGACAGCGCCAGGCGCCAGAGAGGTGGACAATCCTCTCCAAGCGGCGTAGCCGCCAACCTTTCTTTCTTGAAGGTGACACCTGACTCTCATCCTCTTTATACTTATCTCCTATAAAACCCTGTGCATATCACGGCGGCATTGTAATAAGCTTGGACCTCCCTAATTGTTTTTGGATCTTCGCCATCCCCCAATTTTGCTATTCTCTTTTTTTCCTTGAGATTTTCTTGTCTGCATTCATAAAGTTCTCCTACATATGCCACGTCAGCAAGGGTTAGGCATGGTGTGTATCACTAAGCCACTCCCCATCAGCACCAAAGCCTAAAGTGTCGAGCTCTGACTTGCGGACTGGCTCCAGCGATAAATTCATCTCACCCACTATTCTTGGTGCTTGAAACCCTCGTGTGACACATATACAAAAACTAAGTAGTGCATGCAAAATTTATGTAAGACCTATGGCTTCCTTCTCGAGGATCCAATAGTGTATGCATTGCCCTATGGTCTCCTCCCCGAGGGACTTATGGGTTGGGTCACGAAGGCACTCCCCTCTAGCGGCCAAAATTTATGTAAGGCCTACGGATTCCTCATCGAGGAGCCAACATGATATGCATTTCCCTATGGTCTCCTCCTTGAGGGAGTTATAGGGAGGCTCACGAGGTCACTCCCCTTAGTGGACAAAATTTATGTAAGACCTATGGCTTCCTCCTTGAGGAGCTAACATGATATGCACACTAGTAGAAAAAGGCATATAGTAGTCATTTTCCTAGTGGCGTGTAAAACATACTGGGCGCCACTACTGCAAGGCAAAATAGTAGTGGCGTCTTGAATAAACAAAATGACACTATGAGTTATTAACGGTGGCGTTTCATAGAATATAGACGCCACTACTAAAGCGGACCCATAGGTGGAACCGGGCCAGATTTAGAGGTGGCATTGGGAATTTGCAGACGCCACCAATATATACGACATTTTTTAGCCGCGCCACCCCGCGAACCACATCTCTCCATGCAATCCACTCCTTCACTCTCCCTCAACTCTCTCTCCCAACCGCATCGGCCACCGCCACACCCCCGCCTCGACCGCTGTCGCACCCCACCTCGACCGCATCGGCCACCGCCTCATCCCTATATTGCCGATGCCACCTCGTCCCCATCTCGCTGTCGCCACCTCGTCCTGTCTCCCTGTGACCACCCTTGCCTCGACTAAATCGGCCACCACCTCGCTACCCCTGCCTCGACCACATCGTCCACCGCTGCCTCGTCCCCGTCTCTCTGTCGCCTCTTCATCCCAGTCTCCTCTGTCGTCGCCTTCGCTGGTGAGCCCCTCTATCCCCCTTTTTATTTTTTTATTAGTGTAGATCAATGATTGTAGATGATTTAGTTTATATGATTTACTTTAGATGATTGTAGATGATTTGGGGTAGATAATTGTAGATGATTTAGTTTATATGATTTAGGGTAGATGATTTAAGGTAGATGAGTGCAGATGATTTAGTTTAGATGATTTAGGGTAGATGATTTTAGAGTAGATGATTTAGGGTAGATGATTTTGTTTAGATGATTTTTTTTGATGATTTAGGATAGATGATTTAGTTTAGATGATTTAGGATAGATGATTTTAGATTAGATGATTGTAGATGATTTAGTGTAGATGATTTAGTATATATGATTTTAGTGTAGATGATTAAGTGTAGATGATTTTGTATAGATGATTTAGTATAGATGATTTTAGTGTAAATGATTTAGTTTAGGTGATTTAGTGTAGATGATTTAGTATAAATGATTTAATGTACATATATTTTCATTTATTATATGTTGACTAACTATTGTATGAAATGTTGTTGTTTAATTAGTATCATGTTGGAGCCGGAGCCGAAGTTTCGTGGTGTTCACCGGAAACCCACGAGGACCCTGCCTTGGGAAGCTTAGCTCATAGTGGACAACGGGAAGATCCATCTAGGTACCTTCAGGTGCCCGTGGCAGGAGGCCCGCGACTATCACTATGACATAGTCTAGCACTTGGGAGAGATAGCGGTCCTCAACTTTGAGGAGGAACATCATGCAGCGCATCTGTTAGCGCCAGAGGGCATGAGGATCGCCATGAGGGCCAAGGAGAGGGAGGACCGCCAGGCGGAGAGGCAACTGGTGTGCCACCATCGTGAGGAGGATGACCCCTTGGTCAGGGATCTCCTACTTGATCCCGAGATGATGGCGGTCTAGTACGAGGTCCTTAGCGAGATCCTACAGCGGCAGCAGTGCGGGCAAGACCAGGCTGGCACCTTTGACAAGGAGCAGCAGTGTCAGCCCGGCCCCTCCAGCACATAGCAGGACGACTCTGGCAACATGACGTCCTCTTTCTGGGACAACTTGGGTGACGACGACATCACTGATACTGGTCTACTCGAGTTTAGGATGTTCTCATGTGATTCTTATGCTATCTATCATACTAATTATGTGTTATGTTGATATATTGGGCTACTCATGATGCTAGCTAATCGTACTTATGTGTTATGTTGATATATTGTGCTACTTATGATACTAAAATGGTCTATATAACTAAGTTTGCATGATCATATATAGGTATAATGAATGATGATGGATGTGAGGTTTGTGGTTACCAAGGGTGCAAGAACAAAAAGGTTGTCATAGTGTTCCCTTATGACTGCGAAGTTAGTATGGTATGTCCATTCACAAGAAATCAAACTATATATACCCTGCAACTAAATTACGTGATAATTGTTGCTTTCTTCTGATTATATATGCATAACATACCGTGCAAGTTTAGAGTTGAGTTCCTAGACCATTTTAATTGGTCGTTGTGGCAGTAGGGATAGTTTTAGGTCGATCCACTACCTCTGAAGCAACCTGGACAGACCTACACGGTCCAAGTCATGAACAAGGCGAACTGCACCTGTTTCGGTGGTCCGAGGTGGACTGATATGGTTGATTACTATAAGATGGATGCCTAGGAGAAGTGGGTCTTCCATATCTTTGAAGATCGCATGAGTACTTCAACTACCTATGCCCTCGATCATCAACAGACTCTGGAGCTTCTTCAGATGAAGAGATTCCTGCTACTACCATTAGGTATGGCACACACATTGTCAATAATCCTTTTGAGGACTAGTAGTTAGTGCTATGTAGTTAGCTAGCTCAACTATATATATGTAGTTGACTATAATGATGTGCTACTATATATAGTTGACTATATGAATATATCATGTTGTGTTGTGAATATTCAAATGGATGCACCGGATTTTTTTATTTTCAAAAACTTAATTGTGGCGCTCAAAATAATAGGAATGCCACAATATGTATATAATTGTGGCGCTTACAGGAAACACTACTATTATGACTTATAGTGGTGGAGTTTGGCGTGAACGCCACCACTAGATAAACTAATGGTGGAGTTCATTCTGGAAGCCACCACTCTCTTCTACAAGTGGCGTGAGATTAGTGGCATGCCGATTTAATGCCATTTACCTCCTTTTCGTACTAGCAGCATTTCCCTATGGTATCCTCCCCGAGGGACTTACAGGGTGGCTCACGAGGGCACTCCCCTCTAGCGGCCAAAATTTATGTAAGACCTATGGCTTCCTCATCGAGGAGCCAACCGGATATCCATTGCCCTATGGTCTCCTCTCCGAAGTATTTACGGGGCGGCTCTAAAGGGCACTCCCCTCTAGTTGCCAAAATTTATGTAAGACCTACGGCTTCCTCCTCGAGGAGTGTCGTGGTGGTGTCACGGTAGATGCGTAGGGTAGGCTTCAGTTGGGGCCATATGGATGCATGAGGAATCCGGGGAGGGAGAGTGAAGTGAATCTACACACGAAGAACAATTGACGAACTCTGTGGCAATCGATGTGCTAAGTGATCCTTGAGCTATTTGCCAAGTTTCTACTAAGACCTAGCAACCTCTCCACCGCTTCTCCGAAGACAGGAGAAAAGTAATCTTCATGTATGTCCAGACGCAAGACCAGTGAAGCAACCACTCAACCGCTTCACTGAAGACATGATAAAAGTGATTGCTGATGAGATAGCTCGGCTCTTGGCTGCCGGGTTTATCATGGAAGTACTACACCTAGACTGGTTGTCTAATCTAGTTCTTGTAGAAAATAAAAAAGATGATCCTAATTTATTTGTGGTATGGTGCATGTGTATCGACTACACAAATCTGAAGAAGACTTGTCCGAAAGATCCATTCCCCTTACCGCGGATTGGTCAAGTAATCTTAACTACTGCCGTTTGTAGATGCTTATTCTCGCTTACACCAGATACCCTTAAATCCGGATGATCAAATCAAGACGGCCTTCATTACCCCGTACGGGGCTTATTGCTATTGCACTATGCCATCGGGCTTAACAAATGTTGGTGCCACATATCAAAGATGTATGAAAAATGTTTACATGATCAACTCGAAAAAAATGGCCAATTATATGTTGATGATGTGGTAATAAAAACCAAGGAAAGCCATACTCTCATAACTGATCCGCGGCAAACATTCGCAAACTTAAGAAGATTCCGAATGAAACTTAACCCGGAAAAATGTACATTCGGTGTCCCGTCCTGAAAATTAATCTGTTTTCTTATGACCAGCAGAGGTCTAGAGGAAAACCCGACTAAAATAAGGGCAATAGAAAGAATGGAATTACCAAAGAGCCTCAGTGATTTCTAGAAGTTTACTGGTTGCCTAGCATCATTGAGTCAATTTTTTAGTCGGCTGGGAGAGAAAGCACTACCTCTATACCAATTAATGAAAAAGTTTGACAGACTCTTCTAGACACAACAAGCCAACGATGCTTTTCATGAGCTGAAAAAGATGTTGGCCACAACACCAATACTAGCCTCGCCGCTCTCCAAAGAACCAATGTTGCTCTATATTGCAACAACTAACAGGTTAGTTAGTGATCTAGTTGTGGTTGAGCACGAGGAGGAAGGGAAACTGCTGCAAAGGCCAGTATATTAGTTGAGCGTGGTGACCTTAACATCAAAACATAACTATCCACACTACCATAAAATGACCTATGGTGTTTATATGGCAGCTAAGAAGTTAATACATTACTTCTAAGAGCACCAAATCCGAGTAATATGCGAGGAACCTATCTCGGATATCTTGGGCAATAAAGATGCAAGTGGTAGAGTGGCAAAATGGGCCATAGAATTGGCTCCATATACCCCGCAATATGATAGGTGAGATGCAATCAAATCTTAAGCTTTAGCCGACTTTTTCGTTGATTGGGCAGAAATGCAATATGAGCCACCATTCCCTAACTCGAACTATTGGAGGATGCATTTTGATAGGTGAAAAATGAAAATGGGTCTAGGTGCCGGCATAGTCCTCACCTCGCCCAAGAAGGATCAATTTAGATATGTGCTATAGATCCACTTTGCCGCATCACACAATGTGGCCGTGTGTGAAGAGCTCGTCCACGGGATAAAAGTGGAAAAAGAGATTGACATCAGGAGAATTCAATGTTTTGGTTACTCAGATCTAGTGATTTAGCAAGTATCTGGTCATTAGGACGCTATAGATGCAAACATGGAACTATACTGTTTCCATGTCCAGCAAATTTTAGGATATTTTGATGGGTATTAGTTTCATCATATACCTCAGGCTGAAAATGAAGCAGCTGACACATTGTCGAATCTAGGCTCATATCAGCAAGCAATCTCACCCGGTATAGCATTGGAACACCACAGGAAACCTTCAATCAAGCCATCACGTGAGTCTGAGTCAATCTTTATCTCGGGAAATCCTGAGCCTAATGTGATGCAAATGGATACAGACGTGAAGAGAGATTCGAGTAACCCGAGGACTGTTCCGTTCAACCTGGGGACTACCAAATCAAACCCGGGGAATGTCCTAGATATGTTGGCAGGGGTAATGTCGGTCGAGCCAATGTAGGTGGATGGAGAGGTTTTCCATGTTCCTGTTATACCTGATTGGGCGTAGCCAATATTCGAATTCTTCAAAGATGGAACCCTGCCGAGTGATGAAAACTCGGTCAAGCGGGTATAGAGAAGGGAAAAATTTTATACCATCATGAATCGTGAGCTGTACAAAAGGAGTATAACCAATGTACTACAAAGCTGTGTTAGCTCAGATCAAGGGCAAGAGATAATCCTAGATATTCATCAAGGGGAATGTGGGCACCACGCCTCATCTAGATCCTTGGTGGCCAAAGCATTTAGGCATGGGTTCTATTGGCCCAGTGCATTGCAAGAAGAAGATATAGTGAGAAAATGCAATGCCTGCCAGAGGTATTCGAGTAAGATACATACGCTAGCATCTATGCTCAAAACTATCCCTCACTTGGCCATTCGCTGTGTGGTTCTTAGACATGGTGGGTTCATTCAAGCCCGCACGAGGCAATATGACTCATATATTGGTCATGGTAGACAAATTTACCAAGTGGATAGAGGTAAAGCCTATCAAAAAATGCAATGGAAAAACAGCCATAACATTCTTAAAGGACATAATCCTAAGATATGGTTATCCTCATAGTATAATAATGGACAATGGCACAAATGGTGAAAGAGCATTCGCTCGATTCTGTATGGATAAAGAATAAGACAATGTTGCATTAGTCGCTCACCCATAATAATGGGCTTGTGTTATCCGCGATAAAACCTCAACTGATAGAAACACTCCAGAGAACACCTAGCTATTGGATAGAGGAACTACCCTCAGTACCGTGGAGTTTGAGAACCACTCTAAGTCGTTCAACAGGCTATACATCATTTTTCCTCGTATATGGGTCAAAAGTTGTACTACCAGCCGACATAGAGCATGACTCACCAAGATTCAAGCAATATACATAGGGCAAGGTAAAAGAAGCCCGAGAAAATGATGTCGACTTACTCAAAGAAGCACGAGAGTTGGCACTATCCAGATCTGCAATATACCAGCAAAGTCTCTGACGCTATCATAGCCAGAAAATAAATCCTCGTGTATTCAAAGAAGGGGATTTGGTGCTCAGATTAATGCAACACACTGCTGGAATGCACAAATTATGACCCTCTTGAGAGGGACCATTTATCGTGAGCAAGGCTCTACACAATGATGCATACTATCTTATAGATGCTCAAGCTCTAAAGAAGAACAAAGTGAACATGTCAGGTGAGGAAACCAAGAGGCCATGGAATGTTGCATTGCCTCGCGCTTTCTATACCTAGGGGAACAATGTATGAATCTCTAAACTCTCATATGTCAGACATGTATATCGGCTATGACCTATCAATAAAAATGTTGGAGCATGAAAACTGACTAGGGGACTCCCTCATCGTAATATTACTTGTTTTTACATTCAGTATTTTAATTTTTATGTCGGCTAACTCTGCTCTATTTTTCTTATCTCGGATTAGTAATGTATAAACACGAAGGATCAACTCTTCGACTTAGCTGTTGTCCGAAACCTGGCTTCATGGCAAGCAAGAGCAAAAGGAAAGAGGTGAATAAACATGAGGAATGGCTAAGAAAGGGAAAACGAGTGAGCCGACATTTTTCTTTTTAACTAACTCCTTGCCAGATATGTCGTTGCTTATGAACAATTGCTTTATGTCAAATCTCAAAGTTTCGAGTATTGTTAATTTAATTCTTATGACCTTGAAACTCATACTTCGAATGCTAAAAAAGATAGACAAGAACCAAGGTTATGAAATTGAGTGAATGAGAAAAGAATCTTGGGGACTTGACCAAAAGTGATTCGGCATTAAGCCTGGACTTAAAAATTTAGATAGTGCACAGGGATACCAAAGTAACTGTAGTATATCTTACATCTGCACCCGACATATGGGGATTTAACGAGTTGAAAGATTTTTATCCTTAAGAGGCTATAGGGTCAGAGGCAGACTCGACATGCACTAATCCCGAAGAAGACGTGTCGGCCGCCGGGATAGAGCCATTAGTTGTGTAGCATTCTTTCTTTTATTTTTCTTGCATCATCATGACATCATCATCAAGGTCATCATGCCACATTGCATGGATCATCTTTGTGCATTGAATTTATGTTGTGACCTTTGTATTTGATCTTGCTTGACCTTGTCCTCCCCTCTATTTTACCTCTCTATTTTTGTTTTCTACACATAGGGTCCTTCTTGATGTGGACCAATATTTAACAAATGATTTTTATCTATTTTTTTAAAACCCAAACCCTACCTCTAATGGGATTGCCCAAATTGGAATTACATGGGGACAGGGCCCATACCTCTTCAGCAAGAGAGAGTCGCCTTTGTTGCATTCCCCGTCGATAATCACGCGGAGAGCGTGAGCGCTCAGCTCCATCACGCGCGGTCTGTGACCACCGCAACATCACCAACCACTCCGAGTCCCTTTTTATCGTCTTTAATTACTAGCCGATCGATCCCAATGAACCCTAGGCCGCCCCCCATTTCTCCCTTCCTTGCGCTACCAACCTCTTCCTTCTCCTTGCCACCTCTGTGAGGGAGAGAACTGGAATCACCTTGGCCGACGCATGAGGATCTTGACCGTCATGATGTCGTGGTCACCATCGAGTGAATATGGGTTGAGTAATCGCTTCCCCTAGTCGACGCCGCCAGTTGAAATCTGCAGTAGGAGCAGTATCGGCTAGGAACCACCTTTCCATCAGCATCGCTATTCGTGTCGAATACCTCGCCGACAGCAACTCTGTCCCCGTCTCCCTCCGGCCACCCCCAACGCCTGAATCACCCTCTTGGAGAGGTATCGAATCTTTACCCCCTCATTCCTAATATGCATTCGGTTTCAATACTCCCTCTGATCCATATTACTTGTCATTGAAATGGATGTATCTAGAACTAAAACATGTCTAAATACATCCATTTTAGTGACAAGTAATATGAATTGGAGGGAGTAGTATGCATCGGCCAGAGCCTCGTCGTCGCATGGTTCTGCCGCCGCTCGCTGTCGTATGCTCGGTCAGGCCAGAGCGCGCACGCCTCGTTTTCTGCCGCCAAACCGTGTAGCCCGCTTCCAAACCCACGCCGCCCCGCTCCCTCTCCCTAGGCTCGTACCTCTTCCATAACCCCGCACCGCGCTGCGGCGCTCTCCGCACGAATGTGCACGCCACTCGCGCACGCTGCAAACAGAGGCAGCAGTGAACAAAAGACGAGCGCACTGCAGAGGATATCAGCAACAGCTCCTGGAGCCCCTAAACCTCCTCGTTGTCTGACGCACTCCGTATGACTCTGGCGACCATCTGCATACACCACCCATCTTCGATGTTTCCTCTTTCAGATGAGCATGGCATTGCTCGTTTAGGTGCGCCATAGTGCTTGCGATCATCTGCCAAAGTAGGCCGCAGCTCCCTGACGATCTCGGACAATTATGTCCGTTCCGGCCTCTGATTTCTTCCTCTGTTCATCTGCGGATACCTGGCGTTATGTGCCACTTCCGGTGGCATTCCAATGACGAGAATTGTTCCCGGTGATTCCCTCTCAACGCCAGCAGAAACCTCACTCAAAATGATTAAGTAACGAGCAAGCAATCTTCATCCAAATTTGACTCCAGCTAACAGTTTTTGCAAAAATCAATTTTCAGTACGTCAGTCTGAACCTGATCTAGCCATAAACTATTCTACTTAGCCCCTGGTTTTTTTTGGTTTCTCAACCCGGCGTCCAAAACCATCCACACCTGTTAGCCTCTTAGCACCCCGCGCCAGTGCAGCCGCTCATACAACCGCAGGCCCACGCGTCGGTGTTTGTGGGTTGATTTGGTTCGATGAGAAAAGTCTGCACATTTTAAGTATTTCAAAACTTGAATTTAAACCCTAAGACTACCAAGTCGCTAGTTCTCAGATCATCTAAACCGCTTTCTCCTCCTCCTCCCCAACCTTATCCTCTTCCTTCTCCGTTTGCCTGCCACCGTTCTTCTTCTAGGCCATTCCCGAGCCTCTCCTGCCGGCTCCATGCCGTAGTTTGGCTTTATGCCGTGAGGTGGCTGTTAGCTCTCTTGCCCGGGACTAGCAGTTGATGGTGGCTTTGCTTCCTTGACGTGGAGCTCCGACGGTCGGAGCCATGGTCGCTGAGGCAAGCAGCTGGTTCATCCTCAAATAAAGGGCCTTCTGGGTCTTGGTGCTGTCTTCAGATGCAGAGTTCAGATGCGGTGGTGCCTCCCCTGGCCGGCCGAGGTGGCGAGGAGGAGAGGTGCTGCGGCGAGGCGTGTGGCGTTTTGGAGCCTCTCCTGGCCGGCCGTGGTGGCGAGGGGGAGGGTATCCGCGCTGCGTCGCCCTCTGCTACCTGGGGAAGGTACTACAGACTTTGAATTCGTCGCTGCTGCATTTTCTTTGGCTTCCCCTCCTCATCTCGGTCAGGAGCTCTGAGGAGGGAGCTTGGTATCTTTGAGCAGCGGGGACGGATTCTAGCTGCTCGTTGCTGGTACTCCAAGCTTGGTCTGCTCCGCCGAGGCGTTGTGGTTGCATCGGGATGCAGTGGATCTTCGAGGAGCGAAGTTGGCGATCTGTTGTGGAGTTGTGGAGACAATCCTTTCTGCTCATCCAAATCGGAAGCTATTTGCCAGCCGATTATCCTGGCCATGTCGAGGCCACCAAGCTTGCCGGCAAGATCCGGCGTTCTTTCAACCTCCAGCAAGAGGCCCAGTTGTTGCAGAGGCGGTGTGGAAGAAGGATCTGACTGCTTTCTTCTAATAAGTCGTAGGTTTTTTTTTGTAAAATGCATGGGCATGGTTGTATTTCTCCACCTTCTAAGGTCATGTGTGAAATCTATAACTCCCCCATTTATTATAATAGATGGCTTCCAGCCCCTGCGGGGGCTCTCCCGTTCAAAAAAAACCCTAAGTCTAACATGCTCCAAAATTTGGCCATGATTCTAAAATGTTTCGTAATGAATTTGACCAAACTCAAAAGGGGAAACTTGTTTATTTTAAAATTCTAAACAGTAAACTGCCCTCCATTTATTTTGTCAAATATTGCAAAATAATAAATGTCTTCTAATATTATTAAATGATTTAATATATGTTAAATCCCATATTTTAATTCTTAAATGCAATTAATACAAATAATATATTTTTCTTGATCATAAAAATGCAAGGAATAATAATCTGACCTCCAAAATAATTTCAGGTCAAATAAAATTTTCTACATTATTTAAATGTTATAAATGTATTTTTCTTAATAAATTCATATCTTTAAAACCCTAACTCCAAATTTGACAAATAATATGTCTAAATCAATCAACGCGATGAGCCCTTTCCATCTATGCGGTCCATACCTGTAATTGTACCATGCATCATAGAGAAATTGTAAAATCATAATTGTTTATGCAAGGAAAACATGATGAATAAATTGGGAAATAATTAATTATGTTCTATCACTAATGCCTCACTAATGTTGTATCATCAATGTAATATACAAATGACATCTTTTAAACATTATTTGCATCATTAACTTTTCATTTCATGCATCATATCATGATCATGTCGATTCTTCCGCATTAGTCGGAATTGCTGCATCACTTGTTCCTTTTAGTGCTTTGCTTCTAACCAGATAAGACAATGAGATGTTGTGAGCTTTGACAAGTCCTTCGGATAATGTACATTCGACAATGGTTTCTAGATGAGAATTATACCCTTTCTATCTATTTTACATTTATAGTCTTTACTCGCTCCTGTTGATCTATTTATTGTAGGGATACGGGTAGGCTACACTAGCGCAAATCATAATTTTCTACCGCGTAAACCAGGAATACTATTGTCATAGATCTCGGGATTACCACTAGACGTGTAGTTGCAGAATTTGATGAAGCACGTCGAGGCAGTGTAGACGTTCTATGTCTCCTCCTTGTCCTCGTCCCACAAGAAGCCCCCCTTGCGCGGCTCGTCCAAGTGCTACAGATGCAGTACCTCCGAGGTATCCACACGTGCGGGTGGAAGCGTCAGACGCCGGACTGCTAGGTCCACGAGTGCAACACATGCGTGAGGAGTGGAGGCTGGGAGGAATGGTCTAACCCTAGTCAGCTCACCCCACCATCTCTTATATAGGCGTCCCTAGTGGGCTTCTACATTAGCAGCCCATTAGTAGCCTAAGCCTGGTCTAATTCGGATCTAATCCTCATTAGGCTTCAAGCCCCTGATGCGTGCATCTAGTGTTGACATGGGACACTTTGTTGGAACCCCAAGAGCAAGGTGTGATGATCACAGCAGGAAGTTTCCCTCAGTAGAGACCGAGGTTATCGAACCCGAAGGAGAAAGGAAACGTCTCAAAGATGTTGCTGGCAACGTTGAGACCTGCACAACATGAACTCAAGAATTTGCCCCAACGAATCAGTGAAGTTTGTTGTAACAAAGGATTAAACGTATGGTGTGGAAGGTAATGGTTTGCAGCAAGTAAACAAGTAACAGTGGAAGATGTATTAATGGTAAAGATTGGACCGGGGTCCATAGTTCACTAGAGGTGCTCTCCTTAGATAAACAACATGGCATGAAGGGTAAACAAATTACAGCAGTGCAATTGACAGGAACTGAGCAAGGCAAAACAATGCAATTACTATCCAGAAAGATCCTATGAGGTTGATTGGGCAATACAACAATATACATAGATCGTCATCCAACTGCATCTAAGACTAGAATTCCACCTTCAGGTTATCATACGAACCCCCTCCAGTATTAAGTTGCAAGCAACAGACAACTGCTTTAAGTAAAGTGTGTAAGGTAAGCAGTCCACATGTTCCATCAACAAGAGACCGTTGTTTTCTCCCTAGTAGCAACAGCACATCTACAACTGGTTAGCTCACCCCACCCTCTCTTATATAGGTGTCCCTAGTGGGGTTCTATATTAGAAGCCCATTAGTATCCTAAGCCTAGTCTAATTCGGATCTAATCCTCATTAGGCTTCAAGCCCCTTAAGTGTGTGACCCTATAGGTTCATATGCGTATAGACATGACACGAATACACTTATTCTATCAATAGTTGGTAGCAGCCTCTAGCAAGATGTGCCAAATCCTAAACGCATACAAAGATCATTCGGACGAACCATCACAAGGTTTAGTACATGTATTTCCCTTTGCCTCACGATATTTGGTCGAGCTCCAAGCCGACCTCCCTGTCTCGATACTATGATTCAGAATCCCTTTCGTAGGTTAAATCTTAACCATATGTAGCACAACCTTGCATTTCTGGATCCGATCACTCGAGGGGCCCAGAGATATCTATCTCAAGTAGAGAGGGGCAAATCCTATCTTGATTGACCATGCCTTGCAGCATTCTTCAAGACAAACCCGAAAGCTACCTTTATAAATACCCAGTTACGGAGCTGCGCCTGATAGCCCCAAAGTAGGTCGATCCACATCTCAAGTACATGCGACAATCTCAGGTCTAAGGAAAAAACATACACAATGTGTAGAGAGAGATGCAAGTCTAATTGTCAGTCTCAAGTTGGGTCAGTCCAAGCCCATGTTCATAACATTGTGTCCACATCATTGGTTTGACATCTCCATGTCTATGACTTACGAAACATAGTCATCAACTAATCGATGTGCTAGTCTAATATTCACGTGTGTCCTCATATGAACTCTGACTAGGGATAACTATTAGATAACCATACAAGTATAGAATTTCATAAACAATTCACATAATTGCCAATCAATAGAAGTTGCCTGATATGGATATTTAAGGAACATTACAATAACTCATGGATACATAAGAAATATAATCATCTCTATGATTGCCTCTAGGGCATATTTCCTTCATTTATATCCGTGTTGTGATGCTTTATTTTCCGTACACCTGTTATATTACTTGCAGCCCCTATATTTCATTGGACACCTCCTATTACCGGTTATTTGGTAGATAGTCGGCCTTGCGAGTCGTAGTTGCTTTCTTAGGTGTCGCTTCACGTCTTTGATGTTCCACTAATGTTGGGGGGTTGGCACATGCTTAATGGTAGAGATGATCATGGCTTTAATTACAACTTATTAATTAAATGTTATTGTAGATATAATTAATATAGAGGCACAGGTGGGTAACAGTTGAGATCTGGTTATTATTCCATCCCTTGTGTCCACCTAAGACACGAGTTCTTGACACCTATTCCGAGATTGATTGCCCTAACCACATGTGGGGTGTATGGGCAGCCCTATTGGTTGAGTATCTGATTCCAATGTACTGTTCCGGGCGCTACAAACTAGTTCAGGATTTATACGTTACCTACTATACTTATGCCATGTTTGATATGTTTATTACCTGTTGCTCGATGAGCATTTATTACTGTGCGTAGGTGCGGCACTCGGTCATGGGAATATATTCTTTATGGCCTCTACTCGCATGACAACTGCACGGAACCTCGTGGTCGGTACGAGGATTAGCTATACCTCATACATGTAGCTCTTTCGGGTGGCCCCCATGTACTTGCTTTGGGTCTGGGAAAGCGTTGTGTCCGAGGCCCTGCTGACATATCGATGGGTGTATGTTAATTGATATGGCAATAAGGGTTAAAGTGCGTGTGGAAACTTTGGTGCATCCCTGTAGGGTTAAATCTTTTTAAAAAGCCATGTTCGCGGTTATGAACGACTTGGAGCACAGTTTCTCGATCATAGACAACTACAACTAAAGTTTATTGTTATAATTTGACTTGGATGTGATATGACTAGTAAGTTGGATAACCACCATGAAAAGAATGAATAAAACTGCTAACCTTGTGAGATTCCTCGGCAAGACTTCCTCGTTTAGTCTCGGGGGGAAAAACCTGGATGTGTATGATTGGTGTTAGTATAAGGTTGGTTCTGAATAGGTCCTTCTTATCTCTCTCTCATAGTCGTAAGTTGTATCGAGTCACTATAGGTTGTTTAGTGCATGATGCGCTGCCGCTTCAGTCCACCATACCTATGTAGGCGAGAGCCATCGAATTCTTAGTCTCGCCGTGTACTGGCCTCAGTACTGACCGCTCTCCTTTTCCTTTGCATTTTGTCGGTACCCCTTTTGTTGTATCAGGTTTGAGATTGATGTCATTAGCATGATTACCCTTCTAGCTTCGCCTGGGTAGGGTTATGAACACCATTGGTTATTCTTCAGGGCTCTTAGCCCAATTTGCATCTTGTCCGTACTCGGACACTGTATCGTTTTCAAGGTGATTTCGATCTTTGTACTATACATCTATATTATTGACTCATTGAGTCACTGTTGTGTGTATCTGTAATGTGGGTTCCATTGAGGTCTATTGTGTAATGATATTACTTCGTTTTCCACCCACACACAAGTTCCTAGTGGACATCGTTGAATCGCTTCTATGCAGGTTTGGCAGGGATCACAGAAACTTGCATAGGGCAATTCGAGGGTGTTACAAGTTGTTGCCAGGGCATCTGTCTCGGCGTCCTTGTCACCTGCCTCGTCTTCTTCGTCCTCGACCTCTTCATCAACCTCCTGCACCATGTCCAGGAAACTCGGACCATCTCGCCAAGCGTGTACATTGGCATATTGCATGAAGGCATAAGCCATTTGTCCATTTGGAACCCTCCCGCAGATTTTGCAAGATGTCGAGATTGATGGTCTCGTACCAGGAGAGCACAAAGACAAAGACTGATCTGCACCGACTTGGCTAGCTGACTCGCGTCATTGGTCAAGCCTCTCTTCTGCGATCATTAGTCACTCAACAAGATCGGGAATATTCTTTAGGATTTTCTCATGGGGATATAATGTGTTGAAAACATGAATGCCGGCTCTGAGAAGATCCACTCCATAAGATTTTATTGTCTTGGTGCGAGCAACAAGTGCAACTATATGTTCATCAAAGGTATACTTGGTAGAGGAAGAGGCAGATTCACGCACTTTGGATCTGGCTTTGTCAACAGCTTTGATTGCAAACATCATAGCTTTAGGAAAATTCTCTGAAGATAAACAACAAAGTATGTCACATGGAGATCTAGCTATGAAGGAATGCCAGAAAGCAAAATAAAAAGCAAGAACTCACTACCGCGATAGGAATTGATTCGGCCAAGATCTAACTGCCACGTCTTGGACTTCTTCTAAAGGGCCTCATGGTCTTGTTGAGCTGAACTCAGCAGAGACTCGGTGGTCTAGAGCATTTCTTCTCCCTTCTCGATTTTTCCCTCCAGCTAGCCCTTCTCCTCAGCGAACAGCTGGCGCACACCCTCAATCTCAGCCTCATGCTTCTTCTTCATGTCAGCGATTTGCTTCTGAAGCCAAGATATCTCCTCCGACCCCTTCTTGAGCTCTAGTTTGTGTTTCCCTGCTTGTTACAGAAAATGATCCATTAGATCCGGCATAGATACCCACTCTTGAAGTTTTTCTACAAGCGAGGATTTCTTGGCTATGACAAAATATAAAACCATAGAGAAATGGGTTCAAGCAGTGCAAATATAAAATCACAGAAAAAAGGGAATACCTTCAACGTCAGAAAGCTTCTTATGCAGCTCCTCCACATTGGCTTGAGCAGTAGCTAATGTTTGAGAGGGAAAAAGGTTAACCTGACAAAGAGGAAAAAATTGAAAAACAGATCAGACATAGCCATATAACTTTGCCTTTCATCTCAGCCTGCAATTCGTTATGCTCGGTAGAGATCTTCCTATATTTCAGGAGCAGAGTTTGGAAGGTTTTGGTGCGAGCGTTAAAGGAAATCTGAAAAAGATAAGAACAAATGGGAATGTGAGCATATAAGTTTCAAGCCGAGTAAAACTCGATTTGAACCTCGACAAATGAGGATTTGAGTTGTACCAAAGGAATTATATAAACAATACAACTATGATATACGACAAATAGCCAGTAGGTTATGATTCGTTCTTTGAGCTTACGACCGAGTGAATACTTCACTCGGCCATAACCTCGGGGACTAGGAGATATGTATATGCACCCAGAACACAAAAGAGTGAAGCATGTGTACCTCATTAACTTTGTCAACACTTATCATTGTGGTAATGGCCGAGTTCATTAACTTGGGCCATAGTTTGAGGACCAACTATCACTCCTTGTTGCGCGGCTGCATGAGGGCTCATCATAGCTCTTGGCATCATTCCAGTCCATCGAATATTGCTCGGCAGAGCCGAGACTTTGACCTCTAAGCGTCTGAGTCGTAGCAAGACCGTTTCCTCTTGAAGATGATACACTGCCACTTCTAGCTGCAGCTGGCTTAACATGAAGGGAAAGATGTCTGTCTCCAATGGTTGACCCGGTGGCAGCAGCAATTCTCTTTTGCAAGTCCGCAGCAGACCCGTGTAGAGGTCCCAACCTTTAATAAGGTAGAGATCCCTGTGTTTACAATGCTAGTCCACAGTTAAGATGTAATATCAAGAAACAAAGGTCATAATACAACTTTATAACCAGGAATAAAATAATTCATTACATCTTACATAGCTCCTTTGGCTATCTCATTACAATGCAGCAGAAATAACTATAGCATGGAGTCCTTCATCTTCAAAGTGCCACAGGCAATCATGTTTGTTGTAGACTTGTAATCCTAATCAACATACTTCACTAACATCAAACAAACCTGCAACATAATAAGTTACAGCCACAAGGGTCAATACATTTGAATTGTATTGGCAAGTGATACTATGGTAGTATAGTGGAGTCTATCATCTATATGCATTTGGCTAGGTGGATCTTAGGCTTGCTTTGCTCAAAATATATTTTCCTTATCATTTGAAAACACTAAGTTTTTGTTTGGCAAAAATCACCCAAGGCATTCCTGTAGGGGTTCGTAGCATGGAAAACAAAAAAATTTCTACCACATACAAACAAACAAGCCAAGATCTATCTACTAGATTGTAGCAACGAGTTGATGGAATAACTCACCCTCGAAGATTCCAAAGTGTTTAACGAGAGCGGATTCTCGTGGGTGATGTAGTCGTACTCTTGCCGATCTCAAGATCGCGTAGACGATCCTTCCGGCACTGCGTTCCGGCAGCGCTTCCGCAGTCGGTCACACGTTCGGTACTCGACGAAGACCTTCCTCTCCCTTGTTCCAGCAGGCAGCGGAGGTTGTAGCACTCTCCTCGCGATTCCGGCAGCACAACGGCGTGGTACCGGAAGTAGAGGGGAGATCTCGCAGGGCTTCGCCTTAAGCCTAAGCGAGTATGGTGGACTATGAGAGAGAGCCTCGGCGGTCTAGGGTTTAGACGCACCAAGGAGGAGCAAGGCCGGCGGCTAGGATTAGGGTTTGAGGGGCGTGGTGTTGTGTTCTTGGAGGGGCAGCCCTTCCCCTCCTTATATAGGTGGAGGGGGCACGCCAAGGGGAGGGTAGTCCCTCCCCAACTCGGTCTCCAAGTGGGCCGGCGGTGGAGGGAGGGAACTCCTCCCCAAGTAGGTTTCCTACTCTCCCTCCACCTCACAAAATAGCCGTTTGACTTTTCAAATTGGCGTTTGACTTTTCAAACTAGGATTTGATGAAACCCTTTATTTTGTTCAGCGATGACACCTAGTACATGATGCAATCATTCCAAATTGTTATGACACATTCATGTACCCTGCCCCTCCGGAGTGCCGGACATTCCGAAACCTTCTAGAACATTCCCGATGAAAACACCGGAACCATTCTCCAACCCCGAAACAGGACTTTCCTTATATGAATCTTATTCTCCGGACCATTCCGGATCTCCTTGTGATATCCCGTATCCCATCCGAGACTCCAAACAACATTAGGTCTCTTACTCATCATTCCATAACTACTCAAGCAACGTCGAATCCTTAAGTGTGTCTCCCTACGGTTCGTGAATTATGCGGAGATGATCGAGACACTTCTACGAACAATAACCAATAGAGGAATCTGGAAATTCATATGGCTCCCACATATTTCTACGATTACTTTGCGATCAAATGAACCACTTACATACGGTACCAATTTCCCTTTGTCTCACGATAGTTTACTTATCCGAGGTTATGATCGTCGGTATCTCTACATACCTAGTTCAATCTCGTTACTGATAAGTACTCTTTTCTCGTTCCCGTGATATGTGATCCCTTGTGAGCCAGTCACATGCTTGCAAGCTAATTGGATGACATTCCACCTAGAGGGCCCAGAGTATATCTATCTGTCATATGGATGGACAAATCCCACTCTTGATCCATGTGTCTCAACCAATACTTTCTGAACACTCAATGCCACCTTTATAGCCACCCAGTTACGGTGTGGTGTTTGATGTCATCAAAGCATCCTTCCGGTGAAGGTGATATGCATGATCTCATGGTCGAAGGAATTAGGTTACTATGTATCAGAAAGCATATAGCAATTGAACTATTAAAATGACTTGATCTTTATGCTACGCTTATCTATAGGAGTATGTCCACCATATCATTCTCCTAACGATATGATCTTGTTGTTAATAACATCTCAATGTTCATGATAGGGAAACCACAATCATTTATTAACCAACAAGCTAGTATTTATAAAGAGGCTTTACTAGGGACTCTATTTTAGTTTACAAATCACACAAGTATTAATGTTTCCTTGTTAATACTATTATAGCATGAATGTAAACATTTATCATAAACACAAAGATATAATAATAACTACATTTATTATTGCCTCTAGGGCATATCTCCAACAGTCTCCCACTTGCACTAGAGTCATCTAATCCAGATTACATGGTAATATACCGAACACCCATGGCAGTTTGGTGTTGGTCATGTTTTCCCCTCGGGAGAGGTTTAGTCAACGGATCCGCCACATTCAGATCTATGTGTACTTTGCAAATCTTTATGTCCCCATCTTGGACATGTTCTTGAATAGCGTGAAAACGTAGCTTGATGTGCTTCAGCTTCTTGTGTGACCTTGGTTCTTGCGCATTGGCTATGGCGCCCATGTTATCATAGTAGATTGACATTGGGTCCAGCGCACTAGGAACCACACCGAGCTCTGTAATGAACTCTTTCATCCATATTGCTTCTTGTGAAGCCTCCGAAGCAGCCATGTATTCCGATTCAGTTGAAGATCTCGCCACAATGCTTTGCTTTGCACTGCTCCAGCTAACTGCTGCACCATTCAAAGTAAATATGTATCCAGATTGTGAGTTAGAATCATCCGGATCGGTGTTCCAACTAGCATCGGTGTAACCATTAACAACGAGTTGTTCATCACCTCCATAAGAAAGAACCATATCCTTAGTTCTTCTCAAGTACTTAAGGATGTTTTTGACCGCTGTCCAATGATCCACTCCTGGATCACTTTGATATCTGCTAGTTAAACTAACAGCATATGCAATGTCGGGTCTAGTACATAGCATGGCATACATCAGAGATCCTATGGTTGAGGCATATGGAGTTTTACTCATCCTTTCTCTATCTTCTGCCGTTGTCGGACTTTGAGTTTTACTCAAGGTCGTATTGGGCAACATGGGAAAGAACCCTTTCTTGCTTTCTTCCATTAAAAACCTCTTTAGAACTTTGTCCAAATATGTACTTTGTGACAATGATATTAGGCGTCTCGATCTATCTCTATAAATCTGTATGCCTAATATATAAGCTGCTTCGCCAAGATCCTTCATTGAAAAACTATTATTCAAATATTCCTTGACACTATTAAGAAGGTCTACATCATTCCCAATCAACAATATGTCATCTACATATAGTATTAAGAATGCTAGAGAGCTCCCACTCACTTTCTTGTAAATACAAGCTTCTCCATAAGTTTGTATAAAACCAAAACTTTTGATTACCTTATCAAAACGTTGATTCCAACTTCGGGATGCTTGCTTCAATCCATAGATGGACCGTTGAAGTTTGCATACCTTGTTAGCATCTTTAGGATCGACAAAACCTTTGGGTTGCATCATATACAACTCTTCATCAATGTCTCCATTGAGGAATGTTGCTTTGACATCCATCTGCCATATCTCATAATCATAATATGCAGCGATTGCTAACATAATCCTCACAGACTTTAGCTTCGCTACAGGTGAGAAAGTCTCATCGTAGTCAACTCCTTGAATTTGTCGAAACCCTTTTGCGACAAGTCGAGCTTTATAGACAGTAACATTACCATCAACATCTGTTTTCTTCTTGAAAATCCATTTGTTCTCGACAGCCTTCCGGCCATCTGGTAAGTCCACCAAAGTCCATACTTGGTTTTCGTACATGGATCCAATCTCGGATTTCATGGCTTCTTGCCATTTATTGGAATCTGGGCTCATCATTGCTTCCTCATATGTCGCAGGGTCATCGGTGTTGTCCACCAACATGACATTCATAACTGGATCATACCAATCAGGAGTGGTACGAGTTCTCGTTGACCTGCGAGGCTCTATAGAAACTACAACCGAAGTTTCATGATCATCATCATTAGCTTCCTCTCTTATTGGTGTAGGTGCCACAGGAACTACTTCCGGTGCTGCGCTACTCGCAAATTCGAGAGAAGGTTCAACAACCTCGTCGAGTTCTACTTTCCTTCCAGTCACTTCTTTCGAGAGAAATTCCTTCTCTAGAAAGGATCCATTCTTGGAAACAAAGATTTTGCCTTCGGATCTATGATAGAAGGTATACCCAATAGTTTCCTTCGGGTATCGTATGAAGACGCATTTTTCCGCTTTGGGTTCAAGCTTGTCCGGCTGTAACTTCTTTACATAGGCTTCGCAACCCCAAACTTTAAGGAACGACAATTTAGGTTTCTTCCCAAACCATAATTCATATGGTGTCGTTTCAACGGATTTAGATGGTGCCCTATTTAAAGTGAATGCGGCTGTTTCTAATGCATAACCCCTAAATGATAGCGGTAAATCTGTAAGTGACATCATAGAACGAACCATATCCAAGAGAGTTCGATTACGATGTTCGGACACACCATTACGCTGTGGTGTTCCCGACGGTGTCAATTGTGAAAGTATTCCACATTTCTTCAAATGCTCGCCAAACTCATAACTTAGATATTCACCTCCACGATCAGAACGTAGAAATTTAATCTTCTTGTTACGTTGATTCTCCACCTCACTTTGAAATTCCTTAAACTTCTCGAAAGTTTCGGACTTATGTTTCATGAAATAGATATACCCATATCTACTTAAGTCATCCGTGAAGGTAAGAAGATAACGATAACCACCGCGCGATGCTACACTCATTGGACCACACACATCGGTATGTATGATTTCCAATAAGTCCATAGGTCGCTCCATCATACCAGAAAATGGAGTCTTAGTCATTTTACCCATCAGACATGCTTCGCATCTTTCAAGTGATTCGAAATCAAGTGATTCAAGAAGTCCATCGGAATGGAGTTTCTTCATACGCTTCACTCCAATGTGACCAAGACGACGGTGCCACATATAGGTCGAGTTATCGCTCGATTTCAAACGTTTAGCTTCAATGTTATTAATATGTGTATTTCCACTATCGAGATTCAATAAGAATAGACCCTCTATCAAAGGTGCACGTGCATAAAACATATTACTCATATAAATCGAACAACCATTATTCTCGGACTTAAACAAGTAACCGTCTCGCAATAAACAAGATCCCGATATGATGTTCATGCTTAACGCAGGCACCAAATAATTATTTAAGTGTAAAACTAATCCCGATGGTAGATGAAGAGGTAGCGTGCCGACCGCGATCACATCAACCTTTGATCCGTTTCCCACGCGCATTGTCACCTCGTTCTTCGCTAGCTTCCGTTTATTCTGTGGCACCTGTTTCGAGTTACAGATATGAGCAACCGAACCAGTATCAAATACCCAGGCACTACTACGAGTACTAGTGAGATACACATCAATAACATGTATATCAGATATACCTTTCTTCTTGATGTTGTTGTTCTTCAAATCCGCCAAGTACTTTGGGCAATTCCGCTTCCAGTGACCTTCTCCCTTGCAGTAAAAACACTCAGTATCAGGCTTAGGTCCAGCCTTGGTCTTCTTCGTCGGCGCGGTAACTTTCTTACCACCCTTCTTGAAGTGTCCCTTTCGCTTAGACTTTCCTTTCTTGAATTTGGTGGTCTTATTGACCATCAACACTTGGTGCTCTTTCTTGATCTCCACTTCTGCAGATTTTAACATGGCGAAGAGTTTTGGCAACTGCTTGTTCATGTTTTGCATATTGTAGTTCATCACAAAGTTCTTGTAACTTGGTGGTAGTGATTGGAGGACACGATAAATCCCCAAAGCATTAGGAATCACTATACCCAATCTTTGAAGTTTGTTTGCGTGCCCAGACATCTTAAGCACATGCTCACTGACGGAGCTGCCCTCTTCTATCTTGCAGTTAAAGAACTTTTCAGAAGCCTCATAACTCTCAATTGCCGCGTGAGTCTCAAAGATCAATTTGAGATCACGGACAATATCATGTGGGTCTGAATTCTCAAACCTTTTCTGAAGCTCCGATTCTAAACCATACAAGATAGCACACTGAACTGTGGAGTACTGAGTCTTCCGAGCGAGGTAAACATTCTTTACTTCATCGGTAGCAGTAGCTGCAGGTGGGTCACCCAGCGGTGCATCCAACACATAGGTCAAATTACCAGCAGTGAGGATAATCCTCAAATTGCGGAACCAATCCGCGAAGTTGCTTCCATTGTTTTTTCAACTTTTCTTTCTCTAGGAACGCATTAAAATTGATGGTAGGGGCCGCCATTGATCTACAACATATTTGCAATAGTTTAGACTAAGTTTATGACAAATTGAGTTCTAATTAATAGTTAAATTAATCTAGGTGAACTCCCACTCAAAACAATATCCCTCACATTGTTTTAGTGATCACACGAACCAAATCCACCACATCAACACCGATCATCACGAGAGTCGATGTAGCTTCAATGGCGAACAATCGACATGTTCATCATATCTTACTATATGATTCATGCTTTACCTTTTGGTGATCCGTGTTCCGAGACCATGTCTGTACATGCCAGGCTCGTCAAGATCAAACCTTAGCTTCCGCATGAGCAAATCTGGCTTGCTCACGTTGTATACACTTGCGGAATCTAACACACCCGATCATCACGTGGTGCTTCGAAACAACAAGCTTTAGTAATGGTGCTTACTAAGGGTGAACACTTTAGAACTTGATATTCATGTGCATGAGGGATCATCTTATAATGCTACCGTCGTTAACTAAGCAATACAAGATGCATAAAGGATTAACATCACATGCAATTCATAATATGTGATATGATATGGCCTTTCTTCTTTGTGCTTCCGATCTCCATCTTCAAGCACGAACATGATCTCCATCATCACCGGCATTGCATCAAGGTCAATGATGCCGCTCCATGGTTGTCGTCCACCGGCTTCAACTATTACAACTACTTTGAATAGACACGCGGGTCTTAACAGAAATTAAAGACAACCATATGGCTCCTGCCGGTTGCCAACTTACAATAAGGAACATTGCATACATCAAATATAATCACAATCATGGCCATATCACATCACAGCACACCCCTGCAAAACAAAGTTAGACGCCTCTACTTTCTTTGCATGTTTTACGTGGTTTGGGGCTTTCAATAAGTGTCGTTCTAACTTACGAACAAGAACCACAACATTGATACTAGTATTGTCAATCACCTGTTGTAAATTGAATCTTAACTATGTTGGGAGAAATAGGCACCCGCAAAGCCACTTATGCAATACAAGTTGCATGTCAAGCGTGGAGCAAGTCTCATGAACGATGTCATGTAAGGTTAGCCCGAGCCGCTTCATCCCACCATCCCGCAAGATGCAAAGTACACAAGAAGCAATCAACAACAAAAACATCAACGCCCACAATGACCATTGTGTTCTACTCGTGCAACATATCTACATATAGACACGGCTCTGATACCACTGTAGGGGTTCGTAGCATGGAAAACAAAAAAATTTCTACCGCATACAAACAAACAAGACAAGATCTATCTACTAGATTGTAGCAACGAGTCGATGGAATAACTCACCCTCGAAGATTCCAAAGTGTTTAACGAGAGCGGATTCTCGTGGGTGATGTAGTCGTACTCTTGCCGATCTCAAGATCGCGTAGACGATCCTTTCGGCGCTGCGTTCCGGCAGCGCTTCCGCAGGCGGTCACATGTTTGGTACTCGACGAAGACCTTCCTCTCCCTTGTTCCAGCAGGCAGCAGAGGTTGTAGCACTCTCCTCGCGATTCCGACAGCACAACGGAGTGGTACCGGAAGTAGAGGGGAGATCTCGCAGGGCTTCGCCTTAAGACGAAGCGAGTATGGTGGACTATGAGAGAGAGCCTCGGCGATCTAGGGTTTAGACGCACCAAGGAGGAGTAAGGCCGGCGTCTAGGGTTTGCCTAGGCGGCGACGGCGGCTTGCCCTAGGCGGCGGCAGCATGAGGTGGCGGCGCCGGCGGCTAGGATTAGGGTTTGCGGGGCGTGGTGTTGTGTGCTTGGAGGGGCAGCCCTGCCCCTCCTTATATAGGTGGAGGGGGCGCGCCAAGGGGAGGGAGTCCCTCCCCAACTCGGTCTCCAAGTGGGCCGGCGGTGGAGGGAGGGAACTCCTCCCCAAGTAGGTTTCCTACTCTCCCTCCACCTCACAAAATAGCCGTTTGACTTTTCAAATTGGCGTTTGACTTTTCAAACTAGGATTTGATTAAACCCTTTATTTTGTTCAGCGATGACACCTAGTACATGATGCATTCATTCCAACTTGTTATGACACATTCATGTACCCTTCCCCTCCGGAGTGCCGGACATTCCGGAACCTTCTAGAACATTCCCGATGAAAACACCGGAACCATTCTCCAACCCCGAAACAGGACTTTCCTTATATGAATCTTATTCTTCGGACCATTACGGATATCCTCGTGATATCCCGGATCCCATCCGAGACACCGAACAACATTCGGTCTCTTACTCATTAGTCCATAACTACTCAAACAACGTCGAATCCTTAAGTGTGTCTCCCTACGATTCGTGAATTATGCGGACATGATCGAGACACTTCTCCAAACAATAACCAATAGAGGAATCTGGAAATTCATATGGCTCCCACATATTTCTACGATTACTTTGCGATCGAATGAACCACTTACATATGATACCAATTTCCCTTTGTCTCACGATAGTTTACTTATTCGAGGTTATGATCGTCGGTATCTCTACATACCTAGTTCAACCTCGTTACTGATAAGTACTCTTTTCTCGTTCCCGTGATATGTGATCCCTTGTGAGCCAGTCACATGCTTGCAAGCTAATTGGATGACATTCCACCGAGAGGGCCCAGAGTATATCTATCCGTCATATGGATGGACAAATCCCACTCTTGATCCATGTGTCTCAACCAATACTTTCTGAACACTCAATGCCACCTTTATAGCCACCCAGTTACGGTGTGGTGTTTGATGTCATCAAAGCATCCTTCCGGTGAAGGTGATATGCATGATATCATGGTCGAAGGAATTAGGTTACTATGTATCAGAAAGCATATAGCAATTGAACTATTAAAATGACTTGATCTTTATGCTACGCTTATCTATAGGAGTATGTCCACCATATCATTCTCCTAACGATATGATCTTGTTGTTAATAACATCTCAATGTTCATGATAGGGAAGCCACAATCATTTATTAACCAACAAGCTAGTATTTATAAACAGGCTTTACTGGGGACTCTATTTTAGTTTACAAATCACACAAGTATTAATGTTTCCTTGTTAATACTATTATAGCATGAATGTAAACATTTATCATAAACACAAAGATATAATAATAACTACATTTCATATTGCCTCTAGGGCATATCTCCAACAATTCCCCAATAGAAATTGGTGATCCTTCAACCCTTGTTCAACCACAAGTTTTAACTTAGAAAATTGGGATGAGGAGATTCTTGATAGCTTCCATGTCTTGATGCTCAAATTGTCCTTTGCCAGGGACATGGCTAAGTACTTAGATTTTACACTCTGCAGAGGTGGTGCACTTTCCCCACAAGACTTGGTTTCACAAAGAGAAGATCTTTCAGAAGCCTTCCCTTAGACCAGAATGGACGCGCTCCAACCTATCATTCCCCTACCACCAACTGTCCATTTGGCTAAGTTATTGCAACCTATATGATCCAGGTAGAGCCCATAATGCCAAGATCTTTCAAAAGCTTCTCAACATTTGACATCTCAAATCTCTTTGTTCCTGGGTGGCATTCCACAAGTGAGATACACAAGCTAAACCATAGAAATGGGCCTTGTGTAACCACTCAACCAAAAACCACCAAGCAAGTCCCTTTCCACCCAGGTGATTCATTCACTTAGTTGTTTTATTAAACAAAACACAAGTCCTTGACTTAGAAATATTCCATAGCATGAATATAATCCACCCTTGTTTTCTACTAGCTAAGATAAGCATGATAGTAGTAGGAGTCTTAACTTAGGAAAATTCTACTAAAGTTTCATGTACTAGGATTTTCCATGGCACAGTTTATACTTAGCAAAATTCCATGCAAGTCCTACTTAGAAATATCACTAATGCATAGTGAAAATAATGGGACAAAAGTATGAAGCATCACTTGCCTTTTTGGTAGAGGATATAAGTTCACTCCTTGATCTTGCAATAGCCACACTCTTCAAATTCCACTACAATTTCAATCAAGCAAGCAATATTCAATCTACCATTCAAGCAAACATCACCTACAACAATAAAAACAAGGCAATGCATGTAAACATGCCAAAAAAAATTTTATTTGGAAAAGTGGTTTCTAATAGGTTATAAACATTTGAAAACATCTTTTTTCATTTACAAAAGTGGTAAAACCATTTGATATTAAGTTAGTGAAAAATGGCCACTTTAAATCATTTTTGTTTTGCTAGAAATGGTTCAAACCAAAGTAATATCTTCTAGTGTTTGACAAATACATTTTTAAACACAAATGTTATTGTTTTATGGTCAAGTGTTCAATATTGAACCCATTTGCAAAAGGTTTTACCTATAAACCATTTTTATACCAAATCAATATTTTATGTTGTTGAAAATGCTTTTTAGCAAAGTAATAATTTATAGGGTTCATCAAATATATTTTTAAATCCTTAAAATTGGTGTTTAGGGTCAGAGAGTTTAAATCAAATCATTTTCCAAAGGTTTTACTCAAAAAACATTTTTAACACATAAACCATATTTTCATTTAACTAGAAATGCTTTAATTCAAAGATTTATTATTTAACTTCACAAAATACAATTTTAAATCCATAAGTTGGTTTCTATGGTCAGTAGGTTCAAAACAATCCATTTTCCAAAGATTTTACCATAAAAATATTGCTAGAATAATTTTTATATTCAAAATATACCTACACAAGTTTCTGCAAAAACAACCAATTTAACAGAAGCAATTTACTAAACAAAGTACATGGTTGGATAGAGTTTGTTTTGCTGATTCCATTGATATAAAATTTGCAAAATTTGGAAGTGTGAATCAAAAGTTATGAATTTTGCAAGTTTAAATATCTAATAGAACATTTTCTGGTTTTTATAACAGAGTCAGTGGCACGTGGAATGTTTTGATTGCGCGATACCGTTTCACGTGGATTGCTTGACTCTAGCCGTCAGATCTAATGTGCATCGCATGGCTCATAGACGCTATACCTCTTCGGTTAAGTCAATCTATCCTACTCCTCAAATCCAAATCGAATGGTGCACACGCGCTTGGCCAACAATGGGCGGAGCTGGCGGCGGCGAGTGGCGGCGGCGCGCTCGGGCTGATATGTTCCGGCGAAGTTAGGACGCAAGGGAGAGGAGGAGGTTCCTCACTATGTTCGCCGCGACGTGCTGAAGCTCGAGGTGGTCGTCGCGGGGACAGGGGCGCACGGACGGGTCGGCAATCTCTCGCCGGAGTTGCTCCTGGCGACGGGTGTGCTCGGGAGTCGTCAACGGTGAAGCTACAAGGAGCGCCAAGGCAAAGTAGGGGTTGCGTTAGATGCACACGAGAGAGGGGAGTAAGCGAGCGTCAAAGAGAGGGAGAGGGGTGGTCAGAGGTTACCGGGGGAGCTCGACGGAGTAAAGGCAGACGGTGGCGACGCTCAGGTGAAGACATAGTCGAGCATCTGGGGTGCGCGCGGGCAAGTGGAATACACTAGAAGGTGCAGAGGTTGATGGGGAATAGGATCGTGTGGTCGGCGTGACGGTGGCTGGCCGGAATTGCTTGCGAAGCTCGTCGGAGACATGGGTAGTTAAGGTCGAAATTTGGGCAGCTTAGTGGCTCCGGTCGAGTGAGATCTGAGGGGAAAGAAGGAGGAGGGCGAGTCGATTTATCATGCGTGATTGCTGGCCAATTCAACGCGGTAATTAACGAGGATTGAAGCGAGCTTAAACGGGCAGAAACGACCGGCGAGGTTAGCGCGGGTGGGGAAGACAGTGAGCTGGCGGTGGGGCCAGGGCGTCAGCAAGAGAGAGAGAAAAAGAGTGGGGTCCAGCGGTCAGTAAGGGTGCGGGTTTGTTCTGCGGTGAGAAAGGAACAATTCTCTAGGGGAGAGGGAGTGGGATGGCTATGCTTAGTGGGCCAGGTTGGGTTGGGCTGGCTGGTTCCATTTTTTTGGTCTAATTCTTTTCCTTTTTCCTTTTCTATTTTTCTGTTTTGATTTTTATTCAAATATTTCAAACACTAATTGAATTCAAACCTTTGCCAAACTTTGTGTATATTCTAATACTGTTTATTAATATATTCTAAAGTCAAATTTAGAATATCTCTTTTATTCTTTTTAGGGTATATTAATTAGTTAAAATAGGCATTTGTCTTTATTCAAAATAAGATTTAATATGTTTTCAAACTCTATTTGAATTCCATTTTTTTTACAAAACCTTTTTCAGTAGGTTTTATTTATACAAAAATAATTTCACTTTGAATTATTATTTAAAGTATTTTACTATGTTTTAATGTTCATTTTAAATTGGGAAAAGGTCTTTAATTAAATAAAATGGATATTAATAAATCCTTCACTCTTTTTATTAAACAAAAATCTTTCATTTCATTTGTTTGGTCAAGATTTAACTTGGCTTTTTAAAATAATCCTTATTTATTATTTCTTTCTTTATCTTATAAAATCCATATCTTTTTATTTAAAGATCCAAACTTGGTGATTCCAATTTGTAAAATCTTATTTGATATTTGTTTATCCTTTTAAATCTCTTTAGGATTATTTTCTCACCATTTCGTATGGATTTTTAGATAGGTGCTTTATTTGCTTTGGAAATGTAATTTCCTTATCTTATTAAATTCAGAAGATTTTATCTATGGCTTCAAATTGAATGAAATCAATTTCTATGGTTTTATAATATTTCCATTTTTCATTCTTGATCATTTATAAATGTTTGTTGACAAATTTTATATGGATCAAATCCATGGTCTCAGAGATATCTTGGAAATCTCCCATTAGGGTTTTAGGGTTTATGTTTTATTTTCCAAGTGTTTAAATTTCAAGATGCATTTATGAAGAATGCATTTCACTTGATTTGAATTTAGTTGGATTCAAGCTTTATTCAAAGTTTGTTCAAGATGGATTTTAATATTTCCATTTGGAAATCAAAAAGTTTCTTTTCACCCTAAATTTCAACAATTATTTATTTTGTTTATTTATTTTCACATTTCAAAATTTGGAAAATTTTGGGATGTGACAGGCTACCACCCTTAAAAGAAATCTCGTCCCGAGATTTGGGGAGGCTAGAGGTTACAAGTTGGCTTCAAAACAACTAGGGTACTACCACCCTTAAAAAGTTCTCAACTAGATTACATCTTGGCTTACTTGGGATCTTGATGAGACTTCTCTGGACACTTGTTTGCATAATGGCCTAGCTCTTTGCATTTGAAACACATCACTTGGCTATTATCCTTCTTCTTCTTTGGTTTCAATTCCTCTTGTTTATTTCCTTGGTTCTTGTCAACACCCAGATTTTTAATCCCAGATGTCTGTTATGCCATACATCGCAATCCCAGGATTACCATTTTTGCGAGACATAACAGATTTGGATACCACAGTACATCATCCATTACAAACCATACATAAGGTCTTACACAAATAAGGATCTCATAATCCAGTTCTTAATACAACTCAAGAAGTGGAAATACGTAATAATAACGATAGCGTAGGCGAAGCTCCATCTTCGGGGTCACAGGCAATGCTGATGATGGGAGATGATCGTAGTTGTCGTAACCTTCCTGGGGTCCATCCTCCTGGTATTCCTCTTCATAGTCTGGCCACGGGAATAGCCAGGGACAAAGCCATGAGTACTCTTTAAGTACTCGCAAACTAATACTAACAAGTGAAAGGGTTTTTGTAATACGACACTAAGCTCTAGGTTTTTTTTGCAAAAAGCCATATTTACCTCTACTAAGTTTAGAAATGAAGAAAGCTAGTTGATGTTTTATACCACCTAAGTGGGAACTTGTATTTCATATCACAACTCTGTTGTGGTCAAGTCAAAATCTCAATTCATTTCACAAGTCATTTTCAAAACATGTGACGGGGGAACAGTATGGCCACTCCAACTGTCCATAACCGCGGACGCGGCTATTAGAATAGTTTGACACTTTGCAGAGATTGTACACTTTCACCACAACATTCGATACATCCCACAGGAAAAATCCTGAATTCACCAAACTCACTATGCGGATAATCAATCCTAACCTTTCAATTACACGCCCTAGTATAAGCACCTCTCTTGTGAGTTTGGCCTCCCAACCATGACCAACTGTCATCTTGGGTACTGCACAGGTGGACAATCTTCACAAGGTAGCCTCAGCTTAGACCTTGGCTATGAGGGAACCAATACTAAGGTATATAAGTTTCCAGTCAAGCCCTACCGAATTCTCGGGTATTGTGGTTGTACGGTAAAATTGGAATGGTATCGCATCCAGACAACAACATTTTTATAAAGGGCTAAGGCTCACGCCTCAACATTTTCATCACCAAAATCATCTGGTGTTCGGAAACACATGTCAAACATCTCAATAGAATGATCCATCATTCCAAGGTTTTCATAACCATTTTTCCACCAAGTATTCCCATCTAAAGTTGGTCAAGTTTTATGCTTAGCACTAGCATCTACAAGTGGGGGTAAGTACTAATGAGGGGTGGTAAACTAGTGGAGTTTAACTAAGTTCAATATCATGCCTTAGGATGACATAAAGATTATCTAGCTTAGGAAAAATTTTTTATGCTCTTTATGCAACCTTCAATTATCTCTCTAGAATATACAATTCACTTAAGTAAGCTCTAAGTACTAGCTTTTATAAAGAAATAAAGTATAAAGCTTGTAAGTAAAACTAGGAATGGGGTTATCAAGTAGGTATGATCACATATGCTTATGGCATATAGTTGGCATGGTAACAAGCAAGTATTTGCTTGCATAGGTCAACTTGATTAGTAAGGCTTGCTAAAGTAGAGTATCCTCCTCGGCTTCTTCTTCGTAGTATCCTCCTTCCTCCTCGTATCCTTGGTCGGTACTAGCGTCTATGAATAAATATGAGGTACACAATCACCAAACAATACTTAACTACTTTCAATAATCACACACAAGGGTTATATAGATGATCTAGCATCATCACTAACATCACAAGAATAAGGCATTTGTCTTATTTATTTTATTTTTAGAAAAGTAATTTCTACTCGTTGAAAAACTACTTAAGATTTAATATTCTCCAAACCAAACATGGGATCATGTTGACACATGTCATCACCACACATTTCAGTACCTGGGAATGTGATTTAAAGTGGTGTCACAATTTAACAAGATTTAACCTTTTATTTTAAATAAAAATAAATGACTAGAAATGCCTATGTGGCATCCTTTTATTACTTGAACATTATTTCTGTAAGTAAACCCATATGTTTTTATATATTCTGAAAGGTATGATCAAATGTGATTTTTGAGAGTTGGAATCAACTCAAAAGATATTATTGTTTAAATTTGAAAAATGTTTGAATGCAGGAAAGCTTCTGCCTTGTTATTTTTACCAAGGTTGATCTATAGATTCAAATGATTTCAGACCTTACAGAGCAGGAGGTTTGGATTAATCATTTCAAAACCTTTCTAACAAAATTGGTTTCATTAAATTTGGTTCACTGAATCGAGCTGGGTTGATTTTTGAAACTGGCTACAGAACTATGTTTGATCTAAAATGGAAAAAGTTAAATTCAAACGACTGGGCTGCGCGGGAACTGGTAATGGGCCGGCCCAGTGTCACTCCGCGGCGCGGGGCTCAACTGACAGGGGGGTTCCACCAGTCAGTGGCTCTTTAAACGCGAAGTCGTACGGGGCAATCTCATCCGCACAATCTAAGTCTAATCGAACGGCTGCTACTCATCGTCCACGTCGGGCGGCGCCAGCAAGACAGAAACCTAACGTGGCAGGTGGGGGTCGTCGGGGGCTCACCGGGCCTCAGGCGAAGGTCGACGATGCGGGCGAACCTCCTGGTTCCGGCAGCTCCTCCTGGGGTGGACGAAATCGACGGCGCCCTTCTTCTCCAGAGGCGTCCTGCTCCGATGCAATTCCGGCGATGCGCTGCTCGCCTTTCTTCGGGGATGAGGTGGAACGATCAGTGAGGTGAGGGGAGTGAGATGGTGTGCTCAATTCGGCTGGGGGTCGTCTCCTTTTATAGGCTCGACGGTGAGACCGAACGGGATGGGCAGACGACGGTGGCGACACGGCTACGGGCTTCTAGAGGCATGGCCGAGGGTGGCGATCGATCGGTGTTCTCCTGGCAATACTCTAAGGTGTAAATGCGCTTGTAGGGGTAGTGGCAAACGATCGGGAACGCTCGATGCTCTGTGAGGCAGAGGCGGCGTCTTGGACGGCGAGCGGTTGCTACGGGGTACGGGCGGTGAAATGGGCATGTCTGGCGGTCTCCTGGGACGATGGGGAGCATGCTGGCGGGCGGCGAGGGCTCGAGGTGGTCGGTTTGCGTGGGAACGGTGCGTGCTCTACGGTGCACATCGGCATGGTCGCCAGTGGCACGGGCGCGGCGTTCCTGGCGGTTCTGGTTGCTGTCTGCGAGGCAGGGTTGGTCGAGAGGGGGCGGTGAGGCATGGGCTATCTCCCAGACAAGGTTGGCACGACTAGTTCTTCCTCTAGCCTGCTGTCCACACTAGGGTGACATGGGGCTGGTCACCATTGATGAAATTGGTAAGCTTAAAGTGGGGCTAGTGATTAGTTAAGTTTGCTAGATGATCTACTGAGGTTGCTGTGAGCTAGAGAGGGAACAAGTTTGGCCAGAATCACTGCGCACTATAGTGTTTAGATTTTGTTTGATTTGTATTTGCAAGGTGTTTAATGAAATAGCCGCATGAATTCAAGTTTTGAATTTTGAAAAGATTTTTGGTGGGTATGCTAGGCATGTGCCGGTGAGTCTGTAGATGCTTGGGTTTTGAAAGTTGAGCTTGTTTGAGTGGTTTTTGAAAAATTGGGATCTTCCCATATGAAATAGATTCAATTTTAAACTGTCATTTAAACTATGCATTTGAATGTTTCTTGATGATCACAAGGTGGGCCTTGATACTTTGTTCTGAGTACTATCAAGGGGTGCAAAGATCCAAATAAGTTTCTGTTAAGTTCTGAAAGTTAGAGATAGCCAAAGTAGGCATGGGAGTTAATTTGGCCAAAGTGACCATTCAATTAATTTGTTTGTTTTGATTTATTTGTCTTTGGGAAAAGTTTGGGAATTGTTTAGATGATGTTTATTTCATCTAAGAATCATTTCGCAAGCAAAGAAACACACAATCATGTCAATCCAAAAGAATCCAAATTGTAATGCATACACATAGGAATGCTTCCATATTTTTAATTGGAAAAGTTTTTGTTAACCCTAATTTTGGTGATTAAAGTTTGATGATTCTAGTTCACTATTTTTTGGATGTTACAAACCTTCCCCCCTTAAACAAAATCTCGTCCCGAGATTTGAAAAAGGACGAAAAAGATTACCTAGTATTTGAAGAGATCGGGAAACTCCGTCCTGATGTGATCTTTGCGCTCTCAGGTAGCTTCCTCTTCTGTGTGGTTGCTCCACTGAATTTTGAGAAACTTCATGCTTCGGGTTCTGGTAGTTCGGAAATCTTCTTCCAAAATACGGATGGGTACTTCGGGATAGGTCAGGTCATCATTGATCTCTATAGTCCGGTGATCAATATTCTTGAATACTTCAGTCTTCTCCGGGACTACGAGACACTTGCGAAGTAATGATATATGGAACACATTGTGCACGGCTGACATCTCTTCGGGTAGTTCTAGTTGATACGACACTTCTCCTCGACGGTTCAGAATCTTGAAGGGGCCGATATATCTGGGGGCTAACTTTCCTTTCAGATGGAAATGCTGCATTCCCTTCAAGGGCGACACTTTCAGATATAGAAAATCTCCTATGTTGAAGGCGAGGTCTCGACGTCTCTTGTCGGTGTAACTCTTCTGTCTGGACTGGGCGGTCTTGAGGTGCTCACGAATCTTGTGAACCTTCTCTTCTACTTCTCATAGGATATCGGGTCCGAAAATCTGACTCTCTCCTACTTCCGACCATTTCAAAGGGGTGCGACACTTTCTTCCGTACATAAATTCAAATGGGGCCATTTGCAAACTAGCTTGATAACTATTGTTGTATGAAAATTCTGCAAATGGCAGACAGTCTTCCCACTTAGATCCATATTCTAACACACATGCTCTCAGCATATCTTCGAGTATTTTATTTACTCGCTCCGTTTGTCCGTCGGTCTGAGGGTGATAAGCAGTACTGAAATCTAGTCAGGTTCCTAAACCTTCTTGGACTTTCTTCCAGAATCTCGAGGTAAACTGAGTTCCTCGATCCGATACGATGTTCTTGGGGACTCCGTGCAAACTGACGATTCTAGCAACGTATAACTCCGCTAGCTTCGAACTCTGATATGTGGTCTTGACGGGTAAGAAATGGGCGACTTTGGACAACCTGTCCACTATGACCCAGATAGAGTCATTTCCCCTACTAGAAGTAGGCAATCCGGTGATAAAGTCCATTCCAACGGAATCCCATTTCCATTTCGGAATCTGTAATGGTTGCAACAATCCAGCGGGTCTTTGATGTCGGCCTTGACTCGCTGACATATATCACACTTGGCGATATAGCTTCCGATTTCTCTCTTCATCTTATGCCACCAAAATTGTTCTTTCAAATCTTGATACATCTTCGTTCCTCCGGGGTGGCTAGAATAAAGAGTATCATGATCTTCCTTCAAAATAACTTCTGTCAACTCAGAATCTGCTGGTACACAAAGGCGTCCTTTGTACCACAGAACTCCTTCTTCGTCTTCGGTGAATCCGGGTACTTTGCCTGTACGATACGACGCTTGATTCCGTCAATACTAGCATTTCCTTTCTGCGCCTCTTTGATCTGGCTGATCAAAGTGGGTTGAAGTTCTATGCTAGCCAAAATTCCTTCACTCACTAATTCCATTCGAAAATCTTCCATCTCTTTGTGCAAGCTTGGTTGCTCCCTCAAAATCATGGAGTTCAAGCGGCACGGCAATCTGCTAAGGGCATCTGCTACCACGTTGGCTTTACCGGGGTGATAGTGAATGTCCAAATCGTAATCCTTGATTAGCTCAATCCATCTTCTCTGTCTCATATTCAGCTCCTTCTGAGTGAATATATACTTTAGGCTCTTGTGATCCGAATATATCTCACAACGATTTCCCATCAGGTAATGCCTCCATGTCTTCAGGGCTAAAACTACGGCTGCGAGTTCGAGGTCATGGGTTGGGTAATTTTGCTCATGTTGTTTTAGTTGTCGAGATAGATAAGATATAACTTTTCCTTCTTGAATTAGCACACATCCGATACCGATCTTGGATGCGTCACAATACACGTCAAAGGGCTTCGTGATATTCGGCATGATTAAGATTGGGGCTGAAATCAATCTCCTCTTGAGTTCTTGAAAACTCGCTTCACATTTGTCGGTCCATTCAAATTTCTTGTCCTTCTTCAGCAATTGAGTCACGGGTCTGGCGATACTCCAGAATCCTTCTACGAACTTGCGGTAGTATCCCGCCAATCCGAGAAATGCACGAACTTGGGTTTGAGTGGTTGGGGCTTGCCAATCTTTGACATCTTTCACCTTTGCAGGGTCAACGGCAATTCCTCCGGCTGATACAATGTGGCCGAGGAAACCTACCTCCTGTAACCAGAATTCACATTTGCTAAACTTGGCATACAACTGATGCTCTCTAAGGGTTCCAAGAATGGTCATTAGGTGTAGCTCATGTTCTTCTTCTGATTTGGAATAAATCAGAATGTCATCGATGAAAACAACGACAAACTTATCCAGGAAGTCCATAAAAATCTTATTCATGAGATTCATGAAATAAGAGGGGGCATTGGTTAATCCAAAAGACATGACGGTATACTCGTATAATCCATATCTGGTGGTAAAGGCAGTCTTGGGAATATCCTCTGCGTGAATCTTGAGTTGATGATAGCCTGTTCCAAGATCAATTTTAGAAAACATTTTGGCACCAGTCAACTGATCAAACAAATCTTCTATCTTGGGCAAGGGGTACTTGTTCTTGATACTGACATCATTCAACTTCCGATAATCCGTACACAGACGGTTACCTCCATCCTTCTTGTCCACAAATAAGACAGGTGATCTCCATGGTGATGCACTTGGTTGAATTAATCCAATTTCTAGCATGGAATCCAGTTGCTTCTTCAGTTCTGCTAGTTCCGACGGGTTCATACTATAGGGTCTCTGGCTATGGGTTCTGTTTCGGGGATTAGTTCAATGATAAACTCGATATCCCGATCTAGGGGCATACCGGGCAAAACATCTGGAAATACATCGGGGTATTCACAGACTATCCAGACTTGGTCAATGGTAGGTTGGGCTATACTCTTGTTGCACTTGAATTGACGAGGTAAGGTTTCAGATATATGCTCTACTGATATTCCGGCGGTACTGGTCATGGTTATGGCTTTCTTGGCATAGTCAATCAATCCTTTATGTTTGGACATCCAATCCATTCCTAGTACTACTTCCAAACCTTTAGTTCCAAGTACTATCAGATTAGCATAAAAGTCTATGCCATGGATTCGGATAGGGACGGCTTTGCAAATTTGCCTAGATTTGGTGGTTGAACCGGGGATTTGAACAATCATAACATGCTTCAGTTTTGTTGCTTGAATCTTACTAGTCCAGGCAAATTCTTCGGTGACAAATGAATGCGATGCACCCGAATCAAACAACACTCTTACAAGTACTGAATTAACAGAAAACATACCCAGCACGACGTCTGGCGCTTCCTGAGCTTCTTCAGCATGCATGAGAAAAAGACGGCCATTGTGGTTGAGCGAGTTCCCTGGGCAAACCTTCTTCCAGGCTGAACACGACGCTGCTGCTGAACTGAGGCATTGGTATTGGATGCTGCGGTATTCTTCTTGTTGGGGCACTCGTTGGAGTAGTGACCCTTATTTCCACAGTCATAACAAGTCACCTGCGACTTGTCCTTTGCTGCAACAGGCACAACATTGTTTCCAGTCCTCGGGGCAGTGTTAGTGCTGGCGGCAGCATTGTTGTTGTTGAACTTGGGTGGTGCACAGTTGAAATTGTTAGAGTTGTTGGGGTTGTTGTGATTTCCTCCGGGCCTTGGGTTTCCATGATTGGTATAGGTCGGACGGTTCATCGGGGGTCTGTTGGTTCTCGGGGCAAATCCTGGAGATGGGTTAGGGCGATACTTTGGGGTCTGATGGGTTCCTGGTTGATGCATCATGCGGCGCTTGCGGTTCTCATTGGCTTGGTTGATCTTTCCTTCCATCTGGATGGCAGAGTCGACAAGCTTCGATATTAGCAAAGGGGATATTGACAAACACCGTCTGCATCTCATCGTGCAGACCATTCAAGAATCTCTCCTTCTTGGCTTCGGTGTCGATCTCATCCAGGGCATACCTAGCTAATGACAAGAATTTGTCACGGTATTCCACTACGGTCATCCGTCTTTGCTTCAGTTCTCTGAACTCATCTCTCATTCTCTTGATCAAACCCGGGGGCACATGGGTTCGGCTGAACTTGACCTTGAATTCCTCCCAGGTCATCATTTGTCCTCCGGTCATCGCACGAACGCTGTTCCACCATGCTCTGGCATCTCCGGCTAGATAGTGGGTGGAGAACAAAACTTTCTCGTTAGCTTACACTCTGGCGACTTCTAGGTTGTTTTCCATGGTCTGCAGCCAATCATCGGCATCTAGGGGCTCTTCCGACTTAGTGAAAACAGGTGGGTTGGTGTTCTGGAAATTCTTGAGCGTAGATCCATGGTTGTCCTGATTTCCGTGGCCTTGATTGTTGTGGGATAGCTGAGCTATCTGTTTCAGGGTGGCTAGGTTGGATTGACGTTCCGCTCTTTCAGCTTCGCGGTCAGAAACCAACATTTTCAGGATCTGCAACATCGGGTCCGGGGATGAACCACTTCCTCCACGTGGCATCTGAAGATTGAGATAGATCATGAGAAAAGAGGGAAATTTCTAAGGTTCAGGTACTTTGAAAAGTTTTTAAAGTTTGACTCAGATTTTTTTTTGCAACTTCCTTTTCATTCATTCATTCATAGCACCCGATACAAACACACACCACAAAACAAGAAAAATAGATGGTTTAAAGAACCATTCTGGAAACTACGATACAGTGGGACCGAATACTAATCACTATGCTAGTGCTCAAGTGCTACTACTCCTCGGAGTCGGTGTACTCGTCATCCTCATCAGCATCATCGTCATTGATGAAGGCGAAATCCTCCTCATCGGTGAAGAAGTCCATAGCCTGATCCTCCAGAAAATCATCATCATCGCTGAGATAGGAGTAGGGGTCTCCACGAAGATCTTCTCCGGCATTCTCCCTTTCCACCAACTGCATGTATCTCTCATGGATGGTCTCCTCCAAATCCGAGATACGGGGGCGAAGACGGGAAATTATGCGCTCCTTCTTATCGAGCTGACGGCGGCGAGACTTGCGATCCTTCGCTAGCATGGCGATGGTCTGATCTTTTGTCTTGATGATGGCGGACTTGTGGTTGGAGTAGTCACGGTAATTATCCAACTCCTTCTGACGATCGTACATCATGAAGCTGAGGTGGTCCAATTGGGTCTTCAGCTCGTGGTGGTATGGAGCTTCTAGTGGCTGTCCATTAGCATCATGCCTTGGACAAAACTCAAAGAGGGTACCCTTGATCTGGTTGATATTCTTCCCACACAGACGATCAAGAGCTTCCTGCATGGCCCTGGCAAGTCCATCGAGCCAGTTGTTCTCTCTTAAGGTGAATTGAATTCCCTCCGCAGTGGGAGGTTCAATCTTTCCTCGGATACCTGCAACAATTAGCCACTACAGATCTTCTCCTCCTTGATCATTGAGCTGAGCTCCGAAGAATTCGGGGTGCGGACGCTCCAGAAGTTCCGAAAGCTTGTCCAAATCCCGCTCAAAGATAAGGTCTCCTCCATTCCCCAACTGGTAAAACTTGTTGTACTTCACGTCCATCTATAAGAATATAGGATGAGTAAGCTAGTAGAGTGATCAAGTGTGTCAAATTTTATGTATTTTTCAAGAGTTTTTTGAGGAACATGAATTTTTATGAAAGAATCAAGGTGTTAAGAATGGGAATAAGTTTTTGTAAATATTTGTTTCCTTTGGTTTTGAAACTAAGTTTTTGATTCAAACGTCCAGTCTAACTAGGGTCTCCTATGGTCAGGATGGCTCTGATACCAACTTGTCAACACCCGGATTTTTAATCCCAGATGCCTGTTATGCCATACATCGCAATCCCAGGATTACCATTTTTGCGAGATGTGGCATCCCGCAAAACCACTACTAGAAAATCGCGTTGAATTTTGTGCATTGCATCGTCATCATCACGCATTGTTTGCATAAAACTATGTTCGCAAAGCCCGTTTTGTTTTTCTAAAACGCCTCGTCTTTTATTCAAACGCCAAACACCGGTTCTCCGGAATTATTTCGTTGTCGGCTATCGGGTTCTGAAAGCCGTGTTTTAAAATAATTAAAATTTAAATTATTTTAATAGGGGCAGTCGAACGGGCCGATTGACCCGATCGACCACCCCAGAAAAATATATCGGTCCACCCCTTATTTTCTAAACCTACCAACTAACCTACCCACACCCCCTGGCCACCTCACCCCCTCCAATCCGTGACCGCCACCTCACCCCTCTCTCTCCCTCACCCAATCCCCTTTTGCCACCTAGGCTAAACCCAAACCCCCCACTCAACTCACCCTGGCCACACAACGCACGCACGCGACCGCCCCTGTCCACCCCCAACCGCCCTGGCCCCGCGGGACCCACCCCGTGGCCCCGCCTGTCCCCCCCGTTCCCTCTCTCTATTCTCCCTCTCTCCCCCGCGCGCGCTCCCTTCTCTCCCTTCTCTGGCTCCCCGCCGGCTAGGCTCCACCGCCCAGCCCCTTTTCTCTCCGCTTCCGCCCGCCCTCGGCAGCTCCGCCCGCTCGCGCCGTCTCCGCCGCCACGCCTACCACCGCTCCACCGTCGTGCCCCCGCCGGAGGCCGCCTCCCCGTAGCTCGCTCCGCGCCCCGGCCCTCCTCCGCTCGCCTCGCGCCGCCGAGCTCACCCCGCACCCCACCCCTCCGGCGCCTCTCCCCCCCTCACCGCCGCCGACCCCTCCTTCGCCTTCCGCCCCGCCTGGCCAGCACCGCCCCTCCCCGCGCGCGCCTCACCTCTCTCTCTCTGCAGCGCAGCGCCGCCGGCCCCGCGTGCCCGCGCCTCCTCCCCGACCCAGGCTCCACCGCCGCCGCCAGTACCTCCGCCGAACCGCCCCTCCGCGCCCCCACCTCGCCCGGCGCCGCCCAGTGCCCCGAGCACGCCCCGACGCCGCTCTCCTCCCCTTCTCCGCTCTGCCCTCCGCTCCGGCCACCGCGACCCGGCCCCCGACCCGCTCCGCCGGCCCGAGCCCTCCCCGTTCCGCCTCGCCCCTCGCCGGTGCCGGCCCGACGTCCGCCTCTGCCCCCTTCGCGCGGTCGCCTTCTGCTTCTCCTCGGTCCAGCATCGCTCTGTCCGTCCGCTGCAGGAGACCGCGTCCTCGAGGCCGGCCGTTCTGTGCTTTGCAGGTCATCGCCGGTATGGGACGATCCCCTTTCAGATGTTGGTGTATCGGGGCCCCCTCGGACCACCGTGTGTTTGGTGAATCTTATCCCCAAGCATGTCAACGCCAAGTTCAAGATCTGCGAGCCGTGTTTGCACATCCGCACTGCTGCCTGAAGATCTACGCCAAGATTTCCACCCCGAACGCCAAGGCCTCCTTCATGGATTCCGATGATCGAGACCCGAAGATCCCGGAACTACAAGCTCTCCCTCACGGAATCCGAAGACCCTGATCCGCGGAGTTCGACGGCGACCCTGAGCCGAAGCCCTCGAGCCCTCCTACACGGATCCGATGGCGAGCCCTGGAGACCGTTTCCGTACCCGGACGATAAGGATACCGACGCGGAACACCGAAAACTCCCCCTGAACGCCATGATCGTCGACATGACCCGAAGGCCGCGAATGCGACAAGAACGGCATCGACCCGGAAGAATCCGATGCGCCCCGACACGAACCAAGTACTCCTTCCGAACGCCGAGCCCGCCGAGGACCCGGATGCGCCAAGATCTACCCCAGTAATCCGAGAACGACCCGTCGAACCCTGGACCCCTGAGACCGAACCCCGAACCCCGGACCCCAAGATCTGCCGAACCCTAATGTGTGAACCCCCTTCCCGCAAACCCTATTTTCATAAATGAAATATAACCTTGTCGCATATTAAATTGTCATTCATCTCGCATGCATGTCATTGGTTTGGGGGCCTTATGCCGATTTACCTAATAATTAAATATGGGGCCCATATGCGGGCAAACTCTAGCCTTATATTGGCCTCATTTAAACTTGTGTAGCGAACCGGTGCTATCTTTTGTCTTGATAAACAACATTTAAATTGCGGGTTAACTAAATAACTTGAACCATCTAAGTAATTGTCGGGACCCTGGTTCCACTTAATATGACCTAATTGCATCGCACCTTTGCCATGTCATACATCATACATGCATCATGCCGATCTTTTGCCGTTGTATTAAATATTGCATCCGGTGTTTCTTCTAGTGTTTTGCTTCTTCGCGGATAAGGCCGTTGAGTTGATGTGAGCTTCGCCCCGACCTTCGGGTTGAACCTTCGACAATGTTTTCAGGCGAGCATCTCCCCCTTTCTACCTATCTTACTTTTATAGTATTTACTCCCTCCTGTTGATCTATTGCTATCTGTGTTGCGATGCTTTAGTTTCCGTACCTGTGATATACCGTGCAGCCATATATTGCCTTGGACACATCCTATTACCATTGTTTGGTAGATAGTTGGACTTGCGCATCGTAGCCGCTTGCTCAAGTGCTGTCGCGTGCCGTCACTTGCCACGGTTGTTGGAGTAGTGCCACCTGTTTGATGTTGGAGGTGACCTCGGCTTTACTTTTCGTTCACTTTAATTCCTGTTTAACAACTAAAATTGAAGTAAGTAAGCAGAGGCATCGGTGGGTGATAGATAACATTTGGTTTCCGAACGCCCACTTGTGTCCCGTAGGACCCCGAGTACTTGATACCTGTTCCTTGATTTATCGCGCTATCCACATATGGGGAGTATGGGCCCCCCTTAGCCAGAGCTTGATTCCGTCTTATTTCTTGGGGCCACAACTAGTTTGAGGTTTTATTTACTATCCTGTACCTATGCCATGCATTACTGCTTTATTTACGATTGTGCGAGGAGCACACTGTACTGTTTAGGTATGCGGAGTGATTACGCGGTATCGACAAGCCCAGCCACACTTTCGGGTTCCCAGTCGCTTACAGCCATTGGCGCAACCTTGAGTCCGTCTCGGAGCTTGCTTACTCCGTTGCGGGATCTACTCAAAGGGGTGGCCCCCTGAAATATTTCTGAATCTTGTGATTGCTCTGTCGTGAAGACCTCGTTGGGTTTTGATTTGGTTTTTCCGAGGTTGATCGTGTGTGTGTTGCTATTTGTGCACCCCGGCCGGGTTAAAACTTTCTGAAAGCCGTGTCCGCGGTTATGGACGACTTGGAGCACAGTATCTCGATCATAGACAACTATAACTAAAGTTTACTGTTATAAATTGACTTGTATCTGATATGACTAGTAATCAGCTTCAACTACAACGGAATGGCTAACTAAAACTGCCAACAATTGCTTGCTTGTGTGGTCGCTTGCGACCATTGTACCTGACTAGTAAATATTGCAACTACAACGGAATGGCTAAATGAAAGTACCAACAACTGCTGGGTTTTGGGGATATCTCATGCTAATTGTATCTGGCTAGTAAGTGTTGCTACTATCACAGAATGGTTAATTAAAAGTGCCCACTGCTTAATTTATCAGGATGATTATCTATACTTGCCTAGTAATTGCTGCAACGATAACCGAATAAATAAAAATGCCAACTGTGTGAGTTCCTCGGTTGACTTCCTCGATCGGTGTCGAGGGGGAGACACCAGGATGGGTTTGTTTGGTGGTAGTATCAGGTTGGTTCCGAATAGGTCTTCCTCATCCCTCTCTGATAACCGCCAGATGTATCGAGTCTCTATAGGTTGTTTAGGGCATGCTGCCGCTGCCGCTTCAGTCCACCATACCTATGTAGGCGAGGACCGCCGAATTCTAGTCTCGCCGTGTACTGGCCTCAGTACTGACGCTCCTCTTTTTCCTTTGCCCTTTGTCGGCACCCCTTTTGTTTAAGCAGGTTTTGAGGTCGACGTCGTTAGCAGGGTTACCCTTCCGGCTTGGCCTGGGCAGGGTTATGGACGCCATTGGTTATTCTTCAGGGCTCTTAGCCCCATTTGCATCTTGTCCGTAGTCGGACGCTATACCATTTTTCAAGGTGATTTGGATCTTTGTATATTATATCTGTATTCTTGACTCTTCGAGTCGCTGTTATATATATCTGTTCTGTGGGTCCCATCGAGGACTGTTGTGTAATGTTATTACTTCGTTTTCCACCCGCACGAAAGTGCCTGGTGGGCACCTTTGAATCGTTTCTATGCGGGTTTGGCGGTTTTCGCTAAAACTTGCATAGGGCCGATTCTGAGGGTGTTACAGAGTGGTATCAGAGCTCAGCAGTTGCGATACCCCACAAGTCCAGCCTGTAGGATAACCTAGCTAACGGCCGAAGTAGAGTGTCCAAAACTATTTTGAAAAAAACGGTTGGATAGTTCTGATTAGCTCTGATTTTACTCCTTACCCTCTGCTATTCTCCTCTTACCCCTACGTGTTTGAATCCGCTCTCGTCTTTATCTTCGAGTCCAGGAATTCTCGTGGTTGGGTTTCCGTCGTACCTTCAGGGTTTCGCTTCCTCCTTTGGTAACGGTGTTGCTACATCTGATCTTCATGCGATCCGAGGAATCCTTCGTCTGTGGTACCATCCTTTGTTCCTTGTTTGTGCCTTCCGTTGTTTTCCGACACGACGACATCATCCGCGCTGGATCCGATGCAGAGTCTGCATCACTCCTTTGATTCCGAACCTCGCTTGTCGAGATCTTCAGTCTGAATCCTGAGGGTTGGTTGCATAATCTATCTGTTCGTGTACAGAGTAATGCTTTGAGTGCGGGATGGAGTCGCGACCATACCACTACTCTTATCATTTGCTTTGTATATAGACTGGTGGATCGATGCAATTCTTACTCCTTCCATGAAAGTTAGAGGTGGCCTTGCCTTTGACTTCGTCCGTTGTTTATCCGGAGTGCTCTCTCGACGATCACGGACAACGACCTCTTGTTAGTGGTGTCGCGAAGCTCTACACGAAGCGTGAAGGATCAGATCGCCGACCTTCCTTCCGGTACCATGAGGCGGATCTCGAGGGCGAGATCCATTGTTAGTGGTGTCGAATTGTGGCATCCCGCAAAACCACTACTAGAAAATCGCGTTGAATTTTGTGCATTGCATCGTCATCATCACGCATTGTTTGCATAAAACTATGTTGGCAAAGCCCGTTTTGTTTTTCTAAAACGCCTCGTCTTTTATTCAAACGCCAAACACCGGTTCTCCGGAATTATTTCGTTGTCGGCTATCGGGTTCTGAAAGCCGTGTTTTAAAATAATTAAAATTTAAATTATTTCAATAGGGGCAGTCGAACGGGCCGATTGACCCGATCGACCACCCCAGAAAAATATATCGGTCCACCCCTTATTTTCTAAACCTACCAACTAACCTACCCACACCCCCTGACCACCTCACCCCCTCCAATCCGTGACCGCCACCTCACCCCTCTCTCTCCCTCACCCAATCCCCTTTTGCCACCTAGGCTAAACCCAAACCCCCCACTCAACTCACCCTGGCCACACAACGCACGCACGCGACCGCCCCTGTCCACCCCCAACCGCCCTGGCCCCACGGGACCCACCCCGTGGCCCCGCCTGTCCCCCCGTTCCCTCTCTCTCTTCTCCCTCTCTCCCCCGCGCGCGCTCCCTTCTCTCCCTTCTCTGGCTCCCCGCCGGCCAGGCTCCACCGCCCAGCCCCTTTTCTCTCCGCTTCCGCCCGCCCTCGGCAGCTCCGCCCGCTCGCGCCGTCTCCGCCGCCACGCCTACCACCGCTCCACCGTCGTGCCCCCGCCGGAGGCCGCCTCCCCGTAGCTCGCTCCGCGCCCCGGCCCTCCTCCGCTCGCCTCGCGCCGCCGAGCTCACCCCGCACCCCACCCCTCCGGCGCCTCTCCCCCTCACCGCCGGTGACCCCTCCTTCGCCTTCCGCCCCGCCTGGCCAGCACCGCCCCTCCCCGCGCGCGCCTCACCTCTCTCTCTCTGCAGCGCAGCGCCGCCGGCCCCGCGTGCTCGCGCCTCCTCCCCGACCAAGGCTCCACCGCCGCCGCCAGTACCTCCGCCGAACCGCCCCTCCGCGCCCCCACCTCGCCCGGCGCCGCCCAGTGCCCCGAGCACGCCCCGACGCCGCTCTCCTCCCCTTCTCCGCTCTGCCCTCCGCTCCGGCCACCGCGACCCGGCCCCCGACCCGCTCCGCCAGCCCGAGCCCTCCCCGTTCCGCCTCGCCCCTCGCCGGTGCCGGCCCGACGTTCGCCTCTGCCCCCTTCGCGCGGTCGCCTTCTGCTTCTCCTCGGTCCAGCATCGCTCTGTCCGTCCGCTGCAGGAGACCGCGTCCTCGAGGCCGGCCGTTCTGTGCTTTGCAGGTCATCGCCGGTATGGGACGATCCCCTTTTAGATGTTGGTGTATCGGGGCCCCCTCGGACCACCGTGTGTTTGGTGAATCTTATCCCCAAGCATGTCAACGCCAAGTTCAAGATCTGCGAGCCGTGTTTGCACATCCGCACTGCTGCCTGAAGATCTACGCCAAGATTTCCACCCCGGACGCCAAGGCCTCCTTCACGGATTCCGATGATCGAGACCCGAAGATCCCGGAACTACAAGCTCTCCCTCACGGAATCCGAAGACCCTGATCCGCGGAGTTCGACGGCGACCCTGAGCCGAAGCCCTCGAGCCCTCCTACACGGATCCGATGGCGAGCCCTGGAGACCGTTTCCGTACCCGGACGATAAGGATACCGACGCGGAACACCGAAAACTCCCCCTGAACGCCATGATCGTCGACATGACCCGAAGGCCGCGAATGCGACAAGAACGGCATCGACCCGGAAGAATCCGATGCGCCCCGACACGAACCAAGTACTCCTTCCGAACGCCGAGCCCGCCGAGGACCCGGATGCGCCAAGATCTACCCCAGTAATCCGAGAACGACCCGTCGAACCCTGGACCCCTGAGACCGAACCCCGAACCCCGGACCCCAAGATCTGCCGAACCCTAATGTGTGAACCCCCTTCCCGCAAACCCTATTTTTATAAATGAAATATAACCTTGTCGCATATTAAATTGTCATTCATCTCGCATGCATGTCATTGGTTTGGGGGCCTTATGCCGATTTACCTAATAATTAAATATGGGGCCCATATGCGGGCAAACTCTAGCCTTATATTGGCCTCATTTAAACTTGTGTAGCGAACCGGTGCTATCTTTTGTCTTGATAAACAACATTTAAATTGCGGGTTAACTAAATAACTTGAACCATCTAAGTAATTGTCGGGACCCTGGTTCCACTTAATATGACCTAATTGCATCGCACCTTTGCCATGTCATACATCATACATGCATCATGCCGATCTTCTGCCATTGTATTAAATATTGCATCCGGTGTTTCTTCTAGTGTTTTGCTTCTTCGCGGATAAGGCCGTTGAGTTGATGTGAGCTTCGCCCCGACCTTCGGGTTGAACCTTCGACAATGTTTTCAGGCGAGCATCTCCCCCTTTCTACCTATCTTACTTTTATAGTATTTACTCCCTCCTGTTGATCTATTGCTATCTGTGTTGCGATGCTTTAGTTTCCGTACCTGTGATATACCGTGCAGCCCTATATTGCCTTGGACACATCCTATTACCATTGTTTGGTAGATAGTTGGACTTGCGCGTCGTAGCCGCTTGCTCAAGTGCTGTCGCGTGCCGTCACTTGCCACGGTTGTTGGAGTAGTGCCACCTGTTTGATGTTGGAGGTGATCTCGGCTTTACTTTTCGTTCACTTTAATTCCTGTTTAACAACTAAAATTGAAGTAAGTAAGCAGAGGCATCGGTGGGTGATAGATAACATTTGGTTTCCGAATGCCCACTTGTGTCCCGTAGGACCCCGAGTACTTGATACCTGTTCCTTGATTTATCGCGCTATCCACATATGGGGAGTATGGCCCCCCCTTAGCCAGAGCTTGATTCCGTCTTATTTCTTGGGGCCACAACTAGTTTGAGGTTTTATTTACTATCCTGTACCTATGCCATGCATTACTGCTTTATTTACGATTGTGCGAGGAGCACACTGTACTGTTTAGGTATGCGGAGTGATTACGCGGTATCGACAAGCCCAGCCACACTTTCGGGTTCCCAGTCGCTTACAGCCATTGGCGCAACCTTGAGTCCGTCTTGGAGCTTGCTTACTCTGTTGCGGGATCTACTCAAAGGGGTGGCCCCCTGAAATATTTCTGAATCTTGTGATTGCTCTGTCGTGAAGACCTCGTTGGGTTTTGATTTGGTTTTTCCGAGGTTGATCGTGTGTGTGTTGCTATTTGTGCACCCCGGCCGGGTTAAAACTTTCTGAAAGCCGTGTCCGCGGTTATGGACGACTTGGAGCACAGTATCTCGATCATAGACAACTATAACTAAAGTTTACTGTTATAAATTGACTTGTATCTGATATGACTAGTAATCAGCTTCAACTACAACGGAATGGCTAACTAAAACTGCCAACAATTGCTTGCTTGTGTGGTCGCTTGCGACCATTGTACCTGACTAGTAAATATTGCAACTACAACGGAATGGCTAAATGAAAGTACCAACAACTGCTGGGTTTTGGGGATATCTCATGCTAATTGTATCTGGCTAGTAAGTGTTGCTACTATCACAGAATGGTTAATTAAAAGTGCCCACTGCTTAATTTATCAGGATGATTATCTATACTTGCCTAGTAATTGCTGCAACGATAACCGAATAAATAAAAATGCCAACTGTGTGAGTTCCTCGGTTGACTTCCTCGATCGGTGTCGAGGGGGAGACACCAGGATGGGTTTGTTTGGTGGTAGTATCAGGTTGGTTCCGAATAGGTCTTCCTCATCCCTCTCTGATAACCGCCAGATGTATCGAGTCTCTATAGGTTGTTTAGGGCATGCTGCCGCTGCCGCTTCAGTCCACCATACCTATGTAGGCGAGGACCGCCGAATTCTAGTCTCGCCGTGTACTGGCCTCAGTACTGACGCTCCTCTTTTTCCTTTGCCCTTTGTCGGCACCCCTTTTGTTTAAGCAGGTTTTGAGGTCGACGTCGTTAGCAGGGTTACCCTTCCGGCTTGGCCTGGGCAGGGTTATGGACGCCATTGGTTATTCTTCAGGGCTCTTAGCCCCATTTGCATCTTGTCCGTAGTCGGACGCTATACCATTTTTCAAGGTGATTTGGATCTTTGTATATTATATCTGTATTCTTGACTCTTCGAGTCGCTGTTATATATATATCTGTTCTGTGGGTCCCATCGAGGACTGTTGTGTAATGTTATTACTTCGTTTTCCACCCGCACGAAAGTGCCTGGTGGGCACCTTTGAATCATTTCTATGCGGGTTTGGCGGTTTTCGCTAAAACTTGCATAGGGCCGATTCTGAGGGTGTTACACGAGACATAACAGATTTGGATACCACAGTACATCATCCATTACAAACCATACATAAGGTCTTACACAAATAAGGATCTCATGATCCAGTTCTTAATATAACTCAAGCAGTGGAAATACATAATAATAACGGTAGCATAGGCGAAGCTCCATCTTCGGGGTCACAGGCAATGCTGACGATGGGAGATGATCCTAGTTGTCGTAACCTTCCTGGGGTCCATCCTCTTGGTATTCCTCTTCATAGTCTGGCCACGGGAATAGCCAGGGACAAAGCCATGAGTACTCTTTAAGTACTCGCAAACTAATACTAACAAGTGAAAGAGGGTTTTTGTAATAGGACACTAAGCTCTAGGGTTGTTTTGCAAAAAGCCAGATTTACCTCTACTAAGTTTAGAAATGAAAAAAGCTAGTTGAAGTTTTATAAAATCTCAATTCATTTCACAAGTCATTTTGAAAACATCTGAAGGGGGAACAGTATGGCCACTCCAACTGTCCATAACCGCAGATGCGGCTTTTCGAATAGTTTGACACTCTGCAGAGATTGTACACTTTCACCACAACATTCGATACATCTGTCAGGAACAAATCCTGAATTCACCATACTCAGTATGCGGATAATCAATCCTAACCTTTCAATTACACGCCCTAGTATAAGCACCTCTCCTGTGAGTTTGGCCTCCCAACCATGACCAACTGTCATCTTGGGTACTGCACAGGTGGACAATCTTCACAAGGTAGCCTCAGCTCAGACCTTGGCCGTGAGGGAACCAATACTAAGGTATATAAGTTTCTAGTCAAGCCCTACCAAATTCTCGGATATTGTGGTTGTACGGTAAAATTGGAATGGTATCGCATCCAGACAACCATCAGTTTTATAAAGGGCTAAGGCTCACGCCTCAACATTTTCATCACCAAAATAATCTGGTGTTCGGAAACACATGTCAAATCATCTCAATAGAATGATCCATCATTCCAAGGTTTTCATAACCATTTTTCCACCAAGTATTCCCATCTAAAGTTGGTCAAGTTTTATGCTTAGCACTAGCATCTACAAGTGGGGGTAAGTACTAATGAGGGGTGGTAAACTAGTAGAGTTTAACTAAGATCAATCCCGTGCCTTAGGATGACATAAAGATTATCTAGCTTAGGCCAAATTTTATGCTCTTTATGCAACCTTCAATTATATCTCTAGAATCTACAATTCACTTCAGTAAGCTCTAAGTACTAGCTTTGATAAAGAAATAAAGTATAAAGCTTGTAAGTAAAACTAGGAATGGGGTTATCAAGTAGGTATGATCACATATGCTTAAGGCATATAGTTGGCATGGTAACAAGCAAGTATTTGCTTGCATAGGTCAACTTGATTAGTAAGGCTTTCTAAAGTAGAGTATCTTGCAAGTGTTAGCTTGCCTTGTGAAGAGAAGTGGTTGAAGTTCTCCTCGGCTTCTTCTTCGTAGTATCCTCCTTCCTCCTCGTATCCTTGGTCGGTACTTGCGTCTATGAATAAATACGAGGTACACAATCACCAAACAATACTTAACTACTTTCAATCATCACACACAAGGGTTATATAGATGATCTAGCATCATCACTAACATCACAAGAATAAGGCATTTGTCTTATTTATTTTATTTTTAGAAAAGTAATTTCTACTCATTGAAAAACTACTTAAGATTTAATATTCTCCAAACCAAACATGGGATCATGTTGACACATGTCATCACCACACATTTTAGTACATGGGAATGTGATTTAAAGTGGTGTCACAATTTAACAAGATTTAACCTTTTAATTTTAAATAAAAATAAATGACTAGAAATGCCTATGTGCATCCTTTTATGACTTGAACATTATTTCTGTAAGTATACCTATATGTTTTCATATATTATGAAAGGTATGATCTAATGTGATTTTTGCGAGTTGGAATGAACTCAAAAGCTATTATAGTTTAAATTTGAAAAATGTTTGAATGCAGAAAAGCTTCTGCCTTGTTATTTTTACCAAGGTTGATCCATAGATTCAAATGTTTTGAATCCAATGGGCTTGGATTAAGCATTTCAAAACCTTTCTAACAAAATTGGTTTCATTCAATTTGGTTCAATAAATCGAGCTGGGTTGATTTTTGAAACTAGGTACAGAACAATGTTTGAATTAAAATGGAAAAAGTTAAATTCAAACAACTGGGCTGCGCGGGAACTGCTAATGGGCCGGCCCAGTGTCACTCCGCAGCGCGGGGCTCAACTGACAGGGGAGTTTCACCAGTCAGTGGCTCTTTAAACGCGAAGCGGTACGGGGCAATCTTATCGGCATGATCTAAGTCTAATCGAACGGTTGCTACTCATTGTCCACGTCGGGCGGCGTCGGCGAGACAGAAACCTAACGCGGCAGGTGGGGGTCGATGGGGGCTCACCGGGGCTCAGGCGAAGGTCGGCGATGCGGGCGAACGACAAAGTCGAAGACGGCGAACCTCCTGGTACCGGATGCTCCTCCTGGGGTGGACAAAATCGACGGCGCCCTTCTTCTCCAGAGGCGGTCTGCTCCGGCGCAATTCCGGTGATGTGCTGCTCGCCTTGCTTCGGGGATGAGGTGGAACGATCAGTGAGGTGAGGGGAGTGAGATGGTGTGCTGAATTCGGCTGGGGTTCGTCTCCTTTTATAGGCTCGACGGTGAGACCGAACAGGATGGGCAGACGACGGTGGCGACACGGCTACGGGCTGCTAGAGGCATGGCCAAGGGTGGCGATCGATCGGTGGTCTCCTGGCGATGCTCTAGGGTGTAAATGTGCTTGTAGGGGCGGTGGCAAATGGTCGGGAATGCTCGATGCTCTGCGAGGCAGAGGCGGCGTCTTCGACAACGAGCGGTGGCTACGGGGTACGGCGGTGAAATGCGCATGTCTGGCGGTCTCCTGGGACGGTGGGGAGCATGTTGGCGGGAGGCGAGGGCTCGAGGTGGTCGGGTTGCGTGGGAACGGTGCATGCTCTATGGTGCACGTCGGCATGGTCGACAGCGGCACGGGCGCGGCGTTCCTAGTGGTTCTGGTTGTTGTCTGCGAGGCAGGGCTGGTCGAGAGGGGGCGGTGAGGCATGGGATATCTCCCAGACAAGGTTGGCATGGCTAGTTCTTCCTCTAGCCTGCTGTCCACACTAGGGTGACATGGGTGCTCTCGGGCTGTTCACCATTGATGACATTGGCTAGCTTACAGTGGGGCTAGTGATTAATTAAGTTTGCTAGATGATCTACTGAGGTTGCTGTGAGCTAGAGAGGGAACAAGTTTGGCCAGAATCACTGCACACTATAGTGTTTAGATTTTGTTTGGTTTGTATCTGCAAGGTGTTTGATGTAATGGCCGCATGAATTCAAGTTTTGAATTTTGAAAAGATTTTTGGTGGGTGTGCTAGGCATGTGCTGGTGAGTCTGTAGATGCTTGGGTTTTGAAAGTTGAGCTTGTTTGAGTGGTTTTTGAAAAAGTGGGATCTTCCCATATGAAACAGATTCAATTTTAAACTGTGATTTAAACTATGCATTTGAATGTTTCTGGATGATCACAAGGTGGGCCTTGATATTTTGTTATGAGTACTATCAAGGGGTGCAAAGATCCAAATAAGTTTCTATTAAGTTCTGAAAGTTAGAGATAGCCAAAGTAGGCATGGTAGTTAATTTGGCCAAAGTGACCATTCACTTAATTTGTTTGTTTTGATTTATTTGTCTTTGGGAAAAGTTTGGGAATTGTTTAGATGATGTTTATTTCACCTAAGAATCATTTTACAAGCAAAGAAACACATAATCATGTCAATCCAAAAGAATCCAAATTGTAATGCATACACATAGGAATGCTTTCATATTTTTAATTGGAAAAGTTTTTGTTAACCCTTATTTTGGTGATTAGAGTTTGATGATTCTAGTTCACTATTTTTGGGATGTTACAGTTCTTTTCCTTTTCTGGGCAATCACTGGCATAGTGTCCCATCTCTTTGCAATTGTAACATTGCAACTTGGCTTTTGCCCTTCTCCTTCTTGGGTTTCTCCAAAGCTAGGAGTTCTTCTAGTTCTTGTTCTTCATATCTCACCTCAAAGGTGAGAAAGTATCCTTGTCTCCTTAATCTTTTTCTTGGATAATACATATGTCTCTTCTTCTGTCCATCAAGGCGAGTCATACTACATGGAGGTGCAAGCTGAGATTTCCCTTTGTCTTCATCCTTCTTGGTAAAAGTTGTTCCTTCATGGGGGTTTACAAACTATTGATGCACTCCACCTTGTTTCCTTTGTTGAACTTTGGAATAGATGGGGCATTGGATAGGTACATGATTATTTACTTCACATAGGAAACAAGTAGCTTGAGATGTGGGGCATTGATTAGTTGGATGTTTCTCTTCACAATTAGGGCATTGATCTTCATGATCTTTGGAAGTGTGGTCCATGTCTCCACAAATATTGCAAGCTTGAGTTCCTTCTATAATATCATCCTTGACATCATTGTTGTCACAAACTCCTTTGGAAAGGTTGTCTTTAATGTTGATCATTTGAGTGGTCATCCCTTTGAACAATTGGGATTGGATTTCCAAATTTTTTTGCATGGTTGGGTCTAAATCATTGGTGTTGGCTAAAAACTGAGTTGTCATCTGATTCAACTGGGTTTGATTTTATAATAGTTGTTCTCTCATGTGCATCTCTTGGTTGTTGTTGTTGTTGTTGTCACCATCCTTGATCTTGGAGTCTCTTGGAGTAGTCATCTGTTTGGGTTGGATTGGGATTAGAATATACAAATATTTCTAAGGGAATAATTCTAATCACACACATCACAATTCACATAATCAATGTGCAAGCAATCACAAACAAACATTCCACTCAAACAACAAGTTTCAAGCACATTTTTAGGCAACAAAATATTTTTTCTACACCACATAAGTTGATGGGTTTGATCTAAACTAAATATGGTGGTCCAACTATATGGTTCACTTGAGATCATTCCATTCTTCTTTGTTGTTTATTCTTGAATGAGATCATGGTTTCCTTGGGAAGATTCTTGTGTCTTGGTCACAAAACTTCAAAGGTGATGATGGTTCCTTCTAAGTTGTGTTTCCTTAGTCTTCAAGTCTTGAGTGACATTTCTTGTCTCACTTGTATTCCTTGGTGATGTCCAAGTTGAAGTCCTTGTTGAAACTAAAGTTGAAGTCATTGGTGAAGTTGAAGTTGAAGTCATTTGAGTTGGTGAAGTCCTTTGCTCATGTTGAAGTCTTTGCTCATGTTGAGGTTTTGTCCATCAAGTTGAAAAGGAAGAGATGTAGAATCAAAACCAAAAATGGTTGGGAAAGAGTTTACAAGATTGTTTGTAAATAAGTTTTGGAACAAAAACAACTCCTATTTTTCTAAGGGGTTTTGTCCAATCCTAGGGTTACAATCCTACAGGCAACACAGTGCTCTGATACCATCTGTAGAGGTCCCAACCTTTAATAAGGTAGATATCCCTGTGTTTACAATGCCAGTCCCTGGATCAATAGCTAGCATCCACAGTTAAGATGTAATATCAAGAAACAAAGGTCATAATACAACTTTATAACCAGGAATAAAATAATTCATTACATCTTACATAGCTCATTTGGCTATCTCATTACAATGCAGCAGAAATAACTATAGCATGGAGTCCTTCATCTTCAAAGTTCCACATGCAATCATGTTGGTTGTAGTCTTGTAATCCTAATCAACATACTTCACTAACATCAAACAAACCTGCAACATAATAAGTTACAGCCACAAGGGTTAATACATTTGAATTGTATTGGCAAGTGATACTATGGTAGTATAGTGGAGTCTATCATCTATATGCATTTGTATAGGTGGAGCTTAGGCTTGCTTTGCTCAAAATAGATTTTCCTTATCATTTGAAAACACTATGTTTTTGTTTGGAAAAAATCACCCAAGGCATTCCCCAATAGAAATTGGTGATCCTTCAACCCTTGTTCAACCATAGGTTTTAACTTAGAAAATTGGGATGAGGAGATTCTTGATAGCTTCCATGTCTTGATGCTCAAATTTTCCTTTGCCAGGGACATGGCTAAGTACTTAGATTTTACACTCTGCAGAGGTGGTGCACTTTCCCCACAAGGCTTGGTTTCACCAAGACAAGATCTTTAAGAAGCCTTCCCATAGACCAGAATGGACACGCTCCAACCTATCATTCCCCTACCACCAACTGTCCATTTGGCTAAGTTATTGCAACCTATATGATCTAGGCAGAGCCCATAATGCCAAGTGGCTGCACTTGAAGCTTCTCAACATTTGACATCTCAAATCTCTTTGTTCCTAGGTGGCATTCCACAAGTGAGATAAACAAGGTAAACCATAGAAATGGGCCTTGTGTAACCACTCAACCAAAAACCACCAAGCAAGTCCCTTTCCACCCAGGTGATTCATTCACTTAGTTGTTTTATTAAACAAAACACAAGTCCTTGACTTAGAAATATTCCATAGCATGAATATAATCCACCCTTGTTTTCTACTAGCTAAGCTAAGCATGATAGTAGTAGGAATCTTAACTTAGGAAAATTCTACTAAAGTTTCATCTACTAGGATTTCCCATGGCATAGTTTATACTTAGCAAAATTCCATGCAAGTCCTACTTAGAAATATCACTAATGCATAGTGAAAATAATGGGACAAAAGTATGAAGCATCACTTTCCTTTTTGGTAGAGGATATAAGTTCACTCCTTGATCTTGCAATAGCCACACTCTTCAAATTCCACTACAATTTCAATCAAGCAAGCAATATTCAATCTACCATTCAAGCAAACATCACCTACAACAATAAAAACAAGGCAATGCATGTAAACATGCCAAATATTTTTTTATTTGGAAAAGTGGCTTCTAATAGGTTATAAACATTTGAAAACACCTATTGGTCATTTACAGAAGTGGTAAAACCGTTTGATATTAAGTTAGTGAAAAATGGCCACTTTAAATCATTTTTGTTTTGCTAGAAATGGTTCAAACCAAAGTAATATCTTCTAGTGTTTGACAAATACATTTTTAAACACAAATGTTAGTGTTTTATGCTCAAGTGTTCAATATTGAACCCATTTGCAAAATGTTTTACCTATAAACCATTTTTATACCAAATAAATATTTGATGTTGTTGAAAATGCTTTTTAGCAAAGTAATAATTTATAGGGTTCATAAAATATATTTTTAAATCCTAAAACTTGGTGTTTAGGGTAAGAGAGTTTAAATCAAATCATTTTCCAAATGTTTTACTCAAAAAGCATTTTTAACACATAAACCATATTTTCATTTAACTAGAAGTGCTTTAATTCAAAGATTTATTCTTTAACTTCACAAAATACAATTTTAAATCCAGAAGTTGATTTATATGGTCAGTACGTTCAAAAAAATCCATTTGCCAAAGATTTTACCATAAAAATATTGCTAGAATAAATTTTATATTCAAAATATACCTACACAAGTTTCTGCAAAAACAACCAATTTAACAGAAGAAATTTACTAAACAAATTACATGGATGGATAGAGTTTGTTTTGATGATTCCATTGATATAAAATTTGCAAAATTTGGACGTGTGGATCAAAAGTTATGAATTTTGCAAGTTTAAATATCTAATAGAACATTTTCTGGTTTTTATAACAGAGTCAGTGCCACATGGAATGTTTTGATTGGGCGATACCGTTTCGCGTAGATCGCTTGATTCTAGCCGTCAGATCCAATGTGCATCGCACGGCTCACAGACGCGATACCTCTTCGGTTAAGTCAATCTATCCTACTCATTAGATACAAATCGAACGGTGCAGAGGCGCTTGGCCAACAATGGGCGGCGCTGGCGGCGGCGAGTGGCGGCGGCGCGCTCGGGCTGGGATGTTCCGGCGAAGTTAGGACGAAAGGGAGAGGACGAGGTTGCTCACTGGGTTCGCTGCGACGTGCTGAAGCTCGAGGTGGTCATCGCGGGGACAGGGGCGCACGGACGGGTCGCCAATCTCTCGCCGGAGATGCTCCTGGCGACGGGTGCGCTCAGGAGTCGTCAACGTTGAAGCTACAAGGAGCCCCAAGGCAAAGTAGGGGTTGCGTTAGATGCGCACGAGAGAGGGGAAAGAGAGCGTCAAAGAGAGGGAGAGGGGTGGTCAGAGGTTACCGGGGGAGCTCGACGGAGTAAAGACAGACGATGGCGACGCTCAGGTGAAGACATAGTCGAGCATCCGGGGCGCGCGCGGGCAAGTGGTATACACTAGAAGGTGCAGAGGTTGATGGGGAACGGGATCATGTGGTCGAGGGGCAAGGTGCAATGCTGGCTGGCTGGAATTGCTTACGAAGCTCATCGGAGACAGGGGCAGTTGAGGTCGAAATTTGGGCAGCCTAGTGGCTCCGGTCGAGTGAGATCTGAGGGGAAAGAAGGAGGAGGGCGAGTCGATTTATCGTGCGTGATTGCTGGCCAATTCAACGCGGCAATTAACGAGGATTGAAGTGAGCTTAAACGGGCAGAAAAAACCGGCGAGGTCAGCACGGGTGGGAAAGACAGTGAGCTGGCGGTGGGGCCTGGTCGTCAGCGAGAGAGAGAGAAAAAAGAGTGGGGTCCAGCGGTCAGTGAGGGGGCGGGTTTGTTCTGCGGTGAGAAAGGAACGATTCGCTGGGGGAGAGGGAGTGGGCTGGCTGGGCTTAGTGGGCCAGGTTGGGTTGGGCTAGCTGGTTCAATTTTTTTTGTTCTGATTCTTTTCCTTTTTCCTTTTCTATTTTTATGTTTTGATTTTTATTCAAATATTTCAAACACTAATTGAATACAAACCTTTGCCAAACTTTGTGTATATTCTAATACTGTTTATTAATATATTCTAAAGTCAAATTTAGAATATCTCTTTTATTCCTTTTAGGGTATATTAATTATTTAAAATAGGCATTTCTCTTTATTTCAAAATAAGATTTAAATATGTTTTCAAACTATATTTGAATTCCATTTTTTTTCAAAACCTTTTTCAGTAGGTTTTATTTATACAAAAATAATTTCACTTTGAATTATTATTTAAAGTATTTTACTATGTTTTAATGTTCATTTTAAATTGGGAAAAGGTCTTTACTTAAATAAAATGGATATTAATAAATCCTTCACTCTTTTTATTAAACAAAAATCTTTCATTTCATTTGTTTGGTCAAGATTTAACTTGGCTTTTAAAATAATCCTTATTTATTATTTCTTTCTTTATCTTATAAAATCCATATCTTTTTATTTAAAGATCCAAACTTGGTGATTCCAATTTGTAAAATCTTATTTGATATTTGTTTATCCTTTTAAATATCTTTAATATTATTTGCTCACCATGTCGTATGGATTTTTAGATAGGTGCTTTATTTGCTTTGGAAATTTAATTTCCTTATCTTATTAAATTCAGAAGATTTTATCTATGGCTTCAAATTGAATGAAATAAATTTCTATGGTTTTATAATATTTCCATGTGTCATTCTTGATCATTTATAAATGTTTGTTGACAAATTTTATATGGATCAAATCCATGGTCTTAGAGATATCTTGGAAATCTCCCATTAGGGTTTTAGGGTTTATATTTTATTTTTCCAAGTGTTTAAATTTCAAGATGCATTTATGAAGAATGCATTTCACTTTATTTGAATTTAGTTGGATTCAAGCTTTATTCAAAGTTTGTTCAAGATGGGTTTTAATGTTTCCATTTGGAAATCAAAACTTTTCTTTTCAAGCTAAATTTCAACAATTATTTATTTTGTTTATTTATTTTTCACATTTCAAAATTTGGAAAATTTTGGGATGTGACAACCCGGCAGCACCCGCGGCCTTTTTCATCTTATCGGCAGTTGAAACGGGCTTCGGTGCGACTACGGATTTCTTTGATGTTGTTTGCTTCTCTAGGTGCAAGTGAGGCAGCGCCATGCCGAAAGTAAGCTTTTGCTGCTTGTGTGCGGTTGCCTGCTCCTGACTAAACTGAGTCGAAAGAGACTTCTTCTTGCATGTATGTTTTGGCGGTAGAGTTGGCTGCTTCTGCTACTGAGCTGATGAAACTGATTTGAGATGGATATTTCTGCTGCGGTGGGATTTGTTGTGTTAGTTGAGGCGTTTTCTTCTTCTTCTGCTACTGCTATGGCTGAATCACTATCGTATCAACATCAACTGACCCTGCGCCGGTGATGCTAGCACCCAGTCTCTTCTCCTTCTCGAGGACCAGGGTTTTCTCTCTCTTCTCCTCCTCCCTACGAGCTCTAGGACTCTCCTCAAGCCGGGATACTAAGATATCTGTCATAGAAGGAGTGACTCGGGCCGGAATCAGAATGCGAGTGTCGGCCGCATGTGGATAAGGAGGACGAGGAATCTCGGTTGCGATGCAACTTGCTGACTGCGGGGACTCAATGGCACATTTGCAAGATTGAAAAATGCAGAAATGTCAAGTGAGTGAAAAAGAAAGAGAGAGAAAAGAAACACAGAAGATAAATTTTGGTACAATTAAAGTTATCCAGCAATAATGGGTTGTCTATACACTCTCCTATAAACTCATTTCTTGGAGGATTTGGCCGGCTCAACCTCAGTTGCCGCTGATGCATCGCGCTTCTTCCCCTTAACCCGTCCTCCAACAGCGAGAGGCGCGTCCTGATGCACCTGACCGGCTACATCAGTAGGTGCAAAACCAAGAGGATAAGCAAAGGATATTGGCCTGGGATCAATTACCCTCATAATGTGATAATCATCATCGTTATCATCCGGCCACTCCCTTAGAGGCTCGCGAGTATGAGTCTTATGTCATGGTATTGCCTACGAGTACGCCATGGAGAGGTTCTCATAGTGCATGTTTAGAGATGTGGGGGAAGGAGGCAAGTTGGCGGGTATGAGGTAACACAGCTTACCCAGGTTCAGGTCCCACGATGGTGGCAGAATCCTATTCCTGCTATAGATCACTATAAGGGCAATACACCGAGGTACAGAGATTGGTTCTCTGTGCGAGGTGTCAAGTTGAACGATCTAGGTTGTTCCCTAAAGGATCCTAGAGGTTCGGCTTATAAAGATGCCAGAACCTAGGGTTACAGGGAAAAGTCCTACCCGAACAGGTTATAGAGTTCTACTCTAATACTAACTAGTATTTGTGTCTTGCACTCCAAGGCTCTGAGTATTTCAGTGACTCCATCATAGACTTCCTTTATCCGGCATGGGCCTCCCTTCTGGATCCATATAACTAGGCCACCCAGCTGGCCATGGGCCTTTCTACCAACAATGGGCACTCGGGTTAGCCGGATTAGAGACATGGTATGGTGATACCCATTTAGCATATCCCCAAAAGTAGACCCCGGAGAACTCTGAGATATTGAGTTGTCTTGCCTCTTTAGTTTGAATGCTCCATCTAGGTAATGTCTGCAATTCATCAAGAAATATATTATAGTCCTCCAAAGAAGCCTGCAATATTATCCGTCTTCAATATGTAGGCCGGAGAATCACTGAGTCTTCCATCATACTCTTCTCGTAACCGGACAGGATCCAACCATGCCGGAATCTTCAGATGGGACTATTCTTATGCATATGTCGGTGAGATGACATAGACCATAGGCTAGCTATGCCTCGTAACTCACAAATGTAGGAAACATAATCATAATGATTTTCCCGAGCGATAAATCCAAAACATCGAGAGACGATGGGAACGTGGCGAAATCTCCGCGCACGCTCACGCATGCGCTGTCCATGCATCAACTGTTAGATCATCTTGCAAGAATCTTGATGTCAGGGCTATATATTTTAACTGGGGTGTTCAATTATTTTTCACCCTCATTCGCTCCGACATCATCTTCTTCCTTCAGCCCAAATCCTCCTCGAGCACATCGCGTGCACAGAAAGAAAACCCTAGTTCCTTCCTCAGCTCTTAGTCCACCTCCTCCTCACCATAGCGAGCAGCAACAGCAATCCTTTGATGGCGGCATCCAGCAAGGCTTTGGACAAGCTTTCTAGCACGGTTCACGTCCCGCCAGAAGGGGTGGTGGTGCTGCTCTCCGTGGTGGTGGAATCCAGCGGCATCGACAATATTCTAGCGGCGCTCGAGCTCAGTCATCTCCAACGGAGACATTAAGGAGATGATCACTGAAGGGTACCTTCCATCGACGGAGGGTCTGGTCTAGCGGGTGGCGCCGGCCAGTGAGGTCGTCCCTTCTCCCCAACCCGGAGAAAAGGTATACCTCAAAGCCCAAATGGTACGCGCGTTTCCCTACTATTGTCCGACTTCTGCATCCAAGTCCTCCAACACTTCCGTGCTCAACCTCAAAACCTCTCCCCCAATTGAATTTTCTCACTTAGCAACTATGCGGCTCTATGCGAGGGATACCTAGAGATTAGGCCTAGGTTAGATCTGTTTATATACTTTTCACCATCAAGAGGGAAGCCGGAGTAAGCAAAGAGGAGCTCAGGAACTATGATACCATCATCTTCAAGATCCGGCCTAGCTGGTGATTCAACAACATTGTAGGAAATGAGTCCTGCAAGAAATGGCAGCGGACATACTTGTACGGCCCAGATATCTATCTATCTGGCTGAGAAGCATTGTACCCAGACTTCATTGACGAGGCTGCCGCCAAAGCATCCGCATGGAGATCACAAGCCCTCCTTCCCTTTAACGACGAGGCCTCATGCATCGTAAGGCGGATTGAGTGGCTCGTAGAGATGGGTCTGACCGGCTTGGACCTAGACATTTGATGGTTCATCAGGCAGATCCAACCTCTGCAGCACCATGAGAAGCTGATGTGACAGTACACCAAGGACAGAAAAGATAGCCTCCAGATTTTCGAGGATAACTTTTCCAGTGACTCCATCAAGCTCAGCCTCAAGGACATCGTCAAGGTGAAGGACTGCAAGCGTGGCTGCACCATTACCTATGGCATGTTTGAGGACGATAAGTTCCCAAAGGTAATTTTCACTTATTTACATTGCTTTGACATATACTCCAATTCTTTCGTTTTGAACATGTCCGTCTGTCTAACACTTTGGATTCACTTAACAGTTGGGAGACTTGGAGGAGACCTGCATGGATCCCCATGTCTATGACCCCAAGATGAAGGAAGGCACTGTCGAGTCTGAAGATGAATTCCCGTCGGCGCGAAGGCGTAAGAGCTCCACCTCTAATGCTGCTGGTGGAGGGAAGAAGAAGAAGACAGAGAGTGGAGTCTCCTTGAAATCCACCGCCTGCCTGGAGGTGGAGAAAAGAAGACTAGCTAGCATCCCCTCAACCAAGGCGCCATCTGTTGTGTAAGTCTCTTTTCCTCTGACAATGTCGTTTGCTTTGCTTCTTCCTATACTTATACTTTGTACGTTTCAGGAAAAAGTATAGTTTAAGTTTGAATATGACATCCAAGCAAACTAGGGCTTCTAAAAACATTCGAGATATGTTTGTCCAAGGTTCTCCCTCCATCGCTCCTCCTACCCATGCCATCCAGCCATCTGCCGCACCCGTCGGATCTCTGACTATGGCAACATCTGATCCTTCCGTCATGGAAGTGGACAACACTCCTTCACAGGAGGTCCCAGATGCTGTCATGTTGATGCTCTTGCTCGGCGATCATGCGATGCAAGAAAGCACCTCTTTGAAAGTGGATGAAGGTCCGACTAAGGTTGCCATCGAAAGTGGTAAGGAGCTGATGGTGGAAGGCGGAAATCCTCAGGCTAAACACAATTGCCTTTGGCAAACTGTACACTGAGGCCTCCAACAACCTCAAGATTATTGCCTATGTAATTTTTTATGCCTTTGCATTTCACATATAATATCCCACTGTAGACCCCAAGGATTTAGACAGACAACAGTAGGTCTTTTGGTCTGAATGCTCTAAGAGTGACTAAATAAGAAACTTTGTACTGTAGCCCCCAAGTATGTAGTTTGAATGAATAATTCCAACTAGATAATTTTTAGAGTAGTATACGCAATGTTTGTAATTTTCAATACCGTAGCCCCCCAAGCCTCTAGTTGAAACTAAATTAGTTCCGACTAGATTCTTAAAGAAAGATTAAGCATAGTTTTGAGTTTAAAAAACTCGTACTGTAGCCCCTGAGCTTCTAGATGGAACCCAATAATTTTGTCTAGATGCTACAAGTATACTATGTACTTTTTTGTTTATGCAGAATGAGAATGCCCGGAGGGTGACCGCGAACGAGAAGTTACACAAGATGCGCAATGATATAGAGGCTAAAAAGGGGAAACCCGCCTTCTTGAAGGAACAGATCTCCAAGACAAGAGTCTGTTTTCTTTTGAATTTCCTTCTTGAATTGGTCTTGTATCTTCACCTTCCGACTAATCATTATGCTATGTTATTTCTCCGACTTGTAGAAGTTGTCGCCAAGGCCAAGGACATTGTCTAGCAATCCAAGCATATTTAGGAGCTCGACAATGAAAACAAGATCCTGAAGCAGGAGGGGGCTAATGCCATCAAATGCATGAAGAGGCGCTAGCTGCCGTGCAGAAATATGCCAACAAGGAGATCAACCATCTTAAGAAAGAGATCGCCATCCTCAAAGAACAAAAGAAAGATACTGATGAGCAGAATGCTCGCAACTTTGAGGCATACAAGACTCTCTAAAAAGACCAGGACTCCCTGGCGGAAGTTCTCCTGCAGGACGAGAGCAGCATCTTTGGTAAGCTTCCTCTGTCTTTTATTTCTGTAAGTCAGGTACTTTAAACTAATTTGTGGAACTCATGCCCTCAATTTCTTTGTCGAAAACGTAGCTCCCATTGGCCTAGCCAATGTGGGTAATAGTGTTCCTCCGCCGAAAGAGTGCATGGTTCTTGCGGTCACCTTCATCAATACTGCAATCGCCCAGGCCAAAGTGATCGCCAAGCCCTTGGATATCAACATCAAGGCAGTGGACTCTATGATGAAGTACTCAGATGTCCTCCACCGAGCCCCCGAGCGTATCATAAACTGGAAAGCTTCATGTACCCGGGCTAGAGCTAGGATGTCCCTAGCCATGGTCAAAGCTCATTATGACAATCCCGACATCGACAAGGTGACCTCTGGTTTGCCTGAAGTAGACAAATACGGACAGAAATCGACAACGATGCAATCTGGACTTGTCTCGATGGCTACGGCACCCGGGTCGCCTAGTTGGTCAAGGCGGACGTTTTTGTGCCTCTTGAGGTGATTGACGCTGACCAGGCTCCCTCCGAGTCCCTGAAAACCACCGACTTTGTTGACGAGGAAGTTGGCTCTCCCGTTGCCGACGATGGAGCCTTGAAGTCCCTTGTGCTAGAAGAATGAACAACATATGAAATATTTGTTTCTTCTAGCAATGTAATATGTGGACAATAATGGTGTTTGTTTAAGGTGGAAAACTTGTCTACAAGCCTTTGGCTACTTAAGGACTTGTTCCAGCATGTATGATTGTATATTTTTTAAGAAAGTGCTGGCTTATCCATTACTTTGGCTTTTATGCTTGACCTTTCATGAGTCGGAAGACTCTCAGTCAGAACCATGCATTCTGGTGATGATGCCTAATGGCACCATCAAGAACCTAAGCACAAAATCGCCGATTTCGAGTGCTAAAAGTCACTACTCCAGAATCCATATAAAACGACAAAGAACGTGTAGACCAGAAAACTTAAGCTAACGGCCTTAGGCGGAATTTCATAAGTGCAAATGCAAAGCTTGTGCATAAAGTTTTTACATGATCCAAAAATAAAAACTAAAGGATGTAAAAGACTAAGGCATATGAGTGAACAAAAAAGCTTTATTTCGTTGATCATATAAGAGTTACATGATAGATAATAAATATGCTAAGTGTAAAAAGGACGTAACTGTGCTATGTTCCATGGACGATCAAGCTCCGGGTAGTCACCATCCGGGTTACGTCTCTTACGCTTATGAGCCTCGTTTGGCCTATCTTTCAACTCACGATTATCAATGAGGTAATAGGAACCATTTAGTAGCACCTTTCTAATGATGAACGGTCCTTCCCATGGCGGCGATAATTTGTGTGACTTTTTATGCTTAAGTAGGAGCACCAGATCCCCTTCTTTAAACGAGAGATGTCGAACGCGAAGACTATGGTAGATGTGTAGCTTCTGCTAGTAGATGGCCGATCTTCGGCATGCCAGCATGCTCTCCTCCTCGAGAAGGTCCAGATCTAAGCGTCTGGATTCTGAAGCGTCATCTTTGTTGTAGGAGGCAAATCTTGGTGAATTGTGGATGATGTGGGAAGGTGGGATTGCTTCTGCTCCATATACCATGAAGAAAGTGTTCCGAATATGCCCTAGAGTCAATCATGTTTCATGTGATGCCCATTGTATTCATGAAGATATTAAGTTGTCATTGTATAAACATCTGATGTGTATCATTGTATATGTGATTTAGTTGTGGAACTACTCATTCATGTTGTTTATACTAAATATCCTTGGTCATCGAGGTTGTGCTCGACACACAACTTAGACCAATGTGAAAGTCGGCTGATGACTCGGTTTCACTTTTCATGGGCATGGAGATGCTATTCCGACTTACATAGATTCGGCTAAAGAGTTTAGCGAATCAGATTGACCCATATTGAGATACAACGAACAAGTTATCATTTGTATGTCTCAATCAATGTAATCCTTAGACCTAAGGTTGTTGCATAATCCAAGTTGAGGATCACCGAATTAGGTTCTGCCAAACGCTGATCCATAACGAGGGAGTTATAAAGGCAGAGTTCGGGTCGACTGAGAATCAAGCTGCGTGATGTGAATAACCAAGATGGGATTTTGCCCCTCCACTTGGATAGATATTATCTGGGCCCTCTCGGATGATATGATTGGGAAAGCATGGCCATGCACGACTCGGTTAAGTGTTAACCGAGGAGATCGACTAAGAGTTAGTCGGCTGAATCACTTATCTCGGATCGAGAAGAAAGTCGAACTATTTAAGGGATGGCAATTATTCGCCTATATTCCAACAAGGTATATCATGACGCAAAAGGGACTCATACGTAAGTCGCATTGGAAAGGCATATCGTCATGACTCTTTGGTACATGGGAGTCGACACGTTATGCTAGGAGCCACTACCGACTGATCGATTGAGATTCGGACTCTAATCGTGTCCAAATTACCATGAGCCTGCGGGGTCACACACTTTAGAGCAGGAGGAAGTTCAGATTGGATCTGAACCATAAATCTGGTTGGGTTAGACCCGAGCCAGATTTTGGAATGAGCCAGTGAGTCGGACTCACAGTGACTAATATGGGATTTAGTGAATGGGCCACGAGTGAGTGAAGCCCACTTTCACTCTCTATATATATTGTGGCGTAGAAACCCAGGAGGGTTAGCAGTTAGGTTATTCCATGCGTTGGAGACACTAGCACCACAGCACTCCTGCCGCCGTAACGAACCTAGAAGTTCACCACCGGCGCTCCTCCTTGTACGTGTGGATACCAGCAGCAGTATTGTACGATCAGCACCAGGACGATCAGGATCGGATCAGATCGTGAGGACTGCACTGCATCAATAGACGTGCTACATTAGTAATACGCAATTGCGCATCTAGTGGTAATGCTAGATCTTGGGACAAGCACGTTAGAGGAAAAAGTTTTGTTTTATTTCTGTGTGGCCCAAAAGTGGTATCAGAGCGATAGATTCTGGTTTGAGGCTTGATATCTCGCATATGGCTGTAGATTGGATCTATGTGCTGTTTTGGTGGTCGATCTATGAGATAGTTCGGTTTTGTACATGGATTATTGGATAAACTATACTCGGGGAATGGAAGATCTGATTTCCGTGATTATACCGCTGCGGTCTTGGAAGGACATACCCTGCCTGTCTGTTTCCCCATCGGGATAGACTGTGACACGTAAATCACATCAAAGTAGTTTGATTGAGACCGCCAGCTTTGCCCTGTTGTAGCGCCTTAGATGTCGTTGCTAGTTTCACAACGCCAGTAGATATCGTATCTATGCATATCTTATGTTTGCAGGAAGTTATGAATGGTATGGTTCATGTGCATGTGATGTATGTGTGTAATCCATACTTGATCTACAAATCACGGTTTTGTCAACCGGCTGGAGCCTAGGTGCTATCATTTTATTGTATAACGACCTGCGTGTCTTCTTTATGTAATTTACTTTATTGAGATAGTGTAGCTGTTTGGAGAACCCGGATGGCATTTAAGTCGATGTACAAATCGGTGACATGGAGTAAGACGACAAGTGATAAGAGTTGGCATAAGTCGGATTACATGCTTTATGGAGATGGAGATCGCCATGAAGAGAGCCATACCATTTCACATTATAATTGCTTTATTCTGTGTTATTGATATGTTTCTGTTTTACCTCTATTAGATAGTCGGTAAAATTTAATCCCTCAAAGAAGGTCTAGTCGGTTTTCCCGCCAGTGTTTGCACCATCCCAAGTCGGACATTTTTGGTAGTGGGCTCATAAAATTGAGGTGTTGCCAATTCTTTTCGACTAGGTGGGTTCGAGTCGAACTCTTACATCAGACCAACTTGGTAAGCTATACGGGTCTATCACAATGGTTATGGGACTCGGGGAAAAGTCGGTCGGGAGCCGGGGCATGTGATGTCACCTGACCAATAGGAGTCGTATGAGATACGATTGACAAGGAGTTGTCTACCAAGATCACTTGGCGGCTAGTAGTGATGATAATGCTCACTAGCCGACTTTCTTATTTAGGGTCCTGAATCACTAAGTAACCATCGGAGGGGTGTTGGTTCTAGTGGGAGCATACAATATTAAAGTGTTTAATATGCTTGCTCTTTTATGAATACATGTCTTAAGTGTTTTGCATATTTTTTTGTAGATCATGGAACCAAGTAGCAGTCACCCTCAGATATCCGATTTTGCATTGAGAACCATTATTGAGAAAGATAAACTAAATGATACTAATTTTATAACTAGTATCGAAATCTGAGAATTGTTCTCAAACAAGAAAATAAGGACCATGTCCTAGACAACCCACTTCCAGATGAGCCGGATGAGAATGCTACTGTCACTGCTACCAATGCCTACGATCGGACTAAGGATGAGTCCACGGATATTAGAGGTCTTATGCTTGCTCACATGGAGCCGGACTTGCAGAATCAGTTCAAGAATGTTGAGGCCTACGATATGATTGAAAGCCTCAAAAGTATGTTCCAGGCTCAGGCTAAGACTGAGAGGTATCAGGTCTCTCAGGCTTTGCTGAGTTGCAAGCTTAAGGATGGAGATCCACTGAGTCCGCATGTGATCAAAATGGTTGGTTAAATGCAGTCTCTAGAAAGGCTTGGCTACCCGTTAGCGAAGAGTTCGCTATGGTCATAATTCCAAACTCTCTTCCTAGTGCGTATGGACAGTTCATTTCGAACTACCACATGCATGGTATGGATAAGAAGCTCACTAAATTGTATGGGATGCTCAAGTAGGCAGAAGAGGATCTCAAGAAAGGTTCCAGTCAAGTGTTGATGGTGCAGAATAAGGATAAGTTCAAGAAGAGTTGTTGGACTATGAAGAAGAAGACTAATGTAAGACCCCACCTTTATAAAGGTAAAGGCCTATGTGATTGCAATGCTAGTCCCTGGATCAAATGCTAGCATCCACAGTTTAAGATGAAGTACACAAATACAAAGGTCTTTATTACATCATCATTCCAGAGATAAACATAGTCTTATAGAACTCCATAGCCAAAGGATAGTACAAGAGTTCATAACATAAATAGATAAAGTAAAGTCTTCATCTTCATGTGCCACAGGCAAGCATGTGAGTGCAGACTCATAACCCTAATCCTCATCAGAGTAACCTGCAACATCATAAGTTACAGCCATAGTGGGTCAATACATTTGGAATTGTATTGGCAAGTGATACTATAGTAGAATAGTAGTACCTAACATCTATATGAAGTTGGCTAAGTGTAGCTTAGGCTTTCTTTTCTCAAAATAGGTTTTTCCTATCAGTTGAAAAGCCCTAAGTTTTTGTTTGACAAAAACTCCCAAAGAACCACCAATAGACATTGGTTAACATTTACCCTTGTTTAACCACAAGCCCTAAGTATCTCAACTTAGAGGAAAATTCTACCAAGACTACCACTACTAGGATTTCCCCTGCCATAGCATATAGATACTTAGCAAAAATTTCATGCAAGCCCTATACAAAATATCGCAAGTGCATAGTCAAAATAATAGGACAAATACATGAAGCACCACTTGCCTTGGTAGTTGGGGGAGTAGCAACAATCTTCACAATCAAAATCACCACTAGCACCAAAATCTACACATAAAATGATAGCACCAAATTCTCATTCAAAATATTCAAGCAAAATATATGAATGCATGCAAATGCAATGGAATGAATTTTTCTACACCAAACCATTCAACCAAACAATACTGAACACAAAGCCATCTAAATAAAGTCTAAATAAACTAAACTTTGTTTTAAAATTATTTCCTAAATAATTTATATAGTCAAAATAGGTCTATATTTTATTCTGTAAATAAACCCAATTTCGCAGAAGCAAAATACAAATTCAAACCAACAGTGGTGTAGGGATCATTTTTCTGAATCCAATGATATCTTATTTGCATTTTTTGGATAAATAGAACTCAAGTTATGAATTTTCGAAGTTTGAATCAAATTCTGGTTTTTAAAATAAAAATCGAGCCACGCGGCAGTGTCTGATGGGACGATACCGCTTCGGGGTGGATCGCGCTTCCGCGCCATTGGATCAAATCAGATCCAACGCACTAGATTGTAAATTACCCCTTCGTCAATGATTTAACTTTCACCACCAGATCTAAATCCTACGGCTTAGCTCTACGCGTACCCTTTCGCTACTGGTTCTAATCTTGACCGCTGGATCTAGATCCAGTAGATCTCATCGCTTTGACCACACGCGGGTGGCGCAAATGGCCATTGCAGCGTCTGTGCATCGGACGACGATGTTCCGGCGAATACAGAGGGGGCTGGGGGTTGCGTGTTGCTTACCAGGATCGCGAGAGCACGAGGGAGCTCAACGTGCTACTGGTGTGAGCGGGGGCATGCTGTAGAGGTCGCTAGGGCTTGTCGGAGTTGCAGGAAGCGTCGGGTTCGTGCTGGAAGCGGAGAAGGCGACGACCAGGGTCTCCCTAGCACAAACCAGGGCCATCAGTGTGTGCACAAGGGTCAGGCGAACGAGGTGGTGTGAATCAGATGCCAAGGGGAGTTGCGCCTTACCACAGTTGCTTGCCGGAGACGAGAGGGGCGTCGGGTGCTTGCGGTGGTTGAAGAATCCGATGACCTAAGTCACGAGCAGACAAAATAGATGCATGAGATGAAGAGCACGAGAAAGGAGATCCCGATAGCATCAACGAGAAGGTGCGGGGTGGACGGAGCTCACCGTAATGTCTCGCCGGAGACGCTCGGGCAGCGGCGTTGCAGGCTGAAATATGAGCAGCCTGGTGGCGAAAAGGGAGTGGTGAGTGAGGGGAAAAGCTCGCGGTGTGGAGGGGCTTAAGTAGGCAGAGGCACGGAGAGAATCGCTCGCTGAATCAATGGCATTTAATCCACGCCATCAACGGCAGCGGCGACGTGGTCTGGTGCGCGATTTGGAGGAAGACGATGCTGAGCTTGCGCGGGTCCACAGGGCAGTGACTGCGGGGTAGAGTGCGTGCGGGTGAGAGAGAGGGGAGAGGTGGAAATGCCGGGTGGGCTTGTTGGGCTGGAACAAGCACTAGGCCGGATTGGTAGCGCTGGCCTTTTCTTTATTCTTTTCTCTTTTTCTTTTTCTATTTGATTTTTCAGGAACCAAATTCAACCCAAAATCAAATGAGTTTGAATTCAAACTTTCTCTAAACTTTTATAAAGTGAACATTGCACTTATTTGTGTATAAAACACTAATGTTCAATCAAATACACTCTGATACTTTGAAAAATAAAATAAAACCATGCCTTAATGATATATAGTTAATAGGCATAAAAATGGTTTTATTTGGAATTTTAATGTGAATTTTTTTGTGCAAGCCAAGAATGCTATGAATGCATGTATGAAATTCAAGCTTTTGTAATTCATGAATTTTTGGATGTTATAAATTGAACCCCCTTAAGGTGAATCTTGCCCTCGAGATTCGGATTGACTAGCAAATAGGTGTGGGTGGTCTTTCCGAAGATCATCTCCTCTTTCCCAAGTTGCTTCTTCTTTGGAATGATCGTTCCATTGAACCTTGCGGAATTTGATAGTCTTAGTCCTTGTAACTCTTTCTTCTATCTCAAGAATCTTTATAGGTTTCTCTTCATAGGTGAGATCACTCTCTAATTAAATCTCTTCCAAAGGTATAGTATACTTAAAAGAAGTTTCTTCCATCTCCGGATGGCATTTCTTTAACTGACTCAAATGAAACACATTGTGAACTAAAGACAGTAATTCAGGGAATTCAATCTCATAATCCACTTCTCCTTTGCGGCTCAAAATCTTCAATGGTCCCACATATCTTGGTGCCAATTTTCCTTTGACTCCAAATCTCTTCACACCACGAAGTGGTGAGACTCTAAGATACGCTCTATCACCTACATCATAGGTGACTTATTTACGCTTTGGATCTGCGTAGCTCTTCTGTTGGGACTGTGCTATCTTCAATCTGTCCTTTACCAATTTTACTTTCTCTTCAGCTTCTTTGATCAATTCTGGTCTGAACTAATTTCTTTCTCCAACACCACTCCATAGTAATGGCGTAGTACACTTTCTTCCATAAAGAAATTCAAACGGTGCCATCTTAATACTGGCTTGTTAGCTGTTATTGTAAGAGAATTCTGCGTAAGGTAGACTTTCATCCCAACTAGCACCATAGTCTAGGGCACATGCCCTTAACATATCCTCCAAAATCTTATTGGTCCTTTCTGTCTGTCCATCAGCCTGGGGGTGAAATGCTGTGCTGAACTCTAATCTTGTTCCCAATGATTCATGCAGTTGTCGCCAAAAATGCGAGGTGAACTGAGTTCCTCTATCAAACACAAGACTCTTGGGTACTCCATGCAGACACACAATCCTGTTCATGTAAATCTTAGCTAACTTAGCACTTGTATAGGTTGTCTTCAAAGGTATGAAATGAGCCACTTTAGTTACGCAATCAACAACAACCCAAATAGAATCATATCCCGATCTTGTCCTTGGCAATCCGATGATGAAATCCATACCAATCTCGTCCCACTTCCAATCAGGAATAGGTAGTGGTTGTAATAACCCTGCCGGTTTCTGATGTTCCGCCTTCACTCGACTACATACATCACACAAGGCGATATGCTCCGCAATATCTTTCTTGATGTTGTTCCACCAAAATCTTTCCTTCACATCCATGTACATTTTGGTGTTACCTGGATGAATGTAATATGGTGAGTTGTGGGCTTCTTGCAGAATCAGTTTCCGAAGCTCCGGATCTTGCGGAATGCAGATACGTTTTCCATACCATAAAGTACCCTGTTTGTCTTCATGGAAACCTTTAGCTTTCCCTTTGCTAATTTTTCCTTTAATCTCTTCAATTTCCTTGTTCAACTTTTGGGCTTCTTTGATCTTGTACAACAATGTGGGTTGAACATCCAATGACATGAGATGTCCTTCTGGTACTATCTCTAATCTGAGATCTTTTAATTGGGCACACATATCATCTGGCAATTCTCCCTTAGTAAGGCCATTCATATAAACCTTACGGCTCAAAGCATCCGCTACGACATTTTATTTACCAGGATGGTATTGCAAACTCAAGTCATAGTCTTTGATGAGCTCAATCCACCTTCTTTGTCTCATATTGATTTCTTTCTGAGTGGAGATATATTTCAGACTCTTATGATCTGTGAATACTTCACAACGTTTTCCCAAAAGATAATGTCTCCATGTTTTGAGTGCATGGACCACAAAGGCTAATTCTAAGTCATGAATAGGATAATTCACTTCATGAGTTTTGAGTTGTCTCGAGGCATAAGCCACAACTTTCCCTTCTTGCATCAAAACTCCACCTAATCCTTAGTGAGATGCATCACAATAAACTTGGAAATCCTTCTCCAAATCTGGCATACATAAGACTGGTGCTGACACTAGTCTCTTCTTCAATTGTTGGAAACTGACCTCACACAATTTAGTCCAATCAAATTTCTTTTCTTTCTTGAGTAACTCCGTCATTGGCTTAGCTACCTTTGAGAAATTCTCAATGAATCTTCTATAGTATCCTGAAAATCCTAGGAAACTGCGAACTTCTTTTACTGACTTGGGAGATTCCCACTCAGTCACAGCTGACACCTTTGTGGGATTGACAGCTATACCATCTCCCGACACAATATGTCCGAGAAATCCAACTTCATTCAGCCAGAATTCACACTTACTGAATTTGGCATACATCTTGTGCTCCCTGAGCTTCTCAAGTATCAAACGCAAATGATCTTCATGTTCCTCTTTGCTCTTGGAATACCTCAAAATGTCGTCGATGAATACGACAACAAACTTGTCAAGAAATTCCATGAACACCTTTTTCATCATATTCATGAAATAGGCTGGTGCATTTTTCAAACCAAATGACATCACGGTGTACTCATACAAACCATACCTAGTGGTGAAAGCAGTCGTAGGTATGTCTTGCCCTCTAATCTTTAGTTGAAAGTAGCCTGATCGGAGATCAATTTTTGAGAACACACGGGCTCCTTCTAGCTGATCAAATAGATCGTTGATTCTTGGCAAAGGATATTTGTTCTTGATAGTCACTTCATTGAGTGAACGGTAATCTATGCATAACCTTTGACTTCTATCATTCTTTTCAACAAACAAAACTGGTGCACCCCATGATGAAGAACTTAGTTGAATAAATCCTTTTTGTAACTGTTCTCCAAGCTGTTTCTTGAGTTCTTTCAACTCATCAACTGACATCTTGTAGGGTCTCTTTGCTATTGGTCCTGACCCTGGCAGCAAGGCAATAAGAAACTCTACATCTCTATCTGGTGGCATTCCAGGAAATTCTTCTGGAAACACATTCGGATACTCTCTCACAATTAGCACACTATCTATGCTAACCCCCTGAAGAGAATTTAACTTACTTCCTTTAGATTCAAGATTAGACTTGAACCTAATTCGTTTCTTATCCAGGGTTGTGAGTGTGACGTTACGATTGGCACAATCTAGTACTCCTTCATACTTAGTCATACAATCCATTCCCAGAATAAAATCCAATCATTGGGAATCTAGGATTATCAAAATAACTGGAAACTTATACTTTCAAATTCTATCACTAGATCATGACATCCAAAATTCACTATCATCTCTCCTCCGGGAGAGCTTACTTTTATTGGGCACCCAATAGTTTAAGTTGTAAGTCCATTTTTATCAACAAATGCTCTTGATATGAATGAATGCGATGCGCCAGTATAAAAAAGAACAAGTGCTGGAAAATAATTGAGCTTGAACTTACCAGCCATAGCATCAGACTCTTCATATATTTCTTCCACATTGATGTGGTTCACTTGTCCCTTCTGGAAAGGTTGGGATTGTTGGCTCCTTCAGCTTTCTTTTCTGGGCATTCATTTGCATAGTGCCCCATCTTCTTACACTTGAGACACTCAACCTGACTGGGGTCTTTCTTTGTAGGCTGACTTCCATTGCCACTTCCACTATGGTGGCTCTTGCGTCCACTCTTAGGGCTCTTATACTTGTCATTGCCATGACTGTGATGATGCTTGTTGTCATGGTGACGGTTGTGGTTGTGTTGGCTATTATACTTCCCATGCTCGTGGAATCCAGGGCCTCCACTATCATCATTATGGGACGCTTGTGAGATGATCCCGAGCTGTGCTTATCAAAGTTATGCTTCCTCTTCCTGCCCTCAACCTGTTTCATCTTGTTTTCCAAGATGGTGGCCTTGTCACAGAGTGATTGATATGTTGGGACATAGGCAACAGATAGCTGCAGGTTCAATTCATCATTAAATCGTTCGAGGAACTTCTCCTTCCTCCTAGCATCAGTATCAACTTCATCCGGTGCGTAGCGTGCCAGATTGTTAAACTCTTCAATGTACTCAGCCACACTGCGGTGACGCTGTTTCAGATTGTGGAATTATTTCTTCTTCAAGTTCATCACTCTGGATGAGATGTGAGCTGTACGGAAACCATCCTCAAATATAGCCCATGCCACATCCTCAAGGGGAGTGGTTATCTGAAAGTTGTCCCACCAGGTAGCTGCCGGTCCTTCGACCAAATGTGGTGCGAATATGACTTTTTCCTTGTCAGTGCAGCCAACTGTGGCTAAGTCCTTGTTCACGGAACGTAACCAATCATTGGCTACCATTGAATCAGTTGTTCCTGAGAACTTGGCTGGCCTTAATCTCAAGAATCTGGTAAGCGTGTCAAATTCTGGTGGATTGTTGGGATTGTTGTTGTTGTTGTTGTTGTTGTTGTTGTTGTGGTTGTTGTGGTTGTTATTCTGATTCTGATTTTGAATGAACTGAGTCATCATCTGCATCAGTTGAGCTTGAGCTGTCATCAACTGCTGCATCTCGGGGGTGACGTTACTGTTGTTGTTTGGGTTGGGGTTGGCACGACGCGGAGGCATCTGTGGTTTCAATAAGGATAAGGAATAAGATATAACCCATAGATGCTTAACATGCATAATACATCACATAATAACAATCACCATAACCAAACTCAAAATAAAACATAGAGTTTGAACAAAGTAAAAAAGAAGTTTTGGAAAAAGTAAACACACCATAGCAAGCCATCCACATGCTAGATGGTCATTGAGACTCAATAATCAAAGTATGATAGATAAACGATAGTCGAGTAGTCTAAACTACTCCTCCATGTCGACATCCACGTCAACAAGTGTAAGTCCGGCTGTCTCCATGGCTGTCTTGTACTCCTCGACACTAGTGGTCAAGCCCTCAACCTTCGCACAGAGAGCTCTCTTCTGTGCGTGTAGCCTCTCAATCACTCCCTGCTGGGTCTCGAGCTCGAAGCCCTTGGCCTCTATCTCGGCTTTCATGTCCTTGATCTTCTTGTTTCTGTCTTGGACTCTTTTCTCCTAATTCTTGAACTTCTTGTCCTGGCTCTCGAATCTGGCCTCCATCTCCTTGACGATCTCGTCTTTCTCCGCGAAGAGCTTGTCGTTCTCCCTCAACTGAACCTGGAGCTCGTCATTGCTAAGCATGACGTTGGTCCTAACGGAGATACAGACGAACTGGCTCAATTGTCTCTCTAGTAGCACCCTCATACACTAATGCCTCTCCCTCCTCGTCACGTCTCCCGAACGGGTGGAAGTAGAGGCCTCTAAGCTCAGTGGAGTGGCGTCCGCAGAGGCGTCCGAGTACCTCCCGCATGACTACATCTAGACCCTTATCCTTGTCATCGTGCATCAGCTTAAAGGAAATCTCCTCTATGAGTGGCTCCGTCTATCGTCCCTGCTGCGAGACTCTAAAGCCCCAAAGGTCCTTCCTCTCAAACTTGGTGAGCTGAAGTGCCTTGCTACTAGGAAGTGGGAGGTTGAGCACACTAGTAAACTGCACGATGTGTGAACCAAAATGAGTTCCATTGAACTCCTCGGCAGTGCTGATCACAAAGCTAGGCATATAATGTAAGATAGAGAAATATTAGAACAACACAAGTAAGAGAAAAACAAGATAGTAGAATGAAATCAAAAAGCATACATCATCCATAAAACATACAACTCATGGCATACAAAGTCTATCACAACACTAGGGTTCAACATAACTTAGACAATTTTTTGTGAAAATACAACAAGTGTGGTGGTCCAACTAACGGTGTACGTTACAATTTTCACTCATATGCTAAGTTTATGATATCTTCTCTTAGACGTTTTATGGCGGTCTCTAAGTCTTGGGTATATTTCTTCTCTTCCTCAAGGTCATTTTTAGTGTTGAGAATTCTACACTTGAGTATTTCACCAAGCTCCTTGATAGCATTCCAAGATGCATTTCTTGCAGAGTCAAAGAATGTTGTATACATTTCTGAGTTGGTGCCCATGTATAATCCCGACTCTTTGTGGTTGTCTCCCTTGTTTTTGTACAAGTGAAGTTGCACCCACCAATATTCTTCTCCTTCATCCATTACTTGGAATCATTTGTAATGGCCTCACCATGTATCCCCAAGCTAACCATAAGGGTTTTGAGTGCTTTGGGAAACTCTGTCTCACATTCTAAAGTCATGGTCATGAGTGGTCCCTTATTGACAGCTTCGTTGATGGTGGCCATCTACAAATTGAGATGAGAAAGAAGATTAGAAAGGTTTACGATAATAAAAAGAAAAGTGTGGAATTTGCAAATAGTTGCATTTTTCCTTAGTGGTTTTCTTAGTCTAATCCATCCTAGGGTCATAATCCTATAGGAAACACAGTTCTCTGATACCATCTATAAGACCCCACCTTTATAAAGGTAAATGCCCCTATGATTGCAATGCTAGTCCCTGGATAAAATGCTAGCATCCACAGCTTAAGATGAAGTACACACATACAAAGGTCTTTATTACATCGTCATTCCAGAGATAAACATAGTCTTATACAACTCCATAGCCAAAGGATAGTACAAGAGTTCATAACATAAATAGATAAAGTAAAGTCTTCATTTTCATGTGCCATAGGCAAGCATGTTGAGTGCAGACTCATAACCCTAATCCTCATCAGAGTAACCTGTAACATCATAAGTTACAGCCATAGTGGGTCAATACATTTGGAATTGTATTGGCAAGTGATACTATAGTAGAATAGTAGTATCTAACATCTATATGAAGTTGGCTAATTGTAGCTTAGGCTTGCTTTGCTCAAAATAGGTTTTTCTATCAGTTGAAAAACCCTAAGTTTTTGTTCGACAAAAACTCCCAAAGAACCACCAATAGACATTGGTTAACCTTTACCCTTGTTTAACCACAATTTTTTAACTTAGAAATTGGGATGAGGAGATCCTTGATAGCTTCAATGTCTTGATGCTCAAATTGTCCGTTGTCGGGGACACGGCTAAGTACTTATGTTTTTCCTTCTCGAGAGGTGGTGCACTTTCCCCACAAGACTCGACATGCATCGAGACAAGATCTTTCATAAGACTTCCCTTAGACAAAATGTACGTGTTCCATCCTATCACCCTACCACCATCTGTGCATCTGGCTAAGTTATTGCAACCTATATGATCAAGGCAGAGCCCGTATGCCATGTGGTTGCACTAGAAGCTTCTAAACACTAAGTATCTCAAATCCCTTTGTTCGTGGGTGGCTTTCCACAAGTGTGATACGCAAGGTATACCATAGACATGGGCCTTGTGTAACCACTCAACAAAACCCAATCATACCATTCCACCCAGGTGATTCATTCACTTAGTTGTTCTATTAAGAAAAAACCTAAGTCAAAGACTTAACATAATTTCCATAGCATGTATATAATCCACCCTTGTTTTCTACTAGCTAGGCTAAGCTTGATAATATAAAAAGTATCTCAAGTTAGAGGAAAATTCTACCAAGACTACCACTACTAGGATTTCCGCTGGCATATACTATAGATACTTAGCAAAAATTTCATGCAAGCCCTATACAAAATATCACTAAGGCATAGTCAAAATAATAGGACAAATACATGAAGGACCACTTGCCTTGGTAGTTGGGGGAGTAGCAACAATCTTCACAATCACAATCACCACTAGCACCAAAATCTACACATAAAATGATAGCAACAAATTCGCATTCAAAATATTCAAGAAAAAAAATATATGAATGCATGAAAATGCAATGGAATGAATTTTTCTACACCAAACCATTCAACCAAACAATACTGAACACAAAGCCATCTAAATAAAGTCTAAATAAACTTAACTTTGTTAAAATAATTTCCTAAATAATATAGTCAAAATAGGTCTATATTTGATTCTGCAAATAAACCCAATTTCACAGAAGAAAAATACAAATTCAAACCAACAGTGGTGTAGGAATAATTTTTCTGAATACAATGATATCTTATTTGCATTTTTTGGATAAATAGAACTCAAGTTATGAATTTTCGAAGTTTGAATCAAATTGTAGTTTTTAAAATAAAAATTAAGCCACGCGACAGCGTCTGATTGGACGATACTGCTTCGGGGTGGATCGCGCTTCCACGTTGTTGAATAAAATCATATCCAACGCACCAGATCGTAACTTACCCCTTCGTAAACGATCTAACTTTCACCGCCAGATCTAAATCCTACGGCTCAGATCTACGCGTACCCTTTCGCTACTGGTTCTAACCTTGACCGCTGGTTCTAGATCCAGCGGATCTCATTGCTTTGACCACACGCGGTAGGTGCAAATGGCCACCGCAGCGGCTGCGCGTCAGACGGCGATATTTTGGCGAATACAGAGGGGGCTGGGGGTTGCGGTGTTGCTTATCAAACTCGTGAGAGCACAAGGAAGCTCAATATGCTACTGGTGTGGGTGGGGGCATGCTGTAGAGGTCGCTAGGGCTCGTCGGAGTTGCGGGCAGCGTCGGGTTCGTGCGGGCGATGACGAAGGCGATGACCAGGGTCTCCCTAACACAAAACAGGGCCATCAGTGTGAGCACAAGGGTCAGGCAAACAAGGTGGTGTGAATCAGAATCCAAGGGGCGGTTGCGCCTTACCACAATTGCTCGCCGGGGACGAGAGGGGCGTCGGGTGCTTGCGGTGGTTGAAGAATCCGACGACCTAGGTCACGAGCAGACAAAATAGATGCATGAGATGAAGCGCACGAGCAAGGAGATCCCGATAGCATGAACGAGAAGGTGCGGGGTGGACGGAGCTCACCGTAATGTCTCACCGGAGACGCTCGGGCAGCGGCGTTGTAGGCTGAAATATGAGAAGCCTGGTGGCGGAAAGGGAGTGGTGAGTGTGGGGAAAAGCTCGCGGTGTGGAGGGGCTTAAGTAGGCAGAGGCACGGCGAGAATCACTCGCTGAATCAATGGCATTTATGCCACGCCATCAACAATAGTGAACGACAGTGGTGACGTGGTCTGGTGCGCGATTTGGGGGAAGACGACGCTGAGCTGGCGCGGGTCCACAGGGCAGTGGGTGCGGGTGAGAGAGGGGAGAGGGGGAAACACCGCGTGGGCTTGTTGGGCTGGAACAGGCACTGGGCCGAATTGGTAGCGCTAGCCTTTTCTTTATTCTCTTCTCTTTTTCTTTTTCTATTTGATTTTTCAGGAACCAAATTCAACCCAAAATCAAGTGAGTTTGAATTCAAACTTTCTCTAAACTTTTATATAGTGAACATTGCACTTATTTGTGTATAAAACACTACTGTTCAATCAAATACACTCTGATACTTTGAAAAATAAAATACAACCATGCCTTAATGATATATAGTTAATAGGCATAAAAATGGTTTTATTTGGAATATTAATTTGAAATTTTTTGTGCAAGCCAAGAATGCTATGAATGCATGTATGAAATGCAAGCTTTTGTAATTCATGAATTTTGGGATGTTACAACTATGTCGGGAGGTAACGCTCTGGACCCGGTCCCAGGCGCTTCCTCAGAAGCTAAGCCATCTCCTTCAGCTGGATCCACTTGCTTATATTGCAAGGCGGACGGCCACTAGAAGAGGAACTGCAACAAGTATTTGGCCGACAAAGCCAAGAGTGGAGATATGACTTCCGACTCATCTACACTCCTTTGCAATGTTATAGATATTTATCTTGCTGATGTACCTAATAGTTCTTGGGTATATGATACCGGATCAATTATTCACATCTGGAACTCGTTGCGGGGACTAGTAAGAACTAGGAGCGTAGCAAGAGTGGAGGTTGATATCCGACTCGGCAACAAAGCAAGAGTCACTGTGTTGGAAGTCGGCATGATGCAACTTCATTTACTTTCCAGATTCATTATGGAACTAAATAATTGTTATTATCTTCTAGTGCTCAGTCGAAACATTATTTTTGCTTCATTTTTGATGAGGCAAGGCTATGAGTCGAATATTAAGAATGATGGTTGTTCTTTATATTTGAATGATATGTTTCACGGCTTTGCACCCATCTAGGATGGGTTATTTATTTTAAATCTTTATGGTGAGTCGGTTTATAACATAAATGTTAAGTGGTTGAAACCAAATGATCTGAATATGACTTACTTTTGGCACTATGGGCTTGGTCATATAAGTTGGAAACGCATGAATAAGCCCCATGATGATGGACTCCTAACTTCATTTCACTTGGAGTTGTTTAAGACATGCGAATCTTGCCTACTCGACAAAATGACGAAGACACCTTTTGCAAAGACTTGTGAAAGGGCGACTGACTTGTTGGTACTAGTACATCGTGATGTATGTGGACCAATGAGCACGACAGCCAGGGGTGGTTATGAGTACTTCATTACCTTCACTGATGATTTGAGTTGGTATGGATATATATACTTGATGAAACATAAGTCGGAAGACTTTGAAAAGGTTAAAGAATTCCAGAATGAAGTATAGAATCAACTCAATAAGAAAATAAATTTTCTTCGGTCAGACCGAGGGGGAGAGTACATGAGCCATGATTTTGATCACCATCTGAAAAGTTGAGGAATAGTTCCTCACCTTACTCAGCCGGGAATGCCATAGAGGAACGGTGTCTCGGAAAGGCGGAATTGGACCTTGTTGGACATGGTACGCTCAATGATGAGTCAGACAGATTTGCCTTTGTCATTTTGGGGTTATTTTCTAGAAATAGCGGAGTTCACACTAGACAGAGTACCATCAAAGTTGGTAGAGAAGACACCGCATGAGATGTGGACATGCAAGAAGCCAAATTTGTATTTTCTTAAGATTTGGGGTTGTGAAGCATTTGTCAAGCGACTTCAGTCGGACAAGCTTACAGCCAAGTCGGGTAAGTGTATTTTTGTGGGGTATCCAAGGGAAACCTTAGGTTACTACTTCTACAACCGAGAAGAAGGCAAAGTGTTTATCGCTCGGAATAGTGTCTTCCTTGAGAAAGAGTTTCTTAGTCGGGGAGTCAGTGGGAGCACGGTGCAGCTCGGAAAAATTCAAGAGGAACCAGCTATTAGCGAGTCAGTAAAAACCTTGGAGGTTGAGCCAGTCATAGTAGCTAAGCCGGCAGAAGCACCTGTATTGCGAAGATCGGCAAGATTACGAAATGTTTTTTATGTGTTACTGTTAGACAGTGATGAGCCGACAACTTATTCGGAAGCGATGGTGGGATCCAATTCCGAGTCATAGCTTGGAGCCATGAGATCCAAGTTAAAGTCCATGGATGAAAATCAAGTTTGGAACTTGGTTGATCTGCCAGACGGTGCAAGACCCGTCAAGTGCAAACGGGTGTTTAAGAAGAAAACTGATATGGATGGAAATGTTTCTGTCTATTAAGCACGGCTTATCGCGGAGGGGTTCCAACAAGTTCAAGGAGTTTACTACGACGAGACTTTCTCGACCGTAGTGATGCTTAAGTCAGTCCGGACCATGTTAGCTATAGCAGTCTATTTCGCCTATGACATATGGCAGATGGATGTCAAAACGGCTTTCCTTAAAAGAAATTAAACCAAGGATTTGTATATGATACAACCAAGGTTTTGTCGATCCGGATAATGCTAACAAGGTTTGAAAACTTCATAAGTCCATTTATGGATAAGCAAGCATCTCAGAGTTGGAACATTCGCTTTAATGAGGTAGTCAAATCGTTTGGCTTCATCAAGAGTGATCATGATTCTTGTTTATACAAGAAGTTTAGTGGGAACAAAGTAAACTTTCTGATCTTATATTTGGATGACATATTACTGATTGAAAATGATGTCCAAATGTTGCAAGAAATCAAGGAATAATTGGAAAGGAGTTTCTCAATGAAAGACTCGGGTGAGGCAATGATGACTGCAAGTGCACAGATCGGTTGTAGCTAGTTTCAAAATAAAGATATTGATCCCACAGGGAGCAGGAGTCTGAAGTCTAAGAATTCTTGAAGTAAATACTGATAATAGAATTTCTAAATAAAGTTCTACGTGATAGAATTTTTGGGTTTTTGGTATAAGAGAACAATGAGTAAAGTAAACACAACTGAATACAGGAAATAAGTATCGCGTATGTAAAATAGATTTGAAAGTTCAGTGGGAGAAAGCGTTCTCAGGAATTGGCGGATACACCATTAGCATTATAAAGGGCTAAGGTAAAGATTATCATCATGAACATTCTCAACTATGTATGTGTGGGAGGAACTCCGTATGTCGACAAAGAGGCAACAACCACTGCTCAAATCATCCTCATAACCATAGTAGACAGCAATCAACATCAATTGAATTACTGCGCTATTAAGGGACATAATCCCGCAGGACGAATCCATGGCATGGATAGTGTTTTGTGAGTTTCCTCGGTTCCCAAGTTGATACGTAAGGGGTGCCGACAGTTTTATAGTCACTATAAGTGCTAACATTCCTACGTCTACCAACAAGTAGTTCCCTATATCAAGTCCCCTCAAAAGGCAAATATTGCAGAGGTCAACTTCTCCCAACATCAAGATGTAGATAATTTAGCATATGGTAACAGCAATGAATATCATAATAAACTTTATCTTATTTCAATCTCATACTAGGGTTTCTCCATCTCCTGAAGAACTAATGATCTACTCAGACATGGAGGCAAACAACATCATGGCAATGATAATGGAAACGATTATCGATGAATAGTACTTGTATAAATCCACAACTAGTGCAAGAATTACTACAAGATCTAGATGTGATGGATGGAGGTGATGGTGGTGATGAACATGCAATGATTGATGAATATGGAGATCGATGCCTTGGCCTCCCAAATATGCATAGGGCGAAGATGGATCCCTATGGCAAGTTCCCCCTCTAGATGTCTTCCGGAGGTTAGGTTTTGGTGATTTCTGGGTGTTCTGTATGTCGTCTCTCCGAACCAGCTGCACAACGTGAAACTATTTGAGGAGGCGGAGGCGGCGCCAAGTATACGGTTGCCGCCCGTATAGTTGGTCGTCAACTCTTCTGTCTTTGTTTCTCACTTCGGGCTTTCTTCTGGTATTATTATTATTTCCCAAATAAGCGATTTACGTAGTTTTTGGATCCTTTTCTCTCCAGTACAACTTCTCCAAGAATTGTGTCCATTGAATCCATCATCTGATCTGATCCTGGTGAAAATAAACATAAAAAGTGCGTGCGAACACCATAAAATACCAAAATCCTACATCTACAATGCAAAATAATAATTTAACACATGATGCAAATATGAACTCATCAACTTCCCCAAGCTTATACTCTTGCTCGTCCCGAGCAAGTTTAGCTTAATGGATGTCATCCTCATATTCATGAAGCTGAGTCAATAAAATAAATGAGGCAGTTGCAACATGTGTTGCTCATAAAGGATACATATAAATAAGTTCATCAATAGTACCTTACTCAAACCATCCGAATAATATTAGCAGGCTTCCACATCTTAGCAGTTAACAGTTCATAAAATATTATTCTCAACATGATGTAAAAGTATTCGGTTCAACCGAATGAGTTAGTGAGGTAGTCCCAAGTGTATTTAGGATTAACATATTCACTTGGGATTCAAAATCTCAAACGTCTATTTGTCTTTACAATATAGTGGTATATGCCTATTTGCTCTTTGCGCATTCGCTCTTTTTATTTATCTTTCCTTTTCTTCTTTTTCTATATATATTTGTGCTCACACTTTTGTTTAAGTTTTGTGCAAAGGATCTAGCCATATATTCCACTGCATGTAGGCATTTCAAAGTTTAAAGATCTCAATTATCAAATTCCAAATATATATGAAGCATCTTTATAACTTGAGTATTCTACCTCAACTTATTATCACTCTATTTGATATCAGTTATAATTTCTCCTTTGTTCAAGGTTTTTTCTTTTTCATCTTAATTAATTAGGTCATCTCTCCTTTTTGTAAATCAAACCATTGACCTACAATATATTGATAAAATTATCTTTTAAATGTTCCGTTAATACCAATGGCGTGGAAGACTTCTATGTCTATCATCAAGTGCAAGTAAAATCATACTCAAGTCATTCATATATCCAATAAGACACTCAAACTCAATAATGCTCTATATATTATAATAAAACTAAGAATTTCATAAGAGGGATCGACTATTCCTAAAGGGAATCTAATGGTGTAAACTTTATTTATGAGATCAAAATAATGCAAAACTAGAATAGAAATAAAAACTTGTAAGGTAGTTACAAGGTCTTAAAGATCTCCCCATGCTTGGAATCAAGCCAGGCGGGATCCAATAATCCCTTGAGATTATTTGATACCGTGCTTTTTGAAGGTTATTGTGGTGCCATATCATGTACAACCATGGTGCATAGCTTCTTATTGGTGTCCTCCAGAGCAGTGATGCGGCTGTAGCACCTGCGCAAATCAGATTGCAGAGTGTCCACCCTATCTGCGAGCTTAGTCATCATCGGGAGAAGGTCATACTTCTCTCTATCTCCTTGAGGCGATGACGGACTTCAACGCGATGGAGTAGATCTTGCTTCTGATATACTTCCAGTGCCTGCACTCAATCTTTTGTCCTGGGGAGAACTTCTTCCTCATCCATTATTGATGGATCGGGCAAGTAGAAGCTGCTCCTCCACTCCTATTGAGGATTCACCTTCATACGAGCGCAAGTGATAGGCCTCGAGTGGGGCAACGCCGGTCGCTTGCTAGCACCTGCACCAATGTTAGGTATTCCCTTACGCTTATGTGGCCTTAGATCCGTAGGGACGAACTTTACCGTCTCCACACGTCCTTTTATGTGTGGCTTGCGGCCTTCTCTCTCTTCTTGAGTTTTTTTCATCATCGCCAAGTCGACCTCCGGGGGGTCATAGACATTGTGGCAGATGTAAACGTCGCCCCAGCCTTAATCGGGGTCGTTGTTGTAGAATCTTGTATCGACGTACTCTCTGTACCCCGGGCTAAACCTATCCACCTCCTCATCGTTGTCCTCCATCGACGGGCTTCTAGAAAGGTCCCTAGGAGCAATGAGCCCCATAGGTTTTCCACGGCCTAGGACAGGATAGCGCATAGCGGGATTTTTTCCTCATGATTTGTGATTAGAGGGAGGCACAAGGGCAGTATATAAGAGGGGTCGGAGGTTGGTAAATCTCGCGAGAAATACCAAATTGTCATCCAAGAAAACAATCCAAACCGACTAGAAAAAGAAATCGCAAATTTGGAGGAGTCATGCACCGTAACGACCAACTACACGGTCGCGACCCGTATAGTTCCTGTCTTATAGTTGGTTCCGGGCAGATAATTCCAAATATCTTGAGCCCAGGTCGGTTAAATGACCGACTAGGAACCGACAAAAAGATTTTTTAGTAAAGAAAAATAACGAAAACGGGTCGATGGCACTGAATCTTTGACGACCAACTATATGGAGGGAGAATTTTCTCCGGCCGTTTAGTTGCGGCCATATAGATACGATACCCAGAAAATTATTTCACAAGGGGATACAGAAGCTTTGACGACCAACTATACGGCTAGATATTTCTCTCCGGTCGTATTGATGCTGCATCCCAAAATTTATTTCACGAGGGGGATACAGAACATTTAACGACAATTATATGGCGGGAGATTATTCTCTGGCCGTATAGTTGTGGGGTATAGTTACAGAAACCCCTCAAAAACTTTATAAAACCAAGAGGAATACAAAGGAAAAAATATTAATAGTAGAAACTATGAAAACAAAGCACTTATTAGAGTTTAGAAAACTTACCTTTCACTTACCATTTATTTAGTCGGGAGTGACAAGCTCCTCCAACAACAAGGACTTCTTCTTAGAAGGATTTGACCTTAGATCATATAGTAATTCTTGAAAACAAAATCCACCTGGACTAAATCTCCTCTCAATAAGATCGATGTCTTGCTGGGTAAATATAGATGATGCATCTACTACCTTTGCTTCATGTCTCTACGTAATCTATAACTCAAATTCTTGAAATAAAAGGATCCAACGGATCAGTCTTGGCTTATGAAACTTCCTCTCGAGGAGTTCTTTTAAACCATCATGATCTGTATGAACTCTTACTTTTGCATGAACAATATAAGAACGAAACTTATCACAAGAAAAAAATACAGCAAAGAGTTCTCTTTCTTCCTTAGGATAATTTTTTTAGCACTATTGAGAGTTCTACTAGCATGATGTATACTATTAAATCTACGATCTATGTATTGTCCCAGAGTTACTCCTACAACATCATCAATAGCTTCACATATTAAATCAAAAGTCATATCCCATACAGGTGGTTTAATGAAGGGAGCACGAGATAAAGCATATTTAAGTTTATCAAAGGAAATAAGGCACTTATCATCAAAATTGAATCTTACTCATTTTTGCAACAGATTATTCAAAGGTTTAGAAATTTCAGAAAAATTCCTAATGAACCTTCTATAAAAGCCTACATGACAAAGAAAACTTCTTATACCTTTTACGTCCCTTGGTTGTGGCATTCTTTCTATTGCTTCAACTTTAGCCCTTGCTACTTCAATACCCTTACCTGATACTTTATGTCTAAGGACGATGCCTTCTTTGAACATAAAATGGCACTTCTCCCAGTTTAAGACAAGATTAGTTGCTTCGCAGCACTGCAAGATTCTATTGAGATTATCCAAGCAACTAGTAAATAAAGTTCCATAGAAATAAAAATCATCCATAAATACTTCCATTATTAGTTCCATAAAATCTGCAAATATAGCAGTCGTGCATCTTTGAAAAGTAGTTGGAGCATTACAGAGACCAAAAGGCATACATCGGTAAGCATGTAAACCATAAGGACTAATGAAAGTTGTTTTAAGTTGGTCTTCAGGATGAACAACTATTTGGGAAAAACCAGAGTATCCGTCCATGTAGCAAAAATGAGTGTGGTTTGCTAACCTCTCTAAAGTTTGATCTATGAATGGTAAAGGATAGTGATATTTCCTAGTCTCCTTATTCAATTTCCTGAAATCTATACACATCCTATGTCCAACAATAGTTCTAGTCGGTATCAATTCATTGTTTTCATTTGGAACAATAGTAAAGCCGCCTTTCTTAGGAACACAATAAACTTGACTTACTCATTCACTTTCTTTTACAGTATAGATTATACCTTCTTCAAGTAGGCGTACTATTTCCTTTCTTACCACTTCCTTCATTTTAGGCTTTAGTCTTCTATTAAATTCTGCAACTGGATTACCACCTTCCTCCATGAATATCCGATGGGAGGCTATCATGGAACTAATACCCTTCAAGTCATACATTGAGTACCCAAAGGCCTTGCAGTGCTCTTTTAGTACCTTCATGAGTTGTTCTTCTTCTTCCCCTGAAAGTTTATCACTAATAATAACAGGGAATTGATTAGTATAATCTAAGAATCTATACTTAAGATTATCTGGTAGAGTTTTTAATTCCGGGGGTGGTAATTCTTCATCCCCTCTCTTTTCTGTCTCTTCAAAAGCTTCATCGGTTGGAGGTTCTTCAATGGGAAATGAATAAAATTCACTTTCTAGTTCTTCTAAAGTTCTATCCTCCATAAGTATTTCTTCGCAATTTGGATCTTCATTTATTTCTTAATCTTGATTATTTAAGAAAAGAGCTGCCATTTCTTCAATAGTTTTCTCTTTATCTTCTTATTATATGAATAGAGGTTTGTCTTTAAATTTGGAAAAGAGGAATTATTTTTTCACTTTAAGAGATACAACCTCCTTTTTGAAGTGAACTATGGCACCTATATCACTCAAAATTTTTCTTACAACTATAATTGGGAAAAGAGTGTCAATTGGCATAACAACAACTACAAAATCAATAAGGAAATTTTTATTGTCAATTGTGAAAGTTGCATCTTCAACTACTCCCATTGGAATTCAAATATTTTTGTTGGCTAACATGATTGTCATATCAGTATTTTCAATTCTAGCTGGTGCTATCTCTTCTTTTATTTATAAGTAAAATTCTTAGGATATAACATTAACTTCGGTCCCAAGATCACATAAATCGTAATTCGAGGTTTCTTTAAATATGCTGGGAAGAATAGGCTTACCCACATATTTTACCTTAATTTTACCTTCAACCAATATAGAAGTCTCTTCATCAAGTTCAACTATGTTACAATGTGCATACATAGCCATGATTGCTTCCTTGGTTACCTCTTCATATTTGGTTTCATCCAGATGTTCTTCAATTACTGGCACACTTTTCTCTTCTTTCTCCTCCTGTACTGCCTTGACCTGTTCATACTCCATAATATGATTTTGTGCAGTGTTAGGAAAAGGTATCTCATACATTGGTTCTAGGGAGGCTATGGTTGCTTTAACTTCTCTTTTCTTTTCAGGTTCAGGTGGTAGATCAAAATTTATCGAACCTTGTTTTGGAGCTTCAATGTGTTCTATAAAAGCTTTAACAACTTGCAACACAAGATCTGAATCTAAATAAAGCTCTTTAGATAATTCATTAACATGGCCCTTTTTAATATAGTCATGAATACATTCATGATCTATTTATGTGCCTCCTTCACTTCCTAGACCAAAATTCCATGAAACTCTATGATCACGAATTCTATCAAGTAAAGCACAAGATTTAGTTATAGGTAAATCCATAAAAGCTCCTCTCGCGCAGGAGTCTAGATCAATTTTATTAGGTTCAATTACATCGCCATAAAAGATATGCAATAAATATCATTTAGGTAAATCATGATGATGACATTGTCTAAGTAAATCTTTAAATCTTTTATAAGGTCTTACTTGTCCTTCATTGGGACGGTTCCTCCAAGTCATTATAAGACGCCTGATTCCAAAATATTTTAATAAATGATAATATTTAGATAGGAATTCACAAGCTAATTTATCCCAAGTAGTAGTGGCTTCTGAGGGTAGAGATCTATACCATGAGAGATCTATACCTGTCAAAGTTTGACTAAATAGTTTAACCCTTACGTCATCGGCAGTATACCTCGTTAATTGGAACGTGCCACATATATCTTTAAAACATGCAATATGCTCATATGGATCGGGATCTTCTTCATCTCCAGAAAATTGCTTATTGTGTAAAATACCAAGTAGTAGATGATTTATTTCAAACCCCCTTGTCTTCTCGTTGGAGTTGTCTCTTTTATAAATATCATAGGGCTTCCCAAAGTGGTTGAGTGGTTTATCCACTAGTTATATGCTCAAACTCCATCATATCGGTGGAAACGTGTAACTCAAAACAAAACTTAACAAAATGAAAGTAAATAAGAAAAAACTAAAAGACCTATATCACTTAGATCCCCGACAACGACGCCAGAAAATAGCTTGATGACTGCAAGTGCACAGATCGGTTGTAGCTAGTTTTGAAATAAAGATATTGATCCCACTGAGAGTAGGAGTCTGAAGTCTAAGAATTCTTGCAGTAAATACTGAAAATAGAATTGCTAAATAAAGTTCTAAGTGACATGATAAAATGCGAGTAATGTGTAAAAAGGTGTTTTTGGGTTTTTGGTATAAGAGAACAATGAGTAAAGTAAACAAAACTGAATATAGAAAATAAGTATGGCATATATCAAAGAGATTTGAAGCTTCAGTGGGAGAAAGCGTTCTTAGGGATTGTCGGATACACCACTAGCATTATAAAGGGCTAAGGTAAAGATTATCACCATTAACATTATCAACTATGTATGTGTGGGAGGAACTTCGTATTTGGACAAAGAGGTAGCAACCACTTCTCAAATCATCCTCATAACCACAGCAGAAAACAATCAACATCAATTGAATTACTATGCTATTAAGGGACATAATCCCGCAGGATGTATCCCATGGCATGGATAGTGTTTTGTGAGTTTCCTCGGTTCCCAAGTTGATACGTAAGGGGTGCCAATAGCTTTATAGTCATAGTAAGTGCTAACATCCCTCTATCTACCAACAATTAGTTCCCTACATCAAGTCCCCTCGAGAGGCAAATATTGGAGAGTTTGACTTCTCCCAACATCAAGATGTGAACGATCTAACACATGGTCACAGCGATGAATACCATAATAAACTTTATCTTATTTCAGTCTCATACTAGGGTTTCTCCATCTCCCCAAGAACTAATAATCTACTCAAACATGGAGGCAAACATCATCATGGCAATGATAATGGAAACGATTATCGATGAATAGTACTTGTATAATCCACACCTGCAAGAATTACAATAAGATCTATATGGGATGGATGGAGGTGATGGTGGTGGTGATGAAGATGCAGCAGTTGATGAAATGGAGATCGATGCCTTAGCCTCCTAGATCTGCGTGGAGCGAAGATGGATCCCTAGGGAAAGTTCCCTCTCTAGATGCCTTCCGGAGGTTTGGTTGCGGCGATTTCTGGGTGTTTTGTATATCGTCTCTCTGAACCAGTTGCACAGGGTGAAATTATTTGAGGAGGAGGAGCCGGTGCCAACTATACGGCGGCAAATATACAGCAGCCGCCCATATAGTTGGTCGTCAACTCTTCTGTCTCCGTTTCTTGCTTCGGGCTTTCTTCTAGTATTACTATTATTTCCCAAATAAGCGATTTACGTAGTTTTTGGCTCCTTTTCTCTCCAGTACAACTGCTCCAAGAATTGTGTCCATTGGATCCATCATCTAATCTTATCCTGGTGAAAATAAACATAAAAAGTGCGTGTGAACGCCGTAAAATACCAAAATCCTACATCTACAATGCAAAATAATAATCTAAAACATGACGCAAATATGCACTCATCAGGCAACATATATTCTCAGAATCTGGATCTATAGAGATAGATCAAGACGGCTCATTGGATTGAGTTCATTGGAAATTACATATTTGGACAAAGTGTTGAAGAAGTTCAACATGGAATCATCTAAGAAGGGGTTCTTACCAATGTCCCATGGTGTAAAACTTAGCAAGACTCAATGTCCTTCGACAACTGATGATCGAAGTCGGATGAGTCCGATTCCATATGCTTCGGCAGTCAGATCCATCATGTATGCCATGATTTGTACTAGGACGGATGTTTCCTATCCTCTAAGTGTTGTGAGCAGATACCAGGCTGATCCTAGAGAAATCCACTATAAAGCGGCTAAAAATATCCTTCACTACTTGAGAAGGACTAAGTATATGTTTTGGGTTTATGTTGTTGAAGATGAACTCAGTGTAAAGGGTTACATAGATGCGATTTATCTTACCGACTCTGATGATTCTTGTTCTCAATCCGGGTATGTGTTTGTGATAAATAGAGGGGCTATGAGCTGGAATAGTTCCAAGCAAGAAGCTGTGTCTGTATCTACAATAGAGGCTAAGTATATTCTCGCCTCAGTGGCAGCAAAGGAAGCTATTTGGTTGAGGAATTTCCTCATGGATCTTGGTGTGGTTTAGGGCTCATACGATCCGTTAGACTTGTATTGTGACAACAATGGTGCTATTGCACAAGACAAGAAACCTAGACAACACCAGAAGAATAAGCACATACTCATGCGGTACCACCTGATTCGCCAGTTCGTGGATCGGGGTGATATCAAGTTATGCAATGTACACATGGATGCAAATATTGCGGATCCGTTGACAAAGACGTTACCACAACCGAAGCATGAGGCACACCTAAGAGCTATAGGAATTAGATGCCTAGACATGTGATGTTACAAGATTGACTCTAGTGCAAGTAGGAGACTGTTGGGAATATGCCCTAGAGGCAATCATGTTTGTTGTGATTCCCATTGTATTCAAAAAGATATTAAGTTGTCCTTGTATAAACATATGATGTGTATCATTGAATATGTGATTCAGTTGTGGAACTAAATATCCTTGGTCATCGAGGTTGTGTTGGACACACAACTTGGACCAATGTGAAAGTCGGCTGATGACTTGGTTCCACTTGTCATGGGCATGGAGATGCTATTCCGACATACACAGATTCGGCTAAAGAGTTTAGCGAATCGAATTGGCCCATATTGAGATACAACGAACAAGTTGTCATTTGTATGTCTCAATCAATGTAGTCCTTAGACCTGAGGTTGTTGCATAATCCGAGTTAAGGATCACCGACTTAGGTTCTGTCAAACACTGATCCATAACTGAGTAGTTATAAAGACAGAGTTCGGGTCTACTGAGAATCAAGCTGCGTGATGTGAATAACAAAGATGGGATTTTGCCCCTCCACTTGGAAAGATATTCTCTAGGCCCTCCTGGATGATATGATTCAGAAAGCATGGCCATGCACGACTCGATTAAGTGTTAACCGAGGCGATCGACTAAGAGTTAGTCGGATGTTCACTTATCTCAGATCGAGAAGAGAGTCAGACTATTTAAGGGATGACAATTATTCTCCTATAGTCCAACAAGGTATATCATGAGGAAAAAGGGACTCAGATAAGTCGCATTGGAAAGGTATGTCGTCATGACTCTTTGGTACATGGGAGTCAACACATTCTGCTAGGAGCCGCTACCGACTGATCGATTGAGAGTCATGCTCTAATCATGTACAAATTACCATGAGCCTGCGGGGTCACACACTTAAGAGTAGGAGCAACTTCAGATTGGATCTGAACCAGAAATCTGGTTGGTTTGGACCCGAGCCGGATTTTGGACTGAGTTAGTGAGTCGGACTCACGTGACTAATATGGGCTTTAGTGAATGGGTCATGAGTGAGTGGATCCCACTTTCACTCCCTATATATGGTGGGGCGCAGAAACCCAGGAGGGTTAACAGTTAGGTTATTCCATGCGTTGGAAATCCTAGCTCCATAGCATTCCTGAACCTAGCATTCACCACCGGCGCTCCTCGTACGGGTGGATACCAGAAGCGGTGTTGTACGATTAGCACCATGACGATCAGGATCAGATCAGATCATGAGGACTACACTACATCAAAACACGTGCTACATCAGTAATCCGCAACTGAGTGTCTAGTGGTAATCCTCATGGTTTTCTACCCCAACTAGATCTTGGGATCACCACGTTAGAGGAAAAGTTTTGTTTTATCTCTTTGTGGCCCAATAGAAAGGAGTGTGGCTGGTGGATCTTTTGGGAGTAGTTTGTAAACTCCACTATACAAATGTTAACTCCTCCACCCAAGCTCTAGCTGCTTTATGTAGCGGTGCTTCTAGACGTGGCTTTATTTCCTACAGAATTAGTCTATTGGCCCGTTCAACTTGACCATTAGATTGTAGGTGAGCCACAGATGCTAGGTCAAGGTGGATGCCTTTCTCATAACAGTAAACCTCTACTTCACTGAGTGATAAGTTGCTGCCGTTGTCGGTGATGATGCTATGTGGGAGACCAAATCTCACCACTAGATCCCGAACAAACTTAAGGGCAGTTTCCCCATGAAGCTTCCTAATGGGTTTAGCTTCTATCCATTTTGTGAATTTGTCAACTGCTACAAGCAGATGCGTAAACCCACAAGGTGTTATCTACAGCGGCCCAAGCATGTCAAGCCCTTGTGCATTGTGAATTTGTCAACTGCTACAAGCAGACTGTGAATGGCCAAGTTATTGGTATGGTTCACAATTCTTGAGATAGTACATGTGGTTGCTGTGCATAATATTGACACCCAATACATGTCTCATCCAGATTGTCGGCATCCCCCTTCGTGGTCAGCTAGTAGAATCCTATCCAGAAGGCTTTGGAGACTAAAGATCGCGGAGCGGCATGATGCCCACAATCTCCGAGGTGAATCACTCGAAGGATATCCATACCTTGATATTGGGAAATTCACTTTATGTATACACCTATAGTGCTCCTTTTGTAGAGCTGCCCATTGACTATGGTATAGCCCTTTGGTCAACGTACTATTTGCCAAATTTCGACCTCGTTGATGGGAAAATTTCCGTTGTCAAGATAATCCATGAACGATTTTTTCCAAGCCGAAGGGAATATTGTTACTGCGCTAACAAATGAGTAAACTCTATCCGGATTCTTGGGGTCCACTCCATTCATGGATGGGGTCCGATGATGCTCCAGAAAAATTCCTGGCAGAATTGGTTTGCGAGCCGATCCAAGCTTTGTCCGCAGATCTTCCGCCTCATTTTCCTCCCTCTTAACGTATTTGACTTCGTAGCCTTCGAAGCACTTGGCTATATCGTCTACTTTGTCTCGATATGCCGCCATCATAGGGTTCCGCATGTTCTAGGTGCCAGCCACCTGCTGGGCAACCAAGTCGGAATCTCTACAGCAAAATATGTGCTTGATGCCAATATCCATGGCTACACGAAGTCCGTGAATGAGTGCTTCATATTCCGCCATGTTGTTCGTAGCCTCAAAGTGAATTTGCAAGACATAGTGTAGTTTTTCTCCCTTGGTATTGCAGCAACACACCATCCCAGAGCCATTGAGTAGTAGCTTTGATCCATCAAAGTGCATTACCCAATCCTCTGACTCTGGTATAGGAGTATCATCTATCAGCTCCGTCCAATCTACAAAAAAATCTGCCCAGGGCTTGTGACTTGATAGCGTTGCGTCTCTTGTAGGTGATCTCAAAGGCGGCAAGCTCAATGGCCCACTTCGCCACACTTCATGTAGTGTGGCTATTGTTGATGATGTCAGGCAGTAGAGCCTTGCTCACTACTATGATCGGGTGCTCCTGGAAGTAATGCCTTAGCTTCCGAGAAGCAAGTAAAACTCCATAAGCTAACTTCTGGTAGTGCGGGTAACTCTGTTTGGACTCCGTCAAGATGTTGCATACATAGTAAAGTGGTCCTTGTACTCCATACTAATGCGTTGGTTCCTTTCGCTCCACCACGACGATGATGCTAATAAACCGGTTGGTGGCCGCCATGTATATCAAAATAGGCTCCATTTACGCAGGTGCTGCAAGTATAGGTGAAAAAGAAAATATCCTTTTCATCTCCTTAAGTGCAGTGTCCGCCTTGTCTGTCCATACGAATTTGTCCACCTTCTTCAGCAATTTGTATAGCGGCAGAGCCTTCTCTCCAAGTCGGCTGACGAACCGGATTACTGTTGTGATGCAGCTTGTGAGCCATTGGATGTCCTTCAGGCATGTAAAACGATTGTTGCTGAGGATGGACTTGATCTTCTCTGGGTTGACCTTGATTCCGTGCTGGGAAATGACGAAGCCCAACAATTTGCTGGCTAGAACCTCGAAGACGCACTTCTTAGGGTTAGGCATCATGTTGTATTTCCAGAGGTTATCAAAGGTTTCCATTAAGTCGGAGATTAAGTCATTGACATTTTTTACATCACCGTAATATCGTCCACGTAAGAATGAACGTTCCGACCAATTTGGTCATGGAGGTAGCATGGCATAGACCGTTGGTACGTAGCACCTGCGTTTTTCATCCCAAAGTGCATTGTGCCATAGCAAAACGTGCCATAGGGTGAGGTGAACGAAGTGGCCAATTGGTCCGACTTCCTCATCTTGATCTGGTGGTATCCTGAGTATGCATCTAGAAAACACAGAAGTTTCGGGCCATCCATCGATTCAATGACTTGGTCAATGCGAGGAAAAGCAAACGGATCCTCCAAACACGCTTTGTTCAAGCCTGTGTAATCAACGCACATTCTTAATTCTTTGGTTCACTTTTTGGGCACATGTACAGGATTGGCCACCCATCGAGTGTGAAGAACTTCTCGGATAAAACTAGCCGTAAGTAACCTAGGTATCTCATTGCCAATGGTGCATCTCTTCTCGTCTCGGAAGCATCGTAGAGGTTGTTTCACCGGTTTGCATTTTGGATCAATATTTAAGATGTGCTCGGCAAATTCCCTAGGTACACCCTTCTTGTCGGCAGGTTGCCAGGTGAAGATATCCATATTCTCACGGAGGAACTCGATGAGCACGCTTTCCTATTTGGAATCCAGGTTCGTCCTAATGGCGGTGATCTTGGAGGCATCGCCTACCACAAGTTCCACCGGCTTGGTCTCGATGGCGGCCTTGAAGGTGGGATCGGAGTCAGAAATCTACTTCTTCTATGTCGGAATCTCTGAGGCATCGACCTGGCTCTAGATCTCCTTGAATTCTTCACCGTAGAGGACAACTTCTGCAAAGGCTGCTTCTCTAATTTTGCAGTCCCTTTCCTTTGAAAAGCTTTCAGCAATGGTGATGACATCGTTTGGTACGGGTATCTTAAGCTTGTTGCAAACAAAACATGGCTTGGCCATGAAGGAGTGGAAGATGTTGCATACGAATATGACGTGGTACACACTCTTGAAGGGGACCACTTTGAAGGTCATGCGGTCTTGGCGGTAATTGTTAACATCACCAAAGGAGACCGGAAGGGTGATGCACCAAAGGGACCGAGATTCCCGGCTAGGAACTACGCCATGAAACACGGTGCTGGTCCGCATTAGGTTTGTTTTTGTCAAGTTCATCTTGTGCAGTGTATCCAAGTACATGATGTTGATGTTGATTCCACTATCCAGAAGGAACTTGGTGAAATCGTTGCCGTCAATCAGTGGGTTGATGACCATGGCATTCTGTTTCTCTGTTGGAACAACGTCAGGGTGATCCTTCCTATCCCATGTGATTGGAACTTCCGACCAGCGCAGTTACTGGGGAAATGTGGGTAGGGTGGCCATCAGTATCCTCAGCGAGGTCTTCTGTGCCCGGATAGTTGGGGTACCAAGCAAAGTGTAGTATACGGGGGCCTTCTTATCTAAGGGGTTCTTGCCTTTTCCATCGCCCTTGTTAGCGTTCTTGGGGTCTACGTCCTCGTCCATGTTAGTTGAATCCTTGGAATACTTTTCGTTCTTATTCTCCTTGCCCTTGCCTTGCGGTCAGTTCTTCAGGCTTCGCTTGTAGCCGAAATCTGGGTATTTCTAGAGATCGTTGACAAACTTGCATTGGTGATTGGTGTGGGTGGTTTTGCCATTGGCATCGAGGTGTACGGAGCAAGGCATATCATGGTACTCCTCATACATCTAGGAACAGTGGGCGCTGCCAACATAGTTTCACTACCGCGCTGCTGTCCACGACCAGCCCCCCGATCTCGGCCATGCTGTCTGCCATCACCCCTGCCTGCGAACGCCATGGCGACCATCTCGGAAGCTGGATTTTCTTCTGGCGGATTCTTCTACTTATTGTTGTTGTTCCTCTTGGCTAGGGTTGGAATGGAAAATCCCGGCAGAGAACCACAAGCATCATCATCGGCAGCCGCAAACTCACTGGCTAAGGAGATCATCTGATTAAGATCTAGCTTGTGATTGTCTTGTAGGCACTTTAACTTATGCCGAAGGAAGGTGCCTTTTTACAATCCATAAATGTAGGTAGCCATAGCGGTCTAATCGTGCACTCCTGCGCATGATTTTTTCATATCCAGCCAGCAGGATAGGTAGGCTTGAGATGTCTCGTCCTTTTTCTGGATGCACTATTGCAGATCACCGACAGTGCACTGACGTTCTTGGTGAATGCTTCATGCATGTCCAACCAGTTGCATATGTACTTCTCCGGAAAGTCGTCGATCCATTGGCGGTCGATGCACGTCAATATTAGTGGGAGGTACTCTACAGCATGGTTGGGGTTTCCCCTTGCGATCTCCACCACCTCACTGTAATCCTGCAACCACGTAGCCAGCCGGGCAGTGCCATAATAGGGCTTGATCGTCTTGTCCATCCGGAATCCCTTGGGGTAAGTTGTGGTCCGTATCATAGGGCCAAAACAACGTGGTCCCAAGTACTGTCCTTCCCGGGCCTCATGAATCTTGTCCAAGCATGAATGCGTATCGTATGGCTCCGGGTTTGGTTTTTTTCTTGTCACGTAATGGGGAGGGCTGCGTGAACGACGCGGTCCTCCTTCGCCATGGTGGCTGCTGGATGGCGATGGACGAAGAGGTGGTCATGGGTTAGCCTTATTTCTATTGCTCTCCTGCGAGCCCTCATGCCTGTCGCGGTTGCTTGTCAGACATAGAGGGTCATGGTACGACCTGCTCCTGTGGTAGTGGTTGCCACTTTGCTCTCTATCAGGATGAGGCTGCTCCATATTGTCGCGGATGACAATGCTGCCCTGGGGGTGTCTAGGTGGAGGCATGCTTTTCCGGTGGTGATTGCAGGAAGATCGGGGCGGTGGGGGAGAGCAACAAGGATGATCCTTGCCTTCGTGATCGGAATATATGGGGATAACATCAACCCTGTTGTGTGCATCTCTCTGTTTTTCGTTCTGATGAACCCGTTTGAGATCCGACATCATGAGGAGATCTTGCCCTTTGCTTCTTAGGCATGCTAGACTGGCAATATGCCGGGCCAGACTCTAGCCTCTGAGAGGTGGCCTTCTCCTGCGGTTTGACATCCTTGGAAATGAGGTCATAGACCTGTTCTATAGCTAAGGGAGATCTATCCTATTCTAGTAGAGTCTTGGTGATGGAAAAGTTGAGGGCAGGCATGGGCATGACTTGTTTTACATCTTTGTCAATGTATACCTAAGCTTGTGCCGGCTTTGAAGGATCCCACCCCAAGTTGTGTCGTATGCTAGGATCATTGACGACATGACCTGAAGATTTCTTGTTCTTCTGATGCTTGAGCAGAGTCTCGTACTCGGCCTCCATGGCTCGAGCCACCTCGATCGATTTCTACGCCTTGGCTAGATCTCAATATAACTTTGCACCCTGCTCCGCGATGTCTTGTGCCTCCTCCAGTAGTTACTGGCGCTTCTCATCGAGCTGGAAAATGTTCCATATATGTGCCATGGTCATAGGCTCCACGAGCAAATTTCCATACATCACTCTATCTGCTAGAATGATTTGGGCAGCCGCATACGATGGTGGCGGCAAATTTTTGGGGTTGGCGTTGCTTGGACTAGTGGGGAGTTCCTGCGGCTGTTGCGCTGGGATTGCCGGAGGGGGCATGGCCTTTGCGGTGACCCAGCATATCACTGCATGATTTAGTATACTATAGTCGTTGACATAACACCAATGAAACACCGTTCACTAGTATTACATTCCTCAGAGTGGTACAACAGAAACACAGCAGGTCCAAGACATGACTATAGGTTACAACTCGACTCTTTACAAAAGATCCAGAGAACACTCTAGGTTAAAGAGAGAGAAAGAAACTTCTTACACGGAAGAGTCAGAAATATTCAACTCAAATCTATCATACTTATAAGACTAGTATCTAAACTCCTGGGCTTGCGTTGATGCTATTGCAATACTCTACAGAAGTAGGTTCTATGTCTAGAGATTATATTCCTATCTAATCAGCAACTTCGTATTCACTTTAATGGATGTATATGTTGACTTCAATGAAGAGCTTGAGCTATTGATGAAGATTCTTTTGAGCATAAATTGATGTAGACATCGTCCGTATCGGCTTCAGAATCTAGCAAGGTTAAGAAGATACGTTGAGTACGAGCATACTCAGCAAGTTCACTAAAAAGGAGTGTTTGATGCACTATATCTACAGCCACAGACCATAGGTCATAGGCAATGCAGGTTTTCGTAAACATGTCTTCAAAGGATACTTTTATTCTAAAAATCTATGTCCATCATCCTTCATAGGTTTACCAGAACTTTCATGGAGTTCCTTTCCTTCCGTGTTCGTAGCTCCTTCCCAGAACAGGGAGTAACAAGTTACAGTTCTTACACTCTACAGAGGTGCGTTTCTATTCCCATGAGAGATCTTAAGCTTTGTTGCAGGGCCAGGAGTATGTCCCCGTTCAAACTTCCATGGTTTGAGTCCCAACCTAAGATCCATGCCAATCACTGCCTTCTCTACGATCCTGCATGGCTCCTTGGTGTATACCATGCCCACCTATTGAATTACGGCAATAGGAAATACATACCGTTTAGATGCCGAAACTATCGTGGGACGTTGAGGGTTCCCACCTATATGCTGCATATCCTCTATGAATTACCAATTAATGCACACTACGATGATAACAACCACGACCCGCACATCCGGCTACATGCGATAGGAAAAAGATACAGCTGACTTCTCTGTCCCATTCCAAATCTCATGGTCAACGCATAATATACGGCGCGAGAATCACTAGCGACACTGGTTGTTAAGTCCTATGTAATATGTTCCTTTACCACCGGAGTTTTCATAGTAGGTTATTACCTCATGGTAAATAACCTATAATCATATTATTATGAAAATATTGTTTTCTGACCTTTTTGAAATGCAGGTGATCACAACACTGGATTTGCAAAATACTTTACATAAAATAATCAAAGGACATCAGCAAGTGTGAACTTGCCTTTTGTGATTGCAAGATTATGCACTCACGATCTTCGAGACAATATAAGATCCAATATCTGAAAACAACATCATTGGTCTGGTAAGGACTAATATTTAAAGAAGAGAGATGCTTTTATGCATAAGTAATGTAATGCAATTTGATAAACTTGAATCCCCGGAACAAGCGTTGATCTACGGTTTGGAAACTGGAAATGGTTTCTTTAGAATTGGTTGTCCTTTTAGATTAAGTTGCTCACTTGTGCTTCTTATTAAGGCTTGTGAGCATGTGTGTGAAACAACATGTAAATATAATAAAGTACACACAATAATAGAATACTCAAGTGTGGAATGTATCTAAATATTGTGTATATAAAGTTTGTTCATGATTTAGAGCCTTCATAGGAATGCTTATGTTTTGCTTTAAAATGTATCTCAAAAGAATAACTTTTGATGAAAATCTTACTTAACTAAATAAAAGCATTTAAACTTTAAGTTAACATTCTTAAGTGTTCTTACAAGTTATATTTCTTAAATAATAAACATTTACTTCATTTGAATAATAACATCATTAGTATTTGAGACTTATCTATCTTGGTCATTAGATGGTATTATAATTTGTTCACTTCATATTGTTTCTTTAAGGTTAATTGATATTGGTAGCACTTTTGATTGGGTCATGTTTTCTTAACATTATAATTGAATAGAATCATTTATCTTTGTAGTAATGGGATGTTATAATTCATAACATGGAAACAACATTTCTTAACTACTTATGAATTATCTTTGGATTCCAATCCATTTATAAATTTGTGAGTGAAACAATGGTAAAAGTTTTTATTTGGTTAAAAATATCATTCTTGAAGATTTTATAATTTCACAAGAATCCTTTTAGAAAATAATTTAAACACATAGTTGAATGTTAATTCAATAAAAAATGTATTTTAATTGTGTTGTACTATTTTGATTTCATATTATCAATATTTATAACTAATAATATTTTTTAAAAACTTCAAAGGAATAATTTTAAAATATTAGCAATTTTTACTTATCCTTATATGAATTATCAACTAAGGAATTAGATTTAAATTCAAGTTATTATTAAAAAATAATAAGATATGAATTATCCTTAAAATAGCAATTTTTATCAACTAATGAATTATCCTTATCCTTATATTAAACTTTTACTTACTTCAAAAATGGAATTTTAGATTTTTAACATATAGATATTATTTTTTGATCAATTTTGGTATATTACATTTATTTTTGTGATTTATAAATAATAAGATATGATTTTATAAGATTTATTACTTTATAAACACTAAATAAATAATAGATATTTAATTTAGTGAAATAATAATACATGATTATAGTATTAAATTATAGTTCTTTTTTTATAAGAATTTTCATATATTATTTATATTTTATCATTTATCATTATTAATATATGAATTTTCAAAGTTTTATTACTTCTAAAATATTTATTTAATAATCATTATTTAAATAGTTAACATAATAATGTTTGATAATAGTTTTAAGTTAAGATTTTATTTTTCTGAAAATTTTCATATATTTAACATATTTTTTCTGAATTATAAAACAAAAGATATTGAATTTATAATATTTAATCATTTTATGGAATTAAAATAATTAATTAAATGGTTTATGATGTAATGCTGATGTCAGCATGGGGTGAAGGGTTTTTATCACCAGGTCTGTTCTTCTCCCCAGTCACTGACTAGTGGGGCCTATGCCACGTCATATCTAAGGCTCTTATTTATTACAGAAAACATTAACACAATTTCTAAAATGATAAAAATAGAAATATGACATTAACGTGATGTCACGCTAACATCATCCATGGATGATTCTCAGATCATGGTTGAATATGTTGATTTGGTGTGTGCGCGGGGTTGTGACTAGGTGCGTTAGAGAGAGGACGCGATGGGGAGTCGAAGAATGGCCACGCCGCCCAGGAATGGTCATCGGAGCATAGTGTACAACGACGGCCAGCGGTGGTGATTGACGTCGATCATGGCGACGTCGATTTAGGAAGCAATGAAGGAAACAGAGACCACTGGGAGATAGAGGGGCTCACCCTGGTTGTGATGGAGAGGTCGAGGATGCGTGGGGAGGCGTGACGACAGCGAATCGATGACAATGGCCACGGTGGCCGACGGAAGATGATGGACGATTTCGCACGATTCATGGCGCGCCAGCCCTTGTGCTTGGTCAGTGGCGAACGAGTTCACGACGGAGCTTCCAATGGTGGATTTAAAGAGTCAAGGGGTGGTCGGACTGAAGGGAATATGCCCGAGAGCCAATAATAAAGTGGTTATTATCGTATTCCTTATTTATAATAAATTTTTATTTTGCATGCATAATTGTATTGATACGGAAATGTTAATACATGTGTGTTTAATAAACAAAAAGAAAGTTCCTAGTTGTGCCTCTCTTATAAACTAGCTCGTTGATTAATAAGATGATCAAAGGTTTCCTGTTCATGGACATTGGATGTTGTTAATAACGAGGTCACAACATTATTGGGAAGGTGTGATGAACATTCATCTGAAGTATAGAATTACGATCAAATTCATTGTGTTTATATTGCTATAACATCATACGAAGTAATCTTAGTCCTTAGATCATGAGATCATGTTAATCACTAACACCGGAAGAGTATCTTGATAATATCAAACGTCACACTTTAACAGGGTGACTATAAAGATGGGTTCAGTGCTACGAAGGTGTTATGTTGAGGCTCATGGATCAAGAGTGAACTTTGTCCATCCCGATGACGGAGAGACATACTCTGGTCCCTCTCGGTGATATTACATTAGTTAGCTTGAAAGCAAGTGATTTGATCACTAGAATGTTATATCACGGGAACGAGAAAAGAGTACATGTTGGTAACGAGATCAAACTAGGTATGGAGATACCGATGATCGAATGTCGGACATGTAATATATCGCGAGACAAAGGTATTGAGTTACATGCATATAAGGTTCACACGATCATAGAAGTCATCGTTGAATATGTGGGAGTCAGTACGGATCTCAAAGTACCGCTGCTGATTATTGATCGGAGAGGGGTATCGATCATGTCTGCATTATTCACGAACCGTAGGGTGACACACTTAAGGGATACCGACACCATTTGGAGAAAATAATATACGAGAGAAAGAATTACAAAGTGCAGGAATTTATTTCACTAGACACCGAAATTGTTTCGGTTGAAATTGCTAAAACTGGTTCTGCATGTGAAATTGAAATGTTATAAGGGGTTTTATGTGAATGTTTGTTAATTATAGTAATTAACAAAATTCTGAATAAATAAATAAATAAAAGTGTTTTATTTACATGAGTGCTTGCATTAAATTTGGTGGAAATTTAATGCATGTGAGTGGATTTTTGAGTGGAGGCATGTTTAGTGGAGGATTTTCATTTTGAGTGGGAGCTCCACCCATATGAATGTGGAAGAGGTGGGGGAAGCCACCATGTCTTTTTCTGGAAGGATTTGTTGCTTCCGCTACTTCACTAGAGCGAGGGCGCGGAGTTTGTCAGGGTACCCGAATGTGTGTGCGATCACGGATGCACCACTGCTTTGCGGTGCTGGACATGATGGTGCTGGACCGGCTGGACCACATGGACTCATCACGATCTTGAGATCGGCAAGCGTTCGACTACATCATCCACGAGTATAATCTCGTTAGCGCTATTCGGTCTTCGAGGGTATGTATTCTATGGATGTATATCCACCCGTTTCTTGTATCTAGAAGATAGATCTTGGTACTTAGTTCCCATCATAGGAAATTTTTTGTTTTCTATACTTCGAACCCTACAGTGGTATCAGAGCCGGATCTATGTGTAGATGCTTTGCACGGGTAGTACACATATGTATATGTGGGCGATGATGATCATGTTATTGCTTCTTAGTTGTACTTTGGATATTGGTGGCATAGTGGGATGAAGCGGCCAGACAAACTTTACATGTCCTCGCACATGATACCTGTTTCACGCTTGACATGCAACTATTTTTGCATAAGTGGCTAGCGGGTGTTTGCCTCTCCTACTATAGTCAATATCTAATTTGCAACGAGTTGTCAACAATTTGGTTATCCTCGTTGTGGTTCATGTTCGTAGGTAAGAACGGTTCTATCTTTGAAAGCCAGAATGAATCATAAAGGTTGTGGTCAAGGAGGTCTAAGTTCCGGAGGCAGCCACAATACTCATGGCTCATGTGCCTCAAAGGTTGTGGTCAAGGAGGTCTAAGTTCTTATTGAACCAAATAGGTCAGATAAAAAATCAAATGCTAATATTTGAGAGTAAATCATTGTTGTTTGACAATGATGAACCGACTACATGCAAAGAAGCGATGATGGGCCCTGACTCCGTCAAATGGCTTGAAGCCATAAAATCTGTGATAGGTCATAACATGAGAAATCAAGTTTTTTGAACTTGGAAGACCCTTAGGAAAGGTGTAAAAACCTATCGGTCGTATTTGGATCTATAAAGAAACGGACATGGATGTTTCACATCTATGAAATAGTCGACATGTCGTGAATTATTTTACGACAATGTTCAAGGAGTTGACTATGACAAGATTTAATCTTTCATAGAGATATTTAGTATGGAAGGATTAAAGTAGCAACCACTATATATAATTTGGTATATGGTAGATGAATAAACAAAACAAAGTTCTTCTAAAAGAATGGTTACCTATGACGTGTGCATGACACGATCCAAAGGGTTTTTGTTAATTCAAAGGATGCTAAAAAGGGCATGCAAACTTCAATGGTTGAAGTAAGCATCGCGGAGTTGGAATCTTCACCGTGATGAAACTGTTAAAAGAGTTTTCATCTGGAGACGATGAAGATGCTTGCATTTGCAAGAAATTAAGTGGGAGCGCTGATAAATACTTCTAATACATTATGTGGAGGACATCTTGTTGATTGGAAACGATGTATATTTTATTGACAAAGGTTAAGAATTTCACTTCGATGAAAGACTTTGGCAAAACCCGAATATTTAGCATGAATGTCTATAGTGGATCGACTGTGACGCTAATATGGTTATGCCAAACATACATATATGAGATATTGAAGGAATTCAATATGTAAACAATGAGAAGAGGTTCTTGTCGCATGGAAAAGAATTGAATCAATATTCAAGTGTATCGACACTTGATAAGTGAAACAAGATTCAATTGCTTTGACACTTGATGAGTGAAATCACAAGAATGTTTTGATCAATCATACCATGATATGTACACATCCAGATATGTCCTATGCTCTAAGTGTTATGAGCATATACCAGAATGAATCATAAAGTGAATATTGGACGATAGTAAGGATATTATTATAATCTTTTGGAAGAATTAAGAATATATTCCATTTGTATAAGTTACAAATAGTTCATTGTAATGCGTTACATTGATACTAGTTTTGTCACAAGATACAAATTAAGTTTATCTCAATTTAAACTATGGTTGGCACAATGAAATGCAAAGGAGTTTCCATGAGGGATTTGGATGAATTCCAAAGTTAAGACATTGTGACAGATACTACAACAAAAGGCTAAGTATATGACTGCTATAGTAGTAGCAAAGGAGGGCATTTGTGTCGAGTAGTTTGTTGTCAAACTAAGGTGTGGTTTGCAATGGGCTAACACTAAAGATATATTGTACGACAATATTATCAACATGATTTAACCCCAAGGAACAAAAGGTCTCACCAAAAGACGAAATTTATAAAATGCCATCTCATTGGAGAATGAGTGATGTGTGAAGACGCAAAGACATGCAAATACACACAGACCTAAAGCGACAGATCCGTAGATTATGTTAACCACTTGCAATTGCGTATATGGAATACCAGAAAGCCATAGGTGTTCAATACACAAAGTTTTCAAACTAGATTATTGTCTCTAGTGCAAGTGGGAGACTGAAGGGAATATGCCCAAGAGGCAATAATAAAGTGGTTTATCGTATTCCTTATTTATGATCAATGTTTATTTTGCATGCATAATTGTATTAATATAGAAACGTTAATACATGTGTGTTTAATAAACAAAAATAAAGTTCCTAGTTATGCCTCTCTTATAAACTAGCTCGTTGATTAACAAGATGATCAATGGTTTCCTGATCATGGACATTGGATGTTGTTAATAACGAGGTCACAACATTTTTTGAATGGTGTGATGAACATTCATCCGAAGTATAGCATTATGATCAAAGTCATTGTGTTTATATTGCTATAACATCATACGAAGTAATCTTAGTCCTTAGACCATGAGATCATGTCAATCACTAACATCGGAAGAGTATCATGATAACATCAAACGTCACACTATAACAGGGTGACTATAAATATGGGTTCAGTGCTACGAAGGTGTTATGTTAAGGCTCATGGATCAAGAGTGGAATTTGTCCACCCCGATGACGGAGAGATATACTCTGGGCCCTCTTAGTGATATCACATTAGTTACCTTGCAAGCAATTGATTTGATCACTAGAATGTTATATCACGGGAACGATAAAAGAGTACATGTCGGGAATGAGATCAAACTAGGTATGGAGATACTGATGATCGAATCTCGGACATGTAATATATCGCGAGACAAAGGGATTGAGTTACATGCGTATAAGGTTCACACGATCACATAAGTCATAGTTGAATATGTGGGAGTCAGTACGGATCTCCAGGTCCCGCTGCTGATTATTGATCGGAGAGGGGTCTCGATCATGTCTGCATTATTCACGAACCGTAGGGTGACACACTGAAGGGATACCGACACCATTTGGAGCAAATAATATGCCAGAGAAAGAATTACGAAGTGCAGGAATTTATTTCACTAGACACCGAAATCGTTTCGGTTGAAATTGCTGAAACTGGTTCTGCATGTGAAATTGAAATGTTATAAGGGGTTTTATGTGAATTTTTGTTAATTAGAGTAATAAACAAAATTCTTAATAAATAAATAAAAGAGTTTTATTTAAATGAGAGATTGCATTAAATTTGGCGGAAATTTAATGCATGTGAATGGATTTTTGAGTGGAGGCATGTTTTTTTGAGTGGAGGCTTTTAATTTTGAGTGGGAGCTCCACCCACATGAATGTGGAAGAGGTGGGGTAAGCCACCATGTCTGGGCGCCATGCCCCTTGGGTGCCCCCTTCTCCCTATAAAAGGCCTCCCTCTCCTCCTCTCAAAGTACACCTCCTCGTGAAGGATCTCTCTCCCCCCCTTTAGAATTTCCCCATGGTCTCGGATCTGCGAGATACATGTTCCTAGTGGCTTTTTCTGGAAGGATTTGTTGCTTTCGCTGCTTCGCTGGAGTGAGGGCGTGGAGGTTATCAGGGTACCCGAATGTGTGTGCAATCACGGATGCACAACTGCTTTGCGGAGCTAGACTTGATGGTGCTAGACCGGCTGGACCAGATGGACTTCATCACGATCCTGAGATCGGCAAGCGTTCGACTACATCATCCACGAGTACAAACTCATTAACGCTATTCGGTCTTTGAGGGTATGTATTCTATGGATGTATATCCACCCATTGCTTGTATCTAGTAGATAGATCTTGGTACTTAGTTCCCATCGTAGGAAATTTTTTGTTTTCTATGTTGCGAACCCTACACGGACATGGCCGGAACGACGAACACCGGCGAGCTAGGGTTTCGGGTGAGGAAGAGATATAGTGCTAGAGATCACAAGAGAAGATGAGATAGGTATGAGAGGATAGAGGAGGACGCGGCGGTCTTATCTACACCTCTCAAGGGTGGCGGCAAGCATCACGGCGGTCGGATTTTGTTGACAATGGCAGACGACATTGACGGCACGCATGCATGTGCCTGTGTGCGTGAGGATGACGACGGCGACAGTTTTGCAGAAAACCCCCTAAGTTTCTTTGTAATGAACCCGTGGTCCTTCTCTAGTCCCACTCGTCAGCCTCTGATGAAACGGTACCTGGGCTGCTTCTGGGCCATAAAAAAGCGAGTGAAATGTGTCTGCTCCTATACGTGAGCGTCTGGTAGAGGGCTGAGGTAATGGGCCTCAGGCCAAACTCTAGGCTGGGTAGTTTCTTTGATTTCTTTCTTTTCTAATTCTATTTTCTTTTCTAGCTTTTGTATTTAAACAATTGTTTTGAATATTCCTTATAGAATTTTATTTGCTAAGTAGTTGTAGCAATACTGAAATCTATTTAGTATCATTTTGTGAACTTTTATTATATAATTTTATAGTTTCTTTATTTTCTTTAAATGTAGGTCCTTTTCCTTTTAATATTTTGTAAGGAACTTTTGTTATGAATTTAATTTACATAATAAACCATAACTTATTAAAGGGTATATTATTACTCATTCATAAAACTTGATTCTCATTAACGTATAGTTTTAAGGAAACTTTTATATGGTGATCCTTCATTATTATATGATACATAAAGTTCTAAGGAATTAATATGGTTAATATTATTCCCATGAACTTAGGTGATAACAAGGTATATGTTTTGTTATGGTTAACATAGGAGTTAGGGTTTTAATTGTAAAAGTTTACCATAAGTTATTAGGATATTTAATATACTTGTATTATTTTATAAATGTGGATGAACATTATGGGTGAAGACATATTTCCCTCATGTTTGTGATTATTAATGATATCATTTTATTAAAAATAGCAAGGTTATTCTCTAGAATGAATTATGATAAGGAATTTATAAGGATAGTTCATAAGCACATATGATTATGATAGTTGGAAATGACAAAGATGTGCTTAAGTGATTTGCTATAGAAAATATTCCTACAAGCCATTGGGGAATAGGATGATGAACCAAACCTATGAGATAGATATTAAGTTTGATTATATATTTAAGGTTAAGTGTTTACCAAGAATTCCTATCTTCCATACTTCATAGGTATTGACTTCTAATTAAGGAATTTATTTCCTAGATATTCTACTTCTTCATATCCATCATCATGTGTTAACATGATGAGCTTTACTACTTATACTCTTACTAATAATTTCTCCTCCTAAATCCATTTGTAAATCCAATGGGCTTGCACTAAAGCTCTATATAATATCCTCATAGAGATAATTCTCATCTCTAGAATACTTCTAATGAATCTAAGTCCATTTGAATGTTTACTCTCTTACTTCACAATTACTATGTAATATCACTGTCAACACCCGGATTTTTAATCCCAGATGCCTGTTATGCCATACATCTGTAACACCCTCGCCTGATAAGGCTGAGTTCATGTGTATAGTGCCAATCCCTGGATCGGTTCACTGGCACACATAGTACAAAATGATACCAAATATAACCGTGCACCATAAATACAACGAATATGATCCAGAATTTACATTATTTATTCAAGTACACTGCGGAAAACGAATACAAGGTAGATCTCCATCCTTCAAATGTGCCACAGGCGAACAATTGTTGAGTGGAGTCTCGCGACCTATGAACGATCACTCAGATACGATATAACCTGCAACATGAAACGTTGCAGCCACGAATGGTCAATACATTGAATGTATAGCAAGTAGGCTAAAGTGGTTAACAACAGGTCTATCAACTACATGCTTATTTGGCCAAGTGGAGTTTAGGCTCATTTGCATAAAGCAACAGTTTTATCCTAACATTTGTAACAAAGTAGTTTTTCAATATGATAAATATGACACTCTGGTTCACTCCCAGGTGCTCCTACCCAATTATGTTCACCCAACAAGTTTTAAGTAATTAAGAAATAAGGATGAGTGAGAAATATCATAGCATCAGTATCAGGTCGCTCAAATTGTCCATAACCGGGGACACGGCTAAGCACTTAGTTTATACACCCTACAGGGGTTAGTACACTTTACCCATGTGACTTGGCCAGCCCATCTCGTACCACTACTCTCATATTGGGTGATGATAGGGAGAAGTCCAATAAGGAACCGTTCGGGAAGTAGCTCCTCAATCCCGACGCGCACCGGTCCAACCTACACTATCTACATCTCTGGATACGCGGGTTCGAGTTACCACAACCTACTGAGTTCAACCAACCGCCCATTTCATTATTGGCACATGGTTGCACACGAAAGCTTCCAAACAAAGAAACCAATAATTTCTCAGTGTCCTAGGTTCCTTTCCGCAATGATACCACAAAAAATTATCAATCCCATCACACCTAGGAGATTCATTGATTAAGTTGTTTTAGTTTTCGCAAACCAACACATTTAGAATCAACATCAGTGATGTAACCCAGCCCTCGTTCATCATAGCATGGCTAAGCACATCTACCAACGGTGGTTTATCTACAGGAAAACCATACCACGTAATAGGACATAGCATAGCATATACACATCAATTCCTACAGATGCAATTCTACAAAAGCATCTACAATGCATAGGAAAACAATAGGACATTTATGACCAAGATAGCACCACTTGCCTTTGATGTGGATGTAGTCGATTAGATAATCCTCACAATCCTCATAGATATAATGGTTGCACTCGTCATAACCACAATACTTGCAATCATAGTAGTTGCAATCACACACGTTGCACTCCTCGCAATTTATCGATCAAACAATTACATACAACATAAATAATAGCACATAGAGATCAAACAAATGCAACAAATGCATGCATGACAATTTAATAAGTCACAATGGTTGTTACTTTAGTTCTCTAAACAATATTGAAGTATATGATGCATGCAAGAGACCAATTAATGCAATGGAGTACTTGTTATTAATAATTACTTGCCAATATAGGGTTTTTAATAGTTCTGTTGTAACGCCTGTTCTAACTGTCGGATTAAATTTGTTTCTTAGGTTTACTGGATAGAGGACGTTAATACGAACCAGTAGGCGTTGGATTCACCCTAATCGGAGTTATAGATCTTTTTGTATGATTTAAATAGTGTTTAATGGGTTTTAAATGATTCATATAGTTTCTCTTGTCTAAAAATCAAACTAAAATTATATCTGTAATCTCCACGGAATTGTGAATCCAGGGACACATTATTTGTAATTTTCAGAATAGTATTTATTTTCTCATGAATTTATTACTCTAAATAAGCTATTAAACCATTTAAATCTTCACGGCAAAACCTTACAGTCAAAGGCATAACTAATTGCATATTGATGATCTACATGGAACCAGCTTTCCATCGGTATATCATTTATATTTTTGTGACAAGAAATTAATCTACTATGAATTTAATGATTTATAAAGCCATTAAAACTAGTTAAATTTCTACGGGTTAAATAGTCGGCAAAGGCTAGGTCCAACCAGATATTATTAATGTACATTACAGTATCTTCAATTTGATATATTGTTCATATTTTTCGGAGTTACAGATAATTTCTTATGAATTTATTAACCTAAAAGACCATTAAAACCAATTAAATTACTGCAGTAACTACGTATAGTAAAAGTTGGATCTATTCTGATAATATGATTCTATGTGAAATTATCTTCAATTTGATATATTATACGCAATTTTTGGACGTGGTATGAATTTCTAATGAATTGTACAAGTTAGATCTATAATATGCAATTTTAAATTCGAACGGAATATTCCAGGGAATATTCTGCTGACTGGACAGGTTGACTTTGCATGCTGACTGGGACTAGATGTTGACCTGACGATGACGTGGCGTTGATGAGGAAGCTGACCGGAATAACGACATGGCACGCACCGGTTTGATTGGATCTCGACCGTCTGGATAGGATCCGGTGGCTAGAAGAAGATATTGACTCGATTTTGGATCAGAATAGATAAGAAACAGATCTCTGTTAGAGAGACAATTCCGTAGGTCAAATTGAAAAACTTAGAACACGAAAGTTGTGGGGAATCATTATTCCTACCTTCTCACCAAAGGAATTTGGATTTGAAGAAACGAGCGCGAGTACATCTTGGATTTATACCGTAAGATCTGAAATATTGCGATACGAAATTCTCTGGCTGTGGTGGATGAAAAGAGGTGAGGTTTCTCAGGATTGAAAGATTTCGACGATTCCTACAACTTTCGTTTTTTGACCGAAGGCAAACTACGAAGTCTAGATGGGTTAAAAAGCGAAATAAAATTCGGGCATGTGTAGATTCGGGATTTCAAGGAGAGAAACTCGTACAGCTGTGGCTCCACAAGTTTATATGGAGATTTAGGACGTTGTAGAGATAGGTATTGGAGTAGGGAACAAGTAGAAACAAACGGAAGTTGATTCAGAGTTGTAGATAAAGAGTTATGAGAGTTTGAGTAGAGATAGGTTTGACAAAACAGATTTTTCACGGATTTTAAAGCAAACCAATCGATCGATCCTTCCTGTGCGCGTGGCCTGGCCGGCTGGCTTGGTCCGGGTGGGCCGGCCCGTTAGATTTTTTTACTTGTTTCCCTTATATCTTTTGCATACGAACTCCAAATGACATGATTCTTGTTTCTAAAATTTTCTAAAATCGAATAGATCATTATAGGATAATATTTGTAATCTTTTCACTAGTTTGGAAGTAGTGGATTTATAAATCCTTGTATATTTCATTTTATTTATATCTTTATGTGTTTGTATTCGTTCCATAACTTTTTCATACTAGCTCCAAATGAGCTCAATTTTGTTTCTAAAATTTTGTAATATTAATTGGATCTTTTTAGGCTATAATTTAGCAATAATCGTTGTCTTAGCAATAGTGGGTTTTATAAAGTCAATTTAATTTCCTTTAGGAACATTTGGGCAAATCAACTATAGGATTTTAGATACCAGGATTTGGATTCAGTTTGTGAGAACTTTGCATGGATGAAATGCTTATGAATGCTTCATGATTTTCATTTTGAAATCTTGCACACCAATTCTACAATCCATAATCAATCCATGCCCTTTTTCCTATATGGCTACTTAGGTCTTAACAAAAGAGTGTAGATTTTGAATTCAAGGTCGAGAGGATTTTCTATTCAAAAAGTTTCTTATCTTTGAGAACTTTCAACATAGTCAAACAATCAATCCAACTTATTTATTTATTTAACATTCCAAAATTAGGAGAATTTTGGGATGTGACAACATCGCAATCCCAGGATTAACATTTTTGCGAGACATAACAGATTGAATATCACAGTACATCATCCATTACAAACCATACAAAAGGTCTTGCAACAAAATAAAGGATCTCATGATCCAGTCTTAATACAATCATAGCAGTGGAATAACGTAATAAAAACGGTAGCGTGGGCGAGAATCCATCTTTATGGTCAGAGGCAATGCTGACGATGGGAGATGATCCTAGTTGTCGTAACCTTCTCGCGGTCCATCCTCCTGATAGTCCTGTTCATAGTCTGGCAACGGGAATAGCCAAGGACAAAGCCATGAGTACTCTTTAAGTACTCGCAAACTATCACTAACAGGTAAAGTGGTTTTGAGTATAAATACTAAGCTCTAGGTTGTTTTGCAAAAAGCCAGATTTACCTTAACTGAGTTCAGAAGCAAAGAAAGCTAGTTGATAGTTTTATAACACCTAAGTGGGGACTTGAGTTTTCATATCAAAACCCTGTTGTGGTCAAGTCAAAGTCATGATTCACTTCACAAGTCATTTTGAAAAGATCTGACGATGGAACAATATGGCCACTCCAACTGTCCATAACCGCGGACACGGCTATTCGAATAGTTTTGACACTCTGTAGAGGCAGAACACTTTCACCACAACATTCGATACATCTGTCAGGAACAATCCTGAATTCACCATACTCAGTATGAGGATAATCAATCCTAACCTTTCAATTACACGCCCTAGTATAGGCACCTCTACCATGAGTTTGGCCTCCCAACCATGACCATCTGTCATCTTGGGAACTGCATAGGTGGTCAATCTTCACAAGGTTGCCTCAGCTCAAACCTTGGACGCAAGGGAACCCATACAAAGGTATATAAACTTCCATTCAAGCCCTACCCAAATTCGGGTATTATGGTTGTACGGTAAAATTGGAATGGTATCGCATCTAGACGACCATCAGTTTTATAAAGGGCTAAGGCTCATGCCTCAACATTTTCATCATCGAAATCATCTGGTGTTCAAGAACACATGTCAAAACATTTCATAATCATTTTCACCAAGTATTCCCATCTAAAGTGACCAAGTTTTAAGCTTAGCACTAGCATCTACAAATGGGGGTAAAAACTAATGAGGTGTGATAATCAAGTGCGACTTATCTAAATTCAATCTCATGATTCAGGATGACATCAAGATTTATCTAACTTGGGCCAAGTTTTATGCTCTTTATGCTACCTTTAATCATCTTTCTAAAATCTACAATTCACTAAGCTTGTAAGTAAATAGAATAACTAAGCGTGTAAGTAAAGAAATAAAATAACTAAGCTTGTAAGTAAAACTAGGATTTGATAAAGAAATAAAATAACTAAGGTTGTAAAACAAAAATAGAAAGATTTGATAAAAAAATAAAATAACTAAGCTCGTAAGTAAAACTAGGATTGGGTATAATAAGGTGGTATAATCACATATGCCTAAGGCATCTAGTTTGCAAGGTTATCATGTAAGTGTTAACTTGCAAAGTTGCTAGTGTAAGCTTGCCTTGTGCAGAGTAGTGGTTGAAGTTCTCTGCTTCTTCCTCGTAGTAGTCTCCTTCCTCTTCGTATCCTTGGTCGGTACTAGCGTCTAGAAATAAATACTAGGTACACAATCACCAAACAATAATTAACTAATTATATTTATCACACTAGGGTTTTCACTAGATGACCTGGCATCATCACAATCATCACAAAGCTTAAGGCAAAAGTTTTATTTCTTTTATTTTAGAAAAGTATTTTCTACTCATTCAAAAACTACTTAAGATTTAATATTCTCCAACTAAAACATGGTATCATGTTGACACATGTCATAACCACATATTTCAGTACTTGGGAATGTGATTTAAAGTGGTGTCACAATTTAATAAGGTTTAACCCTTTTATTTTAATTAAATAAAGTGACTAGAAATGCCTATGGGGAATTCTTTTATTACTTGTCCATTATTTCTGCAAGTAAACCTAGATATTTTTATATATTCATAAAGTTATTATCAAATGTGATTTTTGAGAGTTGGAATAAACTCAAAAGCTTTTATGGTTGAATTTTGAAAAATGTTTGAATGCAGAAAAGTCACTGCCTTGTTATTTTTACTGGTTGTGATCTGTAACTCCAAATGATTTGGTTCCAACGGTCTTGGATTAAGAATTTCAATACCTTTCTAGAAAAATTGGTTTCATGCAATTTGGTTTAGTGAATCTTTCTGGATTTATTTTTGAATATAGAGACAGAACTAAGTTTGAAACTAAATTGATAAACCTAAATTTGAATTGCTAGGTCACACGGGAGTGCTAACTGGGCCGGCCCACTACGCACAGCGTGCCCCCAGGCGGTTTAAGTGATTGTCCCCACCATTCAGCGAGATAGGGGATTGCAAAGGGGTACAGAACGATTAGGGTCATAGGATTAGAAGTAAGATCTACGACTGAGGTTCATCGTCCACGTCTGAATAGAACACGGCGAGGTCGAACCCTAGCGCGACTAGTGAGGGTCAGTGGTGGCTCACTGGGGCTCCGGCGATGGTCGGTGATGGGGGCAAACGACGAAGTTGACGACGACGATCCTCCTGGTACCGGTGGCTCCTCCGAGGGAGGCTCCTATCAACGGTGCCCTTCTCCTCTAGCAGCGACAAGCTCCAGTGAAATTCCGGCCACCTAGTGCTCGCCTTGCTCCGGGGAAGAGGTGGGGTGGTTCTGAGAGAGAGGGGAGTGGAATGGTGTGAAGAATTCAAGCGAGGAAGGCCTCTATTTATAGTGCGACGAGGGGACCGAAGGGTGCGGGTTGGGCTCGTCGGGGTCGGCTGCACAGCGAGCTGACGACATGGTTGGGTGTAGGGGATGGTGCACTGCCTCCTGGCAAAGCTCAACGGCATGGTGGCGAGGCGTGGGGCGGTGCGATGCAGTAGGAACACATCGATGTTTTGGGCGGCTCCGACGGGAGTTTTAATGGCGCACGGGCGGTCCTGGTCGCGCGGCAATGAACGGGCATGTCTCGCCGGTTCCTGGGCGGTGGTGATCACGTACGCGAGCAGCGAAGGAGGGGCATGGTCTGTGCGAGCGTGTCGAGCGTGGCGCTCTGGCGTGCTCTCGGCATGGTCACAGAGAGGCTGGGCGTGCTCGTTCTAGGTGGTCCAGTGGCTGGCAGGGCTCGGGCGTTGAATAGGGGGTGGCGGTGGACGGTGGAGTGCCTGCTAGACAAGGTTGGCAAGGCTAGTTAAGCTTGTAGCTTGCTGTCGACCTTGAGGTGGAAATTTGGGCTCGGCCATTGTCACCATTGATTGCATTGTCAAGTTTACAGTGATCTAGGGCTGGTTAAACTAGTTAGATGATCTACTGAGAGTGTAGTGTGAGCTCGAGATGGAACAAGTTAGGAGCAAACACTGCTCACTATAGTGTTTAATGTTTAATTCCATTTGTGTTTAGAAGGTGTTTGATGAAATGGCCGCAAGAGATTTGAATTTGAATTTTTGAATGAAACTTGGTGGGTGTACTAGTCACATACTAGGTAGTCTGTGGTTGCTTGGATTTGTCAAGGTGAACTGGATTGGTGGGGTTTTGAGAAATGGTGATCTTCACATATGATATAGAATTAATTTTTAATTTTCATTTGAATAGGGTTACCAAATGTTTCTGTGCTTTTGCAAAGTGGGCTTGGGTTCAATTTTACTTGGTCTAGCAAGGGGTGAAAAGAAATGGATTTGCTTCTGTTTGAAATCTTGGACTAGAAACACTTAAAGTGGCCTAGTGAGCAAGATTGGCAAAAATGACCATTTGCTTATTTGGTTTGTTTTTGAATTTCTCTTGATTTGTTTCTGCTTGGAAATGATTTAGATGATGTTCTTTTCATATTTAAACCATTCCTTTCTATTCACAACAATCAAACAAGTCCATTCATGCATTCATAATGAATTTAATTAACAAAAGTTTGTGTTAACCCTAAATTTGAGTGATTGGAATTTGATAATCTTGCTTAATATTTTTGTGATGTTACACTCACTTATAAATCTCAGAAGCTTGTCACTGAAGGTTTTCATAATCTTCTCATATCTACACTTGGTTATATCAAACTACTAATGGTAACCTTCAATCCAACAAGTAGTTACTTTTAACTTCATTCATACACTTCCTTTATCATCCATCACTAATATTACTTCAATAGATGTATATATCAAACTCTACTTTCCTCTAGTGCTTACTATTATTTAAGAAGAATATACTACTTCTATAACTCATTTATGCTCTAGCATCAGCCTATTCATAATATCTTATATCTACTTACCTCCAGTAACTCATACTCTAACTTTACATTATATTAATGTGACTTGTCATGATTCACCTAGAATAACATATCTATACTAGGGTTTAATAATGTTCTATCCACCAATGTCACTTATACAACATATGATCAATCACTCTTAGTGACTTGAGCATGATCATTATAATCTTTTGATCATTTATGTCTTAGGTTTCTAGTTGGCAAATCAAGTCTTTCATCAGTACAACATTACAGTTGTATTATAATTATCTTCTTAATATCTCTATTTTACTAAGATATTTTCTTCCTTGACTATGTCTACTTAATCCAATAGGATTACTCCTTGGTAACTATCTTCATAATTCATCCTTATAATCCTCTTTGTTACAACATATATCTTTATTCAAGATAACTCTTCTATCTATTCAGGAGTGAGTTAACTCCATCAATTATCATATTGATCTTATTCTCTTCCAACACTCCCATCCTATAGATGATATCTAAAACTAGCATTACCACCTACCTCTTCTTACTTCATTCTCTAAAGGCTTTAAAGTGAATGCTATGATAAAGACAAGAGTTGATAGGTTAAGATTTGATGAATCAATAGTTTATTAATCAATGTTGATGAACAACAGATATTAGGATAAGATTCAATAGAGATGATAAGGATTGATATGGAAAGAAATATATGTGGTGAAGGGTATTGAATTGGCTTCCTTCCACTACAAGAAATCTGGTGATACATGACCCTCCATATTGGTCACTAAAAGGTCATAGTTTTTAATTTATGACCTTTTTGTGACTAAATATAGATGGTCAAAAGATGAGCGTCACCAGTTAAACACCACGACCTTTTTTATAAATTGGTCATAGACGTCTATGACCAATATAGTTGTTCATAGATTCTATGACCAACCGTATTGGTCATAGACTGTCTGACATGTCCACGTCAGATCCTATATGGCAGATCATACGTGGCAAATCAGTGAACAGTTGGAAAGGTCATCGATCAGATTTACCCCAGTCCAGTTAAATTTTTTATATGGGCCAAGACCAATAAATTCAACCTTTTTACATGTTTTCCTACCAATTTCCGTCAGCTACATGGGCCAACCTATCACATCCCAAGATTTACCAAATCTTGTAATGTGAAAAATAAATAAACAAAATAAAATTATTATTGAAAATCAGGGTGAAAATAAACTTTTGTTTCTAAATGGAAACTTAAAATCCCATCTTGAAAAAACTTTAATTAAGGTTTGAATTCAACAAAATCCAAATCAAGAGAAATGCATTCCTCAATGAATGTATCTGGAAATTTAAACACTTGGAAAATAAACCGAACCCTAAAACCCTAGTGAAATAAAATAATTTCCAAGTTACCTCCAAGCCTATGGATTTTGATCCATATAAAAATTTGTCAACAAACATTCACAAATGATCAAGAAAGACAAATAGAAATATTATAAGACCATAGAAATTGGTTGCACTTAATTTGGAACCATGGACAAAATCTTATGAGTTTAATAAAATAAGGAAAAGTATTTTCCAAGCTAATAAAGAACCTATCTATAAATCCATACCAAATGGTGAGAAAATAGTCCTAAAAGTATTTAAAAGGATAAACAAATATTAAACAAGATTTTTCAAATTGGAATCACCAAGTTTGGATCTCTAAATAAAAAGATAAGGATTTTATAGGATGAAGAAAGAAATATTAAATAAAGAATATTTAAAGACCAAATCAAATCTTGGCCAAATCCATTAAGAAAATGGAATGAATATAACCCAAATCAAATAAAATAAAAGGATAAAGAAGTTCCAAAATAAATAAAATTGCATTAACCATTCTATCCCTATTTTTAATTAAGACAAATCTCTAATAAGGGTATTTATATAATCCATGAGAAAATGGTATTTTGGAATTTACCCAAGTGAAATAAAGGTTGTTTAATTCAACATAATTAGATTAAAGAAAACTTCCAAATAAAAATTATGGGAATAAAAGTATATTTAAATTCCATGGGAATTAAAACAAATACCCAATCTTAAATGATTAATGAATCATATTAAATATCCTCCAAATAATTCAAGATGAATTATTTGAACCCAAATAAACAAATAAAAACCTACTGAGAGGGTTTGGAAAGTTTAAGGAATTTAAATGGTGTTTGATAATATTATTAAATCTTATTTGATTTAAAACTAGAGCCTATTTTTAATAATCTAAAAATAATTGCAGAATGCTTTACTAATCAATATTTGAACCTACACAAATTTTGGCAAAGGTTTGAATTCAAATGGATGTTTTAATTGCTTATTCAAAATCAAAATAGAAAATCAGAAATAGAAAAAGAAAAACAAAACAGATCAAAAAAAATGAATCTGGTCGACCCAACCCAGCTAGCCCACTAAAGCCCATCTGCAGCCCACCTCTCCCTCACCGAGCGAACCGTTATTCACTCAAACCCGCACCCCTCGACCGCTGACAGAATGACCCCACCCTCACTCTCTCTCACTCGCAGACAACCGGGTCCCACTCCCTAGCTTTCTTCCTCACCCGCCGCGACTTCTTATCCCCTCACCTCGCCGGCTGTTTCCGCCGTGAATGCGCGCTGTCAATTCGCGTTAATGGCTGATTAAATCCCGTGCTGCAACGACGTCTCTTAAACGCCCTGGTCTCCTCTCCCTTCTCCCCCAGACCACACCTCACAGGAGCCACGAGGCTGCGTCAATTCTGCCTCGCATTGCCACTGTCTCCGACGAGCCCCGCAAACTATTCCGGCCAGTAGACACCGCTCCTTGCCCCCTCGACCACACTCACTTGCTCCCCACTCCCTGAAGAACCACCCCATAGCATTAACTCGCCCGCGCGTGCTCTGCAGCGTCGACAACAACGACGAACAGTAGCGCTACCGTCTACTTTCTTCTCCGGCGACTCCTCTGGTAAGAACCTGACCGCCCCTCTCCTTCTCCTTCACGCACGCATCATCGCCATGACCTTGCACATCTAACCGTGCTTTCCGTTTGCTCCCTAGTGACCCGTAGCGCCGCCCTCGACGACGACAGAGCGTGGCCGTCGTCAGACGCAACTCCGACGAGCAATTATCAGTAACCTCGTACGCCCCTTGCCTTCCCGCGAGTGACTTGAGCTTCGCCGTGACCTCCTGAACCGGGTGAGCATCTCCTTACTCTTCCTTGCTTCCTCTAGCGCCAGCTCCGCCGCTAGCCGAACGTCGCCGCCGCGCGCAGCCGTCAAGCGCCGCTAGAACTTGGTCAGAGTGATGATGGCCATTAGATGACGATCTAATGGAGGCGATAGATTCACTTAACACCGAAGGGGTACGCAATATGTGCCATGCGATGTAACTTGATCCAACGCCTCATGTCTTTGTTCGTCTGAATTAAAACACGCGAACCGGTACGGGCGAATAAGAATTAGCCACGTGTCTCTGTTCGTCTGAAGTAAAACAGAATTGATCTATTAGATTCTAGATTTTGTAAAATCTATAACTTTTAATCTACAGGTCCAAATTTTGCAAACTTTATATCAATGGATTCACAAAAGCAAGCCCTAGCCAACCATGCACTTTGTTTAGAAAATAGCTTCTGTTAAATTGTTTGTTTTTACAGAAACTTGTGTATGCATGTTTAGGTTATAAAATTTATTCCAAAATGATTTTGAGGATAAAATCTTTGGCAAATGGTGTGTTTTGAACCTACTAACCATAGGAAACAAATTGTGGTTTTAAAAATGTATTTGGTGAAACAAAAGAATGAATCTTGGATTTAAACCATTTCTAGTCAAATAAAAATATGGTTTAATTATTAAAAATGGTTTTGGAAGAAAACCTTTGGAAAATGTTTTGGAAATAAAATCTCTGACCCTAAATACAAGGTTATATGGTTTGAAAACATATTTTGTGAAACCTATAGAATTTTGCCTTATTAAAATCATTTCTTCATCACATAAAATAATGACTTGATCTAAAAATGGTTTATGAAGTAAAATCTTATACAAATGATTTTGCCACTTTATAAAATGACCATTAGGTGTTTTCAAATGTTTATGAACCATTAGAAACCACTATTTCAAATGAAACAATCCTTGACATTCTTGCATGCATTGCTTTGTTTTATCATTTTTTTATGTGATGTTGCTTGAATGGTAGATTGAATTATTGTTTGCTTGATTGAATTGTAGTGATTTGAAGTGAGTGAACATTGCAAAGATCAAGGAGTGAACCTATACTCTCTACCAAAAAGGCAAGTGATGCTTCATACTTTTGACCCATTATTTTCACTATGCATTAGTGATATTTCTAAGTAAGACTTGCATGGAAATTTTGCTAAGTATAAACCATGCTATGGGAAATCCTAGTAGATGAAACCTTAGTAATATTTTCCTAAGTTAAGATTCCTACTACTATCATGCTTAGCTTAGCTAATAGAAAACAAGGGTGGAATATATATTCATACTATGGAAAAATTTCTAAGTCTTAGGACTTGTGTTTTGTTTAATAAAACAACTAAGTGAATGAATCACCTGGGTGGAATGGAATGATTGGTTTGTGTTGAGTGGTCATGCAAGTCCAGTATGCTGGGGAAAACTTGGGCATCACCAAGTCCAGTATGCTGGGGAAAACTTGGTGTCTCACTTGTGGATGGCCACCCAGGAACAAAGAGATTTGAGATGTCAAATGTTGAGAAGCTTCAAGTGCAGCCACTTGGCATTATGGGCTCTGCCTGGATCATATAGGTTGCAGTAACTTAGCCAAATGGACAGTTGGTGGTAGGGGTTTGATAGGTTGGAACGCGTCCATTCTGGTCTAAGGGAAGGCTTCTGACAGATCTTGTCTTGGTGAAACCAAGTCTTATGGGGAAAGTGAACAACCTCTGCAGAGTGTAAAATCTAAGTACTTAGCCATGTCCCTGGCAAAGGACAATTTGAGAATCAAGACATGGAAGCTATCAAGAATGTCATCATCCAAATTTCTAAGTTAAAAACTTGAGGTTGAACAAGGGTTTAAGGTTCACCAATTTCTATTGGTGGTTCCTTGGGTGATTTTTGACAAGCAAAAAACTTAGTATTTTTCAAATGATAAGGAAAATCTATTTTGAGCAATGCAAGCCTAAAGCTCCACTTAGCCAAATGCATATAGATGATAGACTCCACTATACTACCATAGTATCACTTGCCAACTCAATTCAAATGTATTGACCCTTGTGGCTGTAACTTGTTATGTTGCAGGTTTGTTTGATATTAGTAAAGTTTAAAGATTAGGATTACAAGTCTACAACCAACATGTCTGCCTGTGGCACTTTAAAGATGAAGGACCCCATGCTTATAGATATTCTGCTGCAATGTAATGTAATAGCCAAATGAGCTATGTAAAATGTAATGAATTATTTTATTCCTGGTTATAAAGTTGTATTATGACCTTTGTTTTTTGATATTACATCTTAACTGTGGATGCTAGCTATTGATCCAGGGACTAGCGTTGTAAACACAGGGATCTCTACCTTATTAAAGGTTGGGAACCTTACACAAGCCCAACACTACAGCCTTTTATTTTTGGGCTTTAGCCTTAATATAGTCCAATATTGAGGTGACCGGTCTCACTTGTCAGTCAATTTTACATTCAGTAACCACATGTCCTAGGTCCCGCTTGTTAGTTTTCTTTTTTTAATTGCATACCTAGTCGCATAACCTAGATCAGTCCCTACTAAAATGAATGACAATTTTCAATTTCAGAAGTTATCAATGAATGACAAATAATTTGAGTCAAATAATTTGAATCGAACACATAAACAATATTTCACATTATAGCAAAATTGGTACATTACAATCATTTCACAAGTATATATCTATCATAATACAATAATAACAATAGAGCACACATTCTGCAAACACAATGTTTGTCACAGTACCACACCAACATTAAGAAGGATCAAAAAGAACATGTGGCAGGCCCGCTACCAAACTTCCTTCATGCCTGGCACTTGCAACTCACCATCGCCCTTGTCACAGATATGTTAACAAGACATGTTGTAAAGATTAAGAGAAGTTAGAACAATCAGGATAAAGTATACATGCATGTATTTGAAGTTTTGAACTCTAATTTTTTTTAACATTATGAACAGTGATTTGTACAACAAAAAAAAAGATTGAGTGCCCTAGTTTACCTAAGCTCAGAAGCTACTCAATCCGGCCTCATATTTGATGATTTGGTATACACAATCTTACTTTTGCACATCAGCATACAGACTACAACGTACGACATTTATATTTTGAACATGGCAAGTCGCTGCTCTACATAAAGGGGGGAACCCATGCATACCTGAATTTGTGACGATGCGGTGGACATAGCTGTTGTTGAAGATGATATGGTCTGTGTCGTTGTTGAAGCCGGCCGTCGCAGGTGCTTTCCGGAGTAGAGGTACGCACTGCACTCCCGCACTCATCGGTGAGGAAGAGCTAGCCAAAGAGGATCAACACAGATAAGGCAGAAACTATATATATACTTGTTTCCTAGTCAGAAACTATATATATACATAATAAATACAAGGCAGTAATGACAGTATGCACATCTAACACAGATAGAAAAGCTTGATATGTTAGCAAATTAAGTACTTTAGGAACAAGGATGGAAAATTGATCGAGTAAGAAGATGCAAACTGACAGAAACAATCATAGAAGCCATTGACAGCAGCATAAATGGCAACAATTTTTTTTCAATTGAAAGTGGTTCATATCTAGAACTCCCAACAAGGATGTAAATGTAAAAGTTTGAGAATTAACTATGAGTAAGGAGCATCAATTTAATTTGGAATACAGCATTTTTCATAGATATTTTATAAAACTAAGTTTTCTGTAGAAATAGTAGTGGACATTCATACAATCTGCATATAGAGGAACTCCTATGAATAAGAATAGAGAAATACACTTCCAGTGTCAACACAACATAATATCACAGCATGAAATGGAAGAATAAAGTACACATCTACTACATCCCTAGCATGAAAAAGAAGTACACAGCTACTACATCTACATCATGTGACAACAAATGGAAGCGCCCCTAGCATGACAAGGACCAATGCAGCGGCATACTTACGATAGACAAGGGGCTCGAGCATTTGGCCCGCCAGTTCTCGCAGATCCGACACCAGATAGATAGGACACACCGACGAGCAATAAGGATATTAAATTCTTTCTTTTGCAATAAAAATACAGTTAGCATCAAACATGTAACTGAGTCTATAGTAGCAAAGTTACCTGAATAGTACTCCTACTAGCAATCATGTTCTGTTATATATATCTAGAATAATAGGTTGAACAAGGTCAACAATCTTAATCTAATATAATAGAGTGGCAAGTATAGAGAATGTAATAACATGATTATGTATCTTACTACATCGATCAAACCACACAGCAACAAATCAAGAAGTAATTATAGCATTGGTTCACAAGTGGTCAGCACAGATCTATGTAGCATCAGCCATTAAGATGTATCTACAGCAACATATATGGCTCGAACAAGACATTTGGCATCAATCATGATCAGCTTATTACATCAAATATTTCTTGCTAATCTATAGTGACTCAAAAACAATATATATTGTTAACATCAGCATAATTTAGTGTGGAAAATTATATTTGTAGAAGTAGAAGAAATGGTTGAAGACCTAGGATTAATAAGAGAGATTAATAACTAGATAATCACCAAGACAGGGAGCAACTATTAAGATTTGACACTCATCTTGCTTTCATAATAGCAGTTTCCTTGTGACTAGTCGCAAACAATTAGGCTAGCACCACACAAACCAGAGCAAGGGACAAGTATCCACAAAAGCACCATTTTCAAGCAACATTTATAAATTGCATCATATATACACAACCAGCTCCTAACAAACCTATTTTGACAATAACTTCCACATCACAGGGAATAAACACAATAATATGCTATGGTACCATGGCCCATCATCAACCAAGTAAAAAAACGAAGAATGCTTATACATATCTACCTAAAATGGATTCACAACCAAAGCAAACAATATACTTTTATTATAATATAGCACACCCACTTCTGTTATATGAGGTGTTAGACCTACACTACTAGTACTTAAATAGTCCGATCTCACAAAGTCAGAACGCCTCATGTCAGAAGCGACAAGAGCAGGATCATACCGACTAGAACAAGGCATTTTATTCCCAGCTCGCACTCCATCTGAAGCACTTGTGGCAAAAAACGAGTGGTGGCGCGCATCTACTACATGGACAGAGACAAGACATAGCAGGTCGAAGGAAGCAGAGGAGTAGGGCGAACGGAAGGACACGACAGGGAAAAGATGGAGCCAAGAACATACCACGGGGGATGTTTTCTTTCACCCAACTAAGTAGGAAAATCACGAAAGGCTCGCTGCCAGCACCTCGGGCCGGCTTCCGTCGCCCTCGATCTAGCGCCCCATCTACTGCCGCCTCCCTCAATTGGCACCCCACCTGTTGTCGCTGCCTCGATCTACCAGTGGGATGCACGCCCATTCACCAATGCCCAAGCCGAGTATGCACACCACCGGACCTGAAAAAACAAGAAAAAACATCATATCAGCACGCAGGGGAGGGTATGTGTTCACATGCGACGAGGTGAGAGGGGGAGGGGCAACGAGGGGAGATGGAGAGAGGGAGGGGATTCATGGCCAGATCTTGCGAGCCATCGCTGCAGGGACCCCATGGCCAGATCTTGCGAGCAATCGCTGTAGGGACCCCGTGGCCAGATCTTGCGAGTCGTCGCCGCCGGGACCCCGTGGCCAGATCTTACGAGTCGTCTCCGCCGGGACCGCGGCTCCATTACTTTGTGCACCCCAGATCCCTTCCACTGGTAGCCTCCTCCCTCCCCTCAAGTATCGTCCTGTTGCTCCACATCCCTTCCGCGGATTCCATGGGGTGGCGGCGATTTGCAAGGGGTGGTTCTATTCAGGCGGTGGGGGGACGCGGACTGAGGGACCCGAGCGATGTGGCTCGGGGCTGGAGATGGGATTGTGGGTTTAGGATCCCACGGGAGGTGGCAGATGGCACCGATAGGGGGGATAAGGAGATAGGGTGGCGGAGGAGGAAGGAAGGAGGAAATGTCTTTGGGTAAGTTTTTCGTGGTGCAGTGGGGAATGAAATTTGGTCTCCCCGCGCGCTTGCTATCTAAATTTGGGTTTCCCGACGATTCCTTGTGGACCTATTTCGGCGGAACTGAAATTGTACATTGGATGGCGGTCGGACAGACGTCTCCGATATGCTTCTGTTGGTGATCCGTGGGTAGTCTAGTTCTATTTTCTCATTGGTTGGCTCTATTTTGACGATGAACAACCCAAACGACCATATTATGGCCAAAATCATGGCAAAGTTTGTGATAATGTGTCTATATTGTGCATCCATGCGTATATTAGAATGTCAAACAATGTTGCAGGCGGAATTTTTCCTTTTCGTCGCACAGAAAAAACATTTTCTATTTTTCGAATGCCCAAAAACGGGTCATTTTCTGAAGCAACAACCAAATGAGAGTTTCAAAATGGTTCGACCACATTTTTCAAAAATATTATACCATGTTACATGGACAAGGTCCCAACCGGGGTATCTCAAACCTTCCTGTCCACTTGTCGTGAAAAAGAAAAATGTCTGCCGAATCGGTAGGAAGTGGGTCCGATTTGAACTACAGGTACATGATTTAATGCTCATGATTTTTTGCAAAAATGATATTGAGCTTCACAATATTATGTTTTATCCTAATGAAAGTTTAGTGAGTCTCAACACCTTGTTAGGAACCTTCATGCCCTCTATTTGACCATAGTTTGAAACGGACACAATAAATTCAAAAACGGTCCAAACGAGGTAAATCCTTCACGTGGTGTCTTATTATGTGATATAGTTGCAAGGAAAAATACCAAAATTGGTATATTGCAAGTGTCTCGAAAAAACCTTCTCAGAAATGACCTATCGTGTTCGAGGTTTCATGGTTTTCGGGCCAAACGACCAATGTTATGGCCAGAATCATGGCATGGTTTGTGATAATTTTCTCATATTGTGCACGCAAGTGCATCTTGGGATTTCGAACAATGTTGCAGGAGGAAGTTTTCATTTTCGTTGCACAGAAAATATGTTTTCTATTTTTGGAATGCCGAAAAAACGATCTAGACGAGGTAAATCCTTCGCGTGGAGTCTTATTATGTGACATATTTGCAAGGAAAAATACCAGACTTGGTATATTGCAAGTTCTGATGCATACGATTATACCATGGTCTTTTATTAATAGATAAAGTATCCTGTCTATTGCATTACTCCGTTTGAGCTTATATTACTTGATCCACTACTCCTAACATAACTAGGTTTGGCTTGTGTACATTGCTAGAGCTTTTATCTATGTCCTGCTTAGCCATGCATAGCTGCCATTGCTGGTTCATCCAGATGATGTATCAGATGCAGAGAATCTAGTATGACAGGAGAATGTGATGAGATGATATTAGAGGTGATATGAGATTAAACATGCTAAGGCTTGTATGGGAGGCCACAGTGGGATGTGGTTTTTGTAGTTCCATGCTCGCCACCACTAGGAACGAAGTTCTTGCCTTTGGAACCGAGACGAGCGTACAACCACACGGGGCCTGGACAACCTCACGAGCAACTAACTTGCCTAGTAGATTCCATGAATTGCATAGTTCCAGCGTTCCATTTGACATACGCATTGAAAACGTTATAAAAGATTTGGCGGGTGAAGGTGCATCATAACAGGTAGGTAAGCATGGTCGGGGTTGCTTGGGGTCGATGGAGCCCCTGGTAAACCAACCTCGCCTCACATCTCTAGGGACCGGCATCAGGATTTGACCCGCTATAGCGGAACCATCCTTAGGGCGTGACTCATGGTGTCGGCGAAAGAAAGGTAAAGGTCGTGTCTAACCACCCTCTGTCGGCCTTCCAGGGAAGAGGGATAATCATTGTGGCATTAAGAGAAGGTTAGTATGTGTGGGTAAAGTTGTACACCCCTGCAGGGTTAAATATTTTTGAGAAGCCGTGTTCACGGTTATTAACTCTTGGTGACCGAATTCTGAGATCATAGAGAACATGAACCTAACCGTAAAACTTGGCAGATCAATGTGTGCTTAAGGATGCTTCCTCATGGGTACGAGGTGTGATCCTAGTTGGTAGATGATGATGACTTGGTGGATATCAAAAGATGATAATCAATACTTTGGAGATGTCGCTCTCTTATCCCCTTTTAAAATACTCTGACTAAACGAAATTCTTCTCCTTCTTGTTTTATAAATAAAGATGGCTTTATGCAAAATAACTCCACCAGCCATAAGTCTTGCGGAGTACACCCTGTACTCACCCTTGCTTTGTTGATAATTTTGGCAAAGTAAGTGTTCCCCTGAAGACAAGTGTCGTACTACATCGACATCGACGAGTAGCTTGGGCTTCCCGGCCGGCAGCTTGGAATCTATGGGTCGGGACGTCATCGTTATGCTTCAGGACTCTTAGGCCATTTGTTAATTTTTCTATACTTAATAGCATAATTTTCCTTCGGTTGTTAGATGTTTGTGGTCAGTGACCTCTTCTTATAATAATTTGGTTCTTTGTTCAGTTATGAGCTTGTTGTAATAATTTTTGTGTCGTAGGGTCACTGTCGTGTTACCGATTCTTCACTGGATATCATCGAGCTCAAGGTTAAGCTTATGTTAAACGGAGGTCTGGGATTTGTTTAGACCTGATCCCGGGGGTGTCACAGGTTTTTGTATCAGAGCAGTACCGACCGTAGGAAAACCTTGCTATTGGTCGATGTTGAGTCTAGTGTTTGTGAAAACTAATTCAAAGATGAAATGTATTTGCGAAAACTCTAGTATGCTTCTTTTACTCCTTATCCAGTTTCACTCTAATTCTGGTTCATCCTATGTTGTGTTGATTTCAAAAAGTTTTGCTATCTCTTCTAGTCTTTCAAAGCTTAGGTGCCTTCTTGGCATGTCATTTCTAAGCCAGTTGACCTAGTGTTGATTTCTCTAGAGTTGTGTGTGTGTTGTGAATTCCTTGTTCCCTTTGATCTTGTTCATCTGAGAGATTCCTTTCCATCATGATCTCTCTATCTTTTGAACCCACAATATTATAATGTTGGTTCAATACTGTTCTGTTCTAGGCTTCGAGGTTTCCTTTCGCCTCGTGTGCCTCCTTTTAATTTGTTTGGGTGCTTCATAATTCGTTTATTATTTTGGAATATACCTCATGGTTACTATCTTGCAGTGTACGCTGTGTCACTCAAGTACTAGTTACTTCTTTCTTTGGTTTTTAACCATTGGACTTCAACCTAAGATCCCCTATTGTGCTGGATTCTTGTGTTGTGAATCTTGTACATGAAGCTGACCTTTAACCCCAAGATCCATTCCTTTGACCCCTGTCGTTAATGTTCACACATTACCTTAGGATGTCTAGTAGTACAATTCTAGCCTTCAAGCTTGTGGTCTTTGTAGCAATTGAATTGTGACAATAAAGGACTGCCTCTACCACATGCCATGGCAGGTGGTATTTAATGGAACCAAATAGATCACGACAAGTGTACTCCACGAGAGTTTCACATATGTACTCCTGACACTGCCACACCATATCTTCTCTGCATTGGTCTTCGGAAGGTTGTTGACTTATGCATACACATCTTGAGATTTTATCCTGATTATGTTCCTTTCCCTTGTTCTTTTCCGTCCTTTGTCTACCAGTTGGTAGCTAAGTAGTAAATGTGCATCGGTGTCTTTTTATGCAAGATACTCTTGTGGTCCTTCCTGACAAACCATATCGGGATGTCTAGGCGAAACAAACTTAAGTACCTCGTCATATGCAGGACCAGGTCAATGTGTTGTAATCCGCAGATCAAGAGGCATTTATTAGATTCTATCTGTTCTACCTTAAAGTATCACACCCTTTTATACTAAGAGGTTGTGCTGAGTTTCATGACCTCTTAATGCAGTGATGCTCTTTCACACATCTTCATCCACGCTCCCTCGATATTTTGTGCTTGTGAGTGATGCGTGTGTGTAATAATGTGTGATAATGCTCGGCGTGGCACTTCATTCGTAACCCCAAGCGCAGGGTGTGAAGAGAAAGCAACAAGTTTTCCCTCAGCTGAGACTTAGGTTATCGAACCAGAAGGAGGAAGGAAACATCACACAGGTGTTGCAAGCAACGAGGAGACCTGCACAACAAAAACTAAAGACTTTGCCCCAACGAATCAGTGAGGTTGTCAAACTCACCGGTTTGCTGTAACAAAGGATTAAACGTATGGTGTGGAAGGTAATGGTTTTCATCAAGTAAACAGGTAACAGTGGAAGATGTATCAATGGTAAAGATTAGACCGGGGTCCATGGTTCACTAGAGGTGCTGTCCTTAGATAAACAACATGGCATGAAGGGTAAACAAATTACAGCAGGGCAATTGACAGTAACTAAGCAAGGCATAATAATGCAACTACTAGTCAGAAAGATCCTACGAGATTCGATTTGGCAATACAGAAAGATACATAGACCGTCATCCAACTGCATTTATGACTAGAAGTCCACCTTCAGGTTATCGTCCGACCCCCCTCCAGTATTAAGTTGCAAGCAACAGACAACTTCTTTAAGCAAAGTGTGTAAGGTAAACAGTCCACATTTTCCATGAACAAGCGACCGTTGTTTTCTCCCTAGTAGAAATAGCACATCTACAACCGAAGAGATTATTGTCACCTCCTTTGGAAACTAGAGGCATGAACCCACTATCGAGCATAAATACCCCCTCTTGGGGACACTAGCAACTACTTGGCGAAGATAGCTACTAACAACAGAGACCATGCAAGATCACAAACAACACAGACATGATAGAATCATAAAGAAAAAACCATTAATAAAACCAACATAATAATCTCCATATCCATCGGATCCCCGCAAACACAACATGCATGATTACAAATAGATTAGATCTTTATCATGAACGGAGCTCACAAGATCTATACATGAAAGCACAAAGGAGGAGATACAACCATCTAGATACTACATGGACCCATAGTCCAAGGTGGAACTACTCATGCATCATACCGGAGAGAAGTCCTCCGGGATGATCTCCCCTCTGGCAGGGTGCCGGGAAGAACATCAGATCCCCCCGATCTAGGGACGATGGTGGCGGCGCTACATATTGTTTCATGGAGATTTGACCGGATGCTTAGGGTTTTTGCATCAGGGGCTTCTTATAGGCGAAGGGGGAGGCCGAGGCGGCGGCTAGAGGGGCCACACCCCTCCTAGGCGCTGGGCAGGGCCCACCCATGCCTAGGGTGGGTCTGGCCGCCCTGGCTTGCCTCTTCGTCTCCCCTCTGGACTTCTTGTTCCCCATGGAAAGTAATTTACTTTGATGTTGGTCCTGTCCAATTCCGAGAATATTTCTTTACTAACTTTTCTGAAACCAAAAACAGCAGAAAAGAGGCATTTGACACAGTTGCAACTTGTTAATAGGTTAGTACCAGAAAACATGTAAAAAGAACCTCAAAGTGTAGACAAGTAAAGCAAAGTAGATACTAAACAAACATGGAGCATCAAAAATTATAGATATGTTTCCGACGTATCAACATCCCCAAGCTTAACTCCTGCTCGTCCTCGAGTAGTTAAGTGATAAAAGAATAATTTTTCAAGTGACATGCACCCTCACAATAAAGATCCAACCATTTGCAATCATTGAAAGCTAGGATCAAAGAACTCTAAACATGTGCATGAAAGATGGAGTTATAACAATAAGACATAGTAACTATGCATGCAATATAAAAGGCTACAAACAAATATCAAGAATAACATGCATTGAAAAATGTTTGTTTGTTTCACATACAGAAAACATAGCATAGTGGCAATCATCTTGTCCCACAAGGGTGAATAGAAACAAATAGCACAAGAACAAGTAATATCACAATATGCATCAATCAATAAGCTTTGGAACACTGCACACAAAATAACAACTATGCTCTCTTAATGGTGCCTCAATCTAGAAGGTGGAGACTCAATAATGGTGGAAGAAAGGCCTTTTTGTAAAGGAAGCAGGGATTACAAGTTTCAAAAAGATCTTCCAAAAATTATGGTACTTGTTAGCTTTCAGCCCTCATTGCCCCTATCATAAGCATCTTGATGTGATTAATGTTAAAGTGGCAAAGATGGAGTATATGCTTGATGAAGTATAAGTTGGCAATCTCAAGTCCCTTGAATACGAGGGCCACACCTCATGCATACTCAACTTTGGGCCCAGGTAAGTTCTTGTCATTGTAAGTATTTGCATACAATTGGGAACCACCAACGGGGTACCCCTTGCACATGGTACATGAGCTTTCCCATAACAAAAATGACAAGGCAAGCAGACAATGAGCATCTCAGCAATCTTCTTATGTACCATGGGAATATGGTTATTTTTTCTCTCTTTCCTCTTTTCTCAATGTGTCTCTTTTTTATATAAGAAGAATGCTTCATAGATGTCACTATGGCGATGCTACAAGTTTCCACCATGATTAGGCATGGCTTAGGCTAGAGGCCCAGGCGTTTCTCTAACACAGAATACAAACTCCATGGACTTACAAGTTCCCTCTTTATTTCACACCGGTGACATCCATAGACAAAAGAGCATGATACAAAGTACAAGTGCAATGTTGAAAGCGTTCCCCGTGACAGCACGATTCTACTAATTCCAACGTATAAGTGCAAGCATATACAACAAAGTTGTCACAATGGTTCAAGTTTATTAGGGGCAAAGAATATAAAGTGTGCCATCAGGTGCGTGAGGGCTTTAATCACTAAGTTTTCACATAACAAAATAGTTTTTAATTGGAAGATAGTTGAAAACAAGAATATACTTGGAATGGTGTAACACACCATGCATAGGAGTTTATAGTGGACACTTTAGAATAACTTGGTTTCTTGGGAGTTGGAAGCATGAGTAGACCTTACTCATACAAGTGGAGGCTAGCAAAAGATTGGGAGCAACACCAACTAAGAGAGCATAATGGCAATAATCATGTAGTGCAACAAATCATACTAATCAAAGCAAAGAGTGGTACTACAAGTCAAGGACTAAATTATCATAGAGGCTAATAGTGACTTGTCATAGTCATAACATGGTGTGATCAAGTGCCAAGTCAACCAAAGCAAAGCATCAAAGGATAATACCACAATACTATGCTTTTGCATGCTAAAACAACGCATAATTTCTTAAAAGCACAATAAGCAATCCCAATTGTTTGGAACAAGACATGCTACAGAAATAATCACTAAGGATAAGGTCAAAACAACACCTAGCATGTCATTCTAAAGTCTAAGTCTCAATCCAAGCTCCTGTTGCACTTCAAGCAAGAACTTACTACTCCTTTCCAACACCAAGAAACTTATTTGCAAAACAACACAGCGAGAACGGGGGTCCAAACTACTTTATTCAAGCAAACTAAACAAACTAAACAAATCAAACAAAAACAAAGATGCTCCAAGAACAACACAACTGTGCATGAAACAATAAAAACGAAGTGTCTAGACAGACCTCAGTTTTTATTGATGAAGAAGGGGATGCCTTGGGCATCCCCAAGCTTTGACGCTTCTAACTCTTGGATATTTATTGGGGTGACACCATGGTGGAATCCCCAAGCTTGAGCTTTTGTCCATTCTTCATCTCATTGCATCATTCTCTCTCTACACCTAAAATTTTTCCTTCATACAAAACTTCACACAATCTTCATTAGCAACATTAGTGTATTCAAAAGATATTAGACCCCTGGCAAAGCTTTGGAACAGCAAGTCTTTTCACTAAAAAACAGGCTACTGTATTAACTCCTTCAGAAAGATCAATTCACCTAAAGAGAACTCAAAAAGGAATCAATAAGAAGCAAATGCAAATAATGGCAGAAATCTGTCAAAACAGACCAGCAGGTAGAAACCGATTTTTTCGAACATCTTCTGTTACTCTGATCAAAACGTGTTGAACTAAAGAAAGTTAGCTAACATACTGGGGGATTTATTCCTAAATTTTGAGCTCAATCCGAGTTACAGAGACTCCTCACGGATATTTTTGGTGGAGGACAGAAATCTGTTTCGGGACAGCAACTCCCCAAATCTTAGTTCCCTTACATTAGTGGTAGTTCTTGGCACAAAAAGCAAACAAACATGATAAAGAGAGGTAAATACTGAATTAATAACTTCCAAGACTCAAGGAAACTCTTGGGTTATCTCCCAACAAGTACTTCTATTTAATGCCTTTAAGGTAGGCACAAGAAGCAAGAAGAATCAAGTATTTTCAAATGAAGAAGCATTAACATCAAACCTGCTTTCAAAGGAGGAGCAAAAAGCAACTTCTCTCTCCTCATAGAGAAGTGTTCAATACCTTTCTTAAATTGAAATTGATACTTAATGGTGCCTTCTTTCATATCAATGATGGCACCAACTATTCTAAGAAAAGGTCTTCCCAAAGTATTAGGACAAGAAGCATTGTATTCAACATCCAAAACATAGAAATCAACAGGGACATAAGCATTGTTAACCATAATGACAACATCATTAATACTCCCCATTTGTTTTTTCTTAGCATTATCATTGAGTGGGACATCCAAATAACAACCTTCTAATGGTGGCAAATAAAGCATTTTATAAATCTTCCTAGGCATAGTAGAGACACTAGAACCAAGATCACATGAAGCTTTGAGATCAAAGTCATTCACTTGTATATTAATAATGGGTTCCCAACTATCTTCTACTTTCCTAGGAATAGAAGCTGTGTGTTTTAGCTTCTCTTCCTTAATCTTAACATGAGCTGTAATGTGTTTTGTAAAGGCAACATGCATATCACTAGCATCAGGACTTCTAGAAAGCTTTTGTAAGAACATAATCACTTCAGAAATATTGCAACCATCAATATCAAAGTCAAACTTAGCATCACTAGTAGTAGGCTCAATAGGCTTAGGCATAGTAGGAGGAGGAATATGGAATATTTGTGGTTTAGTGGTGATGGTGCACACACTATTGTTTCTATCAAATTCAGCTTCTCTTTCCCACCTAGCATGGAGTTGAGCTAACAGCCTAACATTTTCATCAATAGTAACTTGTATGGCATGAGCAGTAGCAAAGGTGTTTTCCATAGTTTCAGGTTTAGCAGCCATTTTATTAATCAAGGAAGACTGTGCTTCAGAAAAAGAGGATATATTTTTATCAACAGTTAAAAGCTTTTCCTCTATAGTCTTATTGAAAGTGGTTTGTTTAGTAGTAAAGTCCTTGAGAATGACTTCAAGTTCAGAGGGGGCACTTCTAGCATTATTGTAAGAGTTTCCATAGGAATTGCCATTATTAGGAGGATAAGGCCTATAATTGTTGTTGCTACCACAATTATTCCTATAGGCATTGTTGTTGAAATTGTTGTTTCAAATGAAGTTCACATCTACTTGCTCTTCTTGAGCAACCAAGGAGGCTAAGGGAACACTATTAGGATCTAAAGGAGATTTCCCATTAACAAGCATAGCCATAATAACATCAATCTTTTCACTCAAAGAGGAAGTTTCCTCAACAAAATTTACCTTCTTACCATGTGGAGCTCTCAACATGCCATTTAGAGTAGTGAACCATCATATTATCAAGGAGCCTTGTTGCAGCACCCAAGGTGAGGACCATAAAAGTACCTCCAGTAGCTGAATCCAACAGATTTCTTGAGGAGAAGTTCAAACCTGCATAAAAAGTCTGGATAATCATCCAAGTAGTGAGTCCATGAGTGGGACAATTATTAACCAGAGACTTCATTCTTTCCCAAGCTGGAGGAACATGTTCACTATCAAGTTGTTTAAATTTCATAATGTCACTTCTCATAGATATAATCTTAGTAGGAGGATATTACTTTCCAATAAAAGCATCTTTGCTCTTAGTCCAAGAATCAATACTATTTTTAGGCAAAGAAAGCAACCATTCTTTGGCTTTTCCTCTCAAGGAGAAAGGAAAAGGCTTGATCTTAATAATATCTCCATCTACATACTTACACTTTTGCATCTCACAAAGTTCAACAAAGCTATTGAGATGGGCAGCAGGATTATCAGAACTAGCACCAAAAAAATGCTCTCTCATCACAAGATTCAACAAGGAAGGCTTAATTTCATAAAAGGTAGCATCAGGAGCAGGTGGAGCAATAGGTGTGCTAAGGAAATCATTGTTGTTGGTGCAAGTGAAGTCACACAACTTGGTGTTCTCAACAGAGTTCATTTTGGCAAAGGTGGGCAAGCCAAAAACAACAGTAGTAGCTAGAGTAGGAACTATTTTTTTGTGTTTTTGAATAAAGAAAGCAAAACAAACTAGACTAATTTTTTGGGGTTTTTTGGAAAGAGGCAAACAAAACCAAGAAAAGAAACAAAGCAAACTAAAAACAAAGTAAAGATAAAGGAAGTGAAGGACTCCCCTTGTGAAGACGTCCTTAGCCTCCCCGGCAACAGCGCCAGAAATGCCTTGATGATGCTCGACGTGGCACTTCGTTGGTAACCCCAAGCGCAGGGTGTGAAGAGCAAGCAACAAGTTTTCCCTCAGTTGAGACCGGGGTTATCGAACCAGAAGGAGGAAGGAAATGTCACACAGGTGTTGCAAGCAACGCGGAGACCTACACAACACAAACTCAAGACTTGGCCCCAACGAATCAGTGAGGTTGTCAAACTTACCGGTTTGCCATAACAAAGGATTAAACGTATGGTGTGGAAGGTAATGGTTTGCAGCAAGTAAACAGATAACAGTGGAAGATGTATCAATGGTAAAGATTGGACCGGGGTCCATTGTTCACTAGAGGTGCTCTCGTTAGATAAACAACATGCCATGAAGGGTAAAAAAATTATAGTAGGGCAATTGACAAGAAATGAGCAAGGCATAACAATGCAATTGATAGTCAGAAAGATCCTATGAGATTCTATTGGGCAATACAACAAGATACATAGACCGCCATCCAACTGCATCTATGACTAGAAGTTCACCTTCAGGTTATCGTCCGAACCCCTCCAGTATTAAGTTGCAAGCAACAGACAACTGCTTTAAGCAAAGTGTATAAGGTAAACAGTCCACATGTTCCATGAACAAGAGACCATTGTTTTCTCCCTAGTAGAAATAGCACATCTACAACCGAAGAGATTATTGTCACTTCCCTTGGAAACTAGAGGCATGAACCCACTATCGAGCATAAATACCCCCTCTTGGAGTCACTAGCAACTACTTGGCCAAGATAGCTACTAACAACGGCGAGCATGCAAGATCACAAACAACACAGACATGATTGAATCATAAAGACAAAACCATTAATCAAACCAACATAATAATCTCAATATCCATCGGATCCCCGCAAACACAACTTGCATGATTACAAATAGATTAGATCTTAATCAAGAATGGAGCTCACAAGATCTATACATGAAAGCACAAAGGAGGATATACAACCATCTATATACTACATGGACCCATAGTCCAAGGTGGAACTACTCATGTATCATACCGAATAGAAGGCCTCCGGGATGATCTCCCCTCCGGCAGGGTGCGGGGAAGAACTTCAGATCCCCCCGATCTAGGGACGATGGTGGCGGTGGATACAAATGGTTTCGTGGAGATTTGATCGGGTGCTTAGGGTTTTTGCATCGGGGGCTTCTTATAGGCGAAGGGGGAGACAGAGGCGGCGGCTAGAGGGGCCACACCCCTCCCAGGCACGGGGCAGGGCCCACCCGTGCCTAGGGTGGGTCTGGCCGCCCTGGCTTGCCTCTCCGTCTCCCCTCTGGACTTCTTGTTGCCCACAGAAAGTATTTGACTTTGACGTTTGTCCCGTTCAATTGCGAGAATATTTCTTAACTAACTTTTCTAAAACCAAAAACAGCAGAAAACAGACATCTGGCATTGTTTCAACTTGTTAATAGGTTAGTACCAGAAAACATGTAAAAAGCACCTCAAAGTGTAGACAAGTAAAGCAAAGTAGATACTAAACAAACATGGAGCATCAAAAATTATAGATACGTTTCCGACATATCAATGTGTCCATCTGAGATTCTAGCAATTTTTATTGTTTTAAACTCTAAGGACATTTGAGTCATTCTTAGCGTGATTTGTTAACCCTATCACTATGCAAAGAATGATGGTGCTACCTAGTCTGACATTCTGGTGCACTCTCTTCGGTCAAAGAGTTAGGGTTCTGCCGAAACTCTGAGACTATGTCTTCTTGCCTTACCAAGCAAGTTCCCTCTTGAACACATGACATATCGGTGGTTCGTGATGTTTTGGATGTATTTATAGAAGCATCGCCTTGTTGCCACATAACCGTGTTGTCAAGTTCTTGAGCAAGCAAGTTCTCTAAACTTCTCTTTTCTCCAAGGATTCGTACTGGATACCCCTGAACTAGTTGGTTGAGCTATAGAACAACTTGGAGAGTTGTAAGACAAAAGTTCTAACTGACTCTATTACTTCTTAAAGGAATATCTAGTTTTGTTCGTGTTGAAGAAAGATATTATCTCCTTCATGGATATGTTATCTTCCCCCACCTTTGATTTGATTTAGGTTATCGTCAAATCAAACTCAGTTCCAAGGACTATCTTGATGGTGTTCCTACTTGTGATGTTTCACTTGAGTACATCTTCATGTCCTTTGGTATGACCAATATAGTTGCCTCATTCAAGCAACATATGAGTCCATCTTCTTTGAGTGTCCCGATAAGTTTGTTGTTGAGCCCATCGATGACATCCTTATCGTCTTCATGCTAGACAAGATTCATATGGAACAATTGGCATTAAAGTTGGAAATTTTTGAGAACCATCTTCGAGTCATCTCTAAGTATGTGTTCTGGATGTTAGAAGTAACCTTCTCCGGCTCACGTGCAAATGTTGAAAGATGTCGTCGTGGATTCGAGTAGAGTTAACTCCGTTCCTTAAGAACACATGTGTGTTTTATTGTTAGTACTTTATGTGTGTGCAGTTGTCTATCAACAATATGCTAATACATAAGTCTAGCAATTTAGCTCATCTTTTTGGAGATTAGCACCATAGTCTATATCTTGAGAATCTAGTAACTTTACCTTAGTGGTAAATGTTGCAAACTTTCCATTCGGACATGCTGAGTCTGAAATATCATCTCACCTAACCAAAGATGAATCTCAAGCTGCAATGATGGTTGGTTTTCTTCAAGTTTTTGACATAGGTTTCTTTGTAAATCTGGAAAAATTGTTGAAATGGTTGGCACAATTAGCTGGAAAGATCCTTTGTCAAATTATCTTGATTCAGCAATAACAAGCGCTCTTCATGAGGCATCTTCTATGATTTATTTTTAGAAGTTGTTCTTATGGTTTCCTTTGTATCCGAATTCCGACCTTAACTTGATGTTTGATTTGTCGAACATCAAGGAGAACATTTGAAGTAGTGTTGCTAAATGACTCTCGGTCAATCCTCCAGACCCATTTATCTTGGCAAGCATCTTATTGTCCCAAGTAATTGAAGTGTGAGAATGAAGTTTATTTTTCTCGTGTCATCAGGAATCTTCTTACCTATTCATCTTATTGGTGTAAAGTGATATCATGATCGTTGAAAAAGATCTTGATAGTCTTGGATGAATAAAGAGTTCCTTTGTTCCCTCAATCATGTTCGAAGAGCGACTATGATTTTGGTAATCAATAGTTTATCTTGCTACATGTTCCTTGTGACTCTTATGAATCCACACCACAAAACACCTTTCTATCCCGGCCTTCTGTTGGATGAAAGATTGACCTTTCTATGTCAAAAGTAGTTCAACAGCTTGGTTTTGTTGATCCACATCTCTTTAACCCGAAATCTCTACTTAAGCCGTTTAGTAGAGGTTCTCTATCAAAATCTGTGATCATGTTCTTTCTATTGGAACCTTCCTCTTCAGAAGCTTAAACTCTTCTGTGAGTTCCATGGTCTCAATCCTTTTGAAGACCATCTATCTAACAACTTGAAATCTTGTCCTCTTGTTCCTCCATTACCTTGATGTGTTTCATGTTTGTCATCTCAGAGTTGTTTCTAAATACTCCATCCATTAGTTGACCATGAGATACTCTGTGTGTTGTTTAGTGTATTTCCCTCTAATCCTTAGAAGTGACCCTGTTTTTTTCTCTCTGTGTCTCTCTTCCTACCTTTGTAATCTCGGGTCGAGATTCTCGTAAGGGAGTCTGAGCTATAACACCCTAGTTTTTGCTAAACTTTAATTAGGGTTTGATTGTGCATCATGAGCATCATCTAAAAAATGTAACTAAGAAAGTGAAAGACAAAACCCTAAACCCTACCCTCTCCCTCTATTTGAAAACAATTCAAATGGTTTTGAAAATGTTTGAAAAGGACGACATGTGTGGAGCCCAAATAGTATAGAGGGCCCCTATGTGTTTCAAATAATTTTATAAAGTTCTGGTATTCTTTGAAATGTTCAAAACAGTATTTGATTTTGAAATTACAAGCACAAAAGTGAAATCAGGAAAATAAAAAGGAATTTCCAAAGAAAAATCCTTTTCTAATCCTAATCAGGTCGCAGCCCAGCCAGCCCATCTTGCCCTCTCCCTTCTCTCCCCTCTAACTGCCGCCCAACACGCGCCCGCATCTGTCCCAGCTGCGGCCCACCTCTGGCCCAGACCCCTTCGTCAATCTTTTCTTTCTTCTTGCTCCTCTCGCTAGAAGGACGCCGACGACCGAAGCTCCTGCGTGTCGTTGTCGTCGCTGTCCCTGCCTTTCCGAGATGCCCACCCCACCAAGATGATCTCTACCGACGCCGTTGTCGTCTATAAGACCCCCTGCCGCCGTCGGTTGAGCCTTATCCTCTCCTCTTTACCTATTTCCCCTCTCTAGCCAAACCCTAGCACATGGGAGCTTCGGCTCGCCGTTGTTTCTTGCCTCCTCTCGTTGTTCCGAGCTCACAGGCGTGACCACCGTGGTTGACTCTGTCGATTGCCCCTACCCGCTTGAGCCGGCGTGCTCCCAGAAGCCCCAACTGAGGTATCCTTCCCGAGCTCTGGCCGCCATCTTCGCCATCGATTCCGGCCACCCCATGCCTCGCCGTCACCTCCATTAGCTTCGTGGTGAGCTTCTGAATCTCCCCGTACCTCTCTTGCTTCCTGGCTTGGCCCCTAGCGCTCCCACGCTGCAAATCGCCCCTTGCCGTTGTCAGGCACCATGAAAGCCACGCCTCCGGCGACCAAAACACAATGGCGCCGCCACCACTTGCTCCGTCCAGTCGAGTTGCGTCCAACGCGCCCCTCCGCGTTGTCCCCCGCGCCTCGCTTCACCGTCCCCGTCCTCCACCTGGGAGCCAACCAGGCTGACGTCGTGATGACCCACAAGTATAGGGGATCGCAACAGTCTTCGTGGGTAGTATTACCCAATTTTTTATTCAACAGAAGGGGAGCCAAAGAATACTTGCAAGCCTTAACAAATGAGTTGTCAGTTTAGCTGCACCTACAAATAGTTCTTGCTCACAGAAGTTTATTAGTAGAAACAGTTTGGTAGTAGGAACAGCAAAGCAACAACAATAGTGAAACAGTAGCAATAGTAACAGTAATGGTAAACAGTGGGATTCGAGTGCGGTAGGCATAGGGATGGATGGACGGGCGTTCCATGGACGATTCTAAACATGTAACTTCAAGATCTAGGGCATTGCAGATAAATAATAACAAGCATCCAAGTACTAAACAATCATAGGTATGTGCTCCAAATATAGTCATACGTGCTCGCAATGAGAACTTGCACAACATCTTCTGTCCAGCCAGCCGGTTGCGGCGGGGCCTCTAGGGAACTACTGGCAATTAAGGTGCTCCTTTTAATAGAGCACCGGAGCAAAGCATTAACACTCCGTGAACACATGTTATCCTCACACCACAGCCATCCCCTCCGGTTGTCCCAATTATTGTCACTTTGGGGCCTTCGGATCCAGACAATGATATGTGTACACAACTTGCAGATAAGATCACAAACAATACTATCATAATGATTCAATAATAAGTTCAGATCTGAGATCATGGGACTCGGGCCCTTGTGACAAGCATTAAGAACAACAAGTTGCAACAAAGTCAAATAGCACTAATAGAGATACTAGGCACTATGCCCTAACAGATCTTATTCGATTACATGATAGAATTCATCCGATCCCTACCATCCCCAAGCCTACAGTGGGGGATTATTCACTCATGGATGAGGGAAACATCGGTGATCGATGGAGATGCATTGGTGATGATACTCTCCAAATTCCCCGTCCCGGCAGGGTGCCAGAACGGAGTTTCTGGATCTGAATCTTGGTCTCTGGTGGCGGCGGTGGAGCGGAACTCTTTCTGGAAAACTATCCAACCCCCCTCGGTTTTTAGGTCAAAAGCCAACTTATAGGCGTAGAGGGAGGCCGAGGGGGTGCCTGGGGTGGCTGCACCCCTGTCACATCCCAAAATTTTACAAATTTTGAAATGTGAAAAAATAAATAAACAAAATAAACAATTTTTGATTTTTAGGGTGAGAAGAAACTTTTTGATTCCAATTGGAAACATCAAAACCTATTTGGATCAAATAAAATCCTAAAGGGATTTAAAAAGATAAACAATTAATAAATAAAAATTATAATAGTTGGAATCACTATTTTTGAATCTTTTAATAAAAAGATATGGTTCTCAAAAGCAAAGGTAGAAATATAAATAAGGATTATTTTATAGATCCAAATTAAATCTTGGCCAAGCTTTTGAAATAAAATATTTCTATTTGATAAAAAGAGTAAAGTTTTATTTAAATAAAATAATGAGGATTAATTAATATCCAATTTTATTAAAGTAAAGGCTTTTTACTTTTTAAATAAACACTAAAACTTGTTAAAGTATTTTAAATAGGAATTCCAAGTGTTTTACATTTTCAAATAAAACCTACTGAAATGATTTTGGTATTATTTTATATTTCAAATAGAGATTTAAAATAAATTAAACCCTATTTGAAATAAAGACTAAAGTCCTTTTATTTTAATTATTAATAGATCCTAAAACAATAAAAGAATTATTTTATTTTTGACTTTGGTTTATGTTGTTAAACAAAATTAATCTATACCTAAAGTTTGGTGGTGGTTTGATTTGAATTGGTGTTTGAATTGTTTGAATGAAAATCAATTCAGAATATTCAAACAAAAAAAGGAAAAACTTTCTGTATAAAAAAAAGTAAATCAAACCCAACCCAACCCAATAGGCCCAGCAAGCCCAGCAGCGTAGCCCATCAGCTCTCCCCCGCAGTGAACCATTTTCACTGAAAAACACACCCGCTGAGACGCAGACAAGTGGCCCCATCTTCCCCTCCCTCACTGTCGCTGACAACGGACCCCACGATGCCTGTTCTTCGTTTCCACCCGCGCCAGCCGTTCCCCCTCGCCGTTGCTGCCTTGACTGCAGCGATCAATTCGCGTTACTGCAGCCATCACTCCCCCTACAACCACGCGTACTTAATCGCCCCTGTCTCCTCTACCTTTGCCCTCGCTTGCCTCTCCCTCTCTGCCCCCAGGCTAAGTGAATTTCGAGCTCGACCACCTCTGTCTCCGACGAGCCTCTGCACCGATTCCGGCCACACCTCGCCGTCCCTCGCCTCCCATTGCACGTAGCCTTGCTCGCCAGCACCAGGCGCACCTGCCAGTGCCTCGCACTCGCCCGCGCGTGCCCCGTAGCCTCGGTTTCGTCATCACCTGAGCGTGCACCGCCGTCTCGTCTCCGTCGAGTTTCCCCGGTAAGCTCCGACCGCCCCGAGCCCTCCCAATGATACTCCCATACTCCCCACGCTCGCCCGCGTCTAACCATGCATTTACTTTGCCTCGGCACGACCTGCAGCCTCGCCCCCGTCGTCAAACAGAGCCGTCCGTCTCCGACGCCGTCTCCGACGAGCAATCCCCTCCGTTCCTGAGCGCCCCTCGCCAAGCCGACAGCACCTCGAGCTTCACCTCGATCACGCAAACGCTGTAAGCCACTTCCCCCTCTCTCTCGCTTCCTGCATCATCGTCAAGCTCACCGCCCGAGGCTCCTTTTAATAGAGCACTGGAGCAAGGTAAATGCATGGTTAGATCGTTATCGCCGCCGCCAGCCGCCGCTAGCGCCGCCAGTTACTGGTCGAGCTGCTGTGCGACGTTAGATTGTTATCCAGTGTCTTAGATAGATTCATTTAAATGAAGGGGTACGTGTGATCTGTGCCGCACGATCTCACTTAAATCCTGCGGTTCAGAGAGGCTGATCCGCACGAAGCGGTATCGTCCAATAGAATCAAGCCACATGGACATGGTTTAGTTTAAAATAAAAATTAGAATCTATTAGGATTGCAAACTTGTAAAATTCATAACTTTAATTCTACACGTCCAAATTTTGCAAATTTTATATCAATGGATTCAGCAGAACAAGTACTTTGCAACCATGCATTTTGTTTAATGTTTTGCTTCTGTAAAATTGGTTGAATTTGTAGAAACTTGTGTACGCTTATTTTGAATATAAAAATTGTTTTAGATATATTTTTGAGATGAAATCTTTGCAAAATGGTTTGTTTTGAACCTACTGACCATAGGAACCAACTTATGGATTTAAAAATGTATTTTGTGAAGTTAAGGAGTAAATATTTGAATTAGCACATTTCTAGTCAAATAAAAATATTGTATTTAGTTTAGAAATGATGTTTTGAGTAAAACCTTTGGGAAATGTTTTGATTCAAACCTTCTGAACCTAAACCATGGAAAGCTAGCAACCTAGAAGAAATGGACCCCCAAAAATTCCACCCTTCTCATGGTTGGTGGTGAGATGGTGAGCTATCAAAGCATCCATGCTATAGGATCTATTCCTACTCAGAGCAGCTGCAATAAAAGCTAGATCAAAATAGGACAACTTTCTAGAAATCTTTCTAGCAAGAACACACTTGTTAATGAAATAGGCAAAGTATCTTATAGCCGGGAGCTAAATATTCTGAATTTTACCACTTTCCTTTGAGAAGTCGAAACCTTGGCAAACCTCAGCATATAAATCCATAAGTGACTTGGGCCTTTCCTTGATCTTCTCACAAGATCCCCTCTGAGGTACTCTAATTGCTGCAAAGAAATCAGCAAAAGGCAGGTCCACAGGTATATTATATATTTTGCAATGGACCATGGGATTAGATGTATACCAAGTGAACCGGAAGTCCTGCACAAAAGCCATGGTTAGCTTAACATATTGGAACGGTTCACCTTCAACATAATGTTCCAACCCTGCATTTGTAACCATAGTTTGGAAATCTTGGAGGATCCCCGCAGTTCTCATATATTCATGGCATGGATATATGGAAGTAAAAACTGCCTCCTCATGATGAACCTTCATTGGCTCATGCACCATCAAGTCATATTGATTCAGTGGATAAGCACTCATCTTCCTTGCTGAAATTTTTAGACAACCATCAAACCAAGTGATTTCTAAGTTGATAAATGATGAGCACCTACTATAGGAACTTGCTAGAGGACTAAACATGCAGCAAAATATAATTGGACAACTGGAGGAGGCACATACCAAGGAGCAAACCCTCCAAAAATCAGCACTTGAGATGGGATGAACAAGGAGATCAAAAATCGCGAGCAAGAACAGTAAGAACTCTAGCTTGAGGAAGTTTTCCGGTGTTTTTCGGGAGAGAGAAAGAAGATGGCTTTGAAGAGGCAGCCTAGAGGGGCCCATGTGGGCCAGACCCCCCTAGGCACCACCCCTTGGTAGGCCTCGCCTACCATGGGTGTGGTGGCCTGGGGTGGCCCCCTGGGTCACTTCAGGTGTCTGTCTGCCCCTTTTTTCGAGGAAATTTTATTTTGAATTTTCTGGGATTTTTTGGGAAACTTTATTTTTGGCCAATTTTCAGGGTATGAAAATTGATTTTCTTGCAGAAACAGTTTTTTCAGAAGAAGCAAAATCAAACCAAAAGCCAAACTACAGCAGCTCTAAGAAACTCTAACAAGCAAACAACTAGCAAAACTAAAGCTAAAGCAAAGACTAGGAAGGAGAAAAGTAGAAGGAAGCAAGAATAACCATAGTGCAAACATTATTTTGTTCATTAAAATCCTTTTGTTAACAAGTTTGATCAAGTATTGTTACCAAAAAAATCTTATATGAAACAAAACTTTCCATTCCACAAGGTGATTATGATACCTCATACTTGATAGCAATTGTCCCAATCATAATAGTTTCAAAATTTTCTTGTGGAATGGGACAATATATTTCTCCAACCTTGATGCTCTCAATATTTTCAATGGAATTCAGGCAATAGCTTTTATCAACCTTCTTGGGGAAATAGACAGTATGCTCTTTGTCATTAATATTGAATGTTACTTTCCCTTGATTACAATTGATGACAGCACCTGTAGTATTAAGAAAAGGTCTCCCAAGAATAATAGACATATTATCATATTCAGGCATTTCAAGCACAACAAAATCAGTTAAAACCATGCAATTATGAGCTAATTGAATAGGAACATCCTCACATATACCAACAGGAATAGTAGTTGACTTATCAGCCTTTTGCAAAGATATATCAGTTGGTATCAACTTTTCTAGCTGGATTCTCTTGTAGAGAGAAAAAGGCATAACACTAACTCCAGCTCACAAATCACATAAAGCAGTTCTATCATAATTATTCTTAATGGAGCAAGGAATAGTTGGTATACCTGGATCACCAAGTTTCTTTGGAACCTTACCATTGAAGGAGTAATTAGCAAGCAAAGTAGAAATCTCCTCATTAGGAATCTTCCTTTTATCCTTCATATATTTTGAATAAGGAGGCGACTTAATAGCATTAGTCAAAGGAATTTGCAAAAATAAAGGCTTTATCCACTCACAAAACTTGTTGTAGTATTCTTCCTCCTTTGACTTGTGTTTCTTACTTGGAAAAGGCATAGGTTTCTGCACCCAAGGTTCTCTCTCTTTACCATGTTTATTAGCAATAACATCTTCCTTTGTGTACCTAGTGTTCTTAGTGTGCTTCTCAGGTTCTTCCTCACCTCCCTCCTTATCAGGAGACTCATTTTATCATTACCACTCTCAGTTTCAGCATCAGAGATAGATATACTATTAGGATCCACAGCAGGTTCAAGGGGTTCCTCAACTATCTTATGTTTCTTTTTATTTCTCTTACGAGGACTACCACTATCTTCACCTTGTTGGGAATCCTGTTCTATTCTTTTAGGGTGTCCTTCAGGATATAAAGGATCTTGAGTAGCTATACCACTCCTAGTTCTAATTCAATAAGCATGTTTATCTCCTGAAGCATTAACTAGCATGTCCTTTTGTACCTTATCAAGTTGGGTTTCAACCATCTGAAAGTGTTTACAAATCATTTTAATATCATTGGAAGTTCTTTCCACAATATCTTTCAACTCATGGATAGCTCTAGAGTTTTCCAACAAATGATTCTGAACTTGTTTATTAAAATACCCTTGTTTAACAATAAATGTGTCAAGTTCCTCTAAACATTGATCAGGAGGCTTACCATAAGGAATATCACCTTCATCAAAGTGTTGGAGAGTGTACCTCAATAGTATATGAGTGGGGAATTGGCTTACATAATTCTTCTACAGGAGGTAGATTCTTCACATCTTCAGCTCTAATACCTTTCTCCTTTAGACACTTCTTAGCTTCCTTCATCACTTCATCATTTAATGCAATAACTCCCCTCTTCTTTGTTGTTGGTGTTGGAACTGGCTCAGGCATAACTGGTTCAGGAGTAATAGGATCATGTGCATTCAGCTCAGTTGAAGTCCAATGATCATAATTCATGCTTATCTTAGCCATTAATTATTCAGCATCTGTAGGAGTTCTTTTCCTGAAAACACAATTAGCAAAGCTATCTAGGTCGGTCCTAGAATCACCAGTTAGTCCATTATAATAAATATCAAGAATCTCATTTTTAGTTAATGGACATCCAGGATGTGCATGAATCAAGGCACAGAACCTTGTCCATGACTCAGGCAATTTTTCTTCTTCTCCCTGTTTAAAATCAAAAAGTCTCTGCAAAGCAGCATGTCTAGCACTGGGAGGAAAATATTTCTGGAAGAAAGAAGCAATCAAGCAACCAAGGCTATCAATGGAACCATGAGGTATCTATTAAACCAAGCCCTAGCTTCTCCTTTTAGTGAAAAAGGGAAGATCTTAGTAACAAAGTACTTGCGCATCTTAAAATCATCAGAGAATAAAGCACTCATAGTAGAAAGCTCATTCATATGAGCCACAACACTCTCATTTTCAGTCCCACAAGAAGGTTCTTTCTCAGGAATATCTAAATAATATAAATCAAGAGAGAAATCATGATCTTTATCTTTAATATCTATGGGAGAGGTGGCAAACTTAGGATCAGAGGACAACTTAGGCATAATAATACGTCTAGCAAGGAGACTCTTAATAGCACTAGTACCATGTGTGTTTCAGCACTCTTCAACAAAATCATCAGTGAACTCAATATAACCATCATTAATACCATAACTCTCACTAGCCTTAGGTGAGCTAACTGGAGTAACAGTGTCTTCACTAGGAGTTTTGGTATTTCCTGGACTAGCCATAGTAGCATCTAGAAAAGGACCAATTGAACCACTCGCATCAAGCATAGAAGTAACATCATGAGTATCAAAAGCAGTTTCAGATTCAGCAGTAGTAGCAGTGTGTGTACAATGAGTATGTGGTGGTGGTGTGAAAGTGAACTTACAATTAAAGCTATGCTCATCGGAAACGGCGTCAGAAAATACTCTTGATGACCTACAAGTATAGGGGATCGCAACAGTCTTCGCGGGTAGTATTACCCAATTTATTGATTCGACACAAGGGGAGCCAAAGAATACTTGCAAGCCTTAACAACTGAGTTGTCAGTTCAGCTGCACCTGGAAATAGTTCTTGCTCACATAAGTTTATCAGTAGCAACAGTTTGGTAGTAGCAACAGGAAAGGAACAACAATAGTGAAACAGTAGCAATAGTAACAGTAACGGTAAACAGTGGGATTCGAGTGCGGTAGGCATAGGGATGGATGGAAGGGCGTTGCACGGACGAGTCTAAACATGTAACTTCAAGATCTAGGGCATTGCATATAAATAATAACAAGCATCCAAGTACTAAACAATCCTAGGCATGTGCTCCAAATATATTCATACGTGCTAGCAATGAGAAATTGCACAACATCTTCTGTCCAGCCAGCCCGTGGCAGCGGGTCCTCTAGGGAACTACTGGCAATTAAGGTGCTCCTTTTAATAGAGCACCGGAGAAAAGCATTAACACTCCATGAACACATGTGATCCTCACACCACAACCATCCCCTCCGGTTGTCCCAATTATTGTAACTTTGGGGACTTTGGATCCGGATAATGATATGTGTACACAACTTGCAGATAAGATCACAAACAATACTATCATAACGATTCAATAATAAGTTCAGATCTCAGATCATGGCACTCGGGCCCTAGTGACAAGCATTAAGCACAACAAGTTGCAACAAAGTCAAATAGCACTAATAGAGATACTAGGCACTATGCCCTAACAGATCTTATTCGATTACATGATAGAACTCATCCAGTCCCTACCACCCCCAAGCCTACATCGGGGGATTCCTCACTCATGGATGAGGGAAACATCGGTGGTTGATGGAGATGCGTTGGTGATGACGATGGTGATGATCCTCTCCAAATTCCCCGTCCCGGCAGGGTGCCAGAACAGAGTTTCTGGATCTGAATCTTGGTTTCTGGTGGCGGCGGTGGAGCGGAACTATTTCTGGAAAACTATCAAACCCCCCTTGGTTTTTAGGTCGACAGCCAACTTATAGGCGAAAAGGGAGGCCGAGGGGGTGCCTCGGGTGGCTGCACCCCCCTCCTAGGCGTGGTCAGTGGTGGGCCCGCGCCTAGCATGGATGTGGGCCCCCCAGGCTCCTTCTCCGTCTCGTCTTCTGGCTCCGTGGATCTTCTGGTGAAATATAATTTTTGGCATATTTTCCAGGATTTTTCCTGATAGTTCATTTTCAGCACAAAAACAAGACACCAAGGTAATTCTGCTGAAAACAGCATCAGTCTGTGTTAGTTGTATTCAAATCACACAAGTTTAGAGAAGAAACAATAGAAAAGTGTTCGAGAAAGTAGATACGTTTTGGACGTATCACGTCATGCTGACGTCATCGTGACGTTAGCATCGCGCGGTCAGCGCTGGTCAAACCCAGCTGGGCCCTTCCCTTCCTCGCGTGGCAGCTGAGGTGGCCCTGGGCCCCTCTGTTAGCCACTGCGGCTAGGTGTGCCTATGGTATAAAAAGTTTAATCAATTGTTTTAGTAATTTCAGAAAAATGAATAAATATTAGAAACATCATAACTAATTCATTATAAGTCAAAAAAATGCGAATAACATATCAAAATGTTTAGAAAAATGAGAACTTTCTATCTAAGATATAATCATGCATTGTTAAAAAAATTAAATGACAAGTTTAATTAGAACAACCTAGTAACCCCTCACAGGTGAATCCGGAGTTTTCTCGAATTAGGGTTTATACCCCTCGGAACCCCGATTAATGGTCAAGCATGTCTTCGGGTTACATTTCAATGAAATATAACTTGTCATATCATCATACTTGCTTGAGAATTTCACCAATGCCATGTGTTGATTGTTTCCCTCTCTTTCCGGTGTTTGGTTATTCTCCGATAGAATACGATATCGAGATCGAGATCAAGACCATCGAAGATCGATGAACAATTCTTGACCAACTATACTCAAGTCAAGTACAAGGCTTCTGAAGCTCTGCTTTCTGGTTATCAATAGGCCAAGGAAAGCATAGCCCCACCATGATATACTCCTATGATTTTGAAAGCATTTCAATTCTTGCCATGATGCATATGATCCTACTATGGTATTTTATCGATAGATAAAGTATCCTATCTATTACATTACTCCCTTTGAGCTTATATTACCTGGTCCATTGCTCCTAGCATGACTAGGTCTGGATTGTGTGCAGTGCTAGAGTTATTATCTGTATCCTGCTTAGCCATGCATAGCTGTCAGTGCTGGTTCATCCAGATGATGTATCAGATGCAGAGAATCTAGTATGACAGGAGAACGTGATGGTATGATATTAGAGGTGATATGATATTAAACATGCTAAGGCTTGTATAGGAGGCCAAAGTGGGATTTGTTTTTTGTAGTTCCATGATCGCCACCACTAGGAACCGAGTTCTTGACTTTAGATCCGAGACGAGCGTACAACCACACGGGGCCTGGACAACCTCACGAGCAACTAACTTGCCTTTTAGATTCCATGAATCACATAGTTCGGGTGTTCCATTCGACATATGCATTGAAAATGTTTTGAAAGATTTGGCGGGTGAAGGTGCATCATAACAGGTAGGTAAGCGTGACCGGGGTTGCTTGGGGTCGATGGAGCCCCTGGTAAACCAACCTCGCCTCACATCTCTAGGGACCGGCTTCAGGATTTTACCCATTATGGCGGAACCATCCTTACGGCGTGACTGATGGTGTCGGCGAAAGCAAGGTAAAGGTCGTGTGTAACCACCCTCTGCCGACCTTCCAAGGAAGAGGGCTAATCATTGTGGCATTAAGAGAAGGTTAGTATGTATGGGTAAAGTTGTACACCCATGCAGGGTTAAATCTTTTCGAGAAGCCATGTTCACGGTTATGAACGCTTGGTGACCAAATTCTAAGATCATAGAGAACATGAACCTAATCGTAAAACTTGGGAGATCAACATGTGCTTAAGGATGCTTCATCATGAGTACGAGGGGGTGATACTAGTTGGTAGATGATGTTGTAACATCCCAGCATTAGAGCTTAGAAATAAGCTGAACACAGGTGTGTGCATTGCATTCATGCATCAGAAAATCCGGGAAATTTTCGCGCAAAACTAAAGAAGCTATAGAGGGATCGGGATCTCTCTTGTTCTGATGGAAACACCAGGACAGGTGCGATGGATTTCGACATGACCTCTATTATACTTTTGTGTTTGAGGGGAAGAAAATTCAAATTTGAATATTCAATTGGAGAATTTGAATTCTAAAAGAATTTGAAATGGAATAATAATTGGAAACCAAATTGTAATAGAAAATAAGATTATGAAATAGAGAGGAATCATTTTATTACAATAATTCAAACATTTCACTATTCTTATTAAGTTCCAAACAAATGAAGAATTACAATAATGAATAAAAGAATAAAGTTGCACTATTATAAAACAAATAAATTTAAAAAATGAAATACATAAACAAAGAACTAAAAAGATTCTTATTACATTGTCTTTGCAAATATATTATAAACGAATAAGTAAACTAGTATATTTTATTGAATAAAATAAAAAATACAATATTCTTTACAAAATAAGAAGGAACAAATAAAAATAATTCCTTTATTACAATGCTTTACATTTCACAAAAGAAAAAGTAGATTACAAAAGAATAAAGAAAAAAGAAAACCTAAACTAAATCTGGTATCTTCTTTCTTCTTTGTTTTATTTCCTGCAAAACAAAAGATCAACAAAACATGCTAGAAGTGAGGGGTTAGTATAATAAGTTGCTCTCAGATAACAACAGTGTAATGCACTGTTTTGTCTCCTCATTGAGCTAAGTTATTTTTAGCAGGGGCAAGTTTCACCAAGATAAGAAAAAGAAAAATATTCATGATGGATAAGTACAAAATAGCTGAACTGATCTTCACTGAATAAATATCTTAGTACAATGTAACTTGAACCGGAGATACCACCTCATAGCAGCTTAGTCATTAAATGTTTGTTTGCTATCAACACAAGACAGCCACAAGGGAAGATAAGAACATAGCCGTAGTAGCAGAGTACCAGATTGTTGGTCACTTAGCACACATCTCCTTGCACCCCAATTCATTTTTTAGCACTAGAACTCTCAAGCACTAGACATAACCCACCACAAACCAGTATCAGATTATCACTTATCTATCCAGATCTATATCATCAAGAACCAGCTCCAATAACACTAGTAAAAGCAGACCAGAAATCCACACCACAAGTATCTGGTTGCTTAAAAAGCCACCCCAGAACTAGTGAGGAGGAGTTTCATAGGGAAAGCAATAAACTAGGACAAAGAAGGCTAGATGATCAAGTACTGGTATCAGCATAGCAACATTAAGCTCAGCATCAGGTTATTACCCCACACTAATATCATTAGTAGCATCTGTTCTTACCAGTTCCATTAGAAAAGATTTTAGGAGAGTTGAGATTGTTCTCAGATAGGCATATAAATGCTATGCTTGTCTCATCATAGAACTTCTAGGCATCAGAAGTATCTGTCTATCTTATTTCCAAATTAAATCCTTAGCCTTAGCATCATTGCCAATACAATTGAAATCTCCTGGATAACTCATCCCAACAGTCAACTACCTAGTGAGAGCTACCCCTGTGTACACTCCAAAGGGGAGGCATCATAGTGGAAGATGCACTAGCAGCAACCACAGAGTTGACCAAACCAAAAGAACATTCAAACTAGGTTTAATAAATATCATCCTGAGTTGTTTAGCTTCAGACGAGCATCATTAGCCTAGTAACTAGCTATTATTAGCCAAACATAAACCACATATGCTAGGTTACAGGGCACATCCCCTGGGGGTAGCACCTCTGTACCTAGCAGATTCAGTATTTATTGAGTACAAGCTCCCTGCATAGAGAAAAAACATTGCAAAGCATATTGGCAAAGGAAGCATAATCCCAGGTAAGGCAATCATGGTTTGCAATCCAAACTCACTGTCCCCACTGACAGTACACAACATCTGAACAAGAAGTAGATAGCCACTTGCTAAAGTCATACAAATATAATTTAAATCATTTTCCTAGCTACTATTTGCTTGGAATCATTCTTACTAACTTGTCCACTATCCACATGGTTGTTTGGTTGAGTTTTTAATACTAAGATCATTACTGAACCATAGGTCCAGTTCATCATGTATATCTCCAACATAAGCCAAACACATCATATAACATCTGCAACCACTAGAAAATTGAATCAAATCATCTTCCTAGATAGCTACATCTAGGAATCATTTTGGATACTCTACATAGACAGATAGGTTCAATTTAATATATCACTGAACCCCAAGATTCAGTAAACATAAGAATACAAGTGATACCATATAACAAATAGTTTCTCTAGATGAACTAGAACCAAATTCAAGTACATGCTGTTTAAATAAGCTCATAATATTAAGCCCATATGTTGTTATTTGTCTTCCAACAATTACTGGACTATATCACTAACTTTATGATTAAACAACAATCATATATTCCAACCACATACAGACTCCTACACATTACAGATACCATTGCCTAATTAATACAACATGTAATTTCCATTCTCAAAATAGAGATGTTAATATTCTGAAGCACACTATGTGCAATTACAACACAAGGACCACCCAACTAAAACCTCTACATTATTGTAGGAATATCCTAGCAACTAAGTATGTCATATGTTTAAAAGCAGCACACACAATCAAGGTCATTGAAGAGTACAAACACTAGACTGTCCAACATCACATCCTCAAAATCATAATCTAGTATATACTAATAAACCGTTATCAACATCAACAAGCATGTGCCTAAGATGAATCAAACTCTCTGTCTAAAATCGGAACTCATCTATGTCGAACTAGAATACAACTCCAATCCCTAGATTAACTACACCTTACTGACCAGATCATCTACACATCACCAAGTTAGAGAGACAGGGAGATTACTTGAAGGTGGCGAGGGCGATGAAGAAGAAGGTCATGGTCAACCATGGCCATAGGCGGCAACAACCACAGTACCACACCATCATGAAAGGGTGGCAGCAGCAGGTCGGGGTCGAGGAAGAGGAAATCCTGGTCTCCCTTGAGCAGCAGCCAGGGGCATCGGGGGCCAGCGGAGTCGCGCCGGCGACCTAGCCGAACCGCATAGCTAGGGTTTCGCAGGGGCACGAGCGGTGAATCAGAGCAGCACCGAGGCGGAGGTAATCACCGAGGTGCTTGTGTCGGAGCCTCGTCGGCAGGCGACGGAGCCGAGGTCGGCCGGCAACCGGACGGAGTGGCGGCGACGGCGACATCGCACGGGAGCAAGAGAGGAGAGGACGAGGTCTGTGTGTATGTGCGTGTGTGTGTGTGTGGAGTGAGGGGTGGGGCGGGGGTGAAAGGCTGGCATGGTCCAATTGGGCCAGGCCAGCTCACATATACAACCAAATGGCCCAAGTTGATAAGGTTTAGAAATAAAATAAAAAAATGAATTACTAAAATAACCTCCAAATATTTTTAGCTATAGAAAATCCTAAAAATACATATGATATATCAAAATGACCACAAAAATAATATCTACCTAAGAAAAATATAATTTTAAGTGTTTAAAAATAAATTTAAAGACAAATAATTATTAACACCATCAAATCTTAACTGAAATTTTATAAAATAAAACAAAAACCCTAAAAATAAATAAATAATAATTTTTGTATATCAAAATAACTCTATTATTTTATAAAAATACTCACTAAGAATTTTATAAATAAAACATAAAGCAAATATTTAAAGACACTTAATTCTTTGATGAATTCTATATAAATAAAGATAATACTCAAAAATAAATAAAATTCATTTTTAAGGTCTTGAATAAATATATTACACTAGAAAAATATTAAATATATTATTAGAAAAGTCTTTAATATTTTAAATAATAAATCCTTACCTAATACCTATTTTGTGATTTCTTTGAAAACAATTCTTTAGTAAGAAATAATCACAATTCTTATAAAACCTTGAGCAATTAGTGTCTTAGTACTAATTCAAAACCCATAACTTGAATTCATAATCAAACTTAAGTATAACTTTTAACTTTAAAATATTCTTTTAAAAATCTTATTAAGAATCCTTTTAAATAAACCTTGGGTATCACCCATTTATATAATATGGTGAATAATCATTATATCTTAACCACTATTACCATAAATCTAAATTCTAACAAATTACTAAGACCATCTAATTATGATTCCATTAAATAAATACATATTCCTTTCATAATAGCAAAAAAAATTTAAATATAAAGTGAATAATTCCACACCTTAGTTATACTTATCATAAATTTAAATCTTGGGAATAATTAAAATATATTACATCTTAAGTTTACTTAACCTTTTAAAGCTAACTTTAGTCTCAAGCTTATAAGCATCAGGTCTAATAAATCACTTATGTTTTTATAGTTAACTTTGGTCTATTTAACTTAAGACATAAAGCATCTCAAGTCCAAACTAATAAATCAAACACCAGAAGACATTAATCATGTTCTTTTGACAATGATAATTATTGAAACCCTAGAAAGGAAATCTTTTCTTCAAATTTTATTCTTTTTGCCACTTCAAATAACAATCTTATAATAATTTCTTCAACTCTTAGCAACTCAATCCCAAGAACTTTTATCATAGTCACCACATGACAATTCACCATAATCACATCATCTTATACTTTACTTACATATTTTGGATTGTTAACACTTAGGTTCTTTATAAAGGTCATTACTTGTAAAGTAAAATTTTAAGATAAACCAACTCTAAAAATAATCACTTGAATTCACTTCACTCAAAGAATTGGGGATTCAATTTGGGAGTTTTACAAAAATGCATAGCATTACTTATGCATAACTGCATATTTCTTCTTTAAACATTAGTCCTTACCGGACCAATGATGCAGATTTCTGATATTGGATCTTATGTCGTCTCAAAGACCGTGAGTGCATAATCTTGCAATCACAAAAGGCAAGTTCACACTTGCTCATGTCCTTTGATTATTTTCTGTAAAGTATTTTACAAATCCAGTGTTGTCATCACCTACATTTGAAAAAGATCAGAAAACACTATTTTCATAATAATGTGATTATAGGTTATTTACCATGAGGTAATAACCTACTATAAGACTTCTGGTGGTAAAGGAACATATTATCTAGGACTTAACAACCAATGTCGCCAGTGATTCTTGCGCCGTATATTACGTGTTGACCATGAGATTTGGAATGGGACGGAGAAGTCAGCTGTATCTTTTCCCTCTCGCATCGAGCCGGATGTGCGGGTAGTGGCTGTTATCACTCGTAGTGTGCATATTAATTGGTAATTCGTAGAGGATATGCCGCATATGGGTGGGAGCCCTCAACGTCCCATGATAGTTCCGGCATCTGAACGGTCTGTACAAACCATTGCCGTAATTCAATATGTGGGCATGGTGTACACCAAGGAGACATGCGGGGTCGCGGAGAAGGAAGTGATTGGCTTGGATCTTAGGTTGGTCCTCAAACCAAGGAATTTTGAACGGGGACATACTACCGGTCGTGCAGCAAAACCTAAGGTCTCTCATGGGAAAAGTGACACACCTCTACAGAGTGTAAGAACTGTAACTTGTTACTCCCTATTCCGGGAAGGAGCCGCGAACGCGGCGGGAAAGGAACTCCATGAAAGTTCTGGTAAATCCGTGAAGGCTGACAGACATAGCTTTTCAGAATAAAAGAAACCTTTGCTAGATATAGTGAAGGTTTAATAAATGTTTACAAATACTTGAATTGCCTACGACCTACGGTCTGTGGCTATAGATATAGTGAACTTGCTGAGTACGCTCGTACTCAAAGTATCTTCTTAACCCTTGCTAGGTTCTAAATCCAGTACATACGATGTCCACATCAAATCATGCTCCAGGAATCATCATCAAAAGCTAAAGCTCTTAAAATAAGTCAAGAAAATCAACATATACATCAACTCGAGTGAAGACGAAGCTACTGATTAGATAGGAATTTAATCTCTAGCCATATAACATATTTCTTTAGTGTATTGCAATAGCAGCAATGCCAGACCATTAGTTAAGATACTAGTCTCAATAGGATATTAATTTTTGAGTTGGTTATCTCTGATTATTCTTTGAAAGAAGATTCTTTCTCTCTCTTTAACCTAGAGTGTTCTCTGGATCTTGTGTAAAGAGTTGAGTTGTAACCTATAGTCATGTCTTGGACCTGCTGTGTTTCTGTTGTACTACTCTGAGGGATGTAATACTAGTGAATGGTGTTTCATTGGTGTTATGTCAATGACTATAGTGTACTACATCATGTAGTGGTATGCTGGGTTACCGCAGTTGGTATCAGAGCATATGCTTTGACCTTAGGATTAAAACCATTTTAGGAAGATCTGTAGGTTGGATAGTGACTATAGGAGCCATCTTATCTAAACCAAATGATCTTATGACTTGTGATAAGTATCCACTTGAGGATAACCTTGTCACACCTAAGTCACATGCTTAAGTCATTCTTTCTTAGGAGTAATTATTTATCTTTTCTCAAGTATAGTGCTCTTTAGTGTCTTCTGAGGGAGACATAAACCACCAAGATACTGTAGAAAAGTGCAAGACATAAATTGAAGTAGTCTTAATGGTGTATCCTAAACCTATAATTCATGTAAGATAGTGGAATCTTATGGTTAGTTAATAACCAAAAACAATATGATGAATATCATCAGAATAAATGTTGCTGTAATGAGTAGTAATCATGTGGGATTCACTTGAGAAATTCTACGTGATGAAGTGAAATTAGGACAAGACTGAATGACAGTATAGTAAGAAGTAAAGTCATCATGAGGTGAGTAGCTCTTAAATCATGATTTATAGGTAGACATAACCAGATCATGGTGAGATTAGCTCCGAAACCATGATGTAGGTTTAAAAATGACAAGTAATTAATAAACTATCTTGAGGTAGAAGTAAGAAGATAGCATGGTAGTACTATGATAGAAGTCATAGGTGCCATAATTCAGGATATAATCTAGTTTTAGGTGTTCAATAGAAAAAATTTAGTCTTTTTGAGAGATTATATGAGGTTAGTGACTAATAAATAAAGGTTGGTTATAGTTAATTGTAACATCCCAAAAATACTAAGCTTGGATCATCAAATTCTAATCCTCACATTTAGGGTTAACAAAAACTTTTCTAAATAACATTATGAATGCATGCATATGTGTATGCATTGATTTTGAATTCTTTTAAAACCACCTTGTTTGTTTGTTTCATTGCTTGTAAAATGTTTCTTAGGTGAAATAAACATCATCTAAAACATTTCCCACACTTTTCCTAAAGATAAGTAAATCAAAACACATATATGAAATGAATGGTCATTTTGGCCAATTTAACTCCCATGCCTACTTTGGCTTTCTCAAACTTTCAAAACTTAACAGAAACTTTTCTGGATCTTTGCACCCCTTGAATGTACTCATAACAAGGAATCAAGGCCCACCTTGTGATCATCCAGAAACTTTCAAATGCATAGTTTAAATAACAATTCAAAATTGAATCTTTATCATATGGGAAGATCCCAGTTTTTCAATAACCACTCAAACAAGCTCAACTTTCAAAACCCAAGCATCTGCAGACTCACCAGCACCAATTTAGCAAACCCACCAAAATTCATTTCAAAATTCAAAACTTGATTTCATGCGGCCCTTTCATCAAACAGGTTGCAGACACAAATCAAACAAACATCAAACACTATAGTGTGCAGTAAAATTGGCCTAACTTGTTCCCTAGTTAGCTCACACACAGCTCAGTAGATCATCTAGGAAGTTTAACTAAGGACTAGCACCCCTGTGAGCTTTCCATTGCCATCAATGGTGAACAGCCGAAGCCAACCTTGCCACCCCATTGTGGACAGCAGGCTAGAGGAAGAACTAGCCATGCCAACCTTGTCTGGGAGGCAGCCCACCGTCCATGGCCACTCCCTGTCCCAGCCGCGAGCGTTGCCAAGCCCTGGACCACGCGCACAAGCCGCGCCCAGACCATGCCGAGCACGCGCTAGAGCGCCACCCTCGACCAGCGTCCACAGACCGCGCGCCGCCCTCACCGCGTGCACACACGATCACCACCGACCCAGGAGACCGCCAGACATCCCCGTTTGCCACCCCATGCCATATAGCCACCGCCCGCCGTCGAAGACGTCGCCTCTGCCGCGCAGAGCACCGCCCGTTCCAGACCAAGCCGCACCGCCCCATGCCTCGAGACCATGTCGTTGAGCATCGCCAGGAGACACCGCACCGTCCCCTACCCTTGCCCATTCCTTTAGCCGCTTGTAACCTCGCCCCCGACGAGCTCACCGTGCGCCCCGACGGTCCCCTCGCTCGACTATAAATAGAGGCCACCCCCGCACGATTTCTTCACACCATCTCACTCCCCTCTCCTCACTGATCGTGCCACACCATTCTCAGAGCAAGGCGAGCACCACCTCGTCGGAATTTCACTGGAGCCTGCCGCTGCCGGAGAAGAAGGGGGCCAGTGATTGGAGCCGCCCAGGAGAAGCCACCAGTATCAGGAGATTCGCCGTCGTCGACTTCATCGTTCGCCCTCCTCGCCGACCCTCGCCCGTACATCGGTGAGCCCCAGCACCCCTCACTGGCCGCGCTAGGTTTCGTTCTCGCCGGAGTTGTCTCGCGTCGACGATGACCCCCAGCCGTTGGATTAGAACTAGATCGAACGATCCACGTTACCCCATACCACTTCGCCCAGCCCCACGTCTCTGACGAGTGGGGACACCCACTTAAGCAGCCCGCGGGAGCACTCCGCTTAGCAGGCCGGCCTAGTACTTTTTTCCCGCGCAGCCCATCGATTCAAATTAAACCTTTTCTTTTTAAATTCAAACACACTTCTGTACCCAACTTCAAAAATCAACCCAGATCGATTAAGTGCACCAAATTGGATGAAACCAATTTTGTTGGAAAGGTCTGTGAATGCTGAATCCAAGCCCATTGGATTCAAGTCATTTGGATCTGTAGATCACCCATAGTAAAAATAACAAGGCAGAATCTTTTCTGCATTCAAACATTTTTCAAATTTAAACCATAAAAGCTTTTGAGTTGATTCCAACTCTCAAAAATCACATTTAACCATACCTTTCAGAATATATAAAAATATATAGGTTTACTTGCAGAAATAATGTTCAAGTAATAAAAGAATGCTACATAAGCATTTCTAGCCACTTTAATTAATTAAAATAAAAGGGTAACACCTTATTAAATTGTTACACCACTTTAAATCACATTCCCATGGACTACAATATGTGGTGATGACATGTGTCAACATGATCCCATATGTGGTTTGGAGAATATTAAATCTTAAGTAGTTTTTTCAATGAGTAGAAATTACTTTTCTAAAAATAAAAAGAATCAAATCAAGCCTTAACCTTGTAAGGTTAGAGATGATGTTAGATCATCTATAAGACCCTTGTGTGTGATGATTGCAAGTAGTTAAGTATTGTTTGGTGATTGTGTACCTCGTATTTATTCATAGACGCTAGTACCGACCAAGGCTACGAGGAGGAAGGAGGATACTACGAAGAAGCCGAGGAGAACTTCAACCACTGCTCTGCACAAGGCAAGCTAGTAACTATGCAAGCCCTACTAATCAAGTTGACCTATGCAAGCTAAAACTTGCAAGGCACTCTACTTCAGCAAGCCAAATACTACTAGTGAATGTGCAAGCTGATACTATACCTATGCAAGCTAACCCTTGCAAGATTACCCATTTGATAAACCAATCCTAGTTTTATGTGCAAGCTTCTCACTTTATTTCTTTATCAAAGCTTACTTAGAGTTTACTTAAGTGACTGGTAGATTTTGGAAAGATGCTGAAGGTTGCATAAAGAGCATAAAATTTGGCCTAAGCTAAATAACCTTGATATCAGCCTAAGATATAAGGTTGGACTTAGTGAAACTCCACTAGTTACAACCCCATCATCAGTACTACCCCCCCTACCTTAGATGCTAGTGCTAAGCATAAAATTGGATCAACTCTAGATGGGAATACTTGGTGGAAAAATGGTTATGAAAACCTTGGAATGAGGGATCATTCTATTGAAATGTTTTGGACATGTGTTTCCAAAAACTTGATGATCCTGGTGATAAAAATGTTGAGGCATGAGCCTTAGCCCTTTATAAAACTGATGGTTGTTTGGATGCGATACCATTCCAATTTTAGCGTACAACCACAATACCCGAATATTGGGTAGGGCTTGACTGGAAACTTATATACCTTAGGATTAGTTCCCTCACGGCCAAGGTGTGAGCTGAGGCTACCTTGTGAAGATTTTCCACCTGTGCAGTACCCAAGATGACAGCTGGTCATGGTTGGGAGGCCAAACTCACAAGAGAGGTGCTTATACTAGGGCGTGTAATTGAAAGGTTAGGATTGATTATCCGCATACTGAGTATGGTGAATTCAGGATTTGTTCCTGATGGATGTATCGAATGTTGTGGTGAAAGTGTACAATCTCTGCAGAGTGTCAAACTATTCGAATAGCCGCGTACGCGGTTATGGACAGTTGGAGTGGCCATACTGTTCCCCTGACATACTTTTCAAAATGACTTGTGAAATGAATTGAGACTTTGACTTGACCACAAAAGAGTTGTGACCTGAAATACAAGTTCCCACTTAGGATTTATAAAATTATGACTAGCTTCAGAACCTAGTAGAGATAAATCTGGCTTTTGCAAAACAACCCTAGAGCCTAGTGTCCTATTATCCAAAAACCCCCCTTTACTTGTTAGTATTAGTTTGTGAGTACTTAAAGAGTACTCATGGCTTTGTCCCTGGCTATTCCCATGGCCAGAATATGAAGAGGAGTACCTGGAAGATGGACCCCAGGAAGGTTACGACAACTAGGATCATCTCCCATCGTCAGCATTGCCTGTGACCCCGAAGATGGAGCTTCGCCTACGCTACCGTTATTATTATGTATTCCGCTGCTTGATGTTGTATTAAGAACTGGATCATGAGATCCCTATTTGTGTAAGAACTTATGTATCGTTTGTAATGGATGAAGTACTATGTTATCCAATTCTGTTATGTCTCGCAAAAATGGTAATCCTGGGATTGCGATGTATGGCATAACAGGCATCCAGGATTGAAAAATCCGGGTGTTGACATTAATCCTTTCAAAGGTGAGATAAAAGGATAGTCAAAACTAGATTGAGACCACTTTGTTTAAGATTATCCTATTGCAATTGAGCAATTTGGTTAAATGTTGAGACAAAGAATAGTTTAACCTATATGAGGAGGTGTCATATACTACACAACTAAGCCTGAATTCTAGAGATATTATACTCAACTACTATATTCTGGGTTTAGAATATTGTGTGTTACATGTACCACATTTGGATTCATTTGTTTTTCTTGGATTTTCTTGATTGACTAGATCTGTACATGAATTTTGACTTGGTGTGCAAATGCATGTTGCAACATCCAGTCACTACTTGATGTTATAGACCTAGATAGAGTAAGGGAATTCGTGTAAGGGAGTGACAAATTTCAAAGACCAAAATGAAGACATACATGAAGAATTAAGCCAAGTGTAAGTATTATCAACTCAATTTGGAGGATGGATCAACCTTAGATCATTATTACTCAGCAACAAGAAGTGATGAACTTAAAGTTCAATCAAAATAGGTAATTTTGCTAAGAAGTCAATGGAGTAATTATGTAAGTTCATGGAAGTATCATGAATAAATACAAAGAAGTTGCTTTGAAATCAAAATGGTATTCAAACTCTGACAATTCAGAGAGAATTCTAGCGGTATATCAGAAACCATAGGGTAATACATATACCCTAGGATGGTTCGCAGCTGGTAAATATCCATAGCTAGTAGTTGATCCATAGTTGGTATCTTGTCCGCAACCGGTGTTGGTTGACATAGTTAACCAGATCTTCTTAGAAGTTGCATAAAGAGCATAAAATGTGGCCTAAATTAAATAAAATACAAAGGATTATAAAAATTAAAAGTGACCGTCTTTCGAGACTCTTCGCGAACATTGACCTATCAAAGTGAAAATGTCCAAATAGAAAGTAAGACAAATAATGCTGAAAGATTCACTTCGGAGATCCACAAATGTGTGGATACACCGTACAATCTTTCATCAGACCCTAATTAGGCAGAGTATAAGCTGGATAGGGACCAATATTCTATTTATAAAAATTAAGAAATACTATATAGATAGTTTGAAGACCTTTAGTAAATCCTAAGGGGGAGAGTAAACCTTAGAAATGAAGGTATTATTATCTGACTTTCCGAATAAAGGATGGAGAAGGACTAACCTACAACAACAGCAAGCCTTATTTACATAAGGTTAAAAGGAAGTCATTCTTATAAAATTACTTAAGATAATAACAAAAGATTGTCTAAAAGCCTAATGAGGTAAAAGCTTGATGTTAAAAAATAGAATAGTCCTAACAAACTAATTCTAAAAAAACAATTCGTAAGTGATCCTTCAGAGGTAACATAGCACATCCAATTGAACATATGTAGAGAAATAAGAAATTCCAATTGGGTATGGACTAAATGTGTTCAAATCCAATCTTCAGAAGGATTACCAGTATAAACCAATACCATCACAAAGCAAAGATTAGTCTTTTGACCACACTATTGATTAATAAAGTTTAAAACCTGTGTTAGTGAGACTTCCTAGACCTTACATAGTATAGTAGGGAAGTTTGATAATCAAGTAAAGAAGTGGAATTAGGATACATAATTAGATTAAGGAACTAAAATAAGAAAACCAGATTAAGGAGTTTATAATAAGGAACTATCCTTAAAGGAGGATAGAAAAAGGAACTTTGGAGTATTGGAGACACCAAGTAAAAGATTGTTGAGCATGATGAGGATTCAAGGAAAAGGTATGGATATGGGATATTACAATTATTCCCATTTGAGATTATCATGGAATTGGGAACCGTCGTGATCAATACAATGGCAATTACTTATTCTAAAACATGAGGGTATACGAACTTCGAGGATGAAGTTTATTTTAAGGGGGAGAGTCTGTAACATCCCAGCATTAGAGCTTAGAAATAAGCTGAACACAGGTGTGTGCATTGCATTCATGCATGAGAAAATCCGAGAAATTTTCGCGGAAAACTAAAGAAGCTATAGAGGGATCGGGATCTCTCTTGTTCTGATGGAAACGCAACGATAGGTGCGATGGATTTCGACATGACCTCTATTATACTTTTGTGTTTGAGGGGAAGGAAATTCAAATTTGAATATTCAATTGGAGAATTTGAATTCTAAAAGAATTTGAAATGGAATAATAATTGGAAACCAAATTGTAATAGAAAATAAGATAATGAAATAGAGAGGAATAATTTTATTACAATAATTCAAACATTTCACTATTCTTATTAAGTTCCAAACAAATGAAGAATTACAATAATGAATAAAAGAATAAAGGTGCACTATTATAAAACAAATAAAAAAATGAAATACATAAATAAAGAAGTAAAAAGATTCTTATTACATTGTCTTTGCAAATATATTATAAAAGAAAAAGTAAACTAGTATATTTTATTGAATAAAATAAACAATAAAATATTCTTTACAAAAGAAGAAGGAATAAATAAAAATAATTCCTTTATTACAATGATTTACATTTCACAAAAGAAAAAGTAGATTACAAAAGAATAAAGAAAAAATAAAACCTAAACTAAATCTGGTATCTTCTTTCTTTGTTTTATTTCCTGCAAAACAAAAGATCAACAAAACATGCTAGAAGTGAGGGGTTAGTATAATAAGTTGCTCTCAGATAACAACAGTGTAATGCACTGTTTTGTCTCCTCATTGAGCTAAGTTGTTTTTAGCAGGGGCAAGTTTCACCAAGATAAGCAAAAGAAAAATATTCATGATGGATAAGAACAAACCAGCTGAACTCATCCTCACTGAATAAATATCTTAGTACAATGGAACTTGAACCAGAGAGACCACCTCACAGCAGCTTAGTCATTGTATGTTTGTGTGTTGTCAACACAAGACAGCCAAAAGGGAAGATAAGAACACAGCCGTAGTAGCAGAGTACCACATTGTTGGTCACTTACCACACATATCCTTCCACCCCAATTCATTTCTTAGCACTAGAACTCTCAAGCACTAGACATAACCCACCACAAACCAGTATCAGATTATCACTTATCTATCCAGATCTATATCATCAAGAACCATCTCCAATAACACTAGTAAAAGCAGATCAGAAATCCACACCACAAGTATCTGGTTGCTTAAAAAGATACCAAAGAACTAGTGAGGAGGAGTTTCATAGGGAAAAAACAAACCAGGACAAAGAAGGCTAGCTGATCAAGTACTGGTATCATCATAGCAACCTCAAGCTCAGCATCAGGTTATTACCCCACACTAATATCATTAGTATCATATGTTCTTACCAGTTCCATTAGAAAAGATTTTAGGAGAGTTGAGATTGTTCTCATATAGGCATAGAAATGTTATGCTTGTCTCATCATAGAACTTCTAGGCATCAGAAGTATCTGTCTATCTTATTTTCAAATTAAATCCTGAGCCTTAGCATCATTGGCAATCCAATAGAAATATCCTGGATAACTCATCCCAACAGTAAACTACCTAGTGAGAGCTACACCTGTGTACACTCCAAAGGGAGGCATCACAGTGGCAGATGCACTTGCAGCAACCACAGAGTTGACCAATCCAAAAGAACATTCAAACTTGGTTTAATAAATATCATCCCTGAGTTGTTTAGCTTCAGACCAGCATCATTAGCCTAGTAACTAGCTATTATTAGCCAAACATAAACCACATATGCTAGGTTATACGGCACATCCCCTGGGGGTAGCACCTCTGTACCTAGCAAATTCAGTATTTATTGAGTACAAGATCTCTGCATAGAGACAAATCATTGCAAATCATATTGGCAAAGGAAGCATAATCCCAGGTAAGGCAATCATGGTTTGCAATCCAAACTCACTGTCCCCACTGACAATACACAACATCTGAACAAGAATAAGATAGCCACTTGCTAAAGTCATACAAATATAATTTAAATCATTTTCCTAGCTACTATTTGCTAGGAATCATTCTTAATAACTTGTCCACTGTCCACATGGTTGTTTGGTTGAGTTTTTAATACTACGATCATTACTGAACCATAGGTCCAGTTCATCATCTATATCTCCCACATAAGCCAAACACATCATATATCATCTGCAACCATCAAAAAATTGAATTAAATCATATTCCTAGATAGCTACATATAGGAATCATTTTTGATACTCTACATAGACAAAGAGGTTCAATTTAATAAATCACTAAACCCCAAGCTTCCGTAAACATAAGAATGCAAGTGATACCATATAACAAATACTTGCTCTAGATGAAATAGAACCAAATTCAAGTACATGTTGTTTAAATAAGCTCATAATATTAAGCCCATCTGTTGTTATTTGTCTTCCAACAATTACTGGACTATATCACTAACTTTCTGATTAAACAACAATAATATATTCCAACCACATACACAGTCCTACACATTACAGATACCATTGCGTAATTAATACAACATGTAATTTCCATTCTCAAAATAGAGATTTTAATATTCTGAAGCACACTATGTGCAATCACAACACAAGGACCACCGAACTAAAACCTCTACATCATTGTAGGAATATCCTAGAAACTAAGTATGTCATATGTTTAAAAGCAGAACACACAATCAAGGTCATTGAAGAGTACAAACACTAGAATGTCCAACATCACATCCTCATAATCATAATCTAGTATATACCGATAAACCATTATCAACATTAACAAGCATGTGCCTAAGATGAATCAAACTCTCTATCGAGAATCAGAAATCATCTATGTCGAACTAGAATACAACTCCAATCCCTAGATTAACTACACCTTACTGACCAGATCATCTACACATCACCAAGTTAGAGAGACAAGGAGATTACTTGAAGGTGGCGAGGGCGATGAAGAAGAAGGCCACAGTCAACCATGGTCAGAGGCGGCAACAGCCATAGTACAACACCATCGTGAAAGGGTGGCAGCAGCAGGTCGGGGTCGAGGAAGAGGAAATCCTGGTATCCCTCGAGCAGCAGCCAGGGGCATCAGGGGCCAGCGGAGTCGCGTACGGCGACCTAGCCGAACCGCACGACTAGGGTTTCGCAGGGGAACGAGCGGTGAAGCAGAGCAGCACTGAGGCGAGGGTAATTACCGGAGGTGCTTGTGTCGGAGCCTCGTCGGCAGGCGGCGGAGCCGAGGTCGGCCGGCAACAGGCCGGAGTGGCGGCGACGGTGACATCGCACGGGAGAAAGAGAGGAGAGGATGAGGTCTGTGTGTGTGTGTGCGTGTGTGTGGACTGAGGGATGGGCCGGGGTGAAAGTATGGCATGGTCCAGTTGGGCCAGGCAAGCCCACATATCCAACCAAACGGCCCAAGTTGATAAGGTTTAGAAATAAAATAAAAAATGAATTACTAAAATAACCTCCAAACATTTTTAGCTATAGAAAATTATAGAAAAATCCTAAAAATATATATGATATATCAAAATGACCACAAAAATAATATCTACCTAATAAAAATATAATTTTAAGTTTTTAAAAATAAATTTAAAGTAAAATAATTATTAACACCATCAAATCTTAAATGAAATTTTATAAAATAAAACAAAAACCCTAAAAATAAGTAAAAAATTATTTTTGTATATCAAAATAACTCTATTATTTTATAAAAATACTCACTTAGAATTTTACAAATAAAACATAAAGCAAATATTTAAAGACACTTAATTCTTTGATGAATTCTATATAAATAAAGATAATACTTACCTAATATATTACACTAGAAAAATATTAAATATATTATTATAAAAGTCTTTAATATTTTAAATAATAAATCCTTACCTAATACCTATTTTTTTAATTTTTAAAAACAATTCTTAAGTAAGAAATAATCACAATTCTTATAAACCTTGAGCAATTAGTGTCTTAGTACTAATTCCAAACCCATAACTTGAATTCATAATCAAACTTAAGTATAACTTTTAACTTTAAAATATTCTTTTAAAAATCTTATTAAGAATCCTTTTAAATAAACATTGGGTATCACCCATTTATATAATATGGTGAATAATCATTATATCTTAACCACTTTTAACATAACTCAAAATTCTAACAAATTACTAAGACCATCTAATTATGATTCCATTAAATAAATACATATTCCTTTCATAATAGCAAAACAAATTTAATCTAATCATTCACTTAAATAGAAAGTGAATAATTCCACACCTTAGTTATACCTATCGTAAATATAAAACTTGGGAATAATTAAAATATAATACATCTTAAATTTACTTAACCTTTTGAAGTTAACTTTAGTCTCAAGCTTAAAACATCAGGTCTAATAAATCACTTATGTTTTTATAGTTAACTTTGGTCTATTTAACTTAAGACATAAAGCATCTCAAGTCAAAACTAATAAATCAAACACCAAAAGACATTAGTCATGTTCTATTGACAATGATAATTATTTAAACCCTAGAAAGGAAATCTTTTCTTCAAATGTTATTCTTTTTGCCACTTCAAATAACAATCTTATAATAAGTTCTTCAACTCTTAACAACTCAATCCCAAGAACTGTTATCATAGTCACCGCATGACAATTCACCATAATCACATCATCTTATAATTTACTTACATATTTTGGATTGTTAACACTTAGGTTCTTTATAAAGGTCATTACTTGTAAAGTAAAATTTGAAGATAAACCAACTCTGAAAATAATCACTTGAATTAACTTCACTCAAAGTATTAGGGATTCAATTTGGTAGTTTTACAAAAATGCATAGCATTACTTATGCATAACTGCATATTGCTTCTTTAAACATTAGTCCTTACCGGACCAATGATGCAGATTTCAGATATTGGATCTTATGTCGTCTTGAAGACCGTGAGTGCATAATCTTGCAATCACAAAAGGCAAGTTCACACTTGCTCATGTCCTTTGATTATTTTCTGTAAAGTATTTTACAAATCCAGTGTTGTCATCACATGCATTTGAAAAAGATCAGAAACTCTATTTTCATAATAATGTGATTATAGGTTATTTACCATGAGGTAATAACCTACTATAAGAGTTACGGTGGTAAAGGAACATATTATATAGGACTTAACAACCAATGTCGCCAGTGATTCTTGCGCCGTATATTACGCGTTGACCATGAGATTTGGAATGGGACAGAGAAGTCAGCTGTATCTTTTCTCTCTCGCATGGAGCCAGATGTGCGGTTCGTGGCTGTTATCACTTGTAGCATGCATATTAATTGGTAATTCGTAGAGGATATGCAGCATATGGGTGGGATCCCTCAACGTCCCACGATAGTTCTGGCATCTGAACGGTCTGGACAAACCACTGTTGTAATTCAATAGATGGGCATGTTGTACACCAAGGAGACATGCCGGGTCGCGGAGAAGGCAGTGATTGGCTTGGATCTTAGGTTGGGCCTCAAACCAAGGAAGTTTGAATGGGGACATACTCCCGGCCGTACAGCAAAACCTAAGGTCTCTCATGGGTAAAGTGACACACCTCTGCATAGTGTGAGAACTATAACTTGTTACTCCCTGTTCCGGGAAGGAGCTGCGAACGCAGCGGGAAAGGAACTCCATGAAAGTTTTGGTAAACCCGTGAAGGCTGACGGACATAGCTTTTCAGAATAAAAGAAACCTTTGAAGAAATGTTTACAAAAACATGCATTGCCTATGACCTACGGTCTGTGGCTGTAGATATAGTGCATCAAACACTCCTTTTCTAGTGAACATACTGAGTACGCTCGTACTCAAAGTATCTTCTTAACCCTTGCTAGGTTCTAAAGCCAGTACATACGATGTCCACATCAAATCATGCTCTAGGAATCATCATCAAAAGCTAAAGATCTTCAATTAAGTCAAGAAAATCAACATATACATCAACTCGAGTGAAGACGAAGCTACTGGTTAGATAGGAGTTTAATCTCTAGCCATATAACCTATTTCTTTAGTGTATTGCAATAGCAGCAAGGCCAGACCATTAGTTAAGATACTAGTCTGAATAGGATATTAATTTTTGAGTTGTTTATCTCTGATTCTTCTTTGAAAGAAGATTCTTTCTCTCTCTTTAACCTAGAGTGTTCTCTGGATCTTGTGTAAAGAGTTGATTTGTAACCTATAGTCATGTCTTGGACCTGCTGTGTTTCTGTTGTACTACTCTGAGGGATGTAATAATAGTGAATAGTGTTTCATTGGTGTTATGTCAACGACTATAGTGTACTACATCATGCAGTGGTATGCTGGGTCACCGCAGATGATGACTTGGTGGATATCAAAAGATGATGATTAATACTTTGGAGATGTCGCTGTCTTATCCCCTTTTAAAATACTCTGACTAGACGATATTGTTCTCCTTCTTGTTTTATAAATAAAGTTGTCTTTATGCAAAACAAAGCCACAGCCATAAGTCTTGCGGAGTACACCTTGTACTCATCCTTTCTTTGTTGATACTTTTGGCAGAGTAAGTGTTCCCCTGAAGACAAGTTCCGTACTACATCGACATCGACGAGTAGCTTGGGGTTCTCGCCCGGCAGCCTGGAATCTATGGGCTGGGACGTCATCGTTATGCTTCAGGCCTCTTAGGCCATTTGTTAAGTTTGATATACTTAATAGTATAATTTTCCTTCCATTGTTTGATGTTTGTGGTCAGTGACCTCTGCTTGTAATAATTTGGTTATTTGCTTAGTTATGAGCTTGCTGTAATAATTTTTGTGTCGTAGGGTCACTGCCGTGTTACTGATTCTTCACTGGATACCTCTAGGACTTGTCAATCATCTTCATCATCGTTTTCCCAATCCCTCAAAGATACTGGAGTAGGAGTCTTACCCGGAGAAGGACTGGCGTTGGCATAAGGACTGGGCATGAAGGCCTCAGAGTCAAAATCCTCGTCATCAAGAACCGTGCGATCTCATAGTAGTTGGGAGGCGGACAAGCATTGTCGTCCTCTTGTTTAGTAAGATTCTATGAAAATCCAAAAACAAGATTAACAAATAGATGCCGGTTAACGAAAATCAAGTAGAGGCTGAGTAATGTATGTCAGTAGAATCATATTTCCCAAAAACTTACCCAGGAAACAAGATTGTCACGTTCAAAGGAGGGGGGAAACTCCAATTACAGTAGTCCGGCATGGTTAGTTTAAAAATGAAATGACTCGGCGGGCAACAGAATCCTTGGGGAGATCAAAGGTATAGTGACAAGTGAGGTCAAGGAGACCGCTCATGAAACATATCTTGTGTGTGCGGAGCTGAATGGGGCTGACTCAGCAAGTAATGAAAGTGTGTATAAAGTCCTCCCCTATCAGTTTGCGCCCCTCCTTCGGATCCAACAATCTCTCCAAAAGGATCTGAGCCTCGTTGACTACCGGGTATCAGTCTCTCATTGACTACGCAGGTAGCCGGATCATGTCTATCTGAGTGGTGTTTTTGACATAGAAGAAGGTTCTATGCCACTTCTTTGTAAGGTTCCCAACCTTTAATAAGGTAGAGATCCCAGTGTTTACAATGCTAGTCCCAGGATCAATAGCTAGCATCCACAGTTAAGATGTAATATCAAGAAATAAAGGTCATAATACAACTTTATAACCAGGAATAAAATAATTTATTACAACTTACATAGGTCATTTGGCTATCTCATTACAATGCAGCAGAATATAATAATAGCATGGGGTCCTTGATCTTCAAAGTGCCACAGGCAAACATGTTGGTTGTAGACTTGTAATCCTATTCAACAGATCTCACTAACATCATACAAACCTGCAACATAATAAGTTACAGCCACAAGGGTCAATACATTTGAATTGTATTGGCAAGTGATACTATGGTAGTATAGTGGAGTCTATGATCTATATGCATTTGGCTAAGTGGAGCTTAGGCTTGCTTTGCTCAAAATAGATTTTCCTTATCATTTGAAAACACTAAGTTTTTGTTTGTCAAAAATCACCCAAGGCATCTCCCAATAGAAATTGGTGATTCTTCAACCCTTGTTCAACCACAAGTTTTTAACTTAGAAATTGGGATGAGGAGATTCTTGATAGCTTCCATGTCTTGATGCTCAAATTTTCCTTTACCAGGGACATGGCTAAGTACTTAGATTTTTCACTCTGCAGAGGTGGTGCACTTCCCCCACAAGGCTTGGTTTCCCAAGACAAGATCTTTTAGAAGTCTTCCCTTAGACCAGAATGGACGCGTTCCAACCTATCATTCCCCTACCACCAACTATCCATTTGGCTAAGTTATTGCAACCTATATGATCCAGGCAGAGCCCATAATGCCAAGTGGCTGCACTTGAAGCTTCTCAACACTTGACATCTCAAATCTCTTAGTTCCTGGGTGGCCATCCACAAGTGAGATACATAAGGTAAACCATAGAAATGGGCCTTGTGAACCACTCAACACAAAACATTCCTTCCATTCCACCTAGGTGATTCATTCACTTAGTTGTTTTATTAATCAAAACACAAGTCCTTGACTTAGAAATATAACATAGTATGAATATATATTCCACCCTTGTTTTCTACTAGCTAAGCTAAGCATGATAGTAGTAGGAATCTTAACTTAGGAAATTTCTACTAAAGTTTCATCTACTAGGATTTCCCATGGCATATTTACACTTAGCAAAATTCCATGCAAGTCCTACTTAGAAATATCACTAATGCACAGTGAAAATAATGGGACAATAGTATGGAGCATCACTTGCCTTTTTGGTAGAGAATATGAGTTCACTCTTTGATCTTGCAATATTCACACTCTTCAAATCACTACAATTCAATCAAGCAAGCAATATTTCAATCTACCAATCAAGCATCATCACATAAAATAATAGAAACACAACAATGCATGCAAGAATGCCAAAGATGGTTTATTTGGAAAAGTGGTTTCTAATGGGTTATAAACATTGGAAAACACCTATTGGTCATTTTATATAAGTGGCAAAATCATTTGCAAAAGATTTTACTTATAAAGCATTTTTTGAACCAAATCAATATTTTATGTGGTTGAAAATGCCTTTAGCAAAGCAAAAAAATTTATATGGTTCAACAAATAAATTTTTAATTCTAAAACATGGTGTTTGGGGTCAGAGAGTTTAAATCAAAACATTTACCAAAGGTTTTCCTCCGAAATCATTTTTAACAATTAAACCATATTTTTATTTGACTAGAAATGTTTTAATTCAAGGTTCTATTCTCTTGCTTCACCAAATATGTTTTGGAAACCACAAATTGATTTCTCTGGTCAGTAGGTTCAAAAAAAACCATTTGCCAAAGATTTTATATCAAAAATCATTTTAGAACAAATTTTATATTCTAAATATGCCTACACAAGTTTCTGAAAAAACAAACAATTTAACAGAAGCAATTTACTAAAAAAGGGCATGGTTGGGGAGGATTTATCTTGCTGATTCCATTGATATAAAATTTGCAAAATTTGGACGTGTGGTTTGAAAGTTATGCAATTTACAAATTTTGTCATCTAATAGACAAGTTTCTGTTTTTAAAACAGATTCCAGGCCACGTGTCGTGTTGCTATTTGCTGGTACCGGTTCTCATGGATCAAGCGATGTGAGGCGTTGGATCTAATGACGATCGTGCGGCACAGATCTATCCATACCCTTTCGGTTAAGTGAATCTATCGCGTCACTCCGATCCAAATCGGACGGTGCACAACACACTTGCCATCGAGTGGCGGCGCTGGCGGCGGTAGGTGGTGGCGCGCGGTCAGACGGTGGCGGTGTCGACGTTACAGGAAGCGAGAGAGAGAAGGGAGATGCTCACCGAGTTCGCCGTGGCGTGGGGATGCTCAAGGTGGTGGTAGCTCGTCGAGGGGCGCACGGTGGTGACGGTGATTGCTCGCCGGAGAGATGCCTGGCGACGGGCTCATACTGTCGTGGTCGGAGACGAGGTTGTAGATCGTGAGCGGTTGATTGGTGAGTACCTGGAGATGCATAAGACACAGGCGAACCAAACAACATGATCCACTGGTCGAGGTGCGCACGGAGTCGAGTTCTAGGGCTCAACGGAGTTGCGGGGGTCGTCGGTGGCTCACTAGTGAAGACGCTGTCGACATTCTGGACCGAGCGCGGTCGAGCTTGGAGTACTGGGAGATGCGCCAGAGTCTGTGGATCAAGCGTGTGTGGTCGAGTTGGCGAGGGGCGATGGCGAGTGGCCGGAATTGCCGCCGGAGGTCGTCGGAGGCAGTGGAGGTTCGGAGATGATTCCGAGCAGCCTGGTGGCGGGGAGGGTGTGGCGACAGAGGGGAAAGAGAGAGGGCGTCGAGGCACTTTAACAAGCATGGTCGCAGGGGGTAAAGGCTGCATCAATGCCGTGAATTAAATTGAGTTTTATTCGGCTGGAAATGGCCGGCGAGGTGAGAGGGAGAAGAAGTCAGGGCGAGGAAGATGCTGAGGTGGCGATGGGGTCCGCTTGTCGGCTAAAGAGAGAGAGGGAAGGTGGGTCCAGTTAGCTAGTGACTGCGCGGTTAAGCTTTCTGGTGTGAAACGTTTTCTGCGGGGAAGGAGGGGGTGGGCTGATGCTGGGTGAGTTGGGCCGGCTGGCTGGGCTGAGTCCTTTTCATTTTTTGTCAGATTGTTTTTCCTTTTCCATTTCTAATATTCTGTTTTGATTTTATTTAATAAATTCAAGCATCCATTTGAATTCAAACCTTTGTCAAACTTAGTGTGGATTCAAACACGGATTAATAAAACATTCTAAATTCAATTTTTGAATAAATCTTTTATTATTTTTAGGGTCTTTTAATCATTTAAAATTGTCCCTTGCATTTGTCAAACTTAGGGTCTTTTAATGTCCTTTGTTTCCACACTTGAAACATGTGACAAGGCTGAGATCCTTCATAGGCTTTATCTTGTGCTTCATCTTTTCTGGACAATTTCTTGCATAATGTCCTTGGTTACCACAATTGTAACATGTGATAAGATTGAGTTCTTCACGTATCTTAAGAGGACAAGTTGACACATAATGGCCTAACTCTTTGCAGTTGTTGCACCATACTTGGCTAATCTCCTTATACTTTTTCTTCTTCTCTGGACATTCATTGGCATAGTGTCCCATCTCTTTGCAATGACAACATTGCACTTGGCTTTTGTCTTTCTTCTTCTTGGGTTTCTCCAAAGCTAGGAGTGCTTCTAGTTCATGCTCTTCATATCTTATCTCAAAGGTAGGAAAGTTTCCTGGTCTCCTTGACCTTTTCCTTGGATAATACATATGTCTCCTCTTTGGTCCTTTAAATTGAGTCATATTGCATGGAGGTGCAAGCTGAGACTTTCCTTTGTCTTCATCCTTCTTGGTAGAAGTTGTTTTCTCATAGTAGTTCTTTAATCAGTTGTTGCACTCCACCTTGTTTCCTTTGTTGAACTATGGAATAGATGGGGCATTGGATAGGGACATGATTATTTCCTTCACATAGGAAGCAAGTAGCTTGCGTTGTGGGGCATTGATTAGCTGGATGTTTCTCTTCACAATTGGGGCATTGATCTTCATGTTCCTTGGAAGTGTGATCCTTGTCTCCACAAATATTTCAAGCTTGGGTTCCTTCTAGAATATCATCCTTGACATCCTTGTTGTCACAAACTCCGTGAGAAGGGTTGTCTCCCATGTTGATCATTTGATCTGTCACCTTATGCAACAATTGGGTTTGGGTTTCCAAAAACCTTTGCATGGTTGTATCTAACTCACTGGTGTTGGCTAAAAATTGAGCTGTCACTTGGTTCAACTTGGTTTGGGTTACTATGAGTTCTCTCATGTTGATCCCTTGGTTGTTGTTGTTGTCACCATCCTTGATGTTGGAGTTTCTTGGAGTAGTCATCTGTTTGGGTTGGATTGGGATTATAATAGGCAAAATATTTGTAAAGAAATAATTCTAATCACACATCACAAATCACGCAAGCAATGTGCAAGCAATCACAAACAAACATTCCACTCAAACAACAAGTTTCAAACACATTTTTAGGCAACAAAAATATTTTTGTTACACCACATAAGTTGGTGGGCTTTATCTAAACTTAACTTGGTGGTCCAACTATAGGGTTCACTTGAGATCATTCCATCCTTCTTAGTTGGTTTTTCTTGAATGAGATCATGGTTTCCTTGGAAAAATTCTTGTGTCTTGGTCACAAAAACTTCAAAGGTGATGATGGTTCCTTCTATGTTGTGCTTCCTTAGTATTCAAGTCTTGAGTAACATTTATTGTCTCACTTGTAGTTCTTAGTGATATCCAAGTTAAAGTCCTTGGTGAAAATAAAGTTGAAGTCCTTGAAGATGTTGAAGTCATTTGAGTTGGTGAAATCCTTTGCACAAGTGAGGTCTTGTCCATCAAGTTTTAAAATAGAAGAGATGTAGAATCAAAACCAAAATGGTTGAGGAAAGAGTTTACAAGATTATTTGTAAATAAGTTTTGGAACATATACAACTCCTATTTTCTAAGGGGTTTTGTACAATCCTAGGGTTACAATCCCATAGGCAACACAATGCTCTGATACCATTTGTAAGGTTCCCAACCTTTAATAAGGTAGAGATCCCTGTTTTACAATGCTAGTCCCTGGATTAATAGCTAGCATCCACAATTAGGATGTAATATGAAGAAACAAAGGTCATAATACAACTTTATAACCAGGAATAAAATAATTTATTACAACTTACATAGCTCATTTGGCTATCTCATTACAATGCAGAAGAATATAATAATAGCATGGGGTCCTTCATCTTCAAAGTTCCACAGGAAAACATGTTGTATGTAGACTTGTAATCCTATTCAACACATCTCACTAACATCATACAAACCTATAACATAATAAGTTACAACCACAAGGGTCAATACATTTGAATTGTATTGGCAAGTGATACTATGGTAGTATAGTGGAGTCTATCATCTATATGCATTTGGCTAACTGGAGCTTAGGCTTGCTTTGCTCAAAATAGATTTTCCTTATCATTTGAAAACACTAAGTTTTTGTTTGTCAAAAATCACCCTAGGCATCTCCCAATAGAAATTGGTGATCCTTCAACCCTTGTTCAACCACAAGTTTTTAACTTAGAAATTGGGATGAGGAGATTCTTGATAGCTTCCATGTCTTGATGCTCAAATTGTCCTTTACCAGGGACATGGCTAAGTACTTAGACCAGAATGGACGTGTTCCAACCTATCATTCCCCTACCACCAACTGTCCATTTGGCTAAGTTATTGCAACCTATATGATCCAGGCAGAGCCCATAATGCCAAGTGGCTGCACTTGAAGCTTCTCAACATTTGACATCTCAAGTCTCTTTGTTCCTGGGTGGCCATCCACAAGTGAGATACACAAGGTAAACCATAGAAATGGGCCTTGTGAACCTCTCAACACACACCATTCCTTCCATTCCACCCAGGTGATTCATTCACTTCGTTGTTTTATTAATCAAAACACAAGTCCTTGACTTAGAAATATAACATAGTATGAATATATATTCCACCCTTGTTTTCTACTAGCTAAGCTAAGCATGATAGTAGTAGGAATCTTAACTTAGGAAATTTCTACTAAAGTTTCATATACTAGGATTTCCCATGGCATAGTTTACACTTAGCAAAATTCCATGCAAGTCCTACTTATAAATATCACTAATGCATAGTGAAAATAATGGGACAATAGTATGGAGCATCACTTGCCTTTTTGGTAGAGAATATGAGTTCAATTTTTTATCTTGCAATATTCACACTCTTCAAATCCCTACAATTCAATCAAGCAAGCAATATTTCAATCTACCAATCAAGCATCATCACATAAAATAATAGAAACACAACAATGCATGCAAGCATGCCAAAGATGGTTTATTTGGAAAAGTGGTTTCTAATGGGTTATAAACATTGGAAAACACCTATTGGACATTTTATATAATTGGCAAAATCATTTGGAAAAGATTTTACTTATAAATCATTTTTTGAACCAAATCAATATTTTATGTGGTTGAAAATGCCTTTAGGAAAGCAAAAAAATTTATATGGTTCACCAAATACATTTTTAATTCTAAAACTTGGTGTTTGGGGTCAGAGAGTTTAAATCAAAACATTTCCCAAAGGTTTTCCTCCAAAATCATTTTTAACAATTAAACCATATTTTTATTTGACTAGAAATGTTTTAATTCAAGGTTTTATTCTTTTGCTTCACAAAATATGTTTTTGAAACCACAAATTGATTTCTATGGTCAGTAGGTTCAAAACAAACTATTTGCCAAAGATTTTATCTCAAAAATCATTTTAGAACAAATTTTATATTCTAAATATGCCTACACAAGTTTCTGCAAAAACAAACAATTTAACGGAAGCAATTTACTAAACAAAGGGCATGGTTGGGTAGGATTTGTATTTCTGATTCCATTGATATAAAATTTGAAAAATTTGGACGTGTGGTTTGAAAGTTATGCAATTTACAAATTTGGTCATCTAATAGACAAGTTTCTGTTTTTAAAACAGATTCCAGGCCACGTGTCGTGTTGCTATTTGCTGGTACCGGTTCGCATGGATCAAGCGATGTGAGGCGTTGGATCTAATGATGATCGTGCGGCACAGATCTATCCATACCCTTTCTGTTAAGTGAATCTATCGCGTCACTCCGATCCAAATCGGACGATGCACAACACACTTGCCATCGAGTGGCGGCGCTGGCGGTTGCAGGTGGTGGCGCACGGTCAGACGGTGGCGGTGTCGATGTTACAGGAAGCGAGAGAGCGAAGGGAGATGCTCACCGAGTTTGCCGTGGCGTGGGGATGCTCAAGGTGGTGGTAGCTCGTCGAGGGGCGCACGGTAGTGACGGTGATTGCTCGCCGGAGAGATGCCTAGCGATGGGCTCGTACTGTCGTGGTCAGAGACGAGGTTGTAGATCGCGCGCGGTTGATTGGCGAGTACCTGGAGATGCATAAGACACAGGCGAACCAAACGGCATGATCCACTAGTCGAGGCACGCACGGAGTCGAGTTCTAGGGCTCACCGGAGTTGCGGGGGTCGTCGGTGGCGCACTGGTGAAGACGCTGTCAACGTTCTGGACCGAGCGCGGTTGATCTAGGAGTACTGGGAGGTGCGCCAGAGTCCTTGGGTCAAGTGTGTGTGGTCGATGGGGCGTGGGGCGATGGAGAGTGGCCGGAATTGCCGCCGAAGGGCGTCGGAGGCAGTGGAGGTTCGGGGATGATTCCGAGCAGCCTGGTGGCGGTGAGGGTGTGGCGACAGAGGGGAAAGAGAGAGGGCGTCGAGGAGCGTGGTCGCAGGGGGTAAAGGCTGCATCAATGCCGTGAATTAAATCGAGCTTTATTCGCCTGGAAACCGCCGGAGAGGTGAGGGGGAGAAGAAGTCACGGCGAGGAAGATGCTGAGGTTGTGATGGGGTCCGCTTGTCGGCTAAAGAGAGAGAGAGAAGGTGGGTCCAGTTAGCCAGTGACTGCGCGGTTAAGCTTTCTGGTGTGAAACATTTTCTGCGGGGAAGGAGGGGTTGGGCTGATGCTGGGTCAGTTGGGCCGGCTGGCTGGGCTGAGTCCTTTTCATTTTTTTTTGTTCAGATTGTTTTTCCTTTTCCATTTCTAATATTCTGTTTTGATTTTATTTAATCAATTCAAGCATCCATTTGAATTCAAACCTTTGTCAAACTTTGTGTGGATTCAAACACTGATTAATAAAACATTCTAAATTCAATTTTTGAATAAATCTTTTATTCTTTTTAGGGTCTTTTAATCGTTTCAAATTGTCCCCTGCATTCATTAAATGAGATCAAATATATTTTTAATCCTTATTTAAATTTCATTTTTCCACAAAACCTTTTCAGTAAGCTTTATTCAATTAGAAGGGTGTCAAATAATTCACTTTGAATTATTAGGAATAATTCTAATATGATTTATTAATCATTTTTAAATTGGGTACTTGTCTTTATTCTAATAAAATTAAATATAGTTTTAATTCCATAAATTTTTATTTGGAAGTTTTCTTTGATCTTATTTAGGTTAATCAAACAACTTTTATTCCACTTGGGTAAATTCCAATTATTATTTTCCCAGGATTTAATTAATTATTTCTAATAGGGATTTTATCTTTATTCAAATAGAATAGGATTTGGTTAATGCCCTCTTAATTAATTTGAAAATTCCTTATCCATTAATTTATTTGGATTTGGATTATATTTATTCCATTTGCTTATGGTCTTGGCCAAGATTTAATTTGGCTCTTTAAAATAATCCTTATTTATATTTCTACCTATGCTTATCAAAACCATATCTTTTTATTTAAAGATCCAAAAATAGTGATTCCAACTATTATAACTTTATTTATTATTTGTTTATCTTTTTAAGTTCCTTTAGGATTATTTGCTCACCATTTGGTATGGATTTCTAGATGGTTGCTTTATTAGCTTTGGAAATTCAATTTCCTTATCTTATTAAATTCATAATATTTTATCTATGGCTCCAAATTGAATGAAATCATTTTATATGGTTTTATAATATTTCCCTTTATCATTATTGGTCATTTTGGAATGTTTGTTTGACCAATTTTTATATGGATCAAATCCATAGTCTTGGAGATAACTTGAAAATGATTTTCTTCCTTTAGGGTTTTAGGGTTTTGGTTTATTTCTCAAGTGTTTAAATTTCCAGATGCATTTATGAAGAATGCATTTCACTTGATTTGAATTCTTTGTTGGATTCAAACATTAACCAAAGTTTGTTCAAGATGGGATTTTAAGTTTCCATTTAGAAACAAAAGTTTCTTTTCACCCAAAATTTCAACAATTATTTATTTTGTTTATTTATTTTTCACATTACAAGATTTGGAAAATCTTGGGATGTGACATTCTTATAGGATTCCAGACCCTGAACCCGAGGGAAAACAGAACCTCTACTAGGACTAATGCTAGCAGTCCCACACTGGGTTGGCCTCTTTTGGTTAGAGCGATCACCCGGACCAGGAACTACCTGGATCCGCAACAAAAAATACTTTGCCTAGAGCTTAACAGTGGGCCAGAGGCCAAGATAAACCTCTATTGCAGCAATGAAGGATGGCAAGGAGCCGATAGCATTGTCAGGCAAGTGATGTGTTTGCAAATGAAAAGTCGAGAGGAAATACTTGAAGAATTCGCTTCCAGGAAAAGCGAAACCACACTCAAAGTGAGAAAGAAAGACTACGCGCTAATCAGGTTCGGGCCTAGGAGCCAACTCACGAAGGGGGAGGCGGCAAGCAACCCCCAGAGGAATCCTCCAAGAGGCGCGAAGCCACTCAACCTCCTCCACGAACACCTCCTAGCATTCCCAACCGCCGCGCTCGCCGGCAGTCCATGCTCCTCCATCTCCTCATCGACATCAAAGGCGTCCATGTCTTCGAGCACCTCGCACGCTTCCTCCGTCGAAAGCGGCCTGGACTGCCTAGGCCCCGTCGAAGAAGTCTAGGAAGGAAAAAGGGAGCGACAACACCTCACCAAAGCAATAAATGTAGGAAAGAAGGAAATTTGGGGGAGATGGAGATGTGAACCGAGAAGGAACATCGCAAGGAAGAAGAAAGGAGTTGGGTTAAACTGAGGCTGCAGGGCAGTTTTCCCCCCATGCCCCTACTTAAGGACATGGTAAATCCCCAATCGTGGGATCAAGGTGTGCGTGGTACAGATGCCAAGCCGCAACGCACTAGTCAACGAGACGACCGAGGTGCTACATGATGTGACTGCCACAGTGACAGATGTTACTGTGCCGCAGTCACTATGCTGTGAGGATTTGAGAAGGTTTTATGGAAAAACACAATAATTATGTGTCGCCTATGTTTAAACAATAATTAAACCAAAAATGACTCGGCTAAGCCAAAAATGAGTCGGCAGAGCTAGAAGAGACTCGGCAAAGACCGAACAAGAAAAGTATATAACTCGGCAAAGACCAAGATAAGAAAAGGAGGTCCATATTCATCAAAGGAACTTGGAGACGCCTAATAGCTGAAACTCTTAGACCTCACCAACTTCGGGGACTAATGTCGGGGGGACGACCCCGGATAGGATCATAAGGGGTGCAAGTTAGCATTGATCCATCTTGGTCTTAGCCGAGACTGGTTGATACATTCCGAGTTATAACGGCTAAGTAATGTTGCCTGTGCTGGGCCGACATAAGATGTATGTCGGCTGGAGTAGGATAAGGAATCTCTATCTGCAGGTAATGACAAGCCGAGTATCAGGAAGAGGAGCCGAGTGAAGGAAGGCAAGAGGTTTCTTTCCGAGTCTGGTCCAGGAAGGACCATGCTAAAGCTGAGTCAAAAGAAAAGGGTGTCGCCAAGTGATAACTAAAGGCGTCGGGTGATGCTTAAAGTTGAAGGGATATCGGTAGTCTACACTAGCGCAAATTAAAAAGTTTCTACCGCGTAAACCAGGAATACTGTTGTCATAGATCACGGGATTACCACTAGACGCACAGTTGCGGAATTGATGAAGCGCGTCGAGGCAGTGCAGACGTTCCACGTCTCCTCCTTGTCCTCGTCCCACGAGAAGCTCCCCTTGCGCGGCTCGTCCAAGTTCCACAGATGCAGCACCTCCGAGGTATCCACACGTGCGGGGTGGAACCGTCAGACACCGGACTGCTAGGTCCGCGCGTGCAACACAGGCATGAGGTGTGACGGCTGGGTGGAATGATCTAACCCTGGTCAGCTCGCCTCACCCTCTCTTATATAGGCATCCCTAGTGGGCTTCTACATTAGCAGCCCATTAGTAGCCTAAGCCTGGTCTAATTCGTATCCAATCCTCATTAGGCTTCCAGCCCCTTAAGTGTGTGACCCTATAGGTTCATATACGTATAGACATGACACGAATACACTTATTCTGCCAATAGTTGGTGGTGGCCTCTAGCAAGACGTGCCAACTCCTAAACGCATACAAAGATCATATCGGACGAACCATCACAAGGTTTAGTACATGTCTTTCCCTTTGCCTCACGATATTTGGTCTAGCTCCAAGCTGACCTCTCTTTCTCGATACGGTAACTCGAAATCCCTTTAATAGGTTAACTCTTAACCTTATGTAGCACGGCCATGCATTTTTGGATCCGATCACTCAAGGGGCCTAGAGATATCTCTCTCAATTAGAGAGGGGCAAATCCCATCTTCATTGACCATGCCTTGCAGCATGTTTCAGGACAAATCAGAAAGCTACCTTTATAACTACCCAGTTACGGAGTAGCGTCTGATAGCCCCAAAGTAGGTCGATCCACATCTCAAGTACATGCGACAATCTCAGGTCTAAGAACAAAACGTATACGATGTGTAGAGAGATCTGCAAGTCTTATTGCCAGTCTCATGTTGGGTCAGTCCAACCCCATGTTCATAACATGTGTCCACATCATTGGTTTGACGTCTCCATGTCTATGACTTGCGAAACATAGTCATCAACCAATCGATGTGCTAGTCTAATATTCACGTGTGTCCTCACATGAACTCCGACTAGGGACAACTATTAAATAACCATACAAGTAAAGAATTTCACAAACAAATCACATAATTGCCAATCAATACAAGTTGCCTCATATGGATATTCAAGGAACATTACAATAACTCATGGATACATATGAAATATAATCATCTCTATGATTGCCTTTAGGGCATATTTCCTTCAAAAGAACCAATGACGCATAAAGAGAGGAGTGATGCCAAAGGACTAGCGTCTACGTACTGGAAGACCATTTGTAACACCCTCAGAATCGGCCCTATGCAAGTTTTAGCGATCCCCGCCAAACCCGCACAGAAACGATTCAAAGGTGCCCACCAGGCACTTTCGTGCGGGTGGAAAACGAAGTAATATCATTACACAATAGTCCACGATGGAACCCAGAGAACATATATATACAACAGCGACTCCATGAGTCAAGAATACAGATATAAAATATAAAGATCCAAATCACCTTTAAAACGATACAGCGTCCGAGTACGGACAAGATGCAAATTGAGCTAAGAGCCCTGAAGGATAACCAATGGCGTCCATAACCCTGCCCAGGCCAAGCCGGAAGGGTAACCCTGCTAACGACGTCGATCTCAAAACCTGCTTAAAAAAAAGGGGTGCCGATAAAGGGCAAAGGAAAAAGAGAGAGCGGTCAGTGCTGAGGCCAGTACACGGCGAGGCTAGAATTCGGCGGTCCTCGCCTACATAGGTATGGTGGACTGAAGCGGCAGCGCGGCATGCACTAAACAACCTATAGAGACTCGATATAACTGTCGGCTACCAGAGAGGAATAAGAAAGACCTATCCGGATCCAACCCGATACTACCACCAAACATACCCATCCTGGTATTTCCCCCTCGAGACCAAACGAGGAAGTCAACCGAGGAACTCACACAGTTGGCAGTTTTATTTTTACAGTTATCGTTGCAGCAATTACTACTCAGGTCTAGATAGTCATCCTGATATAATAAGCAGTGGGCAATTTTAGTTAACCGTTCCGTTGTAGTTGCAACACTTACTAGTCAGATACAATAAGCATGAGATATCCCAAAACCCAGCAGTTGTTGGTACTTTTATTTAGCCATTCCGTTGTAGTGGAGCTAATTACTAGTCATATCCGATACAAGTCAAATTATAGCAGTAAACTTTAGTTATAGTTGTCTATGATCGAGAACTATGCTCCAAGTCGTCCATAACCACGGACACGGCTTCTCGAAAAGATTTAACCCTGCAGGGCTGCACCAAAGTTCCCACACGCACCTACACCCTTGTTGTCGAATCAGGTAGGTACAAGATCACAAAACATACACCCAACAGTATGTCGACGGGGTTTCGGACACGACGTTTCCCAGACCCAAAGCAAGCACGGGGGGCCACCCCACTAAGCTACCCGCAACGAAGTCGGCCGGTCTCCGAGACGGACTCAGGGTTTGTGGAGACGGCTGTAAACGACTGGGAACCCGAAACTCTCGGGCTTGTCGATATAGCGAAAACGTGTCACGATCCTAAACAGTACAGGTGCTCCTCGCACAATCGTAAATAAAGAAGTAAAGCATGGCATAAGTACAGGATAGTAATAAAGCCCCAAACTAATTGTGGCCCCCAGTACAGTACTTGGAATCAGGTACTAAATCGATGGGGGTGCCCATACACCCCACCTGTGGTTAGCGCGCTCGATCTTGGAACATGTGTCAAGAACTCGGGGTCCTACGGGACACAAGTGGACGGTTAACAACCAAATAACATCTATTGCCCACCTGTGCCTCTGCATTTACCTACTTCAATTTTAGTTATTAAACAGTAATTGAATGAAACGATAATTAAAGCCATGATCATCTCCAACCTTAAACATACGGCAATACTCCAACAACTGTGGTACTTGACAACACGCAACAGCACTTGAGCAAGCGACTACGACGCGCAAGTCCAACTATCTACCAATCAACATGTAGTAGGATGTGTCCAAGGCAATATAAGGCTGCAAGGGATATCACGGGTACGGAAACTAGAGCATCGCAACACAGATAGCAGTAGATCAACAGGAGGGAATAAATACTATAAATGCAAAATAGGTAGAAGGGGAAGGGATGCTCGCCTGAAAAAATTGCCGAAGTTTCATCCGAGGATCGGGTCGACACTCGCATCAACTCATCGGCCTAATCCGTGAAGAAGCAAAGCACTAGCAGAAACACCGGATGCACTATTTAATACTACGGCAAAAGATTGGGCATGATGCATGTATGATGTATGGCATGGCAAGAATGCGATGCAATTAGGCAATATTAAGCGGAACCGGAATTCCGACATTTATTAAGTTCATGTTGTTTAGATACCCCGCAATTTAAATGTTGTCTTAACATGGCAAAAGATAGCACCGGTTTGCTACACAAATTTAAATGGAGTTCGGAATGAGACGCAGATATCCTGCATATCGACTCCATATTTAATTATGAGGTGAATCGGCATAATGCCCCCAAACCACACAAATATGCATGCGAGATCAATTTAATATGCATCAGTTGATAATGTCATATTATAAAATAATGGGGGCTCGGATAGGGAATCACATTAGGGTTCGGCGAACTTGGGCTCCGAGGGGTTCGGGGTTGGTCTCAGGGTTCGACGGGGATCAGGTGCGGATCAGGGCTACTGGGTCCAAGATGAAGAGCTTGGCATTCGGCGTCCTTCGGTTTCATGTCGACGTGCTTGACGTCCAAGATGGAGAACTCAGCATTCCGGGGAGAAGACCTTGGCGTGTCGAGGGCTCGGCCTTCGGATCCATGTCGGTGCGCTCGGTGTTCCGGGTTGGAGATCATGGTGTTCCATGATGAAGTGCTTGTCGTTCCGGTGACAATCTTGGCGGTCTTCGGATCCGGGTCTTGGCGTGGCCTTCGGATCACCGGGATCGGGCTTCGGGGTCTCGGTCATCAGATCTGTGAAGGAGATCTTGGCGTGCCGAGGGTCTCGGTGGGACCGGTCTTCGGTTCCAGGATGGAGTTCTTGGTGTTCCGTGTGGAAGGCCTCGAGGGTTCGGGGACGGAGATCTTGACGGGTCCGGGAGGAAGAACTTGGGTTGGCATCAGATCGGTCTTGTGGATCGAGTAGAGGATCTTGGCGCTCTCTGGTTTGGCCTTAGCAGCTTCAACCTCACACATCGGATACGGGTACTGTTGGGTTGCACCGAAATAAAACACGCCGACAGGTGGCCTGAACCGGCAGAAACCGAGGCTCTGAAAGGAACATGCTTGCCTGCAGGCAGAACACACGGGGAGGCCACGGAAACGCGCCAGGGGGACGGGAACAGAGGACGTGCGGCAGAGGACGACAGCGGCCAGAGGCCGGAGGCGAGCGAGAAGTCGGTTCACTACCGGGCGACGACGGCTGCCGGTGGCGGTCGCCGATTTGCAGAGAGGAGCTCAAGGCGATCAGGACCCGAGCGGGCGACGGCGGACAGAGGGCCGGTAGAGGCGGCCGGCAACTTGGCTCGCAGCGCGGCCTGCAGTCCCTAGCGTCGAGGGGACATGGGGACGGCAGAGGCGGCGGAGAAGCTCTGCCGCGGGGAGGACGGCCGGAGAGAGAGGGAGCCTGGCGGCGGGGTGGAGCTCGGGGCGGGGACGGGCTCGCAGGCGCAAGGGCGGCCGGGTGCAGGCCGACGAGGACGCCCAGGTGCCGGCGGCGATGCCGCTTGATGGGGAGGCGGGCTCGGCCTGGGGCGGCCAGAGCAAGGGCGGGGCGGCAGAGGGCTCCAGCGGGACGGCGTCGGGCAGCGGACGGCCGAAGACGAGGCGAGGTGCTGCTGGTGCACGCGAGGTGGGGTCCGGCGGCGTGGGGAGGACAGCCGCGAGGCGAGTGCGTGCAGGGGCGGACGCGGACGAGGCTGATGGCGAGGGGGCGACGCGGCGGTTGGCGAGGAGGAAGGAGGGTAGGCGGGGAGAGGTGGTGGCGGCGATGACTGGCGGAGGAGGCGGGGCCGAGCTCGGCGGCGAGGAAGAGAAGATTGCGGGGAGGGACGCTCGCGGAGGGGCCCGCCAGCGACGGCGGTGTGAGTTGGTCCGGTACAGAGGGAGGAAGGAGGAAACGCGGGGTGGGGGAAGAGGAGCGGGGCAGGCGGCAGGTGGGTGGGGCCAGGGGTCTGTCGGGGTGGGGCCAGGGCGGAGAGAAGAGAGAGAGAGCTAGCGGGGTGGTGGGTTCGGTGTGGGGGTGGCAGGCGGCTGAGGTGGCGCTGGCAGGGTGAGGTGGCGGCTGGTGGTTGGCTGGAGGGGAAGGGAGTGGTGAGGTGGAGGGAGGGGATTGGTCAGGGTGAGGTGGAGGGAGGCTGGGTAGAATAGGGTTGGGTAGAATTAGGACTAGATATTTTAGACTAGGGTTTGGAGGTGGCCGGCCGGGCTTTCGGGCCTAGCTGGCTGCCTCCCAAAAAATAAATAAATATTTTATTTATTAACAACGAGGCGTTTGTAAACCGTTGGCAGACAAAATAAAACATTCCGGAGACCCGGGTTTTGGTTTTGAATTAAAGACGGGGCGTTTAGAAAACAAAACCAGGCTTTTCAAAATAGTTTTATGCAAACAAATGCAAGATGACATGACGATGCCCAAATGCAATGTGGCATGATGACATGAGCATGCGGTCATGATGATGCAATGCACAAAAACACCGCGATTTTCTGGTAGTGGTTTTGCGGGGCGCCACACCATTGGATATGTATCTTTGCTGACTGGGTCAAGGGCCTAGGGCTGGCCCATTGACACGTCCCGCAGGGTAAAGACAAAGCCCAAACAGTAACCCCTAGGATACAAATTGTAACCTAGCTATTCCCATTTCCACTATAAAAGGAGGGGTGGAGCTAGGATTAGAGGCAGGAACTTCTTGCTCGTAGCTACTATGCAAAACAGCTTAAGGAGCACTTGTAAGCTAGAAGGAGGTTAAGATTGCAAGTTCTAGTTTATTCTTCGTGTGCGGCTACAACGCGCACACCCTCCCTAGATTCCTCTTGCGTCCATCCGACCCGAACTTAAGCCTACCCATGGTATGTGTCGTGACACCACCACGACACTTCTGTATGGCACTCTCCTCGTGGAGATATTTCTTCTTCGGTCTTCTCTTATCCATGCTCTAGCTTCTGGACGGGGCTCTTCCTCTTCACATACTACTAACGTATAACATCTTAACTGAATGGCAGGAATAGACTACCTATGCAAAAAATAATCCCAAATTTTCCTAAACTATGTAAGATGGAATTGCACATTACATTGACTAGGTTAGGTGCTAGGAATTGTAGTTGTTGATGGCGCCGACAAAGCACCTATCCTCAACGCCCGCATCATCCTTGCAGTCCTTGAGAGTGCACCAAACAGTATCAAGGAATTTATTGATTTAGTTGAACAAGCTTTTGATAAGTATGACGTGAGAAACTTGAGAAAGTGTTTATAATTCTTAAGTCTGTCTTGGTGGAGGTTATGAGAGAAGGAGGAAACACATATTGTAATTGTTAATGGTTGTTTGTAATTGGGTTGTGTATAACTATGTTTTTCAACAAGCATCTCAGCAACATGATTGTAGGTAGTATATTCTTTACTTCTCTTTATTCCAATTTCATGTGTTGTTTGCTTCTCAATTTGGTTTGTATGGATGTAGGAAGAAACTTAAAGGAATGTAAAATAATTACAACAAAGAAAAGTTTAGACAGAAAAACATCCATTTTATAAGCAATATGTACGGGCAAATCCATTTGAATCTATTGACCATGTCCCATTTTGCACAACCAGATTAGAAGTAATGTACATGGAACAATCTATTTCACAAATATGTATAGTAATTAGAGTAGTTCTGCTTATTCTATATATACAAAATGTTTTCCATATTCTGTACAATTTACAAAACAAGTTGAGGAGTGGCTACAAGCACTTGTAGAAAAAGGGCCTTTGGTTCAGGACATTAGTCCCGACCGTGGCTCGGTCTGGTACTAATGGTTCGAACCGGACGTCCCAAACCCCCCGAAACCATTTGTCCCGACGCGTTAGAGCCCATTTGTCCTGGATTGAGATACAAACCAGGACTAATGGGTCTAGGGCCTGCTACGTGCTGCAGGCACGCCCTTCAGTCCCGGTTTGTATCTCAAACTAGGAAAAATGGCCTTGCCCTATATATATGCCCCTCCCCTCACTCCTATGTTTTTCCTAGTGGGATGTAGTGTAGGTTTGTGCTAGTTTTTTTCATATGCACTAGAGGTGTTCAGTGAAATGCCCATTACAGCAAAGCCAGTTGAGTTCACACAAGACAAACATGATATGAGGTGCCCCAGCCACACTTAAGTTTTCTCATCTTTGTTTCCAGGTGTCCTAAAAGGATAGCAACTATTTTCTCGTTTAGACCGCAATGTACTAATTTTAGCATAGTAATTGTGTTTGATATATAGTTGTATGATGCAGATGATCCATCCATGGATGTATGGTAATGATGCTCTAGCGCTTACAGAGAAGGCGTGCGTTATTTTCGCCTTGTGGTCGAGGCGAACAAGCAGCATGATGGTTTTATGTGTTGTCCATGTGCTGAATGTCAAAATGAGCAGGCTCACACTTCCTTGAGAGTCATTCAGAGCCACCTACTTTAGTTTGTTTTCATGTCCAGCCATAATGTTTGGACCAAGATTGGAGAAAAACGGGTTATGATAGAAGACGGTGATGAATAGAACGATGATGACAACTACAGATATGTGTTCCCTGAATACGCTGATACAGCAAAGGAAGACAATAAAGAAGAGGTAAAGAATGGGCACCAGATGAGCTTGCTATTGATCTTCGTTGGGTCATTTCTAATGCAAAGCGAGGCTGCAACACAAAAAAGGAGAGGTTGTAGTTCGATAAGATGTTACAGGACCACAACAAAATTCCAAAAGGAGAGGCTGCAACACAGAAAAGGATAGGTAGCACACTAGAATTTATGAAGTGGAAGGCAGAGATTGGTTTGACTGACTCGGGATTTGAAAAGTTGCTGGTACTAATGAAGAAGATGCTTCAAAGAAAGAATGAATTGCCCGCCAGTAAATACGAAGCAAAGAAGCTTGTCTTCCCTCTAGGATTAGACGTGCAGAAGATACATGCATGCCCTAATGACTACATCCTATACCGCGGTGATAAGTACGAGAATATGGATAAATTCCCTGTATGCACTGCATTGCGGTATAATATCAGAAAATATGACCCTGGTGATGTTGAGGGCGAGCCACCCAGGAAGAGGGTTCCTGCCAAGGTGATGTGGTATGCTCCTATAATACCGCGGTTGAAACGTTTGTTCAGAAACAAAGGGCATGCCAATTTGTTGCGATGGCACATGGAAGACCGTAAGAAAGACGAGATGTTGAGGCACCCCGCTGATGGTCGGCAGTGGTTAAAAATCGAGAGAGACTTCCCAAACTTTGTTGGTGATGCAAGGAATTTATGGTTTGGTCTAAGTACAGATGGCATGAATCCTTTTAGGGAGCAGCGCTGCAGTCCCATCACCTGGCCCGTGACTCTATGTATCTACAACCTTCCTCCAATGCCCTAAGCAGCTCGGCAAATACATTGATGTGTACCTAATGCCATTAGTTTTATGAACTTATACAGTTGTGGGCCAAACTAGGTGTATGTTTGTGGGATGAGCACAAACAGCAGAAATTTGACATACGAGCGTTGTTGTTCATAACCATCAATGGTTGGCCTGCTCTTAGTAACATTTTAGGACAGACGAACAAAGGATACAATGCATGCACGCACTATTTATATGAGACTGAAAGTATATATCTGTATAAATCTAGGAAGAATGTGTACCCGTAAAATCATGGTTTTCTTCCGTCCAGGAATCCCTTAATGAAAAAAGTCAAGCATTTCAATGGCAAGGCAGAAACTCGGACGAAGCATGTCCGCCGTACTGGTGCTGATGTATGTGGTATGGTCAAGGATTTAAATGTAATATTTGGAAAGGGTCCCGGAGGACAATCTGTTCCGAAAGACATTGATGGACATGTACCCATGTGGAAGAAGAAATATATATTTTGGCAGCTACCCTATTGGGAAGTCCATGAGGTCCTCTTTGCAGTCGACATGATGCACCTGATGAAGCATCTTTTCGTGAATATTCTAGGCTTATTGGTCTTGTAAGGGAAGTCAAAAGATACACCGGAAGTATGGAAGGACCAGCAATGTCATAAAGGACGAGACGACATGCATCCAGGGCAGTTTAAAGGTCCTGCCAGCTATGCTCTTAACAAAGAAGAGAAGGAAATCTTTTTGAAGTCCTTTTCAGTATCAAGGTCCCGTATGGCTTCTTGTCGAATATAAAGGGAATAGTAAATATGAAAGAGAAAAAATTCCAAAACCTAAAGTCTGATGACTGTCATGTGCTTATGATGCAATTGCTTCCGGTTGCATTGAGGGGAATTCTATCAAAAAAGGTTCGATTGGCCATTGTGAAGGTATGTGCATTCCTCAATGCAATTTCTCAGAAGGTAATCCATCCAAAAAGTCTATCAGAGTTACAAATTGATGTGGTCCAATGTCTGGTCAGCTTCGAGTTGTTGTTCCCTCCATCCTTCTTCAATATTATGACGCACCTCCTAGTTCACCTAGTCGAAGAGAGTAGAATTCTCGGTCATGTGTTTCATGGGAGTCTTAAAGAAATATGTTCATAACCATGCTAGGCCAGAAGGAAGTGTCTCCAAGTGCTATGGAATAGAGGAGGTCATTGAGTTTTGTGCTGACTTACTTCCTGACCTTAAGCCGATTGGTGTTCCTGAATCTCGGTATGAGGGGAGGCTAACTAGAAAAGGCACACTAGGAAGGAAAGCAATAGTATGTAGATACGGGCATTCTTTCAATCAAGCACACTACAAAGTTCTACACAATTCCATCATGGTGGATCCCTATATAGAGAAACAAAAGAATATTCTATGCTCCAAAAACCCGGGGAGGCCTAACTCCTGGATTAATTTATAACACGAGGCTACTTTTGGAAGTTGGTTACAGACATATCTCATGAATAACACCACTGTTGGAGATCAGGTGTACTTGTTGTCCAGGTTACCATGTTTGACTATATGTACTTTCCAAGGTTACAAGATAAATGGGAATACATTTTACACGATCACTCAAGATAAAAAGAGCACCAACCAAAACAGTTGTGTCCTCTTTGATGTAACAAATGACAATGGGCAGAAGGACACATATTATGGGTACATAGAGGAGATATGGGAACTTCACTATGGACCTACTTTTATGATCCCTTTGTTTCGGTACAAATGGGTCAAGCTGACAGGAGACAGGGTACATGTAGACAAAAAGTATGGCATGACAACTGTGGATCTAAACAATCTTGCGTACATGCATGAACCATTCTTCCTAGCCAATGATGTGGCTGAGGTTTTCTATGTGAAGGACATGTCTACCAAACCGAGAAAAATAAATCAGCAAAATAATACATCGTCCGATGAGCCAAAGCGCCACATAGTTCTTTCGGGAAAAAGAAACATCATGGGAGTGGATGACAAGACAGACATGTCGGATAGTATAATAAGTTTCATGAAATCCTGCCCTTTAAAGTGAAAACTGACCCAAGCATCCTATTAAATGATGAAGATTCTCCATGGCTACGGCGCAGAAGAAAACCACAACACTAGATTGGGATGTTGGTGATGTGTAATAATGTATTAAACCTTTTAAGTAACATTGTTATTCATTCCAAGATGCACATGCATGCACCATATGGGCACAGTATCACAAACTATGTCGTGATTCTGCACATAACATTGGTCATTTGGATCGAAAGTCATGAAACCTCGAACACGATGGGTCATTTTGTGAAGTTTTTTGGAGACATAATCAATATACAAAGTTTGGTATTTTTCCTTGCAACTATGTCAAAAAATATGACACCACGCGAAGGATTTACATTGTTCGGACAATTTTTGAATTTCTTATGCTCGTTTCAAACAATGGTCAAAACGGTGGGCATGAAGATAGGGGATGGACCTCATTTTAAATTTCATTGGATCTCTAAATAAACATTATATTGTGAGTCTAAAAATGATTTTTTCGAAAAATCATGAGCGTTAGATCATGTCCCTGTAGTTCAAACTTGATCCACTTCCTACCAATTCGGTAGATATTTTATTTTTTGTTCGGGAAGGACGGCAATGTTTGAGATCTCCGGGTAGGAAGATCTTCCAAGTAAGGTGGTTTAGTATTTTTTAAAAATAGGGTGGTAGCCTTTTGAAATAATATTTGGTGGTTGCTTCACAAAATGCCTCATTTTTGGCGCTCGGAAAATGGAAAATGAATTTTCCGTGAGACGAAATGGAAAACTTCCTCCTGCAACATTGTTCTCCATCCCAAGATGCACATGTATACACAATATGTGCTTAGTATCACAAACTATGTCGCGATTATACACATAACATTGGTCGACCTAAAGCCAAGAAAGCTTGATCATGATAGGTCATTTGTGAAGGTTTTTTAGACATAATAAATATACCAAGTTTGGTATTTTCCTTGATATTATGTCACATAATATGACACCACGCGAAGGATTAACATTGTTCAGACCATTTTTTGAATTTCTTATGCCCGTTTCAAAATTTTCGTGTTTCAAACTATGGTCAAAACGGCGGGCATGAAGATAGGGGATGGGCCTCGATAAAATGCATTGTATATCTAAATAAACATCATATAGTGAGTCTAAAAATGACTTTTTCATAAAATCATGAGCATTAGATCATGTACCTATAGTTAAAACTGGATCCACTTCCTCCGGATTCGGCAGATATTTGTCTTTTTCGTCCAGGAAGGATAGAAAGGGTTGACATCTCCTAGTTGGGATATCTTACATGTAAGGTGGTCTAGTATTTTTGAAAAATAGGGTAGTAGCATTTTGAAACAACATTTTGGTGGTTACTTCACAAAACACCCCATTTTTTGGCGCTCGGAATATGGAAAATAGATTTTCTATGCGATGAAAAGGAAAACTTCCTCCTGCAACATTATTCGCCATCCCAAGTTGCACATGCATGCACAATACATGCATAGTATCACAAACTATATCGCGATTCTACACATAACATTGGTCATTTGGACCGAAAGCCATGAAACCTCGAACATGATAGGTCATTTTGTGAATGTTTTTTTGAGACATAATCAATATAACAAGTTTGGTATTTTCCCTTGAAACTATGTCACATAATATGACACCACGCAAAGGATTTACATTGTTTGGACCGTTTTTGAATTTCTTATGCCTGTTTCAAATTATGGTCAAAACGGTGGCTATGAAGATAGGGGATGAGACTCATTAAAAATTGCATTGGATCTCTAAAGACCATCATATTTTGAGTCTAAAAGTTATTTTTTTCAAAAAATCATGAGGGTTAGATCATGTACCTATAGTTCAAACTAGACCCACTACCTACCGATTCAGCAGATATTTGTATTTTTTTCCGGGTACGATGGAAAGGTTTGAGATCTCCCGGTTAGAATATATTCCATTTAAGGTGGTCTAGTATTTTTGAAAAATGGGGTGGTAGCATTTTGAAAAAACATTTTGGTGGTTGCTTCACAAAACGTCCCGTTTTTGGCGCTCGAAAAATGGAAAATGACTTTCGGTGCAACGAAAAGGAAAACTTCCTCCTGCAACATTGTTCGCCATCCCAGGATGCACATGCATGCGCAATATGTGCACACTATCAGAAACTATGTCGCGATTCTGCAAATAACATTGGTCATTTGGACCGAAATCCATGAAACCTCGAACATGATAGGTCATTTTGTGAAGGTTGTTTGAGACATAATCAATATACCAAGTTTGGTATTTTTCCTTGCAACTATGTCACATAATATGAAACCATGTGAAGGATTTACATTGTTCGGGTCGTTTTTGAATTTCTTATGTCCGTTTCAAAATTTTCTCATTTCAAACTATGGTCAAAACTGTGGGCATAAAGATAGGGGATCAGCCTCGTTAAAACTTGCATTGGATGTCTAAAGAAACATCATATTGTGAGTCTAAAAATGTTTTTTCAAAAAATAGTGAGCGTTAGATCATGTACATGTAGTTCAAACCGGACCCACTTCCTACCGACTCAGCAGACATTTGTCTTTTTTGTTCGGGAAGGACGGAAAGTTTTGAGATCTCCCGGTTGGGAGATCCTCCATGTAAGGTGGTCTAGTATTTTTGAAAAATTGGGTGGAAGAATTTTGATGGTTGCTTCACAAAACGCCCCATTTTTGGCACTCGGAAAATGGAAAATTGCTTTTCTATGCGACGAAAAGGAAGATTTCCTCCTGTAACATTGTTCGCCATCCCAAGATGCACATGCATGCACATTATGGGACTAAAGCCCCCCCCTTTAGTCTCGGTCCATCCACAAACCAGGACTAACACTTAATACATTTATTAATATTAAAAAACCGGGACTAGGAAATCAGGACTAAAGGCCCCCTTTAGTCATGCTCAATACTAGACCTATAGTACACAGCTTCAGGGTTGTCTTTGTCTTTGTCTTTGTATTTGTTTTCGTTCCTAGGAGCACGCGGCTAAATCTTCATCCAAGCCATAGCATATTCCGGGGGAACCTGCCACTCCGGCCTCGGTTTCACGACGCTTGGGGGAGAGGGCTCCCGGATGACAATGCCGCTACGGCAGTGGCCTTCACCACTGCCACCCTTCTTATGGCCCTGTCCCGGTTAGTTGTCCGTGATGGTTGCCTGGCCACCTGGTAGGATCCATCCGCTGCTTCGGCATGAGCTCGAGGTAGAAGTGGTTCGGGATGGCCGCCTGGTGGGCGGAACATTGAGGCAAAGGAGGGACAGGAACCCTCCAGCGCTCAGCATCCAGTTGGCAGGGAGACGGTAGCCCGGGAGGCATGGGTACCTGGAGGCGCACAGCGCCTCGGTTTCCTTGAGAGTCAGAATGGCCCACTATGCGGTGTCCATCATTGTGAGATAGGAAGGTCTGGATGTGTGAATAGACATGGCGCGGTCGGCCGAGATATATAGGGAAAAGGCAGGAGAACATGGCGGGAAGATGTGGGAAATGGCGTGAAATATCTTTAGTCCCGGTTAGTGGCTCCATCCAGGACTGAAAGCCCCGGTTAGAGGGAAAGGGCAGGGAAACATGGCGGGAAATATATTTAGTCCCGGTTAGTGGCTCGGTTAGACGGTAAGTCGGTAAAACAAACGGTTAATAGTTTGATAAGTTAGAATAATTATTTTATAAAACAAAAAATGGATGTGTATTACTTATTCAAATTCAAGCACTTTTTATGTTGAAAGTTTAGTGTGATTCAAAAATATGAAAAATAAAATAGTTAACTCATTTTTAATTGAAATTGGCAAAATGGTTAATACTTTGACTAGTTAGAATAATTATTTTATAAAACAAAAAATGGATTTGGATTAATTATTCAAATTCAAGCACTTTTTATGTTGAAAGTTTAGTGAGATTCAAAATTATGCAAAATATAATAGTTAATGCATTTTTAAATTAAAAATTGAAAAATAGTTAATAGTTTTAACTAGTTAAAATAATTATTTTACAAAAAATTAGATTTGGATTACTTATTCAAATTCAAGAACTTCTTATGTTGAAAGTTTAGTGATATTCAAAAATATGCAAAATATAATAGGTTAATGCATTTTTAAATTGAACATGGTAAAATGGTTAATAGTTTGACTAATTAAAATAGTTATTTTATAAAAGAAAAATGGATTTGGATTACTTATTCAAATTCAAGAACTTTTCATGTTGAAAGATTTCTCAAATTCATAAATATGCAAAAACTTTATAATTTAAATGTTTGGAAAAATAGTACAACGCACGCTAGTTTTTATCTAGCACGCGCAATTTTGGGCCTTTTGTCCTGACGCAACTAACCATCCGGGACTAACGACTGCTTTGTGCGATGATGCATGAAAATCTAACCCCCCTTTAGTCTCGGTGCATCGCATCAGCTGGGACCAATGACCCCCGTTTAGTCCCGGCTTGTGCCACACATCGGGACTAAAAGAAGCGTTATTTAATACGCGGCCTCCTTCCGCGGTCGAATCCACTGAACGAGACTTGGAGGACACACACACATCACAGCCAGGCACCAAAACGCCGTCGTCGCACCACCTCCGTCGTGCCCATCCGCGCCGCCCGCCACCGCTACGCCTCCCCACGCCCCACCCAGCGCCCGCCACCGCCGCGCCTCCCCATGCTAGTAATAATTAAAATTCATATTTAAATATGAAATTACTATTAAAAAGATTTAAACTAGAAGCAATTAGGAGTTTATTGCTTGTAAAAGGACATTTAAATATTTAGTGTGCATAATTAAGTTTTCTATTATATTATAAAAGTACAAGTAAAAAGAAATTTAATACATTATAAGGAAAATAATAGAAACTCTTATTATTTTCTTATTCCATAATTACAATGTAAGAATAATACAAACAAGTGAGAAACTTTGATACAAATGAACAATTACAAGTAAAGAAGAAAGTAGATCTTTATTGAATAATAAACACATGTTACATTGTTTTTTTACATAAGGAAAATAAAAATATTACAAGAGAGATAAAAGGAAAACCTATACTAATTCCTAATCTAATCTTCTTGTTCTTCCTTGTATGATATTGTACCCATAAACAATATTTCATAGAAATAATATTGTATAGAAATATTATTGCATAGAAATATTTGAATAGAAATATTATTTCATAGAAATAATATCGTATAGAAATATTATTGCATAGAAATATTTGTGTTTCATTTAAATATTTGTATAGAAATATTAGTATATAAATAATTATTGCATAGAAATATTTGTGTTGCACTTAAATATGTATAGAAATATTATTACATTGAAATAATATTCTATAGAAATATTATTGCATAGAAATATTATTGCATAGAAATAAGAAATATTTATGATTCATTTAAATATTTGTATAGAAATATTATTGCATAGAAATAATATTTTTGCTATGTTCAAATATTGTGTGCATTTTGAAATAATAATGTGTCATATCGCATTTTGCAGAAATATGGATCCACCTAGTCCAATCCGCAGAGAGCTAGCATAAGAAATTCTCGAGGATATAATCCATGCCGCTGATCCATCTGAATCTCCCTTGAGGTATCTAAACCCATCCGGTGAGGGAGAGGAGGTCGACCAAAGAGAAGGAGAAGCCGCCGGCTCCGGTGATGGAGGAGCCGACAACTCCGGTGATGGCGAAGCCGATGGACCCCTAACAAAGACCGGCGAGGTATATATATGATGTCCACTGATCACTATATATATGATGTCCAGGAGGAGCTGTATATACTGAGTTGTATAAATATTATATTGACGATGTGCCTTCTCTTAGGCCTCCACATCGAGAAAATCTTCCAAATGAGGCCCGGTCAAAAAGTTGGCCGCATGTACGCGTTATACAATTACGACGATATCTGCACTGGGTGAACCACTGGAACCCAAAAAGCCTACAAATGTATTTAAACAACAATGCGGAGTTATGGTTAGGGATCACTTCCTAATCACCGTTTGAGAGTTGAATAAGCCCAAAGGGGCGGAGGAGAGTGAGTATGTCGCTGAAAGGTACAAAGAGGGTCTTTGGAATGACCTCATGGCACATTTCACCCTTCCAGAATATGAGGATGATGCCGACACAGCTGCATTGAGGAAGAAAGTCAAGGAGTGTGCTCTTAAGAAGATGGCCGAACTATTCCTAAACTCGAAGAAAGCATTATGGCTAAAGTATTAGAAAGACAAGACTGGTCCAGAATTCGAAGACTATCTAGCAAAGCAGCAGCCTCACTGTGATGCATTTGTGAAGTACAAGAAGTTAGAATATGCAAAGAAAAAGTCATAAAAACAAGATAAATGCTATGAAAAATAAATATCACCATCTCCTGGGGCCAGGGGGCTACACAACTGCCATGCCAAAGTGGGATAAAAAGAGAAAGAGCTCTGTGATAAAGGAATCATTCTAGACCAATGCGCGAAGAATGGAATTTTAGGGCAAGAAATTGGTTCATTGGGCATGGGAGTGAGTATGACGATATTAAATGGGACCTTGTTTGTAGTGACGGGATTATGATACCCAGGGAGACATGGTTGAAAGTGGTAAAAGAAATTAAAGAGGGGAAAACAAAGTTTCGTCCCGATAGAGAGAAATACTTGCTGACAAAGGTCCTCGGGAATGACGAACACATAAGACGAGTATGAGGCCTTAGATCTATTTATACGTGGGAGATTGGGTTTCCAAAGACAATTACAGTTATATAAGCCGAGCGAGAACAAAGCAGTCACGGAAGGAAGATGAGGGAGACAGGTTCAACCAGTTCCTAGAAAGAATTGACAAGCAGCAGCAGCAGCAGATTGACAAACTTAGAGGAGTAAGTTGTCTACAAGATCCTGCACTCAATATTACCACCGACCCATCTAAGCAAAAAAGCAGCATGGCTGAATCGGAGGTCCCGTCTCACGATGCACAAAAGGTAGATGGCGGTCCCGGCTACCCCGTGGATGAAATCAAGGAGAAGATATCTTGTGAGATCCATCAGAAGGTGAAGAACATAACCGTGAAAGTGGCGGTCAGATGTGCTTTACCTTGTCCACCGGACGCACGCTGGCATGGCCATGAGATTCCATCTAGCTATGCTAAAGTCGGGGTGGACCGAATCGTAATGGGGTGGGACTCAATGGAGCTTGACATTCCTGGACCAGAAGGCGAGAGGACACTGAGAGAAGTGTTGGGTGGTATCATTCTATGGGACAAGAACAACATCAAGCTTCCAAGATCGGCGCCAAGGACACCACCACCTCCGAGTCATCGCAGGTCACCTTTACCTCCATCACCTCCAAGAAGCCCACCCCATGACTATGACCACCACAGCGCGAGTCCATCTTGTTCTCCGCCTGCTAAGGACAATAAGCCGAAGCGTGCTCCATCCATGAGTACTAACTGACGCAGTAGCCCAAAATGAAAAATGTCGCCCCTCCCAAGAGTATCTCATAATAATATTCCCATGAGACCTTACGATCGTACTAGCAAGGAAAGCGCAGAGATCACAAAGGCCCAATGTGATGAGCATTTTCAAAAGAAGAAACCCGAGCCCGCCCCGGTATACACCAAGAAGAAAAAAGCATATGCACTTGATTTTATGTACACAAAATCGCAATATGAGTTGTACCATAAGCCATATGACTATTTACGTACACTTCAGAAGGAAGTGAAGAAGAGAAAATCAAGTAGAAGTACAAGCGACAACAAATCAAGTAAAAGTGCAAGTGGGAAAAGAAGGGGCGTTCCCCAGCTGGGAGAACATGCCGAACAATCGATCCCTACCCTCAAGGTGTTATCCAAAGACGTTCCCTAGCTGCTGCTGCAGGATATGGAAGAAGCTGTGAGGTGGGCGGCCGCTATGAATGTGAGTGTTGCTGAATTGCTAGAATCCCAAGACTACAAGTTTCCCAAGGCTAATGTAGTCCCTAGATGTCCTAGGGATAGATTTTGTCCACAAAGAGAAGTTCCGAGAACTGCCAACACAAATGCGAAATCTCCATGAATGATACCTAAGAGTTGTAAAGTAGGATATAACAATAATCATAGCGATAGTCCCACATGAGTACTACTTCCGAGCTGAAGAGGTCCATGTTGAGTTTCCAGTACTCTTCCAGTTATACAATTTCGACGCCCTCGACAAATCTACCATGAGTTGATATTATATATATGTTGTTGTATTCATTGTCTACATATAAGTTGTTAATTTTTTCAGTTATTCGGTTCATTGCATGTAATTATCCTCATTATATCCTTTTGTACCCTATTATTATGCAGAATGAAGATCTAGGAATGTAAAAGAAGGAGACTCTATAGTGTTGGGTTCATTGACCCATATAAAGTACACATAGAAACACTAACGACAAATCCCAAGGAGACGGAGGAAAACCTTCTAAGGTTTCTAACTGAGCAAAATTTATGTGACCACATACTGTTTCCTTAAAATTTCAAGTGAGGGTCTTACTCTGTTGTACATATTCACTTTTCCTTACTCGATGTGAAGTGTAACTAATGAGTTAATAATGTATATATAAACGTGTGCAGCTTTCACTGAATTCTGCTAGACATTCAAGTTGATAAGGGAATAGTTGAAGTCATGGACCCATTAAAGAAACACCTGGAAGAGTTCCGTAGCATGCAAGACATTCTATAGAGGTAATGTTTGTGCTATATTGTTCTCTTTCGTTGATTTCCTGAGATATCATGTAATGAATAACTCATTCGTTCATTTTATTTGTCGGGTAGTGTTTGCAACATGTTCAAGCATGAGGTTCGGTTTCCTTTAGTAAGAAGCTGTCGTTTACTCCGGTCACGGTAAGTAGTATATGATATGTTCACGCATCTCTTTACTTGTAGTTTCAATACAATTATGATGCTAGATTATATTTTTGATTGAATTCTATTCTCATAAAGTGCGTGAGGCAGCCACCGGGGACAAATCTATGTAGATACTACGTTTGCAAGTTCATTCATACATTTACCGCTGAGGACAAGGATTATAGAGTAAACGTAAGAAATACATTCACAACATCATTTTATTACCGTCAGTTTTTGTTCATGATTAATATTCATATTGATCTCTTTTTTTATATAGTTCGACAACATGAGGAATTAACTCCTACCAGAGCAACGCATACTAGGAATTGCAGATGAACTGGCGAGATTTTTGATGAAAGAGATGGTAGACGATGCTGGAGAATTTAGTGTGTATAGGCACTACTGATCTCTATGTAATCTAATAGACGGGCTCTAGTCCCGGTAATTGTGATCTCCTTGTAACTATCAAAATTTTATATATATGTATGCTCGATCATAAGACAGGTTATCTTATATATGAACGAACATGTACGTTAAATATGGATTATCATAGAAATATACGAAAACTATTTTGGTAAATAAATAAAAAGAATTCTCTGTCGTGACATAGAAAGTGCCCAAACTTCTGCCGCGACAGAGACTCAATTGTCACGGGCCGTAATAAAAAAAGGGAATAAAGGCGCTATAACCCGCGCGTGATCTGCCAACCAGGTGGAGGGCTATTTTTCTCGGCTGGTAAACGGGCCATGACTAATGGTGGTGGCGATTAGTCCCGCATGGCTAGCCCTGTTTTCTAAACCGGGACAAAAGCCCCTTACGGTTCGGGACTACAGGACCGTTCTCAACTAGTGGAACAAGCAAAGTATAAATATGTGCCTAATTTGAATCAAGAATTCTGGAAAATTTATTTAGGGAAGTTAGCTACCGTGATGCTTACACAATATATGTACTGAGATATTCACAAAAGAAAGATCTCTTGTCCAAGTACTCGAGTTGGAGTAAATAAACAATACTCCAAAACAGTATGTAGTAGGCAAGATATATAGATGTTAGCTGGCACAACAAATACACTAGGCAAGATGAGTGAAGTTTTAGGATAGAAAATACATAAAACAGTGAGTTTAGGGAGTCTTATATCGTATGATGATTCAGGCATACACAATCATGGCTTTGTATATCAGTATTCTAATTCAGTCATACAACAAACAGTATGTCATACAGAAAGCAATCAACTACAGCATAGACAGGACCAGATTTCTTGCAATTTCCAAATTTGCGCTGACTTAACTGACATATAAGTTCCAATTTTGATTACTGGTGTTGATCGTGTTGCACACTATAGCATCTAAATTCAGAGACATGCACTTACTAATGTATATTATGGTATAATTTCATCAAAATCTTATTGTTTAGTTTTAGCTACCTACACTCATTTATTAGTTACCAAACAACATAAGACGTACTATAGAATTTAGTTGCCTGCTTACTACTAGACTCGAGCCGCTTGTAATAGTAGAATGAAACTCCACTAGAAAAATAAAAGCAGTATATGACAGGAGGTTCAAAACTGGAAGAGCGGTTTAGGGTTAAGCATTAGTAGTGCTATATACCTACATGGTTACTAATGCATTTACGCGGCTAGATATGCTATATGATTTTCATATCACTACCACAACATATCGCAGTGCACTTTTTATTCGCCGCGGGCACCTGTTAACCCACTGCTACGTTGGCATTAGAATGTACATCTTGTGGAAACATGATGGGGCTTTGGTAGAAATCCTACACTTAAGTTTTACTTTTACCGAGTCATAGTGGAAGACGAGAAAACATTGCATACTTATCTCGAGCCCTTCTCTATTCTTTGCAAGAATGATGTTTGTCGATTTCTCCCCAAGAATACATCTCAACATCATTGCCACAAACAAAATCTAGTTCTAAACTTCTAGAGGCATGTGTTTCATGGATTTTCAGATATGTATAGTAGAGATATTTCAACACTAATATACACTAGGAATATTCAATAAAAGTTGCCTCCATGATTTTGTTTTACAAGGACACCTTTTAAAATGTAAGAATATACAGTAAAATGATATTAACAAAATATACTAAGCTAGGAGTTTAGGACCAAGATCACAAACGCAGAAAGCAACATGAGGACACAAATTGTGTTGTATAAGAAGGTGAAATCTGAATGGACTATTTACTATATGAGCATGTATATGATGCAGAAATCTACTTAAGAAATATGAAATTTAAGACTATCAATTCTGGCCCAAGCATGTGCTTATATGTGAAACTCCTTCAATCCTTCATGGCCAATTTTTTAATATAGTGAGAACATAAAGGAAGGGCGACTCACCAGGCTAAGCAGAGGAGCATGAGCAACGGTAGGTGGAGGACAATAGTGGCGGAGGTGCACTCCATGGAACCCCTCCTGAGAATTTACTCAAATAGAGGCAAACAAAGTAGGTCCGCAACATGAGCTGTTGCGTGCATTAAGCGATCGAATTGATGGGATCCTCATGTCGGCTCGCCATTGGGAACCTAGAGCTTCTCCTCTTCGCCGGAGAGAAGATCGAGCACGCTGCTCGTAGATACAACAAGACAGCGTGAGGAAGAATGGCGTTGGTGGTATCTTAGACGAAAAATTCATCCTTGGGTGTCGGTGTCTTCGTGGCCGACATCAACGTGAGAGGGTGCGGTGACCCAGTATAACATTTCATGATGTAGTATACTATAGTCGCGGATGTAACACCAATAAAACACTCTTCACTAGTATTCCATCCCTCAGAGTGGTATAACAGAAACATAGCAGATTCAAGACATCATTATAGGTTAAAACTCAACTCTTTACAAAAGATCTAGAGAACACTCTAGGTTATAGAGAGAAATCAACTCCTTACAAAGAAGAACCATAATTAAATACTCATAAATATCATACTAATAGATTAGTATCTAAACTATTTGGCTGGCAATTGCTATGATAGCAATTCTTTATAGAAACAGGTTCTATGGTTAGAAATAATACTCCTATCTAGTTAGGAACTTCTCCTTCACTTCATAGATGATGTATCTGTTGACTCCATTGACTTCATCTAAGAAGTTGAGCTTTCGGTGATAATTCCCTTGAGCATAAGTTGATATAGACGTCATCTTTAATAGCTTTAAAAACTAGCAAGGATTAATAAGATGTGGTTGAGAACAAGCATACTCAGCAAGTTTTACTAAAAATATTGTTTAATGCACTATCTACACTCCTAGAACATAGGTCATAGGATATGCAGGTTTTTGTAAACATTTCTTCAAAGATTGCTTTTCTTATAAAAATCTATGTCTTTCAGCCTTCACAGGTTTACCGGAACTTCATGGAGCTCCTATCATGCCATGTTCGTACCTTCTTTCTAGAACAGGGAGTAACATTTTACAGTGTTGTACACTCTACAAAGGTGCATTACTTTACCCATAGGAGATACTTATCCATGTTGCACAACCAGGCAATTATTCCCGTTCAAACTTCCTTTGGTTGGGGACAACTGTAAGAATCCAAGCCGATCAATGCCCTTTTCCGTGACCCCACATGCCAAGATGATCCTTTAGACTAAACACTTAAGCACCCTTTCAGGCAAGCTACAACTTTGATAGGTTCCTGAAGACTTTATGTGACGATTCTATCCCTAGCATCTCCAAATAAAGTGGCAGACCTACCTCTGACAGTCCCTCCTAAATAATCTACACACAAAGATCACGGGGAACCAAGGGGTCCCACCCATGTATTGGCCCTCGAAAGGAATACCAGCTTCGTGAGATGATCATCCGTCGACATGCGAAAGGAAGAAGATCCAACTGACTTATTCTTCCCATTACAAATCTTATAGTTAACGCATATTATATGGCGCAAGAATCACTGGTGACATTGGTTATTACATCCTAGATGATACATTCTTGTGAAATGGTGGTACCATTGCTAGACATAATAGATTAGCTGATCACCCTATAATAGTAACCATTATTTCAAGTTAATTTTGAAAATAGTGTTTTCTGTCATCCTTTTTGAAATGTAGATGATATGAATAGTAGATTGAAAATACTTGGTAGAAAATAATCGAAGGACATGAGCAAGTGTAAACTTTCCTTTGTGATTACAAGATTATGCAATCACGGTCTTCGAGATGATATAAGATCCAATATCTGAAATCATTATCATTGGTCCGATAAGGACTAATGTTTAAAAAAGCAATATGCTATTTATGCATAAGTAATGCTATGCATTTTAGAAAGTTCTCGAAGTGAATTCCCCTTAGTGTAAGTGAGTTGCATTTAGGTGGTTTTTATAAGATTGGATTTGTGTGGAATTGTACTTATTCACTAAATTGGTTTATAAAATTTCATATTTATGGATAAGATATAATTGTAGGGTGCAATAATAACTTATAATTAAGGTTATCTGTTCTCATGTAACTATAATGAAATTAAATGTTTTAGGTTGTTAAGAGTTGAAAGGATAATTATAATATTATTATTTGAAGTGGCAAAAAGAATAACCTTCAAAGAAAGTGTTGATTATATTAGGTTTATTAATCCTTAAGGTTTTTTATATTCACTACAAGAAATGTTTTCTTCCGCAACGACTAGCCGCGTTGGTCGACGTAGAAGGCACGTCTTCCACGACAAAATTATCGGCTCGACCGTGGATGATGCAGACATTGTTTTTTAGTTTCACGCCCCTTTACTACGACAAAACCGCTAAAACATGGACGAAGGTCGATGGGCGCGTGTCAGAAGTAAGATTTTCGCTTTCTCGCGAGATGTTGACTCACCAAAGTATTTTTTTTGTGTGGATCCCGGACGTCAGGGACTCTAGCAGACCAAACTTTTTGGTCGCGCCTGCCTGATTTGAACTCGATAACTTGTTTGATGCCTCTTCCATTTATTCAGGCTACTGGGTCCCATATGTATGCCTCACATTAGAGGAATCGTTTATATGATGGAATTTTTTCCTTCCCTGTTCTGAACTTGATAGCATCGCTCGATGCATCTGCCGTTTAGTCAGGCTACTAGGTCCCATGTGTCATCATCACACTAGAAGAAATGTGTGTATGATGGTTTTTTCTTGGCTCGTGCCTCCCTGATATGAACTCGATAATTTTTCTCGTTGTATCTGTTGTTAATCACGATGTTGGGTCCCACATGCCAGCCTCTTAATAGAAGAATCATGTGTATGATGGATTTTTTTCCTTTGCTTCCGCTTCCCTGTTCCTAACTTGATTGTGCTGCTAGATGCATCTACAGTTTAATCATGCAGATCAGTCCCACATGTCATCCTCACATTAGAAGAAACATGAGCATGATTATATTTTCCTTGGCTCGTGCCGCCCTGATTTGAACTCGATAACGTTGCTCGATCTACCTTCCATTAATCACGATGTTGGGTCCCACATGGCAGCCTCTCATTAGAACAATTGTGTGTATGATGGAATTTCTTCCTTCGCTCCCGCTACCCTGTTCCGAACTTGATTGCGCTGCCGTTTAATCACGCATCTGGGCCCACATGCCATCCTCTCATTAGAAGAAACGTGTGATAATGGATTTTTTCCCTCGGTCGCGCTACCCTGTTCTGAATTTAATAGTGTTTCTCGCTTCATCAGCCATTTATTTAGGATGGTGGGTACCATATGTCAGCCTCACTTAGAAGAATCGTGTGTATATGATTGAATTTTTGCTTCTCTAGGTCTACCATGTTCCTAACTAGATAACGTTGCTCGACGAATCTGATGTTTGCTCACGCCGCTGGGTCCCATATGTCAACATCTTATTAGAATAACGTGTGCATGTTGGACTTTTTTTCTCGTCTGCGCCTTCATGTTTCGAACTTGGCAACATTGCTCTATGCATCATCCGTTTATACAGGCTGCTGGGTCCCACATGTCAGCATCTCATTGAAAAAATGTGTGCATGTTGGACTTTTTTCTCGCTCGCGCCTCCGTATTTCGAACTTGGCAACGTTGCTCAATGCATCAGCCATTTATACAGGTTGGTGGTCCCCCATTTCAGTCTCTCATTAGAAGAAACATGTGCATGCTGGACTTTTTTCTCGCTAGCTTCTTCGTGTTTCGAACTTGGAAATGTTGCTCGATGCATTAGCCGTTTATACAAGCTGTTGGGTCACCCATGTCAGCCTCTCATTAGAAGAAACATGTGCATGCTGGACTTTTTTCTCGCTTGTGCCTCCCTGTTTCAAACTTGGAAACATTGCTCGATGCCTTTGATGTATATGGTCTCGCTGTTGGGTCCCATATGTCCGCATCCTCTGTACAGGAAACGTGTGTATGCTGAACATTTTTTCGGTCGCCTCTGTCAGTATGACCGTGGTAACGTTTCTCGATGCGGCAGCCGTGTATGGTCTTGCTGCTAAGGCCCACGTGTCAGCCTCTCTGGACAAGAAATGTGTCTATGCCGGTCTTTTTTTGGTCATGACTGTTGTACGAGTACTTTTAAACCAGCTCGTTGAACTTGATATATTGTATAGTAAGGTTGATGTGCGCTAGCTGTGGGAAGGTGGGTCGGCCATGTCAGACTCTTAGTACAGAAATATTTCTACAGATAAAATGGTAATCTACATAACAACATTATAATTGTAGGATTCGAACTTTAAACTCGAGACTTTAGCACAGGTAAACTGCATGCCTTTCCACAATACAAATAAAATGTTATGCTTGTATAAAATGTTAAAAAATGTATTCTAACATCGTATATAACTTATTTATTGTCTCCAAATTTTGCTTGTCCATGTGCTAAGCATGATTGCTCGCATCTCAACTAAAAAATGTTATACATAATGTAGTAAGTAGTAGTTTCTACTTAAAAAACATGGATAGGAGGATTTTTTTAGGGGTGGGGCAACAATTCTCAAAAAGGTCGAATTGAACAAAAAAAGGACCAGTTACCCGTTGATGGGCTATTTTCCATGGGCTATACTCCATGGGCTCTTTGCAGCGGCCGAGTGACCTAGAAAAGGCCAAATTAGAATGTATTGCGTTGTAATGCTGCCCGATGAGCTCATTTCTTTGGCTCGGTAGTTAAAATCCCAATGTACATGCTGGGTTTTGGCCGAATTCGAAAAGAAGACGTCTACTAGGGAAAAACAAGGTATACAATATTTACTGATATTTATATGAAATATGTTGACAAACTGGGACAAACAGCCCATGCCCACCAAAACATTTCGCCGAGACCCCAAACTCCTTCAATCGAGAAACCAACCCCTATCTCTTCTTTATGCTGTAGATGCACTGGATTAGAACTAGTACGCGGACTTCTCCACACGCCTTTAAAAAACTTCTCGACGACTTTCTATCAGCAGTGCCGGCCTACCACGATTGGTCGCGTTGTTCTTGACGAGACGCACCGGCGGGCGGTCAGCTGGGCGATTGTGGCACCCTAGATTTACGGTCCAAGATTACCCGTTATGCATACAATTCACGTTTCTATGATCAGTGACCCGTGAGCATAACCGACTAGTATCATTACATCATCCTTACAATATCGAGTACAAACTTACAAGGTGGCCATTACGGCGAATGCAACACAAGTAGCGGAAGTCCTCAGCACAGAGCCCGTGCCATAACCTACAGGCAACTGACTGGGAAGATGACCTAGCTCGTATAGATGTCAGCACCTTCGTTTCTTCTTAACATCTGCAATCTGGCCAAGTAAATAGTTAGGGACAATGCCGGTGAGTACTTTGAATGTACTCGCAAACCACCGAGACAAGATAAAAGATAATGCATATCTAGCTGTGGCGAGATAGCTCTACACTATAGTTGTTTTTGAAAGACCTAACATTGTCATATCTATATCTTTGTTGAAAAAGAGTTTTTAGAAAATATGCCTCCTTTTTGGAAATCCGGACATCTCCACATCCTTGTTGAAAAGAATTAAAAGAAGTTTTGTTTTAAAACCCTTTTTTAAACGTCTTCGACCATCACTGGTCAAAACCAAACTCGTTTTTATCTTTCCTCGTGACCAAGTCACACCTTAGTTTCATCTCAACTTATCCGAAGGGTACTCCTAGATCTTGCCATTCCAACTGTCCTTGACCGTGGACACGGATATTCGAATAGATTACACTCTGCAGAGTTTGTGCACTTTACTCACAAGAATCAATACATCCGCCGGGATAAAACCACGGCCTGCTACACACGGTAGGCAGGGCTTCGGATAATCAAACTTGAACCTTTTATTTGCGATCCCTAGCAACGGCGGCTTTTCCTTTTGGGTTTATCTCTCCGATACGAGTATGGGGTATGATGACCCTGGTTCTTCATCTCGTACTAACCCCTACCTCTAGACCGAAGCCTGGCCGGTAGCAATAGTGACAATCTTCCATCCATACTACCTAAAAGCATAATGTCCGTGAGAGACCCAATTGTTGCACCAGTGCCTTACGCTATAGGTGGCCTGAATTTCAGGGGATTTCTCCCCTTTAGCGAGTAAGAGCAGCCCCGGCTAAAGATCACAAACGACGAGCTAAGCCCCAACATCTGGGGTAATGTGGTTGCACGGATAAAATTATTCCGTACATTGGCGTAGAACATCCCTTCTCTTTATCTTGCTTGAATTTATCTTCATCCACCTCATATCTTCTTTTAGTAAAACTTCCACTTGTAAAGGATGCCTCTTTCCAAGGGTTTGATTTTGAAAACTTTGTAGTAGGGTATAACCCAAAATAGTTTTATCGTTGAAAATCCATGGGTTCCAAGAGGGAAAATGCTAATCATCTTAGCCTCGTTCTAAGGGGTAAAAGTAGGTGTAATCAGGGTAGGTGTCCAAGGGACACTTATTCATAACTTGGAGGAGCCAAGTTACTCACGTCTGTTTATTTGAATACAAAACATGTCTTTAATCATGCAATTTATAAACGAGATATAAATAGCTGATAAACGGGAGTAGGTAAATACATGAGTTCAGGAATGGTGGCTTGCATGTGACCAGTGAGATATCCCTTGACTTTGTTAGATAACCATATAACTAGTAATATTAATAAAAGAATATCCCGATCCTTCCTTCTTCTCAACATCACACAATCGCAACTATCGCTGTTATCGAGCATACATGCAAGCAAACAATACACCAATCAATACAAGGCATACAAGCATCAAACCATACAACAAGTAAAGGATAGATTCATGATATGAGGTAGTGGGATGTGGGATGATGGTTTGATGAGATTAGCTAAGGATTTGGAGATATTAGGGAAAAAGGATCCCTTTTTAATTATAGTCTAGGAACTACCTAAGGGAAGGTTTTTTATCAAGGATTTGATCTGTATGATACAATTGTGTAAAAACGATACCGTCAGATAGGTATTGATAAAATGAAGCCAACAAAAGTGGTTTCACTATTTTACCAATTTCCCTTGATTTATAAAGGATTTTATAGTGATTAAAAACTCTAGTTTGAGGAAATAATTCACCATAACTTCTATGGAGTTACAAAAATTATTTCCTTGGGTTATTAGGTAGTATTAGGTGGACTGAATAAAGAGGAGTTGGAATCACCTCAAAAAAATTAACAGAATGCCCTTGCAAAATTCCCAAATTCAATACTGGAGGAAATTTGTCTTTTTCATCAGATATATTCTATAAAAGCTTTTTAGTTGATTCCAAGGACACATGTTAGGTACTGAGGATAACTTTATGTAGGAATTGGAATCAACCTTTTTGGATTTACAGAGCTACTCTAATGTTTTTATTAGTGAATAAACCATGCACAGAAGAGTTTAATTCACGAAAAATCAACAGAGGGTCATAAAAATATGAGCAACTGGTTTATCAAATATATGGTGATGTGTGTCTAATAGGAGTTGGAATTAGGTCAGAACCTCACTTGGTTTGGCCTAGAGAATTTACTAAAGTTACAAATGCTCTGTTTTTGTTATTTTTGCCAAGGGCAAACTAGGAAGCAAACTAAGGTGGGGCAAGTGGGATATGAAAGGTATGAATTATACCTTTCAGAAAAAGTTGATTTTACTTCAATTGGATTTGTAAAACATTCTGGAGGAAATAATTAGTGATTATGGATAGATCTTGATATAAGATTTATCATCTTTATTTTGAACATTATTTTGGTTCAGCACCAAGTATGAAGGTTTGTAAAGACATACAGATACCTAAGAAAAATGGGATCTGAATATTTCAAGTGGTTTCACATTTTATTTTGGATTTAAACTAAACTGCTACTTTCCAGATCTGGAGAAAATATAAAAGGAGAAGGAGGGTGGCCAGGATCGATCTGCTGACTAATGGGTCATGGAGGGAGAATCGGCCCACCCGCGGCCATGCTGGGCGGGAGCCCGGCTTTGAAATACTGACGGACGGGGCCCGCTAGTCAGTGCGGGTTACTCGCGAAGGGGTATCAGCGCCTAGGGACCATTGGATCTGGATGCGACGGACGGCTATGGTTCTTCTTCCTCGTTGATCCGGAGAGAACAGAGGGGAAACCCTAGCTGGGTCAGGGAGACGTGGGGGAGCTCATCGAGGGCTTGGGGAAGGTCGTGGAGGCGACGAGGCGACGTGGTCGACGACGGCGAGTCCAGGGAGGGGCGGCACGGGGTGATTCGTCATTGGGCAGGTGCTCGCATGACGATGTCCGAGAGGGAGCTCGGCGAAGCTTGTCCTAGACGATGCTCCAGAAGGTCCTGAGCAAAAACAAGGACACGAGTAGATAGGTCAGAGGGATGGAAGTGTTGCTAGGTGACATGCAGCGAGAGAGGTAGAGGGAGGAGAGAGTGGTGCTCACGGGAATAAAATGGCCAAAGCTTCTTGTTCGTCTTCCCACGAGCAGAACAGAGCAGGGGAGAGGGGAGGAGGTGTTCTGGTAGGTGAGTGGGGGAAAATGAGCAACCAGTGGAGGTTGGGGTGGCCTCTAGACCTTTTATTTCGAAACCCTATGGGTATAGCTGAAATGTCCAAAATGGGCATGGGGTGGGAGCTTCCCATTGATTGCTAAGGGTGGTGCTGGGTGATGCTATGGTCAAAGGTGGCAGATAGGTTGTGAGAGGGAGTGGGGTAGCTGCTGTCCCTTTTGTTACAAAGATATTGCAAGATTTGCCTCTCTCTCAAGTTTCAAGGGCTAAGGGACAAGGGTGCTACAGTGGTCAGCTACAGTGTACATGACCAGGAGGGGGGTGATGATGCTGTGGTAGTGTTTGAAAAGATTTGGTGGTGTTCGGAAATTGGTTTGAATCAGGTTGGCTTGGTTTGCAAAATGTTGATCATTGTGAGGCTTGTGAAGGAACTTGCAAAAGTTGCATTGGAAAAGGTGTGGAAATGGTACTGTTAGGTAGGATAGGTCAAATGATCTCTCCTATATTTAAATGGGATTTTTCTGATGATTATAATCCCATTTAAATGCACTTATTTAAAAGGTGCAGAAGTAGATTATGGAAGCTAAGATGATATTTTTACTTTGTTCAAGCTTGGTTTCTGATGAGGTATGGTCCTAAATACCATAACACTCATTGGAGAGTTTTATTGGGATTTATTGAGGTGGAAAAGTATTTTTAGGGATTTATTTCTTATTTCTGCCAATTAAGAAAAAGGGCAAAAAGAAATAATAGAGAATCTCAAAAATATTTATTTTTGAGTTTGGAAGATGGGATATGAAGTATAGGCATCATATGTGCCGTGAGTTGGCAAGGTGATTTGGAGAAAATCAAACTTGCCTTTATAGACAACGATTTTGAGAAATGGGTGAGTAAAGGAAAAGAAATAATTTTAATAATCCAAATAATTGGGAGAATTATTTTGGGATGCTTATATCCAAGTTAGATGATGTAAACTTGATGTAGGCATCAAGGTTAACCTTGTTTTTGAATAAAAGTGGTGAAAAAGGATGGAAACTAGATTTGGGGAGGATCTAGGGTTTTGTTATTCTGATGCCATCTAAACAGGGTTGGATTAGTGAGATCAGAGCTCACCTTGGTACAAGGGGGGTATGGATGGTTATACCATGTCATGTAGATGATCATGGAAGCAAGAGTTGGGCTTGATTGGGTCTAAGGTGGTCTAGATGATATGGCAAACTTTGTTGAAGATAAGGCTGTCATAACAGACACATCGGTTAGCCTTCTAAACCAGGGGGGTTTACGAAGCACAAGGCTCCAATGGAAACAAGTGAAGTGGGTATTGATAGGCCATGATTATTAGATCACAACCATGCAAAGAGTTGGTCAAGGGGAGGTGGCACATGGATGGGAGATTTTTCCAAAGTAGGCAAGATGATAAGATCTGCAGGAAAGGTTAATATCTTGGAAAAGGTAGAGCTCCAAAGATGGTATCCAGATAAGAAATCCAGACTTAGCCATTTTGGCAGATTTAGGGTTTTAGACTAGAGTGCAAGTGTAGAAGCTTTTGAGAGGATGATAGGTTCCAAACTCATGATCATAGGAGATAAGGTTGGGGTACTAACTAAGTGGATGGGATTCATGCTTAGATTGGGTTTCCACTAGGTTGGAAACCATCTAGAGGGATTATCCTTGGATTGAGCTGATTTGGAGATGAGAGGGTCACTTGAGTGGCTTAAGATAGATCCAGGTTTGGATGCTTTCTTTGAGGTTGATGATCACAAGCAAGGATTGGGTCCTAAGGGATGAGCTACTAAATTAGCTCAATCTAGTTCCTAAGCAAACAAGGCAATCCGCAGATCAAAGCAATTCACTAGACAGCAGATCAAAGCAATTCATTAACCAGCAGATCAAGGCAATTCATCTTATTCTTATCTAACTACTATCGAGGTTACCATCAAGTATAGCTTGAGGTAAGGATGGGTAGGTTGAAAAAGGTTTTTTCTTTGAAACAAGATAAGTATCATCTTGGTATCTCTACCAAGATTGAGATAAAAAGGGCTTTAATAAAGGTTTTGGAAACCTAGAGATAAGGGTAGTTGAAGGTTATGTCTTGAAAACATAAGGAGCGTATATATATGTCTCCATGGTTTTGGGCAATAGAAGCTAGTAAAGTATTTGGTTGTGTCAAAATCATCTTGGCTCAGGTTTTGAAATGCCAGAACATTTGAGAACATGAAAGATGAGCCAAGACATCTATTTTGTAAAATAGTTTTTATAAACTAGTGTTGAGATGAGGAGCACATAACTAATACACAAGTAGTTGCTTGAACACAAGCAAACAAGTAAGCAAACAATGCAAGAAAAATTTTTTGTTCCCCCCTGATTTTTCCCTTTCTGACATTAAATCAAGGATGCTAAAATTGGAATGTTACAGCGATCCCCACGCTTCACCTGCTTGATTTAGGCACTGCACATTTTTCTTGGCTTTGGTTTATACTCCACATCTCCTAGAAATAGTTAAAGCTTCTGTCCAGGTAGATTTACATGGTGCTTGCAGATTTGGCTACATAAATCTAGAGTAAAGCTCTGGAAAGAGTTGGAAAACATCTTAAAAGGACTTGGCAGAGATCTTGTGCAAGATTTTTACCAGATATATTCCCCATCCTTATTTGATATGATGGAGTATTTCTCTATTGATGTACCTGACGAAAAAGTACTTAGAGGTATAGTACAGTTTGGATGGATATACCCTATAGTTAGTGTTATGCAAAGACATCTTCATATATAAGTAGGCTATACCAAAATTATATATATTCATATATCTTACTTGGCTATGTTTTGTAGGTTCTTCACAGAAATAAAAGTACCAACAAATTTCGTTCCACCAATAAAAATACCAGATGGACTAATAAAGTCTAAGGATCATGTAAGGCACCCAAATTGCACTGTGAATTGTCTATAAATTGTACACATGTGATAACCTCTCGTCTATTCTATAAACCTAGATTTCGGAGCTTGAATTTCTGGCCCTTATCTGTGGTCTTGATGATACGAGTAGCTTCCGCAAGAATTTCCAATGGTTTCCACCATAGCATTGATGTACCTTCTGTGGAGACTGACGCGGCTAGAGGTAGTCCTGATGAACCTGCACTAGATTGCGTTTAAACTCAAAATCCTGCACTTGACATTATCATCCCGAGGAAAATAAGGTTGTGGCTCTGGTATACCACCTACTATAGAACAATATGCTGGAAGTGATGATTTCCTATGGAAATCCCTACCATTCTATGACTTGTAAGAGTAGTTATCTTAATGAAATTGAATTGCAGGTCCCACTCTATAAATGAAAATGGAAAATCTTTTACCTTATTTTAAAAAATAATCGAATGTCTCCTTGTGTTAGTGGATCCAAAGGAGATACAGTTTTCTTTTCAAGTCATGTGAACAAATATGTTTGTATGTAGAGTCATCAAAGACGATTGGATTGTTTCAAGAAAAAAAGTCGATTGGGTAACAAACATATTCATCACGAGGTTGCCAAATCAATAACACTAGCATAATGACATTACAAGAAAAGGAACAGAACCATCTTTTCACCGTGCTTGTGAAAACGAGATGAGACAGGAAACATGTCTGGAAGTGGCAGAGACCAATTCCCGTGCATCTCAAATAGCATTGCTTTATCATCGATAATTTTAACCATCCAAATATTATTACATGCTTGGAGTAGTTCCAATTCCACACTACAGTTCAATAGCCATAAGCTAAACTAGCTCCATAACACAGGTTTCGGAGAAAAGCATATAAATCATAAGAAAGACAACTCCACATCACAGTTCACCACCTTCAGGTGCAACAGTGTCTGTAGATTGTAAACCCAATTCACCACCTCCTTCAGGTTGCACGATGATTTGGGGAGCAGAATTAGCAGCACCAACATAAGAGCGAGCACTAGTACCATGGGTCTCCACAATAGGTGAATTATCCATCACCACAATGTCCGCTGGAGGATCTTCACTTCCAGCTCCAGCCACACGAGTCTTAGCCGATGGTAACACCAATCCGCCACCTCCATCGTCTGGCACGATGATGGCAGGTGCAGGCTCATCAGTAACAGCTGCAGCTGCATTAGTGGCCATAGAAGGTAAACAAGGTGGCGTCTCCACAGAAGGTGAACAAGGTGGCGTCTTAGGTGTAGCAATCTGACATCCATTTTGAAGTCTATCATCAGGAAACCGAGAGTCTTCTTCAACTTTGTGCTTCTGTAGTTAGAAGATAAACATATATTATAACCAAAGCATTTGCAAGGGACGCAAGAACTTTATAATACCCCACCATTTAAGGTAAAGGCCCCTATGATTGCAATGCTAGTCCCAGGATCGAATTGCTAGCATCCACAGTTTAAGATGAAGTACACAGATACAAAGGTCGTTATTAAATCGTCATTCCAAAGATAACATAGTCTTTACAACTCATTAGCCCAAGGCTAATACATAGAGTTCATACATAAGTAGATAAATAAAAGTCTTTATCTTCATGTGCCATAGGAAAACATGTTGAGTGTAGACTAACAACCCTAGTCTCCATCATAGTTGCCTACAACATCATAAGTTACAGCCACAGAGGGTCAATACATTTGGAATTGTATTGGCAAGTGATACCATAGTAGAATAGTAGTATCTAATAACTATATGATTTTGGCTAAGTGTAGTTCAGGCTAGCTTTGCTCAACATAAGGTTTTCTTATTATTTGAAAACACTAAGGTTTTGTTTGACAAAACACCCAAGAAACCACCAATAGACATTGGTGTACCTTTACCCTTGTTCAACCGCTAGTTTTAACTTAGAGAAATTGGGATGAGGAGCTCCTTGATCACTTCAATGTCTTTGATGCTCAAATTGTCCGTTGCCGGGGACACGGCTAAGTACTTAGGTTTTACCGTCTCGAGAGGTGGTGCACTTTCCCCACAAGACTCGACATGCATCGAGACGAGACTTTTCAGAAGCATTCCCTTAGACCACCATGGACGCATTCCATCCTATCAACCCTACCACCAACTGTCCATCTGGCTAAGTTCTTGCAACCTAGTTGGTCAAGGGAGAGCCCATATGCCATGTGGTTGCAATAGAATCTTCTCAAAACAAAATGTCTCAAATCCCTTTGTTCCTGGGTGCAATCCACAAGTTTGATACACAAGGTAAACCATAGACATGGGCCTTGTGTAACCACTCAACATAAAACAACCATACCATTCCACCCAGGTGATTCATTCACATAGTTGTTGTATTAATCAAAAATACAACTCATCGACTTAGCAATATTTCATAGCATGAATAATCCACACTTGTATTATACTAGCTAGGCTAAGCATACAAGTATAGCAAGTTTCATAACTTAGGGAAACTCTACTAAGACAACATCTACTAGGATTTGCCAAGGCATATCATAGTATATGCTTAGAAAATTTCCAATGCAAGTTCCTACTCAAAATATCTCTAGTGCATAGATAAAATAGTAGGAGAAAATATGAAGCATCACTTGCCTTGGTAGTTGGGGGAATAGAAACAGTCCTCAAAATCAGAATCACCACTATCAGCAAAATCTACACATAAAATCATAACACCAAAATCACATTCAATAATCAAACAAAAATACATATGAATGCATGCAAATGCAATGAAATGATTTTTCTACACTAAACAGGTCAAAACAAACAGTAATGAACACAAAGTAAACTTTCTAAAGTATAAACAAACTCAAATTAACTTTAAAACAATTTTCTAAATAATTTTTATATGCAAAATTGGCCTACAATTGGTTTTGCATAAAATCCAAATTTTACATAAGCAAATAGTCAAACCAAGGCCATATATGTGTAGGGATTAATTTTCTGAATCCAATGATATATTATTTGTAATTATTGGACAAACAAATCAAAAGTTATGAATTTTTAAGTTAATTCATCTAATAGATTCAAATATGGATTTTAAAACAAAAACCCAGACACGCGGCGCCATCTGATTGGCCCATACCGCTTCCCGCTGGATCACGCTTCCATGCCATTAGATCTACTGTGAATACTATGGTGCAGATCTAAACTTACCCCTTCGTTCTAATTCTAATGTTAGCCGCCAGATCTAAATCCAACGGGCCAGATCCAACTGACCAAAGAATGGCAGCACGCATGGAACTGGCAGCGGCGACGCTACTGCCGGTGACTCGCCGACGAGGCTAGGGGGTTACGGGAAGGGCGTTGGTGAAGCTCGTCATGCAACTGGCTTGGATAGGGGTGCACAGACGCGGGCGTAGGAGGTCGTTTGAGACCTCACTGGAGTTGGGTGGTTGCTGGCAGAGAAGAAGGCGATGACCTAGGTCACCAGAAGGCAAGCGAATGGCATCCGGAGGTGCACAAGGTTGCGGCGCACACAATGGTTTGAACCAGAGGGCAAGGGGCGTGCAAACTTTACTGGAATTACTCGCTGGAGTTGATTGGCTCCTCGGGTGCTCGTGGAGGTTGATGGGGACGGTGACCTGGGGTGATATAGGACGAACCAAGGGCATCAAGAGGAGCGCAAGGATTAGAGGAACAATTTTGTATGAACAAGGGACATAGGGGCGCACGGGGCTCACTGTAATTCTTCGGTGGAGTTCGTTGGGCAGCGTTTGTGCGAGCTTGAGAACTGGAAGCCTGGGGGCGCTCGAGCGATGTGGTTTGAGGGGAAATGGCCGCAGAGAGGTGGTGCTTAATGTGACACCCCGGTTCTGATAAGACCGTGGCCTCTATGTGACATGCCAATCCCTGGATAGTTTCATTGGCCCACAATAGAGTAAGATAGATAATCATAGCAAATAACCGTGCATCATGATCTACAAAGATCCAGAGTACCATTATTACAATATAAAAGCTTAGCATAAAGCTAGCTCAAATTGTTCAGGTAGCAACGAAAGCAAGTAAATCCTCCAATCTTCAAATTGCCCACAAGTGAACAAGTGCCGAGTGGAGTACCGTGGCCTATAACGATCAATCAGAATCGGAATAACCTGCAGCATAAAACGCAACAGCCCCGAAGGGTCAATACATGGAATGTATGGCAAGTAGAGCTAGTAATGGAGACAATAGTACTAACATCTACATGCATATTTGGAAAGTGGAGCTGTGTCTGGCTTGCATTTGCAAATAACTTTGTCCTACTTTCATAAATAGTTTTGAATTTTCTTTGAAAAGATCCCAATTAAGTTAACCCAACAATGTTAAAGCAATTATGAAATTAGAATGAGCGAGAAACACGTCATGGAATCAATATCTAGCAACTCAAATGTCCATAACCGGGGACACGGCTAATCGATTAGATTGAACACTCTGCAGAGGTTATTACACTTTACCCATGTGACTTGGCCAGCCCAGCTCGTACCATCACTCTCATTTTGGGTGACGATAGGGAGAAGACCAAGAAGAGACTGTTCGGGAAGTAGCTCCTCAATCCCGACGCGCACCGGTCCAACCTACCAAAATTCTACATCTCTGGATACGCGGGTTCGAGTTACCACAACCTACTAAGTCCAACCAACCGCCCATTTCATTATTGGCACATGGTTGTACACGTAAGCTACACAATAAAGAAGCCAATCATTCTCTCTTGATACCTGGGTGCCTTTCCGCAATGAAACCACCAAAATTTATCAATACCATCACACCCAGGGGGTTCATTGATTAGGTTGTTTTAGTTTTCACAAACCAATACTTTGAGAAAACAAGTACCAATGATGTAACCCAGCCCTCGTTCAACATAGCATGGCTAAGCACATCTACAACGGTGGTTCATCTACAAGGAAAGCCCTACCACATAATAGGACATAGCATAGCGATAGTATCATCCTACACATGCATCTACAAAATACACGACAATGCATTGAAAATAGTAGGACAATATCATGAACAAAGTAGCATCTACTTGCCTTGGTTGTAGCGGTCTGGAGCACAATCCTCACACGAACAAGCGTTGCACTCAGCACAATCTACACGACACAATTGCATTCATAAACAAGCAATCCACAACATATGCAACAAATATGATGCATGAATGCAAGAACGGCAAGTGAATTGGTACTACAGCTGCACCACATAATTCTAATCCATAATACTACCGAATACATGCATGGAAAATAGATTTGGCGCTAGGAAAACCAATAGACAAAAGTAATGCTCACAACTAGAGCTAGAACTTAAATAATACACTACCGGTAGTAAACAGTTCGTAAAAACCTGGAAAAATTCTACCGCATAGGCATCGCTGAATAGAAACAGTACCAATTGGAATTACTCGAAAAGGAATTATAAAACATCCCGAGTAATTAAAACACTGCAGAAAGCCATTAGCCAAATACTGCAGAAGTTTTTACTGTAAGCCTATCTTTTTATTTCACGATGAGATTCCCCTCGTTCATACGAGTTCAGGGACATATCACACGAGATTTTTGGAGATACGAAACTTTTACTACGAATTTATTACTCCGAAAAGGCCATTAACTAGTTTGATGAAACTGTACTAAACCTGACAGTAAAAGTCTGAACCAAATCTACAGCGAGATTCTACACGACTCACTGAACGCGTACATATTTTATTTGCAATTTTTGGACAAGCGGTTTAAATTCTACGCAATTTACAAGATTCTACTGAAATCTGCCAACTAATAGGATTAACGAAATTGACCCAGTCAACTGTGTCTGATGACTGGGCGCTGACTGGAAGTCTGACCAGTCAACGTCTGAGGCGTCTGATTTGTCAACGTCTGGAGTGCGGACCAGTCAACGAACGATCTAAGCCGCTGATCTGAGATCTGACGGTGGCTGCTGTCTTACCGGAATCGGACTGCGAAACGAACTCCGGTGAGCTCCGGACGGCGGCGACGGTCGGTTCCGGCGTCGTGGTTCTACCTGCACGTACACACACGGTCAACTACGGCTCCCGGAATAATAAACGCGCGCGCGTACGCGGCGATCTGCAGGGCGCAGATGGCGGTGGCGGATGGAGACGCGGAGCACGGGAACGGAAAGAGGAGATCGAGGCGAACCCGGCAACAGACGCGGCGATGGCCGGCGGCGGAGGCGGTCTGCGTGCGTGCGCGCCAGGGAGGAGATGGTGGCGGCGGTTTGGGTTGCGTGCACGGGAACCGAGGCCAGGGGTGGGGCCCTCCTTTTATTTGGTCCTTCACGTGAGAAAAGAAAAGAAAAAAAACTGAAACAGAATCGGTCCGCGGTTGGACTCCGTTTCGGAAATCGGTCCGGATTTTCGGACCGTTTTCCGGCGGTTTACTAAAACGTCCGAGTCTTTTGCATACGAACTCCGATTGGAGCGATTCTCACGCCTACGGGTTCGTATAGTCGAGGGGCACAACCTTCAGTCGAAGTTTGAGCGAAAACTCGAACTTACAGGGGTGGTTGTCGCAAGTCTCTCTAAAGCCTCCCGCAGGAAACTCGTAGCGAAACAAAATAGGGTTTTGACGATGGCGCTTCGCTGAACCTTTCTACTCGACGGTTTTGCATGGAAAGATATGATGCAATGCTATAAATGATATGCAAGACCAAATCTAAAATTTGGGATGTGACAAGACTAACCCCCTTAAGATGAATCTCGTCCTCGAGATTCGGCGCGGCTAGCAAATAGGTGTAGATAGTCCTCTCGGATATCATCTTCACGCTCCCAAGTGGCTTCCTCTTCGGTGTGGTGACTCCACTGCACCTTGCAAAACTTGATTGTCTTGGTACGGGTAGTCTTTTCTGCTGTCTCCAGAATCTTGACCGGTTTCTCCTCATAGGTCAAATCATTCTCCAGCTGAACCTCTTCTAGCGGTACGGTGTCTCTCAACGGCGTATCCACCATCTCCGGATGGCACTTCTTCAGCTGGGACACGTGGAACACGTTGTGAACAGCAGACAGAGCCTCTGGCAACTCCAACTGATAAGCAACCTCTCCTTTGCGTGCTAAGACTCGATACGGTCCAATAAATCGAGGTGCCAGCTTACCCTTAATTCCAAATCTCTTGATTCCACGAAGCGGCGATACTCTGAGGTATGCTCTATCACCTATCTCATACACCACTTCCTCGCGCTTGGCGTCAGCGTAGCTCTTCTGCCTAGATTGTGCTACCTTCAGTCTGTCTCTAATCAAGGCGACCTTCTCCTCAGCGTCCTTGATCAAATCAGGTCCAAACAACTGACGTTCTCCTACTCCATCCCATAGCAATGGCGTATGGCATCGTTTCCCATACAGTACGTCGAACGGTGACGTCTTGATGCTGGTTTGATAGCTGTTGTTGTAGGAAAACTCGGCATACGGCAAATTCTCATCCCAACTAGAGCCATGAGCCAAGGCGCAAGCTCTTAGCATGTCCTCCAAAATCTGATTCACCCTCTCGGTCTGTCCATCGGTCTGTGGGTGAAACGCTGTGCTAAACTCCAATCTAGTACCAAGTGACTCGTGCAGCTGGCGCCAGAAGTGTGAGGTAAATTGGGTGCCTCTATCAGATACGATACTCTTGGGAACTCCATGTAGGCACACAATCTTGTCCATGTAAATCTTGGCCAACTTTGCACTCGTATAGGTCGTCTTCACCGGTATAAAGTGGGCTACCTTGGTCAAATGGTCGACCACTACCCAAATAGAGTCATATCCTGACCTGGTCCTGGGCAGTCCTGTGATAAAATCCATTCCCACTCTATCCCACTTCCAATCCGGCACGGGCAATGGTTGCAGCAGTCCTGCTGGCTTCTGGTGTTCCGCCTTCACTCGGCTACATACATCACATAGGGCAATATGTTCCGCGATGTCTCCCTTCATGTTGTTCCACCAGAATCTGTCCTTTAGGTCCATGTACATCTTCGTATTGCCCGGATGTATGGAATACGGCGACTCATGAGCTTCCTGCAGAATCAACTTCCTTATCTCGGGATCGTTGGGAACGCACAAACGATCTCCATACCACAAGGTTCCCTGCTCATCCTCGCGGAATTCCCTTGCTCGACCTTCCTTCATCTTTTCCTTAACTTCATCTATCTCTTTGTCTCCTATCTGAGCCTTTATGATCCTGTCCTGTAGTGTTGGTTGGACTTCCATTGTTGCTAGGTACCCTTCAGATACTACCTCCAGTCTAAGGTCCTTGAATTGCTTGCACAAGTCCTCAGGCAATTCACCAATTGTCAATCCATTGGCATAAACCTTCCGGCTCGGAGCATCATCTACTACATTGGCCTTTCCTGGGTGGTATTGTAGATTCATATCATAATCCTTGATAAGTTCCAACCATCTCCTTTGTCTCATGTTCAGTTCCTTCTGTGTAAATATGTACTTCAGGCTCTTGTGGTCGGTGTACACATCACAGTGTTTTCCCATTAAGTAATGCCTCCATACCTTGAGCGCATGAACCACTGACGCTAACTCCAAGTCGTGTGTGGGGTAATTCCGCTCATGGTGCTTGAGTTGTCGTGAGGCATATGACACTACTCTCCCATCTTGCATCAGCACACTCCCAAGTCCCTGTCGTGAAGCATCACAGTACACTTGGAAATCCTTCTGAAGATCTGGTAAACACAGAACAGGCGCAGTTACTAGTCGACGCTTCAGTTCCTGAAAGCTGGCTTCACATACATCTGACCATTCAAACTTCCTCTCCTTCTTCAGAAGTTCAGTCATCGGCTTAGCAATCTTGGAAAAGTTTTCTATGAACCTCCGGTAATATCTAGCAAGTCCCAAAAAGCTTCGAATCTCTCCTGCATTCTTGGGCGCTTCCCACTCAGTTACTACAGTCACTTTGTTTGGATCAACAGCAATTCCTTCTCCTGACACTACGTGTCCAAGAAATCCAACAGTGTTAAGCCAAAATTCACATTTACTGAATTTGGCATACAGCTTGTGTTCCCTCAGCTTCTCCATAATCATCCTCAGATGTTTCTCATGCTCGGCATCATCCTTGGAATATATCAGTATGTCATCAATAAACACCACTACGAACTTGTCCAAATACTCCATAAATACCTTGTTCATCATGGTCATGAAGTATGCCGGTGCATTCGTTAGTCCAAATGACATAACCGTATACTCATATAAACCATACCTAGTGGTGAAGGCGGTTTTTGGTACATCCTCCTCTCGGATCTTCAATTGGAAATAGCCAGATCGCAAATCAATCTTGCTGAACACCTTTCCTCTTTCCAGTTGATCAAACAAGTCATTTATGTTCGGCAGAGGGTACTTGTTCTTAATGGTTACTTCATTCAGCGAGTGATAGTCTACCACTAATCTCTTGGTGTTGTCTTTCTTCTCCACAAATAGAATGGGTGCTCCCCATGACGACGCACTAGGTTGAATGAATCCCTTTTCCAGTTGTTCCTTCAACTGTTTCTTCAATTCCTTCAGCTCATCGACATCCATCTTATATGGTTTCTTTGCTATAGGTCCTGTTCCCGGTAGCAGGTCGATAAGAAACTCTACATCCCTGTCAGGTGGCATCCCTGGCAGCTCTTCCGGAAACATGTCGGGGTAATCCCTAATCACTGGCACAGTATCCATGCTAACCCCCTTAAGAGAATTCAGCTTACCCCTTCCTTGTCGTGCGGCTGACTTGAATCTAATCCTCTTACCATCCGGGGTTTTGAGTGAAACAGCTCGCTGTGCACAATCTATGTGTCTCCCATGCATAGACATCCAATCCATACCCAGAATGACATCTAATCCCTGTGATTCCAAAACTACCAAATGTGCAATGAAGTTGTGTGTTCCAATCCTCACAGTTAAATCGCGGCATCCCGCACTAGCTATCATATCTCCTCCAGGTGATCTCACTCTAATAGACCTTTTCATAGACTCAGTAGGTAACTTATACTTATCCACAAATGCCCTTGATATGAATGAATGCGATGCACCAATATCAAAAAGTATAATTGCAGGGTAAGTGTTGATTGGGAACTTACCAATCACAAGGTCAGGCTCATCTGGAATCTCCTCCACATTCATGTGGTTCACTGTGGCCTTCTCGCCATTGGTTGGCTTGAGTCCTTTCCTCTCCGGACAGTTGTCAGCATAGTGTCCCTTCTGCTTGCACTTGAAGCACGTCACCTCACTCAGATCCTTCTTCACGAAGTTGCGATCACGGTTGCGGTCATGTCCACCGTGTCCTCCAGGGTGGTGAGAGTGTCCTCCCTTGTGGTTGTGGTGGCTGCTCCTATGGTTGTCATGACGATGTCCATCGCGGCGGTCATGGCTCCCATGGTCACTTCCTCTATGCTTGGAGTATCCATCATATGAAGTGTGAGTCTTGTGGTGTGAACCAGAGTGGTGATTGTTGTTCTTTCTCTTGCGGTTCTCCACCTGCTTGTGCTTCCCCTCCAAGATTCTGTCCTTGTCCATAAGCTCCTGGAAAGTGGGGCAATAAACCACCAGTAGCTGTACTGAAAGCTCGTCACTGAGGCCATCCAGGAATCTCTCCCTCCTTTTGGCATCAGTGTCAACATCCTCAGGTGCATAACGGGACAAGTTGTTGAACTCCTCAATGTACTCGGCCACAGTGCGATTGGTTTGGCGCAAGTTGCGGAACTCCTTCCTCTTCAGGCTCAGAACTCCTGAAGACACGTGGTTGGTCCTGAAACCTTCCTCAAACATTGCCCAAGTCACGGTATCCAGCGGGTGGGTGATCTGAAATGTGTCCCACCAAGAAGCGGCTGGTCCCTCCAGTAGGTGAGCGGCGAACCTCACCTTCTCAGCATCAGTGCATCCGACAGTTACTAGATCCTTGTTGACTGAACGCAACCAGTCGAGAGCAACCATTGGTTCCGTTGCAGTAGAGAACTTAGCTGGCCTTAACCTCAGAAATCTGGTGAGAGCATCTCCCTGAGGCTGATTGTTTCCATTGTTGTTGTTCTGATTTGCCATGAACTGAGTCATCACTTGGGTCAGCTGTGCCTGAGCTTCCATGAGCTGCTCCATCTCAGTGGGTTGGCGGCGAGGAGGCATCTGCGGTTCAGCATAGGTAAGTTTAGAAAGAATCAACTACGATAATAGGATTCTACCCATGCATATGATCAAACAACAACAAACAATAGCAGACAATCACAAGCAAGCAACACATCAATAAACAAGCGGTCTAGCAACATCCCAGGTGTTGTCCTAGCAGTATATACCTACTGAAATAGTTTTGCAAGAGTTGGCAATGGTTAACTAAACAATAGATCAACTAATCATCAAAACAGCAATTCTGCCAGAACAGTCCAGCAGCCTTCACGAATTTTTCTGCCTGACTTAAACTCGTCAGAAAAATTAGCCAATTTTTGTGCATATAGCACAGAGAGTTTCGCATCAGCCCAATTGTTTTCAGATTTTTCCGAGTTACCAGAAAAATACGAAAAAACGCGCAGTACTGCTGTATCAGGAGAAAAACTGCAGCGAAAAACACACAGATGATAACCAAATTGCCATAACTCTTTCATTAAAATTCGCACAAATAATTCCTGGGATATTGGAGTACACAAATAAGCAACTAATCACTCTTAATCTAGCACGAACTAAGCTTCACAACGATCGAGACTAATCCTAACGAATTCGCCTAACGTGGACTAATTGGTGGACTTCTATCTACTTCTTGAAGAGATTGAGGTAGGTCCTTGCGGTCATGCGTTGGCGCTTCGGCTCGCGGTACAACCATGACGGCGGAGTGTACACCTCTCCTGAACCATCACTTGAGACTTCAAACTCCACCTCTTCTGGATCCTCCTCTTCTTCTTCATCCTCAGCTGCTACAGCAACAGCTTCATCTTCTCCACCATCATCGTCTCCACCATCGTCATCCTCGTCCTCATCATCATCATCGTCTCCACTGTCATCATCATCCCCATTGTTGCCATCATATCCATTGTCATCATCAGAGGGTGGATTCAGCTGTGCTTGGAGAGCGGCAATCTGGGCTGTCATAGCTTCAATGGTTTGGTCCCTTTCCTGGACGGTCCCTTGCAATTGTTGTATGTTCTGGGTATTCTCTTGCACAGTGCCATGAAGATGTGCTATGGTTTCATCTCTGGCTATCAGGACAGTCTCCAGAACTCCCACAGCTTCATGCAAAGTGTCAATCTCCTGTCCTTGGACCACAATTCCATTGCTAGTAAAGTCTGCTATCTCCTTCAACATCCTCACCTTCTCTGCTAGAGCTCCATTCTCTCTTTCCATGTCCTCTATGTGCCTCCGACGGGGCGGCATGTTGTTCCTGTCGCCCGGGGTAATCACAATGTTCCCTTCTTCATCACGCCTTCCATCATCACGGTAGGGTGAATCTGCTGGCAGTAGGTGTCGGACATAGTGGCACTGGCGAGACAGGGCTTCATGTACAGCCAAGTTGATTCCAAGTCCCCAGTTGCAGTATATCTTGGTGTAGACCAAGTGCGCGGGGTTTGGCAAGGCGGCATCTCTGAATATGAAGGTAGTGATCTCCCATGCATCCTCTCCATATCCATAGGTGTACAGCCTTCTTCCCTTGAACATAGGAAGTGGCAATCCCAATGACTGAGAGAGCTGAGCTAACTGCCTTGCAAAGGGCCTTGGTGACTCCATGGTGACATACTCAGTCCTGACGTCTCCCATCTATCAAGTAAAAGAGGAAAGTGTGAGAATAGCATATGGTAAGAATTTACGAGGGTGAAAGGCATAAGAGGAAAGACAGTGTTAATATAGGCTTTATAATTCTATGGCTTCCTAATCCAATCCTAGGTCACGATCCTATAGTCGACACACGGGCTCTGATATCATCCTGTGACAGCCCGGTTCTGATAAGACCGTGGCCTCTATGTGACATGCCAATCCCTGGATCGGTTCATTGGCCCACAATAGAGTAAGATAGATAATCATAGCAAATAACCGTGCATCATGATCTACAAAGATCCAGAGTACCATTATTACAATATAAAAGCTTAGCATAAAGCTAGCTCAAATTGTTCAGGTAGCAACGAAAGCAAGTAAATCCTCCAATCTTCAAATTGCCCACAAGTGAACAAGTGCCGAGTGGAGTACCGTGGCCTATAACGATCAATCAGAATCGGAATAACCTGCAGCATAAAACGCAACAGCCCCGAAGGGTCAATACATGGAATGTATGGCAAGTAGAGCTAGTAATGGAGACAATAGTACTAACATATACATGCATATTTGGCAAGTGGAGCTGTGTCTGTCTTGCATTTGCAAATAACTTTGTCCTACTTTCATAAACAATTTTGAATTTTCTTTGAAAAGATCCCAATTAAGTTAACCCAACAATGTTAAAGCAATTATGAAATTAGAATGAGCGAGAAACACGTCATGTAATCAATATCTAGCAACTCAAATGTCCATAACAGGGGACACGGCTAATCGATTAGATTGAACACTCTGCAGAGGTTAGTACACTTTACCCATGTGACTTGGCCAGCCCAGCTCGTACCATCACTCTCATTTTGGGTGACGATAGGGAGAAGACCAAGAAGAGACTGTTCGGGAAGTAGCTCCTCAATCCCGACGCGCACCGGTCCAACCTACCAAAATTCTACATCTCTGGATACGCGGGTTCGAGTTACCACAACCTACTAAGTCCAACCAACCGTCCATTTCATTATTGGCACATGGTTGTACACGTAAGCTACACAAAAAAAGAAACCAATCATTCTCTCTTGATACCTGGGTGCCTTTCCGCAACGAAACCACCAAAATTTATCAATACCATCACACCCAAGGGTTCATTGATTAAGTTGTTTTAGTTTTCACAAACCAATACTTTGAGAAAAAAAGTACCAATGATGTAACCCAGCCCTCGTTCAACATAGCATGGCTAAGCACATCTACAACGGTGGTTCATCTACAAGGAAAGCCCTACCACATAATAGGACATAGCATAGCGATAGTATCATCCTACACATGCGTCTACAAAATACACGACAATGCATTGAAAATAGTAGGACGATATCATGAACAAATTAGCATCTACTTGCCTTGGTTGTAGCGGTCTGGAGCACAATCCTCACACGAACAAGCGTTGCACTCAGCACAATCTACACGACACAATTGCATTCATAAACAAGCAATCCACAACATATGCAACAAATATGATGCATGAATGCAAGAACGGCAAGTGAATTGGTACTACAGCTGCACCACATAATTCTAATCCATAATACTACCGAATACATGCATGGAAAATAGATTTGGCGCTAGGAAACCCAATAGACAAAAGTAATGCTCACAACTAGAGCTAGAAATTAAATAATTCACTACCGGTAGTAAACAGTTCGTAAAAACCTGGAAAAATTCTACCGCATAGGCATCGCTGAATAGAAACAGTACCAATTGGAATTACTCGAAAAGGAATTATAAAACATCCCGAGTAATTAAAACACTGCAGAAAGACATTAGCCAAATACAGCAGAAGTTTTTACTGTAAGCCTATCTTTTTATTTCACGATGAGATTCCCCTCGTTCATACGAGTTCAGGGACATATCACACGCGATTTTTGGAGCTACGAAACTTTTACTACGAATTTATTACTCCAAAAAGGCCATTAACTAGTTTGATTAAACTGTACTAAACCTTACAGTAAAAGTCTAAACCAAATCTACAGAGAGATTCTACACGAATCACTGAACGCGTACATATTTTATTTGCAATTTTTGGCCAAGCGATTTAATTTCTACGCAATTTACAAGATTCTACCGAAATCTGCCAACTAATAGGATTAACGAAATTGACCCAGTCAACTGTGTCTGATGACTGGGCGCTGACTGGACGTCTGACCAGTCAACGTCTGGGGCGTCTGACTAGTCAACGTCTGGAGTGCTGACCAGTCAACGAACGATCTAAGCCGCTGATCTGAGATCTTACGGTGGCCGCTGTCTTACCGGAATCGGACTGCGAAACGAACTCCGGCGAGCTCCGGACGGCGGCGACGGTCGGTTCCGGCGTCGTGGTTCTACCTGCACGTACACACACGGTCAACTACGGCTCTCGGAATAATAAAAGCGCGCGCGTACGCGGCGATCTGCAGGGCGCAGATGGCGGCGGCGGATGGAGACGCGGAGCACAGGAACGGAAAGAGGAGATCGAGGCGAACCCGGCAACAGACGCGGCGATGGCCGGCGGCGGAGGAGTGGCCGGCGGCGGCAAGGAGAAGCGGCGGCGGCGGCGGTCTGCGTGCTTGCGCGCAAGGGAGGAGATGGCGGCGGCGGTTTGGGTTGCGTGCACGGGAACCGAGGCCAGGGGTGGGGCCCTCCTTTTATTTGGTCCTTCACGTGAGAAAAGAAAAGAAAAAAACTGAAACAGAATCGGTCCGCGGTTGGACTCCGTTTCGGAAATCGGTCCGGATTTTCGGACCGTTTTCCGGCGGTTTACTAAAACGTCCGAGTCTTTTGCATACGAACTCTGATTGGAGCGATTCTCGCGCCTACGGGTTCGTATAATCGAGGGGCACAACCTTAAGTCGTAGTTTGAGCGAAAACTCGAACCTACAGGGGTGGTTGTCGCAAGTCTCTCTAAAGCCTCCCGTAGGAAACTCGTAGCGAAACAAAATAGGGTTTTGACGATGGCGCTTCGCCGAACCTTTCTACTCGACGGTTTTGCATGGAAATATATGATGCAATGCTATGAATGATATGCAAGACCAAATATAAAATTTGGGATGTGACACTTAAGTACCTGGAGCAGGGGTGGAGATGGCGCACGGAATCAATGCAATTTAAGCGAATTCAATCGCGACGTCACTACGGGGAGAAATGGCGGAAGGCCTGGTCGTGGGCGGGATTTGGGCATGACGATGACGACGTGGCGCAGGGCCCAGTGGCAGTGAGAGAGGGGGTGCGTGCATGGGTTAGAAAGAGAGAGGGGGAGGGGGTTTTCCCGGGTGGGCTAGGTGGGCTGCTTAGTTGGGCCGTGGGTGGGTTGTTCTTTATTTTTTTCTATTTTATTTTATGATTTGATTATCTAGTTTGATTTTGAATGGATAATTCAAATCTGTGTGAATTCAAACTTTCACTAAGTTTTTGTACTGTGGTCCTAGCATTCAAAAGTGTGTCAAACACATCTAACCACTCAAAAACACTTTGGTCTTTGAAAATAAAAAAACCAGGCCCCATATATAATGTATAAAGAGGGGTTTAAATATGGTTTCATTTAGGGTTTTGGTTTGAAATTTTTTGTGCGAGATCAATATGCTATGATGATATGAATGTAATACAGGATTTTGCATTTGATTAAATTTGGGATGTTACAAATCTAACCCCCTTAAGATGAAGTTTCTCCCTCGATATTCTATATTGGCTAGCAAATAGGTGACGGTGATCTTTCCGAAGGTCATCTTCTCTTTCCCAAGTTGCTTCTTCCTCGGTATGATGATTCTACTATACTTGCAAGAATTTGGTAGTCTTAGTACGAGTAACTCTTTTTGCATTCTCAAGAATCTTGATAGGTTTCTTGTCATAAGTAAGATCACTCTCTAACTAAACCACTTCCAAAGGTATAATGTCCTTCAATGAAGTTTCTTCCATCTCCGGATGACACTTGTTCAATAGACTCACATGAAACACATTGTCCTTTGCGGCTTAAGATCTCAGAATCCACTTCTCCTTTGCAGCTCAAGATCTTAAATGGTCCAACATATCTTGGTTCCAATTTGCCTTTGACTCCAAATCTCTTCACGCCACGAATTGGTGAGACTCTAAGATAAGCTCTATCACGTACCTCATAGGTGACTTGCCTATGCTTTGGATCTGCATAGCACTTTTTTTGGGACTGGGCTATTTTCAATCTTTCCTTTACCAATCTGACTTCCTCTTCATCTTCCTTGATCTGTTATGGTTCGAACAAATTTCTTTCTCCTACCCCATTCCTTAGTAATGGCGTAGTACACTTCCTTCCATAAAGGAATTCAAACGGAGCCATCTCTATGCTTGCCTGATAGCTGTTATTGTAAGAGAATTCTGCGTATGGCAGACTTTCATCCCAACTAGATCCATAGTCCAATGCACAAGCTATCAATATATCTTCTAAAATCTAATTGGTCCTTTCTGTCTGTCCATCAGTGAAAAGTTGTGCTGAATTCTAACCTTGTTCCCAATGATTCATGCAATTGTCGCAAAAAATGCGAAGTGAACTGAGTTTCTCTATCAGACACAATACTCTTAGGTACTCCATGCATACATACAATCCTGTTCATATAGATCTTAGCCAATTTAGCACTTGTATAGGTAGTATTCACAGGTATGAAATGAGCCACCTTAGTTAGGTGATCCACAACAACCGATATAAAATCATATCCATACCTGGTCCTTGGTAATCCGATGACAAAATCCATACCAATCTTATCCCACTTCCAATCAGGTATAGGTAGTGGATGCAGTAACCCTGCTGGTTTCTGATGTTCCGCTTTCACTCGACTACACACATCACACAAGGCAATATGTTACGCAATATCTTTAACGAAATTGTTCCACCAAAATCTTTCCTTCACATACATGTACATCTTGGTGTTACCTGGATGAATAGAATATGGTGAATTGTGTGCTTCTTGTAGAATCAATTTTTGAAGCTCCGGATCTTGCAGAATGCGGATACGCTTTCCATACCATAAGGTACCTTGTTCATCCTCATGGAATACTTTAGCCTTTCCTTTACTAATTTTACCTTTAATATCCTCTATTTCCTTGTCCAACTTTTGGGCTTCTTTGATCCTGTCCAGCAATGTTGGTTGAACTTCTAATTGCATGAGATATCTTTCAGGCACTATCTCCAATCTTAGCTCTTTGAACTGAGCACACAAATCGTCTAGGAATTATCCTTTAGTAAGTCCATTCACATAAACCTTACGGCTTAAAGCATCTGCTACAACATTTGCTTTACCTGGATGGTATTGCAAACTCAAGTCATAGTCCTTGATGAGCTCTAGCCACCTTCTTTGTCTCATATTGAGTTGCTTTTGAGTGAAAATATACTTCAAACTCTTGTGATCAGTGAACACTTCACAACGCTTTCCCAAAAGGTAGTATTTCCATGTTTTGAGTGCATGGACAACATAGGCTAACTCTAAATCATGAGTAGGATAATTCACTTCATGAGTTTTGAGTTGTCTCGAGGCGTAAGCCATAACTTTTCCTTCTTCCATCAAACTCCACCCAATCCTTAGTGAGATGCATCACACCAGACTTGAAAATCTTTTTCCAAATCTCGCAAACATAAGACTAGTGCTGACACTAGTCTCTTCTTCAATTCTTGGAAATTGATTTCACATCCTTCAGTCCAATCAAACTTCTTCTGTTTCTTAAGTAACTCCGTCATTGGCTTAGCTACTTTTGAAAAATTCTCAATGAAACTTCTATAGTATCCTACCAAGCCTAGGAAACTACGAATTCTTTAACTGACTTGGGAGATTCCCACTTAGTTACAGCTGACACCTTCGCGGGATCGATAGCTCTACCATCTCTTGACACGATATGTCCAAGAAATCCAACTTCATTCAACCAAAATTCACACTTAATGAACTTGGCATACAACTTGTTCTCCCTGAGCTTCTCAAGAATCAAACGCAAATGTTCTTCATGTTCTTCTTTGCTCTTGGAATAGATCAAAATTTCATCGATGAATACGACAAAAAACTTGTCAAGAAACTCCATGAACACCTTGTTCATCATGTTCATGAAATAAGCTGGTGCATTTGTTAGTCCAAATGGAATCATGGTATACACATACAATCCATACCTGGTGGTAAAAGCAGTCTTAGGTATGTCTTGCTCCCTAATATTTACCTAAAAGTAGCATGATCAGAGATGAATTTTTGAGAACACACCGGTTCCTTCTAGCTGATCAAATAGATCGTTGATTCTAGGCAAAGGGTACTTGTTTTTTATAGTCACCTTATTGAGTGAACGATAATCTATGGATAACCTTTGACTTCTATCCTTCTTCTCAACAAACAGAACTGGTGCACCCAAAGACAAAGAACTTGGTTGAATAAATCCTTTCTACAACTGTTCTCCAAGATGTTTCTTGAGTTCTTTCAACTTATCAACTGACATCTTGTAGGGTCTATTTGCTATTGGTCCAGATCCTGGCAGTAAGTCAATTAAAAATTCCACATCTCTATCTGGTGGCATTCCTGGTAATTCTTCTGGAAACACATCCGGGTACTCCTTCACCACTGGTACACTGTCTATGCTAACCCCATTAAGAGAATTTAGCTTACTCTCTTTGGATTCAAAGTTAGACCTGAACCTAATCTGTTTCTTATCCGGGGTTGTGAGTGTAATAGTACGTTTGGCACAATCTATTACACCTTCATACTTAGTCATCCAATCCATGCCCAAAATTACATCCAATCCTTGGGAATCTAGGATTATTAGACTAACTGGAAACTTATACTCTCCAAATTCTATCACTAGATCATGACATCCAAAATTTACTATCATCTCTCCACCTGGAGAGCTTACTTTAATAGGACATCCAATAGTTTCAGTTGGAAGTCCAATTTTATCAACATATTATCTTGATATGAATGAATGTGATGCGCTGGTATCAAAAAGAACAAGTGCTGGAAAAGAATTAAGATTGAACTTACCAGCCACAGCATCTGATTCCTCATAGATTTCCTCCACATTGATGTGGTTCACTTGACCCTTCTGAAATGGATTTGGCTTGTTGGCTCCATCAGCCTTCTTTTCTGGGCATTCATTTGCATACTGCCCAGTTTTCTTGAACTTGAAGCACTCAACCTGACTGATGTCTCTCTTAGACGGCCGACTTCCATTGCCATTCCCATTGTGATGGCTCTTGTGTCCACTCTTCTAGTTCTTATATCCACCATTGTCATGACTACGGTGGTGCTTTTTATCATGGTGACGGTTACTATTGTGGTGGCTGTTATACTTCCCATGCTTGTGGGATCCAGAACCTCTACTATCATCACCATGGGAACGCTTGTGTGACGATGCATAATTATGCTTAGCAAAGTGATGCTTCCTCTTCCTATTCTCCATCTGTTTCATCTTGCTTTCCAAGATGGTGGCTTTGTCACATAGTGATTGATAAGTTGGGACATATGCAACAAATAGCTGCATGCATATCTCATCATTTAGCCCTTCAAGGAATTTTTCCTTCCTCTTAGCATTAGTGTCAACATAATCCGGTGCATAACGTGCCAGATTGTTGAACTCCTCAATATATTCTGCCACACTGCGGTGACGTTGCTTAAGGTTGTGGAACTCTTTCTTCTTCAAACTCATAAGGTTGTGGAACTCTTAAGGTTGTGGAACTCAATATATGAGTAGTTTGGAATCCATCCTCAAATATTTCCCAATTCACATCATCAATAGGAGTGGTGATTTGGAAATTATCCCACCATGTAGTTGCTGGTCCTTCAAGCAGATGTGCTGCAAATCTGACTTTTTCTTCATTAGTGAATCCCACGGTGATGTTACCGTAGGATGTCCTTGTTCACAAAACGTAAATAGTCATTGGTTACCATAGGATGAGTGGTTCCCGAGAACTTTGATGGCGTCATCCTCAAAAACCTTGTAAGCATATCAAAGGCTAGTGGGTTATTTTGATGGTTGTTGTTGTTATTGTTGTTGCTTTTGTTTTGATTCTGATTCGCCATGAACTGGGTCATCATTTGCATCAATTGAGTATGAGCTGTCATCAGTTGCTGCATCTCGTTGCCATTGTTGTTATTATTGTTAGTGTTTGGATTGACACGACGAGAAGGCATCTGTGGTTTCAATAAGGATAAGTAATGAGAAATAACCCATAGATGCTAACATGCACATTACATCACACAGCAACAATCACAAATAAAACAAGAACGAGATAAACATAGAGTTTAAACAACATAAACAACAACTTTTTGAAAAGTAAACACACTAGCAAAGCCATCCACATGTTGGATGATCATTGCGACTCGATAAATAAAAGTATGATAGATAGATAGGCAGTCAAGTAGTCAATACTACTCCACCATGTCGACCTCCTCGTTTACTAGAGTAAGTCCTGTTGTCTCCATGGCTTTCTTGTACTCCTCCACGGTGGTGGTGAAAGCATCGACCTTCGCCTGGAGGGCTCTCTTCTGCGAGCGCAGTCTCTATCACTTCCTGCTGTGTCTCTAGCTCAAGATCCTTGAGCTCTATCTTGGCCTTCATCTCATTAACCCTCTTGTTCCTATCCTGCACTCTCTTCTCTTGGTTCTTGAACCTCTTGTCTTGCTTCTCGAACATAGCCTCCATCTCCTTGATGATCGCGTCCTATCTGTGTCGAGGTGTATAACAAGGTTCTCTAGGTCCAGAAGATAGAGATGCACTGGCTCAATAGTCTCTCTAGTAGCATCATCATACACTACAGCCTCTCCCTCCTCGTCACGTCTCCCAAATGGGTGGAAGTAGAGGCCCCTGAGCTCGGTGGAGTGACGTACACAAAGGCGTCCAAGTAGCTCCTGCATGACTACGTTGAGTCCCTTCTCCTTGTCATCATGCAACAACTTGAAGGCAATCTCCTTGGTGGGTGGCTCCGACTGGCGTCCTGGCTGCGAGACTCTAAATCCCCATAGATCCTTCCTCTCGAACTTCATAAGCTGAAGTCCCTTAATATAGGGAGGGGGAGATTGAGCACACTAATGAGCTCCACAATACGAGAACAAAAACGAGTTCCCTTAAACTCCTCAGCGGTGCTGATAAAAAAGCTAGGCATCTATTGCATAGGATAGAGAAAAATTAGAATCAACACAAGTAAAGAGAAAAACATAAGGTAGTGAAACAAAATCCAATAGCATACATAAAACACAATAGTCATGGCATACAATATTCAATCACAAACACCAAGGTTCAAATGACTTGGACAAATTTTTGCCATACCACATAGATTGGTATGATCAAAATTATCAACTAGAGAAAAACGATAAGTGTGGTGGTCCAACTACTGGAGTACGTCACAACTCTCACTCACCTGTCAAAATAGCTATCAAGGCATCCTTGGAGGCAATCTGCCTATCTTGGTCACAAGACTCCAATGCTAAATCTATGATGTCTTCCCTTAGACATTGATTGTTAGCCTCTAAGTCCTGGGTATGCTTCTTTTCCTCTATAAGGTCATTTCGAGTGTTGAGCATTCTACACTTGAGTCTATCTCCAAGATCCTTTGTCAACACCCGGATTTTTCAATCCTAGATGCCTGTTATGCCTTACATCGCAATCCCAAGATTACCATTTTTGCGAGACATAACAGAATTAGATACCATAGTACATCATCCATTACAAACGATACATAAGTTCTTACACAAATAGGGATCTCATGATCCAGTTCTTAATACAACTTCAAGCAGCGGAATACGTAATAATAATGGTAGCGTAGGAGAAGCTCCATCTTCGGGGTCACAGGCAATGCTGACGATGGGAGATGATCCTAGTTGTCGTAACCTTCCTGGGGTCCATCTTCTAGGTACTCCTCTTCATAGTCTGGCCATGGGAATAGCCAGGGACAAAGCCATGAGTACTCTTTAAGTACTCGCAAACTAATACTAACAGGTAAAGGGGTTTTTGGATAATTGGACACTAGGCTCTAGGGTTGTTTTGCAAAAGCCAGATTTATCGCTACTAGGTTCCAAAGCTAGTCACAATTTTATAACTCCTAAGTGGGAACTTGTATTTCATATCACAACTCTGTTGTGGTCAAGTCAAAGTCTCAATTCATTTCAGAAGTCATTTTGAAAAATCTGACGGGGGAACAGTATGGCCACTCCAACTGTCCATAACCACGGACGCGGCTATTCGAATAGTTTGACACTCTGCAGAGATTGTACACTTTCACCACAACATTCAATACATCCGTCAGGAACAAATCCTGAATTTACCATACTCAGTATGCGGATAATCAATCCTAACCTTTCAATTACACGCCCTAGTATAAGCACCTCTCCTGTGAGTTTGGCCTCCCAACCATGACCAACTGTCATCTTGGGTACTACACAGGTGGACAATCTTCACAAGGTAGCCTCAGCTCAGACCTTGGCCGTGAGGTAACTAATACTAAGGGATATAAGTTTCCAGTCAAGCCCTACCCAATATTCGGGTATTGTGGTTGTACGATAAAATTGGAATGGTATCGCATCCAGAAAACCATCAGTTTTATAAAGGTTAAGGATCATGCCTCAAGATTTTCATCACCAAAATCATTAGGTGTTCGGAAACACATGTCCAAAACATTTCAATAGAATGATCCATCATTCCAAGGTTTTCATAACCATTTTTCCACCAAGTATTCCCATCTAAAAGTTGATCAAGTTTTATGCTTAGCACTAGCATCTATAAGTGGGGGTAGGCACTAATGAGGGGTTGTGGACTAGTGGAGTTTCAACTAAGTACAACCTTATGTCTTAGGATGATATCTAGGTTTCTAACTTAGGCCAAATTTTATGCTCTTCATGCAACCTTCAGAATCTTTCTAGTATCTATAATTCACTTAAGTAAACTATAAGTAAGCTTTGATAAAGAAATAAAGTAAGAAGCTTGCAAGTAAAACTAGGATTGGTTTATCAAATGGGTATGATCACATATGCTTAAGGCATATGGTGGGCATAGTAACAAGTAGTGGTTTATTGCATCAGTAGGGTATCTTGCAAGGGTAGCTTGCATTGGTATAGTATCAGCTTGCATAGGTAAAGTATCTTGCAAGTGTTAGCTTGCCTTGTGCAGAGCAGTGGTTGAAGTTCTCCTCGGCTTCTTCTTCGTAGTATCCTCCTTCCTCCTCGTATCCTTGGTCGATACTAGCGTCTATGAATAAATACGAGGTACACAATCACCAAATAATACTTAACTACTTGCAATCATCACACACAAGGGTCCTATAGATGATCTAGCATCATGTCTAACATTACAAGATTAAATCTTGGTTTAATTCCTTTTATTTTTAGAAAAGTAATTTCTACTCATTGAAAAACTACTTAAGATTTAATATTCTCCAAACCAAATATGGGATCATGTTGACACATGTCATCACCACATATTGTAGTCCATGTGAATGTGATTTAAAGTGGTGTCACAATTTAATAAGGTTTCACCCTTTTATTTTAATTAATTAAAGTGGCTAGTAATGCCTATGGGGCATTATTTTATTACTTGAACATTATTTCTGCAAGTAAAACTATATATTTTTATATATTCTGAAAAGTATGGTTAAATGTGATTTTTGAGAGTTGGAATCAACTCAAAAGATATTATGGTTTAGATTTGAAAAATGTTTGAATGCAGAAAAGCTTCTTCCTTGTTATTTTTACCATGGGTGATCTATACATCCAAATGACTTGAATCCAACGGGCTTTGATTCAGCATTCATAGACCTTTCCAAAAAAATTGGTTTCATTCAATTTGGTGCAGTGAATCGATCTGGGTTGATTTTTGAAGTTGGGTACAAAAGTGTGTTTGAATTGAAATGGAAAAAGTTTAATTTGAATAACTGGGCTGCGCGGGAAAAGTAAACGGGCCGGCCTGTTAAGCGCACTTCTCCCGCGGGCTGCTTAAGTGGATGTCCCCACTCGTCAGTGACACGGGGCTGGGCGAAGCGGTATGGGGCAACGTGGATCGTTCGATCTAGTTCTAATCCAACGGCTGTGAGTCATCGTCGACACGAGACAGCGCCGGCGAGAACGAAACCTAGCGCGGCCAGTGAGGGGTGCTGGGGGCTCACCGGGGTACGGTCGAGGGTCGGCGAGGCGGGCAACGAAGAAGTCGACGACGGCGAACTCAGGGGTGGTCGCGGCAGCTCCTGGGGTGGACGAAATCGATGGCTCCCTTCTTCTCCAGAGGTGGAGGGCTCCGGTGAAATTCCGGCAGGGTGGTGCTCGCCTTGCTCTGAGAACGGTGTGGCACGATCAGTGAGGAGAAGGGAGTGAGATGTTGTGAAGAAATCGAGCGGGGGAGGCCTCTTTTTATAGTCGAGCGAGGGGACCGTCGGGGCGCACGGTGAGCTCGTCGGGGGCGATGTTATAGACGTCTAATGGCATGGGCAAGGGTAGGGGACGGTGTGGTGTCTCCTGGCGATGCTCAACGACATGGTTTCGAGGCATGGGCGGTGCGGCTTGGTCTGGAACGGGTGATGCTCTGCGCGGCAAAGGCGGCGTCTTCGACGGCGGGCGGTGGCTGTGCGGCACGGGGCGGCAAACGGGGATGTCTGGCGGTCTCCTGGGTCGGTGGCGATCGTGTGTGCACGCGGTGAGGGTGGTGCTCTGGCGCACGCTCGGCATGGTCTCTGGCGGTCTTGGAGCGGTTCGTGCACGTGGTCCAGGGCTTGGCAACGCTCGCGGCTGGGACAACGAGTGGCGGTGGACGGTGGGCTGCCTCCCAGACATGCTGGCTAGGCTTGCTGCTGCTCCTAGCTTGCTGTTGACTATGGGGTGTCAAGGGTGTGCTCAGCTATTCACCATTGATGGCAATGGCAAGCTCACAGTGGTGCTAGTGCTTGGCTAATCTTCCTAGATGATATACTGAGATGGTTGTGAGATAACTAGGGAACAAGTTAGGCAAGAATCACTGCTCACAATAGTGTTTGATGTTTGTTTGATTTGTGTCTGCAACCTGTTTGATAAAATGGCCGCATGAAATCAAGTTTTGAATTTTGAAAAGATTTTTGGTGGGTTTGCTAGATTGGTGCTGGTGAGTCTGCAGATGCTGGGTTTTGAAAGTTGAGCTTGTTTGAGTGGTTTTTGAAAAAGTGGGATCTTCCCATATGATAAAGATTCAATTTTGAATTGTCATTTAAACTATGCATTTGAAAGTTTTTGGATGATCACAAAGTGGGCCTTGATACTTTGTTATGAGTACATTCAAGGGGTGCAAAGATCAAAAAAAGTTTCTGTTAGGTTTTGAAAGTTTAAGACAGCTAAAGTAGGCATGAGAGTTAAATTGGTCAAAGTGACCATTCATTTAATATATGTGTTTTGATTTACTTGTCTTTAGGAAAAGTGTGGGAAATGTTTTAGATGATGTTTATTTCACCTAAGACACATTTTACAAGCAATGAAACAGACAAACAAGGTGGTTTTAAAAGAATTCAAAATCCATGCATACACATATGCATGCATTCATAATTTTATATAACAAAGTTTTTGTGAACCCTAATTTTTATGATTAGAAATTGATGATCCAAGTTTAGTATTTTTGGGATGTTACATCCTTGATGGCATTCCATGCTACATTCCGTGCAGATTCAAAGAATGACATGTGCATTTCAAAGTTGGTGACCATGCAGAATCCCGACTCTTTGTGGTTGTCCTCCTTGTTTTTGTACAAGTGGAGCTGTACCCACCAATACTCTACTCCTCCATCCACCATGGGGAATCCTTTGTACAATGCTGCACCATGTATCCACATGGTAACCATAAGGTTCTTGAGTGCTTTGGGAAACTCCGTCTCACACTCCAAAGTCATGGTCATGAGTGGTCCCTTCTTGACCGCTTCGTTGATGGATTTCATCTACAAATGGAGATGAGACAGAAGATTAGGAGAAGTTTTACGAGATGAAAAGAGACAAGTTTGGAAATTTGTAAAGGAGTTTGCATTTCCTGGTGGTTTCCTTAGTCTAATCCATCCTAGGGTCATAATCCTACAGGCAACACAGTGCTCTGATACCATCTAGAAGACCCCACCAATTAAGGTAAAGGCCCATGTGATTGCAATGCTAGTCCCATGATCGAATTGCTAGCATCCATAGTTTAAGATGAAGTACACAGATACAAAAGTCTTTATTACATCGTCATTCCAGAGATAACATAGTCTTTACAAATCATTAGCCCAAGGCTAATACATAGAGTTCATACATAAGTAGATAAATAAAAGTCTTCATCTTCATGTGCCACAGGCAAACATGTTGAATGTAGACTCACAACCCTAGTCTCCATCAGAGTAACCTGCAACATCATAGGTTACAGCCACAGTGGGTCAATACATTTGGAATTATATTGGCAAATGATACCATAGTAGAATAATAGTATCTAATAACTATATGATTTTGGCTAAGTGTAGTTCAGGCTGGCTTTGCTCAAAATATGATTTTCTTATTAGTTGAAAACACTAAGTATTTGTTTGACAAAACACCCAAGGAACCACCAATATACATTGGTGTACCTTTACCCTTGTTCAACCTCAAGTTTTAACTTAGAGAAATTGGGATGAGGAGATCCTTGATCACTTCAATGTCTTTGATGCTCAAATTGTCCATTATCGGGGACACGGCTAAGCACTTAGGTTTTACCCCCTCGAGAGGTGGTGCACTTTCCCCACAAGACTCGACATGAATGGAGACGAGACTTTCTAGAAGCATTCCTTTAGACCACCATGGACGCGTTCCATCCTATCAACCCTACCACCAACTGTCCATCTGGCTAAGTTCTTGCAACCTAGTTGGTCAAGGCAGAGCCCATATGCCATGTGGTTGCACTAGAAGCTTCTCAACACTAAATGTCTCGAATCCCTTTGTTCCTGGGTGTCAATCCACAAGTGTGATACAAAAGGTAAACCATAGACATGGGCCTTGTGTAACCACTCAACATAAACCAACCATACCATTCCACCCAGGTGATTCATTCACATAGTTGTTTTATTAATCAAAAATACAAGTCATACACTTAGAAATATTTCATAGCATGAATAATCCACCCTTGAATTCTACTATCTAGGCTAAGCATACTAGTATAGCAAGTTTCCTAACTTTGGGAAAATCTATGAAGACAACATCTACTAGGATTTCCCAAGGCATTGCATAGTATATACTTAGAACATTTCCAATGCAAGTTCCTACTCAAAATATCTCTAGTGCATAAATAAAATAGTAGGACAAAATATGAAGCATCACTTACCTTGGTAGTTGGGGGAATAGCAACAGTCCTCACAATCACAATCACCACTATCACCAAAATCTACACATAAAATCATAACACGAAATTCACATTCAATAATCAAACAAAAATACATATGAATGCATGCAAATTCAATGAAATGATTTTTCTACACTAAACAAGTCAAACCAAACAATACTGAACACATATTAAACTTTCTAAAGTCTAAACTCAAATTAACTTTAAAACAATTTTCTAAATAATTTTTATATGCAAAATAGGACTACAAATGGTTCTGCATAAAATCCAAATTTTACAGAAGAAAATAGTCAAACCAAGTCCATAGATATGTAGGGCTTAATTTTCTGAATCCAATGATATATTATTTGTATTTTTTCACAAACAAATCAAAAGTTATAAATTTTACAAGTTAATTAATCTAATAGATTCAAATCTAGATTTAAAACAAAACTCAGACACGTGGCGCCATCTGATTGGCCCGTACTGCTTCGCGCTGGATCGCGCTTCCGCGCCGTTAGATCTAATGTGAATCCTATGGTGCAGATCTAAACTTACATCTTCATTCTAATTCTAATCTTAACCGCTAAATCTAAATCCAACGGGACAGATCCAACTGACCAAAGACTGGCGGAGCGCATGGCACTGGCGGCGGCGCTAATGCTGGTGACTCGCCGGCGAGGCTAGGGGGTTAGGGGAAGCGCGTTGATGCTTACCTGAGTCGCGAAGACACGGTGAAGCTCGTCGTGCAACTAGCTTGGACAGGGGCGCACATACGCGGGCGTAGGAGATCGTCGGAGACCTCACTAGCATCGGGTGGTTGCTGGAGGAGACGAAGGCGATGACCTAGGTAACCAGAAGGCAAGCGAATGGCATCATGAAGAGCACAAGGTCGTGGTGCAAACAATGGTTTGAACCAGAGGGCAAGGGGCGTGCGGACTTTACCAGAATTACTCGCCGGAGTTGATTGGCGCCTCGGGTGCTCACGAAGGTTGATGGGGACGGAGACCTAGGGCGATATAGGACCAACCAGGGGCATCAGGAGGAGTGCAAGGATCAGAGGAACGGTTTCATATGAACGAGGGATAGAGGGGCGCACGGGGCTCACCGTAATGCGTCGCCGGAGTTCGTCGGGCAGCGGCGGTGCGAGCTTGAGAACTGGCAGCTTGGGGGCGCTCGAGCGATGTGGTTTGAGGGGAAATGGCCGCAGAGGGATGGTGCTTAAGTAGCCAAAGCAGGGGCGGAGATGGCGCACGAAATCAGTGCAATTTAAGCGAATTAAATCGCGGTATCATTGCAGGGAGAAACGGCGGAGGGCCTGGTGGTGGGTAGGATTTGGGCACGACGATGACGACGTGGCGCAAGGCCCAGTGGCAGTGAGAGAGGGGGTGCGCGCGCAGGTGAGAAAGAGAGAAGGGGAGGGGGTTTTCCCGGGTGGTCTAGGTGGGCTGCTTAGTTGGATCACGGGTGGTTTTGGCTAGATAGGTTGCTACTGTTATTTTTTTCTCTTTTTCTTTTTTTTCTCATTTGATTTTCTAGTTTGATTTTGAATGGCTAATTCAAATCTGTTTGAATTCAAACTTTTACTAAGTTTTTGTACTGTGGTCCTAGCATTCAAAAGTGTGTCAAACACATCTAACCACTCAAAAACACTTTGGTCTTTGAAAATAAAAAAACATGCCCCATATATAATATATATAAAGGGGTTTAAATATGGTTTCATTTAGGGTTTTGGTTTGAAATTTTTTGTGCAAGATGAATATGTATGATGATATTAATGCAATACATGACTTTGCATTTGATGAAATTTGGGATGTTACAAACATATGTCATTCTATTGATTTACCTTGTCATCCGGTATAGCAGAATTCACATAATTGGAAACTAGTTCATCAAGAATCCTCTTTTTGGCTTCATCCCTTATCTCCTTCTCCAGTAAGTTGTATTATTGTTAATAAATTAATACATGATGTTTATTGTCAAAGATATGAAAATGTAAAAAAAATTGCGCTGTTGAACTATCAACTTTGAACGGACCCCCGATGTTCTTAGTTATGGGGTCTAGCCAAGAGACCAAGCTTCCATGCAATACTAGTCTACAAAAAAGGATGCATACCCAAGATAAGAACTACTCTATACATGACAATGCTGCGCAATAGAAAATAAAAATTTAACTGCATCATCAACTCTATCATGTAAGTTCAGGGTGAATATAGATACACTCGTTTCACAAAAGCTAAATATCTTATATTATGAAAAGAAGGGAATAGGTAAGAGTGTTCTAGTATTTCATAAACTACCATTTCTGCCGCGGGACAGGGATGACGGATGCGCTGCCGCCCTACAAAAGGTTGCCGCATCGATCTCACTGCTACCTGTAGAGGACGAAGCTAAAGATCTGGTCGGCAACAATATGGAGCGAGAGGGCAGAGCACAGTAGTCGATGGAAGAAGGGACTGACTAAAAATATTGTATGTGCGTTGGGGGAGGCCGATGAGGGAGTTAAATCCAGCTTATCTCCAAATCAACGCACTTCACGTGCTCCAGCGTGTCCAAAACTCCCTCCTCTCTCTCTCTCTCTCTATCTCTCTCTATCTCTCTATCTTCTGCTTCAACTACTAACTGCATCTAGCTTCATCGAGACTAGCACACCGTTGTATAGTATTGCCTTATCAAATCCCTGGCGATTTCATAATGAGCGACATGTTTTTACTGGTAAACCTGGAAACTTCGTGTTCCACCGCATGCAGTTAGAGCATAGTACCAACACGTCCAACTTACCTACAGTAGCTTGTTACAGGACCTAAACTACAGTGAAAAAAATAAACAAAACTTTAAAACTGCTATACAACTAGTATACTGTACAACATTCTGGAAGAAATTTGGTAGTACTAGTAGAGTTGCAACTGTACTCCTAAATAAGGTTGTTTTACGAGCTTGGTGAAACATACATACTAGAGAAACTACCAAGTTTAGAAAAGGAGTTTGGTCATACGGAGTATTATACAAGCTGAACCGGGTGCGAAACTAAATGTTGAGTAGTACTAACATCGGGTAAACCAGCCAAAAGAAAGAGTTTCACAAAAGGCAGAGACCAAATGATCTATCCTTGAACCGACTCGTTCCACTCTAGGGCGTTTGAGAAGCTTGGGATGAACCAAAATGGATTCTCCGACCATATCCAACAACTGTTGTTGTGGAAACCTATAGCTACGTCACAATTCAGACTAAAGCGGCAAACTTCAGGCTGCGTCTTGTACTTGCAACCAACTGCTTGGTGTGAGGTGTAAATACCGTTCCTTCTCGTTAGATGTCCTGGTGGATCATTTGCACCGCCTACTGCAGTGTTAATCGGATAGTTGATAGCTATGAGATTGAACACATTTTTTATTGGTTTTATCGATGATTTTCGTTTGAATTTAATGGTTTTCTAGCTTTAACTAACGCTAACACTTCGGTAGCAAAAAAACTTGGTTTTTAATGTGTGTTTCAGGATCTAAACATCACGATAGGGATTTAACAGCAAAAACACAATATTCAGGCGAAAACTAGCAAGTCCCTTTTTGGAAGCAATCGAGGGGAATTTACTGCAAGCTTAACGACCAACTATACAGGCCGCCGCCGTATAGGTCCCGCCGTATAGTTGCCATCTCCATCGTCTTATTAAAAGGGACCACTTTAGTGAAGAGGCCAAGGTAGAAAACAGAACACACGAGCCGTCGTACCATCTAGAAGGGAGAAACAAGGGATCTGGAGAAGAAGGGAAAGACTTTCTTCATATCGCTCCACTATCTTCGATCTCCTAGCCACCACACCTCCATAGCCATAACTTGTACTTGAGAGAGAGAGAGACTCCACCTTGCAAGATTAGTGTTTGAGATTGTTCTTCCCATCTTGAATTGTGTTAGATTTATTTCTATTTCTTATTGTGGATCCCCACGGTAATATCAAGAAGAACTCCCTTTATTTTTTTATATCGATGATGCTTTCTTCTCTCATGTGTGAGTAAGTTCCCTTGGCGTGGGATATGTAGGGGATTAGTGAGATGTGATGTGACTATATAACTTCCATAAAGTTTGTGGTTGATTTTAATTACTATACTATGTGTGCTTGACTATCTGTGGGATGCTTAATGCATGTTGTCCAATTAAGGGCCCAGACAACATGATGCTTTATTCTACATAGATAGAATCTTTTTTTCTAGAAGATCGGTGACCCTCGAGTGACATGGGGATATCAATGGGAAACTAGTTTAACTTGAGGATAACGATAAACCACCGAGCTTATTGCATTAGTCCGATACAAGGAGCTTATTTGCTAAGCAACCTGAAGGATGTTAATCGTTTAGTGACTGACCATGGTTAGTAGGATTTTTGAAGTTGGGATGAAATCTACCAAAAGGAGTTCCGGGTAATTATAGGTTGCTCTCCTACACATACTTATAAGATTATATTTGTTACAGTTATCACTCATTCACCCGGCACAATCACTATCACCATGAAATGAAACTCCCGGCGCCTACATTGTCATCTGTAGAAAACAACAAACAAATCATTCTTTACTTTTATGCTTTTTTACTTCTAAAGTTTACATTTTAGTTTTATTTAAGTACTTCTAGTTAAATGCAAATTATGTTCTCATTCTCAACACTTGCAGTTAATTCACTCGAAGACCTGTGACAGCTTCGGGTGTGACAGAGACTTCACCAATAAACACTTACCTTTGGGCTCCTTTTGGGATCGACATCCAAACTTTGAAACTAGCTACAAACGATCTATGCACTTGCAGCCATCAAGCTATTTTCTGGCGTTGTTGCCAGGGTGCTAAGCGCTAAGTGTTTTGTCTCTTGACATTCCAGGTATTACTATTACAAGATGGTCTCTTTAGTGGAAAAAGGCTCTACACTCTCTTTTAGGGCTTATCTACCAGATTATTTTGATCACATGCCTACTCAAAGGCGTGAGGAAATCATTGAAAAACTTTTGAGATCGAATAAAGTTGAAGTTGACAACCTAAGTGACTTCATGGAAATAATGTCCATTCATAGGACAACCCCCAAGAAACCTAAGAAGACTTTCAAAGAATATAGTGCTCCAAACTCTGTATTTCTTAACCAACCAATAGAATTTCCTAATCCTGGAGTTAGGGAATATCGATTTAACGGTGAAATTAATAAAAATTTGCAGGAAAAAGATTTCAGTGGAAGGGAAGATGAGGACCCAGGAAGGTATCTTAGAGAGTTCGACGATGTGATACATCACTTGGGCCAAAATGTTTGCCAAGAGAATTCTCTCGTTTGAAATTATTTCGTTGGTCTCTCAAAGGTAAAGCTCTAGACTGGTTATATTCTCTCCCTCGCCATTATAATAAATGTTGGGATAACTGCATTGTTAAATTCATAAATAGGTTTAATCCTTTTGCAAAGGTAACAGAACATAGAAAGAATATAAGCAATTTGAGTCAGAACGTTGGAGAAAACTATCCACAAGCCTGGGAAAGATTTTTTGGAATGATCAATAGTATTCCTAATCATGGCTATTCTGATTCAACTGTTTCCCACTTATTTTACCACGGTATTAATACCCAATGCAGAAAGTTGCTAGTTTCATCAGCAGGAGGATCAATAAATACTTTAACTACTAAAGCATGTTTGGAATTAATGGCTACTAGGGATAAGAATGATTCTTTATATAATCCTGATTTTGGCACTAAGCCGGAAAAAGGAATGCTTCGTATAAGTCCCGATCTTATGCCTGAAGTACGCAAAACCATGAATGAAAAAGGAAAAAGGTAGATTTGTTACAAGTTTTTACTGAAGTGGATGAAACTAGAAAAGTGTTTCAATAATTAAAACATCGAAAAGGCAAATCTTATAGTTGCTTGCATAAGAAATTTCAAAGACACAAAAAGATTTTGGCCAAACTTACAGAAAATTATGAGGAATTTGGCCAATAAATAAAATTATTTAACAAGTACCTCAATATGATTGAAACCCAATGTGAACAAATAACATCTAGTTATCAATTTTTTCTTCGCGATGATATAAATATTACTGTTTCTACTAATGTTGTTACAACAAGAGGTGTATTTGTTAAATGACCATTAGGACCACCGGAATATGAAGCTGGAAAAGATCGAAAGGAAAAATCCTTGCTCAAAGAAAGCTAGAAAGATGATACAATTGTTGATCCTCAAGATGAGACTACTCAAGACACACAAGATCAAACCTTGGAGGAGAAGAACAATGAACATGATGACAGTTATAGTTTTGATGCAGAAACTGTTGATCCAGGAGAAGAAAAAGACACAAGCAAAGAAGATGAAGTTGTTGCAATAGAGAACAAGAAAAATGATAAGAAACAGCAAAATAAAGCAACTTAAGAGCTTGATCCTCCACAAAAGGTAAAAGACAAAGGTAAGAAACTTCTATATCCAGATCACAAAAAGATAGCACCGGATCCAGTAATCTATGATTCTTTCGCAAAGGCACTTAATGCACTTCTTCTAGAAATTCCATTTGCGGATGGAATAAAAGGGCATGCTTATTCTAAATTTCTTCGTGATATTATTAATAGAAAGAAAGAGATAACTGAAACAATTGCCATGGTGACTAGTTACCCTTCTAAAGAGAGACTATTGTCTAAGTCAGGAGATCGCGATATACCAACTATTTGATGTTCAATAGGCAAAACTGATAATCATAATGATTTATGTGATTTAGGTGCAGGATTTAGTGTAATGCCATACTCCCTCTATAAAAAGCTTGGATTAGGGGAATATTCCCCCACTTCTATCACTTTACAGATGGCTTACAAATACACTAAACAACCCTTGGTATGATTGAGGATGTTCTACATAGAATAGTTGAGAATGTTATTACCATTGACTTTATTATTCTTGAAATGCCGCAAGATGAAATATTATGTATAATACTTCGAAGACCTTTTCTTAGCACTGCAGGAGCATCAGTTGATTGTGCTACAGGGAAAATAATATTCAATGTTTATGATGCTAAAATAATCCTTTATTTTCCAAATAAACTAGAAGAAGGATAAAAGTATGTTTCACCAGAAAAACGAGTTCATGTGGTAAGTGCCTTTGATAAAGGGCCACCAAAGGTTAGAATTCGATAACAGAGAAGGGGTTGAAAAATTCAACCATTCTCAATAAAATTCTTGATGGGAGTCAACCCATCATATCAATATAATAAATTAAAATTAGATAATAAAGTTGGTCATCGCATTCCTACAACTTTTTCACATATATTTTTGCGGAAGCGCGCCCGTAAAGATGCAGCTCTCAAAAAGTAGCAGAAATACCGACTAAACAATCATAGATTTAGAGTGGAAAATAATGTTTGAGTTTTATCTGTAGAAACTAGCTCAACAATATTGTCCAAATAAAAAATGGATATCTAAAAATTTTGGTGAAAAAGCATGCTACAGAAGGTCTAACGACCAACTATACGGCAGGAATTTTTATTCCAGCCGTATAGTTATGGACAAAATTCTCAAAAGTTGGGCTTCGGATATAGAAATGACGACCAACTCGGTGGGACCATCTGGTCCGGCCGTATAGATGTGGCCATATAGTTGTGATCTGGCGAAGGGAAACCCTAACCCTCGCCACCGCCACAACTATACGGCGGGAGCTACCTGGCCCGACCGTATAGCTCCCGCCGTATAGTTTGGACCGACCACTTAAATGGGCCGGGGCAGCGAAAGGATCTTCCTCCACTCATTATTTCTCTCAACCTCTCTCTCCAAAACTCTCAAAACCTCTCAAGAACTCTCAATTCTTCGAGGATTTAGTTCGTTTGAGTGGGGGAATCAATATATCGGTATGTTTCTTTCCCTATCCATGCTTTTTTTCAGAATTCCATGGTTGAAATCTTCTCATAGAATTAGTGGATGAACTCAAACTTGATTAATTTTCTCTTTTGATTTATAACATTAGGATTGAATTCATCCACATAGAATCATTCATATATCATGTAGAAACTATATGCCTAAGGCTTTATGTTGAAATTTCTTAGTGTATCAAGATGAACAAGCTCAGTGGTATTTTTCGCAATAGAAAGCGCCAACTTGGTGAGGGCTCGGGGCTCCGGGATGAGATCGACAACAAGTACGCCATGGTTTTGGCGAGGAAGGTGGTGCCCACACGATGGGCCGATAACGGCTTCCTCAACTCAACAGAGTTGCTGGGGGACTTCTACTACCTTTGTGCAAATGCAGGGCCTGCTGGCCTCGCCAACGCCAACCACTACACCTACGAAGGGCTCACCCATGAGTTCCTCGCCTCCTTCTACGACGAATACATGGACAAAGGTAATGCATGCATGATAAATTTCACCGTTAACCAACGGACATATCAAATTATCTATCAAAAATTCTGCAATGCTTATGGATTCCCTCAAGAAGGGGAACCAACTGTTACAAACCTGTATAGCGTCTAGAGTGCAAATACTTGGGAGGTTATTTCTGTTAATGGTGGTAGGGACTTCTACCAGAAGAATATGTCCACCATTCAGAACCCAACCATACGTTACTTTTCTATGTTTCTTGCTAACACTATGTTAGGAAGAGGATATACTTGTTCGATGGCCAATGCAGACATGGCCATGATCACCAAGGCGCTCTTCCCTAATGCGCCGTAGAGTCCCACTCCTGCAGCTCGATTCCTCCAACACCTCTATCACCAAAGCAACAAAACAAAAGGTGATATTAGTATCGGTGGAATGGTGACCCACCTAATCCAAGCCCTTGAAATTGCAATTCCTATTGCACAACCTGTTGATGGCTCCATACTTATGGATGTCAGATATGTAACTGCTTGTGGTTTCCTCGGTGTTTATCGAGTTAACACGATGCTCCGAGCCTACCAATTTGGTTATCTTAATGATGTGCAGGATGGTCGGGTGCCACTGCCTTGCCCACAAGCCTTCAAGGTTCAGGGAAGAGACCACTGGATCCTCACCAAGGATCAAGTGACCAAAATCATGGCAGAGCTCTATCCTGATTCCGATGAAGAGGAAAAAGGAGGGCAGTAGGACGAGCAGGAGGAGCAGCAGGAGCACAACCCAGCTTGGGAGGGACAGCAATAGTAGCATGAGGAGCAGCCTTGGGACCAATGGCCCAATCAGCCACAGCAGCAACACGGGTTCAACAATGTCCCCTATCAGGATTTTATGCAGCTCAACCAGAACGTTGGGGAGATTGACCAGACTCTGCATGGAGTAAGTGAAGATGTGAGTGCCTTAACTCACACCTTTGGTAACTTCATGACCTACTTCCTCGACTACTACTCGTAGCACCACCAACCGCCGCCGAATGACTGCAAGAACTAAGCATAGCAATAGCCTAAGTTTGGGGGAGGTTTGAAAACCTCCAAACTTGCATTCATATTTTTATTTCTTATTTTGATTTGTTTATTTTCCAAGAAAAGCATGTTTACTTTTAGTTTGCATTCTTAAAAACCAAAAGCACAAATAAATTAGTTTTAAATTTTATTTGCAATTTATTTCTTTGTCTTTTTCGGAGATTGCTCAATTTCAGATGACTTGGCAATAGGGAAATATAGAGAGGATTCGACTTAATTACGAGAACAAAGTAAGGAAGAGGAGGTATCACATTCCTTTGATCACCTTTATTGAAATTTTAAATTGATCATATAATTATTTACTTGCTTGCACTTGAGTCACTCCCCACCTAGCTTGTCATCCTATAAATTATATTCCCTTGCTAGTGTCCACTTTTAGCTTTAAAACATTGAGGAATGAACTTGGTTAAAAAAATCCAATATATTTACAACAAGAAAAATCATCCAAGAGATGACTCGAGTCCATTTTTAGCCCAAAAGATTTGATTTTACAAAATACTCAACCCCATTGAGATTAATGTAAATAGACTCGATAGAACCCTTGAATAAAATTATCTGATAAAATGGATACTTCAAAGTAGAAGAGATTATGCCATTCATTTTTCTAATAATTACAGTAGGATATTTGTTTACGCGTGTCACTACAAATACTGTCATACTGTAACATCCAAAAAATATTAATCAAGGTTATCAAGTTCCAATCACAAATTAGGGTTAACAAAAAACTTTTGTTAATTTAAATCAATATGAATGCATGTGTGTATGTGATGAATGCATGAATGCTTGCCATGACTTGTTTGATGGTTATGAATAGCAAAGATTGGTTTAAAGATGAAAACAACATCATCTAAATCATTTCCAAGCCGAATCAAATCAATAGAAATTCAAATATAAACAATATGAGCTAATGGTCATTTTGACCAAAGTTAACCACTAGACCACTTTGATTGTTTCTAGTCCAAGATTTCTAACAGAAACAAATCCCATTCTTTTCACCCCTTGCTATACCAAGTAAAAGTGAACCCAAGACCACCTTGCAAACTCACATAAACATTTTTTAAATCTATGCCAAGGACAATTCAAAATTGAATCTAGTTCATATGGTAAGATCACCATTTCTCAAAACCCAACCAAACCAGTTCACCTTGACAAATCCAAACAACCAGAGACTACCAAGAATGTGACCGATGCACCCACCAAATTTCATCCAAAAATTCAAATATAAATTTATTTTGGCCATTTTGTTAAACACTGTCAGACACAAATAAACCCTGGCCTAACTATACTGTTTTGAGCAGTGATATCCGAACCCATTTTTCCCCTCTTAACTCCCTTGCTTCTCTTGAGCCTAGCCAATCCCCAGATCAGACCCCTCTTAGCCGTGTTGCACAGTGGAGCGCCACCCGTTTTTGGTTGTCTCTGGCCGATAATGCAGAGCACGCCAAGAGCTTAGCCACCCTCGCCCACGATGCGCACCAGACACGCTGCACTCCACCGCCACCCCCTGTCCCAGCCTCGACCATAGAATATCCCTGGACCACCCTAGCACCGCCACACCCTATACCTTTGTGCCATGTACAGAGAACGCCGGCTCGTAGTAGCCGATGGCCTCATAGAGGCTGTGTATCACCCTCGCCGCGCACGCGCAAACGCACCATGATCATAGAAACCCTGCAGACACCCCCGTTCACCGCCGCGCGAATCGCAGCTGCCGCACGGTCCCAACCAAATCACACTGCCCCACGCTTCGCCTTTAAGCCAGCAACAAGCGCTAGGGAACACAACATCATCCCCTAGCCTCAGCCACGCTGCTAGCCGCCTGTAGCATGGTCACCGACGAGCTCACACCTGCACCGTTCGGTACCCTCACTGTTGTATAAAAGGAGGCCACCCCCTCACCATTTCTTCACACCCAAACAATCACCACTCCTCACTGACCCTCAGAGAAAGGCGGGCTCTCCCTTGTTGGAATTTGGCCGGAGCCGGCCGCTGCTGGAGGAGAAGGGCGCCATTGATTTGGACCACCCCAAGACCTGCTGTCGCCGCCATTCTCTCCACCGTCCTCGACAACCCCATTCGCCCCCATCGTCGACCCTAGCTGGAGCCCAGGTGAACCTCGCCAGAACCCCACCACCGCGTTAGGTTTAGTTCCTCGCCAGAGTAGTTCGTCGTCGACGACGACTCCCAGCCGTTATATTAGAATTAGATCACAGGGCCCAGATTCGTAGATACCGTTTCGTTTAGTTAGTCCTGCTGACTAGTGCACCCCATCTGTCTATTGATTCAAAAATCGATTCAGAGAGATTCACTAAACCAAATTGCATGAAACCAATTTTGTTAGAAAGGTATTGAAATTATCAATCCAAGCCTGTTGGATTCAAACCATTTGAAATTCTAGATCACCTATAGTAAACACAAAAAGACAGAGACTTTTCTGCATTCAAATATTTTTCAAAAATCAACCATAAATTGTTTTGAGTTGATTCCAACTCTCAAAAATAACATTTGATAATACCTTTATGAATAGATAAAAATATCTAGGTTTACTTGTAGTAATAATGGACAAGTAATAAAAGAATGCCCCATAGGCATTTCTAGTCACTTTAATTAATTAAAATAATAAGGTTAAACTTTAATAAATTGTGACACCACTTTAAATCACATTCCCAAGTATTAGAATATGTGGTGATGACATGTGTCAACATGATCCCATGTTTTAATTGGAGAATATTAAATCTTAAGTAGTTTTCAATGAGTAGAAATTACTTTTCTAAAATAAAACTATTAAGACTAAGCCTTTAATCCATGTGATAACTGTGATGATGCTAGATCATCTAGTGTGAACCTTTGTATGCTAAATAGAACTAGTTAAGTATTGTTTGGTGATTGTGTACCTCGTATTTATTTATAGACACTAGTATCGACCAAGGATACGAAGAGGAAGGAGACTACTATGAAGAGGAAGCAGAGGAGAACTTCAACCACTGCACTGCTCAAGGCAAGCTAACACTTGCAACTTTGCAAGATAGATAACTTATGCAATGCATTAGGCGTGCTTTGATTAGACAACCTTGAGTATACTAATAACCAGTTTTATTTGCAAGCTTGATTATTTTATTTCTTTATCAAAGTTCCTTATTAATTCTAGTTAGTATTTAGTGAGTTTTGGAAAGATATTAAAGGTAACATATAGAGCATAAAACTTGGCCTAAGTTAGTTAGAACTAGATGTCCTACTACACCATGAGATTAGACTTGGCTAAGTCACACTTTATTAGCACCCTTCATTAGTGATTATCCCGAACTTAGTGGCTAGTCCTAAGCATAATACTTGATCACTTTAGATGGGAATACTTAGTGAAAATGATTATGAAAACTTTGGAATGACGAGTCATTCTAATGCAATGTTTTGACATGTGTTATGAACACCAGATGAATTGATGATGAAAATGTTGAGGCATGAGCCTTAACCCCTTTATAAAATCTGATGGTTGTGTTCGGATGCGATTCTATTCCAATTTTACCATACAACCACAATACCCGAATTTGGATATGGCTTGACTGGAAGTTTATATATCTTAGTATGGGTTCCTTTGCGGCCGAGGTTTGAGCTGAGGCTACCTCGTGATGATTTTCCACCTATGCAGTTCCCAAGAAGACCGATGGTCATGGTTGGGAGGCCAAACTCATAGGGGAGGTTCCTATACTAGGGTGTGTAATTGAAAGGTTAGGATTGATTATCCGCATACTGAGTATGGTGATTCAGGATTGTTCCTGATGGATGTATCGAATGTTGTGGTGAAAGTGTACCACCTATGTAGAGTGTCAAACTATTCGAATAGCCACGTCCAAGGTTATGGACAGTTGGAGTGGCCATACTATTCCGTCGTCAGATAATTTCAAAATGACTTGTGAAATGAATCATGACTTTGACTTGACCACAACAAGATCGTGATATGAAAAAAAAGTTCCCACTTAGGTGTTATAGAACACTAAACTAGTTTTCTTTACTTCTAAACTGAGTTAGAGATAAATCTGGCTTTTTGCAAGGGAACCTAGAGCTTAGGATTCCTACTCAAACCACTTACTTGTTAGTAATAGTCTACGAGTACTTAAAGAATACTCATGGCCTTGTCCCTGGCTATTCCTATGGCTAGACTATGAGGAGTACTACCAGGATGATGGACAACAGGAAGTCTATGATAACTAGGATCATCTCCCATCGTGAGCATTTCATGTGACCCTGAAGATGGAGCTTCGCCCACGCTACCGTTATTATATTATTCCGCTATGTTGATTGTATTAAGACTAGATCCTGAGATCCTTTATTTGTAAGACCGTTATTATGGTTTTTAATGGATGATGAACTATGGTACCAATCTGTTATGTGTTGCAAAAATGGTAATCCTGGGAATGCGATATATGGCATAACAGGCATCTCGGATTAAAAATCCGGGTGTTGACATTTTGGTATCAGAGCCATCTAACCATAGGAGACCCTATTTAGAATGGACGCTTGAATCAAAAACTTAGTTTCAAAGCAAAATAAATGTGTATTTATAAAAACCTATTCTCATTCTTATCACTAAGAGTATTTCAAGAAAATTCATGTTCCTCAAAAAAAAATTCTTGCAAAATCTTACATAAAATTTGACACACTTGATCACTGTACTAACTTACTCATCCTACATTCTTATAGATGGACGTGAAGTATTGCAAGTTCTATCAGTTGGGCAATGGAGGATACGTCATCTTTGAGCATGATTTGGACCAACTCTCGGAACTTCTAGAGCGCCCGCACCCCGAGTTCTTCGGAGCCCATCTCAACAATCAACAAGGAGGAGAATTTTAGTGGCTGATTGTTGCAAGTCTCAGAGGGAAGATTGAAGCCCCCACCTCAGAGGGAATCGAGTTCACCTTAAGAGAGAACAACTGTCTAGATGGAATCGCCAGGGCTATGCAGGAAGATCTTGCTCGTCTATGTGGGCAAAGCATCAATAAGATCAAGGGTTCCCGCTTTGAGTTCTACGCAAGGCGTGATGCTATGGGAAAGCCATTGGAGGTGCCATACCACCCAAATCTGAAGCATCAGGTGGATCATCTCATCTTCATGCTGTATGGTAGGCATAAGGAGTTGGACAATGCCCTCTCCTACGCCAACCACAACTATGCCATCGCAGTCAAGAAGGACCAGACCATTTCCATCCTTGCAAAGGAGCGCAAGACCTTTTGTCGTCTGTGTGATAAGAAGGATCGTATTATTGCTCGCCTTCGTCACAAAGTGAAAGAATTGAAGGAGACCATCCATGAGCAGGACATGCAGCTGGAGGAGAGGGAGATTGCAGGGGAAGATATCCGTGGAGACCCTTACTCCTACCTCAGTGATGATGATGACTTCCTGGAGGACCAAGCCATGGACTTCCACACCGATGATGATAATTCCGCCTTCATTGATGATGATGATGAAGCCACCGATTCTGATGAGTAGTCACACTAGATCACTTTAGTAGAACTCACATCTACGCTAGTGATCATTATTTGTGAGTTGTATCCGGTCCCACTGTATCGTAGATTCACATAATGGTTCTTAAAACCATCTTATTCCTTGTTGTGGTGTGTGTTGTATTGTGTGCTATGAATGAATGAATGAAAAGAAAGTTCCTAGTTGGCAAAACCAGAGTAAAACTTTAAAAGATTTTTCCAAAAACAAACCCCTGAACCTTAGAAATTTCCCTCTTGTCTCATGATCTATCTCAAATATTCAGATGCCTCGCAAAGGAAGCAGTTCATCCCTGGACCCGATGCTGCAAATCTTCCAAATGTTGGTTTCAGACCGTGAAGCTGAAAGAGCCGAACGTCAAGACAACTTAGCCACCCTTCAACACATAGCTCTGATGGACAATAACAATCAAGGCCATGGAAACCAGGACAACCATGGATCCAAGGTCAAGAACTCTTAGAACACCAATCCACCCATCTCTAGTAAGTCTGAAGAGCCATTAGATGCGGATGATTGGCTGCAGACCATGGAGAACAACTTCGAAGTCACGGGAGTGGAGGCCAATGAGAAAGTACTGTTTGCCACCCATTATCTGGAGGAGATGCAAGAGCTTGGTGGAATAGCGTTCGCACCATGAATGGAGGACAAATGATGGCTTGGGATGAATTCAAACTCATGTTCAGCCGAACCCATGTGCCACCAGGTTTGATTATGTGGATGATAGATGAATTCTAGGAGGTGAAGTAGGGATGAATGACTGTGGTAGAGTACCATGACAGATTCATATCTCTGTCTAGGTATGCCCCTCATGAGATTAGCACTGAGGCCAAGAAGAAGGAGAGATTCCTGAATGGTCTGCATGATGAGATGCATACAGTATTAGGCAATATCCCGTTTGCTGACCTTGAAGCCTTAGTGGATTGTGCAATCCAGATGGAGGGCAAGATCAACCAAGCTAATGAGAATCACAAGCGTAGAATGATGAATCAACCAGGATCCCAACATACCCCGAAGTATCGCCCCAACCCATCTGCAGGATATGCCCCGAGAAAAAATAGACCCCCGATGAACCGTCCAACCTATCCCAACCGTGGAGGAGGAAACCCAAGGCCTGGAGGAAACCAACACAACAACCCCGACAACTCCAACAATTTCAACCATGCACCGCCCAAAGTTAACAACCCCACGAACCCCAATACTGCCCTAAGGACTAGAAGCAATGTCGTGCCTGCTGTAGGAAAGGACAAGTCTTAGGTGACTTGTTATGAATGCGGAACCAGAGGTCACTACTCCAATGAGTGCCCCAAGAAGCTTGAAGCCACCACCAATGTGAATTCCCCAGCTCAGCAGCAGCGCCGTGTTCAGCCTAGAAGAAGATTTGCCTAGGGAACTCGCTCAACCGCAACGGCCATGTGTTTCACATGAATGCTGAAGAAGCTCAAGAAGCGCCAGATGTTATGATGGGAATGTTTTTTGTTAACTCAGAACTTCCAAGAGTGTTGTTTGATTCTGGAGCATCACACTCGTTTGTTACAGAATAATTTAAATGCATTAGTAAGATTCAACCAACAAAATTGAAGCATGTTATGATAATTCAACTACCTGGTTCAACGACCAAAGCTAGACAAATTTGCAAGGCCGTACCTATCAAAATCCATGGCATAGATTTTTATGCTAATCTAATAGTACTTGGAACCAAAGGTTTGGAAGTAGTACTAGGAATGGATTAGATGTCAAAACATAAAGGATTAGTCGCTTGTGCCAAGAAAGCCATAACCATGACTAGTACCGCTGGAGTATCAGTAGAGCATGTATCTGAAACCTTGCCCCATTAATTCAAGTGCAACAAGAGTCTATCCAACCAACCATTGACCAAATCCAAGTAGTCTGTGAATACCCCGACGTATTCCCAGATGTTTTGCTCAGTATGCCCCTAGATCAGGATATCACGTTTATCATTGAACTAATCCCTGGAACCAGACCCATAGCTCAGAGACCTTATTATATGAACCCATCTGAATTAGTGGAGCTGAAGAAGCAACTGGATGCTATGCTGGAGATAGGCTTGATTCAACCAAGTGCATCGCCATGGAGATCACCTATCTTATTCGTGGATAAGGAAGATGGAGGTAACTGTTTGTGAACAAATTATTGGAAGCTGAATGACATCACCATTAAGAACAAGTACCCACTGCCGAAGATAGAAGATCTGTTTGACCAGTTGACCGGTGTCAAAGTGTTTTCTAAGATTGATCTTAGAACTGGTTATCATCAACTCAATATTCGCGAAGAGGATATTCCAAAGACTGCCTTTACCACCAGATATGGACTGTATGAGTACACAGTCATGTCTTTTGGATTAACCAATGCCCCCGCTTATTACATGAACCTCATGAATAATATTTTTATGGACTTCCTGGATAAGTTTGTCGTTGTTTTCATTGATGACATTCTGATCTATTCCAAATCATAAGAAGAACATGAGATACACCTAAGGACCATCCTTGAAACCCTTAGGGAGCATCAGTTGTATGCCAAGTTAAGCAAATGTGAGTTATGGTTAAAGGAAGTAGAATTCCTCGGACATATCGTGTCGGCCGGAGGAATTGCTGTCGACCCTACCAGGGTTAAGGGTGTGGAATAATGGCAAGCCCCAACCACTCAAACCCAAGTTCGTGCATTTCTCAGATTAGCGGGATATTACCACAAGTTCGTAGAAGGATTTTCAAGCATCGCAAGACACATGACCCAATTGTTGAAGAAAGATAAGAAGTTTGAATGGACAGACATATGTGAAGCAAATTTTCAAGAACTCAAGAAGAGATTGATTTCAGCCCCAATCTTGATTATGCCAGATATCACGAAGCCTTTTGATGTGTATTGTGACGCATCCAAGGTTGGTGTCGGATGTGTGTTGATGCAAGAAGGCAAAGTCATATCCTATTTATCCCGACAACTGAAGCAACATGGGCAGAATTATCCTACCCATGAACTTGAACTAGATGCTGTAGTTTTAGCCTTGAAGACATGGCGACATTACCTCATGGGTAACCTTTGTGAAATTTATTCCGATCACAAGAGCCTGAAGTATATTTTCACCCAGAAGGAGCTGGATATGAGGCAAAGGAGATGGATAGAGCTAATAAAGGATTATGACCTTGACATCCACTCTCACCCTGGCAAAGGCAATGTGGTAGCATATGCTCTTAGCAGATTGCCGCGTCGCTTGAACACCATGATTCTAAAGTAGCAAAAAAGTTTGCACAAGGAGATGGAATATTTAAGAATGGAGCTAGTAAGTGTAGGATTTTTGGCTAGCAAAGAACTTCAACCCACTTTGATCAGTAAGATCAAGGAGGCGCGGAAAGGAAATGAGAGTATCGACGAAATCAAACATCGTATCGATACATGGAAGGTACCCAGATTCACCGAAGATGAAGAAGGAGTTTTGTGGTACAAAGGACGTATCTGTGTGCTAGCAGATTCAGACTTGAAATAAGATATTTTGAAAGAAGCCCATTATACTCTTTATTCTATCCACCCCGGAGGAACAAAGATGTATCAGGATTTAAAGAGAAATTTTGGTGGCATAAGATGAAGAGAGAAATCGGAAGCTACATAGCCAAATGTGAAATCTGTAAGAGAGTCAAGGAGGGACATCAGAGACCCGCGGGACTTTTACAACCATTGCAGATTTTGGAATGGAAATAGGATTCAGTTGAAATGGATTTTATCACCGGTTTACCTACATCTAATAGGGGAAATGACTCTATCTGGGTCATAGTGGATAGACTGTCCAAAGTCGCTCATTTCTTACATATCAAGACCACTTATCAGAGTTCGAAGCTAGCAGAGTTGTACATTGTTAGAATAGTCAGTTTCCATGGAGTCCCCAAGAACATTGTGTCGGATCGAGGAACCCAGTTTACCTCGAGATTTTGGACGAAAGTCCAAGAAGGATTAGGAACCAGACTGGATTTTAGCACAGCTTACCACCCTCAGACTGATGAACAAACGGAGCGAGTAAACCAGATACTCGAAGATATGTTGAGAGCTTGTGTGCTAGAATATTGATAAAAATGGGAAGACTGTCTGACTTTCGCAGAATTCTCCTACAACAACAGTTACCAAGCCAGCTTGCAAATGGCCCCATTTGAATTCATGTATGGAAGGAAGTGTCGTACCCCTTTGAATTGGTCGGAATTAGGAGAGAGTCAGATTTTCGGACCCGACATCCTACGAGAAGCCAAAGAGAAAAGTTCACAAGATCCGTGAGCACCTCAAGACCGCCCAATCCAGAAAGAAGAGTTATGCCGACAAGAGACGTCGAGACCTAGCCTTCAACATCGGAGATTATGTGTATTTCAAAGTATCACCGTTGAAAGGAATGCAACATTTTCAACTCAAAGGAAAGTTATCCCCCAGATATATCGGACCCTCCAAGATTTTGAATCGTCGAGGAGAACTATCGTATCAACTGGAACTGCCGGAAGAGATGTCAGCCGTGCATAATGTGTTTCATATCTCGTTACTTCGCAAATGCCTAGAAGTCCCAGAGAAGACCGAAGTTTTCAAAAATATTGATCACAGTAGAATAGAGATCAATGATGACATGACATATCCCGAAGTACCCATTTGTATTTTGGAAGAAGCCTTCAGAACCACCAGAACCTGGAGTATCAAGTTTCTCAAGATCCAGTGGAGTAACCACACTGAAGAAGAAGCTACCTGGAAGCGAGAAGATTACATTAGGACTGAGTTTCCAGATCTCTTTAAATCCTAGATTTCTCTTTTTTCTTAAATCTCGGGACGATATTTTGTTTAAGGAGGGAAGGTATGTAACATCCCAAAAATATTAATCAAGGTTATCAAGTTCCAATCACCCAAAAGTAGGTTAACAAAAAACTTTTGTTAATTTAAATCAATATGAATGCATGAGTGTATTTGATGAATGCATGAATGCTTGCCATGGATTGTTTGATGGTTATGAATAGCAAGGATTGGTTTAAAGATGAAAAAAACATCATCTAAATCATTTCCAAGCAGAATCAAATCAATAGAAATTCAAATATAAACAATATGAGCTAATGGTCATTTTGACCAAAGTTAACCACTAGACCAGTTTGAGTGTTTTTAGTCCAAGATTTCTAACAGAAACAAATCCCATTATTTTCACCCCTTGCTAGACCAAGTAAAATTGAACCCAAGCCCACCTTGCAAACTCATAGACACATTTTGTAAATCTCTGCCAAGGAAAATTCAAAATTGAATCTAGTTCATATGGTAAGATCACCATTTCTCAAAACCCAACCAAACTAGTTCACCTTGACAAATCCAAACAACCAGAGACAAACAAATATGTGACCAATGCACCCACCAAATTTCATCCAAAAATTCAAATATAAATTTCTTTTGGCCATTTTGTCAAACACCTTGCAGACACAAATAAACCCTGGCCTAACTACACTGTTTTGAGTAGTGATCTTTGAACCCTTTTGTACCCTCTTAACTCCCTTGTCTCTCCTGAACCTAGACAATCCCCAGACCAGACCCCTCTTAACCATGGTGCACAGTGGAGCGCTGCCCTTTTTTGTCGTCACCGTCTGATAATGGAGAACACGCCAGGAGCATCGCCGCCCTCGCCCACGACGCGCACCAGAAAAGCCGCACTCCACCGCCACCCTTGTCCCAGCCTCGACCGTAGAAGAGCCCTCGACCACCCTAGCACTGCTGCGCCCTATACCTCTGTGCCATGTCTAGAGCGCGCCATCTCGCCGTAGCCGACCGCCTCGCAGAGACCGCGCCTCGCCCTCGCCGCGCATGCGCACACGCACCATGATCATAGCAACCCCGCAGACACCCCCGTTCGCCGCCGCGCAACCCGCAGCTACCGCACTCCGTCGCAAACACCTCTACGTCCACGTAGAGCGCCACATGCTCACGACTAAACCACACCGCCCCACTCTTCGCCTTTAAGACAGCAACGAGCGCTAGGGAACACAGCACCGTCCCCTAGCCTCAGCCACGCCGCTAGCCGCCTGTAGCGTCGTCACCGACAAGCTCGCACCCGCATCGTTCGGTCCCCTCGCCGTAGTATAAAAGGAGGCCATGCCCGCACCATTTCTTCACGCCCCAACACTCACCACTCATCACTTACTCTCCCCCACTTCTTCCCTAAGAGAGGCGAGATCTCCCTTCCTAGAATTTGGCTGGAGCCCGCCGCTGCTGGAGGATAAGGGAACCGTTGATTTCAACAACCCTAAGACCCGCCGTCGCCACCATACTCTCCGCCATCATCGACAACCCCATTCGCCCCCATCGCCGATCCTAGCTGGAGCCCAGGTGAGCCTCGCCAGACCTCCACCGCCGCGTTAGGTTTAGTTCTTCGCTGGAGTAGTTCGTCGTTAACGACGACTCCTAGCCATTAGATTAGAATTAGATCGCAGGACTCAGATTCGTAGATACTGTTTAGTTTAGTTAGTTCCACTAACTAGTGGACCCCATCTATCAGCAGCCCGCACGCGTGCTGTGTGCAGTGGGCCGGCCCATCTATCTCTCCCGCGCAACCCAATAGTTCAAATTTAGATTTTTTTCATTTAGTTCAAACCCTAGTTCTATCTGTTGATTCAAAAATCGATTTAGAGAGATTCACTGAAGCAAATTGCATCAAACCAATTTTGTTAGAAAGGTGTTGAAATTATTAATCCAATCCTGTTGGATTCAAACCATTTGAAATTATAGATCACGTATAGTAAAAATAACAAGGTAGGGACTTTTCTGCATTCAAACATTTTTCAAAAATCAACCATAAATTCTTTTGAGTTGATTCCAACACTCAAAAATAAAATTTGATAAGACCTTTATGAATATATAAAAATATCTAGGTTTAGTTGTAGTAATAATGGACAAGCAATAAAAGAATGCCCCATAGGCATTTCTAGTCACTTTAATTAATTAAAATAATAAGGTTAAACCTTATTAAATTGTGACACCACTTTAAATCACATTCCCAAGTATTAGAATATGTGGTGATGACATGTGTCAATATGATCCCATGTTTTAATTGGAGAATATTAAATCATAAGTAGTTTTCAATGAGTAGAAAATGATTTTCTAAAATAAAATGATTAAGACTAAGCCTTTAATCCATGTGATAATTGTGATGATGTTAGATCATCTAGTGTGAACCTCTCTGTGCTAAATAGAAGTAGTTAAGTATTATTTGGTGATTGTGTACCTCGTATTTATTTATAGACGCTAGTACCGACCAAGGATACAAAGAGGAAGGAGACTACTACGAAGAGGAAGCAAAGGAGAACTTCAACCACTGCACTGCTCAACGCAAGCTAACACTTGCAACTTTGCAAGCTAGATAACTTAGGCAATGCATTAGGCATGCTTTGATTAGACAACCCTGAGTATACTAAATCCCAGTTTTATTTGCAAGCTTGATTATTTTATTTCTTTATCAAAGTTCTTTATTACTTCTAGTTAGTATTTAGTGAGTTTTGGAAAGATATTATAGGTAGCATATAGAGCATAAAACTTGGCCTAAGTTATTTAGAACTAGATGTCATACTAAGACATGAGATTAGACTTGGCTAAGTCACACTTGATTAGCACCCTTCATTAGTGATTATCCCCAACTTAGTGGCTAGTGCTAAGCATAAAACTTGATCACTTTAGATGGGAATACTTGGTGAAAATGATTATGAAAACTTTGGAATGAAGAGTCATTCTAATGCAATGTTTTGACATGTGTTATGAACACCATATGAATTGACGATGAAAATGTTGAGGCATGAGCCTTCGCCCCTTTATAAAAGCTGATGGTTGTGTTCGGATGCGATACCATTCTAATTTTATCGTAAAACCACAATATCCTAATTTGGGCTTGACTAGAAGTTTATATATCTTAGTATGGGTTCCCTTGCGGCCGAGGGTTGAGCTGAGGCTACCTCGTGATGATTATCCACCCGTGCAGTTCCCAAGATGACAGATGGTCATGGTTGGGAGGCCAAACTCATAGGGGAGGTTCCTATACCAGGTTGTGTAATTGAAAGGTTAGGATTGATTATCCGCATACTGAGTATGGTGATTCAGTATTTTTCCTGACAGATGTATCAAATATTATGGTGAAAGTGTACCACCTCTACAGAGTGTCAAACTATTCGAATAGCCGTTTCCGTGGTTATGGACAGTTGGAGTGGCCATACTGTTCCGTCATTATATATTTTCAAAATAACTTGTGAAATGAATCATGACTTTTACTTGACCACAACAGGGTCATGATATGAAAACTTAGTTCCCACCTAGGTGTTGTAGAACACTAAACTAGTTTTCTTTACTTCTAAACTCACTTAGAGATAAATCTCGATTTTTGCAAAATAACCTAGAGCTTAGGATTCCTACTCAAACCACTTACTTGTTAGTGATAGTTTGCGAGTACTTAAAGAGTACTCATGGCATTGTCCCTGGCTATTCCTATGGCTAGACTATGAGGAGGACTTCCAGGATGGTGGACAGCAGGAAGTCTACGATAACTAGGATCATATCCCATCGTCAGCATTGCCTATGACAATGAAGATGGAGCTTCGCCCACGCTACCGTTATTATATTATTCCGCTGTGTTGATTCTATTAAGACTGGATCCTGAGATCCTTTATTTGTATGATAGTTATTATGGTTTGTAATGGATGATGAACTATGGTACCAATCTGTTATGTCTCGCAAAAATGGTAATCCTGGGATTGCGATGTATGGCATAACAGGCATCTGTGATTAAAAATCCGGGTGTTGACACATACTCCATGGGGAACTATTACCTCTGTTGGCCAACGAACGATCTAAATGTGGGAAACCACTTGATTTCAGTTATGAGTTATGTAAACGTATGTAGTTGCAAAGCTATGACGTGTAAAAAATTTATTCTCCTTGTGGTTTTACGTTCCAAAGTGAAGTTGTAGTACTCCTATGACCCACTATTGCTCAACAACTACCTATTGGCATGGTCACAAGTGCGCAACACGACCCCAATTAACATGTTAAAAACAGTGGCATGAGTTCTCTATGAAAGAGTTGAAGTTTTTGAAAAACAATGAAAGGAAAAATGTGCTTTGAGAGTCTTGAAATTTTGTCATATGAGTAGATGAGTTGTTCTTAAATTAAATCTTCTTGGTGCAAACTTGAGTACTCTTAATTGATTAAAGTAACAAGAGCAAAAAGTTTCCATATCTCAACAAGAGAGAAGCCAAAAGATTTGTTTCACTTTCCTAGCTAAACTTTCGACACTCGCTTGTGCATATGATTTATTTGCTATCATATGAATATTTGTATGATCATGTTTAAGATTGCAGGAAATGTGAAGAAAAGAATTTGACACCAATTCAATCTTGTAAGTTCTTTTATTTCAGTTTCAAATCTCTGCTATCCTTTCCTATTTCCTTGTCACTCGAGGATGAGCAACATCTAATCTTGGGGGAGTTGATAGTTGTGAGATTCTACATATTTTTTATGCTTTTTATCGATGGTGTTCATTTGGATTTAATGGTTTTCTAGCTTTACCTAACGCTAATACTTAGGTAGTGAAGAAAACTTGGTTTTTAATGTGTGTTTCACGTTCTAAACATCACGAGAGGGATTTAACAGCAAAAACACAATATTCAGGCGAAAACAAGCAAGTCCCTTTTTGGAATCAATTAAGGGGAATTTACTGCAAGCTTAAAGAACAACTATACGGGCCGCCGCCGTATAAGGCACGACGTATAGTTGCCATCTCCTTCATCTTATTAAAAGGGACAACTTTAGTTAAGAGGCCAAGGTCAAAAATAGAACATACGAGCTGCCATACCATCCAAAAGGGAGAAAGAAGGGTTCTGGAGAAGAAGAGGAAGACGTTCTTCATATCGCTCCACAATCTTCGATACCCTAGCCACCACACCTCCATAGCCATCACTTGTACTTGAGAGAGAGAGATCTCCACCTTGCAAGATTAGGGTTTGAGATTGTTCTTCCCATCTTGAATTGTGTTGGATTTATTTCTATTTATTATTGTGGATTTCCACGGTAATATCAAGAAGAACTCCCTTTATTTAATTATATTGATGATGCTTTCGTCTCTCATGTGTGAGTAAGTTCCCTTGGGAGTGAGAGATGTAGGGGATTGATGAGATGTGATGTGCCTATATAACTTCCATCAAGTTTGTGGTTGATTTTAATTACTATACTATGTGTGCTTGACTATCTGTGGGATGCTTAATGCATGTTGTCCAATTAAGGGACCAGACAACATGATGCTTTGTTCTACATAGATAGAATCTTTTTTTCTAGCAGACCGGCGACCCTCGAGTGACACGAGGATATGAATGGGAAACTAGTTTTACTTGAGGATAACGAGGAACCACCGAGATAATTTTATTAGTCCGATCCAAGAAGCTTAATTGCTAAGCAACCTGAAGGATCTTAACCGTCTAGTGCCTGGCCATGGTTGTGGTAAACAGGCTAGTAGGATTATTGAAGTTGGGAAGAAATCTACCAAGAGGAGTTCCGGCTAATTATGGGTTGCTTGCCTACACAAGTACTTATAATATTATAATTGTTACACTTATCACTCATTCACCCGGCACATTCAATATGACCATGAACTGAAACTCCCCGGTCGTAGTTTGTAATTTGTACAAAACAACAAACAAATCGTTCTTTACTTTTATGCTCTTTACTTCTGAAGTTTACATTTTAGGTTTAATTAAGTACTTTCGTTTAAATCCAAATTCTATTCTCATTATCAACACTTGTATTCAATTAACTCGAAGACCTGTAACAACTTCGGGTGTGACAGAGACTTCACCAATAAACAATTACCTTTGTGATCCCTGTGGGATCGACATCCTAACTTCGAAACGAGCTACAAACAATCTGTACACTTGCAGCCATTAATAGTTCACGCCAAGGAAAATAGAATACGATCCAAGGTCAGTAACCCTTTTCCATGGGTTAGCTGCATGTAAATGGCTTGTGTTCATCGAGAACACATGCAGTCAAACCCACTCTAGTGAACAACAGTAGTATCATTACAAATTGCAAACGGTACAAACGGTGCAACCATAGTGAACAACACTAATGTCATTACCAATTGCATTTTCTGGTAAACCTGATGTATAGACCAGAAGAAGTCTTGAACCATGGGCATATATTGCTAACCACCACATACCAAGATCCTCATCTTCCTCATCATCAGCAAGCCCATATTTCATGTAAAGCACATCGCGTGGCGACTGGATAACAAAAGGACCTTCAAAGGGAAAGGAAATGTAACATGAAAATAAAACTGATATTGATCTTACATTATAGAACTTGATATACTATTTTCAAAAATCTTGATTATAGTTAGGATGTTTGATTGCATAAAAAAATATGCCTACCTCGGGATATTCTATGGAAAATCTCCTTTTTCAAAATGGGGATATGATGGAAATTTTTCTATACATGATTGATAGGATCAAATGAAATATGAAATAATCCTATAGGATATTGCAATGTAAAGTTCATAGGGGAAAAATCAAAGGTTCCCTCTACAAGATTTTTGTGTGTTGTATACCAAAGGAAAACCAACAAGGATTATTTCTAGGAGGTTTAATATCTTACCTTATCTTATATTACTACTAAAATTACCATGGTAGGAAAATGTCCCATAGGATTGAGAAAATTGTAGTTAACACCAGCCTTTGTTTCATTTGTTCCACAAAACACAAAAAGAAAGTCATTTTTGTACATAGCACAGTTTGTGGCTTAATTTTTTGCACCTGACCAAAATGAACAACTTAGCCTTGTTAACTAGTTGGTCATGCCACCTATTTTTCTTGCATCATAACATTCAAAACATAAATATTATAAAATAATATATTACCAAAAAATATTTTTTGACACACGCACAAAAAAAATATTACCAATAAATAAATATGTCAAGAAAATAAATATTTACCAGTATTTGTATGTCTCTTACAACATACAAATTCATATACATGTGTAGGATGTATGAAGAAACTTGCATCAAAATATATTTTCACATGGGACATAAAAATGTTTAAATAAAATGATGTTTTTTTTCCTTTTCAGAAACACGATTTTATGACTTTTATGTAGCCTATAATGCAATGTATTATGTACCAAAACTTTGGAAATAATTATAACATCCCAATTTCAGCAAATCTGATCTTTTTTCAAAAATAAAAAAAATCAGGGGGAACAAAAACTTTTTATTATTAAGTGTTGCAATGTTTGTTTACTTCTTTGCTTGTGTTCATGCAACTCATTGTGTATTAGGTTATTTACTTCTTATCCCAACCCTAGTTGACAAAAGCTATTTTACAAAAAAGATGTCTTGGCTCATCCTAAATATTCTCAAATGTTCTGGCATTTCAAAACTGAGCCAAGATGACTTTGATAAAACAAAATACTTTAGTAGTTTCTCTTTAACAAAACTATGGAGACCGACATATAATATCCTTATGTTTTCAAGACAGAGCATTCAACTACCCTTATCTCTAGGTTTTCCAAAACCTTTCATCCTAATCTTGGTAGAATTACCAAGACGTCCTTACCTTACTTCAAAGCACAAGATTTTCAAAATACCAATTCTTACCTCAAGTTAGACTTGATGGTAAGTTCAGTAGTAACTGATTTTCTAGCTAGATGAATTGCCTTGATCTGTTGTCTGGTGAATTGCTTTGATCTGCTAGTGTGATGACTTGTCTGCTAAGGAACTAGAATGAGCCACCTTAGGAGCTCATCTTTTAAGATCAGATAAATGCTTGAGATCTCCAAATCTTAAACCAAGCCATCTAAGCTAGATCTATCCTAAGTTACCCTCTCATCCCTTACTCAGATCAATAAAAGGATAATCCCTTTTGATAATTTCCAAACTCCATGAAGACCAAGTCTAAGCATGGATCCTATCTACTCCATCATCCCATCAACATCATCTACCTGATCATTAGTTTGGATCATAGCATCACCTCAACATCCTCTCCACTTGTAATCTAGTCTAAAACCCTAAATCTGCCAAAATGGCTAAGTCTGAAACCCTTATCTGGATTCAATCTTTGAGACTCCACTCGTTCTAATATATGTGCATTCTTGAGAATTAACTTGAACCATCTTGTAGTACATCATTAATAATACCAAATCCCATTCTTTCCCTTGGCTAAGACATTCTGGTTCCCACTCAGCCTTGATGGTTTTGTAGTAAAGATAATAATCTTTTCTGCAAATCTTATCATTTTGCCTACTTTGGAAGAAGCTCACATCTATATGACATCTCCCCTTGACTAATTATTTGCATGTTTATGATCTAATAACCATGGTATATCACTCCATACTTCACTTGTTCCCACTAGAGCTTTGTGTTTCTTAAACCAACATGGTTTAGGAGGCATCATGACTCATTTGTTATGGCAGCCTTTTTTTCATCAAAGTTTGCCATGACTCCTAGATCACATCAGATCCAACCAAGCCAAAATATTGCTTCCACTATCATATACACAAATTGGTCTATCCATCCATCTATCCCTTGTATCAAGGTGAGATCTAAGCTCCCTAATACAACCTTGTTTAGGTGGCATAAATATATCAAAACCCTAGATTCCCCAAAATCTTGTTTATTCCAATTTCACCCTAATCCTTCAAAACCCAAGTGGAAAATGATGCATAAAGCAGGTTTACATCATCTACCTTGGAGATAATAATTCACCAAATAATTCCCATAATTATTTGGATCCTAAAAATATTCAATTCCCATTTTTGGCAAAACCCTAGAAGCTTTGTCCATAAAGGCAAGTTTTTTTCTCCAAATCAGATTGCCAAATCAACGAACATTTGGGATCTATACATCATACCCCACTGTCCCATATCTAAAATAATATTTTTGAGATTCTTTATTATTACTTCTTGCCTTTTTTCTTAAATGGCAGAAACAAGAAATAATTGCTTAAAAATACTTTTCTACCTAAATAAATTCCAATAAAATTACCCAGTGTGTGTTATGGTATTTAGAACCATCCCACATCAAAATAAACTTTGCACTTTGCGAATATACCACTTCTGCACTTTGTAAAATTACCAAATTAGCAAATTAGCTTCTCTAAACCACTTCTCCACTTTGTCTCATGTAAAGTTACCAAATTAGCTTCTCTAAACCACTTCTGCACTTTGTGAATAAGTGAGATTAAGTGGAGCAATAATCTTTCGAAAAATTCCAAATAAATCCCTAGGTTATAACTTGGTCATATCCACCCACCAGTAGCCTTGTCCCATCTTGGAAATATCCAAATTCAAACCTTGCTTCATAACCACCCATTTTGGCAATTTTGATCATCTAGAAAAAGCCACTAGAAAACTTCCTTCAAACATTCTCAAATATTGTCAAGGACTACTCCACAGCAACCCTAGCCCCTCTGGTCGATTAGCACTGTAGCACTATAGTAAGAACCACCCTTTTATTCTTGTCCCATATGCTTGTAAGAGAGGGAGAGAGGCATACCTTGATAGATATCTTGGGCAATATACAACCCAGCACTAGCAGCCACTTCCCTGCCCCCTCTTTGTTCGTACACAAGCCCACACCCCTCTCTCCATTGCCCCATTTTGCCCAACCAGCAGCCAGGACCCTGTCCTAGGCCCTCCCCTGGACTCGGTTCACCATGAACCCATCTCACTCATGATAAGAAGGCCAGAGGCCTCCCATGAACCTCTCCTTACCTAATTTCACTTCCTATCCCCTCCACATCGCTTCCCCGAGCACCACGCCCTCTCCCTAGCTCTGCCTTGCCCATGAGAAGAAAAACAAGGAGCTTCGGCCTTCTCTCTCCTTGCAAGCATAGCTCCTCCATACCTCCGATTATCGCTCTACATGTTACCTAGCTGAGCTCCCCTCCTCCCACTGCATCTAACCGTGCCCCTTTATCTTGCTCAGGTCAACCATACATGCGCCAGTGTGAAGCTCCCTAGTGCTCCGCCTACGGCCGTCCTCGCGTGACCAAGATCCGGCGTCGAACCCCGTCTTCCGACCATCTCCGTGACTATGGCGGAGCACCACATCCATCTACCACCTCCCCGCCGTCCCTCCTGTACCTTGGTGAGCGCTATGTACACCCTCGAGCCCTCTAGGGTTTCCCCCTGTGTCGGGTTAGCTAGAGGAAGGAGATGACTTGGTGCCGTCGGATCCCCTGTACTCCGACGACCCTGATCCTCCCTACCCCTTCAAGGTCGGTTGAGGCTGACCACTGGGGCCCTGCCCAGCAGCTCCTAGGCCTGCTACCGCCCGCGCGACACCCTCCAGTTGGGCCAGTGTGGCACCCCGGATTTACGATCCGAGAAAAACCGTTATGCATACAATTCATGTTCCTATGATCAGTGAGCCGTGAGCATAACTGACCAACATCATTAATTGATCCATACAATAATGAGTACAAAACTTACAACGATGCCATTATGGCGATTACAACATCAATAGCCGAAGTCTTCATCATAGATCCCATGTATTTTTTCTAGGGTTGCATGGATGGAGCATCTCTCCCTACACCTGCCACCATCCCTGAGATTGCCGGCGAACCCACATATCTGGCTATCCCTAGCCTCCTCTATCCTCCGCCAGCTGCTCGATGTAGCACTTTGTTGGTAACCCCAAGCGCAGGATGTGAAGAGCACATCAGCACGTTTTCCCTTAGTTGAGACCGAGGTTATCGAACCAGAGGGAGGAAGGAAACGTCATACAGGTGTTGCAAACAACATGGAGACCTGCACAACACAAACTCAAGATTTTGTCCTAACGAATCAGTGAGGTTGTTAAGCTCACCGGTTTGCTGTAACAAAGGATGAAACATATGGTGTGGAAGGTAATGGTGGTTTCTAGCAAGTAAACAAATAACAGTGGAAGATGTATCAATGGTAAAAATTGGACTGGGGTCCATAGTTCACTAGAGGTGCTCTCCTTATATAAACAACATGGCATGAAGGGTAAACAAATTACAGCAGGGAAATTAACAGGAACTGAGCAAGGAATAACAATGCAATTACTAGTCAGAAAGATCCTATGAGATTCGATTAGGAAATACAACAAGATACATAGACCTCCATCCAACGGCATCTATGACTAGAAGTCCACCTTCAGGTTATCATCCGAACCACCTCCAGTATTAAGTTGCAAGCAAGAGACAAGTGCTTTAAGCAAAGTGTGTTAGGTAAACAGTCCACATGTTCCATGAACAAGAGACCGTTGTTTTCTCCCTAGTGGCAACAACACATCTACAACCGAAGAGATTTCTATCACTTCCCTTGGAAACTAGAGGCATGAAACCACTATCGAGCATAAATACTCTGTCTTGGAGTCACTAGCAACTACTTGGCCAAGATAGCTACTAAGAATGGAGAGCATGCAAGATCACAAACAACACAGACATGATAGAATCATAAAGACAAAACCATTAATCAAACCAACATAATAATCTCAATATCCATCGGATCCCCGCAGACACAACATGCATGATTACAAATAGATTAGACCTTGATCATGAGCGGAGCTCACAATATCTATACATAAAAGCACAAGGAGGAGATACAACCATCTAGCTACTACATGGACCCAAGTCCAAGGTGGAACTACTCACGCATCATACCGGAGAGAAGGCCTCCAGGATGATCTCCCCTCCAGCAGGGTGCCGGGAAGAACTTTAGATCCCCCCGATCTTGGGGCGACGGTGGCAGCGGCTATAGAAGGTTTCGTGGAATATTGATCGGATACTTACGGTTTCTGCATCGGGGGCTTCTTATAGGCGAAGTGGGAGGCCGAGGCGGTGGCCAGGGGCCCCACACCCTGCCTAGGCGCGGGGCAGGGCCCACCCGCGCCTAGGGGGTGTGGATACCCTGGCACGTCTCTTCGTCTCCCCTCTGGACTTCTTGTTCCCCATGGAAAGTTATTGACTTTGATGTTTGTCCCGTCCAATTCCTAGAATATTTCCTTACTAGCTTTTATGGAACCAAAAATAGCAGAAAACAGGCAACTGGCACCGTGAAACTTGTTAATAGGTTAGTACCAGAAAACATGTAAAAAGCACCTCAAAGTGCAGACAAAGCAAAGCAAAGTAGATACTAAACAAGCATGGAGCATAAAAAATTATAGATATATTTATGACGTATCACCAGCCTCTTCTCCACTCCTTTTCAGCCTGGAATGGATTCGTTGAGGAGTTTTTGGAAGGTATCTTACACCAGAGACAAGGAGGAGGGTATGTTTTTTGAACTTTGTTGCTTGTTTTGGTTGATGAGTAGTGGGTGGTTCTTCTGAATTCCAAAGTATCAACCCATGAGGGGAGGCAAGTTTCTTCGGGGGAGGTTATTCACCTGGATTCTGTTGTGAGTTTTCCTTGCCATTTGGCACGTGTGCATGGTGCTTCGATTTTTGAGGTTAGATCACCTAGATCTTTCTCGGGTGAAGAAGTTTCTCCTTTAAAGTGGAAACTCTCTTGCAAATCTCTGGTGGATTCTAGTGTCAACTCCAAGCAGGCTTTTCTTGTTCTAAGGGCTCAATCTCACAGGCTGAATTTGCTGAATAAAGAGGAAGTTCTTATTAATGCTAGGTTATTATTGGAAGGAGAAAAAAATTCCATGGTTATATCTTCAATATGCTTGTTCATCAAGTTTCTGTGATTGAATAAGTGGTCCCTGCAATGGCTGATTACCCCATGGTTGCTAGTAAGATCACTAAGAAGCCTACGTTTGTGAGCCTCTGAAACCTTCACCGCCTTCTCTGAATTTTAGTGTTGGCCTCAGTTTTGAGTAGGTTTTAAAAAGAAAGTTTGGATATTTAGTGAACTTTTGTGGGTCTGGTTTTCGCAAAAGGGAATTCTTTTTGGTTATATCTTTTGGCAGATCTTGTTTCAGATTGCATGTGCACAAAGTTGGTCTTGTTCTTCAGGATTGCTTTGGTGGCTCTGCTGCTCTTTACAATGTTACTCATCTTCAGAACATAACCTTTAGATTTTCTGTTGCGTCATGAGTAGTGGGTTTTGAAATTTACAATGAGGGCATTTTTTCACAGAAGGATTTCAAGTTATTTGTTAGTTTGTGGGGAGAAGGTGGACCTAATTAGAGAGCTGAGGAAATCAAATTTTATCGTGAATCTGACAATGAATGGAAACTTGTTTCTAATAAGAAAAATTAGATGTTAAGGAAATGTATGTAAGGAAGGTTTTCTATCAGAAGGATTCTACCCCTATTTTCAAACAGTCAGTTTTTTAACGGCTATAATTTCCCTTATAGTCAAAGAAATCAACGACTGATTTATCTGGGGGTTTTAATGGAGCATTTAAAGGGCCATATTATGCCGAAATTGTCTGTAATAATGATATTAACTGTCAGTGGAGAAATTTCCGTCGAGGCATACAGAAATTATGACAAATTTAATGCTCTCCGGATTCCTTCCTTTTTGGAAATTTTCTTCCTTCCCCGTTAAGACCTGGCCCAATAAAAGTTACCTGACCTGCTTTAAGGCCCTCGGCCCCTGTGTGCAAATTAAGCAAGCCACCTGCCCCCCACCTGCGCAAATTTTTGTCATTTCTTTTCTCAAGAAGAAATAAATTGTCTCCTTGTCTCCTCGACGTATCCGTTTCCTCCGACGACCACTGTTCCACCCCCTGATTTCACTCATTCGCAGGAGACTCCACTATCCCCTGCGACAATGGCGAATATTCCTATTGGCCTTGAATCTTTTGTGCCCCAGGCTTTCAAAAATCTACAGATTCCTGGAAGAACCTCGGTCAAACGGGTGGTTGTGCCAAGAAGGCCGATAAGCCATGAGCACTTCGCCATTGCCACCATTGAACCGCTCCCCCAAGGTCACATATATATTAGAGATATGATGCAACATTTCTTGGTCAATGTGACTGAAGTGGGTTTTAGAGTTATTAAAAAGCATCTGTTTGGTCAGGATTTGGTGCAGTTTAGTAATGTTAGTGACAGGGACAAACTTGTCAGGAATAGTCCTATTGCTTTGGAGGATGTTCACATTTCTTTTACCAAGCATGATGAAGGCATTAATTGGTGTAGGGATCGTTTTAATAGGGAATGCTGGGTCATGATGTTAGGGCCACCTCTTGATCACATTTGCACTAAGGATCTAAATGCAATGTTCTCTAACATTGGCAAAATGCTGCTCTGGGAAAAAGATCCTAATTGCAAAGGTAGAATAATGGCAAAAGTTAGAGTGACTGATTTGGAGAATATTCCCAAAAGTGTGAGGCGAACTTTGGGTGATAGCCCTGATCTGAATCTTGGACCTTTTCTGTTGAGGTCTTGCTTCACAACTTGCTTGGTGGGGGCCATCCTGATAAAGATCCTTTGCCTGATGATGACACTGACCCTCACCCCGTGCCTGCTAATGCAAATGCTCCTTTTGTTCCTCCTCCCCCACCTCCTCCCCCACCTGCTAATGATGATAATGAAGGTTGGGGACACTAGGCAGTGGGGAATGCTGATTAGCAGAATGAACCACCTAAGGGCAATAAGCATTTGATTGAGGAGAATGAAGTTGTTGAGAACAACTTTGCTAAAGACAAGATCATTGATGTTCAACATCCTCCACCTCAAGTGGTTAATAGTGATATTACCATTTTTGGGAACCTGGATAACAATGTTGATGTGGATTCTGACAGTCATTCCATCAACTTGGAAGCTGGTTAGGGTCTGCTTGGTGACACTTCTTCTGGTAACCTGGAGACAGAGTTCTCTCCTGGCATTGGGGATGGGCTTCTCAGCATTTTTCAGGCTTACAATGATCTAGATGTTGGTACTGTGGGTTAGGAAATATATGATGGTGATTTGCTAGAAGACAATAACATGGATTCCCCAAATATTGCCCACATGCAGTTGCACCTTGGTATGGTACAATTCCAGTTTGAGAGGCCATACCTGCAGAACATGCTCAAACTCAGGCTTTTTCCCCACAAGGCATGGACATTTGGCAGAAATATTTTGCTCCTCATGTCTCATGATCTGGAGAAAAAAATGTATGTCAAATTCCTCTTAGCTGGTTCAACTTCATTACTCTTATGCTCATGATTCCTGAAAGATTTGACTGGACAAAAAAACATTTCTGAATTCTAATCTTTTGGAAATCATCAAAGAAGCCATTATGCATGAGAAATTTGTTTCCTTTATTATCCCTGATAAATGTTCTATGGATATGTCTCCTTCTTGTAAATTTTCTCAGATTGAGGAGGATAATGAGACAAATGGAGCAAATGATTTTGGACTTGTCACCTCTTCACCTTCCAGGAAGAGAAGGGGGAAAACTTTAGTAGAATCTGAGGTAAGTAGAAGCCCAAGAATTGTGGAATTGAATGAGGGTTTTAAAAATCATGACTTCTGTAAAGATGGTCAGTGCTTGTCCTGTAATGCTGCTCCTCCTAGTTTGAAAACTAAATCTGTGAAAAATCTTGCCACTTCTTTTGGTAACGTGGCTGATGATGTAGTGGATGCCCAGCTGAAGAACAAAAGTAGGATCCGAGAGGTAGATAAAAGGGCACCTGGAAGTAAAGGGCATTCTGCTGTTGCATCCTACCTCTCTTCAGCAGCACAGGGTGAAGGGACAAGGAATAATGATGCTGGAAGGAAGAAGCAAGGTATTCCTACTCGTGCATGTGCACAACAAAGAAAGAAAAAATCCCCTAAGTAATGTTTTTAATGTGTATGCACACATGGAGAATGTGTTGTTTAGGGAATGGAGTTGGCCCTTGTAATAATTTCCTTGAACTAGTTGGGAGGATTTCTATGTTATGAATCTAGATGCTTGTTCTATGTTATGACAATGATGGGATTAAGTACCTTTATTTATAGTATATGGATGCTTTGCTTTTTTCTTGGATAAGAACAACCTTTGTACCTTATCAACCCAATAAAAATTTGATAGTTTTACATGGATAATACAAGACTTTGGAAAATCCTTAACTGGAATTTGAGAGGAATAAATTCTGAGAGAAAATGGTTAGCTTTGGCAAGTAAGATTGATGAATCAAATTGTGATATTAGTTGTCTCCAAGAAACAAAAAGATAACATTTTGATTTGGAATAAATTAGAAAATTCTGCCCTAGGAAATTCAACAAATTTTTTTCCCTACCTTATAATGGGGCCTTAGGGGGAATTATTATCATTTGGAATGGCTCCATGTTCTTGGGAGAACTGATGTTCTAGAATGATTACTCTTTGTCAGTCAAATTCAGCAGTAATATTTCGCAAGAATCTTTCATTCTCGCCAATATTTATGGTCCTTGTCAGCATGATAAAAAATCAATTTTTATATATTGGTTCAGTAATATTTATATGCCTGATGATATTGATTGGATCATCATAGGAGATTTCAACTTTATCAGAAATCCTCAGGACAGGAATAGAGCAGGTGGGGATATAAATGAAATGTTACTCTTTAATGAGGCAATTAGTAATCTGGGTTAGTGGAGCTGCCTCTCAAAGGTAGGAATTTACCTGGAGTAATATGCAATAAGAACCACTGCTAGAAAGATTAGACTGTTTTTTCACCTCTTCCACTTGGACTATCTACTATCCATCAACCTTTGCTTATCCTCTTGTCAAACCAATTTCAGATGATGTGCCTTGTGTTATTTCAGTGGGCACAAAGATTCCAAAACAAAATATTTTCAGATTTGAAAATTTCTGGTTACAACATAAAGATTTCAAACAAATTGTGGATAATGCCTGGTCAACCCCTGTTTGTTATGCTCATCACTCATCACTCTTATCCCAAAGGTTGATGTTACAACAATTCCTGCAGACTTCAGACCAATTTCTTTGCTGAACAGTGTGTTTAAGATTATTATTAAGTGGATGGCCAATAGACTTCAAAAAATCATTCTAAAATTGGTGCACAAAAATCAATATGGTTTTTTTGCAATAGAGATCAATTCAAGACTGCATTGGTTGGTCTTATGAATATTTACATCAATGCCATAAGTCTGGTGAAGAGGTCTAGTGCTAAAACTGGACTTTGAGAAAGATTTTTATCTAATTGAGCATTGCACAATAATGGAGATTTTGGAGGCTAGAGGTTTTGGAAAAAATGGATGCAGTTGAGTTTTGGTTCTACTTTTCAGCTATCCTCTTGAATGGTGTTCCAGGGAAGAAGTTTTACTGTAGGAGAGGGGTCAGACAAGGTGATCCACTCTCCCCATTATTTTTTGTGCTAGAAGTTGATCTTCTTCAATCTATGCTCAACAAAGCATTGAGTCAATCAACTTAAAGTTCTGCATGTACTGATTACCCTGTGATTCAGTACGCCGATGAGACAAAATGATCGTGCTAAAAGCTGATGCCTCCCAAATAATTTGTTTAAAATCTCTCCTCCAAACTTTTGCTACTTCTACTAGTCTGACAGTTAACTACCAAAAGTCTTGCATGTACCCCATCAATATGGATGATGAGAGACTTTTTCATTTTGCAAGGACATTGAGCTGTCAAACTAGAAGTTTTCCTTTCATCTACCTTGGACTGCCACTTAGTCTCACCAAACCTCCTATGGACTGCTTCATGCCATTGTTCAAAGAATGGAAAAAATATTATGTGGTATTGTAGACTTTCTAGATTATGGTGGCAAACTTCTTATGGTAAAAGTTGTTCTTTCTTCAATCCCACTATTTTTCATGAGCTACCTTGAGGTGCCTATTTCCATCAAAAATCAGATACTCAAATTTATGAGGAACTTCCTATGGAGAAAAAACAATAATGATGTGCAAGCTAGGGAATCTGCTTTGATATCTTGGGATTAAATTTGCAGACCAAAAGAACAAGGAGGACTTGGAGTCTTAAATCTGCAGAAACAGAATACAGTTCTGTTGCTCAAAAACTTAGATAATTTCTTCAATCAGAGGGATATTCTTTGGGTTAACGTAATTTGGGATGCATATTACAACAATGGATCTGTGCCTGGCAGAAACCTTGAAGGCTCATTCTGGTGGAAAGCTCACTTAAAACTGATTGACACCTACAAGGGTTTGGCAAAGTAGAACCTAGGAAATGGTAAATCTGTTCTTCTGTGGTCTGATATTTGGCTGGATGAGTACCTTGGCAACAAATTACCTCACCTTATTTCCTTTGACAAAAAATGGATACTACTGTTAGGGAGGTATTAGAAATGGAATTTTGTGAGGATATGTTTCACCTTCCTCTGTCAGTGGAGTCTTATCATGAATTTGAAACACTTGAGATCATTTCCTCTAATGCTCAGGCAAGGATAAATACTGGAGATATGATGAATGGACTTACATCTGGGAAGGAAAACAATTTACAACAAAGAAATCATATAAGCATCTCATGGGCCACTGGCCAGCTCTTCCACATTTCAACTGGATCTAGAAATCATCCTGTCAAGCAAAACACAAATTTTTCTTTCGTTATTGTTGCATGACAGATTAAACACAAGGAACCTTCTCAAAAGGATGAACTTTCATTTGTAATCATATTCATGTGTGCTGCTGGATTGTAACCTGGAAGAAGATAGTTCCCATCTTTTCCTTGAGTGCCCTTTTGTTGCACGCTGCTGGGATTTCATTTGCCCACTAAGAGTCCATCACTCTTCAATTTTTTAAACAGTCAATGATATCAAAGACAAATTAAGGCTACCGTTCGCCATGGATAAAATCATTTTAGCTGCTTGGGCCTTATGGATTATTAGAAATGACAAGATATTCAATAATACAAGACCCACTTTTACAAGATGTAAGGCCATTTTTCTGCAAGAATTATGATTGTTAGCATACAGGATGAAATAAAAGCATGTTCAGACTTTTAAAGAATTTGTACAATCCCATGTTTAAACTATAGATTAAACCTGGTTTAGCTTTATTTTATTATTTTTGTATATTGTAACTTTTTATCAATTATAATATATAAGCTGCAGTGGGATTTGCCCACTGTTTTATCCTCAAAAAATAGAGTCCATGTCGTGCCTTAACCTACATGCGACTGACTAGGAGACGGCCTAACTCGCATAGACGTCAACTGCTTCATCCTTCCTCGATCTTCTAGAATTCTGGCCAAGTATATAGGCAGGGACAATGCCGGTGAGTACTTTGAATGTACTCGCCAACCACCTTTAAGAAGATAACAATAAAGGAATATGCACTATGGATGTGGTATTAGGTTGCTCTAGAAGAGGTTCTTTTATAAACTAGTTTCTCTTATAGATATAACATCTACAAGGTTTTGTTGAATACTTTTGTAAAATGTTTTGAAACCTGTTTCCTTGTTTCTGGGGAGGGCTCACCAGGCGCGGAGAGACTTTGGGGATGCGAGGGATCGACGCGGCGCGTAACACCGAGCTCAGAGAGGGGTGGCAGGAGGAGTTTTGACGTTGGGATATTCCTCGCATGAGTTCGCAGGAGGAGAGCTCGTCGGTGCTTTGTGGGAAGGCTTCTAGAGGAGGTCCTGGACCAAAACAAGAGCATGGTTAGATAGAGGGAGAAGAGGGGATATTGGCATGGTGACATGCAGTGAGGGAGAGGCAGGGACGAGAGCACCATGACCATTTGTTTGAGTATGCCGATAGGGCTTCCTCTTCTCCTCTAGGTCAATGAAGAGCATGGGAGAGGGAGGGGTGCTCGGGGAGAGGTAGGTGAGGGGTGAGGGACTGAAATGTGGCTAGTAGAGAGGGCAGGGTGGCCTCCATATCTTTTATTGCAAGATATTTGTGACAAAGGGGAAATGTCAATAATGTACATGGCGGAGGTGGGGCTGGCCTGAGCTGCAACCATGTGGAAGAGAGGAAGGGTAGGAGGTTTCCTGGTCGGTGGGGGACAGAGAGGGAGGTGGGGTTGGTGTTTCCCAAGTGTACAAAGTGTGGGACCAAGACAAGAGGCTTTGTTTTCCTCTCATTCAAGAGAGAGCGGGACAAAATTAGGTTTGGTGGTGTGGTGCTGTAGTAGACACGACCAGGGGGAGTGTGGGTTCTATGGAGAATTGCTAGACAAGATTTGAAGGGGGTTTTGCTTGGGTTTGTGTCAAGCTTTGATTGATTTGCTCAAATTTATCATGGTGATTCTTGTGAAGGAAGTGCCAAAATTTGTATTGGACAAAGTGGAGGAGAGGTATTGGAAGTTAGATATGGTCATTGTGTATCACCAATAAATGTTTGGGATTTATTGAATTGATTTAGGTCACATTTATATCATTTATTCAAAAAGTACATAATTGGTATATAGAAGGTAATATGTTATTTTTACATTGGTAACGGTCGAATTTTGTTGTGAAATGGTTCTAAATACCTTAACACACATTGGAGAATTTTATTGGGATTTATTGAGATGGAAAAGTATTTTTAATGAATTATTTCTTGTTTTTGCCATTAAATAAAAAGGGCAAAAAGAAATAATAAAGGATCTCAAAAATATTTATTTTTGGGTTGGGAAGATAGGGTATGGTATATAGGAATCAAGTATGCCTTCAGTTGTCAAAGTGTTTTGTAAGAAAACAAACTTTTCTTTATAGACAAGGTTTTGAGGATCTTGTCAAAAGTGGAAATTAAATAGTTTTAGGATCCAAATAATTATGCGAATTATTTGGGGAGTTATAATATCAAAGGTAGATGATATAAAATTTATTTATACATCATTTACATCTTGGTTTTTGAAGTATTTTTGTGAGAATCGAAGAACACTAGATTTGGGGAATCTAGGGTTTTGATATTTTTATACCACCGAGACAAGGTTGGATTAGGGAGCTCAGAGATCACCTTGGTACAAGGGATAGATGGATGTATAGATAAAGTTATGTATATTATCATGGTGCCAAGAGTTGGGCTTGGTTGTATTTGAGGTGATCTAGGAGTGATGGCAAACTTTGTTGAAAACAAGGCTGCCATAGCAGGATTGCCATGATGCCTTATAAACCATGAGGGTTTAAGAAGCACAGGGATCCAATGGAAACAAGTGAAGTATGTTTTGATAGACCATGGTTAGTAGATCATAAAAATGCAAAGAGTTGGTCAAGGGAAGGTGGCATAAGGATGTGAGATTCTGCTAAAGTAGGAAAGATGATAAAATTTGCAGAAAAAGGTTATAATCTTGACTACAAAACCATCATGGATGAGTGTGAACCAGAATGGCTTAGACAAGGGAAAGAGTGGTATTAGGTAGTACTAATGATGTACTACAATATGGTTCAATTACATTTTTCATGAATTCCCATAGGTTGGAGTAGGTGAAGTTCCAAAGATTGAATCTAGTTAAAGATTCGAAACTTGGCCATTTTGGCACATTTAGGGTTTTAGACTAGATTACAAGTGGAGAGGAATTTGAGGTGATGCTATGCTCCAAACTAATTATCAAGTAGATGATGTTGATTGGATGATTGAGTGGAGAGGATCCAGACTTAAACTTGGTCTTCGTGGAGTTTGGAAACTATCAAAAGGGATTATCCTAGATTAATCTGATTAGGGGGTGAGATGGTCACTTCGGTGGATTAGGATGGATCCATATTTGGATGCTTGGTTTGAGATTTATGATCACAAAAATATATTGATCCTAGGGTATGAGATATTATATTAGCTCTCTCTAGTTCCTAAGCACACAAGACAATCAACAGATCAAGGCAATTCATCAGACAACAGATCAAGTCAACTCATCTAGTTTAAAGAATCAAATACTATTGAGGTTACCATCAATCCTAGTTTGAGGGATGAATGGGTATTTTGAAGTGGTTGCATTTTGAGGTAAGGTAAGGACCTCTTGGTGTTTCTACCAAGGTTGGAATGAAAAGGTTTTAATAAAGGTTTTGGAAAACCTAGAGATAAGAGTAGTTGAATGCTCTGTCTTGAAAACACAAGGAGAGTATATTTAGGTCTCCATAGTTTTGTTAAAGAGAAACTAACAAAATATTTTGTTTGATCAAAGTCATCTTGGCTCAGGTTTGAAATGCCAGAACATTTGAGAATGTGAAGGATGAGCCAAGACTACTCTTTTGTAAAATAGTTTTGGTCAATCATTTGCTGAGGTGAGGGGTATTTATTGTAATATACGATCATATATATCAACACCAGCATCAAACAACAATCATTGCAACACTCAAAAATAAAAGTTTTTGTTCCTCCTGATTTTTTCCTTTTTGACAAAAGATCAGGGTTGCTAAAATTGGGATGTTACAGCCGACCTGCCTCTGTGCGGCCCTTCGCGGTCAAGAACCGGCCCGGCGTACCCTTTTTCTTTTCCTTTTCTTTTAGGATAATTCCAAATATGTTTATAAATAAAATGGAAACTAACCAAACCGTGCCAAATATGACTTTTGCCAAGTACCGACATGTTTTGTTAAACATGCAGTACCCCTGAGTAGACCATAGTTTATCTAGATTAAATAAGGTAAATCAATTTCCTAAAAGGCCCTTTTAGCTAATAACAACTTTCTGCAAGTTTCACATCCCCGAATGATATAAGCCCTGTTTTTACAGAAAGGTATAAGTGATGCTCTTCATGTCACCCTGGCCCCATACCCATTTGCTCCCTAGATTAGTTGTAGAAAAAATAACAAAAACATGGCATTTCTGCCTTTAGAAAATTCCCTAGGTAAAACCAAAGATGGTTTTGACCTAATTCCAAATCCCTGCACACATAAATATCAACATATTTCAAACCCAGTAGTTCATAATTTTATAAGCCCCTGTTGAATTATGGTGAATTAAACTGTTCTATGCATAGTTTATTTGCCAATAAATTCACCAAGGTAATTTTGTGAACCCAAAAAGAGTGATTCCAATTTATACTGACAGGTATTTAAAATACCTAACATATGTCCCAGTAATCATATCAAAACCCCTTATATATTTAATCTGGTGAAAAAGATAAATAATATAAAGAACTTCCTTTGGGAATTTCTTGGTGGTGTTCTTGTAAATATTTTGATATGATTCCAACTTTGAGTGAATCATTCCACCCAACCCTACCTAATCATCCAAGGAAATAATTTTTGGAGCTCCAGAACTTTTCCGGTGAATTATTTCCTTACACTAGAGTTTTATTCACTATAAAAATCTCTATAAATCAATGGTAATTGATAAAATAGTGAAACCACTTTTGGTGGTTTCAATTTATCAATACCTATTTGATGGTATCATTTTTATACAATGATACCCGACTGATTATTTCATTGGCCCAAAACACCTTATTGAGTTGTTTCTAGACTATAAATCCTAATAGATTTCCTTCAACATGTGTGTAGGATCATCTCAATCTTGCCAAACTCAATCCATCAAAACCTACAAAAGTAATGTAGTGTATTTATTACTTGTTTGATGTATGTTATTAATACTTGCATGCTTGTATTGATTGGGTTGCATTGTCTGTTTACATGCATTATCGATGATGGCGATAGTTGCGATTGTTGGAGGAGAGAAGAAGATGTCTATTTATTATTATTGGATGTTATGGCTTTCTAAGAATAGGTCCAAGGACATATATGCCACATTTATGATAACAGGAAAGCCACCTTCTTGCTCATAAGCCCTTGTCCTACTTTTATACTTATGCATGTTTTAACAACTAGTGTACTTAAATTGCATGATTTTACTATGTTATATTTTATATGCGGGAATGTTTGGCTCTTCCAAACTATTACCCATATTGTACTCCAATGTACAACACCCTTGTCAACACCTACTTTACCCTAGTATGGTACATGGTGTTTAATACCATAACCCCTTGGAGACTCATTTTAGGGAAAGCAAAAAACATAGGATGAGAAGACCCAGGGAAAATGTTTATAAAAAGTTTTATGAGAAAACCTTGGTGAGGTTTGACCCACCAAGAGAGGTTTGAAAAATGAGAAAGGTTTTGGTTTTACAAAAATGATGGAAGAAAAATGTTTACAAAAATGCACCCGTTTCTTTGCAGTTTTAATGCTAGAACAATTAACCGTGCAAGAACATTACTCTGGAATGGGACGGAGCTAGATTTCAAGTTTTCTACTCTGGTATGGGAATTCTCATGACTAGATATAAGGGATTCAGCTCCCTCGAATTCCAGGGTTCCTTTAAATAACGGGTCAACTGCAAGGCATTCACCTGGAGGAATGGCGAACTACCCTTGGGAGCAGCCGAGCGATACTATGAGCCCCTCATTGAAAGTGCGCCTTCTCGAGGAGTCGGTAGGCACTCCGGATGGTTCGTGGATCCAGACGTCCCGGTGTAGGGACTGTACTAGAGTGGCATCCGGAGAGTCTTGACCGATTACTCGACCCACGATCAGTGTAGATCAGGGCCTTGTAATCAGATGGTGTGGGTAAAGTGTACAACAACCTCTGCAGAGTGTAAATCTATTCGAATAGCCGTGTCCAAAAAGTGGATCAGGGTCAGTGTAGATCAGAGTCATGGATGGTTGGGAAGGCTGCTGTATAGCCGTGCTAGTTTTGATTTCAAAAAGGACTTCGGAAAAGCAATGGTTGGATTTTTTGACCATGAGATGGTCAGAAAAAGGAGTAAAGGAGTATTGGTCATGAGATGACCGAGAGAGAGAAGCAAATGGGTGACCTAATCCTAGTGTTTTCCACAACTTTTCAAAAACATTTCCAAAATGGTTTATAAAAGTTTTCAACAAATATATAGAGATATGCTATATCTATAATAGGAACTAATATATAAAAGAACCTCTTAGAGCCATCCTACCACAGCTATACTGCATATCTTTTATTATTGTTCTTTTAAGGTGGTTTGCGAGTACATTCAAAGTACTCACCGGCATTGTCCCTGGCTATTTACTTGGCCATATATTCAGAATATCAAGAGACGATGAAGAAGTTGGCGTCTATCGAGGTAGGTTGTCTCCTAGTCAGTCGCTTGTAGGTTAAGGCATGATATGGGCTCTACGATTGAAGACTTCCCCTTTTGAGTTGTAATCACCATATTGGCAATATTGTAAGTTTTGTAATCAATACATTATGGATGTTGTAATGATACTAGTCGGTTATGCTCACGTCTCAGTGATCATGAGAACGTGAATTGTATGCATAACGGGGATTCTCGGATCGTAAATCCGGGGTCCCACAATAATTAAGTCACAAACTATGCTAGATACAAAAAAATTCTTATTTTTGTGTTTTGTGCAACAAATACCACAAGGACTGATGTTAAATGCAATTTTCTGTCATATAGGATGTTATCAAGGCTAAGATTTTAATTTAGGCTAGATGCAAAGAATTAAGAAATATACTATGCTAGCTGCAAAAATGGTTTGTTTTCGTGTTTTGAAACAAATGCCACAAAGGGTGGTGGTAGCTTCAATTTTCTCCATAGGATTTAATCCTAGGAAATTTCTATGCAAATCCTTTGAATCAAACAGGCCCTAAATATGCACCCATACTTTATAGAGACCGATCAAATTTATAATTTTTTGATCGTTAACTATTATAATACTATACTATATATCGATGACATGTCGTACGTCTAGTATCTGAGTCTCACGTAAGTACTACTAGTACAAATCATATTTTCCTTGGGATGTACTAGGATACAAAGCAATACTATCAACAAAACTCAATCCTATGAATCAAACAACTTAAATGTAACAAAACTTCGTAACGATTGCATTCCTCTGAAATTCTGAGGGAATTCCTGCCAAACAAAGAGGCCAAAATTCCTACAAAATTTCTTCTAATCAATGAAAGTTCAAAAAAATCATCTCACATCAATTCAGGAATAATATCTAAATCCCGCGTAAGTACTACAAGTAGATATCATATTTTCCATGGGATATACTAGGAGCAAAGAAATAGTTTAAGAAGAACTCAATCATTTCCCAAAGATTGCATTCCTCTAAAATTTCTTGGAAATTCCTTTGAATCAAAGAGGCTAAAATTCCTATGAAATTATTACTAACCAATGAAAGTTTAGAAAAAATTAGCTTACATTAATTCAGGAATAATTTCTGAATCTCTCGTTAGTACAAGCAGAAATCATATTTTATGTGGGATATACTAGGATCAAAGCAATACTATTAGCAAAACTCAATCATATGAATCAAACTACTTATATCTAGGAAAACTTTCCAAAGATTGCATTCCTGTGAAATTCCTAGGAATTTGTTCGAATAAAAGAGGCTAAAATTCCTACTGTATGAAATTCCTACTAAAGAATTAATGTTCAGAAAAAATAGATTTCATCGATTCCGGAATAATGCTAATAAAATACGTATGAAGGAGAATTTACCAAGTTTTAGAGGCTTCCATGCATAAATACTGCTGTTCTCGGTCACGGCAAAGACACGGTCGTGCTGGATAATAGCATTGCAGTATCTGAAGTAGAGCTAGAACTTGTTCACACAAACTGACCATCCATTACTATCATTCCCCTTAAGAACAAAAATCTTGAATTCGAAGATGGCGACAAGAGAGAAATCCTTGTATCCCCCAGTAGCTGTCAGAACTTGGCAAACGAGTATCTTCTGCAGTTCAGTATGTCGACCTTCATCAACATCATCCTGGAATGTAAATGCAGAACCTTCGCTCGCTTCAAACCCCGATACTTGCGGAAGAACAATAATGCGACGAGTGTACATGTTGACAAGGTCCCATATGAAATCAGGCCCAACCATGACGATCCAATCTCCATTTCTGCCTGCTCGCTGCTCATCAAAACCATTTGGCATCACATCATCGGAGGAGAACCTGTCCAATGGCATCAACTTTCACGGGATGCCTTCCACTTTGATGAAGTTTTTGGATTCCCACGGTCTCACCATCGTGTGAGAATTAAGAACACATGGGAGGACAAACATATGATAAGCAGGCGTAGTTGCTCTCTCTTTTGTTTATTGAAGAATATGTTTGGATGAACCGACGAGGATAGCGGTGGTGGTGGCGTCTCAATTGTTGATGAGTACGTGAAGGGGGCCTTCGGTGAACACATTTTGAAACTGATCAGGATCTTTACTGACCTTGCTCGCTCTCACCATGGAAGGAGCCTCCAGATGGTGTTTTCGGGGTTTTTTGTGGGTGGGTAGGTGGGAGGGATGGGGAGGAGAGGGAAGATCGTTGGAGGGAGCTGGAAGCCGGCGTGCGATGAAGAAGACAAAGGCTGATGGTGCATAGTACTCGTTCTGTAGAAGGTGGGCAAGTGGGCAGTGGCTCTCCAATTGAGGCAAGTTGCACAAACCTCTAATAGATTGAGCCATAGTTTCAAGGAGCTCCGACTAGGTTTTCTCTCTCAAAAAAAAGGAACTCCTCCTCTTGGAGAAGGAAGGTGCAATGTGACGAGAGTAGCTACTAGAGTAGTACTAGTAGCTATAGGGCCTCATCATAGCAAGTAGTGGGTAGCTACTAGATTTGCAGGTGCCTCAAAGGAAAGAAAAGGAAAAGACCTGCAGGTAATAAATGGCCATGGCAATTTCCTATATAGACAATCTTTTGCTTGTTCATTTTGATCTCGATGTCGGCCGGAGGCTAGAGGAGTACTAGTTGTCTCGTGTCTTAAGCCACCAAGATGGAGTAGAAATTTCGATATCTCAATACTCCTAGCATGCAGCTTGACCAAATAGACTTACTGCACTAATTTACTGTGCACCCGAAAAAATACGGAGTATAGTACTACTACTATAGTAATTGGACACAGAGAGTTCCACATTCATTCATCCTGTACCACCAAAAGCAGAAAATATTGTGCGAGTAGTACTATACTAGTCACGTCCAGGTTGCCCTACAGGACAAAAAAACCCTAGTACGATGAGAAACAAAATCTATCTACTCCTCCTACTTTATTTGTGTTGGAGTACTCAGGAACGGGACGAGTGTGTGCTAGGCGGTCACCCTAACGGACAATCTACACCACTAGTGCGCATCTGCACATACCCTAAACCCTAAACCTTAAACCACCCTCAACCCCTGACGCTAAGCTCGGACATATTATTAAAATATTCCTGAACCTTAAACCCTAAACTACCACTAGAAAACCAAAACCCTAATCCCTCAATACTAAAACCCTAAACCCTCTACCCATAAACAACCCTAACTCAGCAAGTATCATGCACTTATAGATCAAAATTTGATATACTTTCTGTAGGGTTCGCAGCATAGAAAACAAAAAATTTCCTACGATGGGAACGACTATGTACCAAGATCTATCTACTAGATACAAACAACGGGCGGATGTATATCCGTAGAGAACATACCCTTGAAGACCGACAAAGCTTAACGAGTCCAAACTCATGGTTGATGTAGACGATCTCTTGCCGATCTCAAGATCGAGAGAAAGTACTAGCGCCGCAAAACAGCAGCGCATCCGTGCTCGCACACACGTTTGAGGCACCGAGCAACCTCCACCTCCTCGCTCCAGCGATGCAGCGGAAGCACAACTCCTTCTTGCCGAAAAGCCACCAGGAACATGTATCTCGCTAGTCCGAGACCATGGGGGATAAATTCTAGAGGGGGAGAGAGATCCTTCACGAGGAGGTGTGAGTGAGAGAGAGGGAGGGGGGCACCCAAGGGGCCATGCGCCCAGCCATGGGGCTGACCCCTCCCCTCCTTTCATTCATGTGGGTGGACACTCCACTCACACAAAAGCCTTTCAATTCCCTCCACTCAAAAACCCACTCAAATTCCCATTAAATTTCCACCAAATTTAATGCAAACTCTCATTAAATAAAACTCCTTTTATTTATTCAGAATTTTGTCAATTACTTTAATGACAAACATTCACATATAACCCCTTGCTAGTATTTCATTTCACATGCAGAAACACTTTCTGCAATTTCACCCGAAAACCCGTTTCGGTATCTAGTGAAATAAATTCCTGCGTTGTTATTCTTTTCGGCATGAAACTTTTGCTCCAAATGGATGTCGGTGTCTCTTAAGTGTGTCACCCTACGGTTCGCGAATAATCCGGACATGATCGATACCCCTCTCGGATCAATAATCAGAAGCGGGATCTGGAGACCCATACTGACTCCCACACATTCAACGATGACTTTCTTGTGATCGTCTGAACCTTTTACGCTAGTATCTTAATCCCTTTGTTTCACCATATATTACATGTCCGAGATTCGATCATCGGTATCTCCATACCTAGTTTGATCTCGTTACTGACATGTACTCTTTTCTCGTTCCCGTGATATAACATTCTAGTGATCAAATCACTTGCTTGCAAGCTAATCAATGTGATATCACCGAGAGGGCCCAGAGTATATCTATCCGTCATCGGGATGAACAAATTCCACTCTCGATCCATGAGCCTCAACATAACACTTTATTAGTTCTGAATCCATCTTTATAATCACCCTGTTATGGTGTGACGTTTGATGTTATCAAGAAACTCTTTCGGTGTTAGTGATTGACATGATCTCATGGTCTAAGGATTAGGATCACTTCGTAAGTTGTTATAGCAATATAAACTCAATGACTTTGATCGTAATGCTATACTTCGGATGAATGTTCATCACACCATTACACTAATGTTGTGACCCCGTTATTAACAACATCCAATGTCCATGATCAGGAAACCTTGATCATCTTGTTAATCAACGAGCTAGTTTATGAGAGAGGCATAACTAGGAACTTTCTGTTTGTTTATTAAACACACATGTATTAACGTTTCCATATTAATACAATTATAGCATGCAAAATAAACATTTATCATAAGCAAGGAATACGATAATAACCACTTTATTATTGCCTCTCGGGCATATTCCCTTCAGTCCCCCACTTGCAGTAGAGACAATAATCTAGTTTGAAAACTCTGCGTATTGAACACCTATGGCTTTCTAGTGTTCCATATACGCAATTGCAAGTGGTTAACATAATCTACGGATCTGACGCTTCAGGTCCGTGTGTATTTGCATGTCTTTGCGTCTTCACGCATCACTCATTCTCCAATGAGATGGCATTGTATAAATTTGGTCTTTCGGTGAGACCTTTAGTTCCTTGGGGTTAAATCATGTCGATACTATTGTCATACAATATATCTTTAGTGTTAGCCCGTTGCGAACCACATCTTAGTTTGATAACAAACTTCTTGACACAAATTCCCTCCTTTGCTGCTACTATAGCAGTCATATACTTAGCCTTTTGTTGTAGTATCCGTCACAATGTCTTAACTTTGGAATTCATCCAAATCCATCATGGAATCTCCTTTCCATTACATTGTGCCACCCATAGTTTAAATTGAGATAAACTTAATGTGTATCTTGTGACAAAACTAGTATCAATGTAACGCTTTACAATGAACTATTTGTAATTGTTTGTCACCTCTACACAAATATATTCTTAGTTCTTTAAAAAAGATCATAAGAATATCCTCACTATCGTCCAATGATCATTTTATGATTCATTCTGGTATATGCTCATAACACTTAGAGCATAGGACATATCTGGATGTGTACATATCATGGTATGATTGATCAAAACATTCTTGTGATTTCACTCATCAAGTGTCAAAGCACTTGAATCTTGTTTCACTTATCAAGTGTCGATACACTTGAATCTTGATTCAATTCCTTTCCATGCGACAAGAACCATTTCTTGTTGTTTCTATAATGAACTCCTTCAATATCTCATATATGTACGTTTGGCACAACCATATTAGATTCACAGTCTATCCAGTATAGACATTCATGCTAAATATTCGGGTTTTGCCTAAGTTTTTCATCAAAATGAAATTCTTAACCTTTGTCAATAAAAGATACATCATTTCCAATCAACAAGATGTCCTCCACATAATGTATTAGAAATATGTCTTAGCGCTCCCACTTAATTTCTTGCAAATGCAAGCATCTTCATCGTCTCTTGATGAAAACTCCTTTTCATCACGGTGAAGATTCCAACTCCGCGATGCTTACTTCAACCATTGAAGTTTGCATGCCCTTATTAGCATCCTTTTAATTAACAAAACCCTTTGGATCGTGTCTTGTACACGTCCTAGGTAACCATTCTATTAGAAGAATTTTGCTTTGTTTATTCATCTACCATATACCAAATTATATGTAGTGGTTGCTACTTTAATACGTCCAGACTAGATATCGCTATGAAAGATCAAATCTTGTCATAGTCAACTCCTTGAACATTGTCGTGAAATATTTTACGACATGTCGACTATTTCATAGATGTGAAACATCCATGTCTGTTTCTTTATAGATCCAAATACGACCGATAGGTTTTTACACCTTTCCGGAGGGTCTTCCAAGTTCAAAACTTGATTTCTCGTGTATGGAACTATCACGGATTTTATGGCTTCAAGCGATTTGACGGAGTCAGGGCCCATCATCGCTTCTTTGCATATAGTCGGTTCATCATTGTCAAACAATAATGATTTACTCTCAAATCTTAGTATTTGATTGTTTATTCGACCGACTTGGTTCAATAGGAACTTAGATCTCCGTGACCGCAACATTTGAGGCACGTAATCCATGAGCATTCTGGCTGCCTCCGGAACATTTTCCGGCGCTGCGCAACTCAGCATATTTAAGGTTCGTTAACCTTATCAAAGTTCTATTGTCCTCCCACTTAACTTTTACGAAAAAATTCCTTTTTCACGAAACTTCACGTTTCAAGCGACAAACCCTTTTGTCCTTTGTGTTATGGAGGAATAACCAATTGTTATTCGAAATAACCTACAAAGACATGCTCATCCGACTTCGGTTGTAAACATCTTACTTATGTTTAGCATACCAAAATTTAAGAAATGAGAACTTGGGTTTTACCCCAAACCATAACTTCCATGGTGTCATTTCACCGGATCAAGATGGAGCTCTTTTCAGTGTAAAAGCGGTAGTCTCTAAAGCTTTAATCTTTTAAAACATAATGGCAGTTTTATAAATAACACCTTTGATCCAACCATGTCAAACAAGGTTTCCTTACAAATCTCAAAACATTCCATATTCCTATGGTGTTTCAGGAGATGTAAATCTAGGTGTTTTGCTAAAATTGTAACTCAAATAAATCCCTTTTATGATAAAATCATAATTCATTTATTTTTCTTGTTACACTTGTAACTCAAATAAATCCCTTTATGTGGCATCCCGCAAAACCACTACTAGAAAATCGCGTTGAATTTGTGCATTGCATCGTCATCATCATGCATTGTTTGCATAAAACTATTTTCGCAAAGCCCGTTTGTTTTCTAAAACGCCCCACCTCTATTCAAATATCAAACCCCGGGTCTCCGGATTATTTTTGCGTGTCTGATATCGGTTTGCAAACGGTGTTTGTAAAACAAATAAAAATATTTATTATTTTAGTGGGGCAGTCGAACGGGCCGAATGACCCGAACGACCACCCCATAAAATATAATCGGTCCACCCCCTTATTCCTAAACCTACCAACTAATCTACCCCAACCCAGCCTCCACATCACCCCACCCAATCCCGAGTCGCCACCTCACCCCACCTCTTCCCCCTAGCCTATCCCGGGCTGCCACTTGTCCAACCCCCTCTCCCCACTCCCTCACAACCACCCCACATCCCCACACCTGCCCACACACCAAACACAACACAGCACACACGCACGCCACAGCAGATCCCACCCCGCGGCCCCACCCGACCCAACGCGTGCCCGATCCCCAAGCCACCCCGGCCCTGTTCTTCTTCCCCGTCAGGCCGCCCCGACCCCGGACTTCTCTCTCTCCCTCCGCGCGCCTGCAGCCTCTCCCTCCCCGGCGCCAGCTCCTCCTGGCCTCCTCGCCGGCCCGGCCCTCCGTCCCGCGCCACCGCTTCTGCGCCACCAGCCGCGTCATCCGCCGCCTCTACCGGCCCTGCTCCGCCATCGCGGGAACCGCCTAGGCGCGCCTCCTCGCCTCAAGCCGCGCCGCCCGTGCCCGGCGACCGCCTCCGCCTCCTCTCCCCACCTCGCCGTCGCGCCCCGCCTCGCGGGCCTCCTCTCCCAGACCGCCCCGAGCTCTGCGCCTCGCCTCCGGTTCCGCCTCCGGCCGCGCCATGTCCGCCGCCACGGAGGGCCCCGAGCTCCGCCAACCCGTCGCGCCTCCCGCGAACCGCGCGCCGTCTGCCGCCCCGTTCGCCGCGCCCGCGACCTGCCCTCGCCGGAGCCGCGCCTCTGCCGCGTCGCGCCCCGCCGACCCTGCTCCTCCCCAAGCCTCGTACCCAACCACCGGCCCCTGCCTGCCTCCCCGTGGAAGACCCCCGCCCGAGCTCTGCCACCGCCAAGCCCGTCGCCTTCGTCCCCGTCGCCGGCCTCGCCGCGCCCCAGACCCCGCCTTCTGGCCGCCAGCAGTCGCTGCGGACGCTCCTGCAGTACCATCGCCGGGGCCCTCTTGCTGACAGTCGCACGTCCCTGTCTCAGATGTATGCGTGTATGTACCTTTGAGTGCATGTGCTTTTAAAGATATTCAGATGGTGTGGCGACGATGGATGTCAAGATGGATCCAATGACCGCCAAGCTCTTCTTCACGGAGATCAAAAGGCCGTTGTCCGAGACCCCGAGACCGACCCCGGTGTTTGGGAGACCGGACCCTCGACACGCCAAGATCGACGCCAAGATCGACCCTCGGACGCCGAGACTCCGGCGCGACAAGTACTCCCCCGAATGCCAAGACCGACTCGATGGCGTGGACCCAACAAGACCCTCGCAACGGCAAGAACGACCCCGTGGGACCCGGCAAGATCTGGCCGACGACAAGAACGACACCGACCCGGAAGCACCCGTTTCGCCCCCGACACCAAACCAAGTCCGGCTTCCCGGATTCGACAAGATCTACCCCCGTTACCCGAGAACGCTCCCGTCGAGACCGAACCGTCGAACCCTGGACCCCGAGACCAACCCCGAACCCCGGAACCCCAAGATCTTCCGAACCCTAATGTGTGAACCCCTTTCCGAAAACCCTATTTTATAATATAATCCAACTTGTCGCATTTTAATTGTTCATGCATGCATATTGTCATATGGTTTGGGGGCCTTACGCCGATTCACCCTTTAATTAAATATGGGGCCCATATGCGGGCAAATCTAGTCTCATATTGGCCTCATTTAAATTGTGTAGCGAACCGGTAACTTATTTTGCCATGTTTAAACAACATTTAAATTGCGGGGTAGCTAATTCACTTGAACCGTTAATTAATTGTCGGGACCCCGGTTCCGCTTAATGTGACCTAATTGCATCGCACCTTGCCATGCCATGCATCATACAAGCATCATGCCGATCTTCTGCCATGGTATTAAATATTGCATCCGGTGTTTCTTCTAGTGTTTTGCTTCTTCGCGGATAAGACCGTTGAGTTGGTGTGAGCTTCGCCCCCGATCTTCGGTTGAACCTTCGACAATGTTTTTCAGGCGAGCATCTCCCCCTTTCTACCTATCTTACTTTTATAGTGTTTATTCCCTCCTGTTGATCTATTGCTATCTGTGTTGCGATGCTCTAGTTTCCGTACCCGTGATATCCCTTGCAGCCATATATTGCCTTGGACACATCCTATTACTTGTTGTTTGGTAGATAGTTGGACTTGCGCGTCGTAGTCGCTTGCTCAAGTGTTGTTGCGTGTCGTTAAGTGCCACAGTTGTTGATGTATTGCCGCATGTTGATGTTGGAGATGATTCTAGTTTTACTTATCGCTCACTTTAATTCCTGTTTAACAACTAAAATTGAAGTAAGCAGAGGCATCGGTGGGTGATAGATAATAGTTGGTTTCCGAACGCCCACTTGTGTCCCGTAGGACCCCGAGTACTTGATACCTGTTCCTTGATTTATCGCGCTATCCACATCCGGGAGGTATATGGGACCCCCCTTAGCCAGAGCTTGATTCAGTCTTATTTCTTGGGGCCACAACTAGTTTGAGGTTTTATTTACGATCCTGTACCTATGCCATGCTTTACTGCTTTATTTACGATTGTGTGAGGAGCACGCTATACTGTTTTGGAAGCGGAGTGTTTTCGCGGTATCGACAGTCCCCGTTTGGGGATCTGCTGTCGTTTACAGCCACTGACGCAAACCTTGAGTCCGTCTCGGAGCTTGCTTACTTCGTTGCGGGTGTACTCCAAGGGGTGGCCCCCTGAAATATTTCTGAATCCTGTGATTGCTTTGTCGTGAAAGCCTCGTTGGGTTTTGATTTGGTTTTTCCGAGGTTGATCGAGTGTGTGTTGATATTGGTGCACCCCGGCCGGGTAAAACTTTCTGAAAGCCGTGTCCGCGGTTATGGACGACTTGGAGCACAGTATCTCGACCATAGACAAGCATAACTAAAGTTTATTGCTATAAATTTGACTTTATAATGACTATTAATCAGCTTCACTATAATGGAATGGCTAATAATACTGTCCACCATTGCTTGTTTGAGTTGTCGCTTGCGACCATTGTATCTGACTAGTAAGTATTGCAACTACAACGGAATGGCTAAGTAAAAGTACCAACAACTGCTGGGTTTTGGGTTATCTCATGCTACCTGTATCTGACTAGTAAGTGTTGCCACTATAACGGAATGGTTAACTAAAAGTGCCCACTGCTTACTTTATCAGGACGAATATCTAAACCTGACTAGTAAAGTGCCGCAACTATAACTGAATAAGTAAAACTACCCACTGTGTGAGTTCCTCGGTTGACTTCCTCGTTGGTCTCGAGGGGGAAACGCCAGGATGGGTTTGTTTGTTGATAGTATCAGGTTGGTTCTGGATAGGTCTTTCTTACCCCTCTCTGATTGCCGCCAGTTGTAGCGAGTCTCTATAGGTTGCTTAGTGCATGCTGCCGCTGCCGCTTCAGTCCACCATACCTATGTAGGCGAGGACCGCCGAATTCTAGTCTCGCCGTGTACTGGCCTCAGTACTGACGCTCCTTCTTTTTCCTTTGCCCTTTGTCGGCACCCCTTTTGTTTTAGCAGGTTTTGAGATCGACGTCGTTAGCAGGTTTACCCTTCTGGCTTGGCCTGGGCAGGGTTATGGACGCCATTGGTTATTCTTCAGGGCTCTTAGCCCCATTCGCATCTTGTCCATAGTCGGACGCTCTATCATTTTCAAGGTGATTTGGATCTTTGTATATTATATCTGTATTCTTGACTCTTTGAGTCGCTGTTGTATATATCTGTTCTGTGGGTCCCATCGAGGACTGTTGTGTAATGTTATTACTTCGTTTTCCACCCGCACGAAAGTGCCTGGTGGGCACCTTTGAATCGTTTCTATGCGGGTTTGGCGAATTTTGCCCAAACTTGCATAGGTCCGATTCTGAGGGTGTTATAGAGTGGTATCAGAGCTCAGCAGTTACGATACCCCACAAGTCCAGCCTGTAGGATAACCTAGCTAACGGCCGAAGTAGAGTGTCAAAACTATTTTTGCAAAATCGGTTGGATAGTTCTGATTAGGTCTGATTTTACTCCTTAACCCTCTGCTGTTCTCCTCTCACCTCTGCGTGTTTTGAATCCGCTCTCTTCTCTCTCTTCGAGTCCAGGAATTCTCGTGGTTGGGTTTCCGTCGTACCTTTAGGGTTTCGCTTCCTCCTTTGGTAACGGTGTTCTACCGTCTGGTGTTCAAGCTGCCTGATGAATCCGTCTACGGTGTTACCATTCTTTGTTCCTTGTTTGTGCCTTCCGGTGTTTTCCGAAGCGACGAAATCATCTACGCCAGATCCGATGCAGAGTCTGCATCACTCCTTTGTTCCGAACCTCGTTTGTCGAGATCTTCAGTCTGTTTCCGAGAATGGTTGCACGCTTTTCTACTGATTGTGCAGAGTAATAGTTTGGGTGCGTGATGGATTGGCCCCCATGCCGACTACCCCTTCTATTCGCTTTTGTACATTGAAGTGGACGAGAATGCATCGGTTCCCTCTTTCCATCGAAGTTAGGGGTGGCTTTATTTGTTGATACCTCTACCTTCGACCTTTTGTTCCGGAGTGTTCCCTCGACGATCACGGACAACGACCTCTTGTTAGTGGTGTCGCGAGGTTCTACGCGAAGCGAGAAGACGCAGATCGCCGACCTTCTTTCCGGTACCATGAGGCGGATCTCGAGGGCGAGATCCTTTGTTAGTGGTGTCGAATTGTGGCATCCCGCAAAACCACTACTAGAAAATCGCGTTGAATTTGTGCATTGCATCGTCATCATCATGCATTGTTTGCATAAAACTATTTTCGCAAAGCCCGTTTGTTTTCTAAAACGCCCCACCTCTATTCAAATATCAAACCCCGGGTCTCCGGATTATTTTTGCGTGTCTGATATCGGTTTGCAAACGGTGTTTGTAAAACAAATAAAAATATTTATTATTTTAGTGGGGCAGTCGAACGGGCCGAATGACCCGAACGACCACCCCAGAAAATATAATCGGTCCACCCCCTTATTCCTAAACCTACCAACTAATCTACCCCAACCCAGCCTCCACATCACCCCACCCAATCCCGAGTCGCCACCTCACCCCACCTCTTCCCCCTAGCCTATCCCGGGCTGCCACTTGTCCAACCCCCTCTCCCCACTCCCTCACAACCACCCCACAGCCCCACACCTGCCCACACACCAAACACAACACAGCACACACGCACGCCACAGCAGATCCCACCCCGCGGCCCCACCCGACCCAACGCGTGCCCGATCCCCAAGCCACCCCGGCCCTGTTCTTCGTCCCCGTCAGGCCGCCCCGACCCCGGACTTCTCTCTCTCCCTCCGCGCGCCTGCAGCCTCTCCCTCCCCGGCGCCAGCTCCTCCTGGCCTCCTCGCCGGCCCGGCCCTCCATCCTGCGCCACCGCTTCTGCGCCACCAGCCGCGTCATCCGCCGCCTCTACCGGCCCCGCTCCGCCATCGCGGGAACCGCCCAGGCGCGCCTCCTCGCCTCAAGCCGCGCCGCCCGTGCCCGGCGACCGCCTCCGCCTCCTGTCCCCACCTCGCCGTCGCGCCCCGCCTCGCGGGCCTCCTCTCCCAGGCCGCCCCGAGCTCTGCGCCTCGCCTCCGGTTCCGCCTCCGGCCGCGCCATGTCCGCCGCCACGGAGGGCCCCGAGCTCCGCCAACCCGTCGCGCCTCCCGCGAACCGCGTGCCGTCTGCCGCTCCGTTCGCCGCGCCCGCGACCTGCCCTCGCCGGAGCCGCGCCTCTGCCGCGTCGCGCCCCGCCGACCCTGCTCCTCCCCAAGCCTCGTCCCCAACCACCGGCCCCTGCCTGCCTCCCCGCAGAAGACCCCCGCCCGAGCTCTGCCACCGCCAAGCCTGTCGCCTTCGTCCCCGTCGCCGGCCTCACCGCGCCCCAGACCCCGCCTTCTGGCCGCCAGCAGTCGCTGCGGACGCTCCTGCAGTACCATCGCCGGGGCCCTCTTGCTGACAGTCGCACGTCCCTGTCTCAGATGTATGCGTGTATGTACCTTTGAGTGCATGTGCTTTTAAAGATATTCAGATGGTGTGGCGACGATGGATGTCAAGATGGATCCAATGACCGCCAAGCTCTTCTTCACGGAGATCAAAAGGCCGTTGTCCGAGACCCCGAGACCGACCCCGGTGTTTGGGAGACCGGACCCTCGACACGCCAAGATCGACGCCAAGATCGACGCCAAGATCTACCCTCGGACGCCGAGACTCCGGCGCGACAAGTACTCCCCCGAATGCCAAGACCGACTCGATGGCGTGGACCCAACAAGACCCTCGCAACGGCAAGAACGACCCCGTGGGACCCGGCAAGATCTGGCCGACGACAAGAACGACACCGACCCGGAAGCACCCGTTTCGCCCCCGACACCAAACCAAGTCCGGCTTCCCGGATTCGACAAGATCTACCCCCGTTACCCGAGAACGCTCCCGTCGAGACCGAACCGTCGAACCCTGGACCCCGAGACCAACCCCGAACCCCGGAACCCCAAGATCTGCCGAACCCTAATGTGTGAACCCCTTTCCGAAAATCCTATTTTATAATATAATCCAACTTGTCGCATTTTAATTGTTCATGCATGCATATTGTCATATGGTTTGGGGGCCTTACGCCGATTCACCCTTTAATTAAATATGGGGCCCATATGCGGGCAAATCTAGTCTCATATTGGCCTCATTTAAATTGTGTAGCGAACCGGTAACTTATTTTGCCATGTTTAAACAACATTTAAATTGCGGGGTAGCTAATTCACTTGAACCGTTAATTAATTGTCGGGACCCCGGTTCCGCTTAATGTGACCTAATTGCATCGCACCTTGCCATGCCATGCATCATACAAGCATCATGCCGATCTTCTGCCATGGTATTAAATATTGCATCCGGTGTTTCTTCTAGTGTTTTGCTTCTTCGCGGATAAGACCGTTGAGTTGGTGTGAGCTTCGCCCCCGATCTTCGGTTGAACCTTCGACAATGTTTTTCAGGCGAGCATCTCCCCCTTTCTACCTATCTTACTTTTATAGTGTTTATTCCCTCCTGTTGATCTATTGCTATCTGTGTTGCGATGCTCTCGTTTCCATACCCGTGATATCCTTGCAGCCATATATTGCCTTGGACACATCCTATTACTTGTTGTTTGGTAGATAGTTGGACTTGTGCGTCGTAGTCGCTTGCTCAAGTGCTGTTGCGTGTCGTCAAGTGCCACAGTTGTTGATGTATTGCCGCATGTTGATGTTGGAGATGATTCTAGTTTTACTTATCGCTCACTTTAATTCCTGTTTAACAACTAAAATTGAAGTAAGCAGAGGCATCGGTGGGTGATAGATAATAGTTGGTTTCCGAACGCCCACTTGTGTCCCGTAGGACCCCGAGTACTTGATACCTGTTCCTTGATTTATCGCGCTATCCACATCCGGGAGGTATATGGGACCCCCCTTAGCCAGAGCTTGATTCAGTCTTATTTCTTGGGGCCACAACTAGTTTGAGGTTTTATTTACGATCCTGTACCTATGCCATGGTTTACTGCTTTATTTACGATTGTGTGAGGAGCACGCTGTACTGTTTTGGAAGCGGAGTGTTTTCGCGGTATCGACAGTCCCCGTTTGGGGATCTGCTGTCGTTTACAGCCACTGACGCAAACCTTGAGTCCGTCTCGGAGCTTGCTTACTTCGTTGCGGGTGTACTCCAAGGGGTGGCCCCCTGAAATATTTCTGAATCCTGTGATTGCTTTGTCGTGAAAGCCTCGTTGGGTTTTGATTTGGTTTTTCCGAGGTTGATCGAGTGTGTGTTGCTATTGGTGCACCCCGGCCGGGTAAAACTTTCTGAAAGCCGTGTCCGCGGTTATGGACGACTTGGAGCACAGTATCTCGACCATAGACAAGCATAACTAAAGTTTATTGCTATAAATTTGACTTTATAATGACTAGTAATCAGCTTCACTATAATGGAATGGCTAATAATACTGTCCACCATTGCTTGTTTGAGTTGTCGCTTGCGACCATTGTATCTGACTAGTAAGTATTGCAACTACAACGGAATGGCTAAGTAAAAGTACCAACAACTGCTGGGTTTTGGGTTATCTCATGCTACCTGTATCTGACTAGTAAGTGTTGCCACTATAACGGAATGGTTAACTAAAAGTGCCCACTGCTTACTTTATCAGGACGAATATCTAAACCTGACTAGTAAAGTGCCGCAACTATAACTGAATAAGTAAAACTGCCCACTGTGTGAGTTCCTCGGTTGACTTCCTCGTTGGTCTCGAGGGGGAAACGCCAGGATGGGTTTGTTTGTTGATAGTATCAGGTTGGTTCCGGATAGGTCTTTCTTACCCCTCTCTGATTGCCGCCAGTTGTAGCGAGTCTCTATAGGTTGCTTAGTGCATGCTGCCGCTGCCGCTTCAGTCCACCATACCTATGTAGGCGAGGACAGCCGAATTCTAGTCTCGCCGTGTACTGGCCTCAGTACTGACGCTCCTTCTTTTTCCTTTGCCCTTTGTCGGCACCCCTTTTGTTTTAGCAGGTTTTGAGATCGACGTCGTTAGCAGGGTTACCCTTCCGGCTTGGCCTGGGCAGGGTTATGGACGCCATTGGTTATTCTTTAGGGCTCTTAGCCCCATTCGCATCTTGTCCGTAGTCGGACGCTCTATCATTTTCAAGGTGATTTGGATCTTTGTATATTATATCTGTATTCTTGACTCTTTGAGTCGCTGTTGTATATATCTGTTCTGTGGGTCCCATCGAGGACTGTTGTGTAATGGTATTACTTCGTTTTCCACCCGCACGAAAGTGCCTGGTGGGCACCTTTGAATCGTTTCTATGCGGGTTTGGCGAATTTTGCCCAAAGTTGCATAGGTCCGATTCTGAGGGTGTTATACTTTATGATCAAATCATAATTCATTTATTTTTCTTGTCACAATGATTTTCACTTCATCTTGAAAGTCTTTGAACATTTTCAAATATTTCACACTTCTTTCTCATTAAGTGAATTATTCACTCAATTTCCGGAGAAAGTATATGAAGTTGAAACCCATCGCTTATGACTACACATAATGGACTACATACATAGATATGTATAAATTCCAATATTTTAGTCGTTCGTTCTTCTTTGGCCTTTGAACGAAGTTTTAATTATCCCGAGGAAAGTCTCACAAGCGTCACTTGATCAAATCAAAGGCTCCAAAAATCCATGAAAATGGAGATTCTTCATGTTTTCTTTCCAATATAATTTAAACGGCGATGTCACTTCGTAAGTGATCTTTCCATCATTTGTCTTGCGACATTTTAGCATTAGGTTTTATGGATGTGATTTCTCCAAATAGATTTGTAAATCATCCATCTTATATGGAATACGGTAATTATTTGAACAACCTTTGTTCTCATAATACCTGATTCAAATAACAATTATTAAAACAAATCTTGAAGTCAAGCTTTGATGTCAACGAGAAATACAAACAACGGTTTGTTTGTTTTCGATGAACATTATCACATATTCTCTTGCTAGTTACTTAGGCCATTGTGGTTCATGAATTGCGTCGTTCCGTATGAAATTTCATACCAACCAATTCGGTATCCAATACCCAAGAACCACATTGTTTAACAAGCAAAGAATACAACCATAACATGTATATCATCCATATACCAAAATTGGATATTTCCAATCTTTTCTTTTCTGCCAAATATATTTTATAGATTCTCTTTCAGCATTTCCTTTTCTGTTTTAAAAGAATCTATCAACATCAAAAGTGGCGCCATATACATGACACATAGTACAAAGCGTGTATATTCAAATAATAATACCTTTGGGCCCTTTGAAGTAGATCACCATCATCAAAATGATCGGTATTCTTTTAAAATCCATTCTTTAGTAATCTTTTAGTGTAGTAAACACTTTACATACATCTTCTATTCATCCTTATCATGACGACTTTCATGATCAAGCTACTATAGCTTATAAAGGTGAATCGTGAGTATAACATTACTTTCCAAAACCCTTTTGGATGATTAGGATGTCTAGCATCTCCAACCTTCGCAAATTCTCATCCAATATGAGAACATATATTATACTCTATCATATTGCAACCAAAACATTGTTTCAGATATCGTTATATCTGTCACACATGATGGTTTCTGAAACAATTCTTTCAGCTCCTAGATAAACTTGATATTAAAACAATCAAGAATCATGGAGGCAAACATGATACTTAAGATACTAACACTGGAATTGTAACTCTTGATTTAATACCAACTATTAAATTTCACGGAGTAAATAGAGTTTGCTGAAAGTTTGCAATAGGACTTTAAACCTTATATTGACACTCAACACAATATGATACCAGTTCGTAAAGTATATATCCAGAATTCTATAGTTCTATTATCTCAATTACAACTATGCATAAGGTGGTGAACGAATGCCAATGACTACAAAAATTATGCAAATTCACTTTGATTTAATTTATGATAAATTGAGTTCTACTAATCCAAATTAGAAATGAACTCCCACTCAAAAACGACATCCCTCATGCCTTTTTGGTGATTACATGAACCAAATCCACTACACCAAGTCCGATCATCACGTGAGTCGGCGTAGCTTCAAAGGCGAGCATCAAATGGGCATCATATCTACTATATGACTCATGCTTAACCTTTCGGTACGTGTTCCGAGGCCATGTCTATACATGCTAGGCTCGCCAAGTAAGAACCTTAGTATTCGCGTGTGTAACTGTCTTACACCCGAAATATGGTCGTGGATCCAAAAACACCCGATCATCAGGTGATGTCTTGGAGCGACGAGAACATAATCGGTGCATACTAAAGGAAGAACACATTCTTATCTTGATATTTAAATGAGGGATCATCTTATTATGCTAATTAAACGCCAAACAAGCAATATAAGATGCAATCAAAACATCACATGTTTATAAGTGAAATGATATGGTTCCCGCATATGATCTCCATCATGTGCACCGTGGTATGATCACTATCATACCTTTATGTGTAAGGCCAAGGTCTATGGAACTTACACACTATGTGTGTTGTAAGAGTATCATCTCATACTTCTACTTACAACATCACCATATCATAACACTAGCCCAGCAAAAATCTAAACTAGACGCCTCTAATTTATCCATTGCAAGTTTTACGTGGCTTAGGGCTTTCGAAGATAGAACCGTTCTTACCTACGAACATGAACCACAACGAGGATAACCAAATTGTTGACAACTCGTTGCAAATTAGATATTGACTATAGTAGGAGAGACAAACACCCGCTAACCACTTATGCAAAACTAGTTGCATGTCAAGCGTGGAACAGGTCTCATGTGCGAGGACATGTAAAGTTTGTCCGGGCCGCTTCATCCCACTATGCCACCAATATCCAAAGTACAACTAAGAAGCAATAAAATGATCATCATCGCCCACATACTCATATGTGTACTACCGTGCAAAGTATCTATGCATAGATCCGGCTCTGATACCACTGTAGGGTTCGCAGCATAGAAAACAAAATTTTTCCTACGATGGGAACGACTATGTACCAAGATCTATCTACTAGATACAAACAACGGGCGGATGTATATCCGTAGAGAACATACCCTTGAAGACTGACAAAGCTTAACGAGTCCAAACTCGTGGTTGATGTAGATGATCTCTTGCCGATCTCAAGATCGAGAGGAAGTCCTAGCGCCACAAAACAGCAGCGCATCCGTGCTCGCACACACATTCGAGGCACCGAGCAACCTCCGCCTCCTCGCTCCAGCGATGCAGCGGAAGCACAACTCTTTCTTGCCGAAAAGCCACCGGGAACATGTATCTCGCTAGTCCGAGACCATGGGGGATAAATTCTAGAGGGGGAGAGAGATCCTTCACGAGGAGGTGTGACTGAGAGAGAGGGAGGGGGGCTCCTTTTATAGGGAGAGGGGGGCACCCAAGGGGCCATGCGCCCAGCCATGGGGCTGCCCCCTCCCCTCCTTTCATTCATGTGGGTGGACACTCCACTCACACAAAAGCCTTTCAATTCCCTCCACTCAAAAACCCACTCAAATTCCCATTAAATTTTCACCAAATTTAATGCAAACTCTCATTAAATAAAACTCCTTTTATTTATTCAGAATTTTGTCAATTACTTTAATGAAAAACATTCACATATAACACCTTGCTAGTATTTCATTCCACATGCAGAAACACTTTCTGCAATTTCACCCGAAAACCCGTTTCGGTATCTAGTGAAATAAATTCCTACGCTTATTATTCTTTTCGGCATCTCTTAAGTGTCTCTTAAGTGTGTCACCCTACGGTTCGCGAATAATGCGGACATGATCGAGACCCCTCTCGGATCAATAATCAGAAGCGGGATCTGGAGACCCATACTGACTCCCACACATTCAACGATGACTTTCTTGTGATCGTCGGAACCTTTTACGCTAGTATCTTAATCCCTTTGTTTCGCGATATATTACATGGCCGAGATTCGATCATCGGTATCTCCATACCTAGTTTGATCTCGTTACTGACATGCACTCTTTTCTCGTTCCCGTGATATAACATTCTAGTGATCAAATCACTTGCTTGCAAGCTAATCAATGTGATATCACCGAGAGGGCCCAGAGTATATCTATCCGTCATCGGGATGAACAAATTCCACTCTCGATCCATGAGCCTCAACATAACACTTTATTAGTTCTGAATCCATCTTTATAATCACCCTGTTATGGTGTGACGTTTGATGTTATCAAGAAACTCTTCCGGTGTTAGTGATTGACATGATCTCATGGTCTAAGGATTAGGATCACTTCGTAAGTTGTTATAGCAATATAAACTCAATGACTTTGATCGTAATGCTATACTTCGGATGAATGTTCATCACACCATTACACTAATGTTGTGACCCCGTTATTAACAACATCCAATGTCCATGATCAGGAAACCTTGATCATCTTGTTATTCAACGAGCTAGTTTATGAGAGAGGCATAACTAGGAACTTTCTGTTTGTTTATTAAACACACATGTATTAACGTTTCCGTATTAATACAATTATAGCATGCAAAATAAACATTTATCATAAACAAGGAATACGATAATAACCACTTTATTATTGCCTCTCGGGCATATTCCCTTCACTTTCATTAAATTGTGCTAACTCCATTCTTATTCATGAAAGCTCGTACATTATTATAAATTCCCTAAACCCTAACCCCCGAAAGCCTAAACCCTCAGCCCTATACCCCTAAAAACCCTAAACCCTCAACCCCTAACCATAAGGTCGGATGTATTATTGAAAAAATACTAAACCCTAAACCCTGAACTACCCCTACAAAACCAAAACCATAAACACTCAATACTAAAACCCTAAACCCTCGACCCATATACAACCCTAACCAAGCAAGAAGGTATCATCCACTCATAGATAAAAATTTGAGATACTTTAATTAAATTGCGCTAACACCATTATAATTCACGAATGCTCGAACATCATTGAAAACTCCCTAAACCCTAACCCCCTAAAGCCTAAGACCTATACCCCTAAAAACCATAGACCCTCAGCCACTAACCCTAAGCTTGGACATATTATTGAAAAATTCCTAAACCCTAATCCTAAACTACCCCTAAAAAAACCAAAACCTGAAAACCCTCAATACTAAAAACCTAAACCCTCGACCCATAAACAACCCTAACCAAGCAAGAAGGTATCATGCACTCGTAGATCAAAATTTGATATACTTTAATTAAATTGTGATAACGCCATCCTAATTCATGAAAGATCGAACATTATAGAAAATTTCCTAAACCCTATCCCCCTAAATCCTAAAGCCTAAGCCCTATACCCCTATAAACCCTAAACCCTCAACCACTAACCCTAAGCTTGGACATATTATTCAAAAATTCCTAAACCCTAATCCTAAACTACCCCTAAAAAAACCAAAACCTCAAAACCCTCAATACTAAAACCCTAAACCCTCGACCCATAAACAACCCTAACCAAGCAATCAGGTATCATGCACTCGTGGATCAAAATTTGATATACTTTAATTACATTGTGCTAATACCATCATAATTCACGAAAGCTCAAACATTATTTAAAATTCCCTAACCCCTAACCTCCTAAAGCCTAAACCCTAATCCCTATACCCCTAAAAACCCTAAACGTACCATCAACCCCTCCATATGTTCGGACATATTATTGAAAAATTCCTAAAACCTTAACCCTAAACTACCCCTAAAAGACCAAAACCCTGAACACACAATACTAAAACCATAAACCCTCGACCCATAAACAACCCTAACTAAGCAAGCAGGTATCACTACAAGAAATGTTTCCTTACGCAACGACTGGGCCCGTCAGTCGTCGTTGAAGGCGCGCCTTCCGCTACAAAAATCTCGGCTCGACCGTGGCCGATGTAGAACTTTTTTTTCCCGGTTTCACGCCCCTATTAAGATGAAACCGCTAGAAACATGGAGGTAGCTCGATGGGCGCGTGGCAGAAGTAAAATTTCCACTTCCTCGCAAGATGTTGACTCGCCGAAGTATTTTTTTGCATGTGGGTCCCAGATGTCAGTGACTCTAGTAGACCAAACTATTCGGTCGTGCCTCCCTAATTTGAACTCGATAACGTTGTTCGATGCCTCTTTTGTTTAGTCAGGCTGCTGGGTCCCGCATGTCTTCCTCACATTATAGGAATCGTGTGTATGATGGAATTTTTTTCCTTCCCTGTTCCGAACTTGATAGCATCGCTCGATGCATCTTCCGTTTAATCAGACTGCTTGTTCCCACGTGTCAGCCTCACACTAGAAGAAACGTGTGCATGATGGATTTTTTTCCTTGCCTCGTGCCTCCCTGATATGAACTCGATAATGTTGCTCGATCTATCTGTCGTTAATCACGATGCTGGGTCCCACATGCCAGCCTCTCGTTACAAGAATCATGTGTATGATGGAATTTTTTCCTTCGCTCCCGCTAACTTGTTCCGAACTTGATAGCGCTGCAAGATGCATCTATGGTTTAATCACGCAGTTGGGCCCCACATGTCATCCTCATATTAGAAGAAACGTGTGCATGATAATTTTTTTCCTTGTCTTCTGCCTCCCAGATTTGAACTCTATAACGTTGCTCGATCTATCTGCCATTAATCGCGATGCTAGGTCCCACATGCCAGCCTCTCATTAGAAGAATCGTGTGTATGATGAAATTTTTTTCCTTCGCTGCCGCTACCCTGTTTCGAACTTGATTACGCTACTAGATGCATCTACCAATGAATCATGCAGTTGGACCCATATGTCATCCTCTCATTAGAAGAAATGTGTGTATGATGGAATTTTTTCCATCGGTCGCGCCTCTGTTTTAACTTGATAGCGCTGCTCGCTACATCAGCCGTTTATTCATGCTGGTGGGTCCCATATGCCAGCCTCAAATTAGAAGAATCGTGTGTATATGATTGAATTTTTCCCTTCTCTAGCGCTACCCTATTCATAACTTGATAGCGTTGCTTGATGAATCTGCCGTTTGGTCACGCTGCTGGGTCCCACATGTCAGTATCTCATTAGAAGAAACGTGTGCATGTAGTATTTTTTTTCTCGCTCGCACCTCCATGTTTTGAACTGGGCAACGTTGCTTGATGCATCAGCCGTTTATACGGGCTGCTGGGCCCCACATGTCAGCATCTCATTAGAAAGAAATGTGTGCATGCTAGGCTTTTTACTCGCTCGCACATCCGTGTTTCGAACTTGGCAACATTGCTTGATGCCTCCTATGTATTTTGTCTATCTGGTGGGTCCCACATGTCATCCCCCTCTGTAAGATCACGTGTGTATGTTAGATATTTTTTTCGATCGTGCCCCCGTTTTGAGCTTGGTAACGTTACTGGGTCCCAGATGTCAGCCTTCTCTATGAAAGAAACCTGTATCCTGGAAATTATATATATATATATATTGATAAACCTAGGTTTTGAATCGAACTCAAGACTTCAACAAATGGCAACTGCATGAGCATCCACTATGCCAGAACCAACTATGCTACTCCTAAAAGATAAGGTTTACAAATGTTGATATCACTTAAAATGAAAAGGCAGTGATTGTGATGATTGCCATAAAAAAATGCTACATGGTCTGTATAAAAAACTTATGTAGGCAAAGCTTGAACTATACATTATCAGAATGGAATAGAAAATGCTAAAGTAAGAAGACTTTGGGCGATACAAATAAATTGGGGTCCAATCTTGTGACTAAATGGGCTTATTATCATGGTCTTATTTAGTGTTCTTCATGCTTAAAAAAAGTAACAATGTTTTGAGGGTTACGGGCCCACGGCTGACCTGACCCCAGAATGGATAAATTAGCGAGATTTTTGGCTAGAGTTGGGTCGAAATTACTATTTTCTAATGAGATCCTCACTGAATTTGCAATGTTTTGGGCCTAACTTGGGTCAAATGTCTAATCTTTTCGTTAGCTCCTTAGTTAAAATTCAATGTAGTTGGTAAAATGTACTAGGGTTTGGCGGCTCTGCTCACCACCAACGGCTAATTAAGGGAAGATTTTTTTTGAAACAAGATTATGCGAAGTTATTTGTCTGAAGTGGGTTTGAAAAATTCATTTCCATAGGATGAGTAGTAAAAATACATTATATTGAAGGTCGATGGTACACCTAACCTGGCCGTACCAACGCGGCATCCAAAAGAATGAAGTTGGAATGGGAGAAAATTGAACAATATTGTATGACTTGATATGACCTAGATAGCAAAAAACTTTGGCAGTGAAAGATTCAAACATGGAAAGTACTGGAGGGAGTTTGACTGCTTGATATAAAATCGTGTCATATTCAAGTCTTATACTAATCACTCGAAGTTGGATGCTTCAGTACGATCAAATTAATACGTGTCGCAATTAGTGCCAACATGTGGCACTTTCATCATGCAAAAAGGGAAAGAATTCGCCCATTTACTTCATAGTTTCGAACACAACAAAAACAACTAGTATGTACACTAGCACATCACATTACAATGTCAGCTTATCAGAGCTTGACTTGTGTGACACCCCCGGGATTAGGTCTAGAAAAATCCCAAACCTCTATCTGATTTAAGCCTAACCTAAATCTCTAAAGCGTACAAAGAGAGAATTGATAACACAACATTGATCCTACGACACAAAAATTATTACAGCAAGCTCATAACTGAGCGAAGAACCAAAATATTACAAGCAGAGGTCTCAGACCACAAACATCATTCAATGGAAGGAAAATTATGCTATTAAGTATAGTAAACTTAACAAATGGCCTAAGAGTCCTGAAGCATAACGATGACATCCAATCCATAGATCCTAGACGCCGGCTGGGAACCCCAAACTACTCGTCGATGTCGATGCCGTGTAGAACTCGTCTTCTATGGTAACACTTACTCTGCTGCAAAAGTATCAAAGAAGCAAGGGTGAATTCAGGGTGTACTCCACAAGACTTATGGCTGGTGGAGTTATTCTGCGTAAAGCATCTTTGTTTTTTATAACAAGAGGGAGAAGAATCTCGACTAATCAGAATATTTTAAAAGGGGATAAGAGAGCGGTATCACTAGCTTTGATCATCTTTCGATATCCACTGAATCATCATTAGCTGAACCCTATCTAGGATCACACCCTCGACCCCTGAGGAAGAATCCTTAAGCACACATTACTTAACTTTCCAAGTTTTACGATTAGGTTCAAGTTCTCTATGATCATCACGTCCGTTCCCAAGTCGTCCATAATAGCGGACACGGCTTTTCGAAAAGATTAATAACCCTGCAGGGGTGTACAACTTTACCCACACGTACTAACCTTCTATTAATGCTAGTACATTAGCCCTCTTCCTTGGAAGGCCGGCAGAGGGTGGTTAGACACGAGCTTTACCTTGCTTTCGTCGAGACCATGTGTCATGCACTAAGGATATGCCGCCGTAACTGGTCGAGTCCCGAAGCCTGTCCCTAGAGATGTGAACATGGTTCCAGATTATGGATGCCGGGCATCTCTTGTTCCCTGCCACGCTTACCTACCTGTATGAATGCACCTCCTTCACCTCCATTCAAGAACAACCAATATGCGTATATTGAGTGGAATGCCCGAACTATGTGACTCATGGAATCTACTAGGAAAATTAGTTGGTCGAGGGGGTTTCCAGGCCCCCGTGTGGCTGTACACTCATCTTGGTTCAAGAGGCAAGAACTCAGGTCCTAGTAGTGGCAAGTATGGGACTTCTAAAACCACAACCCACTATGGCCTCCCATACAAGCCTTAGCATGTTTATCTTTCATCTCTGATCTTACCACGTAATCCTATCCAACTAGGTTCATTCGTAGCCCTGATTCATCATCCGGATGGACCAGCAGTAATAGCTAAGCATGGCTAAGCATAGCAGATATAATAGCTCTAGCAACGCTTCACAAGCCAAACCCTTGTTATGCTAGGAGCAGTGGATCACGGAATATAGGCTATAAAGGAAACATGCATCAGATATGATTACTCTATCTATCGATAAAAGACTTTAGAATCGTATGCACATGGCAAGAATTGAAATGCTTGAAATCATAGGATTATATCATGTGTGGGGTTTCGCTTTCCTTTTCCTATTGATAATCAATAAGCAGATTTTTGGACACCTGGTACTTGACTTGATTATAGTTGGTAAAGTATTTGTATTCGAGCTTCGACAGTGTTTATCTCGGGCTTCGATCTGGATTCTGATATCGTATTCTACCGAAGAAGAACCAAACAACGGAAAGAAGGGGAAACAATCAACACATGGTATAGATGCAATTCTCAAGCAAGGATGATGATATGACAAGTTAAATTGCATTGAAATAAACCCCTAAGGCATGCTTGACAATTCAATGGGGGTCCCGAGGGGTATAAACCCTAATTCGGAAAAACCTCGAAGGCATATGAGACAGGTTGTATTGTTGTTCTAATTAAACTTGTAGTTGAAGTTGTTGAACAATGCATGATTATAATGCTATGAGATAGATCTCATTTTTTCTAAACATTTTGATATATTATTTGTATTTTTATGATTTAAAATTAGTTAGTTATGAATTTATCCAGTTTTAATTCATTCTAAATCAATTTAAGTATATTATAAAATAATTTTACATTTTGGAATTACTTTAACATTTTAATAAATAGAAAACATTTCTGATAATGTTTATTTTATTTACAGGATGGACCCACCTGTCAGGTATTTATTAATTACACAAAACAATTATAGTAATTAGATAAAAGAAAAGAAAAGAGAATATGACCTCATGTTGACATCAGCAATGGAGGCTCTCCCAGATCGAGCACACGCCAGGCGATAGGGGCACGCGGGCGAGCAAGAGAGGGCGCGCTGGAAGCGAATGAGCAAGGGGAGCCAACAAGGGGCCGTGCAACTTGCGTATGGTCGTCGGAGAGGCACTAGCGATGACAAACAGCAGCGAGGCTCGCGGGTGGTTGCGGCGGCGCTGATACAGAGAGGGAGAGATGAATTGAAAAAGTGTCTGAGGACCGCGAGCTCCCCACGAATGTGACGATGGTGACGGCAATAGAAGGCTCCTTGGCCCCATTCCTTTGGCAAGGTGAACAAGGATGACGACACGGCGATGAAGGTGGGCTCAGCGGAGCCTCGCGAGGCCTGCAATGGCGGCGACGGAAGGTTGCCGGCAAGCTAGGGTTCGGGTCGAAGGGGAAAACAACTGAGAGGGCGAGAGAGAGCGAGATGGGTATGGGGATAGAGCATGACGTGACGGTTCTTATCCTCTCCCTTAGAAGTGGCGGCATGCATCGCAGCGCCAGCGAGGATCGATGGTGGTGGCACGGGCATGCAGGTGCTTGCGCTCGGGAGGAAGACGACAGAGACGAGGGGCGAAGCGGTACGGGGCCGGGAGTGGGTTGTAGCTGGGCCACGCTGGGCCGGTTGCGGGCGCGTGCGGTGACAGACAGAGAGGGGAGGAGAGATGGGCTGTTGGCCCAGATAGTTTAGGGAATGTTTTTATTAGCAAAATAACTTTCCTTTCCTGTTTTTATTTTTTCTTTGTATTTTCATTTTCAAATATGTTTTGTACATTTCGAAAATACTTGAATTTTTGCAAACATTTCAAAATATTGCAGGGCCCTTGTAACAATTTGGGCTCCATATATTTTTGGGTTTTTCGAAATATTTAAACCCATCTGAAGGTTTTCAAATAGAGAGAGGGAAATTAAGGTTTAGGGTTTTTATTCATTTGATGCATACATTTAAAATGATGATGATGCTCATGAATGCACAATCAAATCCTATTTAGATTATTAAAACTAGGGGTGTTACAATTCTATCCCCCTTAAAAGAATCTTGACCCGAGATTTATAGGTAGAAAGACAGAAGGAACAGGGTTACACTAAAATTCGACGATCTTCTTGGAGAGGTTGATCCATGTCACCATGATGAGTGGACGAAGAGCTTGGTAATCTTCGAGGTGGCTACTAACACTAAGGAAGAGAGGGAATGACACGGAACCATAAACTGAGTATATCATGGTCAACTCATGGATAGATGTTTTACGAACATCTCTAGAGATAACAAACATGAAACACCCCAACGTAACGGAGGAAAGAAGAGGAGATGGTTTTCAAGGTCACTCCTAACTGGTCTTCATAAGGATTGAGACCATGGAGCTTGCAGAAGAGTTTTGACTTCTGAGGGAAGGAGACTTCCAATAGATGGAAAAAGATACGCAGACTTCGAGAGATAAACCTGTACTAAACAATTTAATTGAGATTTACAGGTGGAAAAGATAGATACCAACGAAACCAAGTTGTTGAACTACTTTTGACATAGAAGGTTCACTCTTTTGTTCAAAAGAAGGCCAAGACAGAAAGGTGTTTTGGTGGAGAGGACTCGTGAGAGTCACAAGAAACATGTGTTAGAGAAACTGTTGATTAACAAAATTGTAATCACTCTTCAAACATGTGTAGACAGAGAGGAAGGGACTCTTTATTCATCCAGGTTTAGCAAGATCCTTTCCAAAGATCATGATATCACCTTACACCACTAGATGAATAGACAAGAAGATTCCTGATGACATGAGAAGAAAGAAACTTCATTCTCAAACTCCAAGTAATTGGCATAACAAGACACTTGCCATCATAATAGGATCTAGAGGATCGACCGAGAGACATTTAGAAACTCTACTTTAAATGTTCTCCTTGATGTTTGAAACACCGGTATCAAACTTTTAACAAGCCTTCAATTAGTCATTAAGTAAAGGTCGGACTTCGGATACAAAGGAAACCATAAGAACAACTCCTTTAATAAGTCATAGAAGCAGCCTTATGAAGAATGGTTGTTATTGTTGGTTCAAGTAATATGGAAATAATTATTCCAGCTAATTGTGCCAACCATTACATCAATCTTACCGGATGTACAGTAGACCTATGTCATAACCTTGAGGAACACTAACCATTATTGTTTCTTGAGATTCAGCTTTTGGTGGAGAGATACTTCAGACTCAGCATATCCGAATAGAAAGTGTGCAACATTTACCACAAAGGTGAAGCTACTAGATTTCAAGACACGGACTTCAATGTCAAGCTCCAAAAGATGAGCTAGATTGCAAATTCCATGTATTAGCAAGTTATCAAAATATATTTGCACCTACATGAATTGTTTGCAACCAAACACAACTGAATTCCTTGTTGGGAAACATTTAGGAGGATATCGGAGTTTTGTTGGACTTCTTATCTTCCGTGCACAAATCAATCAGGGGGTTGGTGTGCTTGGAGGATCTTCTCGAGATGTGAAGGTATCAACCTACCATATCAAGAATACCTCGCACATACTTGACTAATTTGAAATGATTCCCGAAAAAACAAAGATAACTCTACTCAGATCCACGGTGACATCTTTCAACATTTGCACAGAAATCAGAGAAGGTTACTCCTAACATCCAGAACACATACTTCGAGATAACACGAGGATGGTTCTCAAAAGTTTCCAACATTAATGCCAAATGTTCCATATGAATCTCATATATTGTGAAGAAGATAAGGATGTCATTGATGGGCTCAATAACAAACTTATGTATACACTCCAAAAAGACGGAGTCATATGTTGTATGCACAAGGCAGAAATACTGGTCAGACCAAACAACATGAAGATGTACCTAGTTGAAACATCACAAGTAGATACACCATCAAGATTGTCCTTGGAACTGAGTTTGATTTGACGATTTCCCAATTCAAATCAAAGGCGTCGGAAGACAACATATTCACGAAGGACATACTATCTTACTTCAACATGAACAAAACTAGACAACCCTTCAAGGAGGAACAGAGTTGGATAGAACTTTTGTCTTACAACTCTCCAAGTTGTTTTTTAGGCTCAACCAACTTTTTAGGGTATCCAGTACGAACCCTTGGAGAAAGAGAAGTTTAGAGAACCTTCTTGCTCAATAACTTGACAACACGGTCATGTGGACACATGGCAATACTTCTAGAAAGACGTATAAAATATCACGAACCACCGATACGTCACAGAGCTTTGGCATAAGCTTTAATCTTTGATCGAAGAGAGTGCAATAGAATAGCGGACTTGGTAGTACAATCATCCTTTTCTTAGTGATAGGGTTAACCAATCACGCTAAGAATGATACTGATGTCCTTGAAGTTCAAAGCAATAAGAATTTCTAAGAATCTTGGATGTCCACATCAATATGCACACGCAACATTCCTGAGCGCGAACAACTCAGGAGAAGGGTGGGCATATATGTGTAAGAGCATCACTTCATTAAGAGAGTCATGAAACTCAGCTCAATCTCTTGATAAAAAAGAGTATGATACTTCAAGGTAGAACAGAACATAAACTAATCAATGCTTATTGATCTGAGGATTACATCACTTTGACCTTGTCTTAGAAATGAGGAGGTGTTGTAGTTTGTTTCTCCATACAACCTGAAATGGTTTGTCATGACGGACCACAAGAGTAGCTTGCATCGAAAGACACCAATGCATGTGTACTACTTGGATACCAACTGGTAGACAAAGGTCAGAAAACAACAATGAAAAAAGAAAGATGCTTACGATAGAATCCCAAGATGTAGATGCATAAGTCAACAATCTTCCGAAAACTAGTGCATAGAAAGGAAGGAGTGGAAGAGTCACGAGTATAGAAATGGAACTCACTAAGAGAACTCTTGTCGTGATCTATTTGGTTCCATTAAAGAACATCTGCCATAGCATGTGGTAGGGGAAGTCCTTTATCATCACTGTTCAATAGCGTCAATATCCACAAGCTTGAACGCTATACTAGAAGGTACTAGAAATTCCTAGGGTAATGTGTGAACATTAACCACAGGGGTCAATAAAATGGATCTTGGTTTAAAGATCAGCTTCACAAAACTAGAATCTAGCACAATCGGGGGTCTTCGGTTCAAGTCCAAGGGTTAAAACCCAAAGAACGGAGTAAGTACTCCTTGAGTGACAAAGCGTACACTACAAGATAGTAATCACGATGTAGCTTCCAAGAGAAGAAACGACTTCTGAAGTACCAAAAAAAATAAAAAGGAGGCACACGAGGCGAAAGGAAATCTTGAGACCTGGACCCTTAAGGTAGAGAGATCATGATAGAAATAAATCTCTCAAACGAATAGGATCAAAGGGAACAAAGAGCACACAGACACACACATACCATACTCTAGAGAACTTAACACTAGGTCAACTTGTTGAGAAACGACATGCCCAAGAAGACACCAAAGTTTTGAAAGACCGGACGGGATAGCAAAACTTCTCCAAATCAACACAAGATACGATGACCCAGAGTTAGAGATAAACTGGATAAGGAGAAAAAGAAGCATACCAGAGTTTTCCCAAATAATTTTCATCTTTGAAAATATTTTTCACAAGCACTAGACTGAACATCGACCAATAGAAAGTGTTTCCTACAGTCGGTCCTGCTCTGATACCAAAACCTATGACACCCGCAGGATTAGGGCTAGAATAATCCTAGACCTCTATCTGATATAAGCCTAACCTAAATGTTGAAAGCATACAGAGGGAGAATTCAAAACACAACAGTGAGCCTATGACACAAAAATTATTATAGCAAGCTCATAACTGAGCAAAGAACCAAAATACTACAAGTAGATGTCACTGACCACAAACATCAAACATCGGAAGGCAAATTATGCTATTAAGCATAGCAAACTTCACAAAATGGCCTAAGAGGCCTGAAGCATAACGATGACGTCCAATCCATAGATCCTAGACTGCCGGCTGGGAACCCCAAACTACTCATCAATGTCGATGCCATGAAGAACTCATGTTCTATGGTAACACTTACTCTACTGCAAAAGTATCAACGAAGCAAGGGTGAGTACAATGTGTACTACGCAAGACTTATGGCTGGTGGACTTATTCTGCGTAAAGCCATCTTTTTTTTGTAAAACAAGAGGGAGAAGAGTCTCGACTAATCAGGATATTTTAAAAGGGGATAAGAGAGCGGTATAACTAGATTTGATCATCTTTTGATATCCACCGAATCATCATTAGCTGAACCCTATCTAGGATTACCCCCTCGATCCCTGAGCAAGCATCCTTAAGAACACATTACTTAACTTGCCAAGTTTTACGATTAGGTTCAAGTTCTCTATGATCATCACATCTGTTTTCAAGTCGTCCATAACCGCGGAAGCGGCTTTTCGAAAAGATTAATAACCCTGCAGGTGTTTACAACTTTACCCACACGTACTAACCTTCTCTTAATGCTACTACATTAGCCCTCTTCCTTGGAAGGCCGATAGAGGGTGGTTATACATGACCTTTACCTTGCTTTCGCCGAGACCATGGGTCACGCACTAAGGAGATGCCACCACAACGGGTCGAGTCCCAAAGCCGGTCCCTAGAGATGTGAACAGGGTTAAAGATTACGGATGCCAGGCATATATTGTTCCCTTCCACGCTTACCTACCTGTATGAATGCACCTCCTTCACCTTCCATTCAAGAACTACCAATATGCGTATGTCGAATGGAACGCCCGAACTATGTGACTCATGGAATCTACTAGGCAAGTTAGTTGGTCGAGGGGGTTTCCAGGCCACCGTGTGGATGTACGCTAGTCTTGGTTCAAGAGGCAAGAAATCAGGTCCTAGTAGTGGCAAGTATGGGACTTCAAAAACCACAACCCACCGTGGCCTCCCATACAAGCCTTAGCATGTTTATCTTTCATCTGTGATCTTACTACGTCATCCTGTCCAACTAGGTTCATTCGTAGCCCTGATTCATCAACCGGATGGACCAGCAGTAACAGCTAAGCATGGGTAAGCACAACAGATATAATAGCTCTAGCAACGCTTCAAAAGCCAAACCCTAGTTATGCTAGGAGCAGTGGATCATGGAACATAGGCTATAAAGGAAACATGCATCAAATAGGATTACTCTATCTATCCATAAAAGACTTTAGAATCGTATGCACATGGAAAGAATTGAAATGCTTGAAATCATAGGATTATATCATGTGTGGGGCTTTGCTTGCCTTTGCCTGTTGATAACCAATAAGCAGATCTTCGGACACATGGTACTTGACTTGATTATAGTTGGTCAAGTATTGGTCTTCGAGATTCGACGGTGTTTATCTCGGGCTTCGATATCGATCTCGATTCCGATATCGTATTCTCTTGGAGAAGAACCAAACACCGGAAAGAAGGGGAAACAATCAACACATGGCATCAATGCACTGCTCAAGCAAGGATGATGATATGACAAGTTAAATTGCATTGAAATAAACCCCTAAGGCATGCTTGACAATTCAATCAGGGTCCCGAGGGGTATAAGCCCTAATTCGGAAAAACCTCGAAGGCATATGAGAGGGGTTGTATTGTTGTTCTAATTAAACTTGATGTTTAAGTTGTTTAACAATGCATGATTATAATACTATGATATAGATCTCATTTTTCTGAACATTTTGATATATTATTTGTATTTTTCTGATTTAAAATGAATTATTTATGAATTTCTCTAGTTTAATTCATTTTAAATCAATTTTAGAATATTATAAAATAATTTTACATTTTGGAATTACTTTTACATTTTATTAAACAGAAAACATTTCTGATAATGTTTATTTGACTTACAGGATGGACCCACCTGTCAGGTATTTATTAATTACAGAAAACAATTAAATAAATTAGATAAAAGAAAAGAAAAGGGAATATGACCTCATGCTGATGTCATGTTGACATCAGCAATGGAGGCTCTCCTAGATCGAGCACGGGCCAGGCGATAAGGGGCACGCAGGCAAGCGAGAGTGTGTGCGCTGGACGCGGATGAGCAAGGGGAGCCAGAGAGTGGCGGCGCAGCTTGCGTATGGTCGTCAGAGAGGCACCGGCGATGACGAACATCGGTGGGGCTTGTAGGTGGCTGTGGTGGCACTAATATAGAGAGGGAGAGATGAGTCGAAAAGGTCTATGAGGACCGTGAGCTCACCACGAACGTGACGGTGGTCACGTGGAGGCAAGGCGAGGCCGAACGACGCCGGAATCGACAATGAACACGGCGGCCGAAGTCGGGAAGGCGCGGTCATGGACGGCAATAGTGGTTGCCTTGGCCCGATTCCTTTGGCGAGGTGAACAAGGACGACGAAGCGGTGATGAAGGTGGGCTCAGTGGAGCCTGGCGAGGTCTGGAACGGCGGCAACGGAAGGTTTCCGGTGTTCTAGGGTTCAGGTCGAAGGGGGAAAATAGCAGAGGGCAAGAGAGAGCAAGATGGGTATGGGGAGAGAGAGAGCATGGCGGGGCGGTTCTTATCCTCTCACTCACAAGCGGCGGCACGCATCGCAACGCCGGCGAGGATCGACGGTGGTGGCACGAGCACGCAGGTGCTTACGCTCGGGAGGAAGACGAGAGAGACAAGGGGCAAAGCGGTACGGGGCCGAGAGTGGGTTGTAGCTGGGCCACGCTGGCCGGTTGCGGGTGCGTGCGGTGATAGACAGAGAGGAGAGGAGAGATGGGCTGTTGGCCCAGATAGTTTAGGGAATGTTTTTATTAGCAATTTTTTTTATTTTTCTGTTTTTCTTTTCTGTCTTTGTATTTTCATTTTCAAATATGTTTTGTACATTTCAAAAATACCAGAATTTTTGCAAACATTTCAAAATATTGTAGGGCCCTTGTAACAATTTGGGCTCCATATATTTTTGGGTTTTTCGAAATATTTAAACCCATTTGAAGATTTTCAAATAGAGAGAGGGAAATTAGGGTTTAGGGTTTTGATTCATTTGTTGCATACATTTTAAATGATGATGATGCTCATGAATGCAAAATCAAATCCTATTTAGATTATTAAAACTAGGGGTGTTACAACTTGTTCATTTCACATATAATGGCAGAGTTTGCATAAACAATTATTTTATAAAATTACATAAATTTTTTTTTCCTGCTTTGGCGTACCGAGCCTAAATCAATTACGGCCCAGTTAAAGCCTGTTTCCTGGCCGTGGTGACCTACTTTTTCTTTCCAGAAGGAATATTCCTCTGAAAACACAAAGTGCACAGTAAAAGTACTGATAAATGTAGTACATAAATGACGCTGCGAGATAAGCACCGCTACATGGATTATAACATGAAAGGAAATACTAATTAAAAAAGCATGTCAGGGCTCATATAAACTGATTCAAACTAGCCAATAAAACCAGTGTACTAACAGTCAACTGTTGAACCATGACGCAAAAAAAGATGGCACAGCGATACACAAGAAAGATGCACAGATCAGTCTAGAAATGGAACAATGAGCCTACCACACGTAAACTAGGCCTAAAACAAATTGCCGCCTATCGCATACTATTCCAACCATCTTTGGAAAGGCTAATAACTGCCACAGGATCACCTTCAGTTGACTGTAGGTTGCAACATTCAATCTAAGGGAATTGTATTTTGTGAAACCTCCTGTTTGTTGTGTAGACACAGTATTTTCATTATCTTGTCAGCTATTGGATAATTGAGACCGAGAAACAGAAATTTGTCGCCCAGACTATTAACCTGCCTCCAAACAATGACCCCTGCAGGTCCAGTATAGTTAGGATCTTGTTCAAAAACATAGACACGAGTGGATGGATATAGGCGTAATTTAGTCCCATTTTAATCATGGGGAATGACTTCAGCCCCTTCGCCATGGGCAACGCCCATGCCATATGTCGTAATTATGATCATCAAGCATTTGTCGTCAGCCGATCGAGCGAGGAACCACATGCCTGGCCGATTATTCAGAATAGGTGCTAAGATTACAAATGGTAGCTCCATGTTTCCTACAACATCCGAATTGGAGACAAAAAGTGTGTTACTGGCATACATATTCTAACACCGGCATTCTTAAATGTTCATGCTAATTAGTGTGAATAGGAAAATTCTGATGAGTAATTTCTTTTGTTATTCTGCTTCTTCCATATCTTACTTTCCTAGTTGTTGTATGTTTTAAAAGAGGGACCGATCATTCGGTTATATAAAAAAATGACGAAATCTTTGTATCACATGAACACATGAATAAGAAAAAATATTGGCACTAGAAGTGGGATTTAGGTGGGATCCCACTTGACACACTAGCTTTAGTGTGTTGCCCTCACATTTGAGATGCTGGTTAATACTTTTCATATTCTAACAACGGACGAACATAATAAGTGTAGGGACACCGTCATACCCTATATTTTTTAAAGACTTATTAATTATACTAATTCATTAGTAGCAATTGTTCATCCATATTTTTTAGGAAATAAAGGGTGTGCTCATTCAGTCATATGAAAGGTAAAACATAATTAAGGTAGTTAAGGAATAACTTTCAGTAAATCACTCACAGTGTATTATGTAACTATAGTTATCTTCCAATGTGGGATCCCAGGACACTACTAGGGAAAGTCCTACTCGAGGCGCATATGAATATGAAATAGAGTCGCATGAGGGATGCGCCTCGACCGCCATGACTCAAGTATTTCTTATGCGAGGCGCATCTTGGATGTGCCTTGTATAAGCTACATATGTGAGTAGCATATCAGTGATTCGACTCGCAAACGTAGGTTATATAAGGCGCATCCAAGATGCGACTCGCATATGTATACAGATGCGACTCAACTATTAATTTAGAAATTTAAATTTTATAAAACCACAATACAGTCTAGAATACACAATACATAGTTATTATACTGTCCAGAATACACATCACATAATACACAATTATTATACCAACACTAATACATAAGAAAGGCTTATATATAATCTCCAAACCATCCATAAGAACTTGAAGTTCACTACATAATAAGAAAGGACATCAAACACAACCAGACAATACAACTTGAAGTTCACTACACATGTCTGACTACAGAAAGTTCACTACATAGCTACTTGACCCTTTTAAGGATTAGCTTGAGACCTTTCTTCGAGCACCCATGGGACCATAATAGGAAGACGTCTTTCATCTTGGTCTTCGTCACCACCTTATTCCAGTTGGAAGTGATATGGACCTATGCCAAATATGACTCTAACTGTAGCAATGCTTCTACCCTTCCAAAAAACCTGGATGTTTGTTGGGAAGTTCAGGTATTTCTTGATGAAGGAAAAGGTGTACTTCCTTGCAAAGTAGTGCATTAAAGAAACAAAAGGATCATTAATTCATAGAAATGGATGTGATCGAGGCATGAAAGCAACAAACATGCACTACTAGGAACACCTTCACCAGTGGCGAATCCATTTTGGCATTTTGTTTCGCATATGGGATGCACCACTGTTACGTCTCCACTGATGAGAACTTCTGTGGAACATTTTGAAATGCGCCACGGAAGTCATGATACTTATGTGGCGCATTCTTCTATATGCGGCACATGAAGTTGTTTAGTGGCGCATGTTGACAAATGCGCCACAGAAGAATATTTGCATGTGCCACAGGTGTGTATTTCAGGTATTAAAAAACAATACTGGTCCCTAATCAGGTGTTATATAGGTATTATACATATATTATATAGGTATTATACACATAGCAATAGAAACAGTATATTTCACTTAGTATATGAAAACAAACATAATACAAACACGAATATATTGTCATCACACTACTTAGAGCCCGATCGAGGTACACAAGTGTTCATCATATTACAATACAAGTGACAAGTGGTGAATATTTATACAAGTGTTGGTACAAAGTTCACCATCTCACACTACAAATGAAGTGGTAACCGCCTACACTAGAACCAAATAGAATATAGCTATGATGACGGTGAGCAAGAGCAAGAGAACTAACAATATCTTCATCCGGTTCTCCTTCCACAGGTGGTTCCTCCACTTGGCTACCGCCTCCTCTCGAGTCGCGTATCCTTTGTAGTTGTTGCCTCTGAACATGTTCACCTGCTTCTGACAGTTCTCCCGCTCATCGTAGACTCCTGGAACTCAACCCTTGTACACCATGTACCACTTCATCATCTCTATAGATAACACATATTAGTAAATCATGTAACAGAAATAACTAAATTGGTTCACATCCATATCTGTTCACATAAACTAGAGCAAAAGATCAGTAAACATAAATGAGAGCACATCGATCACAGTCATAGAAGTTCGACGACAACGACCACAATAGTGAAGTTTACTACATACGAATACAGTAGAAAAGTTTGTGACACAACACTACACGCACACATCTATGATAATTCTAGATGCACACATCGATCATTGAGAACTGCTAATGCTTGGCTTTGGGAACAATAGATAGCCATCCTTCATCACCCATGTCTTGTTGTCACCCTGAGAATATTTTCAATCTCCCTCTTAGTCAACCATCTGTTGTGTTTTAGGACCCCTCCCCTTGTGTTGACATCTTCCACGATGATTTCTGACAACTTAACCTGGATGCGATGGAAGCCTTCTCTAAGATCATCATCGTCGGATTGTGCCAAATTTTCGGCCCATGACTAGATGGCAGAGTTAGGTTCTGGCAATCTCGGACAAACCCTTTAAGGTGATGGATGACGTGGAAGGCCTCCTTGGCGCTACCAGTAGTCGGCTCCTTGGCACTGCCAGTAGTCGGCTCCTTGACGCAGGGGAATTCGAGCACGTGCTTGAAGACGTGTTTTCCAATGTTGAAACATTACCCGCTTGTTTATGAAGGGGCATCCCTTTATAGCATATCCCTCAAGACCCTCATTTAGAACACCCCTTATTCTGGTGTTGTCTTTCTTCTTCTTATCACTCCCCGAGTCGAATACGTTGCTAGCGAGTACTTTGTGGAAATGACGATGAGTGTGCAGTATTTGTCTCTGCACAACAGGATTGAAACGGGATGTTGGAAAAGGAAAAAGGAAGAAAGCTATAAGAAAGCCTAAGTTACCAATGCTAGCGGGTGTGTGTACTTACTCAGGAAAGAAAGGCAAAAGAAGCGTGTTCGTCCTCTTGTGGTCCACCATGAACTTCTCGAGGTACGTCGTCACCATGGCACACGTCTTTGATCCTTACCTCAACTGGCTATCACACATGTAGTAGGTATCCACTATCGCGATGTAGGGGGTTTGCTCTCTCTTGATCTTCATCGCCAGATTGAGCGCGAATAGGCGGACCAGGTTATAGTCCAGCTGTTTCGAGAGAAACAGCTTTAAGATGTCCTCGTGAGCTGTGAAGAACACGTCTACGGGGGCTTCATGGACGAAGTCCATGTCCGGGTAATTTGGATCGTTGTCTTTAAGAAGCATGCCCTCTAGTGTCTTGATTCCATCACTCAAAACGAGCATATGTCCATGAGGAAGGCTAAGCAGCTCCGGAGTCAGTATCGCTTCACCAGCTACATGCATTTGGGGAAAGCCATCCTCACAGCTGGTACGACATCATCCTTAGCTTGGATCCTCTTCGGAGCAGGTTGGCTCTCGACTTTCTTACCTCTCTTCCTGTGCTTCTTCTTTTTCTAAACAGGATCCTCCACTGGGGATGCGAAGTGCTCAACGGCCGCCTTTTGGAGTGTGCCAGGGCTATAGACGAATCTAGCAGGTTTCTCGTGTTGATCGGCGGCTGGAGGCGTCTCTTGAGAAAAACCACGGAAGACCAGGTGTTGCGTGCATGTAGTGGGACTTCCACCTTGACTATCGTGAGCGATGAAGGATTCTTCTTCCACAGAAGGCATGTACAATCCTTTATCGGCGCTAGTGTTGATGAAGTCGTCGATGTTGACAAATTCTTCATTATCTTCGTTGTTGCCACCACGTGGTAATGGTGGTGGCAGGAGCAACGGTGGTTGCGGTGCGACGGCTTAGCCTTGAGGAGGCCCACACCCTCCCAAAAGTTGTTGGTGGCGACTCATGGTGGATACAATGACGACTAGTTTCCGAGGTGGTGGCCGGGCGATTGAGGTGGCGCTGGTGCACCCCACAAGACGAATCTGGGTCTTCGGCCATGTCAAGGGCCAGCCGTGGCATTCTGCAAGGGTCTTGTGTTCGTCGACTCCCTGAGGTTGAAAGGGGGGTCCATGTCGTCGCACCATGGTAACACCCAAGCAATCCGGACCCTCATCACGGCATAGTACATTGGATTGTTGTGCATCGTGCGATTCGCCGGTTGTATGATAGTTCCCTTGGCAACATCCTTCAACTCGTTGCCGACAACTTTATGGAGTAGTACGCAAGCAGCGTCCTAAGACAAAACACATATGTTGGGCATCATGATCGAGGTGGCAGTCACCAAAGGCGCATAAAGGAGATGAAGCGGAGTAACTAATTAGTTACCTTGGTGAGGGCTTTGAGCTCGGCTAATGTCGAGACACGGCCGGTGCCGGTAGCAGGCCTATCATAAGCATTCTCCCGCGGTGGTACATTATGAAGCACCACCGCCTCCGGCTGTGTCTTGGTATTCTAGAAGGGTTCGCAACATAGAAAACAAAAAATTCCCTACTATGGGAACAAAAGACCAAGATCTATCTACTAGATACAAGCAACAGGTGGATATACATCCATAGAATACATACGCTCGAATACCGAATAGCGTTAACGAGGTTGTACTCGTGGATGATGTAGTCGAACGCTTGCCGATATCAAGATCGAGAAGAAGTCCATCTGGTCCAGCAGGTCCATCACCATCTAGTCCAGCACCGCAAAGCAGTGGTGCATCTGTGAAAAAGCCACCGGGAACATCAGGTACCCCGACAACCTCCACGCCCTCGCTCCAGAGAAGCAGCGGAAGCAACAAATCCTTCCAGAAAAAGCCACCGGGAACATCTATCTCGCTGATCCGAGACCATGGGAATTCTAAATGGGGGAGAGAGATCCTTCTCGAGGAGGTGTGCTTTTAGAGGAGGAGAGGGGGCCTTTTATAGGGAGAGCGGGGCACCTGTCACATCCCAAAATTTTCCAAATTTTGTAATGTGAAAAATAAATAAACAAAATAATTAATTGTTGAAATCTAGGGTGAAAAGAAACTTTTTGTTTGAAATGAATTCATCAAAACCAATCTTGAACAAACCATGGATTTGATCCATATAAAAAAATTTCAAAAAACATTTATAAATGATCAAGAATGACAAATAGAAATATTATAAAACCATAGAAATTGGTTTCACTTAATTTGGAGCCATAAACAAAATCTTATGAATTTAATAAGATAAAGAAATTAATTTTCCAAAGCTAACAAGCACCTATCAAAAAAATCCATACCAAATGGTGAGCAAATAATCCTAAAGTTATTTAAAAGGATAAACAAATATTAAATGAGAGTTTACAAATTGGAATCACCAACTTGGATCTATAAATAAAAAGATATGGATAAAGAAAGAAATATTAATTGAGGAGTATTTTAAAAGCCAAATTAAATATTAGCCAAATCCATAAATGGAATGAAAATAATCCAAATCCAAATAAAATAATGAATAAAGAATATTCAAGTAAAATAAAATGGCATTAACCAAAATTCTATCCCTATTTGAATAAAGACAAAATTGCCCAAATTAAATTATTAACAATCACATTAAAATGTTATAAAATATTCAAAGTAAAATTATTCTGAACAAATAAAACCTACTGAAAAAGGTTTGGTAAAAATTTGGAATTCAAATAGAGTTTGTAAACATTAATAAAATCTTATTTGAATTAAAATAAGGGCCTATTTTAAATAATTAAGATACCCTAAAAAGAATAAAAGAATTATTCTAAATTTGGCTTTAGAATATGTTAATAAACAGTATCAAAATCTACACAAAGTTTGGTAAATGTTTGAATTCAAATAGTGCTTGAATTGTTTGAATAAGAATCGAATCAGAATAATAGAAATAGAAACAACAAAAGGGAAACAGAACAAAAAAAATGAACAAAGCCAGCTCAGCTAACCCAAGCCCAGTCCAGGCCCAGCATCAGCCCACTCCGTCTCTTCGCGAGAAAACGTTTCGCACCAGAGAAAGAACCCACAGAGTCACTGGCTGCCGGACCCCACTGCCTCTCTCTCTCGCTGTCAAGCAAACCCTACTAGTCAGGCTTCTTCCTCACCCCGCGACGACCGCGCCGGCAGTTTCCTGCCATTGATGTCGTGGTTTAATTCGCATAAACGGCTCGCTTAAACCTCGCCGCAACCATTCATACTTAATCGCCACACTCCCCTCTCCCTTTCCACCCAATCATCACCCCACCGGAGCCACCAGGCTGCTCCGATTTTGCTCGAAATCTTCACTTCTACGACGAGCTCACCGACGGATTCTGGCCAGCCCACGCCCCCCTTGGTCCCTAGAGCATACGAACATACTTCCTGGCCTCTGGCGCATCTCCCAGTGTCGCCCGTTCAGCCGCGCGTGCTCTGCATCATCGTCAACGACAACGCAAACCATCGCCGTCGTTTGTTTCCGTCTCCGGCGAAGCCCCATGGTAACACCCGACCACGCCTTCCCTTCTCTTTGATGCTCCTGTGCTCAAGAGTCTCTTACGCATCTAATGACACCTACGGTTTGTCCTATAACACCCTACATCATCGCCTCCATCGATGAGCAGACGCACCAGTAGCCAGAAGCTCCTCCGGCGAGCAATCCCCGTTGTCAATGTGCGCCCCATCGTTGACAGAGACCACTCCGAGAATCAGCGCTCCACGATGAACACGGTGAGCAAATCCTCCCTCTCCCTAGCTTCCTGGAATAGCCAGAGCGCTGCCGTCCGACCGTCGCCGCCGCCAGTCACCGTCGAGCGCCGCCAAGTTATGGTTAGGATTCTAGGAACCGTAGGATGTAGATCTGTCGTCTACGAAAGATTCATTAAACGAAGAGGTAAGACTGGTTCTGTATAGTGCCATTTACTTTAGATCTGACGGCTAGCATCTGTCGATCCACACGAAACGGTATGGCCCACTGAGAAACAGCCACGTGGCCTAGGTTTAGATTTAAAAACCAGAAACTATCCCAATAGATGTTTGAACTTGTAAATTACATAACTTTTGATCCACACCTCCAAATTTTACAAAATTTATATCAATGGAATCAGCAAAACAAACCCTATCCAACCATGCACTTTGTTTAATGAATTGCATATGGTAAATTGGTTGTTTTTGCAGAAACTTGTGTAGGCATATTTTGGATATAAAAATTATTCTAGCAATGTTTTTAGGATAAAATATTTGAAAAATTGGTTGTTTTGAACCTACTGACCATATAAAACAACTTGTGGAATTAAAATTATATTAGGTGAAGTTAAAAGATGAATCCTTGATTTAGAACAGTTCTAGTCAAATAAAAATATTGTTTATGTGTTAAAAATGCTTTTTGGAGAAAACCTTTGGGAAATGATTTGAATTAAACTCTCTGACCCTAAACACAAAGTTTTATGATTTAAAAATATATTTTTTGAACCCTATAAAAATTATTACTTTGCTATGGGCATTTTCAACAACATAAAATATTGATTTGGTATAAAAATGGTTTATAGATAAAACCTTTTGCAATTGTTTCGATACTAAACACTTGACCTTAAAACACTAACATTTGTGTTCAAAATATATTTGGTAAACACTAGAAATATTCTTTGGATTTAAATCCTTTCTAGCAAAACAAAAATGATTTAAAGTGGCCATTTTCCACTAACTTAATATCAAATGGATTTACCACTTTTGCAAATGACCAATAGGTGTTTTCAAATGTTTATAACCTATTAGAAACCACTTTTCCAAATAAAACAATCTTTAGCATGCTTGCATGCATTGCTTTTCTATTATTTTATGTGATGTTTGCTTCAATGGTGGACAGAATATTGCTTGCTTGGTTGAATTGTAGTGGAATTTGAAGAGTGTGAATATTGCAAGATCAAGTAGTGAACTTATAATTCTCTACCAAAAAGTCAAGTGATGCTTCATACTTTGTCCCATTAATTTCACTATGCATTAGTGATATTTCTAAGTAGGACTTGCATGGAATTTTTGCTAAGTATAAACTATGCCATGGGAAATCCTAGTAGATGAAACCTTAGTAGAATTTTCCTAAGTTAAGATTCCTACTACTATCATGCTTAGCTTAGCTAGTAGAAAACAAGGGTGGATTATATTCATGCTATAGAATATTTCTAAGTCAAGGACTTGTGTTTTGCTTAATAAAACAACTAAGTGAATGAATCACCTGGGTGGAATGGAAAGAATGGTTTGTGTTGAGTGGTTATGCAAGTCCAGTATGCTGGGGAAAACTTGGGAATCACCAAGTCCAGTATACTGGGTAAAACTTGGTATCTCACTTGTGGAATGCCACCCAGGAACAAAGAGATTTGAGATGTCAAATGTTGAGAAGCTTCAAGTGCAGCCACATGGCATTATGGGCTCTGCCTGGATCATATAGGTTGCAATAACTTAGCCAAATGGATAGTTGGTGGTAGGGGATGATAGGTTGGAACGCGTCCATTCTGGTCTAAGGGAAGGCTTCTGAAAGATCTTGTCTTGGTGAAACCAAGTCTTATGGCGAAAGTGTACCACCTCTGCAGAGTGAAAAATCTAAGTACTTAGCCATGTCCCTGGCATAGGACAATTTGAGCATCAAGACATGGTAGCTATCATGAATATCCTCATCCCAATTTCTAAGTTAAAAACTTGTGGTTGAACAAGGGTGAAGGTTCACCAATTTCTATTGGTGGTTCCTTGGGTGATTTTGACAAGCAAAAAACTTAGTGTTTTCAAATGATGAGGAAAAAATTATTTTGAGCAAAGAAAGCCTAAGCTCCACTTAGCCAAATGCATATAGATGATAGACTCCACTATACTACCATAGTATCACTTGCCAATATAATTCAAATGTATTGACCCTTGTGGCTGTAACTTATTATGTTGCAGGTTTGTTTGATGTTAGTGAAGTGTGTTGATTAGGATTACAAGTCTACAACCAACATGATTGCCTGTGGCACTTTGAAGATAAAGGACTCCATGCTATAGTTATTCCCTTGCATTGTAATGAAATATCCAAATGAGCTATGTAAGATGTAATGAATTATTTTATTCCTGGTTATAAAGTTGTATTATGACCTTTGTTTCTTGATATTACATATTAACTGTGGATGCTGGCTATTGATCCAGGGACTAGCATTGTAAACACAGGGATCTCTACCTTATTAAAGGTTGAGACCTCTACAGCACCCCAAGGGGCATGGCGCCCAGACATGGTGGCTGCCCCCACCACTTCCACATTCATGTGGGTGGAGCTCCCACTCAAAATGAAAAGCCTCCACTCCCATAAAAGAGCCTCCACTCAAAAATCCACTCACATGCATTAAATTTCCACCAAATTTAATGCAAGCTCTCATTTAAATAAAACTCTTTTATTTGTTTATTAATAATTTTTTTAATTACTTTAATTAACAAACATTCACATAAAACCCCTTTCTAGTGTTCAATTTCACATGCAGACCCAGTTTCAGCCATTTCAACCGAAACAGTTCTGGTGTCTAGTGAAATGAATTCCTGCGCTTTCCTTTTTCTTTCTCTCGCATATTATTTGCTCCAAATGGTGTCGGTATCCCTTAAGTGTGTCACCCTATGGTTCATGAAAAATGTAGACATGATCTAGACCCCTCTCCAATCAATAATCAGCAGCGGGACCTAGAGATCCGTACTGACTCCCACATATTCAACGATGACTTCTGTGATCGTGTGAACCTTATACGCATGTAACTCAATCCCTTTGTCTCATGATATATTACATGTCCGAGATTCAATCATGGTATCTCCATACCTAGTTTGATCTTGTTACCGACATGTACTCTTTTCTAGTTCCTGTGATATAACATTCTAGTGATCAAATCACTTGTTTACAAGCTAACTGATGTGATACCACCGAGAGGGCCCACAGTATATCTCTCCATCATCGGGATGGACAAATTCCAATATTGATCCATGACCCTCAACATAACACCTTTGTAGCACTGAACCCATCTTTATAGTCACCCTGTTACGGTGTCACGTTTATGTTATCAAGATACTCTTCCGATGTTAGTGATTGACATGATCTCATGGTCTAAGGACTAAGATTACTTCGTATGATGTTATAGCAATATAAACACAATGACTTTGATCATAATTCTATACTTCGGATGAATGTTCATCACATCATTCCAATAATGTTGTGACCTCGTTATTAACAACATCCAATGTCCATGATTAGGAAACCATTGATCATCTTGTTAATCAACTAGCTAGTTTATAAGATAGGCATAACTAGGAACTTTCTTTTTGTTTATTAAACACACATGTATTAAAGTTTCTGTATTAATACAATTATAGCATGTAAAATAAAAATTTATCATAAATAAGGAATACGATAATAACCACTTTATTATTGCCTCTCGGGCATATTCCCTTCAGTCTCCCACATGCAGTAGAGACAATAATCTAGTTTACAAACTTTGCGTATTGAACACCTATGGCTTTCTGGTGTTCCATATACGCAATTGCAAGTGGTTAACATAATCTATGGATCTGACGCTTTCAAGTCCATGTGTATTTGCATGTCTTTGCGTCTCCACGCATCACTCATTTCTCTAGTGAGATGGCATTATATAAATTTGGTCTTTTGGTGAGAGCTTTAGTTCCTTGCGGTTAAATCATGTCGATAATATTGCCGTACAATATATATTTAGTGTTAGCCCATTGCGAACCACACCTTAGTTTGATAACAAACTACTTGACACAAATTCCCTCCTTTTCTGCTACTATAGCAGTCATATACTTAGCCTTTTGTTGTAGTATCCGTCATACTGTCTTAACTTTGGAATTCATCCAAATCCATCATGGAATCTCCTTTCCATTACATTGTGCCACCCATAGTTTAAATTGAGATAATCTTAATTTGTATCTTGTGACGAAACTAGTATCAATGTAACGCTTTACAATGAAGTATTTGTAATTATTTGTCACCTCTACATAAATATATTCTTAGTTCTGCAAAAATATCATAAGAATATCCTCACTATCGTCCAATGTTCATTTTATGATTCATTCTGATATATGCTCCTAACACTTAGAGCATAGGACATATCTAGATGTGTACATATCATGGTATGATTGATCAAAACATTCTTGTGATTTCACTCATCAAGTGTCAAAGCACTTGAATCTTGTTTCACTTATCAAGTTTCAATACACTTGAATCTTGATTCAATTCTTTTCCATGCGGCAAGAACCTTTCTTGTTGTTTCTATATTGAACTTCTTCAATATCTCATATATGTACGTTTGGCATAACCATATTAGAGTCACAGTCTATCCATAGAGACATTCATGCTAAATATTCGGGTTTTGCCTAAGTATTTCATCGAAATGAAATTATTAACCTTTGTCAATAAAAGATACATCATTTCCAATAAACAAGATGTCCTCCACATAATGTATTAGAAATATTTCTCAGCTCCCACTTAATTTCTTGCAAATGCAAGCATCTTCATCGTCTCCAGATGAAAACTCCTTTTTCATCACGGTGAAGATTCCAACTCCGCAATGCTTACTTCAACCATTGAAGTTTGCATGCCCTTTTAGCAACCTTGAAATTTAACAAAACCCTTTGGACCCTGTCTTGTAAACGTCCTAGGTAACCATTCTTTTAGAAGAATTTTGTTTTGTTTATTCATCTGCCATATACGAAATTATATGTACTGGTTGCTACTTTAATCCGTCCAGACTAAATATCGCTATGGAAGATCAAATCTTGTCATAGTCAACTCTTTGAACATTGCCGTAAAAAAAATTATGAAATGTCTACTATTTCATAGATGTGAAACAACCATGTCTGTTTCTTTATAGATCCAAATACGACCGATAGGTTTTTACACCTTTCCGGAGGGTCTTCCAAGTTCAAAACTTGATTTCTTGTGTATGGAACTATCACGGATTTTATGGCTTCAAGCCATTTGACGGAGTCAGGACCCATCATCTCTTCTTTGTATGTAGTCGGTTCATCATTGTCAAACAACAATGATTTACTCTCAAATCTTAGGATTTGATTATTTGTCCGACCTACTTGGTTCAATAGGAACTTAGACCTCCATGACCACAACCTTTGAGGCACGTGAGAGATGAGCATTCCGGCTACCTCCCGAACGTTTTCCGGCGCTGCGCAACTCAGCACATATAGCTAAGGTTCGTTAACCTTTATTAAATTTCTATTGTCCTCCCACTTAACTTTTGCGAAAAATTCCTTTTTCAAGAAACTTCACGTATCAAGCGACAAACCCTTTTGTCCTCGGTGTTATGGAGGAATACCCAATGGTTATTCGAAATAACCTACAAAGACATGCTCATCCGACTTTGCTTGTAAATATCTTACTTATGCTTAGCATACCAAAATTTAAGAAATGACAACTTGGGTTTTACCCCAAACCATAACTTACATGGTGTCATTTCAATGGATCTAGATGGAGCTCTTTTAGTGTAAAAGCGGTAGTCTCTAAATCTTTAATCTTTTAAAATGTAGTGACAGTTTTATAAATAACACCATTGATCCTAACCATGTCAAACAAGGTTTCATTATAAATCTCAAACATTCCATATTCCTATGGTGTTTCGGGAGATGAAAATCTAGGTGTTTTTGCTAAAATTGTAACTCAAATAAATCCCTTTATGATAAAATCATTAATTATTTTATTGTGACATACCTAAAATCATGTTTTAAAAATTTGCATATCATTCATGCATGCATATCATTTAGGGATCAATTTCAAACTCATTTCAAGGAAACAAAAGCACTAAGTGCTATTGTTTTATGTGGGCAAGCATTGATCTAATGCCACTCTCAAGTGAGATAATATTTGTTTTAAAACCATTGAATGAGTTCATAGGATTGGTTGGTTGAGATCCAAGCTTGGACAAATTTTTCCAAAACAAAATTTGGTATTAAAACCATTTTCAAATCTTTATCAAACTATGTGCAGAGGCACTATTTATTTTGAATTTTTAAAAGGACCAAGCAAGTCTAATAAGATAGCAAGGTTTATGCCCAAAAATATGAAGTTTACACTTTACAAAAATCCAGAAAAGGTTTGGATTTCAAATGCTCTTGAATTTGTTTGAAAATGAATCCTGAAAATCATTCTGGAAAAAGAAAAGGAATTAGAAAACCCAACTGGCCTGGCGCCAGCCTTTCGGCCCATCAGACAAAACGACCCACCCGGGCCTTCTTTCTGTCTTTCCTCACCTGCGCAGAACCCACCCCCCTCGCTGACTACTGGGCCCCGTCCACGTCACCGTCGTCTTCCCCAAATCACGCGAAGAACACGTCGCCGCTGGTCGCTGCTGGCCTTGATCGCGCGGCGTAATTGCCATTGAATCTGCAGGCGTTTCCTGTCGAGCCCCCTGCCTACTTAAACCCCTCTGCACCGCGAGTATTTCCCCTCACTCAGCACCTCCACTCTGCCACCAGGCTGTCGGCAATTCGAGCTGCAACTCCGCTGCCCGACGCACTCCGGCGACCTATTCCGGTGAACCCCGTGCTCCCCTTCACCTCTCGTTCATACGAGCTTGCCTATCTTTCCCGTGTGCATCTTCTCACACTTTCTGTTTGCTCTATATCGCCCCAGGTCGTCGTCTCCGTCGAAGCCCGCAAACAACCGAAGCGACGTCCAACTCCGACGAGCAATCACGGTAAAAACAGACCGCCCCTTGATCCCTAGTTCATAAGACCGTGTTGGCCTCGCCTCTGTGCATCTCCTAATGCTTTTCATGCATCTTATTGCGTCATAGAACGTCGGCTTCGTCTCCGCCAGTGAGCACCCGACGCGAAAGCAAACTCTGACGAGAATTTCCGGCCGTGCCAGTGTGCCACCGTCGCTAGCACCGCCGAACTTTGGTCGCATGATCCAGGACCGTTAGATCTAGATCCAACGAATCTGACAAAATCACTTAACGAAGGGGTACGGGTCAGATCTGGCCGTGTGATTTCATTTAGATCGTGCGGTCCACTCTAGTCGATCCGCGTGAAACGGTACCGACGAATCAGAGAGCGCCGCGTGGCTAGTTCTTTGTTTTAAAAACAGAATTTATATCTATTAGTGATTCAAATTGTAAAATTCATATCTTTTGATTCCCACGTTCAATTTTTGCAAATTTTATATCATTGGAATCAGGAGAGAAAATCCTATCTGTTTATGCAATGTGTTTAATATTTTGCCTCTGTAAAAATGGTTGTTTATGCAGAAACTTGTGTAGGCTTATTTTGATTAGATAAATTATTTGAAAAATGTTTTAAGGATCAAATAAGGTTTATTTTGAATATATTGGACTTGTTTTGTTTCAGTACTGTTCACTTGTCTTGTTTGGTGTAGAAAAATCATCACATGGCATTTGCATGCATTCATAGATTTTTGTTTGTCTATATATTTTGTATGTGATTTTGGTGCCATTATTTTATGTGTAGATTTTGGTGCAAATAGTGATTGTGATTGTGAAGATTGTTGCTACTCCCCAAACTACAAAGGAAAGTGGTTCTTCATGATTTTATTCCTATGTTTTTCAATTATGCACTAGAAATATTTTGTATAGGACTTGCATGAATATTTTGATCTATATGCTATGCTTGGGAAATCCTAGTAGTTGTGTTTATCTATATGCTATGCTTGGAAAATTTCTAAGTTAAGATGCTTATCACTAGCTAGCTATGTTTATCTATATTTTGATCTATATGCTATGCTTTCCATTCTTAGACTAGCTAGTATCAACCAAGGGTGGTTATATATTCATGTTATGTGAAAATATTTCTAAGTCTTTGGACTTGTGTTTTGCTTAATAGAACAACTAAGTGAATGAAACACCTGGGTGGAATGGAAAGAATGGTTTGTGTTGAGTGGTTACACAAGGCCCATTTCTATGGTTTACCTTGTGTATCTCACTTGTGGAAAGCCACCCAGGAACAAAGGGATTTGAGATGCCAAATGTTAAGAAGCTTCTAGTGCAGCCACATGGCAACATGGGCTCTGCCTGGATCACATAGGTTGCAATAACTTAGCCATTTGGACAGTTGGTGGTAGTGGGATGATAGGTTGGAATGCGTAAATTTGGTCTAAGGGAAGGCTTCTGAAAGGTCCTGTCTTGGTGAAAATCAAGTCTTGTGGGGAAAGTGCACAACCTCTGCAGATGGAAGAATCTAAGTACTTAGCCATGTCCCTGGTATTGGACAACTTGAGCATCAAGACATGGAAGCTATCAAGAATCTCCTCATCCTAATTTCTAAGTTAAAACTTGTGGTTGACAAAGGGTAAATGTTCACCATTTTCTATTGGTGGTTCCTTGGGAAAGTTTTGACAAAGAAAAACTTAGTGTTTTCAACTGATAGGCAAAAATCTATTTTGAGCAAAGCAAGCCTAAGCTACACTTAGACAAAATGCATATAGTATCTAGATTGATAATATTCTACTAAGGTATCACTTGCCAATACTATTCCAATGTATTGACCCACTGTGGCTGTAACTTCTGATGTTGCAGGTTATTCTGATGATGATTAGGGGTTATGAGTCTAGACTCAACATGCTTGCCTGTGGCACATGAAGATGACGACTTATTTATCTTATTATATATTTGAACTCTTGTATTAGGCCTGTGGCCATGGAGTTTGTAAAAGACTATGTTTGTCTCTGGAATGACATGTAATAATGACCTTTGTTTCTGTGTACTTCATCTTAAACTGTGGATGCTAGCATTGATCTAGGGACTAGCATTGCAATCACAGGGATCCTTATCTTTATAAAGGGAGGGATCTTACATTTATGTACCGTGCGATGTACTTTAGATCTGACGGCTAGCATCTGTCGATCCACCCGAAACGGTATGGCCCAATGAGAAACAGCCACGTGGCCTAGGTTTAGCTTTAAAAACCAGAAACTATCCTATTAGATGTTTGAACTTGTAAATTCCATAACTTTTGATCCACATGTCCAAATTTTACAAATTTTATATCAATGGAATCAGCAAAACAAACCCTATCAAACCATGCACTTTGTTTAATGAATTGCATCTGTTAAATTGGTTGTTTTTCCAGAAACTTGTGTAGGAATATTTTGGATATAAAAATTATTCTAGCAATGTTTTTAGGATAAAATCTTAGACAAATTGGTTGTTTTGAACCTACTGACCATATAATACAACTTGTGGAATTAAAAGTATATTTGGTGAAGTTAAAATATGAATCCTTGATTTAGATTGAATAGTTCTAGTCAAATAAAAATATTGTTTATGTGTTAAAAATGCTTTTTGGAGAAAACCTTTGGGAAATGATTTGAATTAAACTCTCTGACCCTAAACACAAAGTTTTATGATTTAAAAATATATTTTGTGAACCCTATAAAAATTATTACTTTGCTAAAGGCATTTTCAACAACATAAAATATTGATTTGGTATAAAAATGGTTTATAAATAAAACCTTTTGCAATGGTTTCGATACTAAACACTTGACCTTAAAACACTAACATTTGTGTTAAAAATATATTTGGTAAACACTAGAAATATTCTTTGGATTTAAATCCTTTCTAGCAAAACAAAGATTATTTCAAGTGGCCATTTTCCACTAACTTAATATCAAATGGTTTTACCACTTTTCCAAATGACCAATAGGTGTTTTCAAATTTTTTATAACCTATTAGAAACCACTTTTCCAAATAAAAAAATCTTTAGCATGCTTGCATGCCTTGCTTTGTTTCTATTATTTTATGTGATGTTTGCTTGAATGGTGGATTGAATATTGCTTGCTTGGTTGAATTGTAGTGATATTTCTTGGTTGGTTGAATATTGCTTGAATGCTTGAATGTTTGCTTGAATGCTTGAATGTTTTCTTGAATGCTTGCTTGGTTGAATATTGCTTGCTTGGTTGAATTGTAGCTAATATTGCAAGATCAAGGAGTGAACTTATAATTCTCTACCAAAAAGGCAAGTGATGCTTCATACTTTGTCCCATTATTTTCACTATGCATTAGTGATATTTCTAAGTAGGACTTGCATGGAATTTTTGCTAAGTATAAACTATGCCATGGGAAATCCTAGTATTTGAAACCTTAGTAGAATTTTCCTAAGTTAAGATTCCTACTACTATCATTCTTAGCTTAGCTAGTATAAAACAAGGGTGGATTATATTCATGCTATAGAATATTTCTAAGTCAAGGACTTGTGTTTTGCTTAATTAAACAACTAAGTGAATGAATCACCTGGGTGGAATGGAAAGAATGGTTTGTGTTGAGTGGTTATGCAAGTCCAGTATGCTGGGGAAAACTTAGGCATCACCAAGTCCAGTATACTGGGGAAAACTTGGTATCTCACTTGTGTAATGCCACCCAGGAACAAAGAGATTTGAGATGTCAAATGTTGAGAAGCTTCAAGTGCATCCACATGGCATTATGGGCTCTGCCTGGATCATATAGGTTGCAATAACTTAGCCAAATGGACAGTTGGTGGTAGGGGATGATAGGTTGGAACGCGTCCATTCTGGTCTAAGGGAAGGCTTCTGAAAGGTCCTGTCTTGGTGAAAATCAAGTCTTGTGGGGAAAGTGCACCACCTCTGCAGAGTGAAAAATCTAAGTACTTAGCCATGTCCCTGGCAAAGGACAATTTGAGCATCAAGACATGGAAGCTATCAAGAATCCCCTCATCCCAATTTCTAAGTTAAAAACTAGTGGTTGAACAAGGGTGAAGGTTCACCAATTTCTGTTGGTGGTTCCTTGGGTGATTTTGACAAGCAAAAAACTTAGTATTTTCAAATGATGAGGAAAAAATTATTTTGAGCAAAGCAAGCCTAAGCTCCACTTATCCAAATGCATATAGATGATAGACTCCACTATACTACCATAGTATCAATTGCCAACACAATTCAAATGTATTGACCCTTGTGGCTGGAACTTATTATGTTGCAGGTTTGTTTGATGTTAGTGAAGTGTGTTGATTAGGATTACAAGTCTACAACCAACATGATTGCCTGTGGCACTTTGAAGATGAAGGAATCCATGCTTTAGTTATTCTGCTGCATTGTAATGAAATAGCCAAATGAGCTATGTAAGATGTAATGAATTATTTTATTCCTGGTTATAAAGTTGTATTATGACCTTTGTTTCTTGATATTACATCTTAACTGTGGATGCTAGCTATTGATCCATGGACTAGTATTGTAAACACAGGGATCTCTACCTTATTAAAGGTTGGGACCTCTACAGATGGTATCAGATCACTGTGTTGCCTGTAGGATTGTAACCCTAGGATTGGACAAAACCCCTTAGAAAAATACGAGTTGAATTTGTTCCAAAACTTATTTACAAACAATCTTTTCTACTCTTTCCTCAACCTTTTGGTTTTGATTCTACATCTCTTCTATTTCAACTTGATGAGCAAAGACCTCAACCATGAGAAAAGGGCTTCACCAACTCAAATGACTTCAACTTCAACAACATCAAAGACTTCAACTTTATTTTTCACCAAGGACTTCAACTTGGATATCACTAAGGACTACAAGTGAGACAAGAAATATTACTAAAGACTTGATGACTAAGGAAACACAACTTAGAAGGAACCATCATCACCTTTGAAGTTTTGTGACCAAGACACAAGAATTTTTCCAAGGAAACCATGATCTCATTCAAGAAGAAACAACAAAGAATAATGGAAGGATCTCAAGTGAACCATATAGTTGGACCACCATATTTAGATTAAATCAAACACACCAACTGATCTGGTGTAGCAAAAATATTTTGTTGCTTAAAAATATGCTTGAAACTTTGTTGTTTGATTGGAATGTTTGTTTTTGATTGCTTGCACATTGCTTCTGCGAAATTGTTATGTGTGATTAGAATTATTTCCTTGGAAATATTTTGCCTATTCTAATCCCAATCCAACCCAAACAGATGACTACTCCAAGAAACTTCAACATCAAGAATGGTGACAACAACAACAACCAAGTGATGCACATGAGAGAACTCATAGTAACCCAAACCCAGTTGAACCAAGTGACAACTCAGTTTTTAGCCAACAACAATGAGTTAGACCCAACCATGCAAAGGTTTTTGGAAACCCAAACTCAATTGATGCAAAAGGTGAAAAATCAAATGATCAACATGGGAGACAACCCTTCCCAAAGAGTTTGTGAAAACAAGGATGTCAAGGATGATATTCTAGAAGGAACCCAAGCTTGCAATGTTTGTGGAGACAAGGATCACACTTCCAAATATCATGAAGATCAATGCCCCAATTGTGAAGAGAAACATCCAACTAATCAATGCCCCACATCTCAAGCTACTTGTTTCCTATGTGAAGGAAATAATCATGTCGCTATCCAATGCCCCATCCATTCCATAGTTCAACAAAGGAAACAAGTTGGAGTGCATCAACAGATTGTAAACCCCCATGAGGGAACAACTTCTACCAAGAAGGATGAAGACAAAGGAAAATCTCAGCTTGCACCTCCATGCAATATGACTCAATTTGATGGACAAAAGAGGAAACATATGTATTATCCAAGTAAAAGATTAAGGAGACCAGGAGACTTTCCCACCTTTGAGGTGAGATATGAAGAGCATGAACTAGAAGAACTCCTAGCTTTGGAGAAACCCAAGAAGAAGAAGGACAAAAGTCAAGTGCAGTGTTGCCATTGCAAAGAGATGGGACACTATGCCAATGAATGTCTAGAGAAGAAGAAGAAGTATAAGGAAATTTGCCAAGTGTGGTGCAACAACTGCAAAGAGCTAGGCCATTATGTGTCAACTTGTCCACAGAAGATACGGGAAGAACTCAACCTTGTCACATGTTACAATTGTGGTGACCAAGGACATTATGCAAGCAATTGTCCACAAATGATGAAGCACAAGATAAACAAGCCTATGAAGGACCTCAGCCTTGTCACATGTTTCAAGTGTGGAAACAAAGGACACTATGTAGATGTCTGCCTAGAGAAGATTCATCAAAACCCCAAGAAAGCCAGGATGTAATATAGTTGAGAAATTTTAAGGGTGGTAGTACCCTAGTTGGCTTGAGCCAACTTGTAACCCTATCTTTCCCAAATCCCGGGACGGGATTTCTTTTAAGGGTGGTAGCCTGTCACATCCCAAAATTTTCCAAATTTTGTAATGTGAAAAATAAATAAACAAAATAATTAATTGTTGAAATCTAGGGTCAAAAGAAACTTTTTGTTTGAAATGAATTCATCAAAATCCATCTTGAACAAACCTTGGATAAAATTTGAATCCAACTAAATTCAAATCAAGTGAAATGCATTCTTCATAAATGCATCTTGAAATTTAAACACTTGGAAAATAAGTCAAAACCCTAAAACCCTAATGGGAGTTTTCCAAGATATATCTAAGACCATGGATTTGATCCATATAAAAATTTGTCAACAAACATTTATAAATGATCAAGAATGAGAAATAGAAATATTATAAAACCATAGAAATTGGTTTCACTTAATTTGGAGCCATAAATAAAATCTTATGAATTTAATAAGATAAAGAAATTAATTTTCCAAAGCTAATAAGCACCTATCAAAAAAATCCATGCCAAATGGTGAGCAAATGATCCTAAAGTTATTTAAAAGGATAAACAAATATTAAATGAGAGTTTACAAATTGGAATCACCAACTTGGATCTATAAATAAAAAGATATGGATAAAGAAAGAAATATTAATTGAGGAGTATTTTAAAAGCCAAATTAAATCTTAGCCAAATCCATAAATGGTATGAAAATAATCCAAATCCAAATAAAATAATGGATAAAGAATATTCGAGTAAAAAAAATGGCATTAACCAAAATTCTATCCCTATTTGAATAAAGACAAAATTGCCCAAATTAAATGATTAACAATCATATTAAAATGTTATAAATAATTCAAAGTAAAATTATTATGAGCAAATAAAACCTACTGAGAAAGGTTTGGTAAAAATTTGGAATTCAAGTAGAGTTTGGAAACATTAATAAAATATAATTTGAACTAAAACAAGGGCCTATTTTAAATAATTAAGATACCCTAAAAAGAATAAAAGAATTATTCGAAATTTGGCTTTAGAATATGTTAATAAACAATATCAAAATCTACACAAAGTTTGGTAAAAGTTTGAATTCAAATAGTGATTGAATTGTTTGAATAAGAATCAAATCAGAATAATAGAAATGTAAAAAGAAAAAGGGAAACAGAACAAAAAAAATGAACAAAGACAGCCCAGCTAACCCAAGCCCAGTCCAGGCCTAGCATCAGCCCACTCCCTCTCTCCGCGAGAAAATGTTTCGCACCAGAGAAAGAACCCACAGAGTCACTGACTGCCGGACCCCACTGCCTCTCTCTCTCTCTCGCTGTCAAGCAGACCCCACCAGTCAGGCTTCTTCCTCACCCCGCGACGACCGCGCCAGCCGTTTCCTTCCATTGATGCCGTGGTTTATTTCGCGTAAACGGCTCGCTTAAACCTCGCCGCGACAATGCGTACTTAATCGCCACGCTCCCCTCTCCCTTTCCCCCTAATCATCACCCCACCAGAGCCACCAGTCTGCTCCGATTTTGCTCAAAATCTTCACTGCTCCGACGAGCTCACCGATGGATTCCGGCCAGCCCACACCCCCTTGCTCCCCCTTGCTCCCTGGTGCATACGAGCATACTTCCTGGCCTCTGGCGCATCTCCCAGTGTCGCCCGTTCAGCCGCGCGCGCTCTGCATCGTCGTCAACGACAACGCAAACCACTGACGTCGTCTGTTTCCGTCTCCGGCGAAGCCCCCTGGTAACACCCGACCACGCCTTCCCTTCTCTTTGATGCTCCTGTGCTCAAGAGTCTCTTACACATCTAATGACACCTACGGTTTGTCCTAGAACGCCCTACAGCATCGTCTCCGTCGACGAGCAGACGCACCCGTCGCCAAAAGCTCCTCCGGCGAGCAATCCCCGTTGTCACCGTGTGCCCCATCGTTGACAGAGACCACTCCGAGAATCAACGCTCCACGACAAACACGGTGAGCAGATCCTCCCTCTCCCTAGCTTCCTGGAATAGCCAGAGCGCTGTCGCCCGACCGTCGCCGCCGCCAAGTTATGGTTAGGATGCTAGGAAATATAGGATGTAGATCTGTCGGCTACGAAAGATTCATTAAATGAAGAGGTAAGACTAGTTCTGTACCATGTGATGTGAAGGGAATATGCGCTGAGAGGCAATAATAAAGTGTTTATTATGTGTATTCCAAGTATATGATAGATGTTTATTTTGCATGCTATAATTGTATTAATACAGAAACATTAATACATGTGTGTTTAATAATCAAGAAGAAAGTTCCTAGTTATGCCTCTCTCATAAACTAGCTCGTTTATTAACAAGATGATCAAGGTTTCCTGATCATGGACATTGGATGTTGTTAATAACGGGATCACAACATTAGTGTAATGGTGTGATGAACATTCATCCGAAGTATAGCATTACGATCAAAGTCATTGAGTTAATATTGCTATAACAACTTACGAAGTGATCCTAATCCTTAGACCATGAGATCATGTCAATCACTAACACCGGAAGAGTTTCTTGATAACATCAAACGACACACCGTAACAGGGTGATTATAAAGATGGATTTAGAACTAATAAAGTGTTATGTTGAGGCTCATGGATCGAGAGTGGAATTTGTTCATCCCGATGACGGATAGATATACTCTGGGCCCTCTCGGTGATATCACATTGATTAGCTTGCAAGCAAGGATTTGATCACTAGAATGTTATATCACAGGAACGAGAAAAGAGTGCATGTCGGTAACGAGATCAAACTAGGTATGGAGATAACGATGATCGAATCTCGGACATGTAATATATCGTGAAACAAAGGGATTAAGATACTAGCGTAAAAGGTTCTGACGATCACAAGAAAGTCATCGTTGAATGTGTGGGAGTCAGTATGGGTCTCCAGATCCCGCTTCTGATTATTGATCCGAGAGGTGTCTCGATCATGTCCACATTATTCACGAACCGTAGGGTGACACACTTAAGATACACCGACATCCAATTGGAGCAAATGTTTCATGCCGAAAGAATGAACAAGCGCAGGAATTTATTTCACTAGATACCGAAACAGGTTTTCGGGTGAAATTGCATAAAGTGGTTATGCATTTGAAATAGAATTCTAGCAAGGGGTTATTTGTGAATGTTTGTCATTAAAGTAATTGACAAAATTCTTAATAAAATAAAAGAGTTTTATTTAATGAGAGTTTGCATTAAATTTGGTGGAAATTTAATGGGAATTTGAGTGGACTTTTGAGTGGAGGGAATTTAATGGAGATTTGTGAGTGGAGTGTCCACCCACATGAAGAGGGGAGGGCAAGGGGGCAGCCCCCATGCGCCGGCCACCCCCTTGGGGTTCCCCCCCTCCTCCTATAAAAGGAGCCCCCCTCCTCACTTGTCTCTCATACCTCCTCGTGAAGGATCTCTCTCCCCCTCTACAATTTATCCCCCGTGGTCTCGGACTAGCGAGATACACGTTCCCGGTGGCTATTCGGCAAGAAAGAGTTGTGCTTCCGCTGCATCGCTGGAGCGAGGAGGCGGAGGTTGCTCGGTGCCTCGAACGTGTGTGCGAGCACGGATGCGCTGCTGATTTGCGGCGCTAGGACTTCCTCTCGATCTTGAGATCGGCAAGAGATCGTCTACATCAACCACGAGTTGAACTCGTTAAGCTTTGTCGGTCTTCAAGGGTATGTTCTCTACGGATATACATCCGCCCGTTGTTTGTATCTAGTAGATAGATCTTGGTATATAGTTCACATCGTAGGAAAATTTTTGTTTTCTATGCTGCGAACCCTACAGTGGTATCAGAGCCGGATCTATGCGTAGATACTTTACACGGGTAATACACATATGAGTATGTGGGCGATGATGATCATGTTGTTGCTCCTTTGTTGTAATTTTGGATATTGGTGGCATAGTGGAATGAAGCGGCCCGGACAAACTTTACATGTCCTCGCACATGAGACCTGTTCCACGCTTGACATGCAACTAGTTTGCATAAGTGGCTAGCGGGTGTCTGTCTCTCCTACTATAGTCAATATCTATTTTGCAAGCGAGTTGTCAACAATTTGATTATCCTCGTTGTGGTTCATGTTCGTAGGTAAGAACGGTTCTATCTCGAAAGCCCTAAGCCACATAAAACTTGCAATGGATAAATTAGAGGCGCCTAGTTTAGATTGTTGTTGGGCTAGTGTTATGATATGGTAGTGTTGTAAGTAGAAGTATGAGATGATACTCTTACAACACACATAGCGTGTAAAATCCATAGACCTTGGATTTACACATATAGGTATGATAGTGATCATACCACGATGCACATGATAGAGATCATCTGCGGGAACCATATCATTTCACTAATAAACATATGATGTTTGATAGCATCTTATATTGCTTGTTTAGCGCTTTGTTAGCATAATAAGATGATCCCTCATTTAAATATCAAAATAAGAATGTGTTCTTCCTTTAGTATGCACCGATTATGTTTTCGTCGCTCCAAGACATCACGTGATGATCGGGTGTTCTTGGATCCACGACCATATTTCGGGTGTAAAACAGTTACACACGCGAATACTAAAGTTCTAACTTGGCGAGCCTAGCATGTACAGACATGGCCCCGGAACACGGACCGAAAGGTTAAGCATGAGTCATATAGTTGATATGATGCCCATTTGATGCTCTCCTTTGAAGCTATACCGACTCACGTGATGATCGGACTTGGTGTAGTGGATTTGGTTCATGTAATCACCAAAAAGGCACGAGGGATTTCGTTTTTGAGTGGGACTTCATTCGTAATATAGATTAGTTGAACTCAATCTATCATACACTTAGTCTAAACTTTACAAATTCTGTTGTAGATGGCACCACCTGCTTTTAATTTCAATGTGTTCATGGAGAAAGAGAAACTAGCAACGAACGGTAGCAACTTTACCGAATGGGCCATGAATTTGAGGATTCTCCTCTCTGCTGCACAAAAGCAATATGTGCTAGAAGCGCCGTTAGGACCCCCACCTTTTGATGATGCCCCTGACGAGGAGAAGAATGTCTATCAGACTCATCAGGAGGACCACAACTTAGTTCATTGCGGCATATTGTATGGGCTAGAGCCAGAACTTCGAAAGCGTTTTGAAAACGGCAATGCATTTGATACAATGGGTGAGTTGAAAATGATTTTCGACACACATGCTGCTGTAGAGAGCTACAACGCTTCAGAAAAGTTCTTTAGCTGCATGATGGAAGAGCACAGCTCCGTTAGTGAGCACGTACTCAAGATGTCGGGTTACGCCGATAAGCTTGTGTCCTTGGGAATATCGATTCCCATTGAATTAGGCATCCATCATGTTCTGCAGTCTCTGGTACCTAGCTATAAGAGCTTCGTGATGAACTATAATATGCAAGGCATGAAGAAGTCTCTCCCCGAGCTTCTGTCAATGCTTAAAACTGCAGAAGTGGAGATCAAAAAGGAACATCAAGTGTTGATGATCAATAGGAACACTGGTTTCAAGAAAGACAAGAAGGGAAAACGGAAGGGAAGTAAGGGCGGCAAGCCGGTTGGCGCGCCTGAAAAGAAACCCCGAGTTGGACCTAAGTCTGATTCCGAGTGCTACTATTGTAAGGGGACTGGCCACTGGAAGCGCAACTGCCCCAAGTATCTGGCAGACAAGAAGGTCGGCAAGGCAAACAAAGTTATATATGATATACATGTTATTGATGTGTACTTGACTAGTGCTCGCAGTAGCACCTGGGTATTTGATACCGGTTCAGTTGCTAATATTTGTAACTCGAATCAGGGGCTGCGGAACAAGCGACCGCTAGCAAGGGGTGTGGTCAAGATGCGTGTCGGAAATGGATCAAGCGTTGATGTGATCGCCGTCGGAATGCTGCCTCTCCACTTGCCGTCGGGATTAGTTATAAACTTGAATAAATGTTATCTGGTGCCTGCACTGAGCATGAACATTGTATCTGGATCGTGTTTGATGCGAAGTGGTTATTCATTTAAATCCGAGAACAATGGTTGTTCCATTTATATGAATGAAATCTTTTATGGTCATGTACCGATGATGAATGGTTTATTTCTATTATATCTCGATGATAATGTTGCACATATTCATAATGTTTATGCTAAAAGGATTAAACTTAATGATGATATATCCGCATATATGTGGCACTGCCGTCTAGGTCATATTGGCGTTAAACGCATGAAGAAGCTCCATTCGGATGGACTTTTGGAATCACTTGATTATGAATCATTTGATACATGTGAGCCATGCCTTATGGGCAAGATGACTAGAACGCCGTTTTCCGGTTCAATGGAACGGGCGACAGATTTATTGGAAATCATACATTCTGACGTATGTGGTCCAATGAGTGTGTCGGTGCGAGGTGGATATCGTTATTTTGTTACTTTCACGGATGATTTGAGTAGATACGGTTATATCTACTTGATGAAACACAAGTCTGAAACCTTTGAAAAGTTCAAGGAATTTCAGAATGAAGTGGAAAATCATCGTAATAGAAAGATCAAATTTCTACGGTCCGACCGTGGAGGTGAGTATCTAAGTTACGAGTTTAGCACTCACATGAAAGAGTGTGGAATTGTTTCACAACTCACACCTGCCGGAACACCACAGCGAAATGGTGTGTCGGAACGTCGTAATCGTACTTTATTAGATATGGTTCGATCTATGATGTCTCTGACGGACTTGCCGTTGTCATTTTGGGGTTATGCACTAGAAACTATGGCATTCACTTTAAATCGGGCACCATCTAAATCCGTTGAAAAGACACCGTATGAATTGTGGTTTGGAAACAAACCTAAGCTGTCATTTCTTAAAGTTTGGGGATGCGATGTTTATGTGAAGAAACTTCAACCGGATAAACTCGAACCCAAAGCGGAAAAATACGTCTTCATAGGATACCCTAAAGAAACTATTGGGTATTCCTTCTATCACAGATCCGAGGGCAAGGTTTTTGTTGCCAAGAATGGATCCTTTCTAGAGAAAGAGTTTCTCGCGAAAGGTGTGAGTAGTCGGAAGGTAGAACTCGAAGAGGTTGTGGAACCTTCTCTTCAAAGTATGGCGAGTAGCGCAGCGCCGGAAGTTGTTCCGGAGTTGGCTCCACCTGTTGAAGAGGGAACTAATGATAATGATCATGAAACTCCGAAAGAGAGTACTACCGAACCTCGCAGGTCAAACAGGACGCGTGCAGCTCCCGAGCTGTACGGAAATCCTGTCATGAATTTCATGGTTGATGAAAATGATGACCCTGCGACGTATGAAGAAGCGATGATGAGCCCGGATTCCAAAAAATGGTTAGAAGCCATGAAATCCGAGATGGAATCCATGTATGAAAATCAAGTTTGGAACTTGGTGGAATTACCTCACGACCGAAAGGCCGTGGAGAACAAATGGATTTTCAAAAGGAAAACTGATGCTGATGGTAATGTGACCGTCTATAAAGCTCGACTTGTCGCAAAGGGGTTTCGGCAAATTCAAGGAGTTGACTACGATGAGACTTTCTCTCCCGTAGCGATGCTAAAGTCAGTTAGGATTATGTTAGCAATTGCTGCATATTTCGATTATGAGATATGGCAGATGGATGTCAAAACCGCGTTTCTCAATGGTAATATTGAAGAAGAGTTGTATATGATACAACCAAAGGGTTTTGTCGATCCTAAGGATGCTAACAAGGTGTGCAAGCTTCAGCGATCCATCTATGGATTGAAGCAAGCATCACGAAGTTGGAATCTCCGCTTTGATGAGGTGATCAAAGAGTTTGGATTTGTCCAAACTTATGGAGAAGCTTGTATTTACAAGAAAGTGAGTGGGAGCAATGTGGCATTTCTGATATTATATGTGGATGACATATTATTGATCGGAAATGATATAGATCTTTTAAACAGTGTTAAAAGTTATCTAAACATCAAATTTTCAATGAAGGACCTAGGTGAAGCGTCATACATATTAGGCATAAAGATCTATAGAGATAGATCTAGGCGCCTAATAGGGCTATCGCAAAGTACATACCTTGATAATATTTTAAAGAAGTTTAAAATGGATGGAAGTAAGAAGGGGTTCTTACCTATGTTGCAAGGCAAGACATTGAGTAATACTCAAAGTCCGGCTTCGGCGGAAGAAAGAGAGATAATGGACAAAGTCCCCTATGCTTCAGCCATAGGCTCTATAATGTACGTCATGCTATGTACAAGACCGGATGTGGCACATGCTATTAGTTTGACTAGTAGGTACCAATCGGATCCAGGTTCCGAACACTGGATAGCGGTCAAGAATATCCTTAAGTACTTACGAAGAACTAAGTATATGTTTCTTGTATACGGAGGTGAAGAAGAGCTCATCGCTAAGTGTTATGTCGACGCTAGCTTTGACACCGATCCGGATGACTCTAAGTCTCAATCCGGATACGTATTTCTCATGAATGGCGGAGCGGTTAGTTGGAGGAGCTCCAAACAACCTGTGGTAGCGGGATCAACAACGGAGGCCGAATATGTTGCTGCAGAAGCGGCTCAGGAAGCAGTTTGGATGAAGGAGTTCATATCCGAACTAGGAGTGGTGGCAAACGCGTTGGACCCAATGGTGATCTATTGTGACAACAATGGTGCCATTGCCAATGCCAAAGAGCCAAGGTCTCACAAGAATTCCAAGCATATTAAGCGCCGGTTTCACTCCATCCGCGAGCATGTCAAGGATGGAGATATAAAGATTTGTAAAGTACATACGGATCTCAATGTAGCAGATCCGTTGAATAAAACTCTCCCTAGAGCAAAACATGATCAACACCAGAACTCAATGGGTGTTAGATTTATCACTATGTAACTAGATTATTGTCTCTAGTGCAAGTGGGAGACTGAAGGGAATATGCCCTGAGAGGCAATAATAAAGTGTTTATTATGTGTATTCCAAGTATATGATAGATGTTTATTTTGCATGCTATAATTGTATTAATACGGAAACATTAATACATGTGTGTTTAATAAACAAACATAAAGTTCCTAGTTATGCCTCTTTCATAAACTAGCTCGTTGATTAACAAGATGATCAAGGTTTCCTGATCATGGACATTGGATGTTGTTAATAACGGGATCACAACATTAGTGTAATGGTGTGATGAACATACATCCGAACTATAGCATTACGATCAAAGTCATTGAGTTTATATTGCTATAACAACTTACGAAGTGATCCTAATGCTTAGACCATGAGATCATGTCAATCACTAACACCAGAAGAGTTTCTTGATAACATCAAATGTCACACCGTAACAGGGTGATTATAAAGATGGATTCAGAACTAATAAAGTGTTATGTTGAGGCTCATGGATCGAGAGTGGAATTTGTTCATCCCGATGACGGATAGATATACTCTGGGCCCTCTCGGTGATATCACATTGATTAGCTTGCAAGCAAGTGATTTGATCACTAGAATGTTATATCACAGGAACGAGAGAAGAGTGCATGTCGGTAACGAGATCAAACTAGGTATGGAGATACCGATGATCGAATCTCGGACATGTAAGATATCGTGAAACAAAGGGATTAAGATACTAGCGTAAAAGCTTCTGACGATCACAAGAAAGTCATCGTTGAATGTGTGGGAGTCAGTATGGGTCTCCAGATCCCGCTTCTGATTATTGATCCGAGAGGGGTCTCGATCATGTCCGCATTATTCACGAACCGTAGGGTGACACACTTAAGAGACACCGACATCCAATTGGAGCAAATGTTTCATGCCGAAAGAATGAACAAGCGCAGGAATTTATTTCACTAGATACCGAAACAGGTTTTCGGGTGAAATTGCATAAAGTGGTTATGCATGTGAAATAGAATTCTAGCAAGGGGTTATTTGTGAATGTTTGTCATTAAAGTAATTGACAAAATTCTGAATAAAATAAAAGAGTTTTATTTAATGAGAGTTTGCATTAAATTTGGTGGAAATTTAATGGGAATTTGAGTGGACTTTTGAGTGGAGGGAATTTAAAGGAGATTTGTGAGTGGAGTGTCCACCCACATGAAGAGGGGAGGGCAAGGGAGCAGCCCCCATGCGCCGGCCACCCCCTTGGGGTCCCCCCCTCCTCCTATAAAAGGAGCCCCCCTCCTCACTTGTCTCTCACACCTCCTCGTGAAGGATCTCTCTCCCCCTCTAGAATTTATCCCCCATGGTCTCGGACTAGCGAGATACATGTTCCCGGTGGCTATTCGGCAAGAAAGAGTTGTGCTTCCACTGCATCGCTGGAGCGAGGAGGCGGAGGTTGCTCGGTGCCTCGAACGTGTGTGCGAGCACGGATGCGCTGCTGATTTGCGGCGCTAGGACTTCCTCTCGATCTTGAGATCGGCAAGAGATCATCTAGATCAACCACGAGTTGAACTCGTTAAGCTTTGTCGGTCTTCAAGGGTATGTTCTCTACGGATATACATCCGCCCGTTGTTTGTATCTAGTAGATAGATCTTGGTATATAGTTCACATCGTAGGAAAAATTTTGTTTTCTATGCTGCGAACCCTACAGTGGTATCAGAGCCGGATCTATGCGTAGATACTTTACACGGGTAATACACATATGATTATGTGGGCGATGATGATCATGTTGTTGCTCCTTTGTTGTAATTTTGGATATTGGTGGCATAGTGGGATGAAGCGGCCCGGACAAACTTTACATGTCCTCGCACATGAGACATGTTCCACGCTTGACATGCAACTAGTTTGCATAAGTGGCTAGCGGGTGTCTGTCTCTCCTACTATAGTCAATATCTATTTTGCAAGCGAGTTGTCAACAATTTGATTATCCTCGTTGTGGTTCATGTTCGTAGGTAAGAACGGTTCTATCTCGAAAGCCCTAAGCCACTTAAAACTTGCAATGGATAAATTAGAGGCGCCTAGTTTAGATTGTTGTTGGGCTAGTGTTATGATATGGTAGTGTTGTAAGTAGAAGTATGAGATGATACTCTTACAACACACATAGCGTGTAAAATCCATAGACCTTGGATTTACACATATAGGTATGATTGTGATCATACCACGATGCACATGATAGAGATCATCTGCGGGAACCATATCATTTCACTAATAAACATATGATGTTTGATAGCATCTTATATTGCTTGTTTAGCGCTTTGTTAGCATAATAAGATGATCCCTCATTTAAATATCAAAATAAGAATGTGTTCTTCCTTTAGTATGCACCGATTATGTTTTCTTCGCTCCAAGACATCACGTGATGATCGGGTGTTCTTGGATCCACGACCATATTTCGGGTGTAAAACAGTTACACACGCGAATACTAAAGTTCTAACTTGGCGAGCCTAGCATGTACAGACATGGCCTCGGAACACGGACCGAAAGGTTAAGCATGAGTCATATAGTTGATATGATGCCCATTTGATGCTCTCCTTTGAAGCTATACCGACTCACGTGATGATCGGACTTGGTGTAGTGTATTTGGTTCATGTAATCACCAAAAAGGCACGAGGGATGTCGTTTTTGAGTGGGACTTCATTCGTAATATAGATTAGTTGAACTCAATCTATCATACACTTAGTCTAAACTTTACAAATTCTGTTGTAGATGGCACCACCTGCTTTTAATTTCAATGTGTTCATGGAGAAAGAGAAACTAGCAACGAACGGTAGCAACTTTACCGAATGGGCCATGAATTTGAGGATTCTCCTCTCTGCTGCACAAAAGCAATATGTGCTAGAAGCGCCGTTAGGACCCCCACCTTTTGATGATGCCCCTGACGAGGAGAAGAATGTCTATCAGACTCATCAGGAGGACCACAACTTAGTTCATTGCGGCATATTGTATGGGCTAGAGCCAGAACTTCGAAAGCGTTTCGAAAACGGCAATGCATTTGATACAATGGGTGAGTTGAAAATGATTTTCGACACACATGCTGCTGTAGAGAGCTACAACGCTTCAGAAAAGTTCTTTAGCTGCATGATGGAAGAGCACAGCTCCGTTAGTGAGCATGTACTCAAGATGTCGGGTTACGCCGATAAGCTTGTGTCCTTGGGAATATCGATTCCCATTGAATTAGGCATCCATCATGTTCTGCAGTCTCTGGTACCTAGCTATAAGAGCTTCGTGATGAACTATAATATGCAAGGCATGAAGAAGTCTCTCCCCGAGCTTCTGTCAATGCTTAAAACTGCAGAAGTGGAGATCAAAAAGGAACATCAAGTGTTGATGATCAATAGGAACACTGGTTTCAAGAAAGACAAGAAGGGAAAACGGAAGGGAAGTAAGGGCGGCAAGCCGGTTGGCGCGCCTGAAAAGAAACCCCGAGTTGGACCTAAGTCTGATTCCGAGTGCTACTATTGTAAGGGGACTGGCCACTGGAAGCGCAACTGCCCCAAGTATCTGGCAGACAAGAAGGTCGGCAAGGCAAACAAAGGTATATATGATATACATGTTATTGATGTGTACTTGACTAGTGCTCGCAGTAGCACCTGGGTATTTGATACCGGTTCAGTTGCTAATATTTGTAACTCGAATCAGGGGCTGCGGAACAAGCGACCGATAGCAAGGGGTGAGGTCAAGATGCGTGTCGGAAATGGATCAAGCGTTGATGTGATCACCGTCGGAATGCTGCCTCTCCACTTGCCGTCGGGATTAGTTATAAACTTGAATAAATGTTATCTGGTGCCTGCACTGAGAATGAACATTGTATCTGGATCGTGTTTGATGCGAAGTGGTTATTCATTTAAATCCGAGAACAATGGTTGTTCCATTTATATGAATGAAATCTTTTATGGTCATGCACCGATGATGAATGGTTTATTTCTATTAGATCTCGATGATAATGTTACACATATTCATAATGTTGATGCTAAAAGGATTAAACTTAATGATGATATATCCGCATATATGTGGCACTGCCGTCTAGGTCATATTGGCGTTAAACGCATGAAGAAGCTCCATTCGGATGGACTTTTGGAATCACTTGATTATGAATCATTTGATACATGTGAGCCATGCCTTATGGGCAAGATGACTAGAACGTCGTTTTCCGGTTCAATGGAACGGGCGACAGATTTATTGGAAATCATACATTCTGACGTATGTGGTCCAATGAGTGTGTCGGTGCGAGGTGGATATCGTTATTTTGTTACTTTCACGGATGATTTGAGTAGATACGGTTATATCTACTTGATGAAACACAAGTATGAAACCTTTGAAAAGTTCAAGGAATTTTAGAATGAAGTGGAAAATCATCGTAATAGAAAGATCAAATTTCTACGGTCCGACCGTGGAGGTGAGTATCTAAGTTACGAGTTTAGCACTCACATGAAAGAGTGTGGAATTATTTCACAACTCACACCTGCCGGAACACCACAGCGAAATGGTGTGTCGGAACGTCGTAATCGTACTTTATTAGATATGGTTCGATCTATGATGTTTCTGACGGACTTGCCGTTGTCATTTTGGGGTTATGCACTAGAAACTGCTGCATTCACTTTAAATCGGGCACCATCTAAATCCGTTGAAAAGACACCGTATGAATTGTGGTTTGGAAACAAACCTAAGCTGTCATTTCTTAAAGTTTGGGGATGCGATGTTTATGTGAAGAAACTTCAACCGGATAAACTCGAACCCAAAGTGGAAAAATACGTCTTCATAGGATACCCTAAAGAAACTATTGGGTATTCCTTCTATCACAGATCCGAGGGCAAGGTTTTTGTTGCCAAGAATGGATCCTTTCTAGAGAAAGAGTTTCTCGCGAAAGGTGTGAGTAGTTGGAAGGTAGAACTCGAAGAGGTTGTGGAACCTTCTCTTCAAAGTATGGCGAGTAGCGCAGCGCCGGAAGTTGTTCCGGAGTTGGCTCCACCTGTTGAAGAGGGAACTAATGATAATGATCATGAAAGTCCGAAAGAGAGTACTACCGAACCTCACAGGTCAAACAGGACGCGTGCAGCTCCCGAGCTGTACGGAAATCCTGTCATGAATTTCATGGTTGATGAAAATGATGACCCTGCGACGTATGAAGAAGCGATGATGAGCCCGGATTCCAACAAATGGTTAGAAGCCATGAAATCCGAGATGGAATCCATGTATGAAAATCAAGTTTGGAACTTGGTGGAATTACCTCACGACCGAAAGGCCGTGGAGAACAAATGGATTTTCAAAAGGAAAACTGATGCTGATGGTAATGTGACCGTCTATAAAGCTCGACTTGTCGCAAAGGGGTTCCGGCAAATTCAAGGAGTTGACTACGATGAGACTTTCTCTCCCGTAGCGATGCTAAAGTCAGTTAGGATTATGTTAGCAATTGCTGCATATTTCGATTATGAGATATGGCAGATGGATGTCAAAACCGCGTTTCTCAATGGTAATATTGAAGAAGAGTTGTATATGATACAACCAAAGGGTTTTGTCGATCCTAAGGATGCTAACAAGGTGTGCAAGCTTCAGCGATCCATCTATGGATTGAAGCAAGCATCACGAAGTTGGAATCTCCGCTTTGATGAGGTGATCAAAGAGTTTGGATTTGTCCAAACTTATGGAGAAGCTTGTATTTACAAGAAAGTGAGTGGGAGCAATGTGGCATTTCTGATATTATATGTGGATGACATATTATTGATCGGAAATGATATAGATCTTTTAAACAGTGTTAAAAGTTATCTAAACATCAAATTTTCAATGAAGGACCTAGGTGAAGCGTCATACATATTAGGCATAAAGATCTATAGAGATAGATCTAGGCGCCTAATAGGGCTATCGCAAAGTACATACCTTGATAATATTTTAAAGAAGTTTAAAATGGATGGAAGTAAGAAGGGGTTCTTACCTATGTTGCAAGGCAAGACATTGAGTAATACTCAAAGTCCGGCTTCGGCGGAAGAAAGAGAGATAATGGACAAAGTCCCCTATGCTTCAGCCATAGGATCTATAATGTACGCCATGCTATGTACAAGACCGGATGTGGCACATGCTATTAGTTTGACTAGTAGGTACCAATCGGATCCAGGTTCCGAACACCGGATAGCGGTCAAGAATATCCTTAAGTACTTACGAAGAACTAAGTATATGTTTCTTGTATACGGAGGTGAAGAAGAGCTCGTCGCTAAGTGTTATGTCGACGCTAGCTTTGACACCGATCCGGATGACTCTAAGTCTCAATCCAGATACGTATTTCTCATGAATGGCGGAGCGGTTAGTTGGAGGAGCTCCAAACAACCTGTGGTAGCGGGATCAACAACGGAGGCCGAATATGTTGCTGCTTCAGAAGCGGCTCAGGAAGCAGTTTGGATGAAGGAGTTCATATCCGAACTAGGAGTGGTGGCAAACGCGTTGGACCCAATGGTGATCTATTGTGACAACAATGGTGCCATTGCCAATGCCAAAGAGCCAAGGTCTCACAAGAATTCCAAGCATATTAAGCGCCGGTTTCACTCCATCCGCGAGCATGTCAAGGATGGAGATATAAAGATTTGTAAAGTACATACGGATCTCAATGTAGCAGATCCGTTGACTAAAACTCTCCCTAGAGCAAAACATGATCAACACCAGAACTCAATGGGTGTTAGATTTATCACTATGTAACTAGATTATTGTCTCTAGTGCAAGTGGGAGACTGAAGGGAATATGCCCTGAGAGGCAATAATAAAGTGTTTATTATGTGTATTCCAAGTATATGATAGATGTTTATTTTGCATGCTATAATTGTATTAATACGGAAACATTAATACATGTGTGTTTAGTAAACAAACAGAAAGTTCCTAGTTATGCCTCTTTCATAAACTAGCTCGTTGATTAACAAGATGATCAAGGTTTCCTGATCATGGACATTGGATGTTGTTAATAACGGGATCACAACATTAGTGTAATGGTGTGATGAACATACATCCGAAGTATAGCATTACAATCAAAGTCATTGAGTTTATATTGCTATAACAACTTACGAAGTGATCCTAATCCTTAGACCATGAGATCATGTCAATCACTAACACCAGAAGAGTTTCTTGATAACATCAAATGTCACACCGTAACAGGGTGATTATAAAGATAGATTCAGAACTAATAAAGTGTTATGTTGAGGCTCATGGATCGAGAGTGGAATTTGTTCATCCCGATGACGGATAGATATACTCTGGGCCCTCTCGGTGATATCACATTGATTAGCTTGCAAGCAAGTGATTTGATCACTAGAATGTTATATCACAGGAACGAGAAAAGAGTGCATGTCGGTAACGAGATCAAACTAGGTATGGAGATACCGATGATCGAATCTCGGACATGTAATATATCGTGAAACAAAGGGATTAAGATACTAGCGTAAAAGGTTCTGACGATCACAAGAAAGTCATCGTTGAATGTGTGGGAGTCAGTATGGGTCTCCAGATCCCGCTTCTGATTATTGATCCGAGAGGGGTCTCGATCATGTCCGCATTATTCACGAACCGTAGGGTGACACACTTAAGAGACACCAACATCCAATTGGAGCAAATGTTTCATGCAGAAAGAATGAACAAGCGCAGGAATTTATTTCACTAGATACCGAAACAGGTTTTCGGGTGAAATTGCATAAAGTGGTTATGCATGTGAAATAGAATTCTAGCAAGGGGTTATTTGTGAATGTTTGTCATTAAAGTAATTGACAATATTCTGAATAAAATAAAAGAGTTTTATTTAATGAGAGTTTGCATTAAATTTGGTGGAAATTTAATGGGAATTTGAGTGGACTTTTGAGTGGAGGGAATTTAAAGGAGATTTGTGAGTGGAGTGTCCACCCACATGAAGAGGGGAGGGCAAGGGGGCAGCCCCCATGCGCCGGCCACCCCCTTGGGGTTCCCCCCCTCCTCCTATAAAAGGAGCCCCCCTCCTCACTTGTCTCTCACACCTCCTCGTGAAGGATCTCTCTCCCCCTCTAGAATTTATCCCCCATGGTCTCGGACTAGCGAGATACATGTTCCCGGTGGCTATTCGGCAAGAAAGAGTTGTGCTTCCGCTACATCGCTGGAGCGAGGAGGCGGAGGTTGCTCGGTGTCTCGAACGTGTGTGCGAGCACGGATGCGCTGCTGATTTGCGGCGCTAGGACTTCCTCTCGATCTTGAGATCGGCAAGAGATCGTCTACATCAACCACGAGTTGAACTCGTTAAGCTTTGTCGGTCTTCAAGGGTATGTTCTCTACGGATATACATCCGCCCGTTGTTTGTATCTAGTAGATAGATCTTGGTATATAGTTCACATCGTAGGAAAATTTTTGTTTTCTATGCTGCGAACCCTACACGATGTACTTTAGCTCAGACGGCTAGCATCTGTCAATCCACACGAAACAGTATGGCCCAATGAGAAACAGCCACGTGGCCTAGGTTTAGATTTAAAAACCAGAAACTATCCTATTAGATGTTTGAACTTGTAAATTCCATAAATTTTATCCACACGTCCAAATTTTACAAATTTTATATCAATGGAATCAGCAAAACAAACCCTATCCAACCATGCACTTTGTTTAATGAATTGCATCTGTCAAATTGGTTGGTTTTGCAGAAACTTGTGTAGGCATATTTTGGATATAAAAATTATTCTAGCAATGTTTTTAGGTTAAAATCTTTGACAAATTGGTTGTTTTGAACCTACTGACCATATAAAACAACTTGTGGACTTAAAAGTATATTTGGTGAAGTTAAAAGATGAATCCTTGATTTAGAACAGTTCTAGTCAAATACAAATATTGTTTATGTGTTAAAAATGCTTTTTGGAGAAAACCTTTGGGAAATGATTTGAATTAAACTCTCTGACCCTAAACACAAATTTTTATGATTTAAAAATATATTTTGTGAACACTATAAAAATTATTACTTTGCTAAAGGCATTTTCAACAACATAAAATATTGATTTGGTATAAAAATGGTTTATAGGTAAAACCTTTTGCAATGGTTTCGATACTAAACACTTGACCTTAAAACACTAAAATTTGTGTTAACAATATATTTGGTAAACACTAGAAATATTCTTTGGATTTAAATCCTTTCTAGCAAAAAAAAATGATTTAAAGTGGCCATTTTCCACTAACTTAATATCAAATGGTTTTACCACTTTTGCAAATGACCAATAGGTGTTTTCAAATGTTTATAACCTATTAGAAACCACTTTTCCAAATAAAACAATCTTTAGCATGCGTGCATGCATTGCTTTGTTTCTATTATTTTATGTGATGTTTTCTTGAATGGTGGATTGAATATTGCTTGCTTGGTTGAATTGTAGTGGAATTTGAAGAGTGTGAATATTGAAAGATCAAGGAGTGAACTTATAATTCTCTACCAAAAAGGCAAGTGATTCTTCATACATTGTCCCATTATTTTCACTATGCATTAGTGATATTTCTAAGTAGGACTTGCATGGAATTTTTGCTAAGTATAAACTATGCCATGGGAAATCCTAGTATTTGAAACCTTAGTAGAATTTTCCTAAGTTAAGATTCCTACTACTATCATTCTTAGCTTAGCTAGTATAAAACAAGGGTCGATTATATTCATGCTATAGAATATTTCTAAGTCAAGGACTTGTGTTTTGCTTAATTAAACAACTAAGTGAATGAATCACCTGGGTGGAATGGAAAGAATGGTTTGTGTTGAGTGGTTATGCAAGTCCAGTATGCTGGGGAAAACTTAGGCATCACCAAGTCCAGTATACTGGGGAAAACTTGGTATCTCACTTGTGTAATGCCACCCAGGAACAAAGAGATTTGAGATGTCAAATGTTGAGAAGCTTCAAGTGCATCCACATGGCATTATGGGCTCTGCCTGGATCATATAGGTTGCAAAAACATAGCCAAATGGACAGTTGGTGGTAGGGGATGATAAGTTGGAACGCGTCCATTCTGGTCTAAGGGAAGGCTTCTGAAAGGTCCTGTCTTGGTGAAAATCAATTCTTGTGGGGAAAGTGCACCACCTCTGCAGAGTGAAAAATCTAAGTACTTAGCCATGTCCCTGGCAAAGGACAATTTGAGCATCAAGACATGGAAGCTATCAAGAATCTCCTCATCCCAATTTCTAAGTTAAAAACTTGTGGTTGAACAAGGGTGAAGGTTCACCAATTTCTGTTGGTGGTTCCTTGGGTGATTTTGACAAGAAAAAAACTTAGTGTTTTCAAATGATGAGGAAAAAATTATTTTGAGCAAAGCAAGCCTAAGCTCCACTTATCCAAATGCATATAGATGATAGACTCCACTATACTACCATAGTATCAATTGCCAACACAATTCAAATGTATTGACCCTTGTGGCTGGAACTTATTATGTTGCAGGTTTGTTTGATGTTAGTGAAGTGTGTTGATTAGGATTACAAGTCTACAACCAACATGATTGCCTGTGGCACTTTGAAGATGAAGGAATCCATGCTTTAGTTATTATGCTGCATTGTAATGAAATAGCCAAATGAGCTATGTAAGATGTAATGAATTATTTTATTCCTGGTTATAAAGTTGTATTATGACCTTTGTTTCTTGATATTACATCTTAACTGTGGATGCTAGCTATTGATCCAGGGACTAGCATTGTAAACACAAGGATCTCTACCTTATTAAAGGTTGGGACCTCTACAGCACCCCAAGGGGCATGGCGCCCAGACATGGTGGCTGCCCCCACCACTTCCACATTCATGTGGGTGGAGCTCCCACTCAAAATGAAAAGCCTCCACTCCCATAAAAGAGCCTCCACTCAAAAATCCACTCACATGCATTAAATTTTCACCAAAATTAATGCAAGCTCTCATTTAAATAAAACTCTTTTTTTGTTTATTCAGAATTTTTTTAATTACTTTAATTAAAAAACATTCACATAAAACCCCTTTCTAGTATTCAATTTCACATGCAGAACCAGTTTCAGCAATTTCAACCGAAATAGTTCCGGTGTCTAGTGAAATGAATTCCTGCGCTTTCCTTTTTCTTTCTATTTGCTCCAAATGGTGTCGGTATCCCTTAAGTGTGTCACCCTACGGTTCACGAATAATGTAGACATGATCGAGACCCCTCTCCAATCAATAATCAGCAGCGGGACCTGGAGATCCGTACTGACTCCCACATATTCAACGATGACTTCTGTGATCGTGTGAACCTTATACACATGTAACTCAATCCCTTTGTCTCATGATATATTACATGTCCTAGATTCGATCATCGGTATCTCCATACCTAGTTTGATCTTGTTACCGACATGTACTCTTTTCTCGTTCCTGTGATATAACATTCTAGTGATCAAATCACTTGCTTACAAGCTAAGTACCGTGATATCACCGAGAGGGCCCAGAGTATATCTCTCCATCATCGTGATGGAAAAATTCCAATATTGATCCATGACACTCAACATAACACCTACTTAGCACTGAACCCATCTTTATAGTCACCCTATTATGGTGTGACGTTTGATGTTATTAAGATACTCTTCCGGTGTTAGTGATTGACATGATCTCATGGTCTAAGGACTAAGATTACTTCGTATGATGTTATAGCAATATAAACACAATGACTTTGATCGTAATTCTATACTTCGGATGAATGTTCATCACATCATTCCAATAATGTTGTGACCTCGTTATTAACAACATCCAATGTCCATGATCAGGAAACCTTTGATCATCTTTTTAATCAACGATCTAGTTTATAAGAGAGGCATAACTAGGAACTTTCTTTTTTTTTGTTAAACACACATGTATTAAAGTTTCCATATTACTACAATTATAGCATGTAAAATAAAAATTTATCATAAATAAGGAATACGATAATAACCACTTTATTATTGCCTCTCGGGCATATTCCCTTCAGTCTCCCACTTGCATTAGAGACAATAATCTAGTTTAGAAACTTTGCGTATTGAACACCTATGGCTTTCTGGTGTTCCATATACGCAATTGCAAGTTGTTAACATAATCTATGGATCTGACGCTTTCAGGTCCATGTGTATTTGCATGTCTTTGTGTCTCCACACATCACTCATTTCTCTAATGAGATGGCATTATAGAAATTTGGTCTTTTGGTGAGACCTTTAGTTCCTTGGGGTTAAATCATGTCGATAATATTGTCGTACAATATATATTTAGTGTTAGCCCATTGCGAACCACACCTTAGTTTGATAACAAACTACTTGACACAAATTCCCTCCTTTGCTCCTACTATAGCAGTCATATACTTAGACTTTTGTTGTAGTATCCGTCACAATGTCTTAACTTTGGAATTCATCCAAATCCATCATGGAATCTCCTTTCCATTAAATTGTGCCACCCATAGTTTAAATTGAGATAATATTAATTTGTATCTTGTGACGAAACTAGTATCAATGTAATGCTTTACAGTGAACTATTTGTAATTATTTGTCACCTCTACATAAATATATTCTTAGTTCTTCAAAAATATCATAAGAATATCCTCACTATCGTCCAATGATCATTTTATGATTCATTCTGGTATATGCTCATAACACTTAGAGCATAGGACATATCTATATGTGTACATATCATGGTATGATTGATCAAAACATTCTTGTGATTTCACTCATCAAGTGTCAAAGCACTTGAATCTTGTTTCACTTATCAAGTTTCAATACACTTGAATCTTGATTCAATTCTTTTCCATGCGACAAGAACCTTTCTTGTTTTTTCTATATTGAACTTCTTCAATATCTCATATATGTACGTTTGGCATAACCATATTAGAGTCACAGTCTATCCATAGAGACATTCATTCTAAATATTCAGGTTTTGCCTAAGTCTTTCATCGAAATGAAATTATTAACCTTTGTCAATAAAAGATACATCATTTCCAATAAACAAGATGTCCTCCACATAATGTATTAGAAATATTTCTCAGCGCTCCCACTTAATTTCTTGCAAATGCAAGCATCTTCATCGTCTCCAGATGAAAACTCCTTTTTCATCACGGTGAAGATTCCAACTCCGCGATGTTTACTTCAACCATTGAAGTTTGCATGCCCTTTTAGCATCCTTGAAATTTAACAAAACCCTTTGGACCCTGTCTTGTACACGTCCTAGGTAACCATTCTTTTAGAAGAATTTTGTTTTGTTTATTCATCTGACATATACGAAATTATATGTACTGGTTGCTACTTTAATCCGTCGAGACTAAATATCGCTATGGAAGATCAAATCTTGTCATAGTCAACTCTTTGAACATTGCCGTAAAAAAAATTATGAAATGTCTACTATTTCATAGATGTGAAACATCCATGTCTGTTTCTTTATAGATCCAAATACGACCGATAGGTTTTTACACCTTTCTGGAGGGTCTTCCAAGTTCAAAACTTGATTTCTTGTGTATGGAACTATCACGGATTTTATGGCTTCAAGCCATTTGACGGAGTCAGGACCCATCATCTCTTCTTTGCATGTAGTCGGTTCATCATTGTCAAACAACAATGATTTACTCTCAAATCTTAGGATTTGATTCTTTGTCTGACCTACTTGGTTCAATAGGAACTTAGACCTCCATGACCACAACCTTTGAGGCACGTGAGCCATGAGCATTCCGGCTACCTCCCGAACATTTTCCGGCGCTGCGCAACTCAGCACATATAGCTAAGGTTCGTTAACCTTTATTAAATTTCTATTGTCCTCCCACTTAACTTTTGCGAAAAATTCCTTTTTCAAGAAACTTCACGTATCAAGCGACACCCTTTTGTCCTCGGTGTTATGGAGGAATACCCAATGGTTATTCGAAATAACCTACAAAGACATGCTCATCTGACTTTGGTTGTAAATATCTTACTTATGCTTTGCATACCAAAATTTAAAAAATGACAACTTGGGTTTTATCCCAAACCATAACTTACATGGTGTCATTTCAACGGATCAAGATGGAGCTCTTTTCAGTGTCAAAGCGGTAGTCTCTAAAGCTTTAATCTTTTAAAATGTAATGATAGTTTTATAAATTAACACCTTTGTCCTAACCATGTCAAACAAGGTTTCATTACAAATCTCAAACATTCCATATTCCTATGGTGTTTCATGAGATGCAAATCTAGGTGTTTTTGCTAAAATTGTAACTCAAATAAATCCCTTTATGATAAAATCATTAATTATTTATTTTCTTGTCAAACTTGCAACTCAAATAAATCCCTTTATGATAAAATCATAAATCATTTATTTTCTTGTTATAATGATTTTCCACTTCATCTTGAAAGTCCTTGAACGTTTCAAATACTTCTTTCTCATTAAGTGAATATTCACTCAAATTTCTAGAGAAAGCATATGAAGTTGAAATCCATCGCTTATGACTACACATAATGGACTACATACATCGATATGTATAAATTCCATTATTTTAGTCGATCGTTCTTCTTTGGCCTTCGAATGAAGTTTTAATTATCACGAGGAAAGTCTCACAAGCGTCACTTGATCAAATCAATACTCCAAAAATCCATGAATATGGAGTTTCTTCATGTTCTGTTTCTAATATAATTTAAACAGCGATGTCACTCCGTAAGTGATGTTCTAATCATTTGTCTTGCGACATTTTAGCATTAGTTTTATAGATGTGATTTCTCCAACTAGATTTGTCAATCATCCATCTTACATGGAATGCGGTAATTATTTGAACAATAATTGTTCTCATAATACCTGATTTAAATAACGATTATTAAAATAAATCTTGAAGGCAGACTTTGATGTCAACGAGAAATACAAACAACGGCTTGTTTGTTTTCGATGAACATCATCACATATTATCTTGCTAGTTACTTAGGCCATTGTAGTTAATAAATTGCATCGTTCTGTATGAAATTTCATACCAACCAATTCGGTATCTAATATCCAAGAACCACATTGTTTAACAAGAAAAGAATACAACCATAACATGTATATCATCTATTTACCTAAACTGGATATTTCCAGTCTGTTCTTTTCTGCCATATATATTTCATATATTCTCTTTCAGCATTTCCTTTTCCTTTTTAAAAGAATCTATCAACATCAACAGTGGCGCCAACTACATGACACATAGTCCAAAGCGTGTATATTCAAATACTAATACATTTGGACTTGCACTTTGAAGTAGATCACCATCATCAAATGATCGGCATTCTTTCAAAATCCATTCTTTAGTAATCTTTTAGTGTAGTAAACACTTTACATACATCTTGTATTCATCCTTATCGTGACAACTTTCATGATTAAGCTAATGTATCTTATAAAGGCGAATCATGAGTATAACATTACTTTCCAAAACCCTTTTGGATGATTAGGATGTCTATCATATTGCAACCAAAACATTGTTTTAGATATCGTTATATCTGCCACACATGATGGTTTTTGAAACAATTCTTTCAGCTCCTAGATAAACTTGATATTAAAACAATCAAGAATCATGAAGGCAAACATGATACTTAAGATACTAACACTATAATTATCACTCTCGATATAATACCAATTATTAAATTACACAGAGTAAACAGAGTTTCCTGAAAGTTTGCAATAGGACTTTAAACTTTATATTGACCCTCAACACAATACGATACTAGTTCGTAAAGTAAATATCAAGAATTCTATAGTTCTATTATCTCAATTACAACTAAGCATAAGGTGGTGAACGAATGCCAATGACTACAACAAATTATGCAAATTCACTTTGAATTAATTTATGATAAATTGAGTTCTACTAATCCAAATTAGAAATGAAATCCCACGCAAAAATGACATCCCTCGTGTCTTTTTGGTGATTACATGCACCAAATCCACTACACCAAGTCCAATCATCACGTGAGTCGGTGTAGCTTCAAAGGCGAGCATCAAATGGGCATCATATCTTCCATATGAATCATTCTTAACCTTTCGGTCCGTGTACCGAGGCCATGTCTGTACATTCTTGGATCGCCAAGTAAGAACCTTAGTATTCGCGTGTGTAACTGTCTTACACCCAAAATATCATCGTGGATCCAAGACCACCCGATCATCACGTGATGTCTTGGAGCGACCAAACATAATTGGTGCATACTTAAGGAAGAACACATTTTTATCTTGATATCTAAATGAGGGATCATCTTATTATGCTAGTAAAATGCCAAACAAGCAATATAAGATGCAATCAAACATCACATGTGAATAAGTGAAATGATATGGTTCTTGCACTTGATCTCCATCATGTGCATCATGGTATGATCACTATCATACCTCTATGTGTAAGGCCAAGGTCTATGGAACTTAAACTTTATTTTTGTTGTAAGAGTATCGACTTATACTCCTACTTACAACATCACCATATCATGACACTAACCCAGCAACAATCCAAACTAGATGCCTCTAATTTATCCATTGCAAGTTTTACGTGGCTTAGGGCTTTCGAAGATAGAACCTGTAACACCCTCGCCTGATAAGGCTGAGTTCATGTGTATAGTGCCAATCCCTGGATCGGTTCACTAGCACACACAGTACAAAATGATACCAAATATAACTGTGCATCATAAATACAACGAATATGATCCAGAATTTACATTATTTATTCAAGTACACAGCGGAAAACGAATACAAGGTAGATCTCCATCCTCCAAATGTGCCACAGACGAACAATTGTTGAGTGGAGTCTCGCGACCTATGAACGATCACTCAGATACGATATAACCTGCAACATGAAACGTTGCAGCCACGAATGGTCAATACATTGAATGTATGGCAAGTAGGCTAAAGTGGTTAGCAACAGATCTATCAACTACATGCTTATTTGGCCAAGTGGAGTTCAGGCTCATTTGCATAATGCAACAGTTTTATCCTAACATTTGTAACAAAGTAGTTTTCCAATACGATAAATAGGACACTCTGGTTCACTCCCAGGTGCTCCTACCCAATTATGTTCACCCAACAAGTTTTAAGTAATTAAGAAATAAGGATAAGTGAGAAATATCATAGCATCAGTATCAGGCCGCTCAAATTGTCCATAACCGGGGACACGGCTAATCGATTAGTTTATACACCCTGCAGGGGTTAGTGCACTTTACCCATGTGACTTGGCCAGCCCAGCTCGTACCACCACTCTCATATTGGGTGATGATAGGGAGAAGTCCAAGAAGGAACCGTTCGGGAAGTAGCTCCCCAAACCCTACACGCACCGGTCCAACCTACACTATCTACATATTTGGATACGTGGGTTCGAGTTACCACAACCTACTGAGTCCAACCAACCGCCCATTTCATTATTGGCACATGGTTGCACACAAAAGCTTCCAAACAAAGAAACCAATCATTTCTCAATGTCCTGGGCGGCATTCCCCACCATAAATCCACACTCGATGACCCAATCAATGCCATTCCGCCCAGGTGGTTCATTAAAACGTATTGGTTTGTCATTTAGCAAAACATAAGCCTTTCAAAACATATAACTTTTCATGATGTGATTCCCTTCCTCGTCTAAATAGCATAGCTAAGAAATCTACCAATACGATGGATCATAAACAAGGAATACTAGGGAATAATATGGGATATAGCATAGCATATACACATCAATTCCTACAGATGCAATTCTACAAAAGCATCTACAATGCATAGGAAAACAATTGGACATTTATGACCAAGATAGCACCACTTGCCTTTGTTGTGATGTAGTCGATTAGATAATCCTCACAATTCTCATAGATATAATGGTTGCTCTCGTCATAACCACAATACTTGCAATCATAGTAGTTTCAATCACACACGTTGCACTCCTCACAATCTATCGAGCAAACAATTGCATACAATCATAAACAATAGCACATAGAGATCAAACAAATACAACAAATGCATGCATGACAATTTAATAAGTCATAATGGTTGTTACTTTAGTTCTCTAAACAATATTGAAGTATATGATGCATGCAAGAGGCCAATTAACGCAATGGAGTACTTGTTATTAATAATTACTTGCCAATATAGGGTTTTTAGAAGTTCTATTGTAACGCATGTTCTAACTGTTGAATTAAATTTTTTTCTTGGGTTTACTAGATAGAATACGTTAATACGAACCAGTAGGCGTTGGATTCACCCTAATCGGAGTTATAGATCTTTTTGTATAATTTAAATAGTGTTTAATGGGTTTTAAATGATTCATATAGTTTCTGTTGTCTAAAAATCAAAATAAAATTATATCTGTAATCTCCACGGAATTGTGAACCCAGGGACATATTATTTGTAATTTTCTGTGCATTATTTATTTTCTTATGAATTTATTACTCTAAATAAGCCATTAAACCATTTATTTAATAACTGCAAAACCATACAGTATTTGCCTGAACCATTGGCATATTAATGATCAACATGGAACCAGCTTTCCATCGGTATATTATTTATATTTTTGTGATATGCAAATAATTTACTATGAATTTAATGATTTATAAAGCCATTAAAACTAATTAAACCACTACGGGGTAAATAATCCTCAAAGGCTGTATCCAACCAGATATTATTCACGTACATTACAGTAGCTTCAATTTGATATATTGTTCATATTTTTCGAAGTTACAGATAATTTTCTATGAATTTATTGATCTAAAATACCATTAAAACTAATTAAATTACTGCAGTAACCACGTACAGTAAAAGTTGGATCTATTTTGATAAGATGATTCCACGTAAAATTATCTTAAATTTGATATATTATACACAATTTTTGGACGTGGTATGAATTTCTAATGAATTTTACAACTTAGATCTATAATGTGCAATTTTAAATTCGAACGGAATATTCCAGGGAATATTCCGCTGACTGGACAGGTTGACTTTGCATGCTGACTAGGACTAGATGTTGACCTGACGATGATGTGGCATTGATGAGGAAGCTGATCGAGATGACGACATGGCACGCACCGGTTTGATTGGATCTCGACCGTTTGGATAGGATCCGGTGGCTAGAAGAAGAGATTGACCCGATTTTTGGCTCAGAATAGACAAGAAACAGATCTATGTTAGAGAGACAAATCCGTAGGTCAAATTGAAAAACTTAGAACATGAAAGTTGTGGAGAATCATTATTCCTACCTTCTCACCAAAGGAATTTGGATTTGAAGAAACGAGCGCGAGTACATCTTGGATTTACACCGTCAGATCTGAAATATTGCGATGCGAAATTCTACGGCTGTGGTGGAGGAAAAGAGGTGAGGTTTGTCGGGATTGAAATATTTCGACGAGTTCTACAACTTTCATTTTTTGACCGAAGGCAAACAACGAAGTCTAGATGGGTTAAAAAGCGAAATAAGATCTAGGCATATGTAGATTCAGGATTTCGAGGAGAGAAACTCGTACAACTGTGGCTACATGAGTTTATATGGAGGGTTGGGACGGTGTAGAGATAGGCCTTGGAGTAGGGAACAAGTAGAAACAAACGGAAGTCGATTCGGAGTTGTAGATAAAAAGTTAAGAGAGTTTGAGTAGAGATAGGTTTAACAAAAACCGATTTGCACGCTTTTTAAAGAAACTACACGCATACGTGCGCGTGTGCCTGCTCCCGTCGCCTGGCTCGATCCGGTTCGGTCCGGTGGGCCGGCGGCCCGCTTAGGTTTTTTTTTTCTTTTTCTTTTTCTATTTACTTGTTTCCCTCGTATCTTTTGCATACCAACTCCAAATGATATGATTCTTGTTTCTAAATTTTTCTAAAATCGAATAGATCATTGTAGGATCATATTTGTAATATTTTTACTAGTTTGCAAGTAGTGGGTTTATAAATCCTTATATATTCCATTTTATTTATATCTTTATTTGTTTGTATTTATTCCATAACTTTTTCATAATAGCTCCAAATGAGGCCAATTTTGTTTCTAAAATTTTGTAATATTAATTGGATCTTTTTAGGCTATAATTATCAATAGTCGATGCCTTAGAAACAGTGGGTTTTATAAAGTCAATTTAATTTCCTTTAGGAACATTTGGGCAAATCAACTATAGGATTTAGATACCAGGATTTGGATTCAGTTTGTGAGAACTTTGCATGGATGTAATGAAATGCTTCATGATTTTCATTTTGAAATCTGGCACACCAATTCTACAATCCATAATAATTCCATGCCCTTTTGCCTATATGGCTACTAAGGTCATAACAAAAGAATATAAGATTTTGAATTCAAGGTTGAGAGGATTTTCTATTCAAAAAGTTTCTTCTCTTTGATAATTTTCAACATAGTCAAACAATCAATCAAACTTATTTATTTATTTCACATTCCAAAATTAGGAGAATTTTGGGATGTGACAGAACCGTTCTTACCTACGAACATGAACCACAAAGAGGATAACCAAATTGTTGACAACTCGTTGCAAATTACATATTGACTATAGTAGGAGAGACAGACACCCGCTAGCCACTTATGCAAAACTAGTTGCATGTCAAGCATGGAACAGGTCTCATGTGCGAGGACATGTAAAGTTTGTCCGGGCCGCTTCATCCCACTATGCCACCAATATACAAAGTACAACTAATAAGCAATAAAATGATCATCATCGCCCACATACTCATATGTGTACTACCCATGAAAAGCATCTACGCATAGATCCGGCTCTGATATCACTGAAGGGTTCGTAGCATAGAAAACAACATTTTTCCTATGATGGGTACAAAGCACCAAGATCTATCTACTAGATACAAGGAACGAGTGGATATACATCCACAGAATACATACCCTCGAAGACCGTATAGTGTTAACCAGGTTGTACTCGTGGATGATGTAGTCGAACGCTTGCCGATCTCAAGATCGAGAAGAAGTCCAACCGGTCCAGCAGGTCCAACACCTCCAGTCCACAACCGCAAAGCAGTGGTGCATCCGTGATTGCACACACGTCTGGTTACCCCAACAACCTCCACGCCCTCGCTCCAGCGAAGCATAGGAAGCAACAAATCCTTCCAGAAAAATCCACCGGGAACATGTATCTCGCTGATCCGAGACCATGGGGAAATTCTAAAAGGGGGAGAGAGATCCTTTGCGAGGAGGTGTGCTTTGAGAGGAGGAGAGGGGGGCACCCCAAGGGGCATGGCGCCCAGCCATGGTGCCTGCCCCCACCTCTTCCACATTCATGTGGGCGGAGATCCCACTCAAAATGAAAATCCTCCACTCCCATAAAAGAGTCTCCACTAAAAAATCCACTCACATGCATTAAATTCCCACCAAATTTAATGCAAGCTCTCATTTAAATAAAACTCTTTTATTTATTTATTCAGAATTTTGTTAATTACTTTAATTAAAAAACATTCACATAAAACCCTTGCTAGTATTGAATTTCACATGTAGAACCAGTTTCAGCAATTTCGACCGAAACAATTCCGGTGTCTAGTGAAATGAATTCTTGCGCTTTGCTTTATATTTCTCTCGCATGTTATTTGCTCCAAATGGTGTCGGTATCCCTTAAGTATGTCACCCTACGGTTCGCCAATAATGTAGACATGATCGAGACCCCTCTCCGATCGATAATCAGCAGCGGGACCTGGAGATCCGTACTGACTCCCACATATTCAACAATGACTTTCGTGATCGTGTGAACCTTATATGCATTTAACTCAATCCCTTTGTCTCGTGATATATTACATGTCCAAGATTTGATCATCGGTATCTCCGTACCTAGTTTTATCTCGTTACCAACATGTACTCTTTTCTCGTTCCCGTGATATAACATTCTAGTGATCAAATCACTTGCTTGCAAGCTAACTAATATGATATCACCGAGAGGGCCCAGAGTTTATCTCTCTGTCATCGGATGGAAAAATTCCACTCTTGATCCATGATCCTCAACATAACACCTTCGTACCACTGAACCCATCTTTATAGTCACCCTGTTACGGTGTGACGTTTGATGTTATCAAGATACTCTTCCGATGTTAGTGGTTGACATGATCTCATGGTCTAAGGACTAAGATTACTTCGTATGATGTTATAGCAATATAAACACAATGACTTTTATCGCAATGCTATACTTCGGATGAATGTTCATCACATCATTCCAACATTGTTGTGACCTTGTTATTAACAACATCCAATGTCCATGATCAGGAAACCTTTGATCATCTTGTTAATCAACAAGCTAGTTTATAAGAGAGGCATAACTAGGGACTTTATTTTTGTTTATTAAACCAATTTATTATTACCTCTCAGGCATATTCCCTTCAATTTTTGGTGGGAGCTACAGGGGTTAGCTGTGTGACCAGCTCTTGTAGTTGCGCCGCGGCGATGGCGGTCGGCAGGGTCACCAAGTCCGGTGACGCATTAACGTTGATGCTCGAGTTGCTACCGCTGAAGCTGGGCAGCTGTATCGGCCCCTGTCGACCTACCGCATTCCACGCCAGCTAGCCCCTCGAACAACCCAGAAGGTATGGTCGCGTGGAGCTTCTCTTCCACTAACCGGTCCACTGTTTTCTCGTCGACTTTTTCATCTAATGTCTTCACCTTCAACATAAGATCTTCAACCTTGGCTTTATCTTGAGCCGCCGATTGGTTCTTCCTCTCCCTTCTCTTCTTTGTGTCCTCTTTGTAGTACTCGACAAACTTCATGCTCGTACCGAAGCCATACACACGGCCAGCTGATTTTGGCGGCAAATTATTGTCCCTCTTCTTGTAAGCGTTCGTCGCCCTGTTGAAAACCGTGTTCCACGGCTCCACAGTCGAATCCTGGGACGACAAGTCACCAGTATCATTCAATTCCTTCTCCTTTAGAGAGGCAAGGAGAGGTGAACCCATGAATTTAGATTCTTGGCTTCATTATTTTAATTAGAAACTCTTGAGAGATCCACAGTAAATTCTTTACTAGCTCGTCCTCAAAGGCCTTCACCTCCGGGTCGTCGATGATGAACTCTTTTGTAATCAGTTCCAGGTAGTAGCAGGCTCGGACAAAGTTCCTTAGCTGCAGGTCCGTGATTTTATGCCATGGGTTCTCTTTATTCAGGCGTTCAAGCTCGGCATCCTCCTTGTCCCAAATGGGTTGTTTCCCTCTATATCTGCAACTTCCAAGCGCGTGGTTACCTATGTTCTGCTCTCGCATATTCTTTCCTCACTCAGTCCATGCTTTAGAGTCAGCAGTAGTTAACTCCGCCTTGAATATCTTGAACTCTTCTTCGTCGAGCATCATATTTTTCCTACTTATAATCTCCCATGTTTCACCTTTGTCAATGTTGTTCCTTTCCCGGGTTTTTTAGCTTCTCAAGGCGTTGCTCATCTTTGTCAGTGCTAGTTTGTTCACCGGGTTATTTCTCTCTAGGTTTCTTAACTTCTCTAGGAATGTGTATCGCTTGTGAAGCTTCTTAAGGAGGTTCTCGACCAAAGCCTGATTGGCAGCTTCGGATGTACTTCGTGTTGATCGACATGCTTTCTCAGACGATGCACTAGAGTTGCATGGCGTACCCACTAGCAATCGACACATGGGCAATGGGTTTTCCACTTTATGTGACCTCAGTGAACTCATCACAAATGTTGGCACGCACTTGTGGCTTCCGATCCTTAATCTCCTTCTTATTCTTCTTCTTCTTCTTCTGTATAGCGGTCGGGTTGCCGGTACCGCCATCCGTGCGCTCGCTGCCATCGGTGGTGGTGTCACCCTCCTCCCCGCCTTCACTAGTTCCTTCGTAGTTGATGTCGTCCCCCTTGTAATATAGATCTCCCTCGTTGCCCCCAGCACCTCCGATGACGGTCGCCGATGGTAGTGTCATTCTCAGCTCCTCCTCCGCCTCCTCATGCTCTTGGGAAGCCCCCTAGAACGACTTATTCGCCTCTCGGGCTTTATCCTCGACGCTCAGGTGCTTAGAAGGGCCGGCCTCATCGTTGGTCGACATGTTTGCACTTTATTATTAAAAAAAGAGGCAAAAAGTTAGCACAAACATCGACCGAAAAAATTCGGCATGACCTTTCCTAATTTTTAGACCTACGAGTGCCCATTTCTCAAACGAAACGGAAGTTAATCAACACTTCGGGAGAAACAGGCAACTCAATTGAAATCCCTGCAAACATTCACACACAAGAAAATACCCCAGCCCATCCATAGCCTGATCCCCCACCCAACAAAACCATATATAGTACCAGCACAACATACATAGTACCAGCACAGCTCCAGTCACGGCATACATAGTACCAACATATAAATAGCTACATGTATAACAGATCCATGTATCCTGTTATTATCCCTGTAAAATCAAAACATATCAAAACATATGACCTCCTATTCTCCCTGTAACCATATATATTGAATCAAACATCCCTGTAACAGTAGCAGCAGTAACCATATATATTGAATTAAACAAAGCTGTAACAGCAGCACCACCATTTTGCAGCAGCACAACATCACCATTTCACAGTATATGCCTAGCAAATAGTCTTAATAGCTTTCATAGCAACACCATTTCATATCTCTTATTCCTATTAATCTGCAGTTATGTCTTTCATCTGATGAAGAATCCAAACAATGATGGAATGCAGCCTAGCAAAAGATCAAGATTGGTGTGTTTTTACTAACACAATGCTATAGTTGTAGTAAATGGGAATATAGGGTTAATGATTGTCGTGACAGTCATTTATGCACACAATGCAATCCAGGTGGTTATGAAGCCCCACGAAAGTAAAGCACTCATGCTTTCTTTAATGGACCATAGTTATTTTAACTATCAGGATTGGGCTAACATTTAACTATCAGGATTGGGATGACATTTAACAGTAACTGAAAAATAGACAGTGTAGTTGTATAATCAGGAATTAGCCCAGTAGAATCTAGTTTAAAACAAGTGGTATTATGCATTAGGCAGAGGCCAACATGAACTTGAAATGCAATCATTGGCATCAATATAAATAGGAATATTATCAGAAGCCAACACACATTATAAGAGCCTCTCTGCCATGTACCTCAATTGCAAACAAGTTATAAAATTTTGAAATTCAGTCATAGTGCAGAAGATATTCAAAATGGCCAATTATACCCATTTGATAAGCATGGATAGATAATGACTATGGTTTATCGGCCTATTCCATAAAATATTTATACAAATATTTCCATGCAAATCCTCACTGTAAGAAGTAATCTAGATACCCAGATCTATAGTCCTTCACTCTTTCTAATTTGTCTAACAATGAACTAAAGTATCCCCGGTACATATATAGTGCACAAGTACTTCCTCTGTTCCAAATTATAAGATGTTTTGGTAGGATGAAATATCCTACAAAAAGGTCTTATAATTTGGGACGGAGGTATTAGCATATAACAATAATGTAATCGCAATACTCATCGAATACATCAACCCAATAGGACCTAATATGTTGACCACAGATTCAAAGCAAAAAACATCACATCTCTTCATTCGGATAAGAGTATTGCATCTCTTTTTTCTATCCTAAATATTCCAACTATGCAATCATCTCGGCTTCATAATAATTGAACAACTTGCGCATAGCAAATTAACAATCAAGCATCATGCCATGTAAAATAACACAAGAAAAAAACACAAATTCCCCTAATTCTACTCGGTTATAAAAAAAGACTGTACAAGCCTAGCTCATACGACAAGGAACCTTAAACATGTATAAGCACAACTACAGCAGTAGAGCACCAATAAGAGCATTGTAAGTTAGTCAAGAGTCAAATTGAACAACCATGGGCTCTAGGACCTAACCCTGTAGCAAGGAAATTCTTTGATCAAATTCTATCATTTGTAACTATAAGGATCTATTACAATCATCTATAACTAGGGACCCAAATCACAGTAAACAGAGCCAAATCATAGTAAACAGAAGATTACCTAGGGACGATGGACGGCGGACGGTGAGGTGGCTGCTGGTGGCGGACAACGAGGTGGCTTCTGGTGGCGGACGGGCTCTGATGGTTCCTCCTCTTCCTCGGGCTCCGGTGGCTACTCCTCCAGGGGCTCCGGTGACTCCTCCTCCTTGGGATCTAGCGGCTCCTCCTCCTCCTCTATGGGCTCTAGCGGCAGGGCGATCGAGAGCTAGGGTTTGTCGTCAGGCGGCTCCTCCTCCGCCACGGGGTCCTCCTCCTCCTCCGGCGTGTAGGAGCTAGGGCGAGTGGCGGAGGCATGCGGCGGTGGAGGCGTGCGGGTGAGGGGAAGCATGCGGGCGAGCGAAGGAGTGCGGGCGAGCGGAGGCATGCGGGCAAGCGGAAGGCGAGCGACTGCGCGGCGAGCAGCGGCAATTTGTGCTAGGGTTCGGGCGTTTGGGGGGAAAGGACGAAAGCTAGAGTAGGGGAAAGGGGAAGCAGGGCCAAACTAGTTATTTGGCTTCAACTTTTGTGGCGCATTCTAGTGATATGAGCCACAGAACCTTGGCACTTAGTCAAAAACGGCGTGAGGCTGTAGTTGGACACGAAACACACACTAGCTTAGAGGTTATAAGGCTGTAGTTGGACATGAAACCTGTGCCAACCAGGTTCTAATCCTGGCTAGGTTAATATATTTTATCTTTATTTAAAAATTATATGTTACAAACATATTTACAACCAAGAACATAAACATGCATATTTATTCAAAGAAAACCCTCCCCGAATTATATGTATATATTGTGCTTGTCACAAACACATGGGAATTTGTATACCCACATGAATATCACGATATATGTTTAGTCTCTAACTAACATATATTGGCGAGCACATATAAGAACTAATACACAAAAAAGGTCATAGGTCGTCATGTGATGTGTTGAGCTAGCCTCTCTTCACAATCTTCTTGTCCTTTTTCTTCGCGGTTGAATACTTTAGCCCGGGAACTTTGAGATTTCTTCTCGTGAACGGAGAACCTTTAGTAGGTAGTGTGGTCTTCCTTCTTACTATAGTAGTAGGCATGTTGAAGTACTTTTCGAATTCCTCTTTGATCTTCGGATGACCGTTCTTGTTGAAGTCTTGCTCATTGGTGGATCCTTCCAGTCCGATGATGCTCCTCTTGCCCCTCCTCACTATAACACGACTGGGCTTTGACGAGTCGGTAATAAAGAAACATTGGTTACCTTGGCTAGAGAGTATCCATGGCTCATTTTTCGTGGAGGCATTATTTGTCGACTTGACATCGGATATAACGCAGGTGGTGAAATACCGGCCTTCTTTTTCGACATTCATGTCCCATCTAACACGAAACATCAATACCATCTCTGCATAGTAGGCAAGCTCTCATATATCCTCGATCCTTCCGTAGAATATTTACATGATAGTAGTCTCGTCATCAGGGAAGGACATCATAGTTACTCCTGAGTTTTGATATTCGCTATTCATGTCCTTTTCCTAGGTGTAGAATCTGTAACCGTTGATGTCGTACAACTGATAGGTCTTGACGTTATGGGTTGGGCCCAGTGACAAGGAGAATATGAGTTGTTGATCTTCTGTAGAAGGCGTCTACGGGGGATTACCTGTAGCCTTTTCTTGAACCAACCTGTGAAGCTAGAGTTGTGATCTCTTGTTACATCTCCTTTCTTCCTCGGGCGGGCCCAGTCCACGTACTCCTGCTCGATCAAGATTGTGTGCTCTTTCACCCAAGGGATGACCAATTCAATGTGTTGTAGCGCGACTCGGTGTGCCCTGCCAAATTTTGCGCGTCGATTAGCAATGCCGACATGCAGTGAGCGGCGGCCCTCGCGGTGACCATACCCAGCGAGCCTGTCGAGGTGCTTCTTGGTGGGTATTCCAATATCCTCGTTCTCGGTGGTTAGATAGTTCTGGCAAAAAGTGATGCCCTTGGCTAAGCTTCCATCTGGACGGGACCTGTTGCAAACGAAATCTTTGATGACACTGTTCAGCCTTTCAAACAGCATCATGTTGTGCAAGAATTTCGGCCCGAGATGGATGATGTCATCCACGACATGGACAAGAAGATGCACCATGATGTCGAAGAATGCGGGCGGGAAGTAAATCTCGAGATCATATAGTATCACCACGATCTCTTCCTTTACTTGTCGAGATGATTCATGACGATCGACTTCCTAGAGATGACGTCAAAAAAGTTGCATAGGCCAAACAGCATCTCATGGATGTGCTCATCCATTATCCCTCGTATGGTAACTGGAAGTATCTGTGTCATCAGCACGTGACAGTCATGGGACTTCATACCGCTGAACCTGTTCTTCACAAGTCGAGATATCTGCTTAACTTTCCCGAGTAACTATGAGGAACTTTGACTCCTATGAGTGATACGTCGAAAACGTATCTATAATTTTTGATGTTACATGCTTGTTTTGTATCTACTTTGCGTAGCTTTGTCTACACTTTGAGGTGTTTTTATATCTTTTCTGGAACTAACCTATTAACAAGTTGCCATAGTGTTAGTTGCTTGTTTTCTTCTGTTTTTGGTTCCATAAAGGCAGAAAATCAATATTCTCGGAATTGAACGGTACAAAAGCCAAACTGAATAACTTTCCGTGAGGGACACGAATCCAGAAGGAGGGACGGAGAGGCACCAGAGGGTGGCCAGACCCCCTGGGCGCGGCCAATACTTGCCCGCGCCTGCGGAGGGTGTGGGCCCTTTGGCCGCCTCCTCGGCTTCCCCCTTCTCCTATAAGAAGGCTCTGACCCAAAAACCTTAGGGCATCCAGAAGAAATCCATGAAAACCTCTATAGCACCGCCACCACCGAAAGGGAGATTCGGGGGACAGAAAGTCTCTATTCCGGCACCTTGCCGGGACGGGGAAGTGCCCCCAGAGCCATCTCCATCGATTTCCACCACCATCTTCATCACCGTTGCTGCTTTCAATGATAAGGCGGGAGTAGTTCTTCCTCGAGACTAAGGGCTCTACCGGTAGCTATGTGTTCATCTCTCTCTCTCTCTATGCATGAACTTGTAGTCATGAGCTTTGTAATCAAGTAGATATACCTTGCTACTCAGGTGCTTCAATAGATCTCTTCTCTCCCATGTGTGTGAAAGTGACAGTGTGCACGCCATGGTGGCACTTATGCTTGAGTCTACATAAATACTCTTAGTGCTTTAATAGATCTATGGTTTTCCCCACGTGTGTGAAAGTGACAGCGGGCATACCGTGTGTGTGGCACTTTGGCTAGATTGAATATTTGTTATGAGTTATATTTGGAGTTGGATGTCTCTATGAAATTGTGGTGTTTGTTGGAACCATCTAGCGCTCAAGGTGATAGTGTGCGGTTATCTAGATTGGGGAAGGCGGACTTTGAGGTGTGTTGTTATAGCCCTACCGATGATTAGAGTGTCCAACCAGAGAGTAGTTAAGTGTACTATCCTGAAGAGAGGATATTTATATGAGAGAGTGTTCACTAGTGAAAGTATGATCCCTATGCCTTGTTTCTAAGCATTGAAACACCGTTTGCATCTAGATCTGTTGCATGTTGCTTGCTTCCTTCAGTTTGCCTTTAGTCTGTTCCTCCGCGCCATCAGCTCTTCTCTGGCACCGTTACCCCACGTCAACAACAAGTCAGAAGCTATTTTCTGGCACCGTTACGTCTTGTCTTTTACTATCTCTTCGCCGAACTAGTGCACCTATACACCTGACAAGTGTATTGGGTGTGTTGGGGACAGAAGAGACTTCTTGTATCTTGATTGAAGGATTGCTTGAGAGGGAATACCTTTGACCACTTCCTCCCTGATATCGATAAACCTTGGGTGATCCACTTAAGGGAAACTTGCTGCTGTTCTACAAACCTCTGCACTTGGAGGCCCAACAACTGTCTACAAGAATAGAAGTGCGTAAACATCAAGGAGGCACCTGAAAAACTTCTCGATCTCCTCCTAACACAGAGTGAAGCAGGCAGCACGAAGCACAACCACCTCATTCTTATTAACCCTTTTGTGGTGACCTTGAGTCCCTTCCATCTGATCGTCATCATCATCACTATCTGGGTACTGAAGCTCCTTCTTGATGCCAAGCAATTTTAGGTCGTTTCTTGCTTTCAGCACATCCTTGGTCCTCTCCGTCATGTTGAGCAGAGTGCCAAGAAGAATCTCGGTAAATTTCTTCATGATGTGCATTACATCGAGGCTATGGGGCATGTGGAGGACCTTCCAGTACGTCAGGTCCCAAAAAATAGACCTCGCTTTTCGTACACCCAGAAGCGGCTTTGTCCTCGGTCGCTTCTTTCCTGGCCCAGAGCTCTTTCGAGCTCGTCTTTACCATTGAACAGGTCACCACGTTTTATCCATGGGTGATCCATGCAAAGCCACTTTCGATTCCCTTGGAACACGGTTTTCGAAGACCTAGGATCCTTTGATAGCTGGAGATGCGGGGTCTTAGCCATGCACTTGACACATTCATTGTGTCCGTGGTTCACATGGGCTGATACATATGCGTAACCAGGATAGTCATGCATCGTCATGAGCAACGCGGCTCTTAGAGGGAAATATTCTTTAGTGTAGGCATCCCACATACGGGCTGGCATCTCCCACAACATGGCTAACTCCTCTTTCAATAGCCCAAGATAAAGATGCATATCGATACCTAGCTATTTTGGCCCCTTAATAAGAATGCTCATGTGTACGGACCTTTGCTTTCTGCAGAGCCACGGGGGTATGTTGTAAGGCCATACAAACACGGGCCAGGTGCTATGCGTGCTACTCTAGTTGCCAAAAGGATTGAGTCAATCGGTGTTCATACCCAGCCTGACATTCCTTGCATTGCCCCCGAACTCTTCGAACTCGATGTCCAATGCATTCCCCTGGCTAGCGTCTGAAGAGTGTCTTAGGATCTTACCCTTCTCTGGATCATCTTCGGGTTTCTCCCTTTCCGCGTGCCATTTCATTAGCTTTGCTTCCTTAGGATCTACGAAATATCACTGTAGATAGGGAGTCATAGGAAAGTACCATACCACTTTTCGAGGAACTTTCTTGTTCCCTATCTTGTATCATCCATGGCTGCACACCGAACATGTGGTTCTCTCCGTGTACTCGTTACAATAAAGTGCGCAATCATTGATGCATAGGTGGTATTTAACATACGGTAGGTCGAGAGGGCACAAGATTTTCTTGGCCTCCTCTATACTTCTTGGCAATGTGTTCCCCTTAGGAAGATGATTGCGCCAGAATTCCATGTTAGCATTAAAGCTCACATCGGTCCATTTGTGTTCCGCCTTCATCTCTAGAGCCTTGAGCGTTACACTCATGCGTGTATCCTCAGTCGACACCCAGGATACATTGGATTCATCCCGTCTATCTCCATTTGTGCCAACTTGGCTTTCTCTCTGGCTGCAGCTTTGGCGTTGCTCATCTCCTTGAGAAGCAGTTCCTGAACATGAGGGTCCTGCAACGCCGAAGTTAGCAACGTCTTGGTGTTCGCGTCTTCTCCTTCTTCATGATGGTCATGCCCGTAGACATCTCCTTCTTCGCCATGATGATCATGCCCGCCGTTATATTCTTCGTCATGATGACCATGCCCGTCGGGAGACTCTTCGTCTTCTCACCCACCCACGTCTTCATGATGACCATCACCACCATTTGTTGCCGGCTCCTCATCGAAGTCGTGCATGAAACCGCGCCTGAGCAGGTGATCCTCCAATTGTCCAGAATCAGGGTCGATCTAGTACTAGAGTTTGCATGTTCAACATGGACATCTTATCTGGGTCTTGTTGTTCCGAATCATGTCTACCTTCGCGTCTTTCTTATACCTAGTAACTCGACCTTCGCTCATCCTGAGGACCATGGTTGCCTGCGCCGTACGCACACATAGAGCAAAAGAGAGAGTAGGTTAATTAGAAACCACACCTTATGCACACATGCATGGTCGCCAGAAAAATTCGTCATGAACTTTCCTAAAACTAGGACATGGGTGGTGCAAAAATTTGCCGAAATGGAAATGAATCAACATTTAGGCAAACATCCATGCACCACAGCGGGGGCAGACAAGCAACAACAAGAAACTTCTTCCCATGCAAATATTCATGCACGACACAAGCTTCATGCACAAACATCATCTTGGCGCCATCGAATGTACACACCGCCCGCGCGACAAGCTTCACACCTTCAAAACATGCATATTCATGGCCAATTACTCACCTAGTAGATTGAATACCGAGTCGAGACCGCATTGTGAGAGACAGTGGACCAATAGATCTATGGAGAGATAGTGGTAGACAAATAGAGATGTGGAGGAGAAAAGTAAGTGTGTTTTAGATCTACAAGTTGGAGAAAGGCTTTCCTTAACCAATATATCAACTATAGTAGGTTTAAATACAAAAAAATGGAGAAAATTATGGGCAAAATGGTGTGGGAGAGACGAGGAAGATGAGCTGGGAGGAGGGGGGAAGAAGGATGTGAAATGGATGATGGTAGATTGAGGGTTGCAAAGCTGCTACCTTTTTGTGCAGATCTGGACGCAAGGTTCTGTGTCGCATGTGGCAAATATGCACCACAGAAGTGTGATCTTCTATGGCGCATTCCACCATATGTGCCACATAAGCTTGGTCAAAGTTTCCGGATGGCGGGGCCCACATCCAACTTCTGTGGTGCATACTGGGACATGCGCCATAGAAGACATAAACTTCTTTGGCGCATATCACCATATGCGCCACAGAAGGTTGGTTAGAGCCCGGTCAAAGCCATCCTGCTGTGGGTCCTACCTGCTTCTTCGGTGGCGCATTTGGGAATATGTGCCACAGAAGTGTCAACTTCTGTGGTGCATATACCCAAATGCGCCACAGAAGTTTCATAGCCCAACGGCTGGTGTGGGTCCCACCTTACTTCTGTGGCGCATTGCCAAAGTGCATGCGCAATAGACGCTTGAAGGTTCTGTGACGCATTGCTCCATATGCGCCACTGGTCTTGTTTTGTGGCGCATAGTCAGCCCCATGCGCCACAAAAGGTCTGTCTATCTATAGTTATTTTCCTAGTAGTTATGGAGTTGTGATTGACAGAAATGCATACCATTTTTGCGCATCACCTCTCTTTGTGTGTAGCCTGAATAGTGCAAACATAGATTTTTCTTGTTAGTCTCTCATGAGCTACCTCCTTCAAAAAGTCAACTTGTGAACCGTCCAAAGCCACATGGTTCGCAAACACACAAAATTTATCAAAGTTGAATATCATTGCCTTTACTCTAGGGCCTACATGTAAGAGACACATACTTAGCATGTAAGAGACATATACATAGAAGAGACATATATACTTAGCATGTAAGAGAGATATACATAGAGGAGACATACTTAGCATGTAAGAGACATATACATAGAACAGACATATTTAGCATGAAAAAACATATACATAGAAGATTACCTCGAATGGTGATGGCTCTAACTTCATGAGCAGCAACACGCCGCTTAGCAGCAGCGGCTTCATGATACGTTGTAAACGTATCTATAATTTTTTATGCTCCATGCTTGTTTTATATCGTTTGTCTTATGTTTTGTCTACACTTTGAGGTATTTTTATACACTTTCTGGAACTAACCTATTGACAATATGCAATAGTGCTAGTTGCCTGTTTCTCCTATTTTTGGTTTCAAAAAAGCTAAAAAAAATGAATACCGTATCTCCCCACGTGTGTGAAAGTTACAGCGTGCATACCGTGGTGGCACTTAGGCTAGAGTTTACATAAATTTTCAAGTTCTTTAATAGATCTCTACTCTCCCAACGTGTGTGAAGGTGACAACGTGCACACCGTGTGGCACTTAGGCTAGAGATTACATAAATACTTATCATGAGTTATATTTGGAGTTGGATGTCTTTATGAAATTGTGGTGTTTGTTGGAACCATCTAGCGCTCAAGGTGACAGTGTGGGGTTATCTAGATGGGTATGGTGGACTTTTAGGAGTGATGTTATAGCCCTACCATGGATTAGAGTGTTCAACCAGAGAGTAGTTCAGGGTAGTATCATGAAGAGAATATATTTATTGAGAGTGTTCACTAGTGAAAGTATGATCCCTAGGACTTGTTTCTAAACATTGAAACACCGTTTACATCTAGATCTGTTGCATGTTTTCTTGCTTCCATCTTTATTTTAGTTTGCCTTCAACCTTTTCCTCCCATCAGAAGCTCTTTTCTGGCACCGTTGTCTCATAATCATCCATATCACTTGTATTTACTTATCTCTTAGCCGAACTAGTGCACCTATACACATGAAAAGTTTATTGGGTGTGTTGGGGACACAAGAGACTTCTTGTATCTTGATTGTAGGGTTGCTTGAGAGGGATACCTTTGACAACTTTCTCCCTGAGTTCGATAAACCTTGGGTAATCCACTTCAGGGAAACTTGCTGTTGTTCTACAAACCTCTTCACTTGGAGGCCCAACAACTGTCTACAATAATAGAAGTGCGTAGACTTCAAGCTCTTTTCTGGCGCCGTTGCCATGGAATTAAAGAAGAAGAATCTCCCATGTCAACAACACGCCATCAAAGTCTTTTCTGGCGCCGTTGCCGGGGAGGTAAGGTAAAAGGTACTCACATCCTTTGGTGTGAGTGCTAGAAGTTAATTCATTTAGATTCTGCAATTTTGTCTTTTTGTTTCTTGTTTTCACTAGTAAGGCTTAATGGAAAACAACAAAAAAATTAGAGAGCTTTATAGTATTTATCTTGAGTTAGGACATGAAGTGTTTGAAGAGAAAATTAAAAAACCTATGGAGCTTTATTTGCATGCTAATATCAATGTTATTAGTATGAATTATTTGAACACCATTATTTCTAATGCTATGGAAACGTCTAAGCTTGGGGAAGCTAGTTTTCATGAAAATGATCTTTTTAGTTCCCCAGCTTTGGAGAATAACTATTATATTGCTTATGATGATACCAAACCTCCAATATATGATGATTACAATGATGAATATGATATTTTCAGTCCACCTACTATTGAGGACAAAATTAATTATGGTTGCAATATGCCTCCTAAATTTTATGACTATGGTGATTAGAATACTAATGATAGATATTTTGTTAAATTTTCTCCTACTACAATTAATAAGAATGACTATGCTTATGTGGAGAGTAAAAATCATTTTATGCATGTGGCTCATGATAAAAATATTTTATGTGATAGTTATATTGTTAATTTTATTCATGATGCTACTGAAAGTTATTATGAGAGAGGAAAACATGGTTTTATGCATCTCAAAAATATTAAGTTCCCCTCTTTATGTTGAAAATCTTGAAGTTGCACTTGTTTTGCTTTCCTAAGCTTGTTGCTTTGTGATTTCATGACTTGTTTCTTTACAAGATTCCTATGCATATGAAGTGGGTTAGACTTAAATATGTTTTGAATTTGCTTCTTGATGCTCTGTTTTACTTAAATGTTGTGAGGTTTTTGTGACAACAATAACCTCAAATGAGAGAGAAGTAAGATTTGGAGAAGTTGTTGTCCCGAAATAGATTTTTGTGATTCACTGTAAAAATTAGTGAAAAATCTCTGTATGTTAGATTGAGTTGTAATTTTATGAATAAATCCCCCAGGTTGTAAGATAAATTTCGTTAGTTCAACACTTTTTGATTTGAGCAACAGAAGGTTTTCAAAAAAAATCGGTTTTACCTGCTGGTCTGTTTTGACAGATTTGTGCCATTAATTGCATTTGCCTCTTTATCGATTTATTTTTGGGTTCTCTTTGGTAAATTGAGCTTTTTGAATGAATTGCTATAGTAGCTTGTGTTTTGAATGAAAGTTTTGCTGTTTTGAAACTAAACCCCAAAGGTTTATTATCTTTTGAATGCACTAATGTTGCTAATGAAGAATTGTGTAAAGTTTTGTATGAAGGAAATTTTTAGGTGTAGGGAAAGAATGATGTAATGAGATGAAGAATGGACAAAATATCAAGCTTGGGGATGCCACCGCATGTCACCCCAATAAATATTCAATAGGTACAAGCGTCGAAGAATGGAGATTCCCAAGGCATCCCCTTCTTCATCAATAAAAATCTTAGGTCTTTCTAGACACTTCGTTTTTACTCTTTCATGCATAGTTGTGCTATTCTTGGAGCGTATTTTTTTTTGTTTTTAGTTTTATTTTGCTTGGTTTGCTGCAAATAGTTGGTTGGATCCCAGCGCACTTCTTTTGGAGAGAGATACGCTCCATTTTCATTGTTTAGAACACTCTAGTTTTCATTCTTATTGTTTGTGGGTATTCTCTTTTGCTAGCACTGTGTTTAGCCTTAGTTTTATTGTGCTTTCAGCTTAGAACTTTTTAGTTCTTCTTTGTGGATTTGTGAGACATTCTCACTGATCTTTATTAATTATTATCTTTGTGAGTTGTTTCAAATAAGTTGATTGGTGTTGGAAAGGAGTAGGAAGTTCTTGCTTTAGTAGTACAAGAATGAGCTTGCTTTAACTGTGACTTAGAATTTATCACGTTATGTTAGATGTTTCTTTGACCTTATGCTTAGTGATTATTTCTGTAGCATGACTTGTTCCAAACAATTGAGATTGCTTAATGTGCCTTCAAAAGATCATGCATTGGTTTAGCATACAAAAGCATAATATTGTTGTATTCTCCTTTGATGCTTTGTTTGGGTTGACTTGGCACATGCTCACAACATGTTATGAATATGAACTAGTCACGTTAGCCTCTATGACCATTTAGTTTTTTATTTGTGGTACCACTTTATACTTTGATTAGTAATGTTTTGTCGCTCTGCATGATTATGGCCATTATTGCTCTCTTAGTTGGTCGCTCCTAGTCTTTTGCTATCCTCCACTTGTATTGAGTAAGCTCTACTCATGCATCCAACTCCCAAGAAACCAAGTTATTCCAAAGAGTCTACTATAAATTCCTATGCATCGTGCATTTCGAGTATATTCTTGTTTTATCTATCTTCCAAATTAAACTTGTTATGTGTAAATTAGTGATTAAAGCTCTCACAAACTTGATGGCATACTTTATTTTTCTTGCCCCTAATAAACTTGAACCATTGTGTCATCTATGTTGTATATGCTTGCACTTATAAGTTGGGAATTATTAGAACCGTGCTTTCACGAGGAACGCTTTCAACACCTGTAAATATCTACCCAGTTGATATCATGCTCTTTTGTTTATGGATGTCGTCGGTGTGAAATAAAAGGGGAGCTTCTAAGTCCATGGATTTATGTATATGTGTTAGAGAAACTCCTGGTCTGCTAGCCTAAGCCATGCCTAATCATGGTGGAAACTTGCAGCATCACCATAGTGAGCAATCTATGAAGCATTCTTCTTATATAAAAAGAGGGATATAGAAAAGAGGAAAGAAGAGAAAAAAGCACCATTTTCCCATGGTAAATAAGACGTTGCTGAGATGCTCATTGTCTGTTGCCTTGCCATTTTGATATGGGATAGCTCCTGTATCATGGGGCAAGGGGTAACCCTTTGGCGGTTCTCTGTGATACACATGGACTTACTATGACAAGAACTTACCAGTAACTAAAGTTGAGTAGCATGAGGAGCGACCCTCATACTCAAGGGACATGAGATTGACAACTTATACTTTGTCAAGCATATACTCCATACTTTGTTCACTTTAACCTTAATCACTTCAAGATGCTTATGATTGGGGAAATGAGAGATGAAAGCTAACAAGTACCATAATTTTTGGAAGCTCTTTATGAAACTTGCAATCCCTGCTTCCCTTTATGAAGGTCCTTTCTTCCACTTTTATATTGAGTCTCCACCTTCTATCCTTAGGAACCAATTAAGCGAGCATAGTTGTCATTCATAGTTCTATGTGCATTGTCCCAAAACTTATTGATTGATTCATAATTTTGATATTCCTTGTTCTTGAACTATTTGTTTCTAGTCACCCCTATGAACTTTGAAGGTTTCCTATGCATTTATGTTTTGCTACTCAATGAGGGACAATTTGAATACCACACATGCTATGTTTTCTATATGTTAAACAAAGAAACGTCTTTCAATGCATTGTTATTCATGATCTTTGTTTGTACCTTTTCATGTTACAGCATAGTTACTATGTCTTTTTATTAGAACTTCATCTTTCATGCTCATGTTTAGAGTACTTTGATCCCAACTTTCAATGCTTTACAAATGGTTTGATCATGATTGTGATGGTGCATGTCACCTCAAAAATTATTCTTTTTCTCACTTACCTACTCGAGGACGGGCAGGAGTTAAGCTTGGGGATGCTTGATACGTTGTAAACATATCTATAATTTTTGATGCTCCATGATTGTTTTATATCTTTTGTCTTACGTTTTGTCTACACTTTGAGGTATTTTTATAAACTTTCTGGAACTAACCTATTGAAAAGATGCTACAGTGATAGTTTCCTGTTTTCTGCTGTTTTTGTTTTCAGAAAAGCTAAAAAATGAATATTCTCGGAATTGGATGGAAGAAAAGCCAAAGTTACTATTTTTCCCGGAGCAATACGGAAACGCGAAGCAGAGACGGAGTAGGGCACCAGGGTGGGCACACCCTAGGGAGGAGCAGTCACACCTAGGCCGCGCCACTAGGGGTGTGGGGCCCTGGGCCTCCATCAACCTTTCCCTCTTCTCCTATAAGAAGCCTCCGATGCAGAAACCCTAAATCATCCATCATACACCCATGAAAAGTTCCACAGCTCCGCCACCACCGAAGGGGAGATTCGGGGGACATAAGTCTCTATTCCGGCACCCTGCCGGGACGGGGAAGTGCCCCCAGAGCCATCTCCTTCAATCTCCACCACCATCTCCATCGATCTCCATCGCCATCTTCATCACCGTTACTGATTCCCATGATGAGGAGGGAGTAGTTCTTCCTCGAGGCTAAGGTCTCTACCGGTAGCTATGTGTTCATCTCTCTCTCTATACGTGATCATACTATGATCATGAGCTTTGTAATCAAGTAGATCTACTCTGCTACTCAACTGCTTTAATAGATCTCCGGCTCTCCCCACATGTGTGAAAGTGACAGCGTGCATACCGTGGTGGCACTTAGGCTAGAGTTTACAAAATACTCAAGTGTTTCAATAGATCTCTGCTCTCCCCACGTGTGTGAAAGTGATAGCGTGCACACCGTTTGGAACTTAGGCTAGAGATTACATAAATACTTATCATGAGTTATATTTGGAGTTCGATGTCTTTATGAAATTGTGATGTTTGTTGGGACCATCTAGCGCTCAAGGTGACAGTGTGGGGTTATCTAGATGGGGAAGGCGGACTTTGAGGAGTGTTGTTATAGCCCTACCATGAATTAGAGTGTTCAATCAGATAGTAGTTCAGGGTAGTATCATGAAGAGAATATATGTATTGAGTGTGTTCACTAGTGAAAGTATAATCACTTGGCCTTGTTTCTAAACATTGAAACACCGTTTACATCTAGATCTGTTGCATGTTTTCTTGCTACCATCTTTATTTCAGTTTTCCTTCAACCTTTTCCTCCACTCAGAAGCTCTTTTTTGGCACCGTTGTTTTATAATCATCCATACCACTTGTATTTCTCTATCTCTTCGCTGAACTAATGCAACTATACACCTGTCAAGTATATTGGGTGCGTTGGGGACATAAGAGACTTCTTGTATCTTGATTGCAGGGTTGCTTGAGAGGGATACCTTTGTCCACTTCCTCCTTGAGTTCGATAAACCTTGGCTAATACACTTAAGGGAAACTTGCTACTGTTCTACAAACCTCTGCACTTGGAGTCCCAACAACTGTCTACAAGAATAGAAATGCGTAGATAGCACTTCACGAGCAGCGCATCATTGCCAGCCACACATAAGTTATTCTTTTTAGCTAATCAGGCAGTCAAAGCCAACAATATAGTGTTCCCTTCTGTGCATATTCTTAAAAGAGGCACGACAATGAAGAACACAACAATAAAAGCCTTTAATTATAGCAGCAGCATCAAGGTAGAATTCCCATAACACAATCTCATTTGTAAGCCACCATTAGCATTATTCCAAAGCATTTTCCTATCTAAGTCAGACCAGTAATCATTTTATGTGTGTTCGGTTATCTGTCATAGTGGACATGACATATCTAAGAAGCATCCATTACCAACTCAGTAATTTAAGCTCAAATGTTAAATCTGAAAAGGATAGATAGCCATTGGGTCAAGCACTTTTGCAGGCAATATAAGAACTAGCAAATTGATACGTCAAAAACGTATCTATAATTTTTTATGCTCCATGCTTGTTTAGGATCTACTTTGCTTTGTCTACACTTAGGTGTTTTTATATATTTTCTAGAACTAACCTATTAACAAGTTGCCACAGTGCGAGTTGCCTGTTTTCTTCTGTTTTTGGTTCCAAAAAGGTAATAAATCAATATTCTCGGAATTGTATGGGACAAAATCCGAAGTCAGTATTTTACCGTGGGGGACACGAAGCCATAAAACAAGACGAAAAAGCGAACAAGGGGGGCCAGACCCCCTTAGGTGTGGGTGGGCCCACCCTACGCCGGGGTAGGGTGTGGGGCCCCTGGCCACCTCCCAACCTCGCCTCTTCGCCTATAAGTAGCCCCCGATGCAGAAACCCTAGGCACCCGATCAAAACTCCACGAAACATTCTGTAGCCGCTGCCACCATCGTCCCTAGATCGGGGAGGATATGAAGTTCTTCCCGGCACCCTGCCTGAGGGGAAATCATACCGGAGAACTTCTCTGCGGTATGAAGCGTGAGTAGTTGTGGTGACCGAGCATACCACTACATGATGTAGTACACTATAGTCGTAGACATAACACTAATGAAACACCGTTCACTAGTATTACATCCCTCAGAGTGGTACAACAGAAACACAACAGGTCCAAGACATGACTATAGGTTACAACTCAACTCTTCACACAAGATCCAGAGAACACTCTAGGTTAAAGAGAGAGAAAGAAACTTCTTACAAAGAAGAATTATAAATAATCAACTCAAATCTAATTTACTAGTTGACTAGTATCTACATTATTGAGGCTTGCATTGATGCTATTGCAATAATCTACAGAAGTAGGTTCTATGGCTAGAGATTCTATTCTTATTTAATCCGCAACTTCGTCTTTACTTGAGTTGATGTATATGTTGACTTCCTTGACTTCATTGAAGAGCTTTAGCTTTTAATGATGATTCCTGGAGCATAACTTGATCTCGACATCGTCTGTACTGGCTTTAGAACCTAGCAAGTGTTAAGAAGATACTTTGAGTACGAGCGTACTCAGCAGGTCCACTTGAAAAAGAGTGTTTGATGCACTATATCTACAACCACAAACCATAGGTCGTAGGCAATGCAAGTTTTCGTAAACATTTCTTCAAACGTTGATTTTATTCTGAAAAACTATGTCCGTCAGCCTTCACGGGTTTACCAGAACTTTCATGGAGTTCCTTTCCCGCCGCGTTCGCAGCTCCTTCCCGGAACAGGGAGTAACAAGTTATAGTTCTTACACTCTGCAGAGGTGCGTCACTTTACCCATGAGAGACCTTAGGCTTTGTTGCATGGCCGGGATTATGTTCCCGTTCAAACTTCCTTGGTTTGAGGCACAACCTGAGATCCAAGCCAATCGCTGTCCCCTTCGCGACCTCCGCATGCCTCCTTGGTGTACACCATGCCCACATATTGAATTACGGCAATGGTTTATACAGACCGTTAGATGCCAGAACTATCGTGGGACGTTGAGGGTTCCCACCCATATGCTTCATATCCTCTACGAATTACCAATTAATATGCACGCTACAAGTGATAACAGCCACGACCTGCACATCCAGCTTCATGCGAGAGGAAGAAGATACCGCTGACTTCTCTGTCCCATTCCAAATGTCATGGTCAATGCGTAATATATGACGCAAGAATCACTGGCGACATTGGTTATTAAATCCTAGGTGATATAATCCTGAACAGTGGTATTCCAACTGCCAGATTTAATAGAATAGCTGATCACCCTGGATCAGTAACCAATAGTTCACATTGTTATAAAAAATATTGTTTTCTGACCTTTTTCAAATGCAGGTGATGTCAACACTTGATTTTCAAAATACTTTACAGAAAATAATCAAAAGGACATGAGCAAGTGTGAACTTGCCTTTTGTGATTGCAAGATTATGCATTCACGGTCTTCGAGACGATATAAGATCCAATATTTGAAATCTGCATCATTGGTCCGGTAAGGACTAATGTTTAAAGAAGCAATATGCTGTTGTGCATAAGTAATGCGATGAATTTTGTAAAACTCCCAAATTGAATCCCCAATACTTTGAGTGAAGTGAATTCCAGTGATTATTTTTAGAGTTGGTTTATCTTCAAATTTTACTTTACAAGTAATGACCCTTATAAGGGACCTAAGTGTTAATAATCCAAATATGTAAGTAAAGTATAAGATGATGTGATTATGGTGAATTGTCATGTGGTGACTATGATAAAAATCCTTGGGATTGAGTTGTTAAGAGTTGAAGAACTTGTTATTATATTGATTAGTCTGGACTTGAGATGCATTAGTTTGGACTTCTGGTATTGTTATTATATTTATTATAATCTTCATTGTTAATAAAATTTGATCAATGCCTTCTGCTATTTGATTGATTAGTTTGGACTTGAGATGCATTATGTATTAATTGAAATAGACCAAAGTTAACTATAAAAACATAAGTAGTGTATTAGACCTGATGTTTATAATCTTTGAGACTAAAATTAACTTTAAAAGGGTAAGTAAACTTAAGATGTAATATGTTTTAATTATTCCCAAGTTTTAGATTTATGATCGGTATAACTAAGGTGTGGAATTATTCACTTTCTATTTAAGTGAATGATTAGATTAAATTTGTTTTGCTATTATGAACGGAATATGTATTTATTTAATGGAATCATAATTAGATGGTCTTAGTAATTTGTTAGAATTTAAAGTTATGTTAATAGTGGTTCAGATATAATGATTATTCACCATATTATATAAATGGGTGATACCCAATGTTTATTTAAAAGGATTCTTAATAAGATTTTTAAAAGAATATTTTAAAGTTAAAAGTTATACTTAAGTTTGATTATGAATTCAAGTTATGGGTTTGGAATTAGTACTAAGACACTAATTCCTCAAGGTTTTATAAGAATTGTGATTATTTCTTACTTAAGAATTGTTTTTAAAGAATTCACAAAATAGGTATTATGTGTAAAACTCTAAGTGAGTAATAAGTGAGTATTTTTATAAAATAATAGAGTTATTTTGATACACAAAAATGATTTTTTTTATTTTTACAGTTTTTTTTTATTTTATAAAATTTCATTTAAGATTTAATGGTGTTAATAATTATTTTACTTTAAATTTATTTTAAACACTTAAAATAATATATTTTTATTAGGTAGATATTATTTTTGTGGTCATTTTGATATATCATATATATTTTTAGTATTTTTCTATAATTTTCTATAGCTAAGAATGTTTGGAGGTTATTTTAGTAATTCATTTTTTTATTTTATTTCTAAACATAATCAACTTGGGGAATTTGGTTGGATATGTGGGCTGGCCTGGCCCAACTGGACCATGCCAGACCCCTCACCCCTGGCCCACCCCTCACAACACACACACAGACCTCATCTTCTCCTCCCTTGCTCCCGTGCTATGTCGTCGTTGCCAGCCACTTCGGTCGTCGATGGTCGCCTCCTTCGCAGTCACTCGCCGTCCAAGCCTTACCCTCTCCTTTTCTTCTCTTCTCAACCATCGATTTGGTTGGCCCACGTCTCTTGCGAGCGTGCTCGACCGAAACCCTAGCCCCACCATTGTTGGCTCGGCCCCTGCGCCCTAGTTCTTGCTTTTCGTTGGTGTCGCCGCTGCTACTACTACTATGGTTGACCATGGTTTTCAACTGATTCTCCAGGTCTCACATGATACTCCAACGCCGGAGGGACGGCAGCCTGGGCTGCAACCCCGACGCCCATGGATGTGTCGCTATGCTGCCTCCCTGTGGTGGTGACGTCTCGGCTCCGGCTCCGGCGGATGGAGCTGCAGCTGCGCAACCCCGGGCACCGAACCAGGTGTGTTCCTTCTACTTCTTCCTCTAATTCAGTTAATCCTCGTGTGACCGATTCTTGGGCCAATAAACTACTCAGGTTGGGATTAAGGTTGTATGGTGATATGTTACTAGCTGGTTACTTGTAGTGGTGTCCCAGTCTAGATGATTAACTACCCCTAGCATGCTTGACTTGCACTGTCAGGCTTGATCTGATGTCCAAGTTTGGGTGGGGTGGTTATCCCTGGCATGTATGGTGTTGCTATGATGTTATTTTTGATGAATTTGAATTCTTTGCAGTGTTGTTGACTGAAAGAATTCAGTTATACCCATGTTTTGTTCATTCTAGAATTTAAACATGGCAGATAACAAGTACTATTATAAGTGGATAAATTATTTAGTTGATGGTTTCCTACAGAGATTGTATTATAGAGATTGCTAGACATTTTAGCTAGTAGCTTTGGTTACCTTTGGTATCCACTAAAATGGAACCTTCCTGTATGTGTGCATTCCTCTATCCAGGATTGGTTACACTTGTTATCTGGCTGTGCTATGATCATATATGAGGCACTCTTGGTGATCTGCACATTTGGGTCAGTGATGGTTTTGAATTATTTCCTAGAAACCATTTCTATGAGAATGATTCATTCTCTGTCAAATCTGACAGTGAGATAAGGAGTAGATATGATTCCTAGAATTACTGCTAGGAAGATGATAAACATTATTTGGGTAATGTTAGTAAGTGTAAATGGATGTTCAAAAGGAGTGCTCCGTCAATATGATGGTAACAATATAAATGATTCCTAAATTTTTTTTAGGAAAATGATTTGTGGGTTTAAGGAAATAGACTTGAGCCTGTACTCGAGAAACTCTGAATCTGCTAGGTGCAGAGGTGCTACCCTCTGGGAGTGTGCCCTGTAGCCTAGCAGCTGTGGTACAAACTTGTGTAGTAATAAGCTGGAGAATAAACTGATGATGCTATATCATGCAAGACATGATCTTAGACAGATATGAATTTGAATATGCAAAGTAGATTTTCATTATCTACTAAATTGTTTGATACCTGATTGAATGATTCCTAGATCAAATTATCTAGGAAAATGATTTAAATCATGCTCTGATTGCTTGTAAGGATTCCTAGCTTGATTAGCTAGGAAGATGATATAAGGAACTTAATGAACCTTGCTGAGAGGTAATGTAGAAGTATCATACTTCTCTATTTCTATTGACAATATTGTAGATGGCTTCTGCCCTTCCCTAAATCGTAGTGTGGTGCCTCCTTATGGAGTGTGCCCACTATAATTCCAGGGAGTATGATATGATATTTATGTTCTTGCCTTCGCTTATTAAGATTGTTTTCCTGATGGTTTGATGATGGGAACTAAGATGGATTAGTTCCTTGCCTGTGATGCAAAGACTGAGGCCTTGATAGAAATAAGAACAAATATTTATTTATTCTGGTGGCTTTCATTCTCTGTGATGAGCTTTGCATAGCACCTCTACGCAAGCCTGAGAGAAAACTCTCCATCCAATCCTCCTAGACAAAATCTAGTAGAAGGGTAGATGGAGTTAGTTGCTAGGTATTATTTACCTTTTTTCCCAACTCTTTATGCAGGATATAAGAACAGATGCTGCATGATCTAGTGGTTATTTCTAATGATTTTTACCTGCTACTATAGAGTCAACAAATGATTTGTGCTGGGATTTTGTCTACTCTTGATCAGCTAGATCTTCTTGCTCTTGGGCTTGAACTGATCCACCTTGGTATGTTGTGGATCCTTCCCTCTTCCTAGCTACTGGAATGCTCCTCCTCCTCTTGAGCTAGCTTATTATCCTGTCCTGATTTTCTTGGTGCTTCCTGTGGTAAATCTTGATCTAGAAAACCATGTGATATTGGTTGGTGATTTGTGTGGATGGATCAGTTGTAAAATCCTGGTTCTTGGCTGTGTGGTGGAATGAACTTGTGCTGAACTGAGAAGGAGATAGAGGTGGTTGTGTGGGTGTAGATGTACTAGTGTTCTATAGTGAACATTGTGAGTTGGTAACTCTGCTACGGCTGTGCTCTCCCTTTTGAACTCCCTGTGATGATTTTGGTGTTGACAGCACAACACCATGTAGATGTGTGAGCTGCCTGCATGTGTGTTGTTGGTTCAGGGAGCCTCCCCATGTCCAGGTTGCATCTGTGGGATATCTTTGCCAAGGCTGTGCTTTACCGGTTTGGTATTATCTGATCCTGATCTTTATTTTGATTTGCCAAGTGTAATTTTTGACTCTATGCTAATGATGCTCAAGGTTGAAGCTAAAATTTGATAAGAGAAGATCGTATTTTATTTGGTGAAACTTTCCCCTCTCTCAGGACAGTGATGCACATAGTCTGAGGCCAAATTTACTGATAAAAACAGATTCTACTCTGGTGTAAGATCCCTCCCTTTATAAAGGTAAGAAATCCCTGCGATTGCAATGCTAGTCCCTGGATCAATGCTAGCATCCACAGTTTTAGATGAAGTACACAGAAACAAAGGTCATTATTACATATCATTCCAGATACAAACATAGTCTTTTACAAACTCCATGGCCACATGCCTAATACAAGAGTTCAAAGACATAATAAGATAAATAAGTCTTCATCTTCATGTGCCACAGGCAAGCATGTTGAGTGTAGACTCATAACCCCTAATCATCATCAGAATAACCTGCAACATCACAAGTTACAGCCACAGTGGGTCAATACATTGGAATAGTATTAGCAAGTGATACCTTAGTAGAATATTAGCAATCTAGATACTATATGCATTTGTCTAAGTGTAGCTTAGGCTTGCTTTGCTCAAAATAGGTTTTACCTATCAGTTGAAAACACTAAGTTTTTCTTTGATAAAACTGTCCCAAGGAATCACCAATAGACATTGGTGATCCTTCACCCTTGTCCAACCACAAGTTTTAACTTAGAAATTGGGATGAGGAGATTCTTGATAGCTTCCATGTCTTGATGCTCAAGTTGTCCAATACTAGGGACATGGCTAAGTACTTAGATTCTTCCATCTGCAGAGGTTGTGCACTTTCCCCACAAGACTTGATTTTCACCAAGACAGGACCTTTCAGAAGCCTTCCCTTACACCAAATGGACGTGTTCCAACCTATCATCCCACTACCACCAACTGTCCAAATGGCTAAGTTATTGCAACCTATATGATCCAGGCAGAGCCCATATTTCCATGTGGCTGCACTAGAAGCTTCTTAACATTTGGCATCTCAAATCGCTTTGTTCCTGGGTGGATTTCCACAAGTGAGATACACAAGGTAAACCATAGAAATGGGCCTTGTGTAACCACTCAACACAAACCATTCTTTCCATTCCACCCAGGTGTTTCATTCACTTAGTTGTTTTATTAAGCAAAACTTAAGTCCAAAGACTTAGAAATGTTTCTCATAGCATGAATATATAACCACCCTTGGTTGCTACTATCTAGTATAAGCATGGCAATGGTAAGCATCTTAACTTAGAGAAATTTCTAACAATTCTACAACTACTAGGATTTCCCAAGCATAGCATATAGAAACTTATCAAAATATTCATGCAAGTCCTATACAAAATATTTCTAGTGCATAGGTGAAAAATATAGGAATAAAATCATGAAGCACCACTTGCCTTGGTAGTTTGGGGAGTAGCAACAATCTTCACAATCACAATCACTATTTGCACCAAAATCTACACATAAAATATTGGCACAAAAATCACATAACAAATTATACAAACAAAAAATATATGAATGCATGCAAATGCCATGTGATGGTTTTTCTACACTAAACAAGTAAAGTGTACAGTACTGAAACATAAACAAGTATAAGATACTCAAAATAGACCTTATTTGATCCTTAAAACATTTTTCAAATTATTTATATAACCAAAATAATCCTACACAAGTTTCTGCAAAAACAACCATTTTTACAGAGGCAAAACATTAAACACATTGTATAAACAGATAGGATTTTCTCTCCTGATTCCAATGATATAAAGTTTGCAAAATTTGAACGTGGGAATCAAAAGTTATGAATTTTACAAGTTTGGTTAACTAATAGATCAAATTTCTGTTTTAAATTTAAACGCAGGCCACGCGGCGCTCTCTGATTCATCGGTACCGCTTCGCGCGGATCGACCAGCGTGGAACGCATGATCTAAATGAAATCGCTCGGCCAGATCTATCTCGTACCCCTTCGTTAAGTGATTCTATCATATGCGTTGGATCTAGATCTAACAGCTGTGGACCAAGCGACCAAAGTCTGGCGGCGCTGGCGACGGTGGCGCGGCGGCGGCGCTCTGTCGGCGATGGTCCGGCGAAAACAGGAGGAGCTGAGGTGTGTAGCGTGGCTTACCAAACTCGCAAGGTCACGAGGAAGCTCAACGCAATCTTTGCTTGGACAGGGGCGCACTGGCACGGCCGGAAATCCTCGTCGTAGTTTTCTTTCGCGTCGGGTGTTCACTGCCAGAGACGGAGGCAACGTTATACAGCGCAATAAGATGAACGAAAGGCATTAGGAGATGCACAGAGGCGAGGCGAACACAGTCGTATGAACTAGGGGTCAAGGGGCGGTCTGGTTTTACCGTGATTGTTCGTCGGAGTCGGGCGGCGCTTCAGTCGTTCGCGGGGCTCGACGGAGACGATGACCTGGGGCGTTATAGAGCAAACCAAAGGTGTGAGAAGATGCGCACGGGCATGGAAAGCAAGCTCGCATGAATGAGAGGTGAAGGGAGCACGGAGTTCACCGGAATAGGTCGCCGGAGTGCGTCGGGCAGCGGTGTTGTAGCTCGAATTGCCGGCAGCCTAGTGGCAGAGTGGGGGTGCTGAGTGAGGGGAAATACTCGCGGTGCGGAGGGGTTTAAGAAGGCAGGGGCTCGACAGGAAACGCATGCAGAATCAATGGCAGTTACACCGCGCGATCAACGCCAGCAACGGCAATGGCGACGTGTTCTTCGCGAGATTTGGGGAAGACGACGGTGACGTGGACGGTGCCCAGTAGTCAGCGAGGGGGGGTGGGTTCTACGCGGGTGAGGAAAGACAGAGAGAGGAGTGGCCCGGGTGGGCTGTTTTGGCTGTTGGGCTGAAAAGCTGGCGCCAGGCCTAGTTCTATTTCTAATCCCTTTTGTTTTTCCAAATCGATTTTCAGGAATCTTTTTCAAACAAATTCTAAAGCATTTGAATTCCAAATCTTTCTGGATTTTTTTAAACTGTAACCTGCATACTTTTGAATATAAAACCATGCTGTCTCATTAGACATGCTTGGTCCTTTTGAAAATTCAAAATAAATAGTGCCTTAGCACATGATTTGATAAAGATTTGAAAATGGTTTTAATACCAAACTTTGTCTGGAAAAATTTGTCCAAGCTTGGAACTCAACCTACCAATCCTATGAACTCACAACAATGGTTTTTAAACAAATATTCCCTCACTAGAGAGTGGCATTGAATCGATGCTTGTTTACATAAAATATCGAGAACCCAAATGCTTCTGTTTTGTAAATGGCTTTGAAATTGAACCCTAAATGATCATGAATGCATGGATGATATGCAAAGATTTGAAAACATGATTTTAGGGATGTTACAAATCTAATCCCCTTAAGGTGAATCTCGCCCTCGAGATTCGGATTGGCTAGCAAATAGGTGAGGGTGGTCTTTCCGAAGATCATCTTCTCTTTCCCATGTTGCTTCTTCTTCGGAATGATGGTTCCATTGAACTTTGTAGAATTTGATAGTCTTAGTCCGGGTAACTCTTTCTACAGTCTCAAGAATCTTGATAGGTTTTTCCTCATAAGTGAGGTCACTTTCCAACTGAACCTCCTCCAAAGGTATAGTATCCTTCAAAGAAGTCTCCTCCATCTCTGGATGGCATTTCTTAAGATGACTCACATGAAACACATTGTGAACGGCAGACAATGACTCTGGCAATTCAATCTCATAAGCTACTTCTCCTTTACGAATCAGAATCCTGAATGGTCCAACATATCTTGGGGACAATTTTCCTTTGACTCCAAATCTCTTCACTCCACGAAGTGGTGACACTGTAAGGTAAGCTCTATCACCCACTTGATAGGTGACTTCTCTACGCTTAGGATCTGCGTAGCTCTTCTGTCGGGACTGTGCTATCTTCTATCTGTCCTTAACTAGCTTGACTTTCTCTTCAGCCTCTTTGATCAATTCTGGTCCGAACAGCTTTCTTTCTCCCACACCATTCCATAACAATGGGGTGGTACACTTTATCCCATAGAGAAATTCAAATGGTGCCATCTCAATACTGGCTTGATAGCTGTTATAGTAAGAGAATTCTGCGTAAGGAAGACTTTCATCCCAACTTTCTCCATAGTCTAGAGCACATGCCCTCAACATATCTTCAAGTATCTGGTTGGTCCTTTCTGTTTGTCCATCAGTCTGAGGATGAAAAGCAGTGCTGAATTCCAATCTCGTTCCCAATGACTCGTGTAGTTGCCTCCAAAAATGAGAAGTGAATTGAGTTCCCCTATCAGACACGGTACTCTTGGGTAGTCCATGCAGACATACAATCCTACTCATGTAGATCTTGGATAACTTAGCACTTGTATAGGTTGTCTTCACGGGTATGAAATGAGCCACTTTACTTAGGCAATCCACTACTACCCAAATAGAATCATATCCTGACCTAGTCCTTGGGAATCCGGTGATGAAATCCATGCCAATGTTGTCCCACTTCCAATCAGGAATAGGTAGTGGTTGTAACAATCCTGCTGGTTTCTGATGTACCGCTTTCACTCTACTACATACATCACATAAAGCAATATGTTCGGCGATGTCGTTCTTGAGATTATTCCACAAAAATCTTTATTTCATATCCATGTACATTTTGGTGTTACCTGGATGAATGGAATATGGTGAGTTATGTGCTTCTTGTAGAATCAGTTTCCAAACCTTCGGATCTTGCGGAACGCAGATACGTTTTCCATACCATAAAGTACCATGTTCGTCTTCATGGAATCCTTTGGCTTTTCCTTTACCAATCTTTTCCTTAATCTCCTAAATTTCCTTATCTGTCTTTTGGGTTTCTTTGATTTTGTCCAACAAAGTGGGTAGAACATCCAATGACATGAGATGTCCTTCAGGCACAATCTCCAATCTGAGATCTCTAAATTGGGCACACAGATCATCTGGCAACTCTCCCTTAGTAAGGCCATTCACAAATACCTTACGGCTTAGTGCATCCGCTACAACATTTGCTTTACCGGGATGGTATTGCAAAATCAAGTCATAGTCCTTGATGAGTTCTAGCCATCTTATTTGTCTCATGTTGATTTATTTTTGGGTGAAGATATACTTCAAACTTTTGTGATCTATGAACACTTCACAATGCTTTCCCAAAAGATAATGTCTCCATGTTTTGAGTGCATGGACAACAGAGGCTATCTCTAAATCATGAGTAGGGTAATTTACCTCATGAGTTTTGAGTTGTCTCGAGGCATAAGCCACAACTTTCCCTTCTTGCATTAATACCGCACCTAATCCATGATGAGATGCATCACAATACACTTGGAAATCCTTCTCCAAATCTGGCAGACATAAGACTGGTGCTATCACTAGTCTCTTCTTCAATTTTTGGAAACTGATTTCACATCCTTCCGACCAAGCAAATTTCTTGTCCTTCTTTAGCAACTATGTCATTGGCTTAGCTACCTTGGAGAAATTCTCAATAAATCTTCTGTAGTATCCTGCCAAGCCAAAGAAACTGTGAACTTCTTTTACTGACTTAGGGGATCCCCATTCAGTTACAGCTGACACTTTAGCAGGATCAACTGCTACACCATCTCCTGACACAATGTGTCCAAGAAATCCAACTTCCTTTAACCAAAATTCACACTTGCTGAATTTGGCATACAGCTTATGCTCTCTAAGCTTCTCAAGTATCAAACGCAAATGTCCTTCATGCTCTTCTTTGCTCTTGGAGTAGATCAAAATGTCATCGATGAAAACAACAACAAACTTGTCAAGGAACTCCATGAACACCTTGTTCATCATATTCATAAAGTATGCTGGTGCATTGGTCAAACCAAATGGCATCACGGTATACTCATACAATCCATACCTAGTGGTGAAAGCTGTCTTAGGTATGTCTTGTTCTCTTATCTTGAGCTGGAAATATCCTGATCGGAGATCAATTTTTGAGAACACACGGGCTCCTTCTAGCTAATCAAACAAGTCATTGATTCTAGGCAAAGGGTATTTGTTCTTGATAGTTACCTCATTGAGTGAACGGTAATCTATGCATAACCTTTGACTTCTATCTTTTATCTCCACAAACAAAACTGGTGCTCCCCAAGATGAAGAACTTGGTTGAATAAATCCTTTCTGCAACTGTTCTCTAAGTTGTTTCTTGAGTTCTTTCAACTCATCAACTGACATCTTGTACGGTCTCTTTGCTATTGGTCCAGATCCTAGCAGCAAATCAATCAGAAACTCCACATCTCTATCTGGTGGCATTCCCGGAAATTCTTCCGGAAACACATCCGGATATTCACTCACAATAGGCACACTATCTATGATAATCCCCTTAAAAGAATTTATCTTACTCCCATTCGGTTCGAAGTTAGTCTTGAATCTAATCCTTTTGTTTTCTGGAGTTGTGAGTGTGACAGTATGATTGGCACAATCTAGCACTCCCTTGTCCTTGGTCATCCAGTCCATTCCCAATATGACATCCAATCCTTGAGAATTTAGGATTATCAGATTAACGGGAAACTTATATTTCCCAAACACTATGACTAGATCATGACATCCTGAGTTCACTATCATTTCTCCGCCAGGAAAACTTACTTTTATAGGACACCCAATAGTTTCTACCAGTGATTCATTTATTTCAACAAATGATCTTGATACGAATGAATGAGATGCACCAGTATCAAAGAGAACAAATGCTGGAACAGAATTGAGTTTGAACTTACCAGCAACAGCATCAGGTTCCTCATAGATCTCTTCCACATTGGTGTGGTTCACTTGTCCCTTTTGGAAAGGGTTGGGCTTGTTGGGTCCTTTAACTTTCTTTCTGGGCATTCATTTGCATAATGCCCCATCTTCTTGCACTTAAAACATTCAACCTGACTAAGATCTTTCTTGACAGGCTGGCTTCCACTACCACTTCCACTTCCATTGTGGTGGTTCTTGTATCCACCCTTACTTGTTATATATTTGTATTGAGAGGCCATGAATTCCACAAGTATCTGTCGATGGAAGGTTGATTACTCGATAGGTGTAGATGTTCGCTAGGCACCAGACCCTGCTCTTGTCCATGGTGGCGAGCCAGTTGCTGTTCATGCCCACCCAAAAAATTTCATGCATGAAGTGGGGACTGGGGACTGAGAACTGGGGAAGAAGATGGACAGGAAATGAAAATAACGATAGGAGTGACATTTTACTTGCTTGATCTCTCAATAGCAGCATCGAGGTCGTCACGGCTGCCTAGAATTGACTGTATGTTAGACTTGCACGCCACAGAGCTACTCCTATGTATCAGAGGTCCAGTATGGTTTAGTCATATCAGTATGACCAAAGGGTTTTTGATACGTTGTAGACGTATCTATAATTTTTTATGTTCCATGCTTGTTTATTATTAAGTCGATTATGTTTTGTCTACACTTTGAGGTATTTTTATACACTTTCTGGAACTAATCTATTTACAAGATGCCACAGTGCCAGTTGTCTATTTTCTTCTATTTTTGGTTCCATAAAGGCAGAAAATCAATATTCTCGGAATTGGACGGGACAAAAGCCAAAGTCATTATTTTCCCGGGGCAACACGGAACCACGAAGCAGAGACGGAGTAGGGAACCAGGGTGGTCGCACCCCCTAGGCGCGCGCAAGCCCTGGTGGCGCCCATAGGGGGTGCGGGCCCATAGACCTCCACAGACCTTGCCTCTTGCACCTATAAGAAGCCCCCGACTCAAAAACCCTAAAGAATCCATCATACTTCCAGAAAAAGTTCCGATGCGCCGCCGCAACCAAAGGGGAGATTTGGGGGATAGAAAGTCTCTGTTCCAACACCCTGCCGAGACGGGGAAGTGCCCCCGGAGCCATCTCCATCGATCTCCACCACCATCTCCATCACCGTTGCTGATTCCCATGATGATGAGGGAGTAGTTATTCCTCGAGGCTAAGGGCTCTACCGGTAACTATGTGTTCATCTCTCTCTCTAAGCAAGATCTTGTTGTGGTCATGATCTTTGTAATCAAGTAGACCTACTCTGTTACTCAAGTGCTTCAATAGATCTTTGCTCTCCCTATGTGTGTGAAAATGACAGCGTGCACGACATGGTGGCACTTAGGCTAGAGTCTACATAAATTCTCATCGTGCTTTAATAGATCTATGATTTTCCCCATGTGTGTGAAAGTGACAGCGTGCATGCCGTGTGTGGCACTTAAGCTGGGCTACATATATATTTATAATGAGTTATATTTTGATTTGGTTTTCTCTATGAAATTGTGGTGTTTGTTGGAACCATCTAGCGCTCAAGGTGACAATGTGGGGTTAGCTAGATTGGGGAAGGCCCTACCGTGGATTAGAGTGTCCAATCGGAGAGTAGTATCATGAAGAGAAGATATTTATATGAGAGAGTGTTGACTAGTGAAAGTATGATCCCTAGGCCTTGTTTCTAAGCATTCAAACACCGTTTGCATCTAGATATGTTGCATGTTTGCTTGCTTCCATCTTTATTTCAGTTTCACACACATTACCCCACGTCAACAACAAGCTATTTTCTGGCACCATTACCAATGGTATTTTACTATCTCTTTGCCGAACTAGCGCACCTATACAACTGACAATGTATTGGGTGTGTTGGGGACACAAGAGACTTCTTGTATCTTGATTGCAGGTTGCTTGAGAGGGATACCTTTGACCACTTCCTCCCTGAGTTCGATAAACGTTGGGTAATCCACTTAAGGGAAACTTGCCGTTTTTTACAAACCTCTGCACTTTGAGGCCCAACAACTATCTACAATAATAGAAGTACATATACATCAAGCTATTTTCTGGCGCCGTTGTCGGGGAGGTAAGGTAAAAGGTACTCACATCCTCCGATGTGAGTGCTCGAAGTTATTTCCTTTAGGTTCTGCAATTTTGTCTTTTTGTTTCTTGGTTTCACTAGTTAGTCTTAATGTAAAACAACAAAAAATTAGAGAGCTCTATAGCATTTATCTTGAGTTAGGACATGAAGTGTTTGAAGAGATAATTAAAAAACCTATGGAACTTTATTTGCATGCTAATAGCAATGTTATTAGTATGATTTTTTTGGACACCATTATTGTTAATTCTATGGAAAAGTCTAAGCTTGGGGAAGCTAGTTTTTATGAAAATGATCTTTTTAGTCCCCTAGCTTTGGAAGATAGCTATTGTATTGCTTACGATGATACCAAACCTCCAATATATGATGATTACAATAATGAATATGATATTTTCAGTCCAAATACTATTGAGGAGAAAATTTATTGTAATTACAATATGCCTCCTATATTTGATGATTATGATGATGAGAATAGTAATGATAGCTATTTTGTTGAATTTTCTCCCACTGTAGTTAATAAGAACGACTTTGCTTATGTGGAGAGTAAAAATTATTATACGCATGTGGATCATGATAAGAATGTTTTATGTGATAGTTATATTGTTAATTTTATTCATGATGCTACTGAAAGTTATTATGAGAGAGGTAAACATGGTTTTAGGCATCTCAATAATATTAAGTTTCCCCTCTATATGTTGAAAGTCTTGAAGTTGCACTTGATTTGCTTTCCTATGCTTGTTTCTTTGTGCTTTCATGACTTGTTTATTTACAAGATTCCTATGCATAGGAAGTGGGTTAGACTTAAATTTGTTTTATATTTTCTTCTTGATGCTCTCTTTTACTTCAATTGATATTTCTTATGTGATCATCTTCTCAAACTATCATGCCTAACTTAAAGGCGTTAAAGAAAAGTACTTGTTGGGAGATAACCCAAGAGTTTTCTTGAGTCTTGGAACTTATTACTTCAGTAATGACCTCTCCTTATCCTTTTTGTTAGATTTTTGTGCAAAGAATAACCTCTAATGAGAGGGATGTAAGATTTGGGGAGTTGCTGTCCTGAAACAGATTTTTGTGCTCCACCGTAAAAATTTGTGAGGAATCTCTACCAGTCAGATTGAGCTTATATTTTCCGAATAAATCCCCCAGCATGTTATCTAACTTTTGTTAGTTCAGCACATTTTTATTTGAGCAACAATAGGTCTTCGAAAAAAATTGGTTTCTACCTGCTGGTCTGTTTTGACAAATTTCTGCCATTATTTGCATTTGCTTCCTTTTTGGGTTCTTTTTTGGGAAATTGAAATTTTTGAGGGAACTTATAAATTAGATTGTGTTTTTAGTGAAAGTTTTGCTGTTATAAAGGTAAACCCAAAGGTCTATTATCTTTTGAATACACTAATGTTGCTAATGAAGATTGTGTGAAAGCTTTGTATGAAGGAAAAATTTTAGGTGTAGAGAAAGAATGATGTAATAAGCTGAAGAATGAACAAAAGCTCAAGCTTGGGGATGCCACCCCGTGTCACCCCAAGAAATATTAAGGAGTTACAAGCGTTAAAGCTTGGGGATGCCCAAGGCATCCCCTTCTTCATCAATAAAAATCTCAGGTCTTTCTAGACACTTCTTTTTTACTGTTTCATGCACAGTTGTTTTGTTCTTGGAGCCTCTTTGTTTTTGTTTTTAGTTTTCGTTTGCTTAGTTTGCTTGAATAAGTTGGTTGGATCACAACACACTTCTTTTGGAGGGAGACACACTCTGTTTTCATTTCCTAGAACACTCTATTTTTCATTCTTATTGTTTTGTGAGTGTTCTCTTTTGCTAGCACTATGTTTAGCCTTAGTTTTCTTGTGCTTTTTGCTTAGAACTTTTTAGTTGTTTTATGTGGATTTGTGAGACAAGCTCACTGATATTTATTGATTATTATCTTTGTGAGTTGTTTCAAATAAGTAGATTGTTGTTGGAAAAGAGTAGAAAGTTTCATGCTTAAGTGGTACAAAAGGGAGCTTGTTTTAACTGTGGCTTAGACTTTATCATGTCATGCTAGATGTTGTTTTGACCTTATGCTTAGTGATTACTTCTGTAGCATGACTTGTTCCAAACAATTGAGATTGCTTAGTGTGCCTTGAAAGAATCATGTGTTGTTTTAGCTTACAAAAGCATAGTATTGTGGTATTCTCCTTTGATGCTTTGTTTGGGTTGACTTGGCAGATGCTCACAGCATGTTATGACTATGAAAAGGTCACCTTAGCCTCTATGATCATTTAGTTCTTGACCTGTAGTACCACTTTATGCTTTGATTAGTAATGTTTTGTCGCTCTGCATGATTATGGCCATTATTGCTCCCTTAGTTGGTTGCTCCCAGTCTTTTGCTAGCCTCCACTTGTATGAGTAAGTTCTACTCATGCTTCCAACTCCCAAGAAACCAAGTTATTCCAAAGTGTCCACTATAAATTCCTATGCATGGTGTGTTACACCATTCCAAGTATATTAGTATTGTTTTCATTTACCTTCCAATTAAAAAGTATTTTGTTATGTGAAAACTCAGTGATTAAACCCCTCACAAACTTGATGGCACACTTTTGTGGGGGTTGGTAGCATGGAAAACAAAAAAATTCTACCGCATGCACACAAACAAGCCAAGATCTATCTACTAGATTGTAGCAACGAGTCAATAGAAGCACTCACCCTTGAAGATTCCAAAGCGGTTAACGAGATCAGATTCTCGTGGGTGATGTAGTCGTACACTTGCCGATCTCAAGATCGCGTAGACGATCCTTCCGGCGCTGTGTTCCGGCAGCGCTTCCGCAGTCGGTCACACGTTCGGTACTCGATGAAGACCTTCCTCTCCCTTGTTCCAGCAGGCAGCGGAGGTTGTAGTTCTCTCCTCGCGATTCCGGCAGCACGACGGCGTGGTGTCGGAAGTAGAGGACAGATCCTGCAGGGCTTCTCCTAAGCCGGATGCGATTTATGGTGGATTAGGGTTTCCCGGAAATCTAGGGTTTAGAGATCCGGGAGGAGGAGGAGGTGTCGGCGGCGGCTAGGGCGGCGGCGCAGCGGCGCGCTAGCAACGGCGGAGGAGGGCGGCGGCGGATTGGCTCGGGAGGGCTAGGGCTTGTGTTGTGTTGGGGAAGCCATCCCCCTCTATTTATGATAGGGGCAGCCTTGGGAGGGGTGGGTTTGAATCCAAACCCAAACCCAAGTTGGATTAAGATAAGGACTTGTTTCTTCTCCCACTAGGAAACCATTGTTCCAGTTTGACTTTCAATTTAGAGCTTTAATTCTCTCTTGCAAATGCCAACACAAAGAAACCTAGGATATGATCTAATCATTCCTTATATCCATGACACATTCATGGACCATTCCCCTTCCGGTCCGGTGAACCTTCTAGACCCTTCTAGAACCTCTCCGATGTAATCATCGTAGACTTTCCCGAACTCCGAAATAGGACTTTCCTTATATGAATATTATTCTCCGGACCATTCCGGATCTCCTCATGATATCCTGGATCCCATCCGAGACTCCGAATAACATTCGGTATCCCTACTAACATTCCATATCTACTAAACAACATCGAATCCTTAAGTGTGTCTCCCTACGGTTCTTGAATTATGCGGACATGACCGAGACACTTCTCCGATCAATAACCAATAGAGGAATCTGGAAATTCATATGGCTCCCACATATTTCAACGATTACTTTGCGATCGAATGAACCACTTACATACGATACCAATTTCCTTTTGTCTCACGATAGTTTACTTATCCGAGGTTTTGATTGTCAGTATCTCTCCATACCTAGTTCAACCTCGTTACTGATAAGTACTCTTTTCTCGTTCCCGTGATATGTGATACCTTGTGAGCCAGTCACATGCTTGCAAACCAATTGGATGACATTCCATCGATAGGGCCCAGAGTATATCTATCCGTCATATGGATGGACAAATCCCACTCTTGATCCATGTGCCTCAACCCATACTTTCCAAACACTCAATGCCACCTTTATAGCCACCCAGTTACGGTGTGGTGTTTGTTGTCATCAAAGCATCCTTCCGGTGATGGTGATTAGCATGATCTCATGGTCGAAGGAATTAGGTTACTATGTATCAGAAAGATTATAGCAAACGAACTATTAAAATGACTTTATCTTTATGCTACGCTTATATATAGGAGTATGTCCATCATACAATTCTCCTAATGATATGATCTTGTTATTAACAACATCTCAATGTTCATGATCGAGAAACCACGATCATCTATTAATCAACAAGCTAGTATTACAAATCACACAAGTATTAATGTTTCCGGTTTATACTATTATAGCATGAATGTAAACAATTATCATAAACACAAAGATATAATAATAACCACTTTTATTATTTCCTCTAGGGCATATCTCCAACAGTCTCCCACTTGCACTAGAGTCAACTAATCTAGATTACATGGTAATATACCGAACACCCATGGCGGTTTGGTGCTGGTCATGTTTTGCCCTCGGGAGAGGTTTAGTCAACGGATCCGCCACATTCAGATCTGTGTGTACTTTGCAAATCTTTATGTCACCATCTTGGACATGCTCTCGAATAGCGTGAAAATGTAGCTTGATGTGCTTCAGCTTCTTGTGTGACCTTGGTTCTCACGCATTGGCTATGGCGCCCATGTTATCACACTAGATAGACATTGGTTCCAGCGCACTTGGAACCACACCGAGCTCTGTAATGAACTCCTTAATCCATATCGCCTCTTATGAAGCCTCCGAAGCAGCTATGAATTCTGATTCAGTTGAAGATCTCGCCACAACGCTTTGCTTTGCAATCCTCCAGCTAACTGCTGCACCATTCAAAGTAAATACATATCCAGATTGAGATTTAGAATCATCCAGATCGGTGTTCCAACTAGCATCGGTGTAACCATTAACAACGAGTTGTTCATCACCTCCATAAGAAAGAACCATATCCTTAGTTCTTCTCAAGTACTTAAGAATGTTTTTGACCGCTGTCCAATGATCCACTCCTGGATCACTTTGATATCTGCTAGTCAAACTAACAGCATATGCAATGTCGGGACTAGTACATAGCATGGCATACATTAGAGATCCTATGGCTGACGCATAGGGAGTCTTAATCATCCTTTCTCTATCTTCTGGCATTGTTGGACTTTGAGTTTTACTCAAGGTCGTATTGGGCAACATGGGCAAGAACCCTTTCTTGCTATCTTCCATTCCAAACCTCTTTAGAACTTTGTCCAAATATGTATTCTGTGACAATGATATTAGGCGCCTCGATCTATCTCTATAAATCTTTATGCCTAATATGTAAGCTGCTTCGCCAAGATCTTTCATTGAAAAACTATTATTCAAATAATCCTTGACACTATTAAGAAGGTCTACATCATTCCCAATCAACAATATGTCATCTACATATAGTATTAAGAATGCTACAGAGCTCCCACTCACTTTCTTGTAAATACAAGCTTCTCCATAAGTTTGTATAAAACCAAAACTTTTGATTACCTTATCAAACCGTTGATTCCAACTTCGAGATGCTTGCTTCAATCCATATATGGACCGTTGAAGTTTGCATACCTTCTTAGCATCTTTAGGATCGATAAAACCTTTGGGTTGCATCATATACAACTCTTCATCAATATCTCCATTGAGGAACGCCGTTTTGACATCCATCTGCAATATCTCATAATCATAATATGCAGCGATTGCTAACATAATCCTCACATACTTTAGCTTTGCTACTGGTGAGAAAGTCTCATCGTAGTCAACTCGTTGAATTTGTCGATACCCTTTTGCGAAAAGTCGAGCTTTATAGACAGTAATATTATGTAACATCCCTAAAATCATGTTTCAAAACTCATGCATATAATCCATGCATCCATGATCATGTAGAGTTCATTTCAAAAATCAATTCAAAAACAGGAGCATATGAGCTCATTATTTTATGTGATCAACATTAAATCAAATGCTACTCTCCAATGAGAGATTGTTGTTCATGAATCAAACCTTGTTACTCTCAGATTGTTTTGCTTGATTGCTAGAGCATAAACCAAAATTTACAAAACAAATATGGATTTTGAAACCAAATTCAAAACTTGATCAAACCAAGTGCAACGTCACTGTTTATTTTATTTGATCAAAAGAACCAAGCTTGTACAGAGAGACCACATGTTTTTATGCCCAGAAATATTGTAAGGGTCCCAACCTTTAATAAGGTAGAGTCCCCTGTGTTTACAATGCTAGTCCCTGGATCAATAGCTAACATCCACAGTTAAGATGTAATATCAAGAAACAAAGGTCATAATACAACTTTATAACCAGGAATAACATAATTTATTACATCTTATATAGCTCATTTGGCTATTACATTACATTGCAGCAGAATATCTGTAAGCATGGGGTCCTTCATCTTCAAAGTGCCACAGGCAGACATGTTGGTTGTAGACTTTGTAATCCTAATCAACACACTTCACTAAATCAATCAAACCTGCAACATAACAAGTTACAGCCACAAGGGTCAATACATTTGAATTGTATTGGCAAGTGATACTATGGTAGTATGGTGGAGTCTATCATCTATATGCATTTGGCTAAGTGGAGTTGAGGCTTGCATTGCTCAAAATAGATTTTTTTCTTAACATTTGAAAACACTAAGTTTTTGCTTGACAAAATCATTTCTCCTAATCAAAGATTGAAGATCCTTTAACCCTTATTCAACCAAAAGTTTTTAACTTAGAAATTTGGATGATGAGATTCTTGATTGCTTCCATGTCTTGATGCTCAAATTGTCCTTTACCAGGGACATGGCTAAGTACTTAGATTTTACACTCTGCAGAGGTGGTGCACTTTCCCCACAAGACTTGGTTTCACCAAGACAAGATCTTTCAGAAGCCTTCCCTTAGACCAAAATGGACGCGTTCCAACCTATCAAACTCTACCACCAACTGTCCATATGGCTAAGTTCTTGCAACCTATATGATCCAGGCAGAGCCCATAATGCCAAGTGGCTGCACTTGAAGCTTCTCAACATTTGACATCTCAAATCTCTTTGTTCCTGGGGGGCAATCCACAAGTGAGATACACAAGGTAAACCATAAACATGGGCCTTGTGAACCACTCAACCAAAACCACCATTCAAGTCCCATTTCGGTTGGATCGAGTACTCTGGTGCGTTGGATTTTAAACAGATCATGCGGTGCAGAGCTATTCGTGCCCTTTCGATCAGTGGATCTATCGTGGCGCTTGGATCGTCATCTAACGGCTATCGTCGCATTGACCAAGCTCTAGCGGCGCTCGACGGCTGCGCGCGGCGGCGACGGTCAGACGACGGAGAAACTGGCGATGCAGGAAGCGAGGAAGGAAGGGAGTATGCTCACCGTGTTCGAAGTAGCGTGGGGAAGCTCAACGTGTTGTTGGTTCGATGAGGGGCGCACAGGGTAGTCCTGAATCGCTCGCCGGAGTTGTACTTCTCCTCGGGTGCGGTCAGATGTTGTCGGAGGTGAGAGTCTGGGGTGCAAGCGAGAGAAACAACGCATCAGGAAGATGCACACGAGTTCAAGGTTCACGAAAACACTCACCAGTGAGCAAGGGGAGCACGAGGTCGTCGGCTATGGCTCACCGGAGTTGGGCTTATCGTCGGTGGCGCTCAGACATGGACAGAGTCGAGGCTGCAAGGCATGTGCGATCAAGCTGGCGCTATGGGGAGGTTCGCCTGGAGGTGGGGAGAAAGCTCGGGTGCGCCAGAGAGCAAAGGGGGGTGTGGGCTGGCCGGAATTGCCGTGGTTGTCCGTCGGAGACAGGGAGGTTGTTGCCAGCAATGAGGGCAGCCTGAGGGCAGAGAGGGTCGGGCGAGAGAGGGGAAAGAGAGAGGAGGGGCGGACGCTTTAACGTGCGTGGTCAAGGGGACGATTAATGGCGTGGTTAACGCGTATTACGCCGGACTTTATTCTCCTGCAACGGCCGGCGAGGGAAGGGGCGTAGTCCGCGGGTGAAGATGATGGATACGTGGCGGTGGGGTCCACTGGCAGCGAGAGAGGAGGAAAGGGAACGGGGTCCACTTGTCATTGGCTTAGTGGGTTTCTTTCGCGGTAAGGAAAACGTTTCGGGGGCGAGGGGATAGGTGGGCTGACTGGGCCAGGTGGGCTTAGCTGGGCTGGGTCGTTTTGCTCTATTTTTTTCTGTTCTGAATTCTTTTTCTTTTTTTATTTCTTTTTCTGTTTTGAAATTCAAACAAACAAATCAAACAACCAATTCAAAACAACTTCCACAAAACTTTATATTAAGTTTGGTTCTGTTTATCAACACAAATCAAAGTCCAAAACAAAATAATAATATTTTTATTCTTTTTAGGATCTATTTAATAATTAAATAAAATAGATCTTAATTATTAATTTAAATAGATTTTGATTTATTTAATAAAATCTCCATTTGAAAACTAAATATTACCAAAATCAAATCAGTAGGTTTTATTTGAAAATAGAAGATATTTGGAAAACTTGCTTAAAATAAAATAACATTTTTTTAGGGTCCATTAATAATTAAATAAAAATGGACCTTAGTTATTAAATCAAATAGGATTTGTTTTATTAATATCTTTATTTTGAAATCTAAAATAAAACCAAAACACTTCAGTAGGTTTTATTTGAGAATATAAAATACTTGGAAAACTTATTTAAAATAAATAAATAAGTTTTAGTGTTTATTTAAAATGGGAAAAGCCTTTACTTAAATAAATAGGATCTTAAATCCTTATTATTTTATTTTAATAAACTTTTACTATTTTTATAAAAACAAAATATTTATTTCAAAAACTTGGCCAAGGTTTAATTTGGCTCTATAAAATAATCTTTATTTATAAATCCACCTTTTCTTTTGAAAACCAAATCCTTTTATTAAAAGATCCAAAAATAGTAATTCCACTTATCCAAAATACTCTCTTTATTAATTGTTTAACTTTTCAAAAAGGTTTGAAGGTTTCCAATTGGAATCAAAAAGTTTCTTCTCACCCTGAAAATCAACAAAGTTTTATTTTATTCATTTATTTTTCACATTACAAGATTTGGAAAATCTTGGGATGTGACAAATATGATTGGTGCACTCTACAAAAATCCTGAAAAGGTTTGAATTCAAATAGCTTTTGAAATCATTTTGAAAATGATTTCTAAAAATGCAAACAGAAATAGAAAAGGAATAAATAAATAGGAAAATGCCAGCGCCAGTCATTTGGCCCAACAGAGAAACCAGCCCACTAAGCCCACCCGGGGTTTTCCCCTCTCTCTCACATGCGCACCCACTCGACCCCGCGCTCACTGATCAGTGGCCCCATCGCCACGTCGTCATCGTCTTCCCCAAATCCCGCGCGAGGAACACGTCGCCGCTCGTTTCTTCCCCGCCTCTGCCGCGAATTGAAATCCTTTAATTGGAGATGATTGCGTGCGAGATTCTCGCCCCTGCTCTGGCTACTTAAACCCCTTCCCCTCGCGACCATTTTCCCCAACCAAGCTAGCCAAGAGCGCCACCAGGCTGCCAGTATTTGCCCTCGCATCGCCGCAGTATCAACGACCTCCAGCGACCAATCCCGGTGAGCTCCGTGCACGCCTTCCTCTCTGGTTCACGCGAACTGCTTTGCAACCTTCTTGCGCTCCTTTTGACATCTTTAGTTCGTCCTGTACTGCCCCAGGTCGTCGACTCCAACGAGCACCGCAAGTTCCCGACGCCGTCTCCAACTCCGGCAAGAAATTTCGGTGAGAATCGACCGCCCCGTGCCTTCCCGTTGATACTATCCTGTTCGCCTGATCGATGCGCACCCGCTGATGCCCTCCGTTTGTGTTAGGGTGGATCAGAACGTCGCCAACGTCGCCGTCCACCCAAGCCCGACGCTGTCCTCTACTCCGACGAGCTCCCACGGCCACTGCAGCACGCCCCTTCGCCAACCGAGCACGCGTTGAGCATCTCCACGTCGCGGCGAATCTGGTGAGCATCCTCCCACCTCCCCGAGCGAACTAGTTCGCCGGCTCCGCCACTGTCAAAGCGCGCCGCCGCCTGTCGCTGCCGCCAGCGCCACCACTTGTTGGTCAAGTGTTGAGCGCCGTTAGATTTAGATCTAGTGGTCACGATAGATCATAGGCGAAGCGGTATGTTTCAATCAGAGCTGCGCAATTAAGTTAGATCAAACGTCTCAGAAGCGTGATCCGGCGCGAAGCGGTACCAGCCAGTTAGAAGCCGCCGCGTGGCAGAAGTTTCGTTTTAAAATTTTGAATTAGATCTATTAGATGTTTGATTTTGTTTTAATCATAACTTTTGATTCCCACGTCCAAATTTGACAAATTTTATATCAATGGAATCAGGATAGAAAGACCTTTCCATTTATGCAATGTGTTTAAAGTTTTGTTTCTGTTAAAATGGTTTTATTTACAGAAACATGTGTAGACCTATTTTGTGTATATTAATTATTTGAGAAATGATTTAGTGTTCAAATAAAGATTGTTTGGCAAGTTATGAACTTGTTTGTGATTCAGTACTATGTACTTGTCTTGTTGAGTATAGAAAATCATCACATATCATATTTCATGCATCCATATATTTTTGCTTGTATATATTTTGTTTGTGATTTGGTGTTATCATTTTATGTGTAGATTTTGGTGCAAATAGTGATTGTGATTGTGAGGATTGTAGCCACTCTCCAAACTACCAAGGCAAGTGGTACTTCATGATTTTATTCCTATGTTTTTCAAATATGCATTAGAAATATTTTTGCTAGACTTGCATGGATAAATTTTGGTCCTTATATGCTATGCTTGGGAAATCCTAGTAGTTGTAGATTTGCTAGAAATTTCTAAGTTAAGATGTTTATCTATGCCATGCTTAGCCTGGCTAGTAGCAACCAAGGGTGGTAAAATATCCATGCTATGTTAAAATATTTCTAAGTCTTTGGACTTGTGTTTTGCTTAATAAAACAACTAAGTGAATGAAACACCTGGGTGGAATGGAAGGAATGGTTTATGTTGAGTGGTTACACAAGGCCCATTTCTATGGTTTACCTCGTGTATCTCACTTGTGGAAAGCCACCTAGGAACAAAGGGATTTGAGAGGCCAAATGTTAAGAAGCTTCTAGTGCAGCCACTTGGCAATATGGGTTCTGCCTGGATCATATAGGTTGCAATAACTTAGCCATTTGGACAGTTGGTGGTAGTGGGATGATAGGTTGGAGAGCGTCCATTTGGTCTAAGGGAAGGCTTCTGAAAGGTCCTGTCTTGGTGAAAATCAAGTCTTGTGCGGAAAGTGCACAACCTCTGCAGATGGAAGAATCTAAGTACTTAGCCATGTCCCTGGTATTAGACAATTTGAGCATCAAGACATGGAAGCTATCAAGAATCTCCTCATCCCAATTTCTAAGTGAAACTTGTGGTTGAACAAGGGTGAAGGACCCCAATGTCTATTGGTGGTTCCTTGGGAAAAGTTTTGACAAAGAAAAACTTAGTGTTTTCAACTGATAGGCAAAACCTATTTTGAGCAAAGCAAGCCTAAGCTACACTTAGCCAAAATGCATATAGTATTTAGTCCACCAATATTCTACTAAGGTATCACTTGCCAATACTATTCCAATGTATTGACCCACTGTGGCTGTAACTTGTGATGTTGCAGGATATTCTGATGATGATTAGGAGTCATGAGTCTACACTCAACATGCTTTCCTGTGGCACATGAAGATGAAGACTTATTTATCTTATTATATATTTGAACTCTTGTAGTAGGCCTGTGGCCATGGAGTTGTAAAAGACTATGTTTTTCTCTGGAATGATATGTAATAATGACCTTTGTTTCTGTGTACTTCATCTTAAACTGTGGATGCTAGCATTGATCCAGGGACTAGCATTGCAATCACAGGGATCCTTTCCTTTACAAAGGAGGGATCTTACAGATGGTATCAGAGCATTGTGTTGCCTGTAGGATTATGACCCTAGGATTGGAAACCACTAAGGAAAATTTTTCAACAACTTCCACACTTGTCTTTTCTTCTCGTAAACTTTTCTAATCTTCTTTCTCATCTCTATTTGTAGATGAACTCCATCAACGAAGCCTTGAAGAAGGGACCACTCATTACTATGACTTTGGAATGTGAGACAGAGTTCCCCAAGGCTCTCTAGGATCTCATGGTTGCCATGGGAATACATGGTGCAGCTGTGTACAAAGGTTTTCCTGTGATGGATGAAGGAGTTGAGTACTGGTGGGTGCAACTTCACTTGTATAAAAACAAGGAAGACAACCACAAGGACTCAGGATTCTGCATGGTCACCAACACAATGATGCACACTACATTCTTTGATTCAACAAGGGATGCATCTTGGAGGGCTATCAAAGAACTTGGTGATATAATCAAGTGCAGAATGCTTAACACTCAGAATGATCATAAGGAAGAAAATAAGCATACCCAAGAGTTAGAGGCTACCAACCAAAGCCTAAGGAAGGACATCATAGACTTAGCAATGGAGTCTTGTGATCTAGACAAACAGATTGCCTCTAGGGATGCCCTGTTAGCCAACTTGGCAAGTGAGATGGGATTGTAAAGTACCACATTAGTTGGACCACCACACTTATCATTTTATTTTCCCAAATGATGTTTAAAATAAATTGAACCTTGGTTGTTTGTAATGGATCCATGTATGCCATGAATTGTGTGTTCTGATTTCCAAAGTTATGCATGTGATTCCTTGTCCTGTGATTTGTCTTAAATTGTGTTGATTCTAACTTTTCCTATCTTATTAAATAGATGTCTAATGTTACCATCAGCACTGCTGAAGAGTTCAAGGGAACTCGTTTTGGCCCTCGTATTATTGAGCTCAGTAGTTTGCTCAATCTCCCTCTTCCTACCATCATGGTGCTTCCCCTCACCAAGTTTGAGAGGAAAGACCTTTGGGGCTTCAAGGTCAATCAGCCCGGATGCCAGACTAAGCCTACCACGGAGGCTATCATCTTCAAGCTCATGCACGATGACAAGGAGAGAGGCCTAGAGGTAGTCATGCAGGACTTGATTGGACGTCTGTTAGGGAGACACTCTCGACAGGTTAGAGGTACTCACTTCCACGCCTTCGGTAGACGTGATGAGGATGGTGAGCCATTGACTTCGAGGATAATTCGAGGGAGACAGCAGAGCCGATTCGTCTATACCTCCAGGACTTAGAGGTTCTTCTTAGGCACGTGGACACTGATAGGACCAACGTCATGCTCAGCAATGACGAACTCCAGGTGCAGCTTCGTGAGAAGGACAAGCTCTTCGCGGAGCAAGATGAGATAGTCAAGGAGATGGAGTCCAAGTTCGAGAGTCAGGACAGAAAGTTCAAGAGTCAAGGGAAGCGAGTCCAAGATAGAAACAAGAGGATTCGAGACATGACTGCAGAACTGGAGGCCAAGGACTTCGAGCTCGAGCATCAGCAGACTGTGATTGAGAGGCTTCGTTCTCAGAAGAGGGCTCTCAAAGCCAAAGTAGAGACCTTGACCACCAATGTCGAGGAATACAAGACCGCTATGGATAATGCAGGTCTTACATTTGTTGAGGAGGAGGTCGATGCCGAGGAGTAGTGATGACTACTCATTTACCTTTATTTATCATGTCTTTGATTAATGAGTTGCAATGACCATCCAACATGTGGATGGCTTGCTATTGGTGTGTTTACTTTGCAAACTTGTTGTCTATGTTGTTGAACTTTTATTATTATGATGCATGTTTGGTGATTGTTTAAGTGATGTATTGTGCATGTTAGCATCTATGGGTATCTCATTCTTATCTCTATTGAACAAACCACAGATGCCTCCCCGACGTGCCAATCCCAACCCCAACAACAACAACATCACCCCTGAGATGCAGCAAATGATGACAGCTAAGACTCAGCTGATGCAAATGATGACTACGTTCATCCAGAATCAGAACAACAACAACAACAATAACAACAACAACAACAATCAGAACAACCCACCGGGTTTTGACATGCTTACCAGGTTCTTAAGATTGAGGACAGCAAAGTTCTCAGGAACTACTGATCCTATGGTGGCCAATGATTGGCTACGCTATGTGAACAAATACTTGGTAACTGTTGGCTGTACTGATGAAGAGAAAGTCAGATTTGCAGCACACTTGTTGGAAGGACCAGCAGCCAAATGGTGGGATAACTTCCAGATCACCACTCCCATTGCAGATGTGACATGGGCTATCTTTTAAGATGGTTTTCGTACTGCTCACATCTCATCCGGAGTGATGAGTTTGAAGAATAAAGAGTTCCATAACCTGAAGCAGCGCCACCACAGCGTGGCTGAATATATTGAGGAGTTCAACAATCTGGCACGATATGCACCGGATGAGGTTTACACTGATGCTAAGAGGAAGGAAAAGTTCCTTGAAGGGTTGAATGATGAACTGAACCTGCAGTTCGCTGTGGCCTATGTTCCCACATACCAGTCCCTTTGTGACAAGGCTGCTATTTTGGAGAGCAAAATGAAACAAGTGGAAAGCAGGCAGAGAAAGCACTCTGACAAGCACAGCTCGGGATCGTCTCACAAGCGTTCACATTATGATGATAGTGGAAATTCAGGATCCCACAAGCATGGGAAATTCAACAAGCACCACAACCACAACCGTCATCATGACAACAAGAGTCACCGTAGTCATGAAAATGACAAGTACAAAAATCACAAGGGTGGATATAAGAGCCACCACAGTGGAAGTGGCAGTGGAAGCCAGCCTATCAAGAAGGATATTAGTCAGGTTGAGTGTTTCAAGTGCAAGAAGATGGGGCATTATGCAAATGAATGCCCAGAAAATAAAGTTGAAGGACCCAACAAGCCCAACCCTTTTCAGAAGGGACAAGTGAACCACATCAATGTGGAGGAAATCTATGAAGAGCCAGATGCTGTGCTGGTAAGTTCAAACTCAATTCTATTCCAACACTTGTTCTTTTTGATACTTGAGCATCACATTCTTTCATATCAAAAGCATTGGTTGATAGAAATGGGTTTCCAACTGAAAACATTGGTTGTCCAATAAAAGTTAGTTCTCCAGGTGGAGATATGATAGTAAGTCTTGGATGCCGGGATCTAGTGATAGAGTTTGGAAAGCATAAGTTTCCAGTGAGTCTGATAATCCTAGATTCCCAAGGACTGGATGTAATATTGGGAATGGATTGGATGACCAAGTATGAAGGAGTACTAGATTGTGCCAATCGTACTGTTGCACTCACAACCCTGGAGAAGAAACGGATTAGATTCAAGTCTAACTTTGAATCAAAACGGAGTAGGCTAAATTCTCTTAAGGGGGTTAGCATAGACAGTGTACCAATTGTGAGTGAATATCCGGATGTGTTTCCGGAAGAATTACCGATAATGCCACCAGACAGAGATGTGGAGTTTCTTATTGACTTGCTACCAGGATCTGGACCAATAGCAAAGAGACAGTACAAGATGTCAGTTGATGAGTTGAAAGAACTCAAGAAGCAGCTTGGAGAATAGTTGCAGAAAGGTTTTATCCAACCAAGTTCCTCATCTTGGGGAGCACCAGTTTTGTTTGTGGAAAAGAAAGATAGAAGTCAAAGGTTATGCATAGATTACCGTTCACTCAATGAGGTGACTATCAAGAACAAATACCCTTTGCCTAGAATCAATGACTTGTTTGATCAGCTAGAAGGAGCTTGTGTGTTCTCAAAGATTGATCTCCGGTCAGGTTATTTCCAGCTCAAGATAAAAGAACAAGACATACCTAAGACAGCTTTCACCACAAGATATGGATTGTATGAGTATACCATGATGCCATTTGGTTTAACCAATGCACCAGCATACTTCATGAATATGATGAACAAGGTGTTCATGGAATTCCTTGATAAGTTTATTGTCGTTTTCATAGATGACCTTTTGATCTACTCCAAGAGCAAGGAAGAGCATGAAGGACATCTACATTTGATACTTGAAAAACTTAGAGAGCATAAGTTATATGCCAAATTCAGCAAGTGTGAATTTTGGCTAAATGAAGTTGGATTTCTTGGACACGTTGTGTTAGGAGATGGAGTAGCAGTTGATCCTGCTAAGGTTTCAGCTGTAACTGAGTGGGAATCTCCCAAGTCAGTGAAGGAGGTTCGTAGTTTCCTTGGTTTAGCAGGATACTACAGGAGGTTTATTGAGAATTTCTCCAAGGTAGCTAAGCCTATGACAGAATTGTTAAAGAAAGATAAGAAATTTTCTTGGTCTGAAGGGCGTGAACTCAGCTTTCAAGAATTGAAGAAGAGGCTAGTGACAGCACCAGTCTTGTGTTTGCCAGATTTGGAGAAAGATTTCCAAGTGTATTGTGATGCATCTCAACATGGATTAGGTGCCATACTTATGCAAGAAAGGAAAGTTGTGGCTTATGCCTCGAGACAAATCAAAAATCATGAAGTGAACTACCCTACTCATGATTTAGAGTTATCCTCTGTTGTCCATGCACTCAAAACATGGAGACATTATCTTTTGGGAAAGCGATGTGAAGTGTTCACAGATCACAAAAGTTTGAAGTATATCTTCACCCAGAAAGAAATTAACATGAGACAAAGAAGATGGCTAGAACTCATCAAGGACTATGACTTGAGTTTGCAATACCACCCCGGTAAAGCAAATTCTGTAGCAGATCCTCTAAGCCGTAAGGTTTTTGTGAATGGCCTTACTAAGGATGAATTGCCAGATGATCTGTGTGCCCAATTTAGAGACCTCAGATTGGATATTGTGCCTGAAGGACATCTCATGACCTTGGATGTTCAACCTACTTTGTTGGACAAGATTAAAGAAGCCCAGAATACTGATAAGGAAATTGAAGAGATTAAGGAAAAGATTGGCAAAGGAAAAGCCAAAGGATTCCATGAAGACGAACATGGTACTTTATGGCATGGAAAACGTATCTGTGTTGCACAAGATCCGGAGCTTCGGAAACTGATTTTACAAGAAGCACACAACTCACCATATTCTATTCATCCGGGTAACACCAAAATGTACATGGATATGAAGGAAAGATTTTGGTGGAATAATCTCAAGAAGGACATCGCCGAACATATTGCTTTGTGTGATGTATGTAGCAGAGTGAAGGCGGAACACCAGAAACCAGCAGGATTGCTTCAACCACTACCTATTCCTGATTGGAAGTGGGACAAGATTGGTATGGATTTCATTACCGGATTACCAAGGACCAGGTCAGGATATGATTCTATTTGGGTAGTAGTGGATCGCCTAACTAAAGTGGCTCATTTCATACCCGTGAAGACAACCTACACTAGTGCTAAGTTTGCCAAGATATATATGAGTAGAATTGTGTGTCTACATGGAGTACCCAAGAGTATTGTGTCTGATAGGGGAACTCAATTCACTTCTCATTTTTGGAGGCAACTACATGAGTCATTGGGAACGAGGTTGGAATTCAGTACTGCATTTCATCCTTAGACTGATGGACAGACAGAAAGGACTAATCAGATTCTTGAAGATATGTTGAGAGCGTGTGCTCTAGACTATGGAGCTAGTTGGGATGAAAGTCTGCCTTACGCAGAATTTTCTTACAACAACAGCTATCAAGCCAGTATTGAGATGGCACCATTTGATTTTCTCTATGGGAGAAAGTGTACTACCCCATTGCTATGGAATGGTGTGGGAGAAAGAAGTTTGTTCGGACCAGAACTTATCAAAGAGGCTGAAGAGAAAGTCAAGCTGGTTAAGGATAGGTTGAAGGTAGCACAGTCCCGACAAAAGAGCTACGCAGATCCTAAGCGTAGAGAAGTCACCTATGAAGTAGGTGATAGAGCTTATCTTAGAGTGTCACCACTTCGTGGAGTGAAGAGATTTGGTGTCAAAGGTAAATTGGACCCAAGATATGTTGGACCATTCAAGATTCTGTGTCGTAAAGGAGAAGTCGCTTATGAGATAGAATTGCCAGAGTCTTTGTCTGTTGTTCATAATGTGTTCCATGTGAGTCAACTTAAGAAATGTCATCCAGAAATGGAAGAGACTTCTTTGAAAGATACCATACCTTTGGAAGAGGTTCAATTGGAGAGTGATCTCACCTATGAGGAGAAACCAATCAAGATTCTTGAAACTGCAGAAAGAGTTACTCGGACTAAAACTATCAAATTCTGCAAAGTTCAATGGAACCATCATTTCGAAGAAGAAGCAACATGGGAAAGAGAAGATGATCTTCGGAAAGACCACGCTCACCTATTTGCTAGCCAATCCGAATCTCGAGGGCGAGATTCACCTTAAGGGGGTTATATTTGCAAAATCCCTAAAATCATGTTTCAAAACTCATGCATATCATCCATGCATCCATGATCATGTAGAGTTCATTTCAAAAATCAATTCAAAAACAGGAGCATATGAGCTCATTATTTTATGTGATCAGCATTAAATCAAATGCTACTCTCCAATGAGAGATTGTTGTCCATGAATCAAGCCTTGTTACTCTCAGATTGTTTTGCTTGATTGCTAGAGCATAAACCAAAATTTACAAAACAAATATGGATTCTGAAACCAAATTCAAAACTTGATCAAACCAAGTTCAATGTCACTGTTTATTTTATTTGATCAAAAGAACCAAGCTTGTACAGAGAGACCACATGTTTTTATGCCCAGAAATATGATTGTTGCACTCTACAAAAATCCTGAAAAGGTTTGAATTCAAATAGCTTTTGAAATCATTTTGAAATGATTTCTGAAAATGCAAACAGAAATAGAAAAGGAATAAAGAAATAGGAAAAGGCCAGCGCCAGTCATTTGGCCCAATAGAGAAACCAGCCCACTAAGCCCACCCGGGGTTTTCCCCTCTCTCTCTCTCACGCGCACCCACTCGACCCCGTGCTCACTGATCAGTGGCCCCATCGCCACGTAATCATAGTCTTTCCCAGATCCCGCGTGAGGAACACGTCGCCGCCCGTTTCTTCCCCGCCTCTGCCGCGAATTGAAATCCTTTAATTGGCGATGAATGCGTGCGAGATTCTCGCCCCTGCTCTGGCTACTTAAACCCCTTCCCCTCGCGACCATTTTCCCCAACCAAGCTAGCCAGGAGCGCCACCAGGCTGCCAGTATTTGTCCTCGCATCGCCACAGTACCAAAGACCTCCGGCGACCAATCTCGGTGAGCTCCGTGCGCGCCTTCCTCTCTGGTTCACGCGAACTGCTTCGCAACCTTCTTGCGCTCCTTCTGAAATCTTTAGTTCATCCTGTACTGCCCCAGGTCGTCGACTCCAACGAGCACCGCAAGTTCCCGACGCCGTCTCTAACTCCGGCAAGAAATTTCGGTGAGAATCGACCGCCCCGTGCCTTCCCTTTGACACTATCCTGTTCGCCTGATCGATGCGCACCCGCTGATGCCCTCCGTTTGTGTTAGGGTGGATCAGAACGTCGCCAACGTCGTCGTCCACCCAAGCCCGACGCTGTCCTCTACTCCAACGAGCTCCCACGGCCACTGCAGCACACCCCTTCGCCAACCGAGCACGCGTTGAGCATCTCCACGTCGCGGTGAATCTGGTGAGCATCCTCCCACCTCCCCGGGCGACCTAGTTCGCTGGCTCCGCCACTGTCAGAGTGCACCGCTGCCTGCCGCCGCCGCCAGCACCGCCACTTGTTGTTCAAGTGCTGAGCGCCGTTAGATTTAGGTCTAGTGGTCACGATAGATCATAGGCGAAGCGGTATGTTTCAATCAGAGCCACGCGATTAAGTTAGATCCAACGGCTCAGAAGCGTGATCCGGCACGAAGCAGTACCTACCAGTTAGAAGCTGCCGCGTGGCACAAGTTTCGTTTTAAAATTTTGAATTAGATCTATTAGATGTTTGATTTTGTTTTAATCATAACTTTTGATTCCCACGTCCAAATTTGACAAATTTTATATCAATGGAATCAGGAGAGAAAGCCCTTTCCATTTATGCAATGTGTTTAAAGTTTTGTTTCTGTTAAAATGGTTTTATTTACAGAAACATGTGTAGACCTATTTTGTGTATATTAATTATTTGAGAAATGATTTAGTGTTCAAATAAATATTGTTTGGCAAGTTATGAACTTGTTTGTGATTCAGTACTATGCACTTGTCTTGTTGAGTATAGAAAATCAACACATATCATATTGCATGCATCCATATATTTTTGCTTGTATATATTTTGTTTGTGATTTGGTGTTATCATTTTATGTGTAGATTTTGGTGCAAATAGTGATTGTGATTGTGAGGATTGTAGCTACTCTCCAAACTACCAAGGCAAGTGGTACTTCATGATTTTATTCCTATGTTTTTCAAATATGCATTAGAAATATTTTTGCTAGACTTGCATGGATAAATTTTGGTCCTTATATGCTATGCTTGGGAAATCCTAGTAGTTATAGAATTGCTAGAAATTTCTAAGTTAATATGTTTATCTATGCCATGCTTATCCTAGCTAGTAGAAACCAAGGGTGGTAAAATATTCATGCTATGTTAAAATATTTCTAAGTCTTTGGACTTGTGTTTACACCTGGGTGGAATGGAAGGAATGGTTTATGTTGAGTGGTTACACAAGGCCCATTTCTATGGTTTACCTTGTGTATCTCACTTGTGGAAAGCCACCCAGGAACAAAGGGATTTGAGAGGCCAAATGTTAAGAAGCTTCTAGTGCAGCCACTTGGCAATATGGGCTCTGCCTGGATCATATAGGTTGCAATAACTTAGCCATTTGGACAGTTGGTGGTAGTGGGATGATAGGTTGGAGCGCGTCCATTTGGTCTAAGGGAAGGATTCTGAAAGGTCCTGTCTTGGTGAAAATCAAGTATTGTGGGGAAAGTGCACAACCTCTGCAGATGGAAGAATCTAAGTACTTAGCCATGTCCCTAGTATTGGACAATTTGAGCATCAAGACATGGAAGCTATCAAGAATCTCCTCATCCCAATTTCTAAGTAAAACTTGTGGTTGAATAAGGGTGAAGGACCCCAATGTCTATTGGTGGTTCCTTGGGAAAAGTTTTGACAAAGAAAAACTTAGTGTTTTCAACTGATAGGAAAAACCTATTTTGAGCAAAGCAAGCCTAGGCTACACTTAGCCAAAATGCATATAGTATTTATTCCACCAATATTCTACTAAGGTATCACTTGCCAATACTATTCCAATGTATTGACCCACTGTGGCTGTAACTTGTGATGTTGCAGGATATTCTGATGATGATTAGGAGTCATGAGTCTACACTCAACATGCTTGCCTATGGCACATGAAGATGAAGACTTATTTATCTTATTATATATTTGAACTCTTGTAGTAGGCCTGTGGCCATGGAGGTCTAAAATACTATGTTTGTCTCTGTAATGATATGTAATAATGACCATTGTTTCTGTGTACTTCATCTTAAACTGTGGATGCTAGCATTGATCCAGGGACTAGCATTGCAATCACAGGGATCCTTTCCTTTACAAAGGAGGGATCTTACCTATTACCATCAACATCTGTTTTCTTCTTGAAAATCCATTTGTTCTCGACAGCCTTCCGGCCATCCGGTAAGTCCACCAAAGTCCATACTTGGTTTTCATACGTGGATCCAATCTCAGATTTCATGGCTGCTTCTTGCCATTTATTGGAATCAGGGCTCATCATCGCTTCCTCATATGTCGCAGGGTCATCGGTGTTGTCCACCAACATGGCACTCATAACGGGATCATACCAATCAAGAGTGGTACGAGTTCTCGTTGACCTGCGAGGTCCTGTAGTAACTTCAACCGAAGTTTCATGATCAACATCATTAGCTTCCTCTCTTTTTGGTGTAGGAGCCACAGGAACTAATTCCGGTGCTGCGCTACTCGCAAGTTCGAGAGAAGGTTCATCAATCTCGTCGAGTTCTACTTTTCTTCCAGTCACTTCTTTCGAGAGAAACTCCTTCTCTAGAAAGGATCCATTCTTGGCAACAAAGATTTTTCCCTCGGATCTATGATAGAAAGTATACCCAATAGTTTCCTTCGGGTATCCTATGAAGACGCATTTTTCCGCTTTGGTTTCAAGCTTGCCCGGCTGTAACTTCTTTACATAGGCTTCGCAACCCCAAACTTTAAGGAACGACAATTTAGGTTTCTTCCCAAACCATAATTCATACGGTGTCGTTTCAACGGATTTAGATGGTGCCCTATTTAAAGTTAATGCGACTGTTTCTAATGCATAACCCCAAAACGATAGCGGTAAATCTGTAATTGACATCATAGAATGAACCATATCTAAGAGAGTTCGATTACGACGTTCGGACACACCATTACGCTGTGGTGTTCCCGGAGGTGTCAATTGTGAAAGTATTTCGCATTTCTTTAAATGCTCGCCAAACTCGTAACTTAGATATTCACTTCCACGATCAGATCGTAGAAATTTAATCTTCTTGTTACGTTGATTCTCCACCTCACTTTGAAATTCCTTAAACTTCTCGAAAGTTTCGGACTTATGTTTCATGAAATAGATATACCCATATCTACTCAAGTCATCCGTGAAGGTAAGAACATAACAATAACCACCGGACGATGCTGCACTCATTGGGCCACACATATCGGTATGTATGATTTCCAATAAGTCCGTAGCTCGCTCCATCATACCAGATAATGGAGTCTTAGTCATTTTACCCATCAGACATGCTTCGCATCTTTCAAGTGATTCAAGAAGTCCATCGGAATGGAGTTTCTTCATACGCTTCACTCCAATGTGACCAAGACGATAGTGCTACATATAGGTCGAGTTATCGCTCAATTTCAAACGTTTAGCTTCAATGTTAAATGTGTGTATTTCCACAATCGAGATTCAATAAGAATAGACCATCTATCAAAGGTGCATGTGCATAAAACATATTACTCATATAAATCGAACAACCATTATTCTCGGACTTAAACAACTAACGGTCTCGCAATAAACATGATCCAGATATAATGTTCATGCTCAACACAGGCACCAGATAACAATTATTTAAGTATAAAACTAGTCCCGATGGTAGATGAAGAGGTAGCGTGCCGACCGCAATCACATAAACCTTTGATCCATTTCCAACGTGCATCATCACCTCGTTCTTCGCTAGCCTCCGTTTATTCTGCAGTACCTGTTTCAAGTTAAAAATATGAGCAACCGAACCAGTATCAAATACCCAGGAACTACTACGAGTACTAATGAGATACACATCAATAACATGTATATCGGATATACCTTTCTTCTTGATGTTGCCGTTCTTCAAATCCGCCAAGTACTTTGGGCAATTCCGCTTCCAGTGACCTTCTCCCTTGCAATAAAAGCACTCAGTATCAGGCTTAGGCCCAGCCTTGGTCTTCTTCGTCGGCGCGGCAACTTTCTTACCGCCCTTCTTGAAGTTTCCCTTTTTCTTAGACTTGCCTTGCTTCTTGAATTTGGTGGTCTTATTGACCAACAACACTTGGTGCTCTTTCTTGATCTCCACTTCTGCAGATTTCAACATGGAGAAGAGTTTTGGCAACGACTTGTCCATTTTTTGCATATTGTAGTTCATCACAAAGTTCTTGTAACTTGGTGGTAGTGATTGGAGGACACGGTGAATCCCCAAAGAATTAGGAATCACTATACACAAGCTTTGGAGTTTGCTTGCGTGCCTAGACATCTTAAGCACGTGCTCACTGACGGAGCTGCCCTCTTCCATCTTGCAGTTAAAGAACTTTTCAGAAGCCTCATAACTCTCAACTGTCACGCGAGCCTCAAATATCATTTTGAGTTCATGGACAATATCATATGGTTCATGGTTCTCAAACCTTTTCTGAAGCTCCGATTCCAAACCATACAAGATAGCACACTGAACTGTGGAGTACTGATTATTCCGAGCGAGGAAAACATTCTTTACCTCATCGGTAGCAGTAGCTGCAGGCGGGTCACCCAGCGGTGCATCCAGCACATAGGTCAAATTACCAGCATTGAGGACAATCCTCAAATTGTGGAACCAATCCGCGAAGTTGCTTCCATTGTTTTTCAACTTTTCTTTCTCTAGGAACGCATTAAAATTGATGGTAGGGGCCACCATTGATCTACAACATATTTGAAATAGTTTAGACTAAGTTTATGAAAAATTGAGTTCTAATTAATAGTTAAATTAATCTAGGTGAACTCCCACTCAAAACAATATCCCTCAAATTGTTTTAGTGATCACACGAACCAAATCCACCACATCAAAACCGATCATCACGAGAATTGATGTAGCTTCAATGGCGAACAATCAACATGTTCATCATATCTACTATATGACTCATGCTTTACCTTTTGGTGATCCGTGTTCCAAGACAATGTCTGTACATGCTAGGCTCGTCAAGATCAAACCTTAGCTTCCGTATGAGCAAATATGGCTTGCTCACGTTGTATACACTCACAGAATCTAACACACCAGATTATCACGTGGTTCTTCGAAACAACGAGCTTTAGCAACGGTGCTTACTAAGGATGAACACTTTAAAACTAGAAATTGTGTGCTTGAGGGATCATCTTATAATGCTACCGTCGCAAACTAAGCAATACAAGATGCATAAATGATTAACATCACATGCAATTCATAATATGTGATATGATATGGCCTTTCTTCTTGTGCTTCCGATCTCCATCTTCAAGCACAAACATGATCTCCATCATCACCCGTATGGCGTCAAGGTCAATGGCGCCATTTCATGGTCGTCGTCCACCAGCTTCAACTATTACAACTACTTTGAATAGACACGCAGGCCTTAACGGAATTTAAAAGACAACCATACGGCTCCTGCCGGTTGCCAACTTACAATAAGGAACATTGCATACATCATATATAATTACAATCATGGCCATATCACATCACAGCACACCCATGCAAAACAAAGTTAGACGCTTCTAATTTTCTTTGCATATTTTACGTGGTTTGGGGCTTTCAATAAGTGTCGTTCTAACTTACGAACAAGAACCACAACGTTGATGCTTGAACTATCAAGTGCCCGTTGTAAATTGAATCTATATTATGATGGGAGAGACAGACACCCGCAAAGCCACTTATGCAATACAAGTTGCATGTTAAGCCTGGAGCAAGTCTCATGAATGATGTCATGTAATGTTATCCCGGGCCGCTTCATCCCATCATACCGAGAGATGCAAAGTACACAAAAAGCAATTGATAATAAAAGGACCACCGCCCACAATGACCATTGTGTTCTACTCGTGCAATAGATCTACATATAGACACGGCTCTGATACCACTGTATGGGTTCGTAGCATGGAAAACAAAAAGTTTCTACCGCATGCACACAAACAAGCCAAGATCTATCTACTATATTGTAGCAACGAGTCGATAGAAGCACTCACCCTCGAAGATTCCAAAGCGGTTAACGAGAGCAGATTATCGTGGGTGATGTAGTCGTACACTTGCCAATCTCAAGATCGCGTAGACGATCCTTCCGGTGCTGCGTTCCGACAGCGCTTCCGCAGTCGGTCACACGTTCGGTACTTGATGAAGACCTTCCTCTCCCTTGTTCCAGCAGGCAGCGGAGGTTGTAGTTCTCTCCTCGCGATTCCGGCAGCACGACGGCGTGGTGTCGGAAGTAGAGCAAAGATCCCGCAGGGCTTCGCCTAAGCCGGATGCGAGTTATGGTGGATTAGGGTTTCCCGGAAATTGTCACATCCCAAGATAAAATCTTGTAATGTGAAAAATAAATAAACAAAATAAATAATTGTTGAAAATTAGGGTGAAAAGAAACTTTTGTTTCTAAATGGAAACTTAAAATCCCATCTTGAACAAACTTTGATTAAAGTTTGAATCCAACAAAATCCAAATCAAGTGAAATGAATTCCTCAATGAATGTATCTTGAAATTTAAACACTTGGAAAAGTTAAACCAAAACCCTAAACCCTAATGGAGTAAATCATTTCCAAGATCTCTCGAAGACATTGGATTTGTTCCATATAAAAAAAATTTGTCAACAAACATGTCAAATTGATCAAGAATGACTATTAGAAATATTATAAAACCATATAAATTAGATTCACTTACTTTGGAGCCATGAATAAATCTTATGAATTAAATAAGATAAGGAAAAGTAATTTCCAAAGCTAATAAAGAACTTATCTAGAAATCCTTACCAAATGGTGAGCAAATAATCCTAAAAGGATTTAAAAAAGTAAACAATTAATAAATAAAGTTATAATAGTTGGAATCACTATTTTGGATCTTTAAATAAAAATATATGGTTTTGATAAGCATAGGTAGAAATATAAATAAGGAATATTTTAAAAGAGTCAAATTTAATCTTGGCCAAGCTTTTGAAATAAAATATTTCTATTCTAGAGTAAAGGTTTGTTTAAATAAAATCATGAGGATTTATTATTATCCAATTTTATTTAAGTAAAGGCTTTTCCCCTTTCAAATAAACATTAAAAAAACTTATTAAAGTGTTGTATAATTTTCAAATAAAACCTACTGAAAAGGTTTTGGGAAAAATTTAGAAAGTCAAATAGAGTTTTAAACATATTTGAATTCTATTTTGAATTAAGGATTAAAGTCTATTTAATTATTATTTTAAATAAATAATAAACCCTAAAAATAATTGTTCTATTTTGGACTTTGAAATATGTTGATAAACAGAATTAAAATTCACCCAAAAGTTTGGTGGTGATTTAAATTCAAATGGAGATTGAATAATATTACTAAATCTTATTTAATTAAAACTAGAGCCTATTTTAAATAATTAAAAGACCCCAAAGAGAATAAAGATTTATTCCCAAAATTGACTTCAGAATATACTATTAATAAGTATTTGAGTCTTCACAAAATTTGGCAAAGGTTTGAATTCAAATGAAAGTTTAAATTTTTTAAACAAAATCAAAATAGAAAATCAAATGGGAAAAAGAAAAACCATCAGTATAAAAAAAATGGAAACAAACCCAACCCATCTGGCCAGCCCACTAAGCCCATTTTCCTCACTCCACAGAAAACGTTTCACACCAGGAATTTAACCCACGCCCTCACTAACCGTGGGACCCCTCCGCAGACCCGTCTCTCACACTGACAACACGGCCCACTTACCAGTTCGTCGTTCCCACCCGAGAGGCTGTTTTCCCCCAAACCTCGCCGTTGCTGCCGTTTACTTCCTCGCTTGAATTCGTCTTAATGATGCAGAGATTACACCACGCGATTACTCTCGTTAACTCGCGACACTCCCCTCTCCATTTCCCCCCAGACAACGCACCACCAGAGCCCCAGGCTGTCCCCAATTCCAGCAGGACTGCCACTGTCTCCGACAAGCTCCGGCGGCAATTCCGGCCACTCGCCATCGCCCCTCGTCCCCTCGACCACACACGCGTGCTCCACGGACACTGGCGCACCTCCTAGTGGCCTCAGCTCGGCCGCGCTCGCCCCAGAGCGTCGGCAAGGACGATCACTGCCTGCCGCCGTCGTCTGCTACCTCTCCGACGAAACCTCCTGGTAATTCCTGGCCGCCCCATTCCCTCTGGCTGATACTCCCGTACTCGCCTCTCTCTCGCGAACATAATGGAATTGCTTGTTTGGTTTGGCATGAACCGTAGACCTGCCTCCGACGATGAACAGACGAGCCCATCGCCAGGCATCTCTCCGACGAGCAATCACCATCACCACCGTGCGCCCCTCGACGAACTACCACCACCTTGAGCATCCCCATGCCACGGCGAACTCGGTGAGCATCTCCCTTCACTTTCTCGCTTCCTGTAGCATCGACACCGCCACCGACTGACCGCTCCGCCGCCACCTGCCACCGCCAGCGCCGCCACTCGTTGGCAAGCGTGCTGTGCACCGTCCGATCTAGATCGGAGTGACGCGATAGATTCACTTAAACCGAAGGGGTATGCGATCTGATCCGTGCGATTCAGTTAGATCCAACGCTCCACAGTGATCGATCCGAGCGAAACGGTACCGCGAATAGGAACTAGACACATGGCCTGGAATCTGTTTTAAAAACAAAAATTTGTCTATTAGATGACCAAATTTGTAAAATCCATTCCTTTCAAACCACACGTCCAAAGTTTGCAAATTTTATATCAATGGATTCAGCAAAACAAGTATTTTCTGACCATGCACTTTGTTTAGTAAAATGTTTCTGTTAAATTGATTGTTTTTGCAGAAACTTATGTAGGCATATTTAGAATATAAATTTTGTTCTAAAATGATTTTGGGGATAAAACCTTTGGCAAATGGTTTGTTTTGAACCTACTGATCATAGGAATCAATTTGTGGTTTCAAAAATGTATTTGGTGAAACAAAAGAATAAACCTTTGATTTAAACCATTTCTAGTCAAATAAAAATAATGGTTGTTTATTAAAAATGCTTTTGGAGGAAAACCTTTGGGGAATGTTTTGATTCAAACTCTCTGACCCCAAAAACCAAGTTTTATAATTTGAAAATGTATTTGGTGAACCCTATAAATATTGCTACTTTGATAAAGGCATTTTCAACCACATAAAATAATGATTTGATTTAAAAATGGTTTATAGGTAAAATCTTTTGCAAATAGTTTTACCACTTTATAAAATGACCAATGAGTATTTTAGAATGTTTATAACCTGTTATAAACCACTTTTGTAAATAAAACAAAGTTTGGCATGCTTGCATGAATTGTTTTGTTTCTATCATTTTATGTGATGAATTGCTTGAATGGTAGATTGAAATATTACTTGCTTGATTGAATTGTAGTGATTTGAAGAGTGTGAATATTGCAAGATCAAGGAGTGAACTTATATTCTCTACCAAAAAGGCAAGTGATGCTCTATACTTTTGTCCCATTATTTTCACTATGCATTAGTGATATTTCTAAGTAGGAGTTGCATGGAATTTTGCTAAGTATAAACTATGCCATGGGAAATCCTAGTAGATGAAACCTTATTAGAAATTACCTAAGTTAAGATTCCTACTACTATCATGCTTAGCTTAGCTAATAGAAAACAAGGGTGGAATATATATTCATACTATGAAATATTTCTAAGTCAAGGACTTGTGTTTTGTTTAATAAAACAACTAAGCGAATGAATCACCTGGGTGGAATGGAAGGAATGGTTTGTGTTGAGTGGTTCACAAGGCCCATTTCTATGGTTTACCTTGTGTATCTCACTTGTGGATGGCCACCCAGGAACAAAGAGATTTGAGATGTCAAATGTTGAGAAGCTTCAAGTGCAGCCACTTGGCATTATGGGCTCTGCCTGGATCACATAGGTTGCAATAACTTAGCCAAATGGACAGTTGGTGGTAGGGATTTGATAGGTTGGGACGCGTCCATTCTGGTCTAAGGGAAGGCTTCTGAAAGATCTTGTCTTGGTGAAACCAAGTCTTGTGGGGAAATTGCACCACCTCTGCAGAGTGTAAAATCTAAGTACTTAGCCATGTCACTGGAAAAGGACAATTTGTGCATCAAGACATGGAAGCTATCAAGAATATCCTCATCCAAATTTCTAAGTAAAACTTGTGGTTGAACAAGGGTTGAAGGATCACCAATTTCTATTGGGAGATGCCTTGGGTGTTTTCAAATGATCAAGGAAAACTATTTTTGAGCAAAGCAAGCCTAAGCTCCACTTAGCCAAATGCATATATATGATAGACTCCACTATACTAACATTGTATCACTTGCCAATACAATTCAAATGTATTGACCCTTGTGTCTGTAACTTGTTATGTTGCAGGTTTGTTTGATATTAGTGAAGTTTAATGATTAGGATTACAAGTCTACAACCACCATGTCTGCCTGTGGCACTTTGAACATGAAGGACCCCATGCTATTGTTATATTCTGCTGCATTGTAATGAGATAGCCAAATGAGCTATGTAAGATGTAATAAATTATTTCATTCCTGGTTATAAAGTTGTATTATGACCTTTGTTTCTTGATATTACATCTTAACTGTGGATGCTAGCTATTGATCTAGGGACTAGCATTGTAAACACAGGGATCTCTACCTTATTAAAGGTTGGGAACCTTACAGATGGTATCAGAGCATTGTGTTGCCTGTAGGATTGTAACCCTAGGATTGGACAAAAACCCCTTAGAAAAATAGGAGTTGTATTTGTTCCAAAACTTATTTACAAACAATCTTGTAAACTCTTTCCTCAACCATTTTGGTTTTGATTCTACATCTCTTCTATTTCAAACTTGATGGACAAAACCTACTCCATGGCCAAAGACTTCACCATGAGCTAAGGACTTCATCAACTCTAATGACTTCAACATCTTCAAGTGATTTCAACCTTATTCTCAACAAGAACTTCAACCTTGGATATCACTAAGGACTACAAGTGAGACAAGAAATGTTTCTGAAGACTTGAAGACTAAGGAAACACAACTTGGGAATAATCATCACCTTTGAAGTTTTTGTGACCAAGAATTTTCCCAAGGAAACCATGATCTCATTCAAGAAGAATCAAAGGATGGAATAATTTCAAGTGAACCATATAGATGGACCACGATATTTAGTTTAAGTCAAACTCACCAACTTATGTGGTGTAACAAAAATATTTTATTGCCTAAAAATGTGCTTGAAACTTGTTGTTTGAGTGGAATGTTTGCTTGTGTTTGCTTGCACATTGCTGGTGTGAATTGTGATGTGTGTGATTAGAATTATTCCCTTAGAAATATTTTGCCTATTCTAATCCCAATCCAACCCAAACAGATGACTACTCCAAGAAACTCCAACATCAAGGATGGTGACAACAACAACAACCAAGAGATCAACATGAGGGAACTCATAGTAACCCAAACCCAGTTGAACCAAGTGACAACTCAGTTTTTAGCCAACAACAATGGAATAGACCCAACCATACAAAAGTTTTTGGAAATTCAATCCCAATTGTTGCAAGGGATGGCCACTCAAATGATCAACATGGGAGACAATCTTTCCCAAGGAGTTTGTGACAACAAGGATGTCAAGGATGATATTTTAGAAGGAACCCAAGCATGCAATGTTTGTGGAAACAAGGATCACACTTCCAAAGAGCATGAAGATCAATGCCCCAATTGTGAAGAGAAACATCCAACAAATCAGTGCCCCACATCTCAATCTACTTGCTTCCTATGTGAAAGAAATAATCATGTCCCTATCCAATGCCCCATCTATTCCATAGTTCAACAAAGTAAACAAGGTAGAGTGCAACAACAGTTTGTAAACCCTCATGAAGGAACAACTTTTACCAAGAAGGATGAAGGCAAAGTCAAAACTATGCACCATAAGGCCAAATCCAAAGTGATCACAAAGTGTTGCTACTCTTGTGAAGAAGAAGGTCATATCTCTAGTAAATGCCCCAAGAAGAGAGAAACATTTCCCACCTTTATGGTGAAGTATGAAGAGCATGAACTAGAAGAACTCCTAGCTTTGGAGAGACCCAAGAAGAAGAAGAAGAAATGCCCCAACCCAAGCAAGAAGGATATTACCCAAGAGCAATGTTACACTTGCAAAGAAATGGGACACTATGCCAATGAATGCCCAGAAAAGAAGAAGAACCAAGGAAACAAACAAGAGGCAATGATACCAAAGGAAAAGAAAGATATCAGCCAAGTGATGTGTTTCAATTGCAAAGAACCAGGACAAGCAATTGCCCAGAAAAGATGAAGCACAAGATAAAGCCTATGAAGGATCTCAGCCTTGTCACATGTTTCAAGTGTGGAAACAAAGGGCACTATGCAGATGTTTGCCCAGAGAAGTATCATCAAGATTTCAAGCAAGCCAAGAAGTAATCTAGTTGGAAAATTTTAAGGGTGGTAGTACCCTAGTTGCTTTGAGCCAACTTCTAACCCAAGCCTTCCCAAATCTCGGGACAAGATTTATTTTAAGGGTGGTAGCCTGTCACATCCCAAGATTTTACAAATCTTGTAATGTGAAAAATAAATAAACAAAATAAATAATTGTTGAAAATTAGGGTGAAAAGAAACTTTTGTTTCTAAATGGAAACTTAAAATCCCATCTTGAACAAACTTTGATTAAAGTTTGAATCCAACAAAATCCAAATCAAGTGAAATGAATTCCTCAATGAATGTATCTTGAAATTTAAACACTTGGAAAAGTTAAACCAAAACCCTAAATCCTAATGGAGTAAATCATTTCCAAGATATCTCTAAGACATTGGATTTGTTCCATATAAAAAAATTTGTCAACAAACATGTCAAATTGAGCAAGAATGACTATTAGAAATATTATAAAACCATATAAATTAGATTCACTTACTTTGGAGCCATGAATAAATCTTATGAATTAAATAAGATAAGGAAAAGTAATTTCCAAAGCTAATAAAGAACTATCTAGAAATCCATACCAAATGGTGAGCAAATAATCCTAAAAGGATTTAAAAAAGTAAACAATTAATAAATAAAGGTGTAATAGTTGGAATCACTATTTTGGATCTTTAAATAAAAACATATGGTTTTGATAAGCATAGGTAGAAATATAAATAAGGACTATTTTAAAAGAGTCAAATTTAATCTTGGCCAAGATTTTGAAATAAAATATTTCTATTTTAGAGTAAAGGTTTGCTTAAATAAAATCATGAGGATTTATTATTATCCAATTTTATTTAAGTAAAGGCTTTTCCAATTTCAAATAAACATAAAAAAAAACTTATTAAAGTGTTTCATAATTTTCAAATAAAAACTACTGAAAAGGTTTTGGGAAAAATTTAGAAAGTCAAATAGAGTTTTAAACATATTTGAATTCTATTTTGAATTAAAGACTAAAGTCTATTTAATTATTATTTTAAATAAATAATAAACCCTAAAAATAATTGTTCTATTTTGGACTTTGAAATATGTTGATAAACAGAATTAAAATTCACCCAAAAGTTTGGTGGTGATTTAAATTCAAATGGATATTTAATAATATTACTAAATCTTATTTAATTAAAACTAGAGCCTATTTTAAATAATTCAAAGACCCCAAAGAGAATAAAGATTTATTCCCAAAATTGACTTCAGAATATACTATTAATCAGTATTTGAGTCTTCACAAAATTTGGCAAAGGTTTGAATTCAAATGAAAGTTTAAATTGTTTAAACAAAATCAAAACAGAAAATCAAATGGGAAAAAGAAAAACCATCAGTATAAAACAAAATGGAAACAAACCCAACCCATCTGGCCAGTCCACTAAGCCCATTTTCCTCACTCCGCAGAAAACGTTTCACACCAGGAATTTAACCCACGCCCTCACTGACCGCGGGACCCCTCCGCAGACCCGTCTCTCACACTGACAACACGACCCACTTACCAATTCGTCGTTCCCACCCGCGAGGCCGATTCTCCCCCAAACTTCGCCGTTGCTGCCGTTTACTTCCTCGCTTGAATTCGTCTTAATGATGCAGAGATTACACCACGCGATTACTCTCGTTAACTCGCCATGCTCCCCTCTCCATTTCCCCCCAGACACCGCACTACCGGAGCCCCCAGGCTGTCCCCAATTCCACCAGGACCGCCACTGTCTCCGACAAGCTCCGGCGGCAATTCTGGCCACTCGCCATCGCCCCTCGTCCCCTCGACCACACACGCGTGCTCCACGGACCCTGGCGCACCTCCCAGTGGCCTCAGCTCGGCCGCGCTCGCCCCAGAGCGTCGGCAAGGACGATCACTGCCAGCCGCCGTCGTCTGCTACCTCTCCGGCGAAACCTCCTGGTAATTCCTGGCCGCCCATTGCCTCTGGCTGATACTCCCGTACTCGCCTCTATCTCGCGAACATAATGGCATTGCTTGTTTGGTTTGGCATGAACCATAGACCTGCCTCCGACGACGAACAGACGAGCCCATCGCCAGGCATCTCTCCGGCGAGCAATCACCGTCACCACCGTGCGCCCCTCGACGAACTACCACCACCTTGAGCATCCCCATGCCACGACGAACTCGGTGAGCATCTCCCTTCACTTTCTCGCTTCCTGTATCGTCGACACCACCACCGACTGACCGCTCCGCCGCCACCTGCCGCCGTCAGCGCCGCCACTCGTTGGCAAGCGTGCTGTGCACCGTCCGATCTGGATCGGAGTGACGCGATAGATTCACTTAAACCGAAGGGGTATGCGATCTGATCCGTGCGATTCAGTTAGATCCAACGCTCCACAGCGATCGATCCGAGCGAAACGGTACCGGCGAATAGGAACTAGACACGTGGCCTGGAATCTGTTTTAAAAACAGAAACTTGTCTATTAGATTACCAAATTTGTAAAATCCATAACTTTCAAACCACACGTCCAAATTTTGCAAATTTTATATCAATGGATTCAGCAAAACAAGTATTTTCTGACCATGCACTTTGTTTAGTAAAATGTTTCTGTTAAATTGATTGTTTTTGCAGAAACTTATGTAGGCATATTTAGAATATAAAATTTGTTCTAAAATGATTTTGGGGATAAAACCTTTGTAAAATGGTTTGTTTTGAACCTACTGATCATAGGAATCAATTTGTGGTTTCAAAAATGTATTTTGTGAAATAAAAGAATAAACCTTTGATTTAAACCATTTCTAGTCAAATAAAAATAATGGTTATTTATTAAAAATGCTTTTGGAGGAAAACCTTTGGGGAATGTTTTGATTCAAACTCTCTGACCCCAAACACCAAGTTTTATAATTTGAAAATTTATTTGGTGAACCCTATAAATATTTCTACTTTGATAAAGGCATTTTCAACCACATAAAATAATGATTTGATTTAAAAATGGTTTATAGGTAAAATCTTTTGCAAATAGTTTTACGACTTTATAAAATGACCAATGAGTGTTTTAGAATGTTTATAACCTGTTATAAACCACTTTTGTAAATAAAACAAAGTGGGCATGCTTGCATGAATTTTTTTGTTTCTATAATTTTATGTGATGAATTGCTTGAATGGTAGATTGAAATATTACTTGCTTGATTGAATTGTAGTGATTTGAAGAGTGTGAATATTGCAAGATCAAGGAGTGAACTTATATTCTCTACCAACAAGGCAAGTGATGCTCCATACTTTTGTCCCATTATTTTCACTATGCATTAGTGATATTTCTAGTAGGACTTGCATGGAATTTTGCTAAGTATAAACTATGCCATGGGAAATCCTAGTAGATGAAACCTTAGTAGAAATTTCCTAAGTTAAGATTCCTACTACTATCATGCTTATCTTAGCTAATAGAAAACAAGGGTGGAATATATATTCATACTATGGAATATTTCTAAGTCAAGGACTTGTGTTTTGTTTAATAAATCAACTAAGTGAATGAATCACCTGGGTGGAATGGAAGGAATGGTTTGTGTTGAGTGGTTCACAAGGCCCATTTCTATGGTTTACCTTGTGTATCTCACTTGTGGATGGCCACCCAGGAACAAAGAGATTTGAGATGTCAAATGTTGAGAAGCTTCAAGTGCAGCCACTTGGCATTATGGGCTCTGCCTGGATCACATAGGTTGCAATAACTTAGCCAAATATACAGTTGGTGGTAGGGGTTTGATAGGTTGGAACGCTTCCATTCTGGTCTAAGGGAAGGCTTCTGAAAGATCTTGTGTTGGTGAAACCAAGTCTTGTGGGGAAAGTGCACCACCTCTACAGAGTGTAAAATCTAAGTACTTAGCCATGTCCCTGGAAAAGGACAATTTGAGCATCAAGACATGGAAGCTATCAAGAATCTCCTCATCCCAATTTATAAGTAAAACTTGTGGTTGAACAAGGGTTGAAGGATCACCAATTTTTATTGGGAGATGCCTTGGGTGATTTTGTTAAGCAAAAACTTAGTGTTTTCAAATGATAAGGGAAAACTATTTTTGAGCAAAGCAAGCCTAAGCTCCACTTAGCCAAATTCATATAGATGATAGACTCCACTATACTACCATAGTATCACTTGCCAATACAATTCAAATGTATTGACCCTTGTGGCTGTAACTTGTTATGTTGCAGGTTTGTTTGATATTAGTGAAGTTTAATGATTAGGATTACAAGTCTACAACCAACATGTCTGTCTGTGGCACTTTGAAGATGACGGACCCCATGCTATTGTTATATTCTGCTGCATTGTAATGAGATAGCCAAATGAGCTATGTAAGATGTAATAAATTATTTTATACCTAGTTATAAAGTTGTATTATGACCTTTGTTTATTGATATTACATCTTAACTGTGGATGCTAGCTATTGATCCAGGGACTAGCATTGTAAACACAGGGATCTCTACCTTATTAAAGGTTGGGAACCTTACAGAAATCTAAGGTTTAGAGATCCGGGAGGAGGAGGAGGTGTGTCAACACCCGGATTTTTCAATCCTAGATGCCTATTATGCCATACATCGCAATCCCAGGATTACCATTTTTGCGAGACATAACAGAATTGGATACCATAGTACTTCATCCATTACAAACGATACATAAGTTCTTACACAAATAGGGATCTCATGATCCAGTTCTTAATACAACATCAAGCAGCGGAATACGTAATAATAACGGTAGCGTAGGCGAGGCTCCATCTTCGGGGTCACAGGCAATGCTGACGATGGGAGATGATCCTAGTTGTCGTAACCTTCCCGGGGTCCATCTTCCAGGTACTCCTCTTCATAGTCTGGCCATGGGAATAGCCAGGGACAAAGCCATGAGTACTCTTTAAGTACTCGCAAACTAATACTAACAAGTAAAGGGGGTTTTTGTATAATAGGACACTAGGCTCTAGGGTTGTTTTTGCAAAAGCTAGATTTATCTCTACTAAGTTCTAAAGCTAGTCACAATTTTATAATTCCTAAGTGGGAACTTGTATTTCAGGTCACAACTCTGTTGTGGTCAAGTCAAAGTCTCAATTCATTTCACAAGTCATTTTGAAAAGTCTGACGGGGGAACGATATGGCCACTCCAACTGTCCATAACTGCGGGCACGCCTATTAGAATAGTTTGACACTCTGCAGAGATTGTACACTTTCACCACAACATTCGATACATCCGTCAGGAACAAATCCTGAATTCACCATACTCAGTATGCGGATAATCAATCCTAACCTTTCAATTACACGCCCTAGTATAAGCACCTCTCCTGTGAGTTTGGCCTCCCAACCATGACCAGCTGTCATCTTGGGTACTGCACAGGTGGACAATCTTCACAAGGTAGCCTCAGCTCAGACCTTGGCCGTGAGGTAACTAATACTAAGGTATATAAGTTTCCAGTCAAGCCCTACCTAATATTCGGGCTCATGCCTCAACGTTTTCATCACCAAAATCATCAAGTGTTTGGAAACACATGTCCAAAACATTTCAATAGAATGATCCATCATTCCAAGGTTTTCATAACCATTTTTCCACCAAGTATTACCATCTAGAGTTGATCAAATTTTATGCTTAGCACTAGCATCTAAGGTAGAGGGGGGGTAGTACTGATGATGGGGTAGTAACTAGTGGAGTTTCAACTAAGTCCAACCTTATATCTCAGGCTGATATCAAGGTTTCTAGCTTAGGCCAAATTTTATGCTCTTTATGCAACCTTCACCATCTTTCCAAAATCTACCGGTCACTTAAGTAAACTCTAAGTGAGCTTTGATAAAGAAATACAGTAAGGATCTTGCAAGTAAAACTAGGATTGGTTTATCAAGGGGTTATGATCACATATGCTTAAGGCATAGTAACAAGTAGGGGTTTGTTGCATCAGCAGGGTATCTTGCAAGGGTTAACTTGCATCAATGTCAATATAATCTTGCATAGGTATCGTATCTTGCAAGTGTTAGCTTGCCTTGTGCAGAGCAGTGGTTGAAGTTCTCCTCGGCTTCTTCTTCGTAGTATCCTCCTTCCTTCTCGTAGCCTTGGTCGGTACTAGCGTCTATGAATAAATACGAGGTACATAATCACCAAACAATACTTAACTACTTGCAATCATCACACACAAGGGTCCTATAGATGATCTAGCATCATCTCTAACCTTACAAGGTTAAGGCTTGCTTTAATAATTTTTATTTTTAGAAAAGTAATTTCTACTCATTGAAAAACTACTTAAGATTTAATATTCTCCAAACCAAATATGGGATCATGTTGACACATGTCATCACCACATATTGTAGTCCATGGGAATGTGATTTAAAGTGGTGTCACAATTTAATAAGGTTTTACCCTTTTATTTTAATTAATTAAAGTGGCTAGAAATGCTTATGTAGCATTCTTTTATTACTTGAACATTATTTCTGCAAAACCTATATATTTTTATATATTCTGAAAGGTATGGTTAAATGTGATTTTTGAGAGTTGGAATCAACTCAAAATCTTTTATGGTTTAAATTTGAAAAATGTTTGAATGTAGAAAAGCTTCTGCCTTGTTATTTTTACTATGGGTGATCTACAGATCCAAATAACTTGAATCCAACGGGCTTGGATTCAGCATTCACAGACCTATCCAACAAAATTGGTTTCATCCAATTTGGTGCACTGAATCGATCTGGGTTGATTTTTGAAGTTGGGTACAGAAGTGTGTTTGAATTTAAAAAGAAAAAGGTTTAATTTGAATCGCTGGGCTGCGCGGGAAAAAGTACTGGGCCGGCCTGCTAAGCGCAGTGCTCCCGCGGGCTGCTTAAGTGGGTGTCCCCACTCGTCAGTGACGCGGGGCTGGGCGAAGCGGTATGGGGCAACGTGGATCATTTGATCTAGTTCTAATCCAACGGTTGGGGATCATCGTCGACGCGAGACAACTCCGGCGAGAACGAAACCTAGCGCGGCCAGTGAGGGGTGCTGGGGGCTCACCGGGGTACGGGCAAGGGTCGGCGAGGCAGGCGAACGACGAAGTCGACGACGGCTAATCTCCTGATACTGGTGGCTTCTCCTGGGGCGGCTCCAATCGCTGGCTCCCTTCTTCTCTGGCAGCGGCAGGCTCCAGTGAAATTCCGACGAGGTGGTGCTCGCCTTGCTCTGAGAATGGTGTGGCACGATCAGTGAGGAGAGGGTAGTGAGATGGTGTGAATAAATCATGCGGGGGTGGCCTCTATTTATAGTCGAGCGAGGGGACCATCGGGGCGCACAGTGAGCTCGTCGGGGGCGAGGTTACAGGAGGCTAAAGGCATGGGCAAGGGTAGGGGACGGTGCGGTGTCTCCTAGCGATGCTCAACGACATGGTCTCGAGGCATGGGGCGGTGCGGTTTGGTCTGGAACGGGCGGTGCTCTGCGCGGCAGAGGAGGCGTCTTCGACGGCGGGCGGTGGCTGTATGGCACGGGGCGGCAAACAGGGATGTCTGGCGGTCTCTTGGGTTGATGGCGATCGTGTGTGCACGCGGTGAGGGCGACGCGTGGTCTATGGACGCTGGTCGAGGGTGGCGCTCTGGCACATGCTCGACATGGTCTGGGCGCGGCTTGTGCGCGTGGTCTAGGGCTTGGCAACGCTAGAGGCTGGGACAGGTAGTGGCGGTGGACGGTGGGCTGCCTCCCAGACATGCTGGCTAGGCTTGCTGTTGCTCCTAGCTTGCTGTCCACAATGGGGTGGCAAGGTTGGCTTCGGCTGTTCAACATTGATGGCAATGGCAAGCTCACAGGGGTGCTAGTCCTTAGTTAAACTTCCTAGATGATCTACTGAGCTGTGTGTGAGCTAACTACGGAACAAGTTAGGCCAATTTTACTGCACACTATAGTGTTTGATGTTTGTTTGATTTGTGTCTGCAACCTATTTGATGAAATGGCTGCATGAAATCAAGTTTTGAATTTTGAAATGAATTTTTGTGGGTTTGCTAGATTGGTGCTAGTGAGTCTGCAGATGCTTGGGTTTTGAAAGTTGAGCTTGTTTGAGTGGTTTTTGAAAAAGTGGGATCTTCCCATATGATAAAGATTCAATTTTGAATTGTCATTTAAACTATGCATTTGAAAGTTTCTGGATGATCACAAAGTGGGCCTTGATACCTTGTTATGAGTACATTCCAGGGGTGCAAAGATCCAGAAAAGTTTCTGTTAAGTTTTGAAAGTTTGAGACAGCCAAATTAGGCATGGGAGTTAAATTGGCCAAAATGACCATTCATTTCATATATGTGTTTTGATTTACTTGTCTTTAGGAAAAGTGTGGGAAATGTTTTAGATGATGTTTATTTCACCTAAGAAACATTTTACAAGCAAAGAAACAAACAAACAAGGTGGGTTTAAAAGAATTCAAAATCAATGCATACACATATGCATGCATTCATAACTTTATTTAGAAAAGTTTTTGTTAACACTAAATGTGAGGATTAGAATTTGATGATCCAAGTTTAGTATTTTTGGGATGTTACAAACCTTCCCCCCTTAAACAAAATCTCGTCCCGAGATTTGAAAAGGACGAAAAGATTACCTAGGATTTGAAGAGATCTGGAAACTCCGTCCTGATGTGATCTTCGCTCTCCCAGGTAGCTTCCTCTTCTGTGTGGTTGCTCCACTGAATCTTGAGAAACTTGATGCTTCGGGTTCGGGTAGTTCGAAAGGCTTCTTCCAAAATACGGATGGGTACTTCGGGATAGGTCAGGTCATCGTTGATCTCTATGGTCCGGTGATCGATATTCTTGAACACTTCGGTCTTCTCGGGGACTTCGAGACACTTGCGAAGTAACGAGATATGGAACACATTGTGCACAGCTGACATCTCTTCTGGTAGTTCCAATTGATACGATACTTTTTCTCGACGGTTCAGAATTTTGAAAGGTCCGATATATCTGGGGGCTAACTTTCCCTTGAGTTGGAAACACTGCATTCCCTTCAATGGCGACACTTTCAGATAAACAAAATCTCCTATGTTGAAGGCGAGGTCTCTACGTCTCTTGTCGACGTAACTCTTCTGTCGGGATTGGGCTGTCTTGAGGTGCTCACGAATCTTGTGAACCTTCTCTTCTGCTTCTCGTAGGATGTCGGGTCCGAAAATCTGACTCTCTCCTACTTCTGACCAGTTCAAGGGGGTCCGACACTTCCTTCCGTACATAAATTCAAATGGGTCCATTTGCAAACTGGCTTGGTAACTGTTGTTGTATGAAAAATCTGCAAACGGTAGACAGTCTTCCCATTTGGATCCATATTCTAACACACATGCTCTCAGCATATCTTCGAGTATTTGATTTACTCGCTTCGTTTGTCCATCGGTCTGAGAGTGATAAGCGGTACTGAAATCTAGGCGGGTTCCTAAACCTTCTTGGACTTTCTTCCAGAATCTCGAGGTAAACTGAGTTCCTCGATCCGATACGATGTTCTTGGGGACTCCATGCAAACTAACGATTCTAGCGATGTACAACTCTGCTAGCTTCGAACTCTGATAGGTGGTTTTGACGGGCAAGAAATGGGCAACTTTGGACAATCTGTCCACTATGACCCAAATAGAGTCATTTCCCCTACTAGAAGTAGGTAGTCCAGTGATAAAGTCCATTCCTACAGAATCCCATTTCCATTCCGGAATTTGCAAAGGTTGCAACAATCCAGCGGGTCTTTGATGTCCGGCCTTGACTCGCTGACATATATCACACTTGGCGATATAGCTTCCGATTTCTCTCTTCATCTTATTCCACCAAAATTGCTCCTTCAAATCTTGATACATCTTAGTTCCTCCGGGATGGATAGAATAAAGAGTATCATGAGCCTCCTTCAAGATAACTTATTTTAACTCAGAATCTGATGGTACACAAAGGCGTTCTTTGTACCACAAAACTCCTTCCTCGTCCTCGGTGAATCCAGGTACTTTGCCTGTACCGATACGACGCTTGATTCCGTCGATACTGGCATTTCCCTTCTGCGCCTCTTTAATCTGACTGATCAAAGTGGGCTGAAGTTCTATGCTAGCCAAAAATCCTTCACTTACTAATTCCATTCGAAAATCTTCCATCTCTTTGTGCAAACTTGGTTGCTCCTTCAAAATCATGGAGTTCAAGCGGCACGACAATCTTCTAAGGGCATCGGCTACCACGTTGGCTTTACCAGGGTGATAGTGAATGTCCAGGTCGTAATCCTTGATTAGCTCAATCCATCTTCTCTGCCTCATATTCAGCTCCTTCTGAGTGAATATATACATTAGGCTCTTGTGATCCGAATAAATCTCACAACGGTTTCCCATCAGGTAATGTCTCCATGTCTTCAGGGCTAGAACTACGGCTGCGAGTTCGAGGTCATGGGTTGGATAGTTTTGCTCGTGTTGCTTCAATTGTCGCGATAGATAAGATATAACTTTGCCTTCTTACATTAGCACACATCCGAGACCAATCTTGGATGCGTCACAATACACATCGAAGGGCTTCGTGATATCCGGCATGATCAAGATTGGGGCTGAAATCAATCTCCTCTTGACTTCTTGAAAACTCGCTTCACATTTGTCGTTCCATTCAAACTTCTTGTCCTTCTTCAGCAATTGGGTCATGGGTCTGGCGATACTAGAGAATCCTTCTACAAATTTGCGGTAATGTCCCGCCAATCCAAGAAAAGCACGAACTTGGGTTTGAGTGGTTGGGGCTTGCCAGTCTTCTACATCTTTCGCTTTGGCAGGGTCAACGGCAATTCCTCCGGCTGATACAATGTGACCGAGGAATCCTACTTCCTGTAACCAGAATTCACATTTGCTGAACTTGGCATACAACTGATGCTCTCTAAGGGTTCCAAGAATGGTCCTTAGGTGTATCTCATGTTCTTCTTCTGATTTGGAATAAATCAGAATGTCATCAATGAAAACAACGACAAACTTATCCAGGAAGTCCATAAAAATCTTATTCATGAGGTTCATGAAATAAGGGGGGGCATTGGTTAATCCGAAAGACATGACTGTATACTCATACAATCCATATCTGGTGGTAAAGGCAGTCTTTGGAATATCCTCTGCACGAATTTTGAGTTGATGATAGCCAGTCCTAAGATCAATCTTAGAAAACACTTTGGCACCGGTCAACTGATCAAACAAATCTTCTATCTTGGGTAAGGGGTACTTGTTCTTGATGGTGACATCATTCAACTTCCGATAATCCGTACACAACCGGTTACCTCCATCCTTCTTGTCCACAAACAAGACAGGTGATCTCCATGGGGACGCACTTGGTTGAATCAATCCGATTTCCAGCATGGAATCCAGTTGCTTCTTCAGTTCTTCTAGTTCTGACGGGTTCATACTATAGGGTCTCTAGGCTATGGGTCCTGTTCCGGGGATTAGTTCAATGATAAACTCGATATCTCGATCTGGGGCATACGGGGCAAAACATCTGGAAATACATCGGGGTATTCGCAGACTATCCGGACTTGGTCAATGGTAGGTTGGGCTATACTCTTGTTACACTTGAATTGGCGGGGTAACGTTTCAGATATATGCTCGACTGATATTCTGGCGGTACTGGTCATGGTGATGGCTTTCTTGGCACAGTCAATCAATCCCTTATGTTTGGACATCCAATCCATTCCTAGTAATACTTCCAAACCTTTAGTTCCGAGTACTATTAGATTAGCATAAAAATCTATGCCATGGATTCGGATAGGGATGGCTTTGCAAATTTGCCTAGCATTGGTGGTTGATCCGGGAATTTGTACAATCATCACATGCTTCAATTTGGTTGGTTGAATTTTACTAGTGCAGGAAAATTCTTCGGTGACAAATGAATGCGATGCACCAGAGTCAAACAACACACTTGCAAGTACTGAATTAACAGGAAACATACCCAGCACGACGTCTGGCGCTTCCTGAGCTTCTTCAGCATGCATGAGAAAAAGACGGCCATTGCGGTTGAGTGAATTCCCTGGGGCAAATCTTCTCCCTGGCTGGACACGACGCTGCTACTGAGCTGGGACATTGGCGTTGGGGGCTGTAGCATTCTTCTTGTTGGGGCACTCGTTGGAATAGTGGCCTTTATTTCCACAGTCATAACAGGTCACTTGTGACTTGTCCTTGGCTGCGACAGGCACATCATTGCTTCCAGTCCTCGGGGCAGTGTTGGGGTTGGCGGTAGCATTGTTGGTGTTGAACTTGGGTGGGGCACGGGTGAAATTGCTAGAGTTGCTGGGGTTGTTGTGATATCCTCCGGGTCTAGGGTTTCCACGGTTGGGGTAGGTCGGACGGGTCATAGGGGGTCTATTGGTTCTTGGGGAAAATCCTGGAGATGGGTTGGGGCGATACTTTGGGGTCTGATGGGTTCCTGGTTGATGCATCATGCGACGCTTGTGGTTCTCATTGGCCTGGTTGATCTTTCCTTCCATCTGGATAGCAGAGTCGACAAGGGATTCAATATCAACAAAGGGGATATTGACTAACACTGTCTGCATCTCGTCATGAAGACCATTCAGTAACCTTTCTTTCTTCTTCGCTTCGGTGTCTATCTCGTCCGGGGCATACCTAGCTAATGACAAAAATTTGTCACGGTATTCCACTACAGTCATCCTTCCTTGCGTCAGCTCTCTGAACTCGTCTCTCATTCTCTTGATCAAACCTGGTGGTACATGGGTTCTGTTGAACTTGACCTTGAATTCCTCCCAGGTCATCATTTGGCCTCCGGTCATGGTGCGAACACTGTTCCACCATGCCCTGGCATCTCCGGCTAGATAATGGGTGGCGAATAGGACTTTCTCGTTGGCTTCCACTCCGGTGACTTCTAGGTTGTTTTCCATGGTTTGCAGCCAATCATCAGCATCTAGGGGTTCTTCTGACTTGGTGAAAACGGGGGGGTTGGTATTCTGGAAATTCTTGAGCTTAGATCCGTGGTTGTCCTGATTTCCGTGGCCTTGGTTGTTGTGGGCTAGCTGGGCTATCTGTTGTAGAGTGGCTAGGTTGGCTTGACGTTCCGCTCTTTCAGCTTCGCGGTCAGAAGTCAACATTTGCAGAATCTGCAACATCGGGTCCGGGGCTGAACCACTTCCTCCACGTGGCATCTGAAGGTTGATATAGATCATGAGAAAAGAGGGAAATTTCTAAGGTTTTGGGTCTTTGAAAAGTTTTAAATGTTTGATTCATATTTTTCTAGCAACTTGCTTTTTCATTCATTCATTCACTCGATACAACACACACCACAGCAAGGAAAAACAGATGGTTTTAAGAACCATTCTAGAATCTACGATACAGTGGGACCGGCTACTACTTACTACGCTAGTGCTCAAGTGCTACTACTCCTCGAAATATGTGGCTTCATCATCTTCATCATCATCGATGAAGGCGAAATCATCCTCATCGGTGAAGAAGTCCATGTCCTGATCCTCCAGAAAATCATCGTCATCGCTGAGATAGGAGTAAGGGTCTCCACGAAGATCCTCTCCGGCATTCTCCCTTTCCTCTAACTGCATGTCTCTCTCGTGGATGGTCTCCTCCAGAGATGAGATTCGGTAGCGAAGACGGGCAATAATGCGCTCCTTCTTGTCGAGCTGACGGCGGCGAGACTTGCGATCCTTTGCTAGCATGGCGATGGTCTGGTCCTTCGTCTTGATGATGGCAGACTTGTGGTTGCAATAGTCACGGCAGTTGTCCAATTCCTGCTGACGATCATACATCATGAAGCTAAGGTGTTCCAATTGAGTCTTCAGCTCGGGGTGGTATGGGCTTCCAGTGGTTGTCCATTTGCATCACGTCTTGGGAAAAACTCAAAGCGAGTACCCTTGATCTGATTGATGCTCTGCCCATACAGACGGGAAAGAGCTTCCTGCATTGCTCTGGCAAGTCCATCGAGCCAGTTGTTTTCCCTCAAGGTAAACTGAATTCCCTCCGTAGTGGGAGGTTCAATCTTTCCTCGGAGACTTGCAAAAATTAGCCACTGCAGATCTTCTCCTCCTTGATCATTGAGCTGAGCTCCGAAGAATTCGGGGTGCGGACGCTCTAGAAGTTCCGAAAGCTGATCCAGATCCCTCTCAAAGATAAGGTCTCCACCATTCCCCAGTTGGTAAAACTTGCTGTACTTCACGTCCATCTATAAAAATAGAGGATGAGTAGATTAGCAGAGTGATCAAGTGTGTCAAAATTTTATCTATTTTGCAAGAGTTTTTGAGGAACATGAATTTTTATGAAAGAATTAAAGAGGTAAGAATGAGAATAAGTTTTCGTAAATATTTGTTTTCTTTGGTTTTGAAACTAAGTTTTTGGCTCAACGTCCAATCTAACTAGGGTCTCCTATGGTCAGGATGGCTCTGATACCAACTTGTCAACACCCGGATTTTTCTATCCTAGATGCCTGTTATGCCATACATCGCAATCCCAGGATTACCATTTTTGCGAGACATAACAGAATTGGATACCATAGTACTTCATCCATTACAAACGATACATAAGTTCTTACACAAATAGGGATCTCATGATCCAGTTCTTAATACAACATCAAGAAGCGGAATACGTAATAATAACGGTAGCGTAGGCGAGGCTCCATCTTCGCGGTCACAGGAAATGCTGACGATGGTAGATGATCCTAGTTGTCGTAACCTTCCTGAGGTCCATCTTCCAGGTACTGCTCTTCATAGTCTGGCCATGGGAATAGCCAGGGACAAAGCCATGACTACTCTTTAAGTACTCGCAAACTAATACTAACAAGTAAAGGGGTTTTTTGTATAATAGGACACTAGGCTCTAGGGTTGTTTTTGCAAAAGCCAGATTTATCTCTACTAAGTTCTAAAGCTAGTCACAATTTTATAATTCCTAAGTGGGAACTTGTATTTCAGGTCACAACTCTGTTGTGGTCAAGTCAAAGTCTCAATTCATTTCACAAGTCATTTTGAAAAGTCTGAGGGGGAACAGTATGGCCACTCCAACTGTCCATAACCGCGGACGCGGCTATTCGAATAGTTTGACACTCTGCAGAGATTGTACACTTTCACCACAACATTCGATACATCCGTCAGGAACAAATCCTGAATTCACCATACTCAGTATGCGGATAATCAATCCTAACCTTTCAATTACACGCCCTAGTATAAGCACCTCTCCTGTGAGTTTGGCCTCCCAACCATGACCAGCTGTCATCTTGGGTACTGCACAGGTGGACAATCTTCACAAGGTAGCCTCAGCTCAGACCTTGGCCGTGAGGTAACTAATACTAAGGTATATAAGTTTCCAGTCAAGGCCTACCCAATATTCGGGTATTGTAGTTGTACGCTAAAATTGGAATGGTATCGCATCCAGACAACCATCAGTTTTATAAAGGGCTAAGGCTCATGCCTAAACATTTTCATCACCAAAATCATCAAGTGTTTGGAAACACATGTCCAAAACATTTCAATAGAATGATCCATCATTCCAAGGTTTTCATAACCATTTTTCTACCAAGTATTCACATCTAGAGTTGATCAAATTTTATGCTTAGCACTAGCATCTAAGGTAGAGGGGGGTAGTACTGATGATGGGGTAGTAACTAGTGGAGTTTCAACTAAGTCCAACCTTATATCTCAGGCTGATATCAAGGTTTCTAGCTTAGGCCAAATTTTATGCTCTTTATGCAACCTTCAGCATCTTTCCAAAATCTACCGGTCACTTAAGTAAACTCTAAGTGAGCTTTGATAAAGAAATAAAGTAAGGAGCTTGCAAGTAAAACTAGGATTGGTTTATCAAGGGGGTATGATCACATATGCTTAAGGCATAGTAACAAGTAGGGGTTTGTTGCATCAGTAGGGTATCTTGCAAGGGTTAACTTTCATCAATGTCAATATAATCTAGCATAGGTATAGTATCTTGCAAGTGTTAGCTTGCCTTGTGCAGAGCAGTGGTTGAAGTTCTCCTCGGCTTCTTCTTCGTAGTATCCTCCTTCCTTCTCGTAGCCTTGGTCGGTACTAGCGTCTATGAATAAATACGAGGTACACAATCACCAAATAATACTTAACTACTTGCAATCATCACACACAAGGGTCCTATAGATGATCTAGCATCATCTCTAACCTTACAAGGTTAAGGCTTGCTTTAATTCTTTTTATTTTTAGAAAAGTAATTTCTACTCATTGAAAAACTACTTAAGATTTAATATTCTCCAAACCAAATATGGGATCATGTTGACACATGTCATCACCACATATTGTAGTCCATGGGAATGTGATTTAAAGTGGTGTCACAATTTAATAAGGTTTCACCCTTTTATTTTAATTAATTAAAGTGGCTAGAAATGCTTATGTAGCATTCTTTTATTACTTGAACATTATTTCTGCAAGTAAACCTATATATTTTTATATATTCTGAAAGGTATGGTTAAGTGTGATTTTTGAGAGTTGGAATCAACTCAAAAGCTTTTATGGTTTAAATTTGAAAAATGTTTGAATGCAGAAAAGCTTCTGCCTTGTTATTTTTACTATGGGTGATCTAGAGATCCAAATGAATTGAATCCAACGGGCTTGGATTCAGCATTCACAGACCTTTCCAACAAAATTGGTTTCATCCAATTTGGTGCACTGAATCGATCTGGGTTGATTTTTTAAGTTGGGTACAGAAGTGTGCTTGAATTTAAAAAGAAAAAGGTTTAATTTGAATCGCTGGGCTGCGCGGGAAAAAGTACTGGGCCGGCCTGCTAAGCGCAGTGCTCCCGCAAGCTGCTTAACTGGGTGTCCCCACTCGTCTGTGACGCGGGGCTGGGCGAAGCGGTATGGGGCAACGTGGATCGTTCGATCTAGTTCTAATCCAACGGTTGGGGGTCATCGTCGACGCGAGACAACTCCGGCAAGAATGAAACCTAGCGCGGCCAGTGAGGGGTGCTGGGGGCTCACCGGGGTACGGGCGAGGGTCGGCGAGGCAGGCGAACAACGAAGTCGACGACGGCGAATCTCCTGATACTAGTGGCTCCTCCTGGGGCGGCTCCAATCGCTGGCTCCCTTCTTCTCCGGCAGCGGCAGGCTCCAGTGAAATTCCGACGAGGTGGTGCTCGCCTTGCTCTGAGAATGGTGTGGCACGATCAGTGAGCAGAGGGGAGTGAGATGGTGTGAAGAAATCGTGTGGGGGTGGCCTCTATTTATAGTCGAGCGAGGGGACCGTCGGGGCGCACGGTGAGCTCGTCGGGCGCGAGGTTACAGGCGGCTAAAGGCATGGGCAAGGGTAGGGGACGGTGCGGTGTCTCCTGGCGATGCTCAACGACATGGTCTCGAGGCATGGGGCGGTGCGGTTTGGTCTGGAACGGGCGGTGCTCTGCGCGGCAGAGGCGGCGTCTTCGACGGCGGGCGGTGGCTGTATGGCACGGGGCGGCAAACGGGGATGTCTGGCGGTCTCCTGGGTTGATGGCGATCGTGTGTGCACGCGGTGAGGGCGGCGCGCGGTTTGTGGATGCTGGTCGAGGGTGGCGCTCTGGCGCATGCTCGACATGGTCTGGGCGCGGCTTGTGCGCGTGGTCCAGGGCTTGGCAACGCTCGCGGCTGGGACAGGTAGTGCCAGTGGACGGTGGGCTGCTCCCAGACATGCTGGCTAGGCTTGTTGCTGCTCCTAGCTTGCTGTCCACAATGGGGTGGCAAGGTTGGCTTCGGCTGTTCACCATTGCTGGCAATGGCAAGCTCACAGGGGTGCTAGTCCTTAGTTAAACTTCCTAGATGATCTACTGAGCTGTGTGTGAGCTAACTAGAGAACAAGTTAGGCCAATTTTACTGCACACTATAGTGTTTGATGTTTGTTTGATTTGTGTCTGTAACCTGTTTGATGAAATGGCCGCATGAAATCAAGTTTTGAATTTTGAAATGAATTTTGGTGGGTTTTCTAGATTGGTGCTGGTGAGTCTGCAGATGCTTGGGTTTTGAAAGTTGAGCTTGTTTGAGTTGTTTTTGAAAACGTGGGATCTTCCCATATGATAAAGATTCAATTTTGAATTGTCATTTAAGCTATGCATTTGAAAGTTTCTGGATGATCACAAAGTGGACCTTGATACCTTGTTATGAGTACATTCAAGGGGTGCAAAGATCCAGAAAAGTTTCTGTTAAGTTTTGAAAGTTTGAGACAGCCAAAGTAGGCCCGGGAGTTAAATTGGCCAAAATGACCATTCATTTCATATATGTGTTTTGATTTACTTGTCTTTAGGAAAAGTGTGGGAAATGTTTTAGATGATGTTTATTTCACCTAAGAAACATTTTACAAGCAAAGAAACAAACAAACAAGGTGGGTTTAAAAGAATTCAAAATCAATGCATACACATATGCATGCATTCATAATTTTATTTAGAAAAGTTTTTGTTAACCCTAAATGTGAGGATTAGAATTTGATGATCCAATTTTAGTATTTTTGGGATGTTACAAGGTGTCGGCTTGGGCGCGAGGCAGCGGCGGCGCGGCGGCGGCTTGGGCGCGGCGGCGGCGGCTTGGCTTGTGGAGGGCTAGGGCTTGTGTTGTGTTGGGGCAGCCCTCCCCCTCTATTTATGAGAGGGGGGCAGCCTTGGTTGGGGTGGGTTTGAATCCAAACCCAAACCCAAGTTGGATTGAGAGAAGGACTTGTTTTTTCTCCCACTAGGAAACCATTGTTCCAGTTTGACTTTTCAAACTTCCCGTTTGACTTTCAATTTAGAGCTTTAATTCTCTCTTGCAAATGCCAACACAAAGAGACCTAGGATATGAACTAATCATTCCTTATATCCATGACACATTCATGGACCATTCCCCTTCCGGTCCGGTGAACCTTCTAGACCCTTCTAGAACCTCTCCGATGAAATCATCGGAAACTTTCCCGAACTCCGAAATAGGACTTTCCTTATATGAATATTATTCTCCGGACCATTCCGGATCTCCTCGGGATATCTCGGATCCCATACGAGACTCCGAACAACATTAGGTATCCCTACTAACATTCCATATCTACTAAACAACATCGAATCCTTAAGTGTGTCTCCCTATGGTTCGTGAATTATGCGGACATGACCGAGACACTTCTCCGATCAATAACCAATAGAGGAATCTGGAAATTCATATGGATCCCACATATTTCAACGATTACTTTGCGATCGAATGAACCACTTACATACGATACCAATTTCCTTTTGTCTCATGATAGTTTACTTATCCGAGGTTTTGATCGTCGGTATCTTTGCATACCTAGTTCAACCTCATTACTGATAAGTACTCTTTTCTCGTTCCCGTGATATGTGATCCCTTGTGAGCCATTCACATGCTTGAAAGCCAATTGGATGACATTCCACCGAGAGGGCCCAGAGTATATCTATCCGTCATATGGATGGACAAATCCCACTCTTGATCCATGTGCCTCAACCCATACTTTCCAAACACTCAATGCGACCTTTATAGCCACCCAGTTACGGTGTGGTGTTTGATGTCATCAAAGCATCCTTCCGGTGATGGTGATTAGCATGATCTCATGGTCGAAGGAATTATGTTACTATGTATCAGAAAGATTATAGCAAACGAACTATTAAAATGACTTGATCTTTATGCTACGCTTATCTATAGGAGTATGTCCATCATACCATTCTCCTAATGATATGATCTTGTTATTAACAACATCTCAATGTTCATGATCGAGAAACCACGATCAGCTATTAATCAACAAGCTAGTATTACAAAGAGGATTTACCAGGGACTCTAATTTAGTTTACAAATCACACAAGTATTAATGTTTCCGGTTAATACTATTATAGCATGAATGTAAACATTTATCATAAACACAAAGATATAATAATAACCACTTTTATTATTTCCTCTAGGGCATATCTCCAACAACTTTATATTCCTTGCCCCTAATAAACTTTAACCATTGTGTCATCTATGTTGTATATGCTTGCACTTATACGTTGGAATTAGCAGAACCATGCTATCATGGGGAACGCTTTCAACATTGCACTTGTACATTGTACACAGTTGATATCATGCTCTTTTGTTTATGGATGTCGTCGGTGTGAAATGAAAGGGGAGCTTGTAAGTCCATGGAGGTATGAATGTGTGTTATAGAAACGCTTGGGCCGCTAACCTAACCCAGGCCTAATCATGGTGGAAACTTGCAGCATTACCATAATGACATTTATGAAGCTTTCTTATTAAAAAAGGAGAGACATATTGAAAAGAGGAAAGAGATAAAAAACACACCATATTCCCATGGTAAATAAGAAGATTGCTGAGATGCCCATTGTCTATTTGCCTTGTCATTTTGGTTATGGGATAGCTCTTGTACCATGTGCAAGGGGTACCCCGTTGGTGGTTCTCTATGATACACTTGTACTTACTATGACAAGAACTTACAGGTGACTAAAGTTGAATAGCATGAGGTGCGGCCCTCGTATTCAAGGGACATGAGATTGCCAACTTATACTTTGTCAAGCATATACTCCGTAGTTTACTCACTTTATCCTTAATCACTTCAAGATGCTTATGATAGGGGCAATAAGGGCTGAAAGCTAACAAGTACCATAATTTTTGGAAAATCTTTTGGAAACTTGAAATCCCTAATTCCCTTTATGAAGGGCCTTTCTTTCACCATTATATTAGGTCTCCACCTTCTATCCGTAGGCACCAATTAAGAGAGCATGTTGTCATTCTTAGTTCTATGTGCATTGTCACAAAACTTATTGATTGATTCATAATGTAGATATTGCTTGTTCTTGAACTATTTGTATCTAGTCACCCTTACGAACTTTGAAGGTGTCCTATGCATTTATGTGTTGCTACTCCATGAGGGACAAGCTGAATGCCACTATGCTATGTTTATATATGTGAAACAAACAAATGTCTTTCAATGCATTGTTATTCATGATATTTGTTTGTAACCTTTCAGGTTGCACGCATAGTTACTTTGTCTTACTATCAGAACTTCTTCTTTCATGCTCATGTTTAGAGTACTTTGATGGCAACTATCAATGCTTGCAAATGTTCTTATCAAGATTGTGATGGTGCATGTCACCTCAAAAATTATTCTTTTTATCACTTACCTACTCGAGGACGAGCAGGAGTTAAGCTTGGGGATGCTTGATACGTCGTAAACATATCTATAATTTTTGATGTTACATGCCCATTTATTATCAACTTGGTTATGTTTTTTCTACACTTTGAGGTATTTTTATACACTTTCTGGAACTAACCTATTGACAAGATGCCACAGTGCCAGTTGCCAGTTTTCTTCTGTTTTTGGTTCAATATTCTCAGAATTGGATGGGACAAAAGCCAAAGTCATTATTTTTCCTAGGGAAACACGGAACCACGAAGAAGAGACGTAGTAGGGCACTAGGGTGGCCACACCCCCTAGACGCAGGCAAGCCCTAGTGGCGCCCACATGGGGTGTGGGCCCCCTGGACCTCCACCGACCTTGCCTCCTGCGCCTATAAGAATCCCCCTACTCAGAAACCCTAAAGAATCCTTCATACTTCTAGAAAAAGTTCCGCTCCGCTGCCGAGACCAAAGGGGAGATTCGGCGGACAGAAAGTCTCTGTTCTGGCACCCTGCCGGGCTGGGGAAGTGCCCCCGGAGCCATCTCTATCGATCTCCACCACCATATCCATCATCGTTGGTAATTCCCATGATGAGGAGGGAGTAGTTCTTCCTCGAGGCCAAGGGCTCTACCGGTAGCTATGTGTTCATCTCTCTCTCTATGCATGATCTTGTTGTGGTCATGAGCTTTGTAATCAAGTAGATCACTCTGTTACTCAATTGCTTAAATAGATCCATGCTCTCCCCATGTGTGTAAAAGTGATAACGTGCACGCCATGGTGGCACTTAGGCTAGAGTATACATAAATACTCATCGTGCTTTAATAGATCTATGATTTTCCCCACATGTGTGAAAGTGACAGCGTGCACGCCGTGTGTGGCACTTAAGCTAGGATACATATATATTTCTAATGAGTTACATTTTGAGTTGGTTTTCTCTATGAAATTGTGGTGTTTGTTGGAACCATCTAGCACTCAAGGTGACAATGTGGGGTTATCTAGATTGGGGAAGGCCCTACCGTGGATTAGAGTGTCCAACCAGAGAGTAGTTAAGAGTAGTATCATGAAGAGAATATATTTATATGAGAGAGTGTTCAGTAGTGAGAGTATCATCCCTAGGCCTTGTTTCTAAGCACTGAAACATCGTTTGCATCTAGATCTGTTGCATGTTTGCTTGCTTCCATCTTTATTTCAGTTTCACACACGTTACCCCACGTCAACAACAAGTCAGAAGCTATTTTATGGCACCTTTACCACTTGTATTTTACTATCTCTTCACCGAACTAGTGCACTTATACAACTGACAAGTGTATTGGGTGTGTTGGGGACACAAGAGACTTCTTGTATCTTGATTGCATGGTTGCTTGAGAGGGATACCTTTGACCACTTCCTTCCTGAGTTCGATAAACCTTGGGTAATCCACTTAAGGGAAACTTGCTGCGTTTCTAGAAGTGAGTAGACATCAGTTTTATTTTTGGAGCTTTAATTTCAACATAGTATTTTCAAGGGAAAATAGGAGGACGAACTACTAATAGTAGTATTAGCCACGACATGGACACATGTACTTTCACCTTGTTTCCCTACATACAGAAGTCGTAGTATAAGGACCAAAAATATATACATCAGATTCAAATGCACATTCGTGTGTGTTTGTGGTAATTTTTGCATGTTGCATGTGTTCATATATCCATGGAATTACACGTGTCCAGCATGCAACCGCACAGCAAAATGAGAGACGTGTGCTACGTGCACGAACACAATATTTCACATGCAAGACTTTGAATCACAGACAGGCGTGTCCTATTTAGATCGGCCCCACTTGCTAGTGAGAACGTGCATGCATCATGCGCTCGGAGCCACTAGAGATGTCCACGACGGAAATTACAATTTTCCACTAGTTCCCCCGCAACTAGTTATTGCATCTCGCACTTCCAAGTTCTTCATAAAATCTGAAATAAATCATGAACATATCGTATATAGTTCGTCTATGAATTTCTAGCCAATATATTACATGGTTTGGCCACCACAAAATTAACAAATGAACACAAGATATCGTTATTAGGTTTTTCCTTTTTTACATAGGTCACGTAAGATCATATTACAGGAACGGGTATTTTAGATGCACGAGAAATAACATAGCCAATGTTCCTGATTTGTTTCACATTTTTTGAGAACTCGAAAGTGCAACAAATAATAAAGGGGTGTGGGCGCAGCGAGTTGCAGAATAATCGACACGCACTAACAAAAGCTATGGCTTATATACAAAAGGAGTTTGATCAAATTGCATGCCTTGCACTTACATTACAGCGAAATGAGCGGTTTGAGTATAGTGAGTTAACAGCTCAGGGCCACGTGATACAAATGAGGCAAACAAAATAATTGAAGATACGCAAATCCCTATTCCATATGGTCGCTACATTTAGCCCATATTCCTTGAATTGTTAACTATGTCGGTTCCAATCCTTCGCATTGGCCAAGCTTGGGACAAACCACAATAGAGTCTGTCGCCAATTCCAGCCAATGATTGTTGAGAAACCAAAAGTGGCGTCTTGAGCATTCATACTAAAGTGGCATATTTCAGGACAAGAATTAATTCCATCGAGGCTAACTGCATGCGGCCAGGTATATACATAGTTGCTCCTCGTTAGATATCTAGGGCCAAGTCCTGTTGCGTCAACTGGAATAGTAATCAGATAGTTCAATCCAAGGAAGATAGGAAATGCCCCAAGGTTAAAAACCCTCCGCCATTTCCTCGGTGGAAGTAACTTACTAGTGTCAATCGAGAAAACATGGAAGCAAAACCTAGTAGAATAGGCGTGAATAGTGTGGATGTGATGATAAACAACATTATCAGTGACTGGATAACCACCATAATTACTCTCATACCGCCTATGACTAATGCTCTCAGTATTGATCAGAATAAGGCTACCACCATCAGATCAGGACGTAATCACAATTACCGTAAAAATCGGGTGGCCCAGAAGACGTACATGACCTTACAATGAAAGAACATTGAGAGGTTAGTTCTACAAAATTAGAACGATGAAGCTAAAAAAATAAGGATGGAAAATTTACCCTATGCCCGAGGATCCCATGCATAAACATTGCCAATTTGAGTTACGGCATAGATAACTCCCTTGTGGATAATGCATCGCGGTACCTGAACATGCTGAACTGGTTCTCAAGAAAAATCTAGATACCATGAGGACCCTCAAGTAAGGGAATTACAGTGTCAAAGATGGCCATCACAGAGAAATCCTTATAGTTCCCAGCAGCTATGGGAACTCGGCAAATGGCTACCTTTAGTAGATTAGTTAGCTGACCAGCAGCCACAAACTTATGTACCTTGGAGGTGGCCTCAAAGTCGAAGATTGCTGCTAGACGAATCTGGCGACGAGTGAACACATCCATAAGATCCCAGTTCTAGGCGAGGCCAATAGTGGAAATCCAATCTCCATTCGCGCCTGCCGACTTCTTACCCTCATAGTATAGCATCACATCATTGGAGGAGGAACTTTCTAGCATCGTTAGCTCGCATATGGTCCAGCTGAACTTTTGTCGTGGCTTCTGTTTTCCCCTAACACAATAGTAATTTCCCCTAAAGAACTGCTTCTTCTGATTATCGCGTTATAAGACATTGTACTCACACGGTAGGTTAGTTGGGTGAGAGTGAAGAACATATGGGAGATCAAACGGATGAGATTTCACCAGGAATGCACTATGTGTTGCTGAGTAGAGATAATGTTTCCAGAAGGCGACGAGGCTCGCGGCGGTGATGACGTCGCATCTAGCTGAGGTTTCTTCAAGGGGTCCATCGGAAAACACCCTAGAAGTGTCACTGTCATCGATCGATTGGGCCATCATGAGGAATAACTCGAGCAGTTGGGGGATGATGGTCTTTGGTTTTCATTAAGGTTTTGGAGGAGTGAGCAAGCAGAAACTGGCAGGACGACATGAAAAATAGTCTATCAAACTGGTCACTGGAGCTGATCCTAAAGCAGCATGGCGGAGTTGGCGGGTGAATGTATTGGTGTGTGAGTTAGGGATGTTGGAGGTGAAGTGAGGATGGAGGTCGAGGGAAAGGCGAAATACGGGTTTAAATAAAACCAAGTGTGCCTTCTTTATCTCTACTAAATCTACTGTGCCTATTAAACTGGGCTCTGGAGATGATCCAAAAGCAGCATGGCGGCGTTGGCGTGTGCTAAGGTGGGGGAGGGATAGTGGGGATCAGCGAGAAGATGGAGAGGAAGAGGATAGAGAGCAAAGTAAAATACTATTAGGACTAAAATAAATCGACTGAAATTGTACCGACTGCAGTAGTTCTGGCCTTCACTACAACATAGCTAGCCTAGCACGCCATGGAGTTGTACTGTCCTGTCAAATGAATGGTCATGGCAGAGAGATGGTCCGGAGTATACTCCGAGCTCCTCTTGCCGAACGAATAAATAATCCTTGGATCTTCTACATTCATCATCATGTGCAGGCACATTCGGAGCAAGTACTTCCATTGGTAAAAGGAACCAAAGCTGAAATACTCTCTAACTCTTGTAGTACGGTACAAAAACAAAAATGCTGACAAAATGGGCTACCTCCAAAAGCTTTTGCTTAAAACTTTCAAAGCAACCTAAATTTTTCTTGTAGTTCAAATTTTACCTAATTTCGATAAATCTACATAAAATCATTCAAGTGGGTAGAGTTAGCTAGGAAGTTTGAAAACTCATAAAACATAGAAATCATTAGTATTGTTGGTTCACTTTAATATGTCTGGAACATTATTACATTGACCCTGATCTGAATAGTATTAGACTTTTTTAGAACCTTCACAAGATTTTTCTTATACCATGATCCGAACATTATTACATTGATACTAATGATTAGCCAAACTGCAAACAGAGAAAATCCAACTTCATACAGAGAACAGTACCACTTAACGACTTCTAGGGGGACTCCATGGTCTTCTTAGGCGACTTGGCAGCATCCTCTTCGGGCAACTTGGCTGCGTCCTCCGTGGTACCATCACCAAACAGTGACTCGTGGATGGTGACGCCGGCCAGCATCTTGTTGAGTTCCTTGTTGCGCATGACGTGAAGCATCACGTGCCTCGGGATGATGCAAATCTTCTTGCTTTTCGTGGCGGTTTGGCCGGCGAGCTCCAGTACCTCGGTGGTGAGGTACTCGAGAATGGCCGCGAGGTAGACGGTATCCCCAAAGCCTATGCACCGGGAGTACCGACCCTCCTTGAGGTAGCGCCCAATCCGTTCGTCAGGGAAATGCAACCCGGCCTTGACGTACCTCGTCACATGCTTCTTCTTGTGCCTTCCTGGTGCGAGACTGCAACCTGGAGTGGCCAGAGCAGGATTCGGAAGAAGGCGACATGTCTTCTTTTTATCCATGGCTTTTGTGGACGCCACCTGGATATTCTTCTTCTCCCTCCCGAAGCTCCGGTCTTCAGAGCCATTGATGCAAAGTCGTTAAGCAGGGGGGATACAAGGAAGAAAGGTTAATTGTGGAGGTCAGGTGAAGGTGCCCAGGTCCCTTATATTGATAGAATCCTTTTTACTGTTTTACTATGAATTTTAATAAAAGGCTATGTGTATCAACCGATGCACAAGCCGTTGTTCTACTCCCCTTTTCGAAAGAAAAGAAAAAATGACCTTGCTCATTTTTGCAATGTTTCCATATTTTCTTTGAATTTTTTGAAACATGGTCAGATGTGTCGGCATCAAAATTCATCCAAAGAAGTTGTATCTTTCAAATAGATTTTGATTTTCAGTATGACTCCATGGGTACAATAATTATATATGAATTTCGGACAAATTTCCCACTTGGAATTCAAATTTTACCTACTTTGGTCAATTGAAAAAAAGTCATTTAAGTGTGAAAAATTAGATACAAGATTGAAAATTCACTAAACTTGTTAACCATAAAACATACCCTATTTCTATGAAATTTATTATGTTGTGGCATTCAGAGCCATACTCGTTGCACTATCTTAAAAAACATTTACATGTGGCACTTCTAGAATTGTTTGAATTTTTTTGAAAACGTAAAAGTTGAGAAGTCACATTAAGAACATTAGTATATCAAGCCAACATGCACTCATTTACCAGAAATGGACACGTTATTATAAACTATATAGAAAATGGCCATGACCTTATGTCATTATTTAGCTTTAAACAGAAGTATGTTAACACATTGTTGGTTATATTTTGAAGCAAATGTTTTTAAACCTTGTCAAAATTCATGTTTATCATTTATGGAACAGGATGCCATATGTAAGTTCTTAACAATTTTATTACATTCTTTAATTTATAGAAAATAAACAAGACGGGTTATATAGATATGACCTTGACATTGGTAACTTTTCTTGAAATGTGAACAATCCTCATCGTCGTCCTCGGACTCCTCCTCAACGTCGCCCTTTGACTCATCTTCCTTGGTATCATCGTCCATCTTATCGGAGTCGCTCGGCGTTGGTGGCGACATCCCTTCGAAAAAGCGCTTCCAGTGGCTATCTTCTTCATTTCAGGAGTCTGACAACGGTGGGAGCCGTGTCCCGTCGATCGAGTCTAGGCTTCTATACGGAATTTTGGGGTCGTTCCTATTTCTCAGGTCGATCGACGTGTTCTGGGGAGAGTTTTCATACGACATTTTGGAAGGAAACTTAGAGAGATCGAGTTCTAAGCAACGGTAGGTTGGGGTTTTGGGTGAAAGGAGGGGTTGGTACTATTGCAATTTATAATGTCTATTTTCATCATGCTTGTATTACTTCCCTTAAAAGTATCCCAAAATATCATAAATAGATTGTACCAAACTTGTCCCGCCAACAAAAAAAGATTATGCCAGACTCGTCGATTCTTGATTTTTCTCGCCCAGGGAATTTAGGAGGCGCCCGTTTTATCCAAAAATGATGAGAATCATGCAGATCATGTTGAATTACTTGGTGTCTCGTACCTCCTCCGATCAAAATTAAGTGTCTATACATGCTTATCTATAGTGCATTAGTGTACTCTTCATAAAGTTGCATTAACTTGATTGATGGTGACATGGTGTGGGCCCCGTCTTTTTATGCACCGCTGCATCTCAGACTAGAAGTTTAACATTGCGCAAAAACTTACATGAGATGGAATTAAAGGAGAAATAGAGGATGGATGGTGAGAGGGGCGAAGGAGAGAGAAAATCGAGAGGTAGAGTAGGTGTACTAGTATCATGTGACATTGCACCGCCTTCAACTCCTCTCGCGCTACCTACGCGTGCTCACGGTCTCTTCTCGCTTTTCGATATTCCCCTCCATTTCGAGCCATATTCTTTATTGAACTGGTACTACTTGATTTACTGAAAAAACATTCCTCTTATTAGGAAAATTGAGATTGTCTCTTTTCCGAATACTTGTTGGAAAATCTCTTGTCAAATTTTTTTACCATGCCAAGATGCACCAATCTACTAAATATGGGAAAATTATCATAAACATCAAGTTGGATATGGCCATGACCTTGGTCTTTCCTCTTTTGGCTTGAAACGTGTGTACATACAAGCTCGCCCAATTTTGTGAGGTATGTTTTTCCAAAGTTATCAAAACTCATGTTTACCATTTTTCATGGAAGGTAATACACACAAAAGGACGCCCTGTGTAAGTCTTTCTTTTTAGGATATTTCTTTATTTTCTTCAATTGATTTCAAAATAGGGTCAACATTGTCGGCACACAAATTATTAGCTAGAAGATGTATATTTTGACTTGGAAATTCTCGTATATTGATTTCCTGGTGGGTACAATACCATCAAAGGACCTATGTAAAATCTTAAGAGTAATCTACCATTTACTTATGCACATACATGCTAGGCCAATTTTGGTCTTTCCTCTTTCGGCTTGAAACGTGTGCACATACATGCTAGGCCAATTTTGTGAGGTATGTTTTTCCAAGGTTATCAAAACTCATGTTTATCATTTTTCATGGCAGGTAATACACACAAAAGGATGTCGTGTGTAAGTCTTTGTTTTTAGGATTTTTCTTTATTTTCTTCAATTGATTTGAAAATAGGGTCAATATTGTAGGCACACAAATTATTAGCTAGAAGATGAATCTTTTGACTTGGAAGTTATCGTATATTGATTTCCTAGTGGGTACAATACCTTCAAAGGCCCTATGTAAAATCTTAAGAGCAATCTACCATTTACTTATACTTAAAATTAATTTGACCTAGTTTCTATAAATCCACATAAATCCATTTAAGTGTCGAAGTTAGATAGGAAGCATGATCCACTATGTCTAAAACAATTGTCTTGTGGCATTGTGAATCATATTATTCGGACCTTTTGCAAAGAAAAAACACCGTCGTCGATAGGAAAAATTGAATGTATATTTTCTTAATTTGTTGGAAACTCCTACAATAAACAGTGCTTACTATGACAAGATGCACGCATCGACCAAAGTAATGTGAGAACTCTATCACATCATAACTATAATATCGATATGGCCTTGATGACCTTGGTCGTTCGGGTTGATACTCAATAATATTTATATGCATGGTAGGAGAATATTATGAAACAATTTTTCCAAAACTTATGTAATCTCATGGTTACCTTTTTCATGGCATGTAGTGCTCGAGACAGGATAGGACATCATGCATAAATCTCTGGTTTTTCCTTTATTTCATGTCATTTTTTTCAAAACAGATTCAAATTTGTAAAGATGCAATAATAGTAATAAGTGGGACCAGTCGTTAAAACTCTCTGTGGTTTCTAATATAAAAATTGAGCTCCACATGGATACCTACAAAAGCTTTTTCTATTAAACTTTCAACTCAAGCTAAAATTTACTTGTAGTTCGAATTTGACCTAATTTCGATACATCGACATAAGTCATTCAAGTGGGCAGAGTTAGCTAGGACGAAGTTTGAAAACTCATAAAACATGGGGATAATAAGTACAACATGCCGGTCACTATATAGGTCTAAAAGCTTGTATTTTGTCATTTAGATCCAATATTCTTCGGACTTTCTTTACGAAATAAAAACAATCTCGTCATCACTCAGAAAATTGACATAGTTATTTCATGATAGTTGGAAACTGACACCGACGACATTGTTTACTAAAATAAGATGTACCACACATATACCTCTGAAATAATTTTTAATCTATCATGCTTACTAGTAGCTCAAGTTTTACCTAATTTCTTAAATTGTCATGATGCAAAATCTTATCAAAACTCTCGGTGGTGGTTCGTGATATATTAAATGCCCTTCCCTCGATGGTTACCACAAAAAAAATTCAAAACTTTCAAACCAAACCTACCATTTTCTTGTAGTTCAAATTTGATATAATTTTGATAAGTTGGCTTAAAGTCATTAAAGTGGGCAGAGTTAGCTTGGACGAAGTTTGAAAACTCATAAAATAAAAAATATGAATTGAGAATGTTCTTTCCTGATAGTTGGAAACTCACACCGACGACATTGTTTACTACAAGAAAATACGTCCATCTACATCTAAAATAACATTTAATTCAAGAGAAATTAATCTACCATGCTTACTTGTAACTCAAGTTTGACCTAATTTCGCTTAATCGACAGAGAAATAAGTGAAGTGTGCGAATTTATCTAGGAATCCTGAAAAAATGGAATTATATAAGAAACCATGTTCCACTTTGTGTGATGATTAGGAGGGTTGAATTTTCTTCTAACTATGGTAGCCCCCCCCCCCCCCCCCCCCCCGAGCGACGTGCTTCAGTTTAACATGGTCGGTGGAAGTACAAGTTACATCAAGGACCTCATAAAAATGTAAATTACATCCAAGTTCGTGAATTTAGCACAAGGTACCTGAAACTAAGCAATGAAGTGTGTTTTGTGGTTTGCGCACACTAGTGTTCATTGCGCAAAAGACTATAAATAGAGTCTTATATATCCTAAGAATGTAAAATAAGATCCAACAGTTAGCAATGTTTGGATTTGTCAATCTTGATCCAATGGTCCATGTTCAAAGTTATCCTTACGCTACATAGTTTTTTTTCAACGAAAAAGATAAGATCAAAATTAGTATCACGAATGGCTGTTCTTTTGAATAACCCATCCCTCCCGTTGTTTGGGAGGCAAGTGAAAATTTTGAAACCGAAAAAGTTTGAATCATTTTGTGGCCAAGGACCAAATTGGTTTCCTTCCTATGTACTCCTCCTCCTACTCCACACCAATGCGGCTGCCGAACACGCCAGAGAAACAGAGCCACCCTCTCAAAATTAAAAATAAAAATAAATAGATCCATCGTACCAAGGCACATGTGCATAGCGCCACACTATGGACGAGGGAGAGATCAACTGGGCTGGTGCATGAGGAGAGAGGGTGGAGAGCTGAGAGGTAGTGAAGAATAGAGAAAACACACTTTTTGCGTGTAGAGGTCCTGAAATTTAGTACTAGTAGAGTGTACACTGTAACTTTAAGGTGGCAGGAGTAAGTCGTGTCAGGAACCCATCATAACTATGCTCTTCGCTGCTTCCCTCGTCCCTGCCCACAAGGTAACACATAGCAATCAAGAACAAATTTTAATCACAAGACCGCGAGAGGGTAGCTCTTACATGTGGGTCCTATCTTATGGACAAGTCTGACTAGATACATTGTGGTGAAATCAACTACTATCTTGGTATTAGCAAGTAGGTCCCATCATAAACATAGGTTTGAGCAAATACAAAGGTTATGCCCTAAGCTGAAGTCTATACGAGTGGATTCATGGGACCAACTAAACTGAAGATGCTCACTTTTTCATAATAGTTTTACATCTTGTTCATACACTGCCAAGTGGGGCCATGTATTTGCTTTTCCCTTTAGACACATGTGCCTTGTACTCCCCTCACCACCGTGCTAGACTCAATTTTCTTGCGAAATTCCCCGGATCTATTAATAACGATCAACAACCGTTGAAGAGGCGCAAAAGTAAGTTGCTCTTACACACCATATTTCCTCAACAATTTGCATGCATAATCTATTCTCGTTCTTCGACTTTCCTTTCTATTTTAAGCTATATTCTTTACATAGAAGAATAGTTTGACCTAATTTCGTTAAATCTATATAAAGTCATTTAAGTGTACCAGGTTAGCTAGAGTAACCTTGAAAAATCCGTCCAAAAACATGGGGATTGTAAGAAAGCAAGGTCCACTTTGTATGAAATTTGGGCGGTGAAATTTTCTTTTAACTGATACGGGTCCCATGGGCGCAGTGAGCTTCAGTTAACATGGCCGGTGGAAGTATATGTTGCATCAAGGACCTTATAGAAAATGAAAATGACATCCAAGTACATCACTTGGAAAATTGAGAATGTTCTTTCCTGATACTTGGAAGCTCACACCAGTGGCATTATTTACTAAACGAAGATGTACCCATCTACCTCTGAAATGTTATTTAATTCGAGAGCTATCTATCGCGCTTACTGGTAGCTCAAGTTTGACCTAATTTTTAAATTGTCAAGATGCAAAATATTAGCAAGAAGTTGAACCTATTTTCAAATCTTGCTGTGGTTGTTTGTGATATATTAAATGAGCCCCTGATGGTTACCTCCAAAAAAATCACAAAACTTTTAAAGCAACCTACAGTTTTCATGTAGTTCATATCTGACCTAATTTTGATAAATCTGCATAAAGTCATTCAAGTGGTAGAGTTAGCAAGGACAAAGTTTGAAAACTCATGAAACATGGGAATCATAAGTAGTACAACATGTCGATCCAATACATGTCGATTCAAGTGGTAGAGTTGGCTTGTGATATATTCATATCCAATATTCTTCGAACATCCTTACAGAAAAGGAACAATCTCGTCTCACTCGGAAAACTGAGAATGTTCTTTCCTGAAAGTTGGAAACTCACACCGACGACATTTTTACTAAAATAAGATGCACCCATCTACCCCCTAAAAGATAATTAATTCAAGAGCAATCCATCGCTCTTACTCGCACCTCAAGTTATTTGACCTAATTTTGTTAAGTTGTCAAGATGAAAAATCATAGCTAGAAGTTCAACCTGTGTTCAAAACTCTCGGTGGTGGTTCATGATATATTAAATGACCCCCCGATGGTTACCTTTAAAAATTGCACAACTTTCAAAGCAACCTACAATTTTCCTATATTTCAAGATTGACCTAATTTCGGTAAATTGGCATAAATTCATTCAAGTGGGCAAAGTAAGCTAGGCCAAAGTTTGAAAAAACATAAAACATGGGAATCGTAAATACAAGATGTTGGCCCACTATAAATATTTGAAAGGTCTACACTTATGGCATTTGGATCCATATTCTTCAGACTTTCATCACGAAAAGGAACGATCTTGTCATCACTCGGAAAATCAAGAATGTTCTCTCCTGATAGTTGGAAACTCACACCTATGACATTGTTTACTAAAATAAGATGCACTCCATCTACCTTCAAAAAGAGAATTAATTCAAGATCAATCTATCTTGCTTACTCATACCTCAAGTTTGACATAATTTTGTTAAGTTATCGAGATGGAAAATCTTAGCAAGAAGTTGAAACTTTTTTGAAAACTCTCGGTGGTGTTTTGTGATATATTAAATGACCCCCCGATGGTTACCTCAAAAAATCATAGAACTTTCAAATCAACATACAATTTTCCTGTAGTTCAGAATTAACCTACTTTAGATAAATCGACATAAAGTCATCCAAGTGGGCTCAGTTAGCTAGGCCAATGTTAGAAAACTCATAATACATGGGAATCGTAAGTACAACATGTCGGTCCACTATAAATATTTGAAAGGTCTACTTGTGACATTCGGATCCATATTATTCAGACTTTCTTTACGGAAAGGACCAATCTCGTCGTGGTCACTCAGAAAATTAAGAATGTTCTTTCCTGATAGTTGGATACTCACACCGATGGCATTGTTTACTAGAAAGTAGATGCACCCATCTACCTTTCAAAAGACAACTAGTAATTCAATATAAATCTATCGCACTTACTGGTAGCTTGAGTTTGACCTACTAATTTTCTTAAATTGTCAGCATGCAGAATTTTAGCAAGAAGAGGAAACTGTTATCAAAACTCTCGATGTTGGTTTGTAATATATTAAACGCCCCTCCCGTGACAGTTACCTCAAAAAAATCTCAAAACATTCAAACCAAACCTACAATTTTCTTGTAGTTCAAATTTGGCCTAATATCGATAAGTCGACATGCGTCAAGTCATTCAACCAGGCAGAGTTAGCTAGGATGAAGTTTGACAAGTCATAAAATTAAACATAGGAATCGTAATGAAACATGGTTGTCCACTTAGTATGTCCGGAAGCTTGGCTTGTGGCATTCAGATCCATATTATTCGGACTTTCTTTATGAAAATGAACAATCTCCTCACTACTCGGGAAATTGGGAATGTTCTTTCCTGATAGATGGAAACTCACACCAACAACATTGTTTACTTCAAGAAGATGCACCCATCTATCACTGAAAATTACATTTAATTCAAGAGAAATTAATCTACCACGCTTACTTGTAGCTCAGGTTTGACCTAATTTCGCTGAATCGACAAATAAGTAATTGAATTGTGCGAATTTAGCTAGAAAGCTTGAAAAATGGAATTATATAAGAAACCGTGGTCCACTTTGTGTGATGATTGGGAGGGTTGCATTTTCTTCTAACTGTGGTAGGGCCCCCCGGAGAAAGGTGCTTAAGTCTAACATGGTCAATGGAAGTACAAGTTACATCAAGGACCTTGTAAAAATGTAAATTATATCCAAGTCCATGCATTAAGCACAAGGTCCCTGAAACTAACCAATGAAGTGTGTTTTGAAGTTTGCGCACACTAGCGTTCATTCTACTAAAGACTATTAATAGAATATTCTAGATCCTAAGAATGGAAAATAAGATCCAACAGTTAGCAATGTTTGGATTTGCCAGTCTTGATCCAATTGTCCATGTTCAAAGTTATGCTTACACTATATAGTTTTTTTCGACGAAGAAGATAAGATAAGAAGTACTATTGTGAATGGCCGGTATTTTGAATAACCCTTCCCTCCCGATATTTGGGAAGCAAGTGAAAATTTCAAAACCGTAAAAGATTGAATCTTCTTCCCGCCGAGGACCAAAGTGGTTTCCTTCCTATGTACTCCTACTCCTACTCCACACCAAGACGGCTGCCGAACAGGCTAGATAAATAGAGCCTCCCTGTCAAAATTAAAAAGAAAACGAAACATAGCCGCCGTACAAAGGCACACGTGCGCAGAGCCACGCTGTGGACGAGAGAGAGATCAGTTAGGACGGTGCGCGAGGGGAGAGGGGTGGAGAGAAGAGAGGCAGCGAAGGAGAGAGAAAACATACTTTTTTGCTTCCATAGGTCCGAAAATTTGTTACTAGTAGAGTGTACACTGTAACTGTAAGGTGGCAGGAGTAACTCGTGTGAGGAACCCACCATTACTTTGATCTTCACTTCTTCTATCTTCCCCTGCCTACGTTTTATTCTCTCTGCACTTACAGTGCATGGACAGAGGTGAGAATATGTCTACTCTGAGTGGGGCATCCAATATGGTTTCCATAAGGGGAAAAAGGTAGTCCCGATGGACTTCCATATACATAGTGGAAGCTATCCACGAGCTAAAAACCTTAAGGTTCACTCTTTAGCTCACCATGGGTAGTACATAAGCATTAAAATATTGATATATAGTACACATAGAAATCGATAAGAAATTTTAATTACAAAACCGCGAGAGGGTAGCTCCTATATGTAGGTCCTATCTTATGGACAAGTCTGACTAGATACATTGTGGTGTAATCAACTACTATCTTGGTATTTGCAAGTGGGTCCCATCTTAAACATAGGTTTGGCCAAATACAAAGCTGACGCCCTAAGATCTACCGTTTAGTCAGTGTCTATACGAGACGATTCATGGGACCTACTAAACTAAAAATGCTAACTTTTGCATAGTAGTTTTACATGTTGGTCATACACTTCCAAGTGGGGCCCAGTATTTGATTTTCCCTTTAGACACTTGTGCATTGTACTCCCCTCACCACCGTGCTAGACTCGATTTTTTTTTGCGAAATTCCACCAATCTATTAATAATGATCAACGACCGTATAATGAGACGCAAAAGTAAGTTGCTCTTACACACCGTATTTCCTCAACAATTTGCATGCATAATCTATTCTCGTTCTTCGAATTTGCCTTCTATTTTGAGAAATATTCTTTACATAGAAGAACCTTTTTACCTAATTTCGTTAAATCTATATAAAGTCATTTAAGTGTCCCATGTTAGCTAGAGTAATCTTGAAAAATCCATCTAAAAACATGGGGATTGTAAGAAAGCAATGTCCACTTTGTATGAAAATTTGGGCGGTGACATTTTCTTTTAATTGATGCGGGTCCCATGGGAGCAATGAGCTTCAGTTAACACGGCTGGTGGATGTAAATATTGCATCAAGGACCTTATAGAAAATGAAAATAACATCGAAGTCCATCACATGGAAAATTGAGAATGTTCTTTCCTGATAGTTGGAAGCTCACACCAATGGAATTGTTTACTAAACAAATATGTACCCATCTACCTATGAAATTCTATTTAATTCGAGAGCAATCTATCGCACTTACTGGTAGCTCAAATTTGACCTAATTTCCTTAAATTGTAAAGAAAAATCTTAGCAAACGTTTGAACCTATTTCAAAACTCTAATTGGTGGTCTGTGATATATTAAATGATCCCCTGATGGCTACCTCCAGAAAAATCACAAAACTTTCAAAGCAACCTACAATTTTCCTATAGTTCAAATTTGACCCAATTTCGATAATCTGCATAAAGTCATTCAAGTGGGCAGAGTTAGGAAGGAAGAAGTTTGAAAACTCATTAAACAGGGGAATCATAAGAAGTACAACATGTCGTCCCAAGATATATGTATGAAAGCTTTGCTTGTGGCATATTCAGATCCAATATTCTTCGAACTTCCTTTACATAAAAGGAACAATCTCGTCATCACTCGGAAAACTAAGAATGTTCTTTCCAAAAAGTTGGAAACTCACATTGACGGCATTGTTTACTAAAATAAGATGCACCCATCTACCCCCAAAAGGACAATTAATTCAAGAGCAATCCATCATGCTTACTTGTACCTGAAGTTATTTGACCTAATTTCGTTAAGTTGTCAAGATGAAAAATCTTAGCAACAAGTTCAACCTATTTTCAAAACTCTCGGTGGTGGTTCATTATATATTAAAAGACCCCCCCCCCCGATGGTTACCTCAAAAATCGCACAACTTTCAAAGCAATCTACAATTTTCCTGTAGTTCAAGATTGGCCTAATTTCGGTAAATCGGCATAAAGTCATTCAAGTTGGCAGAGTTAGCTAGGCTAGAGTTTGAAAAGACATAAAACATGGTAATCATAAGTACAGCATCTTGCTCCACTATAAATATTTGAAAGTGAAGGGAATATGCCCTGAGAGGCAATAATAAAGTTATTATTATGTATATTACAAGTTTATGATAAATGTTTAGTTTACATTCTATAATTGTATTAATACAGAAACGTTAATACATGTGTGTTTAATAAGCAAATAGAAGGTTCCTAGTTATGACTCTCTTATAAACTAGCTCATTGATTAACAAGATGATCAAAGGTTTCCTGATCATGGACATTGGATGTTCTTAATAATGAGGTCAAAACATTATTGGAATGGTGTGATGAACATTCATCCGAAGAATAGAATTATGATCAAAGTCATTGTGTTTATATTTCTATAACATCATACGAAGTAATACTATTCCTTAGACCATGAGATCATGTCAATCACTAACACTAGAAGTGTATCTTCATAACATCAAACGTCTCACCGTAGCAGGGTGACTATAAATATGGGTTCAGTGCTATGAAGATGTTATGTTGAGGCTCATGGAGCAAGAGTGGAATTTATCTATCCCGATGACGGAGATATATACTCTAGGCCCTCTTGGTGATATCACATTAATTAGCTTGCAAGCAAGTGATTTGATCACTAGAATGTTATATCATGGTAACGAGAAAAGAGTACATGTCGGTAACAAGATCAAAATAGGTATGGAGATACCGATGATCTAATCTCGGACATGTAATATATCACGAGAAAAAGGGATTGAGTAACATGCGTACAAGGTTCACATGATCATAGAAGTCATCATTGAATGTGCGGGAGTCAGTACGGATCTCCAGGTCCCGCTGCTAATTATTGATCGTAGAGGGGTCTCGATCATGTCTGCATTATCCCTGAACCATAGGGTGACACACTTAAGGGATACCGACACCATTCAGAGCAAATAATATGCCAGAGAAAGAAAAAGAAAGCGCATGAATTTATTTCACTAGATACCAGAATTGTTTCTACATGTGAAATAGAATACTAGGAAGGGGTTTTATGTCAATCGTTGTTAATTAATGTAATTGACAAAATTCTAAATAAATAAATAAAAGAATTTTTATTTAAAGAGAGATTACATTAAATTTGGTGGAAATTTAATGGAAATATGAGTGGGATTTTGAGTGGAGAAAATGGAGGGTCATCTTTATGTGAAAGGAGCTCCCCCCAATTGAATAGGAAGAGGTGGGGGTACCCTCCATGGTGCGCTGGATATGGGGAGGGGCTGGCCCCTCTCCTATAAAATGTCCCCCTCTCACCCCATCTCACTCACAGCTCCTCGCGAAGGATCTCTCTCCCCCGTTTGAGAATTTCCCCATGGTCTCGGATCAGCGAGATACATGTTCCCGATGTATTTTTCTGGAAGGATTTGTTGCTTCCGCTGCTTCACTGGAGCGAGGGAGCGGATGTTGTCGGGATACCCGAACATTTGTGCAATCACGACTACACCACTGCTTTGTGGTGCTAGACTTGATGTTGCTGGACCTTCTGGACCGGATGGACTTCTCCTAGATCTTGAGATCGGCAAGCGTTCGGCTACATCATCCACGAGGAAAACCTTGTTAAAGCTTTTCGATCTTCGAGGGTTTGTATTCTATGAATTTATATCCACTTGTTCTTTGTATCTAGTAGATAGATCTTGGTACTTAGTTGTTCCCATCGTAGGAAATTTTTTGTTTTCTATGTTGCGAACCCTACAGTGGTATCAGAGCCGGATCTATGCGTAGTTGCTTTGCACGGGTAGTACACATATAAGTATGTGGGCGCTGATGGTCATGTTATTGCGTCTTATGTATATTTTGGATATTGGTGGCATAGTGGGATGAAGCGGCCCGGACAAACTTTATATGTCCTCGCACATGAGACTTGTTCCATGCTTGACATGCACCTAGTTTTGCATAAGTTTTTTGTGCGTGTCTGTCTCTCCTATTATAGTCAATATCTGATTTACAACAAGTTGCCAATAATTTGATTATCATTGTTGTGGTTCCATGTTCGTAGGTAAAAACGGTTCTATCTTCAAAAGCCCTCAAGCACGTAAAACATGCAAAAGATAAATTATATGCGTCTAGTTTTTGGTTTTGCCGAGAAAGTACTATGATATGGTAGTGTTATAATTTGTAGTATGGACTGATACTATTGAAAATTATAATATGACAAAGTGTAAGTTCCATAGACCTTGTCCTTACACATTTAGGAATGATAAAGATCATTCCACAATGCATAAGATAGTGATCAAGTGCAAGAACTATTTCATATCACGATATTTGTTTGCATCTTATATTACTTGTTTGGCGCTTTAGTAGCATTATAAGATGATCCCTAATTTATATATCAAGATAAAAATGTGTTCTCCCTTAAGTATGCACCGACTATGTTTCGCCGCTTCAAGACATCACGTGATGATCAGGTGTACTTGAATACACGATCATATCTTGGGTGTAAGACAGTTTTACACACGTGAATAATAAGGTTCTTACTTGGCGAGCATAGCATGTACACACATGGCCTCGGAACACGGACCAAAAGGTTAATCATGAGTCATATGTTTGATATGATGCCCATATAGATGCTTGCCTTTGAAGCTACACCGACTCACGAGATGATCGGACTTGGTGTAGTGTATTTGGTTCATGTAATCACCAAAAATACACGAGGGATGTTGTTGAGTGGGAGTTCTTTTCTAATTTGGATTAGTCGAACTCAATTTATCATAAATTAAATCAAAGTGTATTTTCATAATTTGTTGTAGTCATTGGCATTCGTTCACCGCCTTATGCTTAGTTGTAATTGAGATAATAGAACTATAGAATTCTGGATATTTACTTTGCGAACTGGTATCGTATTTTTTTAAATGTCAATTTAAAGTTTAAAGTCCTATTGCAAACTTTCAGCAAACTTTGTTTAATCCATGAAATTTAATAATTAGTATTAAATCAAGAGTGACAATTCCAGTGTTAGTAGGTGAAGTATGTTGTTTGCCTCCATGATTCTTGATATTCAAAAGTTGTTTTAAATATCAAGGTTATCTAGGAGCTGAAAGAATTTTTTCAGAAACCATCATGTGTAACAGATATTACGATATCTGAAACAAATTGTTTGGTTGTATAATATATGCTCTCATATTGGATGAGAATTTGTGAAGGTTGGAGATGCTAGACATCCTAATCCTCCAAAAAAAGGTTTTGGAAAGTAAAATTATACTCGTGAGTCGTCTTTGTAAGCTATATTAGCTTCATCATGAAAGTTGTCATGATAAGGATGAATAGACGATGTAAGTAAAATGTTTACTGCACTGAAAGATTACTAAAGAATGGATTTTGAAAGGACACCAAACAATTTGATGATGGTTATCAACTTCAGAGTGCAAGTTCAAAGGTATTAGTATTCGACTATACATACTCTGAACTATGTATTATGTATATGGTGCCACTATTGATGTTGATAGATTATTTTAGAAGGAAAAGGAAATGCTGAAAGAGAATCTATAAAATATTTGGCAGAGAAAAGAAAAGAGTGGAAATGTCGAGCTAGGTTATATAGATGATATACATGTTATGGTTATATTCTTTGCTTGTTAAACAATGTGGTTCTTGGGTATTGGATACCGAAATGGTTGGTATGAAATATCATACAGAAGTATACAATTCACGAACTACAATGGCCTAAGTAACTAGCAAGATAATATGTGATGGTGTTCATCGAAAACAAACACACTGTTGTCTGTATTTCTCGTTGACATCAAATCTTGCCTTCAAATAAGAACAAAGATTGTTCAAATAATTACCGTATTCCATATAATATGGATGATTTACAAATCTAGTTGGAAAAATCACGTCCATAAAACCTAATGCTAAAATTTCGGAAGATAAATGATTCAAATATCACTTTCCAAGTGACATCACCGTTTAAATTATATTGGAAAGAAAAGAATGAAGAAACTCCATGTTGATGGATTTTGGAGTCTTTGATTTTGATCAAATGCCGCTTGTGAGACTTTCCTCGGAAAAATTAAAACTTCGTTCAAAGGCAAAAGAACGAACGAACGACTAAATTACTCGAATTTATACATATATGTGTATGCAGTCCATTATGTGTAGTCGTAAGCGATGGATTTTATTTTCATATGCTTTCTCCAGAAATTTGAGTGAATATTTACTTAATGAGGAAGAAGTATGAAATATTTGAAAAAGTTCACAGACTTTCAAGATGAAGTGGAAAATCATTGTAATAAGATAATAAATAATTTATAATTTGATCATAAAGGGATTTATTTGAGTTGCAAGTTTAGCAAAACACCGAGATTTGCATCTCCCCAAACAACATATGAATATGGAGTGCTTGAGATATGTAATGAACCCTTGTTTGACATGGTTAGATCAAAGGTGTTATTTATAAAATGGCCATTATATTTTAAAATATTAAAGCTTTTGAGACTATCGCTTTTTTACTAAAAAGAGCTCCATCGTGATCCGTTGAAATGACACCATAAATGTTATTTCGAACCAAAGTCAGACTATCGCTTTTTTACTAAAAGGAGTTGTCTTTTCTTAATTTTTGGTATGCTGTGCATAAGTAAGATTTTTACAACCAAAGTCGGATGAGCATGTCTTTGTAGGTTATTTCGAATAGTCGTTGGGTATTCCTCCATAACACCAAGGACAAAAGAGTTTGTCGCTTGAAACTTGAAGTTTTTTGAGAAGGATTTTTTCGCAAAAGTTAAGTGAGAGAACAATAGTACTTTGATAAGGTTAACGAACCTTAGCTATTTGTGCTAAGTTGCATAGCGCCAAAAAAAATTCGGAGACAACTATAATGCTCATGGCTCACATGCCTCAAAGTTTGTGTTCACGGAGGTCTAAGTTCCTATTGAACCAAGTAGGTCGGGTAAAACAATAAAATACTAAGATTTGAGAGTAAATCATTGTTGTTTGACAACGATGAACCGACTACTTGCAAATAAGCGCTGATGGGCCCTGATTCCGTCAAATGGCTTGAAGCCATAAAATCCGTGATAGTTCCATACGCGATAAATCAAGTTTTTAAACTTGGAAGACCCTCCAAAAAGGTGTAAAACCTATCAGTCGTATTTGGATCTATAAAGAAACGGACATGGATGTTTAACATCTATGAAATAGTCGACATGTCGGTAAAGATTTTACGACAATATTCAAGGAGTTGACCGTGACAAGATTTGATCTTTTATATCGATATTTAGTCTGGACGGATTAAATGTAGCAACCACTACATATAAATTGGTATATGGTAGTTAAACAAACAAAACAAAGTTCTTCTAATAGAATGGTTACCTAGGACGTGTACATGACACAGTCCAAATGGTTTTGTTAATTGAAAGGATGCTAAAAGGGGCTTGTAAACTTCAATGGTTGAAGTAAGCATCATGGAGTTGGAATCTTCACCATGATGAAACTGTTAAAGGAGTTTAATTTTATCAAGAGATGATGAAGATACTTGCATTTGCAACAAATTAAGTGGGAACGCTGAGACACGTTTCTAATACATTATGTGAAAGACATATTGTTTATTCGAAATGATGTATATTTTATTGACAAAGGTTAAGAATTTCATTTCGATGAAAGACTTAGGCAAAACCCGAATATTAGGCATGAATGTCTATATGGATAGATTATGATGCTAATATGGTTGTGCCAGACGTACAGATAGGAGATATTGAATAAGTTCAATATAGAAACGACGAGAAAAGGTTCTTGTTGCATGTAAAATAATTAAATCAAGATTCAAGTGTATTGACACTTGATAAGTTCAACAAGATTCAAGTGCTTTGACACTTGGTGTGTGAAATCACAAGAATATTTTGATCAATCATACCATGATATGTATACATCCAGATATGTTCCATGCTATAAATGTTAAGAGCATATACCAGAATGAATCATAAGATGATCATTGGACGATAATAAGGATATTCTTATGATCTTTTGGAAGAACTAAGAATATATTGATGTAAAAGTGACAAACAGTTACAAATATTTCATTGTAAAATGTTACACTGATACTAGTTTGTCACAAGATTAAGTTTATCTCAATTTAAAACTATGGGTGGCACCATGTAATGGAAAGGAGATTCCATGATGGATTTTGATGAATTCCAAAGTTAAGACATTGTGACGGATACTACAACAAAAGGCTAAATATATGACTGCTATAGTAGCAGCAAAAGAGGGCATTTGTGTGAAGTAGTTTGTTATCAAACTAAGGTGTGGTTCACAACGGGCTAACACTACAAATATATAGTGTACGACAATAGTATTGACATGTTTTAACCCCAAGAAACTAAAGGTCTCACCAAAATACCAAATTCATACAATGTTATATCATTAGAGAATGAGTGATGCGTGGAGACGCAAAGACATGCAAATACAAATGGACCTGAAAGTGTTAGATCCAGAGATTATGTTAACCACTAGCAATCGCGTATATGCAACACCAGAAAGCCATAGGTTTTCAATATGCAAAGTTTTCAAACTAGATTATTGACTCTAGTGCAAGTGGGAGACTGAATGGAATATGCCCTGAGAGGCAATAATAAAGTTGTTATTATGTATATTCCAAGTTTATGATAAATGTTTATTTTGCATGCTATAATTGTATTAATACAAAAAAGATAATACATGTGTGTTTAATAAACAAATAGAAGGTTCCTAGTTATGTCTCTCTTATAAACTAGCTCGTTGATTAACAAGATGATCACAGGTTTCTTGATCATGGACATTGGATGTTGTTAATAACGAGGTCACAATATTATTGGAATGGTGTGATGAACATTCATCCGAAGTATATAATTACGATCAAAGTCATTGTGTCTATATTTCATAACATCATACGAAGTAATACTATTCCTTAGACCATGAGATCATGTCAATCATTAACACTAGAAGAGTATCTTGATAACATCAAACGTCACACCTTAACATGGTGACTATAAAGATGGGTTCTGTGCTATGAAGGTGTTATGTTGAGGCTCATGGATCAAGAGTGGAATTTGTTCATCCCGATGACGGAGAGATATACTATGTGCCCTCTTGGTGATATCACATTAATTAGCTTGCAAGCAAGTGATTTGATCACTAGAATTTTATATCACGGGAACGAGAAAAGAGTACATGTCGGTAACGAGATCAAACTAGGTATGGAGATACCGATGATCGAATCTCGGGCAGGTAATATATCACGAGACAAAGGGATTGAGTTACATGTGTATAAGGTTCACAAAATCATAGAAGTCATCGTTGAATGTGTGGGAGTCGGTACGGATCTCCAGGTGTCGCTGCTCATTATTGATCGGAAAGGAGTCTTGATCATGTCTGCATTATTCGTAACCATAGGGTGAAACACTTCAGGGATACCAACACCATTCGGACAAAATAATATGCCAGAGAAAGAAAAAGAAAGCGCAGGAATTTATTTCGCTAGACACCGGAATTGTTTCAGGTGAAATTGCTGAAATTGTTTATACATGTGAAATAGAATACTAGTAAGGGGTTTCATGTGAATTTTTGTTAATTAATGAAATTGACAAAATTCTAAATAAATAAATAAAAGGAGTTTTATTTAAAGAAGGATTAGATTAAATTTGGTGGAATTTTAATGGGAATATGAGTGGGATTTTGAGTGGAGAAAATGGATGATCATCTTTATGTGAGAGGATCTCCCTCCACTTGAATGAGGAAGAGGTGGGGGTACCCTCCATGGTGCGCTGGATATGGGGAGGGGCTGCCCCCTCTCCTATAAAAGGCCCCCCTCTCACTCCATCTCAATCACACCTCCTTGCGAAGGATCTCTCTCCCCCGTTTTAGAATTTCCCCATGGTCTCGGATCAGCGAGATACATGTTCTCGGTGTATTTTTCTGGAAGGATTTGTTGCTTCCGCTGCTTCACTGGAGCGAGGGAGCGGATGGTGTCGGGATACCCGAACATTTGTGCAATCACGGTTGCACCACTTCTTTGTGGTGCTAGACTTGATGTTGCTGGACCTACTAGACCGGATGGACTTCTTCTCGATCTTGAGATCGGCAAGCGTTCGACTACATCATCCACGAGGAAAATATCGTTAAAGCTTTTTGATCTTCGAGGGTATGTATTCTATGAATGTATATCCACCCGTTCCTTGTATCTAGTAGATAGATCTTGGTACTTAGTTGTTCCCATCGTAGGAATTTTGTTTTGTTTTCTATGTTGCGAACCCTATAGAAAGGTCTACAATTATGGCATTCAGATCCATATTCTTCAGACATTCTTCATGGCAAGGAACAACCTCGTCATCACTCGGAAAATCAAGAATATTCTGTTCTCATAGTTGGAAGCTCATATCGATGGCATTGTTTACTAAAATAAGATGCCCCCCATCTATCTTTGAAAAGACAATTAATTAAAGAGCAATCTATCTCGCTTACTCGTACCTCAAGTTTGACCTAATTTCATTAAGTAGTCGAGATGAAAATTTTTAGCAATAAGTTGAACCTTTTTTTGAAAACTCTTGGTGGTGGTTCGTGATATATTAAATGACCCCCGGATGGTTACCTCAAAAAATCGTAGAACTTTCAAAGCAACCTACAATTTTCCTGTAGTTCAAGATTGACCTAATTTAGATAAATCGGCATAAAGTCATCCAATTGGGCTAAGTTAGCTAGGACGCTGTGTGAAAAATCATAAAACATGGGAATCGTAAGTACAACATGTCGATAAAGTATAAATATTTGAATGGTCTGCTTGTGTCATTCGGATCCATATTCTTCAGACTTTCTTTACGAAAAGGAACAATCTCTTTGTCGTGACTCGGAAAATTAAGAATGTTCTTCCTAATAGTTGGATACTCACACTAATGGCATTGCTTACTATAAAGTAGATGCACTCATCTACTTTCGAAAAGGCAACTAGTAATTCAAGAGCAATCTATCGCGCTTACTTGTAGCTTGATTTTGACCTACTAATTTCCTTAAATTGTCAGCATGCAAAATTTTAGCAAGAAGAGGAACCTGTTATCAAAACTCTCGGTGGTGGTTTGTGATATATTAAACGCCCCTCCCCCGTTGGTTACCTCAAAAATATCGCAAAACTTTCAAACCAAACCTACAATTTTCTTGTAGTTCAAATTTGACCTAATATTGATAAGTCGAGATGCATCAACTCATTCAAGCGGGAAGATTTAGCCAGGAATAAGTTTGATAACTCATAAAATTAAACATAAGAATCGTGAGTGAAACATTTTGGTCCACTTAATATGTCCGGAAGCTTGGCTTGTGGCATTCAGATCCATATTTTTCAAACTTTCTTTACGAAAAAGAACCATCTCATCATTACTCGGGAAATTGGGAATGTTATTTCCTGATATTTAGAAACTCACACCGATGACATTGTTTACTATAATAAGATGCATCCATCTACCTCTGAAATTACATTTAATTCAAGAGAAATTAATCTATCGTGCTTACTTTTAGCTCAAGTTTGGCCTAATTTCACTGAATCGACAAAGAAGTAGGTGAAGTGTGCGAATTTGGCTAGGATGCTTGAAAAATGGAATTATATAATAAACCGTGGTACACTTTGTGTGATGATTGGGAGGTTTGCATTTTATTCTAACTATGGTAGCCCCCCCACCCCCCGGAGCGATGTTCTTTAGTTTAACATGGTTGGTGGAAGTACATGTTACATCAAGGACCTCGTAAAAAATGTAAATTACACTCCATGCATGTAGCACAAGGTCCCTAAAACTAAGCAATGAAGTGTGTTTTGAGGTTTGCGCACCCAAGCATTCATTTTGCTAAAGACTACAAATAGAATCTTCTAGATCCTAAGAATGGAAAATAAGATCCGCCAGTTAGCAATGTTTGGATTTGCCATTCTTGATCCAACGGTCCATATTCAAATTTATCCTTACACTATATAGTGTTTTTTAACGAAAAAGATAAGATAAGAAGTACTACCGTGAATGGCCGGTCTTTTGAATAACCCTTCCCTCTCGATGTTTGTGAAGCAAGTAAAAATTTTGAAACCGAAAAAGTTTGAATCTTTTTGCCACCAAGAACCAAAGTGGTTTCCTTCCTATGTACTCATCCTCCTACTCCACACCAACGTGGTTGCCGAACACACCAGAGAAACAGAGCCTCCCTCTCAAAACTAAAAATAAAAATAAATAGAGCCGCCGTACCAAGGAACACATTGACGAGGGTTGATTTCGTCAATGCCCATTGTGATGGACTTGGGTTTTTGAGAAGATGGGGCTGCTGGAAGTCGCGGAACGGTTAATAGACAAGCAACACGGGACACGAGATTTACCCAGGTTCAGGACCTCGGAGGGAAAACCCCACTCCTTCTTGGCTGCTCTTGATTACGATGAAACCGAAAGTTATAAGGGTGCGCAGATGCAATCTGAATTGAGGTTTGTATGTGGTGTTGGGAGATCCTTCTCGCCGTACCCTTCTGGCCTTTATATAGATAGGCAGGTCCCAGACTTAGATCGAGTCGGTTACAAATTAGAGTTGGTACACTACAAGAAGAACCCCTTTATAGCAATAGATGTTTTGCAACGATCTACATAATCGTTGTAGTGTTTCATGGCAGATACACATCTTAGGCGTTTCACGCTATATCCGTTTTTATTGGCCTAAACGTGTGGGGCCTGACCCACCTTTTTTTTGCCACGCCTTATAGTAACCTCCCATCAACTCTAGTAAAAAAACCTCCCACGAACGACGCACGCTCCGCCAGAAACCTAGGATCTAAACATAGCGTCTCGTCTCATATCTTCCCAATCTAAGTTGTGGCGGCTAACGAGGGCTAGCCGCGAAGTTCAACTCCTTCCTTTGTTTCATCCCTATGGCGGCAGCAGAGCTTGGAGGCTCGGCATGGCGCAGCGCGTCTCTCCTAAAGGGTTGCGACCGGGGGGGGGGGGGGGGGGGGGGGGGCTCGCGGCAGGACGCCGGTGTAGGCGGCCGCTCGTGGCGATGCTGTCCGTCAGACAGGTATGGTTGTCTCCCTCTTGCACGCCCATGTGGGAGCATGTGTAGGATGTGCGCTTGTATAGGGTACCGAGTCGGATGTGCCCCCAATTTAGTTTTCTGCTAAGTAAGGTCTGGTCATGATTAGCTAAGTAAATAGGCAGTGCTATATGTGAAGGAATTTTTTTGGTTAGAAGCCCACCGAAGAAACTCTCTAAATTTTGCATGTATGACTCCTCATTTTCAATCTCTCTATTCATAGGATACTAATCCCTCTAGATTTTGTTCCTTAGCAATTACCTCAAGAAAATATCCATTGATGCCAATGAATACCTATACTACACTATCATTCTCACAGTTGCTATATTGTGTATTCTAATTTTATTCCTCGTGTCTCTAATTGTTGCGGACTATAGCACCATGTTCTTCCATGGATCTCCCCCGCTATACATCCATGGGAGTAGATGGCAGCAGCGCACCAGGATGCTTGGTCACCGTTTTACAAAAGGAACAGCCTGGGCATGAAGAAGAATGTTGGAAGTTCAGTAGAAAGGTGTTATCTATGCTTCCGGAATGGCATGCATGAATAGTTATACATTTTATTGCACTGATACCTCACATGATAGTAAATATAAAGCTTATACTAATCTGTTACATGGATATACTTTCTATTATTTATTTTTCAGATTGAGAATGATTTGTCTGACATTTTACATTGTTAACCGTGACGAAAGTAACACTGATGTACGTAGGTCATTCACCATAGCTATTAATTTTATTCTTCCTGTTCGTATTAAAGGGGGGGCTGCGGTGTGGTATATATAGCCCCCCCTTTAACACGGGTTCAAGCCACGAACCGGTGTTAAAGGGGGGGCTGCGCGGGCCACTAGTGCAGGGCCTTTAACACCGGTTCGTGGCACGAACCGGTGTTAAAGGGGGTGCTCCTTTTTGTTGCATGGAACACGCTGGTACGGGCACCCTCTTTAACACCTGTTCGTAGAAGAACCGGTGTTAAAGCCCATTTCCGACCTCAACCAAAGGCATCGTTTCCACTAGTGTTATGAAAATGGTGATTTTGGTGGTTGTCAAAAACTGAATATTTCCTAGATGATATCTTCCTTGTTTTTGAGACGGTGGAAAAGGATCAGCAACAGTGCCCTAACTTTATTATTGTACAGGAGTGTGTGGTATCGCCAATAAAACATTGTTGAATTGGACATTGGGAATGTACAAGGATATCAGGTAGTATCAAGGTAATTGCTAAGCACTATGTCTCATACGTGTTTGCTGCTCTGAGGATTCTAATTTCTAAGTGCACCGGTCGGACTACCAATATAGTAAGTACTCCTTTCCACCATATATAACACTGTACATGAGTTTCTCTTGATACAAACTGCAGTCAGCCGATGCACCTTGATTTATCTAATGCCCCAACGCTTGACCATGAGCAACTCGTGGTATGTAATTCAAGACATGTGTGCGCTTCTTCTTATACCTGTCATATTACTTTTTTTTATGTTACTCCCTCCGATCCAAATTATATGAATCAGATTTGTCTATATTCGGATGTATCTAGACGTGTTTTAGTAGATACATCTAAATCTGGACAAAACCAAGTCAATTAATTTGGATCGGGGGGCGTACTTTGATTGACCATTCAATCGATTAATTAATTGTGAATTTTGATATGCAGAGATAGATGCACTATCTTGCTAATTAAAAGATTTTAATCTTTTGTTTCACAGATTCACTATGATATTTATTATATATTGTTGTTTTTATGTCCATCTGTGTGGTCAATCCCTTTGATTTGTCGATATGATGACTATGAAATGCACATGAGTATACTTGTGTGTCCTGACTTAGCTTAGGCATGCAAAAAGGTAAGTATACTTACAAATTTGTAACCAAAGTACTTAGTAGAATTCACTATAACATTCAGACTCTTTTCACCGCTTTGATACTGAAAAACAGAAATTGTATTTGCAGGTCACTTACATCCACAAGACATGTTACATGGATATCAACTCTAGATATGTTAGGCGAAAAATTGGAAAGAACCTATATAGACTAAGTAGAGTATCATATTTTGAAGCTAGATTGTAAATTGTAAAAACTCCAGACAATGTTTGTGTATGGAATGGTGTTCCTAAAGTATATATATTTAGCACTAGGTAGATATCATATTTTGATGCAAGATTGTAAAATTTCTACTGTCTAGATAATTTTATTGTATGGAATTGTGTTACAATAGTAAATGTTAATTACATGTAATACAATGCGTTCATATTCTTTGATTTGTGTATGGTGTGGCATGTCATATGAACTATTTACACAGGCTCAGAAAAAATATGACATCTTCTAGTGGGACCAAACCATCCAGGAAATAGTATTTTGTGAAAAGGAATATTCAATACGTACAATATGCATCTACCAACGCATATAGATATTGCCTTGTTTCTGTAGCTATTCTGCATCGCTTATCTTATTTGTTACCAACGCACATATATGCGTTGCATTGTACCTTAGCAACACCTAAAAACGCATCACATTTTTATCCGTTGGTATAGCCCCTAGCAACGTCTATATAGGCATTTAGATACGCATCAATTCGTTGCTGTAGAGGGGGTCTTCTTGTAGTGGTACCCTTTGAAATTCTATCTAATCTAGACTTGTCCTTCAAGGAGTAAATAACGTTATGGACTTGGGCCACCCGAAATCTTCATGGGCCACGTGTTTTCACGTGGGCCTTCCTTGGGCTGGACCAGATATCACTACAAGGAATCCGTTATTCTATGACCTTCTGATACTGACCGTGAACAAAATCGTCATAGATCTATGACGATTTTGCACTAGATGGTCATAAGCTGTTTGAAGGGGTCAAAAGGCAGAAAAATTAAGAAAATTTGACCTAAAAACGTCATAGTTACAGTAGTCAAAATCGTCATAATGTGACGAACATAGACTGCGACGTTATTTGTAACTAATTACGATGATTTAAATTGGTCATGACGGCTAAAATAGGATAAGTTGAAATGAGTAAGCATCTATGTCAGCATTTTCGCTATGTAGCATGTCTATGTGTCAATTTTTGACTATCTGACATATCTACTTGTAAGTTTTGAAGTGAGTAGTAAGCCACATCATGCCTATATGTCAATTTTTGATTACATGTGTCGATATCTGCTTATGTGGCACTTTTTGTTTAAATCTGCTTATGTGGCATTATTTATTACTATTTATTTAAATCTCCTTACAAGGCACTATTTAATTAAATCCAACCGGACTTTTAGCAACCACGAACTGATGCGTGGTACTGATCTCACGCGGGCTCGTCACTTGCCAGGGATTATGTCCACAAAAAAAAACTTGGCCGGGATTCAAACCGACAACAACACAGAAAACACACACCGAGGCTTACCACTAGAGGAAGCGATCGCTCATGTCTTTGTCCTACAACCGTGTAATATAATCATAATACACATTTGGGCCTGGGCTGATTCTGCTATCGCTAGAAACCGAAGCGGACTATGGTAGATTATGTACGGCCGGCCTTGATCTTGTAGTGTAGTAGATTACATCCGGGCCAGCTCGGCTGATCCGATTAGGAAGTTTTTTTTTCCTTTTTTCTTTTTTTTTCTCTAAAGTTTTTGTATTTTTTAGAAGAAGTGCAAAATAATTGATTTTTCTCTCTAAATTTTTATAAAATTAAGTAGATCATCTTAGGTTGTTAATTAGGAATACTTTGATTATTTAAAAATAGTAGATTTACTAATTTCGTGTTAGTTCATAGTAGGGACAATATTATAATTTAAAATATGATTTTGAAATTAGCGTTTTAAATTCAAAATTTTCCGTGAGTGCAATGGATATTTGCAATATTCCATGTTTTATTTTTTTCTTACAACTATATCACATAACATGACATCACATGGGTTTTACATTGTTTGCATCGTTGTTAAAAAAATTATGCTCGTTTCAAACTATGATCAAAACGGCGGGCATGAAGGTTCTTAGCTCGGGACTAAGTCTCGGTAAATTGAATTGGATCTCTAAATAAATAGCATATTGTGAGTCTAAAAAACATTTTTTTCAAAAAATTATAGCATCAAATCATGTAGATTGGACCCACGTCTCGCCGATTTGGCAGGAATTTGTCTTTTTCACCAGTGGTGGACGGAAAGGTTTGAGATAACCCGGTTGGGACATTGTCCATGTAAGGTGGTCTAATATTTTTCAAAAATGGAGTGGTAGCATTCTAAAACTGTCATTTGATGGTTGCTGCAAGAAACGCCCCGTTTTTTACGCTCGAAAAATGAAAAATGGATTTTCGGTGCATCAAAAAGAAACATTTCCTTCTGCAACATTATCGGCCATCCCAATATGCACACGCGTGCACAATACGGGCACATTATGACAAACTATACCATGACTCTATCCATAACACTGGCCGTTTGGCCCGAAAATCATGTAACCTCACACATGATAGGTAATTTCTGAAAAGGTTTTTTGAAAGGTGATCAATTAATCAAGTTTGATATTTTTCTTTGCAACTATGTCACATAACATGACTCCACGCGAAGGATTTACATTGTTCGGACCATTTTTAAATTTTGTATGCATGTTTCAAACTTTCGTCTAAACGGCGGGCATGAAGGTTCTTAGCTCGGGGCTGACCCTCGGTAAAATTGCATTGGATCTCTGAAAAAATAGCATATTGTGAGTATAATTTTTTTTCAAAAAATCATGGGCATCAGATCATGTACCTGTAGTTCAGATCGGACCCACTTCCTACGGATTCTGTAGGAATTTGTCTTTTTCACCAGGGGTGTACAGAATGGTTTGAGATATCCTGGTTGGGACATTATCCATGTAAGGTGGTCTACTATTTTTGAAAAATGATTTTCTAGCATTCTAAAACTGTCATTTGATGGTTGCTTCATAAAATGCCCCGTTTTTTACGCTCGGAAAATGAAAAATGGATTTTTGGTGCGTAGAAAAGGAAAATTCCCTCCTGCAACATTGTTCGCCATCCTAATATGCACACGTGTGCACAATACGGGCACATTATCACAAACTATGCCGTGATTCTGGCCATAACACTTGTCGTTTGGCCCGAAAGTCATGAAACCTCACACATGATAGGTAATTTCTGAAAAGGTTTTTTCAAAAGGTGATCAATTAATCAAGTTTGATATTTTTTCTTGCAACTATGTCACATAACATGATGCCACATAAAGGATTTATATTGTTCGGACTGTTATTAAATTTTGTATGCATGTTTCAAACGTTGGTGAAAATGGCGGGCATGAAGGTTCTTAGCTCAGGGCTGAGCCTCGGTAAAATTGCATTAGATCTCTGAAGAAATAACATATTGTGAGTCTAAATTTTTTTTTCAAAAAATCATGGGCAACAAATTATGTACCTATAGTTCAGATAGGACCCACTTCCTACCGATTCAGCAGGAATTTGTCTTTTTCACCAGGGATGGACAGAAAGGTTTGAGATACCCCGGTTGGGACATTGTCCATATAAGGTGGTCTACTATTTTTGAAAAATGGTGTGGTAGCATTCTAAACTATCATTTGATGGTTTCTTCACAAAACGCCCCGTTTTTTACGCTCGGAAAATGAAAAATGGATTTTCGGTGCATCGAAAAGGAAAATTTTCTCCTGCAACATTGTTCGCCATCCCAATATGCACACGCGTGCATAATATGGGCACATTATCACAAAATATGTCATGATTCTAGCCATAACACTAGTCGTTTGGCCCGAAAGTCATGAAACCTCACACATGATAGGTAATTTCTGAGAAGGTTTTTTTGAAAGGTGATCAATTAATCAAGTTTGATGTTTTTCCTTGCAACTATGTCACATAACATGACGCCACGCGAAGGATTTACATTGTTCGTTTAAATTTTCTAGGCATGTTTCAAACTTTGGTCAAAATGGCAGTCATGAAGGTTCTTAGCTCGGGGCTGAGCCTCGTTAAAATTCATTGGATCTCTGAAGAAATAGCATATTGTGAGTCTAATTTTTTTTTGCAAAAATCATGGTCATCATATTAAGTACCTATAGTTCAGATCGGACCAACTTCGTGTCGATTCGGCAAGAATTTGTCTTTTTCACCAGGGGTAGACGGAAAGGTTTCAGATACCCAGTTGATACATTGTCCATGTAAGGTGGTCTACTAGTTTTGAAAGAATAGGGTGGTAGAATTCTAAAACTGTCAGTTGATGGTTGCTTCACAAAAATCCCCTTTTTTGCGCTCGGAAAATGGAAAATGGATTTTTTGAGAATACATTTTCAATATTACATGAAAAAATTGTGCACATATATGCATTTTTGAATAACGAACAATTGTTATAGAGGAACTTTTCATTTTCGCTAGACAAAAAAGCCATTTTCTATTTTGCAAGTGCAAACATTGAGGTGTTTTGTGAACCAACCAATCAAAACACAGGAAATCGCCTCCCATTGACCAGCCTTATGTGCGTTATCTGGACCGTTCAGATTCGATCCAGTGGTTGGTAGATGACCCGAAGAAGCACACCACCCCACCACACCCACGACCTCACCAACCCTAACCTCACCATCGGTCAAGAAAACCTAGATCGCCTCCTCGTGTCGCCCCTTTCCTTGACCTATCTCTACGCCGCTGATTCTCTCCTCTCCCCGATTCACAACACGGACACCACCCTCTCCCCTCCATCCGATCCACCCTCTCCCTCCTCTCTCCCCCACTGAGCCCAGCTCCGTCTTCCACCGGCACAGCCTCGGTGACCTCCCCATTTCCGGACACGATCAAAAGGAAGTGGCCAGAGCAGATGAGGCGGCACTACGAGCTTTTAGTGGAGGAATCTAACGGCATCAAGGCGGGATGGGTCCTGCTACTCGTCTACACCGTCGATGGCGGCCCTGTGCAGGGGGGCTCTAGCGACGACGGCCCTGACAATGGGGTCTCTAGCGGTGGCGACTGCTCTCCAAATTCCTTCTTCGCTTGATCAAGGTCAAATACGTCAAGGACTACCTCCTCATGACGGTGCGGTTCGTCGATCTCGGGTTCGACATGACGTGCGACCTCAGCCTCAAGTTCTGCAAGGACTCTGGTGGCTGCGTTATCGCCAGGAGCTCCGGCGAGACTGTGCCGGTCTCCGTGACAGGGGACGGCGTGGTCCGCCACATTCTAGACGACGTCAAGTGTGGCAAGGGCGACCGTGTCCGGTTCAAGTCGGACGCGCTCGATTTCAACAAGGTTAGCACGTCGGGTATGCATACTGGTACTCCTAGATTTCTTTCTGCTGCATGAGTAGCTTGTCGAAGTGATCGATCCTTGCATTAATGAGATTCCATTTCTATGTTGTTAACAATGTTTAAGAAAGTGGAGCAAAACGAAACACAGTGAATTGAAGTAAAAGCTAAGCTATTTACTCTGAACATAATCTAGGTGCTCTGTAGCAAATTATCTTTAACTTTGGCTAATTTATGTGTTGCTGATTAGTGATTAAGTAGTACAAAACTGAAAGAAATATATCGAAGTAGTAAGAATGCAATAATTCTCTATAACACTGGCTAATGGATCACGGATTAAACTAGTTGTACAAGCCAACGAGGAGCCCCATGTTGCTGTGTGTGTTTGAATGGTGTCTATCTGCTGCTGTTGTCTATCTGTCTGTGTTGCTAAATTAACTTGTCATAATTTCTTATGTACTTAAAAGGTTAAAGACATACATGCTGCAAGCGAAAAGTTTGCTGAATTAGTCCTCTTATTCGAATCAAATGTCGTTCCTAATGGACCTCCCAAGGAGGAGATGTCAGATGTATACCTTGATGATATACCAATGGACGCATGGAAGCATGTTTATGTAGATCAGTCTCAGCATCCTAGTTCTCTAAAACTATCATGTCTTGTATGCTTGTGCGTGCTTGTAATTCACTTCGATAGTATGAAATGGAAAGGGTTTTTTAATGTCTAAGTGAACATTCTGGTAGCATTACTACTTATTCCTGTTCCTATAACATCTCTTATATGATAATTACTGTTGTTATAATGTTGTTGCTTGATTTGATACAAGCACAAGGTCTTAACCATTGTAAGATTTTTGATACAAGCACAAGTGATACCTGTGTGTGTAAGATTGGCATGGAAGAGATGTGACAAGATTAGCTCTACTATACATTACTTTCCCTAGTATGCATGATGTTTGAGTTAGTCTGTGATTATCTCTACTATACATTAATTTCTATGAACATTTTGATTTTGTACATAAAAATTATCAGCTAAAAGATATGCCAAAACACCTTCAACTAGTATATGTGCTGTGCAATTCTATAGAGCTACTAGTTGTACTTTTGAAGCAAATTGGATGTTTGATTAACTATTTTGCTATTGCTTGTTTGATCTCGGTTGTTAGTTTATGGGTGGTAGGACAAGGTGCAGTGATTACCTGGAGTTGGAGAACTTCGAGAGCCTTGTCTGGTAGGGTTTGTAGCTATCTTTTCTCCAGCGAGATGGCGGGATGGCTGCAGGTATCTTCTCTTGTTGTTTGGTATGATTCTTCAGCTTATTACATTGCAGCGAGAATAAAATCACTTGTTTCTTGTTTTGCTGTTTTCGTGTGCACTACTAGAGATGTATGTTGTAGAGAGAAATATCAGTAGTACATGTGTCCAGTTTCCTTATATTACATGTTTACTTTATTTTCTATTTAATTTTGTTTACTTATAATGCATGTGTTTAGTTTTCTTATTATACATGACACATTTTCTCATTTATCTTGCAATGGACTGGTACTGTCTAGAACAGACTTTGAGTTTGCTAAATATGATTGTATAATGAGAAATAAAGTGTTTGTTTCTTCTTAGAGGTTGCTGGTATTCATTTTAGTAGTTCTTTATCCATTCTCATACTTCAGGATATGTTCACTATTCTGTTTCTAGCTGTTGTATTATTGTTAGAAGGTATACTGTATAGAATAGTGAAAGTACTTATTTACATTTGTTTGTCAGGTTCATTTGCTAGATTATATGTATGACTTTCTTTGAGACTAAAAATGCGGTTGTTCCTCGTTTACAGGGGCTCCAGGCCTAAGGAATCTGAAGCCACCGAACTTGTGAAGAGTAGCCAGCAAGGAGAGCCATTTCTTGTAATAGTTAGGAATATCTGGGTTGTAATAGACTATAGATATTGTAATAGCCTAATTTTTAGCAGTTGTTTTAATTAATTTAATTAGTTCCGTTTGATCTGTCTCAAATATTGACTGTGTATATGACATCAAACATGCGAATAGAAACATTTACTAGTGGCACACATGACTGGAACAAATATGTCATTTTGGACCGTTTGACATGTGTAGTCAATTTGTGAGTTGAACATGATAAGTGGGGCATGTTTTGTACCTGACAAGAGGGACCTATCTTAGTACTAGGTCATTAAAAGGGCTGAATTTAAATTTAAAAGACTATAAATAGTCTAAGGCCCATAGAATAAAAAGGCATAAATGTCTGGTTTGGCCCATGTAGCAGTCGAGAAATAGTAAGGAAAAAACATAAACAGGCTGAATTGTTGGGCCGAACCCATGTAAACAACAGACGTGGACAGGCTGATTTCATACCACGTCAGATTGGCCACGTCGGATCTGACCTAGCCAGGCCAAATTGCCCGTGACGATATTGGATCGTCATAACTGTTATGACGATCCAATATCGTCATAGAGGGTTATGAAGATTTTACCAAAAACATTGTTATAGTTCATTTGCGACGCCCAGCTTTCGAGAATCTCAAAGTCGTCATAGAATCATCATAAACGGACCATTGTGACGATTTTGTGATGAAAATAGAGGGTCATATATAGCCAGATTCCTTGTAGTGTATACCAATATCATGTACCCGTGGGGTATATCCATGTCACATGTGCACAGCGCCACGTCGTGGACGAGGAAGAGATCAGCCGGGCCGATGCGTGAGGGGAGAGGGGTGGAGAGATGAGAGGCAGTAAAGGAGAGAGAAAACACACTTTTTTGCATGCATTAGGTCATGAAATTTACTACTAGTAGAGTGTACAAAGTAACTATAAGGTGGTAGGAGTAACTCATTTCAGGAACCCATCATAACTTTACTCTTCGCTGCTTTCCACTTCCCCTGCCTACGTTTTATTCTCTCTGCACTTACATCATGTGGACAGAGGTGAGCATATATCTACTACGAGTGGGGCATCAATATGTTTTCCATAAGGGGAAAAAGGTAGTCCCTATGGACTTCCATATACATAGTGGAAGCTATCCACGAGCTAAAAACCTCAAGGTTCACCCTTAAGCTCATCATGGGTAGTCCATAAGCATTAAAATATTGATATCTGGTACACATAGCAATCAAAAACAAATTTTAATCACAAGACCGCGAGAGGGTATCTCTTACATGTGGGTCCTATCTTATGGAGAAGTCTGACTAGATACACTGTGGTGAAATCAACTACTAGCTTGTTATTTGCAAGTGGGTCCCATCTTAAATATAGGTTTGGCCAAATACAAAGGTGATGTCCTAAGCTCAACAGTTTAGAAAGTGTCTATACGAGATGATTCATTGGACCTACTAAACTAAAGCTGCTAACTTTTGTATAGTAGTTTTATATCTTGGTCATACACTGCCAAGTGGATCCTATTATTTGCTTTTCCTTTAGATACCTATGCCTTGTACTCCCCTCTACACCGTTCTAGACTCTTTTTTTTGCGAAATTACACCAATCTATTAATAGTGATCAACAACCGTATAAAGAGACGCAAAAGTAAGTTGCTCCTACACACCATATTTACTCAACAATTTGCATGCATAATCTATTCTCGTTCTTCGACTTTCCCTTCTATTTTGAGCTATATTCTTTACATAGGAGAACATTTTGACCTAATTTCTTTAAATCTACATAAATTCATTTAAGTGTACCAGGTTAGATAGAGTAATCTTGAAAAATCCGTCTAAAAACATGGGGATTATAAGCAAGGTCCACTTTGTATGAAAATTTGGGCGGCGACATTTTATTTTAACTGACGCGGGTGCAGTGGGAGCAGTGATCTTCAGTTAACACGGCCGATGAAAGTACATGTTGCATCAAGGAACTATAGAAAATGAAAATGACATCGAAGTCCATCAGTTGGAAAATTGAGAATGTTTTTTCCTGATAGTTGGAAGCTCACACTGATGGCATTGGTTACTAAACGAATATGTACCCATCTACCTCTGAAATGCTATTTAATTAGAGAGCAATCTATCACGCTTACTGGTATCTCAAGTTTGACCTAATTTCATTGAATTTTCAAGATGGAAAATCTTACAAAGAAATTGAACCTATTTTAAAAACTTTCAAAGCTTGGACGAATTTTCAAACAATAATAAGAAATTGAATCTATCTATTAATATATTAATAGATCCCCCGATGGTTACCTCCAAAAAAATTACAGAACTTTCAAAGCAACCTATAGTGTTCATGTAGTTCAAATTTGACCTATTTTCGATAAATTGGCATAAAGTCATTCAAGTGGTAGAGTTAGCAAGTATGAATTTTGAAAACTCATGAAACATGGGAATCATAAGTAGTACAACATGTCAGTCCAATACATATGTATGAAAGCTTGGCTTGTGGCATATTCAGATCCAATATTCTTCGGACTTCCTTTATAGAAAGGAACAATCTCGTCATCACTCAGAAAACTGAGAATGTTCTTTATTGAAAGTTGGAAACCCATACCGACAACATTGTTTACTAAACGAAGATGCACCCATCTACCCACGAAAAGATAATTAATTCAAGAGAAATCAATCGCGCTTACTCGTACCTCAAGTTATTTCACCTAATTTCGTTAATTTATCAAGACGAAAAATCTTAGCAAGAAGTTCAACCTGTTTTCAAAACTCTGGGTCGTGGTTTGTGATATATTAAATGACCCCCACGATGGTTACCTCAAAAAATTGCACAAATTTCAAAGCAATGTACAATTTTCCTATAGTTCAAGATTGTAACATCCCAAAAATATTAATCAAGATTATCAAGTTCTAATCACCCAAGTTTAGGGCTAACAATTTTTTTATTAAAATCAATATGAATGCATGTGTGTGTGTGATGAATCGATGAATGCTTGCAATGACTTGTTTGCTTGCTATGAATGGCAAGGATTGGTTTAAAGATGAAAACAACATCATCTAAATCATTTCCAAGCAGAATAAAATCAAGAAAAATCAAATATAAACATTATGAGCAAATGGTCATTTTGACCAAAGTTAACAAAAGGATTAGGAACAAGATTGGACTTCAGCACATCTTATCACCCTTAGACAGATGGACAAACAGAGCGAGTAAACCAAATACTCGAAGATATGTTGAGACATTGTCTGTTGGAATATGGATCAAAATGGGAAGACTGTCTGCCTTTCACAGAATTCTTACAACAACAGTTACCAAGCCAGTTTGCAAATGGCCCCATTTGAATTTATGTATGGAAGAAAGTGTCTTACCCTTCTGAATTGGTCGGAAGTAGGAGAGAGTCAGATTTTTGGACCCAACATCCTCTGAGAACCGAAGAGAAAGTTCACAAGATTCGTTAGCACCTTGATCGCCCAATCCAGACAAAAGAGTTATGCCGACAAGAGACATCGAGACCTAGCCTTCAATATCGGAGATTTTGTGTGTCTGAAAGTATCGCCCTTGAAAGGAATGCAACATTTCCAACTCAAAGGAAAGTTAGCCCCAGATATATCGGACCCTTCAAGATTTTGAATCGCCGAGGAGAAGTATCATATCAACTGGAACTGCCGGAGGAGATGTCAGCCGTGCATAATGTGTTTCATATCTCATTACTTCGCAAATGCCTAGAAGTCCCTGAGAAGACCGAAGTTTTCATGAATATTGATCATAGAACCATAGAGATCAATGAGGACGTAACATATCCTGAAGCACCCATTTGTATTTTGGAGGAAGCCTTCGGGACCACTAGAACCCGGAGTATCAATTTTCTCAAGATCCAGTGGAGTAACCATATTGACGAAGAACCTACTTAAGAACGAGAAGATTACATTAGAACTGAGTTTCCAAATATCCTTAAATCCTAGTTTTATTTTTCTCAAATATCGGGACGAGATTTTGTTTAAGGGGGGAAGGTTTGTAACATCCCAAAAATATTAATCAAGATTATCATGTTCTAATCACCCAAGTTTAGGGCTAACAAAAACTTTTGTTATTAAAATCAATATGAATGCATATGTGTGTGATGAATGAATGCTTGCAATGACTTGTTTGATTGTATGAATGTCAAGGATTGGTTTAAAGATGAAACGAACATCATCTAAATCATTTACAAGAAGAATCAAATAAAGAAAAATTCAAATATAAACATTATGAGAAAATGGTCATTTTGACCAAAGTTAATCACTAGACCACTTTGAGTGTTTCTAATACAAGTTTTCTAACAGAAACAAATCCAATTCTTTTCACCTCTTTATATACCAAGTAAAAGTGAACCCAGGCCCACTTTGCAAACCGATAGAAACAAATTCTAAATCTATTTAAAGGTCAATTCAAAATTGACTTAAGTGTAGGTACTAAGATCCCCATTTCTCAAAACCCAACCAAACCAGTTCACCTTGAAAAACCCAAGGAACCAGAGACTACCAAGCATGGGACCAGAGAACTCACCAAAATTCATCCAAAAATTCAAATTTAAATTTCATGCGGCCATTTCATCAAACACTTGGCAGACACAAATCAAACTGCCTAACTTGCACTATTTTGAGAAGTGTTTGATCAAATATTTGTCCTCAACTTACTCTCCCTGTCACCCCCATCATCCAACAATGCATTGATCAACCTAGCCCTCTACCCCTTTGCACCATACCGTGCCACCCGAGCCCCCCCTTGCCAGCCGACCATGGCCAGCACGCTAGAGCGAACGCCGCACCCGTCCACCATGTCGAGGAGGCAGCCCACCGTCCGCCGCCACCCCCTGTCTAGCCCTCGCGCGCAGCCAGGACCTGGACCATAGAGAACATGCCGCGCCCACTTCTCTACGCCATGACGAGAGCACTCTAGAGCGCCGCGCCCGACACGCACGTACACGCCACGCATCGCCTTCGCCGCTCGTGCCTACAATCACCGCGACACCAGCAACACCCTAGATATCCCTGTTCACCGCCGCACGACCCGTAGCTACTGTGCGTCATCAAAATTGTCGTCGGTGCCACTCAGAGCACCAGCCCGTTCCGACCAACCTCGACCGCCCCTTGCCGAGCCATTACGTCCTTGAGCATCGCCAGGAGACCGCGCACCGGCCTACACCCTCCGCCATTCCATTAGCTCGTTGTACCATCGACCCCGATGTGCTCTACCTGTGCTGCACTGCCCCTCTCTCTCGGCTATAAAAAGGAGGCCTCCCCAGCCTCAATTCGTCACACCATCTCACTCCCCACCTCTCACAGAGCACCACTAAGCCTTCCCAGATCAAGGCGAGCATCAGGCCGCCGGAATTTCACTAGAGTGCGCCGTTGATTGCGACCGCCCTAAGAGCCACCGCGACCACCGTTCGAACCGCCGTCATCGACAATGTTGTTCGCCCCCAACACCGTTCGAGCACCAGGCCCCCAACGCCGCCCTGTTGAGCCTCACACGACCCACACCACCGCGTTAGGGTTCAGTCTCGCCGGCGCTGCCCGATGGAGACGACACACCCTAGCTGTAGGATCTAATCTAATCGCACGGCCCAGGTTGAAACTTACCGCTTTGTGTAGCTAGATCCGCCCGCTGCGCGCGCGCTGTGTAGCTGGGCTGGCCCATTTAGCTCTCCCGCGCGACCCAGTAGATTCAAATATAGATTTTTCAATTTAGTTCAAACCTAGTTCGGTTAGTAGATTCAAAAATCAATTCAGAGAGTTTTACTAAACCAAATTGCATGAAACCAATTTTGTTAGAAAGGTATTGAACTTATTAATCTAAGCCCGTTGCATTCAAAACATTTGCAATGCCTATAGTAAAATAACAAGGGATAGACTTTTCTGCATTCAAACATTTTTTCAAAAATCAACCATAAATGCTTTTGAGTTGATTCCAACTCTCAAAAATCAGATTTGAAAATATCTTTCTGAATATGTAAAAAGATCTAGGTTTACTTGCAGTAATAATGGACAAGTATTAAAATAATGACCCATAGGAATTTCTAGTCATATTAATTTTAAAATAATAATTTTAAACCTTATTAAATTGTGACACCACTTTAAATCACATTCCCAAGTATTAAAATATGTGGTGATGACATGGTCAATATGATCACATATTTTAATTGGAGAATATTAAATCTTAAGTAGTTTTCAATGAGTAGAAATTACTTTTTTTAAAATAAAATAAATAAGACTAATTCTTTATTTCATGTGATGAGTGTGATGATGCTAGATCATCTAGTGTGAACCTTTGTGTGCCAAATAGAAGTAGTTAAGTTTTGTTTGGTGATTGTGTACCTTGTATTTATTTATATACGCTAGTACCGACCAAGCATACGAGGAGGAAGGGGACTACTACGAAGAGGAAGCAGAGGAAAACTTCAACCACTTCACTACTCAAGGCAATCTCACACTTGCAACCTTGCAAGCCATCTTAGCAAGCTAACACTTGAATGTTACCTATGAAAACTAGAGGCCTTAGGCATATTAGGTTATACCACTTGATTATACCAAATCCCAGTTTTACTTGCAAGCTTTATTCTTTTATTTTTTTATCAAAGTTCTTTATTACTTCTAGTTAGTATTTAGTGAGTTTTGGGAAAGTTGTTTATAGGTAGCATAAAGAGCATAAAACTTGGCCTTAGCAAGTTAGAACTAGATGTCATACTAAGGCATGAGATCAAGATTTAGATATGTCACCCTTGATTAGCACCCCTCATTAGTGATTACCCTCAACTTCAGTGGCTAGTTCTAAGCATAAAACTTGATCACTTTAGATGGGAATACTTGGTTAAAATGATTATGAAAACCTTAGAATGATGATTCATTCTAATGAAATGTTTTGACATGTGTTAGTGAACAAAAAATGATTTGATGATGAAAATGTTGAGGCATGAGCCTTGCCCCTTTAAAAAGCTGATGGTTGGGTTCGGATGCGATACCATTCCAATTTTACCATACAACCACAATACCCGAATTTGCGTAGGCTTGACTGGAAGTTTATATATCTTAGTATGGGTTCCCTTGCGGAAGAGGTTTAAGCTGAGGCTACCTCGTGATTATTGTCCACCTGTGCAGTTCCCAAGATGACAAATGGTCATGGTTGGGAGGCCAAACTCATAGGGAAGGTGCCTATACTAGGTTGTGTAATTGAAAGGTTAGGACTGATTATCTGCATACTGAGTATGGTGATTCAGGATTGTTCCTGACGAATGTATAAATGTTTTGGTGAAATTGTACCACCTCTGCAGAGTGTCAAACTATTCGAACATCCACATCCGCAGTTATGGACAGTTGGAGGGGCTATACTGTTTCGTCGTTATATGTTTTCAAAATGACTTATGAAATGAATCATGACTTTGACTTGACCACAACAGGGTTGTGAACATGAAAACTAAGTTCCCACTTAGGTGTTGTAGAACATTAAACTAGTTTTCTTTACTTCTAAACTCAGTTAGAATAAACCTGGCTTTTTGCAAATAAACCTAGAGCTTAGGTTTCCTATTTGAACCACTTTTCTTGTTAGTGATAGTTTGTATGTACTTAAAGAATACTCATGGCTTTGTCCCTGGCTATTCCTATGGCCAGACTATGAGCAGGACTACCAGGATGATGGACAATAGGAGGTCTATGACAACTAGGATCATCTCCCATCGTCAGCATTGCCTGTGACCCTGAAGATGGAGCTTCGACTATGCTATCGTTATTATATTATTACGCTGCATTGATTGTATTAAGACTGGATCATGAGATCCTTTATTTGTAAGACCTTTATTATGGTTTGTAATGGATGATGAACTATGGTACCAATCTGTTATGTCTCACAAAAATGGTAATCCTGGGATTGCGATATATGGCATAACAGGCATTTGGGATTAAAAATCCGGGGGTTGACAAGTTGGTATTAGAGCCATCCTTACCATAGGAGACCATAGTTAGAATGGACGCTTGAATCCAAAACTTAGTTTCAAAACAAAAGATGTGAGTATTTATGAAAAACTATTCTCATTCTGATCACTTAGATTTTTTCATGAAAATTCATGTCCTTAAAAAATTATTGCAAACTTAAATAAAATTTGACACACTTGATCGCTCTACTAACTTACTCATCCTACATTCTTATAGATGGAGGTGAAGTGCAACAAGTTCTACTAGTTGGGCAACAGAAAACAGCTCATCTTTGAGCGCGAATTGGACCAACTCCCAGAACTTCTTGAGTACCCGCACCCCAAGTTCTTGGGAGCACAGCTCAACGATAAGCAAGGAGGAGAACTACAATGGCTGATTGTTGCCAATCTTAGAGGCAAGATGGAGGCACCCACCTCAGAGGGAATCCAGTTCACCTTAAGAGAGAACAACTGGCTAGACGGGCTCGCCAGGGCTATGTAGGAAGCTCTTTCCCGTCTGTGTGGGCAAAGTATCAACCGGATCAAGGGAACCTGCTTTGACTACTATGGAAGGCCTGATGCTATGGGACAACCATTGGAGGTGCCACAACATCCTGAGCTGAAGCATCACGTGGATCATCTCAGCCTCATGTTGTATGACAGGCAGAAGGAGTTGGAAAACGCCCGCGATACACCAAACACAACTATGGCATTGCAGTCAAGAAGGACCAGACCCTCGCCATACTTGCTAAGAGCGCAAGACCTTTTGCCGTCTGCATGACAAGAAGGATCACATCATTGCTCGCCTTCGTCACAAAGTGACAGACTTGGAGGAGACCATCCATGAGCGGGACATGCAGTTGTAGGAGAGGGAGAATGCAGGGGAAGATATCCGTGGATACCCTTACTCCTACCTCAGCAATGATGATGACTACCTGGAGGATCAAGCCATGGACTTCCACACAGATGATGATGATTCCGCCTTCATTGATGATGACGAAGAAGCCACCGATTCTGATGAGTAGTATCACTTGAGCACCATCGTAGGTGTGAGTTGTATCCGGTCCCATTATATCGTACTTTCACAGAATGTTTGTTAAAACCATATGTTACCTTAGTGTGGTGTGTGTCTGTATTGTGTGCTATGACTGAATGAACGAAAAGAAAGTTGCTAGTTGGAAAAACCTGAGTCAAACTTAAAGTTTAAAAACTTTTCAAAAACAAAGACGTGAACCTTAGAAATTTCCCTCTTGTCTCATGATCTATCTCAATCTTCAGATGCCTTGCGGAGGAGGCAGTTCATCCCCGGACCCAATGCTGCAAATCTTGCAAATGTTGGTTTCAGACCGTGAATCTAAAAGAGCCGAACGTCAAGCCAACCTAGCCACCCTTCAACACATAGCTCAGAGGTCCAATAACAATCAAGGCCGTGGAAACCAGGACAACCATGGATCCAAGCTCAAGAACTTTCAAAACACCAATCCACCAATTTTTAGTAAGTCTGAAGAGCCATTAGATGCTGATGACTGGCTGCAGACCATGGAGAACAACTTAGAAGTCGCAGGAGTGGAGGCCAATGAGAATGTACTGTTTGCCACCCATTATCTGACAGGTGATGCAAGAGCTTGGTGGAATAGCATTCACACCATGAATGGAGGATAGATGATGACTTGGGATGAATTCAAACTCTAGTTTAGAAGAACCCATGTGCCACCGGGTTTAATCAAGAGGATGAGAGATGAATTCATAGAATTGAAGCAAGGGAGGATGACGGTAGTTGAGTAACGTGACAAATTTTTGTCTTTAGCTAGGTATGCACCAGATGAGATTGACACTGAAGCCAAGAAAGAGAGATTCTTGAATGGTCTGCATGATGAGATCCAGACGGTGTTAGTCAACATTCCTTTCTCTAACATTGAAGCCTTAGTGGTTTCTGCAATCCAAATTGAAGGCAAGATCAACCAAGCCAATGATAATCGCAAGCGCCCGAATGATGCATCAACCATGAACCCACCATACCCCAAAATATCGCCCCAACCCGTCTGCAGGATATGCCCCAAGAAACAATATACCTCCAATGACCCGTCCGAACTATCCCAATCGTGGAGGAGGAAACCCAAGGCCCGGAGGAAACCACAACAACAACCCCGGCAACTCCAAAAATTTCAACCGTGCACCGCCCAAGTTCAACAACAACAATAACACCAACAACACCAATACTGCCCCAAGGACTGGAAGCAATGTCGTGCATGTTGCAGGAAAAGGCAAGTGTCAGGCTACTTGTTATGAATGTGGAACCAAGGGTCACTACTCCAACGAGTGCCCCAAGAAGCTTGTAATAGCCACCAATGTGAATTCCCTAGCTCAGCAGTAGCGCCGTGTTTAGCCTGGAAGGAGATTTGCCCCAGGGAACTCACTCAACGCAATGGCCGTCCTTTTCACAGGAATGCTGAAGAAGCCCAGGAAGCGCCAGATGTCATGTTGGGTATGTTTTCTGTTAACTCGGTACTTGCAAGAGTGTTTTTTGATTCTGGAGCATCGCACTTGTTTGTTACTGAACAATTTTCATGCACTAGTAAGATTCAACCAACAAAATTGAAGCATGTTATGATAGTTCAAATACCTGGTTCAACCACCAAAGCTAGAAAAATTTGCAGGGTTGTACCTATCAGAATCCATGGGATAGATTTTTATGCTAATCTAACAGTACTTAGAACCAAAGGTTTGGAAGTAGTACTAGGAATGGATTGGATGTCGAAACATAAAGGATTAATCGACTGTGCCAAGAAAACCATAACCATGACTAGTACCATTGGAGTATCAGTAGAGCATGTATCTGAAATTTTGCCCCGTCAATTCAAGTGCAACAAGAGTCTAGCCCAACCAACCATTGACCAATTTAGAGTAGTCTACCCAGATGTATTGCCCGGTACGCCCCCATATCGGGATATCGAGTTTATCATTGAACTAATCCCTGGAAATGGACCCATATCTTAGAGACCTTATAGTATGAACCCGTCTGAATTAGTGGAGATGAAGAAGCAACTGGATGCTATGATGGAGATAGGATTGATTCAACCAAGTGCGTCGCCAGGGATATCACATGTCTTGTTTGTGGATAAGAAAGATGGAGGTTACCGTTTGTGCACGGATTATCGGAAGCTAAATGATGTCACCATTAAGAACAAGTACCTACTGCCGAAGATAGAAGATCTGTTTGACCAGTTGATCGGTGCCAAAGTGTTTTTCTAAGATTGATCTTAGAACAGGTTACCATCAACTCAAGATTCGCGTAGAGTATATTCCAAAGACTGACTTCACCACCCGATATGGACTGTATGAGTACACATTCATGTGTTTTGGATTAACCAATGCCCCCTCTTATTTCGTAAACCTCATGAATAAGATTTTTATGAACTTCCTGGATAAGTTTGTTGTTGTTTTCATCGATGACATTCTGATCTGTTCCAAATCAGAAGAAGAACATGATCTACACCTAAGGACCATCCTTGAAACCCTTAGGGAGTATCAATTGTATGCCAAGTTTAGCATGTGTGAGTTCGGGTTAAAGGAAGTAGGATTCCTCGGACATATCGTGTCGGCAGGAGGAATTGTGGTCGACCATGCCAAGGTTAAGGATGTTTAAAAATGGCAAGCCCCCACCACTCAAACCCAAGTTTGTGCATTTCTAGGATTAGAGGGATATTACCGCAAGTTCGTAGAAGGATTCTCGAGCATCTCAAGACCCATGACTCAATTGTTGAAGAAAGATAAGATGTTTGAATGGATGGAGAAATGTGCAGCAATTTTTCAAGAACTTAAGAAAAGATTGATTTCAGCCACAATCTTGATCATGCAGGATATCACAAAGCCTTTTGATGTGTTTTGTGACGCATCCAAGATTGGTCTCGGATGTGTGTTGATGCAAGAAGGCAAAGTCATATGCTATCTATCCTGACAACTGAAGCAACATGAGAAGAATTACCCTACCCATGACCTCAAACTAGCAGTCATAGTTTTAGCCTTGAAAACATGGCGGCATTATCTCATGGGTAACCATTGTGAGATTTATTTGGATCACAAGAGCCTGAAGTATATTTTCACCCATAAGGAGCTAAATATGAGGCAAAGGAGATGGATAGAGCTATTCAAGGACTATGACCTTGACATTCACTATCACCCCGACAAAGCCAATGTGGTAGCAGATGCTCTTAGCAGATTGCCGTGTCACTTGAACACCATGATTCTAAAAGAGCAACCAAGTTTGCGCAAGGAGTTGGAAGATTTCGGAAGGGAGCTAGTAAGTGAAGGATTTTTGGCTAGCATAGAACTTCAACACACTTTGATAAGTCAGATCAAGGAGGCGCATAAAGGAAATGCTAGTATCGACGAAATCAAACGTCATATCGATACAGGGAAGGTACCCGGATTCAACGAAGATGAAGGAGTTTTGTGGTACAAAGGACATATCTGTGTACCAGCAGATTCAGAATTGAAGCAAGCTATTTTGAAAGAAGCCCATTATACTATTTATTCTATCCACCATGGAGGAATGAAGATGTATCAGGATTTGAAGAAGCAATTTTGGTGGCATAAGATGAAGAGAGAAATCGGAAGCTACATAGCCAAATGTGATATCTGTCAAAGAGTGAAGGCGGGGCATCAGAGACCCTCAGGACTTTTGCAACCATTGTTGATTCTAGAATGGAAACAGGATTATGTTAGAATGGATTTGATCACCAGTTTTCCTACATCTAGTAGGGTAAATGACTCTATTTGGGTCATAGTGGATAGACTGTCCAAAGTCGCATATTTCTTACCGATCAAGACCACTTATCAGAGTTCAAAGCTAACAGATTTGTAGATAGCTAGAATAGTCAGTTTGCATGAAGTCCCCAAGAACATTGTGTCGGGATCGAGGAACTCAGTTTACCTCGAGATTTTGGAAGAAGGTCCAAGAAGGATTAAGAACAAGATTGGATTTTAGCATAGCTTATCACCCTCAGACCGATGGACAAACAGAGCGAGTAAACCAAATACTCGAAGATATGTTGAGATCTTGTGTGTTGGAATATGGATCAAAATGGGAAGACTGTCTGTCTTTTGCAGAATTCTCATACAACAATACTTACGAAACCAGTTTGCAAATGGCCCCATTTTCATTTATGTATGAAAAAAGTGTCATACCCCTCTGAATTGGTCGGAAGTACGAGAGAGTCAGATTTTCGGACCGGACATCCTACGAGAACCGAAGAGAAAGTTCACAAGATTCGATAGCACCTTAAGACCGCCCAATCCAGACAGAAGAGTTAAACCGACAAGAGACGTCGAGACCTAGCCTTCAGTATCGGAGATTTTGTGTATCTGAAAGTATCGCCCTTGAAAAGAATGCAACGTTTCCAACTCAAAGGAAAGTTAGCCCTAGATATATCTGACCCTTCAAGATTTTGAATCACCAAGGAGAAGTATCATATCAATTGGAACAGCCGGACGAGATGTCAACAGTACATAATGTGTTTCATATCTCGTTACTTTGCAAATTCCTAGAAGTCCGAGAGAATACCGAAGTTTTCAAGAATATTGATCACAGAACCATAGAGATCAACGAGGACCTGACGTATCCCGAAGTACCCATTCGTATTTTGGAGGAAGCCTTCAGGACCACCAGAACCCGGAGTATCAAGTTTCTCAAGATCTAGTGGAGTAACCATACTGAAGAAGAAGCTACTTAGGAACGAGAAGATTACATTAGAACTGAGTTTCCAGATCTCTTTAAATCCTAGTTTTATTTTTCTCAAATCTCGGGACAAGATTTTGTTTAAGGGGGAAGGTTTGTAACATCCCAAAAATATTAATCAAGATTATCAAGTTCCACGACTAGGAAAAGGCCCATCAGTGGAGCACCATATTTGTACTTCTGTGGCGCATATGGGATACGCCACTATTATCTCGCCACTTCTGAAAAACTTCTATGGAGCATATGGCCAAAATGCGCCACAGAAGTCCCGAACCAGATCTCAAACTTCTATGGCGCATTTGGCCAATATGCGCCACAAAAGTTTTTTTCAAATTTCAAAAAAAAACGCCGGCCAGATCTGGCCGGAGGTGGTGCTCGCCGGAGGTGGGGGTCGCCGATGGAGGAGAGAAGGAGGTCGCTGGTGGATGAGGTGGAGGTCGCCGGTGGAGGAGAGGAGGAGGCCACCGGAGGAGGAGGAGGCCGCCGGAGGAGGAGGACGAGGAGGAGGAGGAGGAGGAGGAGAAGGTCACCGGAGCAGGAGAAGGTCGCCGGAGGAGGATCTCGCCGGGGTGGAGGAGGGAGGTGGGAGGAGGAGGAGCTCGGCGGGGTGGAGAAGGGAGGTGGGAGTAGGAGGAGGAGGGAGGTGGGAGGAGGAGGAGGAGATGACCGAGGAGGAGGAGGGAGGAGCTCACCGGGGTGGTGGTGGAGGATGAGGAGGAGGAGAAGCTCACCGGGGTGGAGAAGGAGGAGGAGGAGGAGGAGAATGATAGAAGAAGTGGAGGAGAAGAAGGATGGAGGAGAAGAAGGATGGAGGAGTGGAAGAGTATAAGTGAGGGAGAAGGGGGGAGGGATTAAAAATTCGAATCCCTCCCAAAACTTCTGTGGCGCATATGGAAGAAATGCGCCACAGAAGTTTGTCCTCCTTTTTTATTTTTTTGCAGGAAAAAACGATCGTTTGGCCATAACTTTTTACTCTTTTCGAATTTTGAAAATCTAAATAATCGCTAAACGACCATATGTCGTTGCGAGCGGATGCGAAATCTTGTTCTCGTCATTTTGGTATATTATATGTATTTTTTCGACATCGTATGCAAAAGTTACGGCCGTTTTACCGTGGAAAAACTTTTTTTGTATAAAAAGTCGAAATGCATGTTTGTTAATTTTCCTACAAACTAGACCATATTACCTATCACTATGTGAAAGGATTTTATTTTTTGAAGTGTTTTTCATTTTCTATTATTTTTTACAAGGCTAAAAAGGCGATCCATACGGGGGGGGGGGGGGGGAGAATCTGTTTTTCCTACAGAAACTTCTGTGGTGCATGCCTCTATATGCGCCACAGAAGATAAACTTCTGTGGCGCATATGGTCATATGCGCCACAGAATGTTGGTCAGAGTACAGTCAATGAATTCTGTGGTAGGGTCCACCCGAGCTTTCTGTAGAGCATATGTCCATATGCGCCACAGAAGTTGAAACTTTTGTGGCGCATGTGGACATATGCGCCACAGAAGTTCCAACTTTTGTGGCGCATTTGATGAAATGCGCCACTGGACAACTTTTGTGGCGCATGGTCAGAACCATGCGTCATAGAAGGTCTGTCTATCTATAGCTAGTTTCCTAGTAGTGTTCTAATCACCCAAGTTTAGGTCTAACAAAAACTTTTGTTATTAAAAAATATGAATGCATGTGTGTGTGTGATGAATGAATGAATGCTTGCAATGACTTGTTTGATTTCTATGAATGGAAAGGATTGGTTTAATGATGAAAACAACATCATGTAAATCATTTCCAAGAAGAATCAAATCAAGAAAATTCAAATATAAACATTATGAGCAAATGGTCATTTTGACCAAAGTTAACCACTAGACCACTTTGAGTGTTTCTAATCCAAGTTTACACATAAACAAATCCAATTCTTTTCACACCTTGCTAGACCAAGTAAAAGTGAACCCAAGACCACTTTGAAAACCAACAGAAACAAATTCCAAATCTATTTAAAGGATAATTCAAATTGAATCAAGTGTAGGTACTAAGATCCCCATTTCTCAAAACCCAACCAAACCAGTTCACCTTGACAAACCCAAGCAACCACAGACTACCAAGCATGCGACCAGAGCACTCACCAAAATTCATCCAAAAAATCAAATTTAAATTTCATGCGGCCATTTGATAAAAAACTTGGTAGACACGAATCAAACTGCCTAACTTACACTATTTTGAGGAGTGTTTTATCAAACATTTGCTCTCAACTTACTCCCCCTGTTACCCCCAGCATCGAACAATGCATTAACCAACCTATCCCTCTACCCCTTTGCACCATGTCGTGACACCCGAGCCCCCCTTGCCAGCCGACCATGGCTAGCACGCTAGAGCGAACGCCGCACCCGTCCACCATGTCTAGGAGGCAGCCCACCGTACACCGCCACCCCCTGTTCAGCCCTCGCACGCAGCCAGGCCCTGTACCATAGAGAACACGCCGCGCCCACTGTCTCTGCGCCATGACGAGAGCACTCCAGAGCGCCGCGCCCGACACGCACGTACACGCCATGCCTCGCCTTCGCCGCTCGTGCCTACAATCACCGCGACACCAGCAACACCCTAGACATCCCCGTTCACCGCCGCGCGACCCATAGCTATTGTGCGTCATCAAAATTATCGTTGGTGCCACTCAGAGCACCAGCCCGTTCCGACCAACCTCGACCGCCCCTTACGGAGCCATTACGTCCTTGACCATCGCCAGGAGACCGCACACCGGCCTACACCCTCCACCATGCCATTAGCTCGCAGTACTGTCGACCCCGACAAGCTCTGCCCGTGCCGCACTGCCCCTCTCGTCGTCTATAAAAGGAGGCCTCTCTAGCCTCAATTCGTCACACCATCTCACTCCCCACCTCTCACAGAGCAACGCTGACACTTCCCCGGAGCAAGGCGAGCACTAGGATGCCGGAATTTCACCGGAGTCCGCCGCTGTAGAGGAGGAGAGGAGTTGTTGATTGCGACCTCCCCAGGAGCCGCAGCGACCACCGTTCGAACCGCCGTCATCGACAATGTCGTTCGCCGCCAACGCCGAGCCTAGCTGGAGCCCTGGTAAGCCTCACACGAACCCCACCACCGTCTTAGGGTTCAGTCTCGCCGGCGCTGCCCGACAGAGATGACGCACCCCAGCCGTAGGATCTAATCTAATCGCACGACCCAGGTTGAAACTTACCGCTTTGCGTAGCTAGAGCCGCTGACGCGTGGGACCACTCTCGTAGTCGCTCGCTGTGCGCGCGCTGTGCAGCTGGGCCGGCCCATTTATCTCTCTCGCCCGATCCAGTAGATTCAAATATAGATTTTTCAATTTAGTTCAAACCTAGTTCGGTCAGTAGATTCGAAAATCAATTCAGGGAGTTTTACTGAACCAAATTGCATGAAACCAATTTTGTTAGAAAGGTATTGAAATTATTAATCCAGGCCCGTTGGATTCAAACCATTTGAAATTATAGATCACCTGTATTAAAAATAAGAAGGCATAGACTTTTCTGTATTCAAACATTTTTCAAAAATCAACCATTAATGCTTTTGAGTTGATTCCAACTCTCAAAAATCAGATTTGACAAGATCTTTCTAAATATGTAAAAATATCTAGGTTTACTTGCAGTAATAATGGACAAGTATTAAAAGAATGCCCCATAGGCATTTCTAGTCACTTTAATTAATTAAAATAATAATGTTAAACCTTATTAAATTGTGACACCACTTTAAATCATATTCCCAAGTATTAAAATATGTGGTGATGACATGGTCAATATGTTCCCATATTTTAATTGGATAATATTAAATCTTAAGTAGTTTTCAATTAGTAGAAATTACTTTTTTTTAAATAAAATAAATAAGACTAAGGCTTTATTCCATGTGATAAATGTGATGATGCTAGATCATTTAGTGTGAACCTTTGTGTGCCAAATAGAAGTAGTTAAGTATTGTTTCGTGATTGTGTATGTCACATCCCAAAAATTTCCAAATTTTGAAATGTGAAAAATAAATAAACAAAAGAATTAATTGTTGAAATTTAGGGTGAAAAGAAACTTTTTGTTTCTAAATGGAAACATCAAAACCCTTCTTGATTAAATTTGAATAATAGGGAATCCTACAAATTTCAATCAAGTGGAATGCATTCGTCAATGAATGTATCTTGAAATTTAAACACTTGGGAAAATAAAAAAAAAACCCTAAAACCCTAATGGAAGAAAATCATTTCAAAGATTTCCCTAAGAATATGGATTTGTTCCATATAAAAATTTGTCAACAGACATTTATAAATGATCAAAAATGGTAAATAAAAATATTATAAAACCATATAACTGGATTTCATTCAATTTGGAACTACGGATAAAAACTTATGATTTTAATAAGATAAAAGGAATTAAATTCCAAAGCTAATAAAGCTCCTGTCTAAAATCCATACCAAATTGTGAGCAAATTAATCCTAAAAGGATTTAAAAAGATAATCAAATATCAAATAAAAATATACAAATTGAAATCACCAATTTTGGATCTATAAATAAAAAGATATGGATTGTATGAGATAAAGAAAGAAATAAATAAATAGGGAATATTTAATAGCCAAATTAAACCTTGGCCAAATCCATAAACAAATGAAACAAAGATAAGTGAAATCCAAATAAAATAAAAGGATAAAGAATAATCAAATAAAAATATATGGGATTAATGCGGTGACCCAGCATACCACTTCATGATGTAGTATACTATAGTTGTTGACATAACACCAATTAAATACCGTTCACTAGTATTACGTCCCTCAGAATGGCACAACAGAAACACATCGGGTCCAATACATGGCTAAAGGTTACAACTCACTCTTTTACATAAGATCCAGAGAACACTCTAGGTTAAAGAGAGAGAAAGAACTTCTTACGGAGAAGAATCAAAGCTAAATAATGCAAGAACGATTATACAATTAAGTCTAGTATTCTGGCTAAGAGTTTTGCATTGCTGCTATTACAATGCGCTATAGAAATAGGTTCTTTGGCTAGCGATTATATTCCTATCTAATCAGTAACTTCATATTCACTTGAGTTGAGGTATATGTTGACTTCCTTGTCTTCATTGAAGAGCTTTAGCTGGTCTTGATAAGTCCTGGAGCATATCTTGATGTGGTTGTTGTATTTTCCAACTTCAGAATCTAGCAAGGGTTAAGAAGATACTTTGAGTATGACCGTACTCAGAAAATTCAATAGGAAGGGAGTGTTTGATGTACTATATATACAGCCACAGACCGTAGGTCGTAGGCAATGCAAATTTTCATAAACATTTCTTCAAAGGTTGCTTTTTTTCTGAAAAGCTATGTTCGTTAGCCTTCACGGGTTTACCAGAACTTTCATGGAGTTCCTTTTCCGCCGCGTTCGCAGTTCCTTCCCGTAATAGGGAGTAACAAGTTACAGTTCTTACACTCTGCAGAGGTGTGTTACTTTACCCATGAGAGATCAACTCTTTGTTGCACAACCGGGCAGCTTATTCCCATCCACAATTCCATGATGTGGGGCCTAGAAGATGATCCAAGCCAATCACTGCCCCCTTCGCAACCTCGCATACCTCCTTGGTGTACACCATGCCCACATAATGAATTACGGCAATGTTTTGTACAAAACGTTAGATGTCAGAACTATCGTGGGACGATGAGGGTTCCCACCCATATGCTGCATATCCTCTACGAATTACCAATTAATATGCACGCTTCGAGGATAACAGCCACGACCTGCACATCCGGCTTCATGCGAGAGGAAGAAGATACAGCTGACTTCTCAGTCTCATTCCAAATATCATTGACAACGCGTAATATACGGCGCACGAATCACTAGCGACATTGGTTGTTAAGTCCTAGGTGATATAGTTCTGGACAGTGGTATTTCAACTGTCAGATCTAATGGATTAGATGATCACCCTGGATCAGTAACCAATAATTCACATTATTATCAAAAATAGTGTTTTAAGACCTTTTTCAAATGCAGCTGATAACAACACTGGATTTGTAAAATACATTACATAAAATAAACAAAGGACATGAGCAAGTGTGAACTTTCCTTTTGTGATTCCAAGATTATGCACTCACGTTCTTCGAGTCATTATAAGATCCAAAATCTGAAATAAGCATCATTGGTGAGGTAAGGACTAATGTTTAAAGAAGCAATATGCTTTTATGCATAAGTAATGTGATGCACGTTCTAAGCGCAAATCCCGAGGATATCGTTGTCCTAGGGTTTGGGATCTTGGAAATGGTTACCTTGGAATGTGTGGTCCTTTTAGATAAGTTTCACCTTTGTGCTTTTATTAGAGCTTATGAGTGGTTGTGAGCAACAGATATGTAGCAACAAAATACATATTTATGAAATACTAGTCAAGATTGCTTATATAATAGTTTTTGTTTGAAGTGGTAAAAATAATAACCTTCGAAGAAAAGGTTTCTCTTCTAAGGTCTAAACAAGCTTTGTGGTTAGTTAGTGGTAGTTGATGTTATTGGTTTTCTCAAATGGTTTGGCTTGAGTTGCTTTATAACTTAACTACTACAGACCAAAGTTAACTATAAAACATATAGTAATGTTTATTGTATTATCTTTAGATTCTTGGAGATTAAAGTTAACTTTAAAATATAGATAGTTTTGAAAGTATAGTACTTATAGCATTTGTATCTTGTATATCTGAAATGATTTCTTTAAGTTAATTAAGAGTGGTTATTCCTTTTTATTTGGATAATGGTTTCTTGATTTTATTATGGAGTAATATCATTTATCTTTTATAGATAAGTGAGTATAGTTTATAATCTAAAACATACTATTACTTAACTACTTATGGATTTATATAATGTTGTGGTAGTTTTTTGTAATTTGGTAGTTAATATAGATAGAAAAGGTTTGGTGTATTCATAAGTTGTTCATTAAGGTTTTTATTATAAATTGAAATACTTTGAGAATATAATATTCACATAGGGTTGATGATAATTTAATAAAAAGATATTTATAATGTTTTAAACCATTAAAGCTTCATTTTATTAATATTTAAGATTAATAATATTTACTGAACTTAGTTTACTCATTTTAGGAATATTAATAAATTTTATTTATCCTTATATGAATTATTAATGAAGTAAATAAGTTTCAGTTTGAGTTATTAAAATATTTAATTTTTTATTTAACTCAAAATTAGAATATTAGATTTTTAACATGTAGATATTATTTTTGTGATCATTTTGGTATATCACATTTATTTTTGTGATTTATAAATAATAGGATATGATTTTTATATTTCTTATTACTTTATAATTACTTAATAAATGATTTTTCCAAGATTTTTTAATTATTTTATATTATAATTATTATTTTTCCAAGATTTTTTTGGTATTTTATTTATATTTTTAATATTTACCATTATTAAAATATGAATTATCAAAGCTTTATTAGATATAAAACTTTTATTAAATAATCATCATAATAATATTTGATAATAAGATTAAGTTGTAGATTTTATTTTTCTATAAATTTTCATATATTATACATATTTTTCTGAATTGAAAATCAAAAGTTATTAATTAAACAAGATTTAATCATTTATTAGATTTCTGGAATATTATTAATTGAATTATAACATTTTATTTAACTCTTAACAGAAAATACTTTTTACACCGTACCAAGAGCTAGCCCCAGTCACTGACTAGTGGGCCATTATCGACCTCATCTCTCAGGTGAAAGAAATGCACTTGTTACCGACCCAGTCTTTACCCCCAGTCAATGACATATGGGCCCTAGGCCATGCCATCAGCCACGCGGGCAAGGACTATTCAAACTAGCTGACGTGGTTCAACCATGAGGTGAGCATGACGCAACGATGGCGTTAGCACCACTACCGCCGTCGGTGAGTGGTCACCGGCGACGATCTACGGCGTTCTAGTAAACGAAATGGACCTAGTTCGAATCAGCGCAACCTACTGAACCTAAAAGTGGTGTCGCCGCTCAGAAATGGTCATCGGAGCCTCAGCTCCGACGAGCTCCAACGGTGGCCGACAATGGCATAAGGTGAGACGGCGATTTACAACAAGATCAGGCGATTCGAGGATGCTGGAACGTTTAGGAACTCACCGTGATAATAGAGTGGTCAGCAAGGACAGGCGCGGTCGGAAACAAGCTCCCCGAGGAGGATTCCGATGAACTGCTGCAAAGACGAACGGCAAAATTCACCCGCTCCAGTGCTCCGCTTGATGCAAGATTCTATCGCGAGGATCTACGGAGGAAGGCGCTTCTCCATGGCTGCTCAGAATGGTGCAGGGAGATGTGATTCGACGGTGAGGGGTGGATTCGGTGAGCTAGGGTTTCGGTCTCGTTTGCATCTCAGAGGATAAGGAGGAATTGGAGATAGGGATTAATGCAGGGCGTCGCGGTGGCCTTCTTATCCCTGTCTGGAACGACCGCGAGCATCTTGGCGCACGGCTGACAACGACGATGGCATTCGAGCGGCGGCGAGCTCCGCCAGCGATGCAACCTTTGTGGATACCCCCCTAGAAATTATTACAACTCAACCTACGGTTCTCTCCTGACCCACTTGTCAGTCACAGATAGAAAAGAACTGGGCTGGTTAAGGGGCTGTTGTGGGCTGCACAGGGGCGTCAGATAGGTGTAGGGGTGTTGATCCACGGCTAGGTATTGTGTTTGTTTGTTTTATCCTTTTTCTATTTTCTGTTATCTTATTCAGATTTGAATTTGATTTCAATTTTGAACCATTCTTTGTATGATTTATTTGCTGGATATTTGCAACAATACTAAAATATATTTTGTATCATTTGTGAATTTTTATTATATCATCTTTTTGTATTTCTTTTATTTACTCAATCTGAACCCCCTTGTTAATAGTTTATAGAAACTTTTCTTATTATTTTTATCTCTTATTTTAATTAGGGTATGTTGAATGATATATTTTTATTTATTTATAAACTTAACTCTAATGGGCTCATAGTTTGTATAGAAACTTTTATATGTATAATGATCCTATACCATTATTTGATTCATGAAATATAAAGACATTGATATGGTGATTACTACTCCCATTAATTTGTAAAATGGTAATGTATATATTCTATTGTGATAAACAAAGAAGTTGAAGGTTTTGGATTATGAATATTTACCCTAGGGTTTAGGGTTTTTAATATACTTAGATTCCTTTATGGATATGAGTAAAGAATTATTAACTAAGCATATTGTCTTCTATTTGTGATATTTGATAACATCACCTTTTATAATAGAAAGTTATAATTAGAATGTTTTATAGAAAGGAATTGGTAAAAATATGCTTATAGGATTTGCTATAGGAAAATATTCCTATGAAGTGATATGGACATAAGATGATAGATCAACAACATGAGATGGATATTATGTTGATCTGGGATTTAGAGTTGGTTGTTACCAATAATGTCTATTTTCCCTAATTCATAATTCTGGATCTTTAAACAAGGAATTCCTTTCCTAGATATACTATCTCTTCCTATCCATCATCATGATTAACATGATGAGCTTTACTTAATTAAATCTTCTTATTCATATATCATTCTTCTAAACTCATGGATGAATCCAATGAGTTTGATAATAAAGCATTTCATAGTTTTCTTATATCGTTGCTTGATTGTATTTACTATTCTACTGTTTATAATCTTACATCCAACCAATAGTTCCTTCAAACTCTTCTTACAATCTTCATTAATCCTCCATCACTAATCTTTCTCTAAAGTTGACTATCCTTAAAGATGAATAACACCACTTCTATGATTCTATGCTATACTAGCTTTAGTTGAATAATATCCTCTTATATTCACTTTACTCTGATAATTCACACTTCAATCCCTAAATTATATATATGTGGCTTGCAATGACTACTCTCGGATAACTTATCTCTACTAAGGTTCTAATCATGTTCTATCCACCATTATTACTTATACCATTATAAGCATTCAATGTTGGTGACTAAAACATCACCATTATAATCCTTAAATAATTTATTGCTTAAGTTCTTAGTTGACTCAGCAAGGCATTATCAATCCTACTTTTCATTGTATTGAAATTATTTTCTTAGTATATCATATTAGATTAAGTTTATTTATGGACTATGCCCTCTTTAAAAGATTTAAGTAGATATTATGATAAGATCAAGAAATAGTAGGTTAAGGATTGATAGTTTAAGAGTTTGTAAATCAATGGTTGATTACTCAAAATTGATGAACAACAGATATTAGGATAAGTTCCATAAAGATTACTATAGAAAGAAAGATATATATAGTGGATGATCTTGACTTAGTCTCTTTGAAACTCCAACTCATTAAAGTAGTTTTTAAGGTTAGGTGTTACTATGATACTCAGGATGTATGCAGATGAGATTAAGATATAATGGTTAAAATTCTTATTATTTGTGTTATATCCTTAACTTGGTACTTATGAGTGATTATAATGAATACTATAATATGATCACCTAATGATCAAATATAATTCACATTGTATTATGGTTTAACTTATAGTACATAAGATTCTACCCTTAGATCAAATCTCCCTTACCCAAAATGAGGTTTAGCAAAGGTCGTATTGAAACTTATTGCAGTAAACTTGATGAGCTACTTCAATTCCATCAAGATAAGAGAAGCTTCAATCACTTTGACACGTTTTTTTTAAAAGCGCGAAAATTATTCGGATTTTCTATGTATGAATGCAATGCACACATCTAGGTTCAGCTTATTTCTACGCTCTAATACTGGGATGTTACAGACTCTCCCCCTTAAAATAAACTTCGTCCTCGAAGTTCGCAAACTCTCATGTTTCGGAGTAAGAAATTGTTTTTTAGTGGTTGCTACATTCTCCCCTTCATGATGACCTTAAATGGAATTAATTGGAGTATTCCATAACTTGATTAGATATCCTAATCCAATTCTTTTTATCTAAACATCAAACTTCATTACTATTTTAAGTATAGTTTAGAGGTATCCTTAAATTTAAGTTTTAAGTTCCTATATACCCGTGTTAGTAGTCAAAAGACTACCCTTCTATTCCTATCATAGTATAGTTGATACTGGTATTCCTTCCAAGATTGGATTTGAACTCATTTAGTCCATACACATTGGAATTCTTATTCTCTTCCTATGTCCAATTGGAAGTTCTCTATTATTTCTTAAGATTTACTTAAGAGTTGTTTATTTTTGGATTGGTCGGTTAAATGTATCCTTTATCACCTTCAAGTTTAAACATTCTCAAGATTTTTCACTAATCTTCCATTATTACCTATAGTACTTTCTTAATCCTTCATTCATAACGTCTACTCTCCCCCTTAGATTTTACTAATTGTCTTTAAACTACATACATAGAGACCATTGGTTCTTAAACTCGAATATTGATCTCGGTTCAGCTTATATTCTACCGGTTTAGGGTTTGATGAAATATTATACGGTGTATCCACACAATGGTGGATCTCCAAGGCAAATCTTTCAGCACTATATATCGTACTTACTATTGGATATTTTCGTTGGGTAGGTCTAACTTTGCGAAGCCTCTCGAAAGACGATCGCCTTTAAAAAAATTATACTTCCTGAGGTTTTACTTAACTTAGGCCAAATTTAATGCTCTTTATGCAACTTCTAAGAAGATCCGAGTAACTATGTTATCCAAATACCAGTTGCGGACAAAACACCGACTATGGATCAGAACACCGATTATGGATTAAGTACTAGGTGCAGAAATTTATCAGCTGCGAATCATCCTAGGGTATATGTATTACCCTATGATTTCTATCATACTTATGGCATTCTGTCTAAATTATCAGAATTGGAATACCATTTTGGTTCCAAAACTTCTTTGCACCTATTCATGATACTTCCATGAACTTGTATAATTACTTCATTGACTTGTTAGTAAAATTATCTATTTAGATTGAACTTTAAGTTCATCACTTCTTGTTGCGGACTAATGATGATCTCAGCTTGATCCATCCTCCAAATGGTGTTACTACCTCTTATATCATGCTTCACCCTTCAAGTCAGTCTTCTTTACGATCTTCAAACTCGTCACTCCCTTACACGAATTTACCATTTCTATCTAGATCTATAACATTAAGTAATAACTGGGTGTTACATCTTGCATTTGCACACCTAATTAAACTTTATGTACAGATCTAGTCAATCAAGAAGATCCAATAAGATCCAAAAATCAATAAACAACCAAACATAAACCATGTATTACACATAGGTTTCAATAATTTACAAATGTACTAGATGTTCCCATGGTTTGCTCCAAACCTATTTACACAACTATCTTACAAGAACTTCTTGTTCTTGTGGATATATCCTCACTTATTATGGCAAACCTTTCAAAGTACAATACGCATGACCCTCTATATACATTATTCAAGCCCTCATCCCTTGGGATGTTGTTTCTCTCTCACTTTCATCTTCCTCTAGTGCTTTCTGGAGTTCCGTCGATGATGACGTTAAGTCCTACGACTGCCTTCTAGAGCATAGGAGCATCCAGGAGGTGCGTATTCTTGATTAGAACTAGCGAGACTGAGATTAGTCATTGAAAAATGACTAGAGTTGGCGTAATCTTCCACCGAATATTCCGGGTTTTCTGGCAACGCTTCCTCATAATAAGTTGGTTCCTTAGATTTTTCTTGGATCCAGTCGTATATATTGGTGTAGTAGCTATCGGAATACTCTTCTAATTTGATTGGATTAGTGTTACCCCCATATGGTCCATAAGGCTCTATATGGTTATAATTGGTCTCTTCTTCAATACCCGTATCACAAAGTATAGGATTTCCTATGGTTTTACCTTGAGATTCTATTTCCCGTCCATACTTGTTAGGCTCGGGATTACTTGGAATAACTTTATTCCATTCCTGTTGTTCGGAGTTATATTTGGTCCATAAGTATTCAGGTGGCTTGAAGTCATTTTGGTAATAGGCATAATTTTCTGAGTTTGGGTCATCAAACTCAGTTTCCTCAAACACTTATCCTGAAGGTATGTATTTGGGATGCCTAGCTTCTTTATCTAAGTTCTTCCTACGAGCCATTGCTTTATCAGGATCAGTAAAATCCTCAATGACCGTATCCAGCTCCTGAACTAAGACTTGGTGAGTGTTATGATAAGTGTTTAGCAAAGACCGATAACGATCCATATACTCTACAACTAGAGTAGGTTCGGCTTGGACTAAGGTAGAGTGATCTAACTCATGCTCTGAGTTGGAGGTTTCATGTGGTATAATGGTGTGAGTACTACCTTCTAAAGCTTGGGATTTATGCTCTCGGATCATGGTTATGGCTGCTGCTACGGCAATCTGATATGTAGATACCATGCACCTTGCCTCTCCTGATGGCATTTCTCCCATAAGTCCTAACTTCTTAGGTAACATGATCATGACACGGTATTTAGCTAATACCTTCCCATCATAGTAAGTGTAAATCTTGACCAAAAGTCTTGATTCACATTCCAAACTCCATAGAAGTTGTTGGAGATTGTTTGTCCAATCCCCTCTGTAGTCATCCAACGTCCTGTTCATCACTTGAACATTCCGGGGTGGATATCGAGGTGCCATGTGGAACTGTGGATAAGAAATTATCATCAGTCTCATAGAGTTAAAACTCTTGGGTAATGATTGGAATTGCAATCATATAAAAGAGTTATCGCACTAGTAACATAACAGGATTATTCTCAAGTGAATATCCCTGATATCACTAGAGAACTCTTTATTATTACTAGGAGGTGTCCTACAGGTTCTACCCATTTACTGGGTTTCCAATCTAAGGTCAAAGCATATGCTCTGATACCAACTGCGGTGACCCAGCATACCAATGCATGATGTAGTATACTATAGTCGTTGACATAACACCAATGAAACACCGTTCACTAGTATTACATCCCTTAGAATGGCACAACACAAACAAAGCGGGTCCAATACATGGCTAAAGGTTACAACTCACTCTTTTACATAAGATCCAGAGAACACCCTAGGTTAAAGAGAGAGAAAGAACTTCTTACGGAGAAGAATCAAAGCTAAATAATGAAAGAATGATTATACTATTAAGTCTAGTATTCTGGCTAAGAGGTTTGCATTGCTGCTATTGCAATGCGCTACAAAAATATGTTCTTTGGCTAGAGATTATATTCATATCTAATCAGTAACTTCGTCTTCACTTGAGTTGAGGTATATGTTGACTTCCTTGTCTTTATTTAAGAGCTTTAGAAGGTCTTGATAAGTCCTGGAGCATATCTTGATGTGGTTGTTGTCTATTCCAACTTCAGAATCTAGCAAGGGTTAAGAAGATACTTTGAGTACGAGCGTACTCAGCAAATTCACTAGAAAAGGAGTTTTTGATGCACTATATCTACAGCCACTGACCGTAGGTCGTAGGCAATCCAAATTTTCATAAACATTTCGTCAAAGGTTGATTTTATTCTAAAAAGCTATGTTCGTTAGCCTTCACGGGTTTACCAGAACTTTTATGGAGTTCCTTTCCTGCCGCGTTCATAGCTCCTTCCCAGAACAGGGAGTAACAAGTTATAGTTCTTACACTCTACAGAGGTGCGTTACTTTACCCATGAGAGATCAACTCTTTGTTGCACAAACGGGCATCTTATTCCCGTCCACAATTCCATGATGTGGGGCCCAGAAGATGATCTAAGCCAATCACTTCCCCTTCGAGACCTCACATGCCTCCTTGGTGTACACCATGCCCACATAATGAATTACGGAAATGGTTTGTACAAATCGTTAGATCTCAGAACTATCATGGGACGATGAGGGTTCCCACCCATATGCTACATATCCTCTACGAATTACCAATTAATATGCACGTTTCATGGATAACAGCCATGACCTGCACATCCGGCTTCATGCGAGAGGAAGAAGATACAGCTGACTTCTCCGTCCCATTCCAAATCTCATGGTCAACGCGTAATATACGGCGCAAGAATCACTGGAGATATTGGTTGTTTAGTTCTAGGTGATATAGTTCTGAACAGTGGTATTTCAACTTTCAGATTTAATAGATTAGCTGATAACCCTGGATCAGTAACCAATAATTCACATTATTATCCAAAATAGTGTTTTAAGACCTTTTTCAAATGTAGGTGATAACAACACTGGATTTGTAAAATACTTTACAGAAAATAAACCAAGGACATGAGCAAGTGTGAACTTGCCTTTTGTGATTGCAAGATTATGCACTCACGGTCTTCGAGTCAGTATAAGATCCAAAATCTGAAAGCAGCATCCTTGGTCCGGTAAGGACTAATTTTTAAAGAAGCAATATGCTTTTATGTATAAGTAATGTGATGCACGTTCTAAGCGCAAATCCCGGGGATATCGTTGTCCTAGGGTTTGGGATCTCATAAATGGTTACCTTGGAATGTGTGGTCCTTTTAGATAAGTTTCACCTTTGTGCTTTTATTAGAGCTTATGAGTGGTTGTGAGCAACACATATGTAGCAACAAAATATATACTTATGAAATACTAGTCAAGATTGCTTATATAATAGTTTTTGTTTGAAGTGGCAAAAAGAATAACCTTCGAAGAAAAGGTTTCTCTTCTAATGTCTATACAAGCTTTGTGGTTAGTTTGTGGTGGTTGATGTTATTGGTTTGCTCAAATGGTTTGGCTTGAGTTGCTTTATAACTTAACTACTACAGACCAAAGTTAACAATAAAACATATAGTAATGTTTATTGTATTATCTTTAGATTCTTGGAGACTAATGTTAACTTTTAAATATAGATAGTTTTAAAAGTATAGTACTTATATCATTTGTATCTTGTATAACTGAAATGATTTCTTTAATTTACTTAAGAGTGGTTATTCCTTTTTATTTGGATAATGGTTTCTTGATTTTATTATGGAGTAATATCATTTATCTTTTATAGATAAGTTAGTATAGTTTATAATCTAAAACATACTATTACTTAACTACTTATGGATTTATATAATGTTGTGGTAGTTTTTTGTAATTTGGTAGTTAACATAGATAGAAAAGGTTTAGTGTATTCATAAGTTGTTCTTTAAGGTTTTTATTATAAATTGAAATACTTTGAGAATATAATATTCACTTAGGGTTGATGATAATTTAATAAAAAGATATTTATAATGTTTTAAACCATTAAAGCTTCATTTTATTAATATTTAAGATTAATACTATTTACTGAACTTAATTTACTCATTTTAGGAATATTAATAAATTTTATTTATCCTTATATGAATTATTAATGAAGTAAATAAGTTTCAATTTGAGTTATTAAAATATTTAATTTTTTATTTAACTCAAAAGTAGAATATTAGATTTTTAACATGTACATATTATTTTTGTGATCATTTTGGTATAACACATTTATTTTTGTGATTTAGAAATAATAGGATATGATTTTTATATTTCTTATTACATTATAATTACTTAATAAATGATAAATATTTACTTAAGTGAAATAATAATACATAATTATAGTTTTGTATTATAATTATTATTTTTCCAAGATTTTTGATATTTTATTTATATTTTTAATATTTACCATTATTAAAATATGAATTATCAAATCTTTATTACTTATAAAACTTTTATTAAATAATATTTATTTAAATAATCATCATAATAATATTTGATAAGAAGTTTAGGTTATAGATTTTATTTTTCTACAAATTTTCATATATTATACATATTTTTCTGAATTGAAAATCAAAAGCTATTAATTAAGCAAGATTTAATCATTTATTAGATTTCTGGAATATTATTAATTGAATTATAACATTTTATTTAACTCTTAATAGAAAATACTTTTTACACCGTACCAAGAGCTAGCCCCAGTCACTGACTAGTGGGCCATTGTCCACCTCATCTCTTAGGTGAAAGAAATGCATTTGTTACTGACCCAGTCTTTACCCCTAGTCAATGACATATGGGCCCTAGGCCACCAGTCAAACTAGCTGACGTGGTTCAACCATGAGGTGAGCATGACGCAACGATGGCGTCAGCACCACCACCGCCATCCGTGATTGGTCATGGCGACGATCTACGACGTTCTAGTAAACAAAATGGACCTAGTACGAATCAGTGCAACCTACTGAACCTAAAAGTGGTGTCTCCACTCGGAAATGGTCATCAGAGCCTCAGCTCCGACAAGCTCCGACAGTGGCATACAGTGAGACCGCGATTTACAACGAGATCAAGCGATTCGAGGATGCTGGAAGGTTCAGGAACTCACTTTGATGATGATAGATTGGTCGGTGAGGACAGGCGCGGTCGGAAACAAGCTCCCCGACGAGGATTCCGATGAACTGCTGTGAAGAGGAACGGCAAAATTCACCCGCTCTAGTGCTCCCCTTGATGCAAGATTCTACCCCGAGGATCTACGGACGAAGGCGCTTCTCCATGGCTGCTGATAATGGTGTGGGGATATGTGATTCGACGGTGAGGGGTGGCTCCGGTGAGCTAGGGTTTCGGTCTCGTTCGCATCTAAGAGGATAAGAAGGAATCAGAGATAGGGACTGAGGAAGGGCGTCGTGGTGGCCTTCTTATCCCTCTTTGGAACGACGGTGAGCATCTTGGCGCACGGCTGACGACGACGACGGCATCGAGCGGCGGCGAGCTCCGCCAGCAAGCTGTCTGTGTGCGTGGCGATGACGACGATGAAACCTTTCCGGATAACCCCCTGGCAATTATTTCAACTCAACCCGCGGTCCTCTCCTGACCCACTTGTCAGTCACAGATAGGAAAGAGCTGGGCTGGTTACTGGGCTGTTGTGGGCTGCACAAGGGCGTCAGATAGGTGTAGGGGTGTTGGGCCACGGCCAGGTATTGTTTTTGTTTGTTTTATACTTTTTCTATTTTCTGTTTTCTTATTCAGATTTGAATTTGATTTATATTTAGAACCTTTCTTTGTATGATTTATTTGCTGGATATTTGCAACAATACTAAAATATATTTTGTATCATTTGTGAATTTTTATTATATCATCTTTTTGTATTTATTTTATTTACTCAATATAAACCCCCTCGTTAATAGTTTATAGAAACTTTTCTTATTATTTTTCTCTCTTATTTTAATTAGGGTATGTTGAATGATATATTTTTATTTGTTTATAAACTTAACTCTAATTGGCTCATAGTTTGTATTTAAACTTTTATATATAATGATCCTATACCATTATTTGATGCATGAAATATAAAGACATTGATATGGTGATTACTACTCCCATTAATTTGGAAAATGGCAAAGTATATATTCTATTGTGATAAACAAAGAAGTTGAAGGTTTTGGATTATGAATATTTACCCTAGGGTTTAGGGTTTTTAATATACTCAGATTCCTTTATGGATATGAGTAAAGAATTATTAACTGAGCATATTGTCTTCTATTTGTGATATTTGATGACATCACCTTTTATAATAGAAATTTATAATTAGAATGTTTTATAGAAAGGAATTGGTAAAAATATGCTTATAGGATTTGCTATAGGAAAATATTCCTATGAAGTGATATGGACATAAGATGATAGATCAACAACATGAGATGGATATTATGTTGATCTGGGATTTAGAGTTGGTTGTTACCAATAATGTCTATTTTCCCTAATTCATAATTCTGGATCTTTAAACAAGGAATTCCTTTCCTAGATATACTATCTCTTCCTATCCATCTTCATGACTAACATGATGAGCTTTACTTATTTAAATCTTCTTATTCATATATCATTCTTCTAAACTCATGGATGAATCCAATGAGTTTGATAATAAAGCATTTCATAGTTTTCTTATATCCTTGCTTGATTGTATTTACTATTCTACTGTTGATAATATTCCATCCAACCAGTAGTTCCTTCAAACTCTTATTACAATCTTCCTTAATCCTCCATCACTAATCTTTCTCTAAAGTTGACGATCCTTAAAGATGAATAACACCACTTCTATGACTCTATGCTATACTAGCTTTAGTTGAATAATATCCTCTTATATTCATTTCACTCTGATAATTCACACTTCAATCCCTAAATTATATTTATGTGGCTTGCAATGACTACTCTCAGATAACTTATCTCTACTAAGGTTTTAATCATGTTCTACCCACCAATATTACTTATACCAATATAAGCATTCAATGTTGGTGACTAAAACATGACCATTATAATCCTTAAATCATTTATTCCTAAAGTTCTTAGTTGACTCAGCAAGGCTTTATCAATCCTACTTTTCATTGTCTTGAAATTATTTTCTTAGTATCTCATATTGGATTAAGGTTATTTATGGACTATGCCCTCTTTAAAAGATTTAAGTAGATATTATGATAAGATAAAGAAATAGTAGGTCAAGGATTGATAGTTTAAGAGTTTGTAAATCAATGGTTTATTACTCAACATTGATGAACAACAGATATTAGGATAAGTTCCACAAAGATTACTATAGAAAGAAATATATATATATAGTGGATGATATTGACTTAGTCTCTTTCCAACTCCAACTCATTAAAGGAGTTTTTAAGGTTAGGTGTTACTATGATACTCAGGATGTATGCAGATGAGATTAAGATATAGTGGTTACATTCTTATTATTTGTGTTATATCCTTAACTTGGTACTTATGAGTGATTATAATGAATAATATAATATGATCACCTAATGATCAAATATAATTCACATTGTATTAAGGTTTAACTTATAGTACATAAGATTCTACCCTTAGATCAAATCTCCCTTACCCAAAATGAGGTTTTAGCAAAGGTCGTATTGAAACTTATCGCAGTCAACTTGATGATCTACTTCAATTCCATCAATCTAAGAGAATCTTCATTCACTTTGAGAAGTTTTGTTTAAAAGCGCGAAAATTTCTAAGCTCTAATACTGGGATGTTACAATTAAACCATATTCCAATTATATTTAAATGAAGACAAAATCCCTAATAGAAATGATTAATTAAATCATGAGAAGATAATAAATTGGAATTTATACAAGTGGAATAAAAGTTATTTAATTAACTTAAATGGAATCAAAGAATTATTTGAATAAAATTTAAATGGGATTAAAACCATATATGATTGGAATAGAGACAATTGCCCAATTTAAATGATTAATATATCATATTAGAAATAGTTCAAATAATTCAAAGTGAATTATTTAACACCCTATTAAATAAACAAAACCTACTGACAAAGGTTTGGTGAAATTAGAATTCAAATAAGGGTTTGAAAATATAATCAAAATTTTATTTGAATAAAAGACAAGTGCCTATTTTAAATAAAATATAAACCATAAAAGAATAAAAGAATTATTCTAAAATGGACTTCAAATACATAATTAAAACAGTATTGAAACATACTGAATATTTGGAAAAGTTTTGAAAAGGGAATCTGAATTCAAATGGTAGTTTGAATTCAAACCAGAAAATCAAAATGGAAAAAGAAAAAGAAAATAATAAAAGAAACCAGCCCAGCCCAGCTAGACTATCTGTCCCAGCAACGCAGTCCACTTCCTCCTTCTCACTGAAGCGTTTTCTACTTAGACCCGCACCCACCCAGGCACTGACTTGCTGACCCCACTTGAACCCTCTCTCTCCCGCTGAAAGATCGACCCCACCTGCCAGACCGTCTTCCCCACCCGCGACCATTTCTCCCCAAACCTCGTCGCCGTTTCTGGCTTTGATTCCACCGCTTAATTCATCTTAATGCCTCGATTAAAACACCAGCAATCATGCCCCACTTAATTGCATCCCTCTCCTCTATCTTTCCCCCAGATGTCGTCCCCTCTCTGCCACCGGGCTGCCACAATTTTTCTCGCGACCTCCGTCTGCTCCGACGAGTTCTCCAGCCAATTCCGGCCAACTCAGCCACCCCCACTGTCCCCGCTTCACACGAGCTTGTTCGCGAGGAACTCATGCACCTGCCAGTGCCTCGCACTCGACCGCGTGTGCCCCGAATCCTCGGCTCTATCCATGCCCGAGCGCCACCAATGATAAGCTCGACTGCGGCGAGCCGTAGCCGACGACCTCATGCGCCCCTTGCTCACTGGTGAGTGTTTCCGCGATCCTCGAACCCGTGTGCACCTTCCTGACTCGTTGACTTGCTTGCTTGCATTCTAGGGGCTCGCATCCGACAAAGTTTTGCGTGACCCGACGACAGTAGCATCTCCGGCGAGAAATCCTTGATGCTACCGTGCGCCCCCTGCCCAACGACGAGTACCTTAAGCCTTCTCACGACTTAGCGAATCTGGTGAGTGTGTTTCCCTTCTCTCTTGCTTCCAGTTCCGCCAGAACCGCCGCCAGTAGAGCCGCGCCGCCGCTGACCACCGACGCCAGCGCCGCCAGTATATGGCCAGTGTTGTGAACCGTTGGATTTAGATCCATGTGACACGATAGAATCTTAAACGAAGGGGTAAGATGACATCTACACCGTGCGATTTAAGTTAGATCTGACGGCTGTGGCTGCGCAATCCACATGAATCGGTACCAGAGAATCAGAACAAGAGGCGTGGCACAGTTGTGATTAAATAGACAAAAACATTTCTATTAGATGGTTAGATTTGAAAAATTCATAACTTTAAATATACACGTCCAAATTTTGCAAACTTTATATCAATGGAATTAAAAAAATAATTCTATCCAACCATGCCCTTTGTTTAGTAAATTGCCTCTGTAAAATTAGTTGTTTTTGCAGAAACTTGTTTAAGCATATTTTGAACATAAAAATTATTCTAGAAATGTTTTGAGGGTAAAATCTTTTTTAAATGGATTGTTTTGAACCTACTGACCATAGAAACCAACTTGTAGATTTAAGAGTGTATTTTGTGAAGCTAAAGAATAAATCTTTGAATGAAAGCATTTCTAGTTAAATAAAAATATTTATTATGGTTTAAAATGCTTTTTGAGTAAAACCTTTTGAAAATGGTTTGAATTAAACTCTCTCACCCTAAACACCATGTTTTGGATTTAAAAATGTATTTTATTAACTCTAGAAAATTATTACTTTATTTAAAGGCATTTCTAACAAAATAAAATGTTGCTTTGATTTAAAAATGGATTTTGAATGCAACCCTTTGCAAATGGAATTATTTTAAAACATTATGACCATAAACATTAATATTGGTGTTTAAAAACATTTTGGCTAACACTAGAAATTATTCTTTGAATAAAATCAATTCTAGCAAAACAAAAAGGATTTAAGTGGCCATTTTCACTAACTTGTTATCAAATGGTTTTGCCACTTTTATAAATGACCAATAGGTGTGTTAAAATGTTTATAACCTGTTATAAACCACTTTTCCAAATAAACAATCTTTGGCATGCTTGCATGCATTGCTTTGTTTTTATTATTTCTATTGTTTGAATGTTAGATTGAATTTGTGCCTTGATTGAATTGTAGTGAAACTTTAAGAGTATGACTATTGCAAGATCAAGGAGTGAACTTATATTCTCTACCAAAAAGGCAAGTGGTGCTTCATATTTTTCTCCCAATATTTTGACTATGCATTAGTGATATTTTGTATAGGGCTTGCATGATAATTTTTGCTAACTATCTATATGTTATGCTTGGGAAATCCTAGTAGTTGTAGAATTGTTAGAATTTTCTCTAAGTTAATATACTTGCTATTGCCATGCTTAGCCTAGCTAGTAGCAACCAAGGGTGGTTTATATACATATGCTATGGAAAAATATTGCTAAGTATTTGACTTGTGTTTTGCTTAATAAAACAACTAAGTGAATGAAACACATGGGTGGAATGGTTGTTTGGGTTATGTTGATTGGTTACACAAGGCCCATATCTATGGTCTACCTTGTGTATCACACTTGTGGAAATCAACCCAGGAACAAAGGGATTTGAGATGCCATATGTTAAAAAGCTTCTAGTGCAGCCACATGGCATTATGGGCTCTTCCTGGATAATATAGGTTGCAATAACTTAGCCAAATGGACAGTTGGTGGTAGGGGGTGATAGGTTTGGAACGCATCCATTCTGGTCTAAGGGAAGGCTTCTGAAAGATCTTGTCTCGATGCATGTCGAGTCTTGTGGGGAAAGTGCACCCCCTCTGCAGAAGGAAGAATCTAAGTACTTAGTCGTGTCCCCGGAAATGGACAATTTGAGCATCAAAACATGGAAGCTATCAAGAATCTACTCATCCCAATTTCTAAGTTAAAAACTTGTGGTTGAACAAGGGTAAAGGTTCACCAATGTCTATTGGTGGTACCTTGGGAGTTTTTGCCAAACAAAAACTTAGTGTTTTCAACTGATAGGTAAAATCTATTTTGAGCAAAGCAAGCCTAAGCTACACTTAGCCAAATTCATGTAGAATCTAGATACTATTATTCTACTAAGGTATCACTTGCCAATACTATTCCAATGTATTGGCCCACTGTGGCTATAACGTGTGATGTTGCAGGTTATTCTGATGAGGATTAGGCTTATGAGTCTACACTCAACATGCTTGCCCGTGGCCACATGAAGATGAAGACTTTTATTTATATTGTTAAGTTAAACTCTTGTACTAGCCTATGGCTATGGAGTTGTAAAAGACTATGTTATCTCTGGAATGACGATGTAATAATGACCTTTGTTTCTGTGTACTTCATCTTAAACTGTGGATGCTAGCATTTGATCCAGGGACTAGCATTGCAATCACAGGGACCTTTACCTTTAAAAAGGTGGGGTCTTACAGTGTACCTCATATTTATTTATAGACGCTAGTACCGACCAAGCATACGAGGAGGACGGGGACTACTACGAAGAGGAAGCAGAGGAGAACTTCAACCACTGCACTACTCAAGGCAAGCCCACATTTGCAACCTTGCAAGACATCTTAGCAAGCTAACACTTGTATGATAACTATGCAAACTAGAGGCCTTAGGAATATCTGGTTATACCACTTGATTATACCAAATCCCAGTTTTACTTACAAGCTTTATTCTTTTATTTCTTTATCAAAGTTCTTTATTAATTCTAGTTAGTATTTAGTGAGTTTTGGGAAAGATGTTTATAGGTAGCATAAAGAGCATAAAACTTGGCCTAAGCTAGTTAGAACTAGATTTCATACTAAGGCATGAGATCTATATTTAGATATGTCACATTTTATTAGCACCCCTCATTAGTGATTACCCTCAACTTTAGTGGCTAGTGCTAAGCATAAAACTTGATCACTTTAGATGGGAATATTTGGTGAAAATGATTATGAAAACCTTAGAATGATGATTCATTCTAATGAAATGTTTTGACATGTGTTAGTGAACACAAAATGATTTGATGATGAAAATGTTGAGGCATGAGACTTAGCCCCTTTATAAAACTGATGGTTGGGTTCGGAAGCATTAGGCATGATTTGATTAGACAACCTTGAGTATACTAATAACCAGTTTTATTTGCAAGCTTGATTATTTTATTTCTTTATCAGTTCCTTATTACTTCTAGTTAGTATTTAGTGAGTTTTGGAAAGATATTAGAGGTAACATATAGAGCATAAAACTTGGCCTAAGTTAGTTAGAACTAGATGTCCTACTACACCATGAGATTAGACTTCGCTAAGTCACACTTTATTAGCACCCTTCATTAGTGATTATCCCGAACTTAGTGGCTAGTGCTAAGCATAATACTTGATCACTTTAGATGGGAATACTTGGTGAAAATGATTATGAAAACTTTGGAATGACGAGTCATTCTAATGCAATGTTTTGACATGTGTTATGAACACAAGATGAATTGATGATGAAAATGTTGAGGCATGAGCCTTAGCCCCTTTATAAAACTGATGGTTGGGTTCAAATGCGATACCATTCCAATTTTACCGTACAACCACAATACCTGAATTTGGGTAGGGCTTGAATGGAAGTTTATATATCTTAGTATGGGTTCCCTTGCGGAAGAGGTTTGAGCTGAGGCTACCACGTGATGATTGTAAGGTTCCCAACCTTTAATAAGGTAGAGATCCCTGTGTTTACAATGCTAGTCCCTGGATCAATAGCTAGCATGCACAGTTAAGATGTAATATCAAGATACAAAGGTCATAATACAACTTTATAACCAAGAATAACATAATTTATTACATCTTACATAGCTCATTTGGCTATTACATTACATTGCAGCAGAATATCTATAAGCATGGGGTCCTTCATCTTCAAAGTGCCACAAGCAGACATGTTGGTTGTAGACTTGTAATCCTATTCATTAAACTTCACTAATATCAAACAAACCTGCAACATAACAAGTTACAGCCACAAGGGTCAATACATTTGAATTGTATTGGCAAGTGATACTATGGTAGTATAGTGGAGACTATTATCTATATGCATTTGGATAAGTGGAGGTTAGGCTTGCTTTGCCCAAAATAGATTTTTCCTTATCATTTGAAAACTCTAAGTTTTTGCTTTGACAAAATCTTTCCCAAGGCATCTCCCAATAGAAATTGGTGATCATTTCAATCCCTTGTTCAACCACAAGTTTTTAACTTAGAAATTTGGATGATGAGATTCTTGATAGCTTCCATGTCTTGATGCTCAAATTGTCCTTTGCCAGGGACATGTCTAAGTACTTAGATTTTACACTCTGCAGAGGTGGTGCACTTTCCCCACAAGACTTGGTTTCACCAAGACAGGACCTTTCAGAAGCCTTTCCTTAGACCAAATGGACGCGTTCCAACCTATCATCCCACTACCACCAACTGTCCAAATGGCTAAGTTCTAGCAACCTATATGATCCAGGTAGAGCCCATAATGCCAAGTGGTTGCACTTGAAGCTTCTCAACATTTGACATCTCAAATATCTTTGTTCCTGGGTGGCCATCCACAAGTGAGATACACAAGTTAAACCATAGAAATGGGCCTTGTGAACCACTCAACACCAACCATTTCTTCCATTCCACCCAGGTGATTCATTCACTTAGTTGTTTTATTAACAAAACACAAGTCCTCAGACTTAGAAATTTTTCCATAGTATGAATATATATTCCACCCTTGTTTTATATTAGCTAAGCTAAGCTTGATAGTAGTAGGAATCTTAACTTAGGAAAATTTCTACTAAGGTTTCATCTACTAGGATTTCCCATAGCATGGTTTATACTTAGCAAAAATTCCATGCAAGTCTTACTTAGAAATAACACTAATGCATAGTGAAAATAATGGGACAAAAGTATGAAGCATCACTTGCCTTTTTGGTAGAGTATAGGTTCTCTTCTTGATCTTTGCAATGTTGACACACTTCAGGTCACTACATTTCAATCAAGCAAACAATATTTCAATCTACCATTCAAGCAAATCATCACATAAAATAATAAACAAAACAATACATGCAAGCATGCAAAAGGGTTGTTTTATTTCTATAAGTGGTTTCTAGTAAGTTATGAACATTTGGAAACACCATTTGGTCATTTTGTAAGGTGGCAAAACCATTTGCAAAAGATTCTACTTCTAAACCATTTTTAAACTAAATCCTTATTTCATGTGATTGAAATTGTCTTTAGCAAAGTAATAATTTTTATACGGTTTACCAAATACATTTTCAACTCATAAAACTTGGTGTTTGGGGTCAGAGAGTTTATTCCAAAACAATTCTCAAAGATTTTCTTCCAAAACATTTTTAATAAATAAATCATATTTTCATTTGACTAGAAATGGTTTAAATCAAAGATTCATTCTTTTGTTTCACCAAATACATTTTTGAATCCACAAAGTGTTTCCTATGGTCAGTAGGTTCAAAACACACCATTTGAAAAAGATTTTATCCCCAAAATCATTTTAGAATAATTTTTATAACCTAAACAAGCATACATAAGTTTCCGCAAAATCAAACATTTTACCAGAATATTTTTACTAAACAAAGCGCATTGTTGGCTAGGGCTTGTTTTTCTGAATCCATTGATATAAAGTTTGCAAAATTTGGACGTGTAGATCAAAAGTTATAGATTTTTCAAGTTTGCATTCTAATCAGATTCAAAATTTTGTTTTAAACCAACCTAGTGCCACGCGGCGCTTTCCTACTCGTCGGTACCGCTTCGGCCGGATCAAGCAATGGCAGCCGTTAGATTTAAGTCATATCTCACGGTGCAGAGATGCTACTTACCCCTTCGTCTAGCTTCTATCGCGTTCGTCAGATCAAGATCCTACGGTCCCTAGCATGTGACCAAAAGCTAGCGGTGCTGGCTGCGGCGTCTGGCGGAGGAGCGGTCAGACGGCGGCGCAGTCGATGCTACAGGAAGCGAGGGAGGAAGGGGAGATGCTCACCGTGTTCGCACCGTCGTGGGGAAGCTCAAGGCGGTTGTCGTTGCTGAAGGGGCGCACGAAGTCGACCGGGATTCCTCGCCGTAGTTCTGCCTGTCGTCGGGCTTGCACTGGCGTCGTCGAGGACGTTGCTACAGCGCGGGGGAGAGGGTACAGAGGGTGCTATTAGACGAGTAGAATGGTAGAGAATACGGGTGCATCAAAGAGAGGGAGCGGCGTGGTCGGACATTACCAGTAGAGCTCGTCGGGGTCGGAGCAGACGGTGGCGCTGCGGGTTGTTGCCGTTGATGTTCTGGTGTTCGCGCGGATGAATGGGAAGGACAGGGAGGTGCGCCAGAGGCTGGGGAGTGTGTGAGCTTGGTCGGGGAGGCAAGGGGCGATGCAGTGCTGCCGGAATTGGCCAGGAACCTCGTCGGAGACGGCGGCGGTGCAGAAGAAATTGGAGACAGCCTGGGGGTTCTCTTGCAGCGGTGTCTGAGGGGAAAGGAAGGGGAGGGGGAGGTGGTTAAACGAGCGTGATCGCGGGAGATTTTAATTCGCAGAATAACTCGTATTGATTCAAATTAAGACGCGGAAGAAACAGTCAGAGGAAAGGCGAGTTCATCGCGGGGTGAAGACGATGATGACCTTGCTGTGGGGCCCGGCGTCAATGAGGGAGGGACGTTTCAGGTGGGGTCCAACGGTCAGCGTCTGTGTGGGTCGATTCGCAGGTTCGAATCATTTTCTGCGGGGAGGAGAGGAGCTGGGCTAACTGGGCCAGGTGGGCTTAGCTGGGCTGGGTCGAGTTTGTTTTCATTTTTTTTTGTACTGAAAGCTTTTCTTTTTCTATTTGATTTTCTGTTTTGTTTTTCAAACAATTAATTCAAACATCAAATCAATTCAAACCTTGCTAACTTTGTATTGAGTTTTAGTTCTGTTTAACAACACAATTCCAAAGTCCAAAATAAAATAATACTTTTCTTCTTTTTAGGATCTATTTAATAATTAAATAAAATAGTCCTTAGTTATTAATTCAAATAGGTTTTGATTTATTAAAAACTCCATTTGAAATCTAAATATTATCAAAACCAAATCAGTAGGTTTTATTTGAAAATATAAAATACTTGGAAGACTTGTTTAAAATAATTTAACAAGTTTTTGATGTTTAATTAAAATGGTAAAACCTTTATTTTTAATAAATTTGGATATTAATAAATCTTCATTATTTTATTTAAATAACCCTTTACTCCTTTAATCAAAACAAAATATTTTATATCAAAAACTTGGCCAAGGTTTAATTTGGCTCAATAAAAATAGTCCTTATTTATATTTCTACCCTTTTAATTTGAAAACCAAATCTTTTTATTAAAAGATCCAAAAATAGTAATTTCACATATTTAATATTTTCTTTATTAATTGTTTATCTTTTCAAATCCCTTTAGGATTTGTTTGATCAAATAGGTTTTAAGGTTTACAATTGGAATCAAAAAGTTTCTTCTCACCCTGAAAATCAACAAAGTTTTATTTTATTTATTTATTTTTCACATTACAAGATTTGGAAAATCTTGGGATGTGACAATGATTGTCCACCTATGCAGTTCCCAAGATGACAGATGGTTGGGAGGCCAAACTCATAGGGGAGGTGCATATACTAGGGTGTGTAATTGAAAGGTTAGGATTGATTATGCGCATACTGAGTATGGTGATTCAGGATTCTTCCTAACGGATGTAATGAATGTTGTGGTGAAAGTGTACCACCTCTGCAGAGTGTCAAACGATTTGAATAGCCGCGTCCGCGGTTATGGACAGTTGGAGTGGCCATACTGTTCCGTCGTCAGATGTTTTCAAAATGACTTATGAAATGAATTATGAATTTCACTTGACCACAATAAGGTTGTGAACATGAAAACTAAGTTCCCATTTAGGTGTTGTAGAATATTAAACTAGTTTTCTTTACTTCTAAACTCAGTTAGAGTAAACCTGGCTTTTTGCAAATAAACCTAGATCTTAGGATTCCTACTTGAACCACTTTACTTGTTAGTGATAGTTTGCGAGTACTTAAAGAGTACTCATGGCTTTGTCCCTAGCTATTCCTATTACAAGACTATGAGGAGGACTACCAGGATGATGGACAGAAGGAGGTCTATGACAACTAGGATCATCTCCCACCGTCAGCATTGCCTGTGACCCTGAAGATGGAGCTTCGACCATGCTATCGTTATGATATTTTTCCACTGCATTGATTGTTTTAAGACTGGATCATGAGATCCTTTATTTGTAAGACCTTTATTATGGTTTGTAATGGATGATGAACTATGGTACCAATCTGTTATGTCTCGCAAAAATGGTAATCCTGGGATTGTGATGTATGGCATAACAGGCATTTGGGATTAAAAATGGTAATCCTGGGATTGCGATGTATGGCATAACATTGCAATGACCATCCAACATGTGGGTGGCTTTCCATGGTCTATTTATATTTTACGTCGTTTGAACCTTATGTTATTTTGATGCATGTTTTGGTGATTGTCTATGTGATGTATTGTGCATGTTAAGCATATATGGGTATCTCATTCTTATCCTCATGAAAACCACAGATGCCTCCTCGACGTGCCAACCCCAACCCAAACAACAACAATGTCACCCCCGAGATGCAGCAGCTAATGACAGCACAGGAACAGCTGATGCAGATGATGACCACTTTTATGTAGAATCATAATAACAACAACAACAACAACAATCCGAACAATCCACCAGGATTTGACATGCTCACCAGATTCCTAAGACTGAGGCTTGCAAAGTTCTCAGGAACCACTGATCCAATGGTGGCCAACGATTGGCTACGTTCGGTGAACAAGGATTTGGTAACTATCGGCTGCACCGACGAGGAGAAGGTCAGGTTTGCAGCACATATGTTGGAAGGACCAGCAGCTACTTGGTGGGATAACTTCCAGATCATGACTCCTATTGAGGATGCGACATGGGCTATCTTTGAAGATGGATTCCGTATAGCTCACATCTCATCCAGGGTGATGAATTTGAAGAAGAAGGAGTTCCATAACCTGAAACAGCGTCACCACAGCGTGGCTGAATATATTGAGAAGTTCAACAATCTGGCGCGTTATGCACCGGATGAAAGTTGATACTGATGCCAAGAGGAAGGAGAAATTCCTCGAAGGATTGCATGATGAACTAAATCTGCAGCTATATGTTTCCAATGTCCTAACCTACCAATCACTTTGTGACAAGTCTACCATCCTGGAGAACAAGATGAAACAGGTTGAAAGTAGAAAGAGGAAGCACAACTCGGGATCGTCTCACAAGCGTTCCCATCACGATGATAGTGGGAGTTTTGGATCCCACAAACATGGAAAGCACAAAAACCACCACACCCACAACCGCCATCATGACAACAAGCATCACCGCAGTCATGATAATGACAAGTACAAGAACCACAAGAGTGGACACAAGAGTCACCACAGTGGAGGTGGAATTGGAAGTGGTAGTCATCCTGCAAAGAGAGATATCAGTCAGGTTGAATGTTTCAAGTGTAAGAAGCTGGGGAATTATGCAAATGAGTGCCCAGAGAAGAAAGTTGAAGGATCCACCAAGCCCAACCCTTTCCAGAAGGGACAAGTAAACCACATCAATGTGGAAGAGATTTATGAGGAACCTAATGCTGTGGCTGGTAAGTTCAAACTCAATTTTTTTCCAGCACTTGTTCTTTTTGATACCGGCGCATCGCATTCATTCATATCAAGAGCATTTGTTGATAGAAATGAACTTCCAGTTGAAAATATTGGGTGTCCTATAAAAGTAAGTTCTCCTGGTGGAGAAATGATAGTGAACTCAGGATGTCATGACCTAGTCATAGAGTTTGGGAAGTATAAGTTTCCCGTTAATTTGATAATCCTAAATTCCCAAGGATTGGATGTCATTTTGGGAATGGACTGGATGACTAAGTACAAGGGAGTGCTATATTGTGCCAATCATACTGTCACACTCACAACCCTGGATAATAAAAGGATTAGATTCAAGACTAACTTTGAATCAAAAGTGAGTAAGCTAAATTCTCTTAAGGGGGTTAGCATAGACAGTGTACCAATTGTGAGAGAATATCCGGATGTGTTTCCGGAAGAATTGCCGGGAATGCCACCAGATAGAGATGTGGAATTTTTTATTGACTTGCTGCCAGGATCAGGAGAAATAGCAAAGAGACCTTACAAGATGTCAGTTGATGAGTTGAAAGAAGTCAAGAAACAACTTGGAGAGCAGTTGCAGAAAGGATGTATTCAACCAAGTTCTTCATCTTGGGGAGCACCAGTCTTGTTTGTGGAAAAGAAAGATAGAAGTCAAAGATTATGCATCGATTATCGTTCACTCAATGAAGTGACTATCAAGAACAAATATCCTTTGCCCAGAATCAATGACTTGTTTCATCAGCTAGAAGGATCCTGTGTGTTCTCAAAAATTGATCTCCGGTCAGGTTATTTTCAGCTTAAGATAAGGGAACAAGACATACCTAATACAGCTTTCACCACTAGGTATGGATTGTATGAGAACACCGTGATGCCATTTGGTTTGACCAATGCACCAGCTTACTTCATGAATATGATGAACAAGGTGTTCATGGAGTTCCTTGACAAGTTTGTTGTCGTTTTCATCAATGACATTTTGATCTACTCCAAGAGCAAAGAAGAGCATGAAGGACATTTCCGTTTGATACTTGAAAAGCTTAGAGAGCATGAGCTGTATGCCAAATTCAGCAAGTGTGAATTCTGGTTGAAATAAGTTGGATTTCTTGGACACATTGTGTTAGGAGATGCTGTAGTAGTTGATCCCGCAAAAGTGTCAGTTGTAACTAAATGGGAATCTCCTAAGTCAGTGAAGGAAGTTCGTAGTTTCCTTGGCTTGGCAGGATACTACAGAAGATTCATTGAGAATTTCTCCAAGGTAGCTAAGCCAATGACGGATTTACTAAAGAAAGACAAGAAATTTGCTTGGACTGAAGGATGTGAACTCAGCTTTCAAGAATTGAAAAAGAGACTAGTGACAGCACCAGTCCTATGTCTGCCAGATTTGGAGAAGGATTTCCAAGTGTATTGTGATGCATCTCATCATGGATTAGGTGCAGTTCTGATGTAAGAAGGGAAAGTTGTGGCTTATGCCTCGAGACAACTCAAAACTCATGAGGTGAATTACCCTACTCATGATTCAGAGTTAGCCTCTGTCGTCCATGCACTCAAAACATGGAGACATTATCTTTTGGGAAAGCGATGTGAAGTGTTCACGGATCACAAAAGTTTGAAGTATATCTTCACTCAGAAAGAAATCAACATGAGACAAAGAAGATGGCTAGAACTCATCAAGGACTATGACTTCAGTTTGCAATACCACCCAGGTAAAGCAAATGTTGTAGCGGATGCACTAAGCCCTAAGGTTTTTGTAAATGGCCTTACTAAGGGAGAGTTGCCAGATGATCTGTGTGCTCAATTCAGAGACCTTAGATTGGAGATTGTGCCTGAGGGACATCTCATATCATTGGATGTTCAAACCACCTTGTTGGACAAAATCAAGGAAGCCCAAAAGACGGACAAGGAAATCGAAGAGATTAAAGAAAAGATTGGCAAAGGAAAAGCCAAAGGATTCCATGAAGACGAACAGGGTGCTTTATAGTATGGAAAACGTATCTGCGTTCCGCAAGATCTTGAGCTTCGGAAACTGATTTTACAAGAAGCACACAACTCACCATATTCCATTCACCCGGGTAACACCAAAATGTACATGGATATGAAGGGAAGATTTTGGAGGAATAATCTCAATAAGGACATCGCCGAACATATTGCTTTGTGTGATGTATGTAGTATAGTGAAAGCGGAACATCAGAAACCAGCAGGATTGTTACAACCACTACCTATTCCTGATTGGAAGTGGGACAAGATTGGCATGGATTTCATCATTGGATTGCCAAGGACCAGGTCAGGATATGATTCTATTTGGGTAGTAGTGGATCTCCTAACTAAAGTGGCTCATTTCATACCTGTGATGGAGTACCCAACCTATACAAGTGCTAAGTTGGCCAAAATCTATATGAATAGGATTGTGTGTCTGCATGGAGTACCCAAGAGTATTGTGTCTGATAGGGGAACTCAATTCACTTCTCATTTTTGGAGGCAACTGCATGAATCATTGGGAACGAGATTGGAATTCAGTACTGCTTTTCATCCCCAGACTGATGGATAGACAGAAAGGACCAACCATATTCTAGAAGATATGTTAAGGGCATGTGCCCTAGACTATGGAGCTAGTTGGGATGAAAGTCTGCCTTACGCAGAATTCTCTTACAACAACAGCTATCAAGCCAGTATTGAGATGGCACCGTTTGAATTTGTCTATGGGAGAAAGTGTACTACCCCATTGCTATGAAATGGTGTGGGAGAAAGAAATTTATTCGGACCAGAACTAATCAAAGAGGCTGAAGAGAAAGTCAAGCTAGTAAAGGACAAACTAAAGATAGCACAATCCCGACAGAAGAGATTCGCAGATCCTAAGCGTAGAGAAGTCACCTATGAGGTAGGTGATAGAGCTTATCTTAGAGTGTCACCCCTTCGTGGAGTGAAGAGGTTTGGAGTCAAAGGAAAATTGGCCCCAAGATAAGTTGGACCATTCAATATTCTGAGTCATAAAGGAGAAGTAGCTTATGAAATTGAACTGCCGGAATCATTGTCTGCCGTTCACAATGTGTTTCATGTGAGTCAGCTAAAGAAATGCCATCCAGAGATGGAAGAGACTTCTTTGAAGGATACTATACCTTTGGAGGAGGTCCAATTGGAAAGTGATCTCACTTATGAGGAAAAACCTATCAAGATTCTTGAGACTGCAGAAAGGGTTACACGGACAAAGACTATCAAATTCTGCAAAGTTTAGTGGAACCATCATTCCAAAGAAGAAGCAACATGGGAAAGAGAAGATGACCTTCGGAACCACCACCCTCAACTATTTGCTAGCCAATCCGAATCTCGAGGGCGAGATTCACCTTAAGGGGGTTGGATTTGTAACATCCCAAAAATCATGATTTCAAAGTTTGCATATCATCGTTGAAATCATGATTTTAGGGATGTTACAAATCTAACCCCCTTAAGGTGAATCTCGCCCTCGAGATTCGGATTAGCTAGCAAATAGGTGAGGGTGGTCTTTCCGAAGATCATCTTCTCTTTCCCATGTTGCTTCCTCTTCGGAATGATGATTCCACTGCACTTTGCAAAACTTGATAGTCCTAGTCCTTGTGACTCTTTCTGCAGTCTCAAGAATCTTGATAGGTTTCTCTTCATAAGTGAGATCACTTTCTAGTTGAACCTCCTCCAAAGGTATAGTATCCTTCAAAGAAGTTTCTTCCATCTCCGGATGACATTTCTTAAGCTGACTCACATGAAACACATTATGGACAACTGATAGAGATTCTGGCAGTTCTATTTCATAGGCAACTTCTCCTTTGCGACTCAGAATCGTGAATGGCCCAACATATCTTGGTGCCAATTTTCCTTTGACTCCGAATCTTTTCACTCCGCGAAGTGGTGACACTCTAAGATAGGCTCTATCACCAACTTCGTAGGTGACTTCTCTACGCTTAGGATCCACGTAGCTTTTCTGTCGGGACTGTGCTATCTTCAACCTGTCCTTAACCAACTTGACCTTCTCTTCGGCTTCTTTGATAAGATCTGGCCCGAATAAACTTCTTTCTCCCACATCATTCCATAACAATGGGGTGGTACATTTTCTTCCGTAGAGAAACTCAAATGGTGCCATCTCAATGCTGGCTTGATAGCTGTTGTTATAAGAAAATTCTGCGTAAGGCAGACTTTCATCCCAACTGGCTCCATATTCTAGGGCACATGCCCTCAACATGTCTTCAAGAATCTGATTAGTCCTTTCCGTTTGTCCATCGGTTTAGGATGAAAAGCAGTACTGAATTCCAGCCTCATTCCCAATGGGGAGTGAATTGAGTTCCCCTATCCGAGACAATACTCTTGGGCACTCCATGTAGACAGACAATTCTACTCATGTAGATTTTGGCTAACTTAGCACTGGTATAGGTTGTCTTCATGGGTATGAAATGAGCCACTTTAGTTAGGGGATCCACTACTACCCAAATAGAATCGTACCCTGACCGGGTCCTTGGTCATCCGGTAATGAAATCCATACCAATCTTGTCCCACTTCCAATCAGGAATAGGTAGTGGTTGAAGCAAACCTGCTGGTTTCTGATGCTTCGCTTTCACTCTACTACACACATCACACAAAGCAATATGTTCGGCGATTTCCTTCTTGAGATTATCCCACCAAAATCTTTCTTTCATGTCCATGTACATTTTGGTGTTACCCGGGTGAATAAAATACGGAGAGTTGTGTGCTTCTTGCAAAATTAGTTTCCGCAACTCCGGGTCTTGTGGAACACAGATACGTTTCCCATGCCATAAACTACCTTGTTCGTCTTCATGGAACCCTTTGGCTTTTCCTTTGCCAATCTTTTCTTTAATCTCTTCGATTTCTTTATCAATCTTCTGAGCTTCTTTGATCTTGTCCAACAAAGTGGGTTGAACATGCAAAGACATGAATGTCCTTCAGGCACAATCTCCAATCTGAGTTGTCTAAATTGAGTACACAGATCATCAGGCAATTCTCCTTTGGTAAGGCCATTCACAAAAACCTTATGGCTTAGAGCATCTGCTACAACATTTGCTTTAGCGGGGTGGTATTGCAAACTTAAGTCATAGTCCTTGATAAGTTCTAGCCATCTCCTTTGTCTCATATTAATTTCCTTCTGAGTGAAGATGTACTTTAAACTTTTGTGATCTGTGAACACTTCACATCGCTTTCCCCAAAGATAGTGTCTCCATGTTTTGAGTGCATGGACAACAGAGGCTAACTCTAAATCATGAGTAGGATAGTTTACTTCATGAGTTTTGAGTTGTCTCGAGGCATAAGCCACAACTTTACCGTCTTGCATAAGTACTGCACCCAAACCTTGATGATGTGCATCACAATATACTTGGAAATCTTTTTCCAAATCTGGCAGACACAAGACTGGTGTTGTCACAAGTCTCTTCTTCAATTCCTGAAAGCTGAGTTTACAACCTTCAGACCAAGCAAACGTCTTATCTTTCTTTAACAATTCATTCATGGGCTTAGCTACCTTAGAGAAATTCTCAATGAACCTTCTGTAGTAACCTGCTAAGCCAAGGAAACTACAAACTTCTTTTACGGACTTGGGAGATTCCCAATCAGTCACAGCTGAAACCTTAGCAGGATCAACTGCTACACCATCCTTCGTCATAACATGACCAAGAAAACGAACTTCCTCCAACTAGAACTCACACTTGCTGAATTTGGCATAAAGTTTATGCTCCCTTAACTTCTCAAGTATCAATCGTAAGTGTCCTTCATGTTCTTCTTTGCTCTTGGAGTAGACTAAGATGTCATCGATGAAAACGACAACAAACTTGTCAAGAAATTCCATGAACACCTTGTTCATCATATTCATGAAGTATGCTGGAGCATTGGTCAAGCCAAAAGGCATTACGATATACTCATACAATCCATACCTTGTAGTGAATGCTGTTTTAGGTATGTCTTGTTCTCTTATCTTGAGTTGAAAATAGCCTGACCGGAGATCAATCTTTGAGAACACACATGCTCCTTCTAGCTGATCAAACAAGTCATTGATTCTAGGCAAAGGATATTTGTTCTTGATAGTTACCTCGTTGAGTGAACGGTAATCTATGCATAACCTTTGACTTCTATCTTTCTTCTCCACAAACAAGACTGGGGCTCCCCAAGATGAAGAACTTGGTTGAATAAATCCTTTCTGCAACTGTTCTCCAAGTTGCTTCTTGAGTTCTTTCAGTTCATCAACTGACATTTTATATGGTCTTTTTGCTATTGGTCCAAACCCTGGTACCAAATCTATAAGAAATTCCACATCTCTATCTGGTGGCATTCCCGGTAATTCTTCCGGAAACACATCCGGATACTCACTCACAATTGGCACACTGTCCATGCTAACCCCCTCAATTGCTTCAAAATTGGTCTTGAATCTGATCCTTTTATTTTCTGGAGTTGTAAGTGAGACAGTATGGTTGGCACAATCTATCACTCCTTTGTACTTAGTCATCCAGTCCATTCCCAGAATGACATCCAATCCTTGGGAGTTTATAATTATCAAGTTAACGGGAAACTTATACTTCCCAAATTCTATGACTAGATCATGACATCCCGAATTCACTAACATTTCTCCACCAGGAGAACTTACTTTTATAGGACACCCAATAGTTTCTACCGGTAGTTCATTTCTTTCAACAAATGCTCTTGATATGAATGAATGAGATGCACCATTATCAAAGAGTACAAATGCTGGGATAGAATTGAGTCTGAACTTACCAGCAACAGCATCAGGTTCCTCATAGACCTCCTCCACATTGATGTGGTTTACCTGTCCCTTCTGAAAAGGATTGGGCTTGATAGGTCCTTCAACTTTCTTTTCAGGGCACTCATTTGCATAATGCCCCATCTTCTTACATTTGAAGCATTCAACCTGACTGATGTCTCTCTTAACAGGCTGACTTCCACTTCCACTACCATTACCACTGTGGTGGCTCTTATGTCCACTCTTGTGGTTCTTGTACTTGTCATTGTCATGACTACGGTGATGCTTGTTGTCATGACGGTTGTGGTTGTGGTGCTTGTTGAATTTCCGATGCTTGTGGGATCCTGAGCTTCCGCTGTCATCATAATGAGATCATTTGTGAGACGATCCCGAGCTGTGCTTGTCGGAGTGCTTCTTCTTTCTGCTCTCAACTTGCTTTATTTTGTTCTCCAAAATAGCAGCCTTGTCACAGAGCGACTGATAAGTGGGAACATAGGCCACAGCCAATTGTAGATTCAGCTCATCATTCAAGCCTTCAAGAAATTTTTCCTTTCTCTTGGCATCAGTGTCAACTTCATCCGGTGCATAACGCGCCAGATTGTTGAACTCCTCAATGTATTCAGCCACGCTGCGGTGGCGCTGCTTCAGATTGTGGAACTCTTTCTTTTTCAGACTCATCACTCCTGATGATATATGAGCAGTGCGAAAGCCATCCTCAAAGATAGCCCATGTCACTTCATCTATGGGAGTGGTGATCTGGAAGTTGTCCCACCAAGTGGCGGTTGGCCCTTCCAGCAGATGTGCTGCAAATCTGACTTTTTCAGCATCCGTACAGCCCACGGTTACCAAGTCCTTGTTTACTGAGCGTAGCCAATCAGGCCACCATGGGATCAGTCGTTCCTGAGAACTTTGCTGGCCTCAATCTCAAGAATCTGGTAAGCATATCAAAGCCCGGAGGGTTGTTGTTGTTGTTGTTGTTGTTATTGTTGTTATTGTTATTGTTATTGTTGTTGTTGTTATTGTTTTGGTTCTGGATGAACGTTGTCATCATCTGCATCAGCTGTGTTTGAGCAGTCATCATTTGTTGCATTTCTGGAGTGATGTTGTTGTTGTTGGGGTTGGGGTTTGCACGACGGGGAGGCATCTGTGGTTTGTTCAAATAGAGATAAGAATGAGATACCCATAGATGCTTTCATGCACATTACATCACATAAGCAAACACATAGCATGCAACACAAGATAAAAGTTCAACAACAAGATAACAAGTTCACAAAGTAAAACACACAAGTAGCAAGCCATCCACATGTCGGATGGTCCAATAACAAGTTCTCAAATAACAAGTATGATAATAAAAGATAAACGAGTAGTCAAGTATACTCATCGGCATCAATATCCTCCTCGACAAAGGTAAGACCTGCGTTCTCCATCGCGGTCTTGTTCTCCTCAATGCTAGTGGTCAAGGACTCTATCTTGGCCTTGAGAGCCCTCTTCTGGGAACGAAGCCTCTCGATCACCGACTGCTGCTGCTCTAGCTCGTAGTCCTTGGACTGCAGTTCTTTAGTCATGTCCCGGATCTTCTTGTTCCTATCCTGGACACGCTTCTCCTGACTCTTGAACTTCCTGTCCTGGGTCTCGAACTTCGCCTCCATTTCCTTGACTATCTCGTCTTGCTGCGTGAAGAGCCTGTCCTTCTCGCAAAGCTGCACCTGGAGCTCATCATTGCTGAGCATGACATTGGTCCTGTCCGTGTCCACGTGCCTAATGAGAGACTCTAAGTCCTGGAGGTACAGGCGTATCGGCTCTACTGCGTCCCTCGAATCGTCCTCGAAGTTGATGGACTCTCCATCCTCATCACGTCTTCCGAAGACGTGGAAGTGGGTGCCTCTAACCTGTCGGGAGTGTCGCCCTAGTAGACGTCCTATCAGATCCTTGGGAAAAGTGCTGATGGTAATAGGCATCTATTTATAAGATAGAAAAGTTAGAACAACACAAATCAAGATAAAACAAAAGACATAACAACACATACATATCCTTGGGAAGCAAAACACACAAGTCATGCATACATGAAACCATTACAACAACCAAGGTTCAATCTTATTTTAAAGCAACATTTTGGAAAATAAGGTGATAGGTGGTGGTCCAACTAACGAAGTACGTTTACAATCCTATCTCATTGGATCTGTTGGCTAACACAATGTTTCTAGAAGCAATCAGCCTATCTTGCTCACATGATTCCATCACTAAGTCTGTAATATCTACTCTTAAGGTTTGGTTGGTAGCTTCCAACTCTTGGGTATGTTCCTTCTCTTTCCTTAGATCATTTTGGAGGTTGAGCATTCTGCACTTGACTCTATCACCAAGTTCTTTGATGGTCTTCCAAGCTGCATCCCTTGCTGACTCAAAGAATGTAGGGTGCACCACTGAATTGGTGAACATGCAGAATCCTTTTTCCTGATGGTTGTCTTCCTTGTTTTTATACAAGTGAAGTTGCACCCACCAGTATTCCACTCCTTCATCCATCACTGGAAAACCCTTGTACACAGTTGCACCTTGTATCTCTAATGCAACCATGAGGTCCTTGAGAGCTTTGGGGAATTCTCTCTCACACTCCAAAGTCATTGTCATGAGTGGTCCTTTCCTTACGGCTTCGTTGATGGAGTTCATCTACAAATAGAGATGAGAGAGAAGATTAGAAAAGTTTACGAGAAGAATAGACAAGTGTAGATGTTGAAATTTTTTCTTTAGTGGTTTCCAATCCTAGGGTCATAATCCTACAGGCAACACAGTGCTCTGATACCATCTGTAAGATCCCTCCTTTGTAAAGGAAAAAGGATCCCTGTGATTGCAATTCTAGTCCCTGGATCATTGCTAGCATCCACAGTTTAAGATGAAGTACACAGATACAAAGGTCATTTATTACATCCATTCCAGAGATAACATAGTCTTTACAACTCAAGGCCACAGGCCTAATACAAGAGTTTGATTAAGTAAATAAATACAAGTCTTCATCTTCATGTGCCACAGGCAAACATGTTGAGTGTAGACTCATGACACCTAATCCTCATCAGAGTAACCTGCAACATCACAAGTTACAGCCATAGTGGGTCAATACTTTGGAATAGTATTGGCAAGTGATACCTTAGTAAATTTTAAGTGGACTATAATACTATATGCAATTTGGCTAAGTGTAGCTTGGCTTGCTTTGCTCAAAATAGGTTTTTTCCTATTAGTTGAAATCACTAAGTTTTTCTTTGTAAAAACTTTTCCCAAGGAACCACCAATAGACATTGGGGTCCTTCACCCTTGTTCACCCACAAGTTTTTACTTATAAGTTGGAGTGATGAGATTCTTGATAGCTTCCATGTCTTGATGCTCAAGTTGTCCATTGCCATGGACTTGGCTAAGTACTTAGATTTTTCCATCTGCAGAGGTTGTGCACTTTCCCCACCAGACTTGGTTTCACCAAGACAGGACCTTTCAGAAGCCTTCCCTTAGACCAAATGGACGCGTTCCAACCTATCATTCCCACTACCACCAACTGTCCAAATGGCTAAGTTCTAGCAACCTATGTGATCCAGGAAGAGCCTATATTGCCAAGTGGCTGCACTAGAAGCTTCTCAACACTTGGACACTAAAATCCCTTTGTTCCTGGGTGGCTTTCCACAAGTGAGATACACAAGGTAAACCATAGCCATGGGCCTTGTGTAACCACTCAACCAAAAACCACCAATCAAGTCCCTTTCCACCCAGGTGATTCATTGACTTAGTTGTTTTATTAAGAAAAACATAAGTCCAAAGACTTAGAAATATTTTCACCATAGCATGTAATAATTCACCAACCCTTGTTTGCTACTAGCTAGGCTAAGCATGGCATAGATAGTAACTTAACTTAGAAATTTCCTAGCAATTCTACAACTACTTAGGATTTCCCAACATGGCATTTGGCAAAAAATAGTAACATGCAAGACTTAGCAAAAATATTTCTAATGCTTGTATAAAAAATATAGGGATAGACATATTCATGAAGTACCACTTGCCTTGGTAGTTGGGAGAGTAGCACTCTTCACAATCACAATCACTAGCACCAAAGTCTGCACAAAGAATATAACCACAATCACATACAAAACATATACAAACAAAAATATATATGCATGCATGCAAGATGCTAAGTGATGAATTTTGAAACTCAACCAAGCAAGTGCATAGTGCTGAATCATAAACAAGTCAAAAACTTGCTAAACCAAGTTTATTTGACACTAAAACAATTACCTAAACAAATCATATGCTCAAAATAGTCCTAAACAAGTTTCTGCAAATAAAATCATTTTAACAGAAGCTAAACACTAAACACATTGCATAAACAGAAAGGGCTTGTTCTCCTGATTCCAACGGTATAAAATTTGCCAAAATATAACGTGGAAATCAAAAGTTATAGCTAAATCAAATTTGGATATAAATCTGATTTCAAATTCTGTTTTTAAACAAACCCTAGCCATGCGTCTGTTTCCTATTGGCCCGTACCGGTTCGGGCGGATCGATTGACGCAGATCGTTGGATTTAAGTGAACATGCATGGCTCAGATCTAACGTACCGCTTCGTTTAAGTGATTCTATTACACGCGTTGGATCTAGATCCAACGGTGCTTGATCAAACGACCAAGTTCTGGCGGAGCGCGGCGACAGCGAGCGGCGGAGCGCTCTGCCAGTGGCGGTGCCGGCGTTCTAGGTCGTTCGGGGAGGGGAGAGTGTGCTCACCAGAATCTCAGTGACGAGGCGAAGCTCAACGTGGCGGTGGCTTGGCAAGGGGCGTGCTGTAGTGGCCGGGGGATCTCGTCGGAGTGGATGACAGGGTCGGGCTCCGGTGGACGGCGACGTTGGCGACGTTCTGCTTCGCCCTAACGCAAACGGAGGGCATCGGTGTGTGCGCATACGTCAGGCGAACAAGTCAGTGTCAAAGGGGAGGCACGGGGCGGTCGGATTTTACCTTAATCACTCGCCGGAGTTGGAGACGGCGTCGGTTGCTCACGGTGCTCGTCGAAGATGAAGCTCTGGATCGCAAACAGACGGACAAAGAGGATCAGGAGGTGCGTAAGGAAGTTGCGAAGCTGCTCGTATGGACCAGAGAGGAAGGGGCGCACGAGGTTTACCAGAATTGATCGCCGGAGTAGGCTCTGACTGCGGCGGTGCGAGAGCGAATACTGGCAGCCTTGTGGCGAGAAGGGTGTGCAGTTTGAGGGAATATGATCGCGAGGGGGAGAGGTTCTTATAGCCGGAGCGGGGCGTGGAGTTACTCGCGGAATCAAGGGGATTTAACGCGGCAGTGACTGCGGCGAGTAATGGTGGCGAGAGCGGCGCAGGCGCGCGTGATTAACGAAGACGACGACGGGGTCACGGGTCCACTTGTCAGCGAAATAAACAGAAGGGAGGTGGGGTCCTGGCGTCAGTGACTCCGCGGGTGCGTCTGCGCATGCGAGAGAGAGAGAGGTGGCCCGGGTGGGCTAGTTGGGCTGCTTCTGCTGATGGGCCAGATTGGTAGCGCCGGCCCTTTTCCTTTTCTTTATTCCTTTTCTTTTTCTAATTTGATTTTCTGGAATGATTTTTAAATGAATTCAAACTCTATTTGAATTCAAATCTTTTCTGGATTTTTGCAGTGTGCAACAGTCACAAAACTTGGCATAAAACCATGTGGTCACTTTGAGTTGGCTTGGTCATTTTTGGAAAGACAAAATAACAGTGACTTAGCACTTGGTTTGCAAAAGAATGAAAATGGTTTTGAAACCATTTTTATTTTGTATAAATTTGTTCAAACTCTACACTCAAACCAATCAACAAGGAAACAAACAAACTTGGTTTTTAAAACACTAAGATCTCAAATGAGGATGGGCATTTGATTTAAGTTTGCTCACATAAAATGATAGCACTATGTGCTTCTGTTTTCTTGAATTTGGTTTGAAATTGGTCTCAAAACTATATGCATGCATGAATGATATGCAATCTTTGAAATCATGATTTTAGGGATGTTACAAGATGACACAATGGTTCAAGTTTATTAGGGGAAAAGAATATAAAGTGTGCCATCAAGTTTCTGAGGGCATTAATCACTAAGTTTTTACATAACAAAATACTTTTTAATTGGAAGATAGCTGAAAACAAGAATATACTTGGAATGGTGTAACACACCATGCATAGGAGTTTATAGTGGACACTTTGGAATAACTTGGTTTCTTGGGAGTTGGAAGCATGAGCGGAACTTACTCATACAAGTGGAGGCTAGCAAAAGACTGGGAGCAACCAACTAAGAGAGCAATAATGGCCATAATCATGTAGTGCAACAAAGCATTACTAATCAAAGCATAGAGTGGTACTACAAGTCAAGGACTAAATGATAATAGAGGCTATGGTGACTTGTTCATAGTCATAACATGGTGTGAGCATGTGCCAAGTCAACCCAAACAAAACATTAAAGGAGAATACCACATTATTATGCTTTTGTATGCTAAAACAACGCATGATTCTTTCAAGGCACATGAAACAATCCTAATTGTTTGGAACAAGTCATGCTACAACAATAATCACTAAGCATAACGTCAAGGCAACACCTAGCAGGACATGATAAAGTCTAAGTCACAGTCGAAACAAGCTCCCTTTTGTACCAGTTAAGCATGAAGCTTTCTACTCTTTTCCAACACCAAACAACTTATTTGAAACAACTCATAAAGATAATAATAAATAAATATTAATGAGCTTGTCTCACAAATCCACAAAGAAGAACTAAAAAGTTCTAAGCTGAAAGTACAAAAAAACTAAGGCGGAACGCAGTGCTAGCAAAAGTGAACACTCACAAAAAATAAGAGTGAAACCTAGAGTGTTCTAGGCAATGGAAACACAGTGTGTCTCTCTCCAAAATAAGTGTGGTGTAACCAACCAACTTACTCAAGCAAACTAAGCAAACGAAAACCAAAAACGAAAACTAAGACACTCCAAGAACAACACAACAATGCATGAAACAATAAAAAAGAAGTGTCTACAAATACCTGAGATTTTTATTGATGAAGAAGAGGATGCCTTGCGCATCCCCAATCTTTGACGCTTGTACCTCTTTGATATTTCTTGGGGTGACACCGAGGTGGCATCCCCAAGATTGAAATTTTGTCCATTCTTCATCTCATTACATCATTCTTTCTCTACACCTGAAAATTTTCCTTCATACAAAACTTCACACAATCTTCATTAGCAACATTAGTGTATTCAAAAGATATTAGACCTCTGGAAAAGCTTTAGAACATCAAGGGTTTTCACTAAAAACACAAGCTAATGTAGTAACTCCTTCAAAAAGCTCAATTCACCTAAAGAGAACTCAAAAAGGAATCAATAAGAAGCAAATGCAAATAATGGTACAAATCTTTCAAAACAGACCAGAAGGTAGAAACTGATTTTTTCGAACATCTTATATTTCTCAAATAAAAAAGTGTTGAACTAACGAAAGTTATCTAACATACTAGGGTCTTTATTTGTAAATTTTTAACTCAATCCGAATTACAGAGACTCCTCACGAATTTTTTTAGTGGATGACAGCAACTCCCCAAATCTTAGTTCCCTCTCATTAGAGGTCATTATTGGCACAAAAAGCAAACAAAAAGGATAAGGAGAGGTCATTACAGAAGTAATAACTTCCAAGACTCAAGAAATCTCTTGGGTTATCTCCCAACAAGTACTTTTCTTTAACGCCTTTAAGTTAGGCTTGATAGTTTGAGAAGATGATCACATAAGAAATATTAATTGATTTAAAAGAGAGCATCAAGAAGCAAATTCAAAGAACATTTAAGTCTAAACCAATTCCTATGCATAGGAATCTTGTAAATAAACAACGCATGAAAGCACAAAGCAACAAGCATAGGAAAGCAAAACAAATGCAACTTCAAAATTTTCAACATAAAGAGGGGAAACTTAATATTATTGAGATACATAAAACCATGTTTCCCTTTGTCATAATAACTTTCAGTAGAAACATGAATAAAATTAACAATATATCTATCACATAAAACATTCTTGTCACGAGCCACATGCATAAAATGATTATTACTCTCCACATAAGAATAGCCATTCTTATTAATTGTAGTGGGAGAAAATTCAACAAAATAGCTATCATTGTTATTCTCATCACCATAATCATCAAATATAGGAGGCATATTTTAATCAAAATAAATTTCCTCCTCAATAGTAGGTGGACTGAAAATATCACATTCATCATTGCAATCATCATATATTGGAGGTATAGTATCATCATAAGCAATAGAATAGCTATCTTCCCAAGTGTGTTCATTTGTAAACATATCATCATTGGAAGGAACATGGATAGCACTAATAGCACAAAAATTATTAATATCGTCATTTTCAGAATTGGTACCAAAGAGATTTTCAATATCAAAAGTGGTGTGCTTTTCCCAATCATGATCACTACTATAGGTAATAGGCATAGGAACACCATCTAGTTCAGACTCATCAGCAAAAACTATGATAGGAGCAACATGATTAGAGGAAGATATCGTTTCTTCTCTCCTTTTACTCCTCCTCCTCTTCTTCTTCTTCTTCTTCTTCTCCTCTTTAGGAGGGAGAGGCTTGAAAGGAAGCTTCTCCACATACCCTGGCTTATTATTAGAGACAATAGAAGAAACTTTGGAGGATTCCTCCTTTTCATTAATAAGATCAAAAAACATATCAATCATGTCATAATTTGGTAAAATATCATCTTTTATAAGATTTTGTAGGTAAGTATTTGTGTGGCAGCCTTCAACACAATAAAGATGACAACCATGCAGGACGCTATTCATATCAAAAGTACTCATGTCTATCAAAGAAGTTTTTCTTGATAACTCTTCACACCCCAAAAATAATGTAAGTTCATCATGTTGATTATCAGTGATCATGTTATCACAATACAAACTTGCAGGATTATTATGGCCAGAGCATTGAAAATTGAAATGACCCACTTCAAAGCAAAGTTCACAAATAAAAGGATAGAGGGCACAAACTTTTTTACCAAGATCATCTAGAGCCTTATATCACTTTATAGTTTTTTCATTCCAATGGGTGATACAATATTCTTCTTCTGCTTGATTCTTCTCACAAGGTCTATGCATACCACAAAAATTAGCATGCTTATAATAAATAGTACTTTCAAAAGTTTGAGCATGTTTATTGCAATCATTAATAACATTTTCATTTTCCATGCAAGTGTCTTTAAAAGGTTCATGATATATGTCCCATTTTTCTTTAGGAGCATTAATATGGGAAGCAAAGGCTTTATAGTATCTAACAATAATTTGAGGATCAAGACCATATTTAGCACTAAGCTCTTGAAAAACAGCAGTTTCAGTGAAAGACTTAATGCAATCAGACTCATAGTTTATACCTGGTTCTTTACCTTTGTCGTTATCCCAATCTTTAGTATTTCTTTGAATTGTTTTAATAAGATCCCACTTAGCTTTGACCTTCTTACTTATGAAGGATCCCTCTGAACAGGTATCTAGATAGTCCTTGTAATGTCTTCAAAGCCTTGCATAAAAATTATTGATAACAACATTACTGGGGAGCTCATGAATGGGACATTGAGCATTAGTGACTTCAATCTCCCCAAGCTTGGGCAATACTTTCTCCCTCTTGAGGATCAAAATTATAAATATAGCTCCTATCTTTATGAATTTCATGAGGAGGATAAAATTTAGAGTAAAAGAGAGATTCAAGTTCCTTCCACTCCAAATGATGAGGATCATCTAGTAGATCATACCACTCCCTTGCTTTTTCCCTAAGTGAGAAAGGGAATAACTTCCTCTTAACTTGGTCCATTGAAATACCTGCACACTTGAACAACTCGCATAATTCATGTATAAAGAGTAAATGATCACTAGGATGGACAGTTCCTTATCCAAAATAGCAGTTATTCATAACACGTTCAACAATTTCAATAGGTATTTTAAAAGGGACACTTTCAGTATGTGGATTTAAAATATCACAAGTATCATTAGAATTACCACATATGGGAGATAAAGTATCATAAGAGCAAATTTTCTTCCCTAAATCTGGGAACTAAAAAGATCTTTCTCATAAAAACTAGCTTCGCCAAGATTAGACGTTTCCATACCATTAGTAACAATGGTGTTCAAAAATTCATACTAATAACATTGCTATTAGCATGAAAATAAAGCTCCATAGGTTTTTTAATTTTCTCTTCAAACACTTCGTGTCCTAGCTCAAGATAAACACTATAAATCTCTCTAATTTTTGTTGTTGTTTTCCATTAAGCCTAACTAGTGAAAACAAGAAAAAAAGACAAAACTACAGAATCTAAAGGAAATAACTTCGAGCACTCACACCGGAGGATGTGAGTACCTTTTACCCTACCTCCCCGGCAATGGCGCCAGAAAAAATCTTGATGTCTACGCACTTCTATTCTTGTAGACAGTTGTTGGGCCTCCAAGTGCAGAGGTTTGTAGAACAGCAGCAAGTTTCCCTTAAGTGGATTACCCAAGGTTTATCGAACTTAGGGAGGAAGTGGTCAAAGGTATTCCCTCTCAAGAAATCCTGCAATCAAGATACAAGAAGTCTCTTGTGTCCCCAACACACACAATACACTTGTCAGTTGTATAGGTGCACTAGTTCGGCGAAGAGATAGTGAAATACAAGTGGTAACGGTGCCAAAAAATAGCTTGACGGTGAGGTAAAGCAAGCAAACATGCAACAGATCTATATTCAAACGGTGTTTCAATGTTTAGAAACAAGGCCTAGGGATCATACTTTCACTAGTGAACACTCTCTCATATAAATATCCTCTCTTCATGATACTACTCTTAACTACTCTCCGGTTGGACACTATAATCCATGGTAGGGCCTTCCCCAATCTAGATAACCCCACACTATCACCTTGAGCGCTAGATGGTTCAAACAAACACAACAATTTCATAGAGACATCCAACTCCAAATAGAACTCATAACTAATATTCAATCTATCCAAAGTGCCACACACGGTATGCACGATGTCACTTTCACACACGTGGGGAAAAGAATAGATATATTAAAGCACAAAGAGTATTTATGTAGACTCAAGCCTAAGTGCCACCATGGCGTGCACGCTGTCACTTTCACACACATTGGGAGAGCAGAGATCTAATGAAGCACTTGAGTAGCAAGGTAGATCTACTTGATTACAAAGCTCATGACCACAAGGTCATGCATAGAGAGAGATATGAACACATAGCTACCGGTAGAGCCCTTAGCCCCGAGGAAGAACTACTTCCTCCTCATCATGGGAATCAGCAATGGTGATGAAGATGGAGATGTAGATCGATGGAGATGGCTCTGGGGCACTTCCTCATCCTGGCAGGGTGCCGGAACAGAGACTTTCCGTCCCTCGAATCTCCCTTTCGGTGGCGGTGGCGCTACAAAGGTTTTCGTGGATTTATGATGGATTCCCTAGGATTTTCTCGTCGGGGGGCTCTTATAGGCACAAAAATCAAGGTCGGTTGGGGTCCAGGGGGCCCACACCCCCTGTGGGCGCCCCCAGGGCTAGCCCACGTCGAGGGGGTGTGCAGACACCCTGAGGCCCCTCTCCGGCTTTGCTTCGTGGTTCCGTGTTGCTCCGGGTAAAAAATAATGACTTTGGCTTTTGTCCGGTCCAATTCCAAGAATAATGATTTTCTGCCTTTATGGAACCAAAAACAGAAGAAAACAGGCAACTGGCACTGTGGAAACTTGTTAATAGGTTAGTTCTAGAAAAGATATAAAAACACCTCAAAGTGTAGACAAAGCAAAGCAAAGTAGATACAAAACAAGCATGGAGCATCAAAAATTATAGATACGTTTCCGACGTATCACTTAGTAAAAACTTTTTCTTTCCTACAATCTATGATAGGCCCAAAAGTGTTCAAGAAAGTTCTACCAACGATAATAGGACAAGTTTTACTAGCTTTTGAACCAAGTACTAGAAAATCAGCAGGATATTTAATCTTACCACAAAGAACCTCCACATCTCTTACAATACCAATAGGGAAAACTGTCTCTCTATTAGCAAGGTGAATAACCACATCAATGTCCTCAAGCTCACAAGGACCAATTTCATGCATAATTTGCCTGTAAAACTCATAAGGAATAGCACTAGAACTAGCACCAATGTCACATAAACCATAATAGCAATGATCACCAATTCTAACATAAAGCACAGGGACACTAGCTTTTCTAGCTTTTCTAAGATGATAGACAATATTAGAAGCATCTTCGCACAAGACAATGTGCTCATCTTCTATATTTTTTAGTAACAAGATCTTTCACGATAGCTACCATAGGTTCAATATTTATTTGCTCACCGGGTTCCACGGTTTTCTTTGCACTTTTTCTAACCACATTAGCTATGATAGAATGTTCCCTTACCTTAGCAGGAAAAGGTATTTTCTCAACATAAAGGATTTAATGCATTCATAATCATAGTTCCCATAAAGCATTTAATGCATTCATAGTCATTGTTTATACCTGACTTTCTTCCTTTGTCATTCTCCCATGCTTCAGTGTTCTCTTGAATACGGTCTAGGAGATCCCATTTAGCTTTTTCCTTCATACGTGTGAATGATCCAGCACAAGAAGCATCTAGTAAAATCTTTATCATGAAGAGAAATCCTAGCATAAAAGTTACTGATGGTAATATTGTTAGGGAGTTCATGAATAGGACATTTAAGCATTAGTAACTTCAATCTCCCCCAAGCTTGAGCTGTAATCTCTCCATCACGAGGCCAAAAGTTATATATCAGATTCCTATCCTTTGAATCTCACTAGGAGAATAGAATTTAGAATAAAAGAGAGGTACTATTTCCTCCCATTCCATGGATTGTCCATTCTTCGGCAGCTTATACCATTCTTCAACTCTTCCTTTCAATGATATAGAGAGTAACTTCTTCTTCACCTGTTCATTTGTGATACCTGCACACTTAAACAACCCTCATAATTCATGGATAAAAAGAAAATGATCACCAGGATGGACAATTTCATCCCCTAAATAATAATTATCCATAACACGATCAACAATACTTGTAGGTATCTTAAAAGGATCTATATCAACAGGTGGTGGTTCATTTACTACACTAATAGTGGTAGTAGTTTTCCCAAACAGAAAACCAAGTGGGTTATCCATATTGGAAACAAAGTAACAAATAGAAATAAAAACAATACCCACAGTAGAAGTTTCCTTTACCAGTTACACTCTTCAATAGCACTTCACTCCCCGACAACGGCGCTAGAAAATAGTTTTGATGACCCACAAGTATAGGGGGTGTATCATAGTACTTTTGATAAATAGGAGTGTTGATCCCAACGAGGAGTAGAAGGTGTTGAGTAGTGGTATGGAGCGGGAAATCTTTGTAAATACTTAGCAAACGGATTTTTTGGGGTTTTATGATAAAGCAAAGAAATAAAGTGCAAGTAAATTAAACAGCAAACAATTGCACCAAGTGGCCCAATCCTTTCTTAGCAAAGGACAAGCCGGTGAAAATACTAATGAGGACCAAACGTTCTCGAGCACACATGGGAATATTGTCAAGTGCTTTCGCTTCATCTAGTTGAGTAGTCTTCGTTTGTTTTATAAGTGTTGTGTGGGTGAACCTGTGCAAGCATACTTGTGATTAAACCCCTTGCAAGCATCCGCAACTACAAGAAAGCAATTAAGATATAAACCTAACCATAGCCTTAAACTCTAAGATGCTACACTCCCTTGTGCAATGGTTTCCTCACGGGGGTTCATGTTTCAGTCACTCCGGCAACCCCACAATTAGTAGCCAAATACACAATGCATTCCCCTAGGCCCATAAATGGTGAAGTATCATGTAGTCTATGTTCATATGACACCACTAGAAGAAAAGCACCACAACTTAAATAATAAACCATTGAATCATACCTCAACATAATTCCACTACTAACAACATGACTTCTGCCATGTCCTCAAGAACTAAACGAACTACTCACAAGACATCATATGGATCAAGATCAAAGATGATATGGTGATGGATAACAATCTAAACATAAAAAATAATCCAATGGTTCCACTCACAAGCATCAACTAAAATAGTAATCAACACTAGGAAAGTTTCCCCTAAGAACTATGCAAGATTCAACACAATTGTTACAGCGAGATGGAGTGGTGATGATGGTGCTGGTGTAGATGATGGTGTGGATGATGATGATGATCCCGATGAAGTCTATCTTGATGATGGTGTTGATGGCGATAGTCTCCCCTCAGAATTTCCGTGGCAGAAATCTGTCTACCATAGAGCTCTTTATCTATCGGTGTTTTCCGCCCCGCAGAGGTGGTGGTATCTTTCTATGGTTGCCCCCATGTCTTAGGGTTTCGAGGAGAAGATATAGGCGGGACGGCGGAGCTAGAGGTGGGCCACTCCCCCGGTAGGCGTGGCCTAGGGGTGGCCCGCTCCTGGGGGTGTGGGCCCCTTGTAGCATATCTCCGCCTCCCCTTCTGGCATTCTTCATCTACTGGGAAAATTGGGTTTTCCGTAGTTTTTCTGGTATTTTTCTGATCTTCGCGAAATTGCATCAAAACACCGCTTTTTCCATCAGAATCCTAACTCCGGCAGTTCATCCTCCAAGAATCATCCAACATGCAAAAACAGATGAAAATACACAAATAACACCTCTTAATATGAAAAATATCATTGAATAGAGGAAATTTTTTCATATAGAATGGTGATGCAAAATGGACGTATCAGATACTCACACCGATGGCATTGTTTACTAGAAAGTAGATGCACGCATTTACCTTTGAAAAGACAACCAGTAATTCAAGAGCAATCTATCACGCTTACTGGTAGCTCAAGTTTAACCTAATTTTGTTAAATTGTCAGGATGCAAAATTTTAGGAAGAAGTTGAACCTGTTATCAAAACTCTCTGTGGTGGTTTGTGATATATTAAACGCCCCTGTCCCAATGGTTACATAAAAAAACTAGCAAAACTTGCAATTCATTATATCACATGAATACAATACAAAACTTGCGGGTAAGTGAGCACCGCAAGGCAGGAAATTGCGGGAATCTTGGGTACCCGGGCTTGCTATCCCGAGAAACATCTTAAAATCAAGTTCTTTTTGGCTTAAGCTGGACATCCGCAATGTGGAAAAAAGCACACCTTAAGGAATATGTGGCATTCCCTAAGGTTCACCTTATACATTGTGGAGAAAATAAGCATGTCATTAGGCCAAAAGGTGCACCTCAAGCTTGTGGGTTGCCCATAAGGAATAGAAAAATAATTTTCCCTCTCTACTCTCCCTTGCATCGAGTAATGTGACAAGTTATGTGGGTTTTACCTATAACATCCCAAAAATACTAAACTTGGATCATCAATTTTCTAATCATCAAAATTAGGGTTAACAAAAACTTTGTTAAATAAAATTATGAATGCATGCATATGAGTATGCATTATATTTGAAATTCTTTTAAACCACCTTGTTTGTTTGTTTATTTGCTTGTAAAATGTTTCTTAGGTGAAATAAACATCATCTAAAACATTTCCCACACTTTTCCTAAAGACAAGTAAATCAAAACACATATATTAAATGAATGGTCACTTTGACCAATTTAACTCTCATGCCTACTTTGGCTGTCTCAAACTTTCAGAACCTAACAGAAACTTTTCTGGATCTTTGCACCCCCTGAATGTACTCATAACAAAGTATCAAGGCCCACTTTGTGATCATCCAGAAACTTTCAAATGCATAGTTTAAATGACAATTCAAAATTGAATCTTTATCATATGGGAAGATCCCACTTTTTCAAAAACCACTCAAACAAGCTCAACTTTCAAAACCCAAGCATCTGCAGACTCACCAGCACCAATCTAGCAAACCCACCAAAAATCTTTTCAAAATTCAAAACTTGATTTCATGCGGCCATTTCATCAAACAGGTTGCAGACACAAATCAAACAAACATCAAACACTATTGTGAGCAGTGATTCTTGCCTAACTTGTTCCCTAGTTAGCTCACAACCAGCTCAGTAGATCATCTAGGAAGATTAGCCAAGCACTAGCACCACTGTGAGCTTGCCATTGCCATCAATGGTGAATAGCCGAGCACACCCTTGCCACCCCATAGTCGACAGCAAGCTAGGAGCAGCAGCAAGCCTAGCCAGCATGTCTGGGAGGCAGCCCACCGTCCACCGCCACTCACTGTCCCAGCCGCGAGCGTTGCCAAGCACTGGACCACGCGCACGAACCGCGCCCAGACCGCTAGAGACCATGCCGAGCGTGCGCCAGAGCTCCACCCTCGACCAGTGCCCACAGACTGCGCGCCGCCCTCACCGCATGCACACACGATCGCCACCGACCCAGGAGACCTCCAGACATCCCCGTTTGCCGCCCCGTGCCGCAGAGCCACCGCCCGCCGTCGAAGACGCCGCCTCTGCCGCGCAGAGCATCACCCGTTCCAAACCAAGCCGCACCGCCCCATGCCTCGAAACCATGTCGTTGAGCATCGCCAGGAGACACCGCACCGTCCCCTACCCTTGCCCATGCCATTAGCCGCCTGTAACATCGCCCCCGACGAGCTCACCATGCACCCCAACGGTCCCCTCGCTCGACTATAAATAGAGGCCACCCCCGCTCGATTTCTTCACACCATCTCACTCCCCTCTCCACACTGATCGTGCCACCACCCCACTGGAATTTCACCGGAGCCCGCCGCCTCTGGAGAAGAAGGGAGCCATCGATTTCGTCCATCCCAGGAGCTGCCGTGACCACCCCTGAGTTCGCCGTCGTCGACTTCGTCGTTCGCCCGCCTCGCCGACCCTCGCCCGTACCCCGGTGAGCCCCCAGCACCCCTCACTGGCCGCGCTAGGTTTCGTTCTCGCCGGCGTTGTCTCGCGTCGACGATGACTCCCAGCCATTGGATTAGAACTAGATCGAACGATCCACGTTGCCCCATACCGCTTCGCCCAGCCCCGTGTCACTGACGAGTGGGGACACCCACTTAAGCAGCCCGCGGGAGCAATGCGCTTAGCAGGCCGGCCCGTTAACTTTTCCCGCGTAGCCCAGTTATTCAAATTAAACTTTTTCCATTTCAATTCAAACACACTTTTGTACCCAACTTCAAAAATCAACCCAGATCGATTCAGTGCACCAAATTGAATGAAACCAATTTTGTTGGAAAGGCCTGTGAATGCTGAATCCAAGCCCGTTGGATTCAAGTCATTTGGATATATAGATCACCCATGGTAAAAATAACAAGGCAGAAGCTTTTCTGCATTCAAACATTTTTCAAATTTAAACCATAATAGCTTTTGAGTTGATTCCAACTCTCAAAAATCACATTTAACCATACCTTTCAGAATATATAAAAATATATAGGTTTACTTGTAGAAATAATGTTCAAGTAATAAAAGAATGCCCCATAGGCATTACTAGCCACTTTAATTAATTAAAATAAAAGGGTAAAACCTTATTAAATTGTGGCACCACTTTAAAATCACATTCCCATGGACTACAATATGTGGTGATGACATGTGTCAACATGATCCCATGTTTGGTTTGGAGAATATTAAATCTTAAGTAGTTTTTCAATGAGTAGAAATTACCTTCCTAAAAATAAAAGGAATTAAATCAAGCCTTAACCTTGTAATGTTAGAGATGATGCTAGATCATCTATAGGACCCTTGTGTGTGAGGATTGCAAGTAGTTAAGTATTGTTTGGTGATTGTGTACCTCGTATTTATTCATAGACGCTAGTACCGACCAAGGATACGAGGAGGAAGGAGGATTCTACGAAGAAGAAGCCGAGGAGAACTTCAACCACTGCTTTGCACAAGGCAAGCCTAATACTACTAGTGAATGTGCAAGCTGATGCTATACCTATGCAAGCTTATATTGACATTGATGCAAGCTAACACTTGCAAGATACTCTACTGATGCAACAAACCCTTACCTATTACCCTGCCTACTATATGCCTTAAGCATATCTGATCATACCCACTTGATAAACCAATCCTAGTTTTAATTGCAAGCTTCTTACTTTATTTCTTTATCAAAGCTTTAACTTAGATTTTACTTAAGAGATTGGTAGATACTAGAAAGATATGTGAAGGTTTCATAAAGAGCATAAAATTTGGCCTAAGTTAGAAACCTTGATATCAGGCTGAGACATAAGGTTGTACTTAGTTGAAACTCCACTAGTTTACCATCCCTCATTATTGCTTACCCCCACCTGTAGATGCTAGTGCTAAGCATAAAACTGGATCAACTTTTAGATGGGAATACTTGGTGGAAAAATGGTTATGAAAACCTTGGAATGATGGATCATTCTATTGAAATGTTTTGGACATGTGTTTCCGAACACCTGATGATTTTGGTGATGAAAATGTTGAGGCATGAGCCTTAGCCCTTTATAAAAACTGATGGTTGCCTGGATGCGATACCAATCCAATTTTATCGTACAACCACAATACCCGAATATTGGGTAGGGCTTGACTGGAAACTTATATCCCTTAGTATTAGTTACCTCACGGCCAAGGTCTGAGCTGAGGCTACCTTGTGAAGATTGTCCACCTGTGTAGTACCCAAGATGACAGTTGGTCATGGTTGGGAGGCCAAACTCACAGGAGAGGTGCTTATACTAGGGCGTTTAATTGAAAGGTTAGGATTGATTATCCGCATACTGAGTATGGTGAATTCAGGATTTGTTCCTGACGGATGTATCGAATGTTGTGGTGAAAGTGTACAATATCTGCAGAGTGTCAAACTATTAGAATAGCCGCGTCCGCGGTTTTGGACAGTTGGAGTGGCCATATTGTTCCCCCGTCAGACTTTTCAAAATGACTTGTGAAATGAATTGAGACTTTGACTTGACCACAGTAGAGTTGTGATATGAAATACAAGTTCCCACTTAGGAGTTATAAAATTGTGACTAGCTTTGGAAACTAGTAGAGATAAATCTGGCTTTTGCAAAACAACTCTAGAGCCTAGTGTCCTATTATCCAAAAACCCCTTTACCTGTTAGTATTAGTTTGCGAGTACTTAAAGAGTACTCATGGCTTTGTCCCTGGCTATTCCCATGGCCAGACTATTAAGAGGAGTACTCCCATCGTCAGCATTGCCTGTGACCCCAAAGATGGAGCTTCGCCTACGCTACCGTTATTATTACGTATTCCGCTGCTTGATGTTGTATTAAGAACTGGATCATGAGATCCCTATTTGTGTAAGAACTTATGTATCGTTTGTAATGGATGATGTACTATGGTATCCAATTCTGTTATGTCTCGTAAAAATGGTAATCCTGGGATTGTGATGTATGGCATAATAGGCATCTAGGATTGAAAAATCCGGGTGTTGACACTACCTTGTGCAATTGTTGAACTTCTACATTCTTATATTTTCCATAAGCCATGTGGGTCCTACCTTATAGCAAAACTTCACCATATGCATTACAGATGCTTAAACTGTCCAAAAGCTCCAAAAGAACTAGGGCTCGTGTGGTTGCTTTTATTAATACAACGAGGTTTTTCCATAAAAATAAAGAAGGGTTCACAAAAAAAATATATATCGGGGAAAAATTTAGTTTGGAGGAATCCCTCCCTCAATCGCATCGAGACATATCCTCCGCCTGGCCACTATCCCTCGACCGGACCGTCCCCGTCACTCCACCATTGAGCACCACAGCACCACCATTCGCTGGTACGTATGTCCCCAACCTCCACAAATTACGTGCTTTCTGATGGATAGAATATATTTATTTTGGGTATTGCAAAGTAAATAAACTAGTGGTTTTTGTAGGAAATGCAAACGACATCGGTTGATGCTTTTGTTGCATCGGCTGATACTTGTAAAGCAGAGGTGGATGATGAAGCAGCACCAATGGATATATGTGAAGTGCATGTAGATGCCGATGCTTGTACTGCATCAGAATCTTGGGCAGTGTTGAGTGATGGTTGGAAAGCAGTGGAGGCACAATCGAGATCCTCGTCGGCTGATGCTGGATCAAATTCGGCTATGTTGGTTGTCACTGCTAAAGCGACGGCTGCGTGGGATGCTAGGAATGTGTCAGCTCGTGATTGTGCTTCTTCAGCGTCAGCTCGTGTTCGTGCTTCTTCAGCATCAGCGGCTATGGCTCGTCATTCATCTTCGGCGCCTGCTCCATCTACTTAGAACTCATTGACCCCTTTGTCAGTTCTGTATTGGATGTTGTCTCCCTGACTCCCTCCCTCTGTTATTTATTCCGCTCCAGGGTTTTTTCTGGAAGAAGTGGATATTGGTTTAAAGTACTATTACTAGGAACATAAAAACTATTTAATCACAAACTAGCGATCCAAATGGGATGAAACTTTCATAGGATTCAAACCTAAGCACCTATGATTTACTGATTTTTTCTCAAATTTTTTCGAATAGTTTTATTTGTAGTTTAAAATCTAAGCTACTATCATACCTTGAATCCAAGATGGAAGGTGGATCTTGGGGCAAGTTACCGTGAGACCTGGGTTCACCAAGTCACTAAAGCCGCGCCTATTTTTTCTCCCTTCTTTATGCTAAAACAAGAAAATTAAGGTGGGGGCCTTTCTGTCCTCTCCGGTGACCTCTAAAAAAAATGTTCTCCATTCCCTTTACCCCGTTTCGACATGGTGAAGCATTTTTGTGCTTTCTACTATTCTAGTTGATTCCTTGTGCTGTTTAGGTATTTTGTTGACACACTCTACTATTTAGGTAGTTTCTTCGGACACGTGTAGTTTATGAAATTTCGATGACAAATTTTACTGTCAAATTATATGATGCATTGTGGTGTTTACATAATTATTTTTTAGGGTTGTGTATTGTGCCTTTTGTAGTTTACTTGATTCCGATGATGCACTTGTGATATTTGCATCATCCTACCAACTTCAGTGGAAGAACATATGCAACAATCAACGACTTTCCAAGCGATGTAGTTGGTCACATTCTTGCCCGGCTTCCTACACACCCATCCTACATACTAAGGGCATCAGTCGCCAAAAAACATTGGATGGACTTCATGGGAAGCAACGATTTCAAAAAGCTAACCCTGTCACACAACATAGGAATGCCGATACTTGGATTTTTCACCAATAGCTTAGAGTATGATCGATTCATAACAGATCATAATCTTGACCAATCCATCTTCCAGAAGCTAAACAGCCTAGTTAGAGTACATAAAGCCTTCAAACCATATGTACTCCGTTGTCGCAATGTTAGGGTTCTACTTCATTGCTCGCAAGGGTCTAACATGATAATGGTCTAGAAACAAATCAGTGGAAGTGAAACAGTCATACCAGAACCACCAATTTGGCGGAGGCATGAGTATGACAGCGGGACAATTCTATGTTCAAGAAACCATGGGCAATTGTCTTCACACTGTTGCAGCAATTTCTTGGTTGGTTGGACAGTAACCAATGGTAACCAAGAACTGGTCCAGAGGTACTCATCAGAGTTTGGAAAATGGGAGGACTTGATTGAACATGCTGATATGCTAGCTAAGACTGATCATAGGCCGGCAACTCTCATAGGGGGCATTTTGTACTGGCCAACAATGAAGTCCAGATATATAATTGCCTTCGACAACGTGACAACAAAACTATGTTATATTGAGTGCCCACATGAGACACATGATATTTCCAGACACAATTGTGTCATCACTAAGGGGCATAATGGAGATGTTGCCCTTGCAGTCATAAGATATTTCAATCTATGCACGCGGTCCAGTGCAAGATCATCAACATGGAAATGGGAATCTTGGGTTCCTCATATAAAGGTTGAGTTGGATACTATCCCGGGCCTTGAGAAATCATGGGCATCTGATGGGAAAGATTCAGTAAGGTTACTCTGCGTATTTGAGGATAGATAAATGGTGGTTATATGGGCGAAGGAGGGAGTATTCGAATTAGATCTCAGCAACATGAAGTGTAAGAAGTTTAGATCTCCTAAATGTTGGTGTACTTTACGTTCCTACTTAATGACACCTGGTTAGTGCAGTCATTCATGTGCAACCCTTGCATCTTTGTACTCCTATTATTTTTCTGATCATTTTGTTCATTTCCTTCAGCAACCGATGTGATTCGGAGTGCTAAATCAAAGAAACAAAAAGAAAGTCCTGTCAGCAATCCAGCTGATTCAGACTGAAACATCAAGGAGATGAAAATAACACTCGGGTGAACAAGAAAGGCTTGTTTGGGAAAGCATGTGTTAGCCCAGGTTGTGTTATTTGGATCTACAATATGATGTTTGGTTGTTTTGGTAGCTGATAGAATAGCGGCAGCATTTTTGTTTGTGCTGCAGTCATGGACCTGCAGGGGCTGGAATGTTAGAGTTGTTTGTTGGTTTTGGGGGCATATGCGTGTCTGAGGAAACATTGTTTCTCTCTATATAGTACTATATGCGTGATAAAACCTTGTTTTATGTTATCTACATATAATCGTGTAGTTGGTGTTTGTGTTTTGATAGTATGTAGTAGTATTATTTTTGCGGCAGGCTTTTTATTTGATCTAAATTAGTACTACCATTTGGTTAGTGCTTCCTGTAGAAGTTGCTATGCCAACACATAAATTACTAGTAGACCTTGTCTTTTTATTCTTGAACCAAAGCTACTTCAGAAATTTATTTTTTTGCCCCAACCTGGATTCCTGAAATAGAGAGAGAACAACCTATTTTTCAAATTATTATTTGGACAATCTGCAAATTCCAAATCACAGTCGGCCGCCAAAACCTATCCTATCCCATTTGAATCGGAGGCATCAGTGGATGTGACTCATGCCTTCAATTCCTGACCGAATGGCGTACGGTCTACACAACCTTTTTTCTATTAAACCTTGGCCGGCAGCCAAATTCAAAATCGTAATCGAGCGGCAAAATAACCCACCGACCCAAAAACATTGCACGCCTCTTGGTTTCAAACATTTGTAGGCAAAATCTCCCATCTAGGTAGTACCATTTTTGTATTTTACTTGGATGCAAGCCAATTTCAAAATTTCAGTCCGGCGGCAAAATTTACCGCCTACACCGTGCGAATTGAAGGTATCCAAGTTTCTGTGCAAAAGATGGATATGGATGATTAGTTGACCATGAAACCATGAAAGATAGCAGACATACATATCTGAAAGGTAGGAGGAGCATTACACAAACCAAAAGGCATACGCCTATAAGAATAAGTTCCATAAGAACAAGTGAAGGTGGTTTTCTCTTGGTCTTGAGCTCTCACAGCAATTTGAGAGAACCCATAATAACCATCAAGAAAACAAAAGTGAGTCTTTTTAGACAATCTTTCTAGCATTTGATTAATAAAGGGCAAATGATAATGATCTTTCTTAGTAACTTTGTTAACCTTTCTAAAATCAATGCACATCCTATACCCAACCACTACTCTTTGGGGTATAAGTTCATTATTTTCATTAGGCACAACAGTGATTCCCCCTTTCCTTGGGACACAATGAATGGGGCTAACCCATTGACTATCACCAATAGGGTAAATAATACCAGCATCAAGGAGTTTTAACACCTCATTTCTTACCACATCCTTCATCTTAGGATTTAAACGGCGTTGGTGTTCAACAACTGGTTTTGCATCAGGTTCTATATTGATAGCATGCTAGAATATAGTAGGAGAAATCCCTTTTAAATCATCAAGATTATACCCCATAGCTCCTCGGTGTTTCTTCAATATTTCCAATAATCTTACCTCTTCCTTCTCTGAAAGTTTAGAACTAATAATAAGAGGATATATTTTCTTATCATCTTGATAAGCATATTTAAGATCATCAGGTAGAGGTTTTAATTCGAAAACAGGGTCCCCTTTAGGTGGTAGTGTGGTACCCAAATCTTGCATAGGTAGATTATGCTTAAGTAACTCAGGTTGACGAAGGAAAACCTCATCAATCTCATTTATTTCCTCCATGAAGACCTCTCTTTCATGATCTTCATAAACTGTTGTAAGGCATTGTTAGGACCAAGAGAAATAGCAGAAAGTTGTTCAACCCTGGAATCCTCATTAGGCAGTTCATTTTCATAAGGGGTTTTAGCAAATTTGGAAAAATTAAACTCATAAGACTCTCCATCAAACTTAGTCAAAACATTTTCTTTCCTACAATCTATGATAGACACACAAGTGTTCAAGAAAGGTATACCAAGGATAATAGGGCAAGTTTTACTAGCTTCTGAACCAAGTACTAGAAAAACAACAGGATATTTAGTCTTAGCAGAAAGAACCTCCACATCTCTTATAATACCAATAGGGCAAACTATCTCTCTATTACCAAGGTGAATAACCACATCAATGTCCTCAAGTTCACAAGGACCAAATTCATGCATAATTTCACTGTAAAGCTCATAGGGAATAGCACTAGAACTAGCACCAATGTCACATAAACCATAATAGCAATGATCACCAATTCTAACAGAAAGCACAGGGACACTAGCTTTTCTAGCTTTTCTATGATGAGAGACAATATTAGAAGCATCTTCGCAAAAGACAATGTGGTCATCTTCTATATTTTTAGTAACAGGATCTTTCACAATAGCTACCATAGGTTCAATATTTATTTGCTCATCGGGTTCCACGGTTTTCTTTGCACTTTTGCTAACCAAATTAGCTATGATAGAATGTTCCCTTACCTTAGCAGGAAAAGGTATTTTCTCAACATAAAGGATTGAATGAATTCATAATCATAGTTCCCATAAAGGATTTTATGCATTCATAATCATAGTTTATACCTGACGTTCTTCCTTTTTCATTCTCCCATGCTTTAGTGTTCTCTTGAATATGGTCTAGGAGATACCATTTAGCTTCTTCCTTCATACATGTGAATGATCGAGCAGAAGAAGCATCTAGTAAACCTTTATCATGAAGAGAAATCCTAGCATAAAAGTTATTGATAATAATATTGTTAGGGAGTTCATGAATAGGACATTTAAGCATTACTGACTTCAATATCCCCCAAGCTTGAGATGTAATCTCTCCATCACAAGGCCAAAAGTTATATATCAGATTCCTATCCTTATGAATCTCACTAGTATGATAGAATTTAGAATAAAAGAGAGGTACTATTTCCTCCCATTCCATGGATTGTCCATTCTTCAGCAGCTTATACCATTCTTCAACTCTTCCTTTCAATGATATAGAGAGTAACTTCTTCTTCACCTGTTCAGTTGTGATACCTGCACACTTAAACAACCCGCATAATTCGTTTATAAAAATAAAATGATCACCAGGATGGACAGTTCCATCCCCTAAATAATAATTATCCATAACACGATCAATAATCCTTGTAGGTATCTTAAAAGGATGTATCTCAATAGGTGGTGGTTCATCTACTACCCTAACTGTGGTAGTATTTTTCCGAAACAGAAAACCAAGTGGGTATCCATATTGGATACAAAGTACCAAACGGAAATAAAAATAATACTCACAGTAGAAGTTTCCTTTACCAGTTCCACTCTACAATAGCTCTTCAATCCCCGGCAACGGCGCCAGAAAATAGTCTTGATGACCCACAAGTATAGGGGGTGTATCGTAGTACTTTCGATAAATAGGAGTGTTGATCCTAACGAGGAGCAGAAGGTGTTGACTAGTGGTATGGAGCGGGAAATCTCTGTAAATACTTAGCAAACGGATTTTTAGGGTTTTTTGATAAAGCAATGAAATAAAGTGCAAGTAAATAAAACAGCAAATAATTGCAGCTAGTGGCCCAATCCTTTCTTAGCAAAGTACAAGCCGATGTAAATACTAATGAGGATCAAACGTTCTCGAGGACACATGGTAATATTGTCAAGTGCTTTCGCTTCATCTATCTGAGTAGTCTTCATTGGTTTTATGTGTTGTGTGGGTGAACCTGTACTAATGTACCGACCTTATTTGGACTAATACATACTTGTGATTAAACCCCTTGCAAGAATCCGCAACTACAAGAAAACGATTAAGATATAAACCTAACCATAGCTTTAAACTCTGAGATGCTATACTCCCTTGTGCAATGGTTTCCTAACGGGTGTTCATGTTTCTGTCACTCCAGCAACCCCAAAATTAGTAGCCAAATACACAATCCATTCCCCTAGGCCCATACATGGTGAAGTATCATGTAATTGACGTTCACATGACACCACTAGAATAAAAGCACCACAACTTAAATACTAAACCATTGAATAATACCTCAACACAATTCCACTACTAACAACATGACTTCTCCCATGTCCTCAAGAACTAAACGAACTACTCACAAGACATCATATGGATAGAGATCAAAGATGGTATGGTGATGGATAACAATCTGAACATAAACAATAATCCAATGGTTCCACTCACAAGCATCAACTACAATAGTAATCAACACCAGGAAAGTTTCCCCTAAAAACTATGCAAGATTCAACACAATTGTTACAGCGGGATGGAGTGGTGATGATGGTGCTGGTGGAGATGATGGTGTGGATGATGATCATGATCGCGATGAAGTCTAGTTTGATGATGGTGTTGATGGCGACAATATCCCCTTTCCCGGAAGGAATTTCACTGGCAGAAATCTGTCTGCTAGAGAGATATATTATCTCTCAGTGTTTTACGCCTCGCAGAGGTGGTGGAATCTTTCTGTGGTCGCCTCCCATGTCTTAGGGTTTCGAGGAGAAGATATAGGCGAGAGGGCGGAGCCAGAGGTGGGCCACACCCCATCTAGGCACGACCTAGGGTGGCCCGCGCCTAAGGGGTGTGGGCCCCCCAAGGCCCATCTCCGCCTCCCCTTCTGGAATACTTCGTCTTCTAGGAAAATAGGGTTTTCCGTAGTTTTTCTGGTGTTTTTATGATCTTCGCGAAATTGCATCAAAACACTGCTTTTTCCATCAGAATCCTGACTCCGGCAGTTCATCCTCCAAGAATCATCCAACATGCAAAAACAGATGAAACGACATAAGTAACACCTCTTAATATGAAAAATATCAATGAATCAAAGCAAATTTTGATATAGAATGGTGATGCAAAATGGACATATCAGATATTCACACAGATGGCATTGTTTACTAGAAAGTAGATGCACGCATCTACCTTCGAATAGACAACCAGTAATTCAAGAGCAATCTATCGTACTTAATGGAAGCTCAAGTTTAACCTAATTTTGTTAAATTGCCAGGATGCAAAATTTTAGGAAGAAGTTGAACCTGTTATCAAAACACTCTGTGGTGGTTTGTGATATATTAAACTCCCCTGCCTCAATGGTTACATCAAAAAATGGCAAAACTTGCAATTCATCGTATCATATGAATACAATAAAAATCTTGCGGGTAAGTGAGCCCTGCAAGGCAGGAAGTTGCGGGAAGCTTGGGTAACCCGACTTGCTATCCCAAGAAACATCTTAAAATCGAGTTCTTTTTGGCTTAAGATGGGCATCCACAATGTGCAAAAAAACACACCTTAAGGAATATGTGGCATTCCCTGAGGTTCACCTTATACATTATGGAAAAAATAAGCATGTCTTTAAGCCTAAAGGTGCACCTCAAGCTTGTGGGTTGCCCACAAGGAATAGAAAAATAAGATTCCCTCTCTACGCTCCCTTGCATGGAGTACTGTGACAAGTTATGTGGGTCCTACCTTGTGGCAATTATTGACTTTATACATTCTTATATTTTCCATAAGCCATGTGGATCCTACCTTATAGAAAAACTTCACCATATGCATTACAGATGCTTAAACTGTACAAAAGCTCCAAAAGAAATTGGCCCCGTGTGGTTGCTTTTATTAATACAACAGGGTTTTTCCACAAAAATAAATCAGGGTTCACAAAAAAATATATATAGCAGGATAAAATTTAGTTTCGAGGAAGCCCTCCCTCAACCGCATCGAGACATATCCTCCGCCTGGCCACTGTCCCTCGACCGGACCGTCCCCGTCACTCCACCATTGAGAACCACAGCACCACCGTTCGCGGGTACGTATGTCCCCAACCTCCAGCAATTACATGCTTTCTGATGGATAAAATATATTTATTTTGGGTATTGAAATGTAAATAAACGGGTGGCTTTTGCAGGAAATGCAATCAGCGTCGATGGATGCTTTTGCTGCATCGGCTGATACTTGTAAAGCAGAGGTGGATGATGAAGCAGCACCAGCAGATACATGTGAAGCGGATGTGGAGGCCGATGCTTGTACTGCATCGGAATCTTAGGCAGTGTTGATGCTTGGAAAGTAGCGGAGACGTAGTTGAGATCCTCGTCGGCTGCTACTGGATCAAATTCGACTATGTTGGTTGTCGCTGCTAAAGTAACGGCTGCGTGGGATGCTAGGAATGTGTGTGCTCGTGATCGTACTTCTTCAGCGTCAGCTCGTCGTCGTTCTTCTTCAGCATCAGCGGCTCTGGCTCGTCATTCATCTTCGACGCCTGCTCCATCAACTCAGAACTCATTGACCCCTTTGTAAGTTCTTCATTGCATGTTGTCTCCCTGACTCCCTCCCTCTTTTATTTATTCCGCTCCAGGGTTTTTTCTGGAAGAAGTGGATATTCGTTTAAACTACTAGTACTGGGAAAATAAAAGTTTTTTAATCACAAACTAGCGATCCAAATGGGATGAAACTTTCACAGGATTCAAACCTAGGCACCTATTATTTACTTATTTTTTCTCAAAAAATTTCAAATAGTTTTATTTGTAGTTTAATATCTAAGCTACTATCATACCTTGAATCCAAGATGGAAGGTGGATCTTGGAGAAAGTTACCGTGAGACCTGGGTTCACCAAGTCACTGAAGCCGCGCCTATTTTTTCTCCCCTTCTTTCTGATAAAACAAGAAAATTCAGGTGGGGGCCTTTCTGTCCTCTCCAGTGACCTATGGAAAAATGTTCTCCATTCCCTTTCTTCGTTTCGACATGGTGAAGCATTTTTGTGCTTTCTACTATTCTAGTTGATTCCTTGTGCTGTTTAGGTATTTTGTTGACACACTCTACTATTTAGGTAGTTTCTTCAGACACATGTACTTTATGAAATTTCGATGACAAATTTTCCTGTCAAATTATATGACGCATTGTGGTGTTTACATAATTATTTTTAGGGTTGTGCATTGTGCCTTTTGCAGTTTACTTGATTATGATGATGCACTTGTGATATTTGCATCATCCTACCAACTTCAGTGGAAGAACATATGCAACAATCAACGACTTGCCAAGCGATGTAGTTGGTCATATTCTTGCCCGGCTTCCTCCCCACCCATCCTAATACTAAGGGCACCAGTCGCCCAAAAACATTGGAAGGACTTCATAGGAAGCAACGATTTCAAAAAGCTAACCCTGTCACACAACATAGGGATGCCGTTACTTGGATTTTTCACCAACAGCTTCGAGTATGCTCGATTCATAACAGATCATAATCTCAACCAACCCATCTTCTATAAGCTGAACAACCTAGTGAGGGTACACAAAGCCTTCAAACCATATGTACTCGGATGTTGCAATGGTAGGTTCTACTTCATTGTTCGCAAGGGTCTAACGTGATAATGTCTTAGGAACAAATCAATGGAAGTGAAACAGTGATACCAGAACCACCAATTTGGCGGAGACATGAGTATGACAACGGGACAATTCTCTGTTCAAGAAACCATGGGCAATTGTTTTCACACTGTTGCAACAAATATCTTGGTTGGTTGGATAGTAACCAATGGTAACCAAGAAGTGGTCCAGAGGTACTCATCAGAGTTTGAAAAATGGGAGGACTTGATTGAACGTGCTGAGATGCTAACTAAGACTGATCATAGGCCGGCAACTCTCATAGGGGGCATTTTGTACTGGCCAACAATGAAGTCCAGATATATAATTGCCTTCTACATCGTGACAACGAAACTATGTTATATTGAGTGCACACATGAGACACATGATATTTACAGACGCAATTTTGTCATCACTAAGGGGCATAACGGAGATGTTGCCCTTGCGGTTGTAAGAGATTTCAATCTATCCACGTGGTCCAGTGCAAGATCATCAACAAGGAAATGGGAAGCTTGGGTTCCTCATATAAAGGTTGAGTTGGATACTCTCCTTGGCCTTGAGAAATCATGGAAATCTAATGGGAAAGATTCAGTAAGGTTTCTCTGCGTATTTGAGGATAGAGAAATGGTGGTTATATGGGCGAAGGAGGGAGTATTCGAATTAGATCTCAGCAGCATGAAGTGTAAGAAGTTTATATCTCCTAAACATTGGTGTATTTTACATCCCTACTTAATGACACCTGGTTAGTGCAGTAATTCATGTGAAACCCTTGCATCTTTATACACCTATGATTTTGCTGATCATTTCGTCCATTTCCTTCAGCAACCGATGTTATTTAGGCTGCTAAATCAAAGAAACAAAAAGGAAGTCCTGTCAGCAACCCAGCTGATTCAGACTGCAACATGAAGGAGATGCAAATAAGACTCGGGTGAACAAGAAAGGCTTGTTTGGGAAAGCATGTGTTAGCCCACGTTGTGTTATTTGGATCTACAATCTGATGTTTCGTTGTTTTGGTAGCTGATAGAATGGTGGCAGCATTTTTGTTTGTGCTGTAGTCACGGAGCTGCAGGGGCTGGAATGTTAGAGTTGTCTGTTCGTTTTGGGGGCGTATGCGTGTCTGATGAAACATTGTTTCTCTCTATATAGTACTGTATGCATGATGAAACCTTGTTTTATGTTATCTACATATAATCATATAGTTGGTGTTTGTGTTTTGATAGTATGTAGTAGTATTTGTTTTGCGGCAAGATTTTTATTTGATCTGAATTAGTACTACCATTTGGTTAGTGCTTCATGTAGAAGTTTCTATGCTGAAAAATAAATTATTAGTAGACCTTGTCTTTTTATTCTTGAACCGAAGCTACTTCAGACATTTTTTTTGCCCCAACCTGGATTCCTGAAATAGAAAGAGAACAGCCTATTTTTCAAATTATTATTTGGACAATCTGCAAATCCCAAATCACGGTGGGCCGAAAAAACCTAGCCTATCCTGTTTGAATCGGAGGCATCAGTGGATGTGACTCATGCCTTCAATTCCTGACCAAATGGCGTACGGTCTGCACAACCTTTTTTTTATTAAACCTTGGCCGGCAGCCAAATTTGAAATCATAATCGAGCGGAAAAATAACCCACCAACTAGAAAACATTTCACGCCTCTCAGTTTCAAACATTTGTAGGCAAAATCTCCCACCTAGGTAGTACCATTTTTCTATTTTACTTGGATGCTAGCCAATTTCAAAATTTCATTCAGGCGACAAAATTTACCGCCTACGCCGTGCGAATTAAAGGTATCCAAGTTTTTGTGCAAAAGATGGATATGGATGATCAGTTCATGTGACTCTCTGCCTTGAATTCCTGGATAGATAGCATATGGTCTACTACATTATTTCTATTAGTAGATGGACGCTAGCCAAATTCAAAATATCAATCAAGCGGCAAAATCACACACTGACCTTGAAGAATTTCACGCCCCTCCGTTTCAAAAACATTTGGTTTCAAAAATATCATTTTACCCATTGTGAAGACGCCCTATCGGCTAGCTATAGTCTGTAGCTCGGGGGCACAATCGTAATTATTTTTCTTTTCACCTCCATTGTCCCTAACTCGCGCAGTTTTTCCCGCTGGCCCTCCAAAAATCCCAGGCTCCTCCACCACGCCCTCTGCTCCACGCCTACCGCGCGCATCCGCCAGCGGCACTTCCACGGAGGCTGAGTCGCTTGAGCTACGGTCTCGTGCACCACCGCAGAGCCGCTTCACCAATTCCCACCCCACCGGATCTAGTTCACTGGGTCTCTCCGTCACTACAGCGGAGCTACCATCTCGCTGACCGTGCCAATGGTGTCGTCGACCTCTCAAGCTCTGCTTCCCTGTTGCCAAAAGCTACCTAACCGTATCGGAGCCACCTCACCGGTGTCCACCGAACGGGATCTAGTTCAATGAGTTTTCTGTCCACCGCTCCAGACTAGTTACACGCGTGTCGCTATTTGCTGCACCGCATCTGCCTCAGAAATGCTCTCGTCCACCGTTCTCAAGCCGGAATTGACTGCCCAAGATCTGCTTCCGCGACCGCACAACATATGCTTCTGTGACCGCCGAAGATCTGCTTCCCCGCAACCGCAACACCCTTGGTTACCTGGACGTCACCCGCACTGTACCGACGATGCTTAGACGCCTCTCTGAACAAGGTAACCAAATCTCCAACCCCTTTTTTATTTTCTTAGTAGTGTAGTAGGTTAAAGCCTGTTGTAGTGAACTGCATTTTTGTAATCATGCTAGTACACACAAGTCACTGGCTATGCCTGATCTTTTTGCTACATACAAGGTCACATGACAAGTTGGTTTGCATTCGCTGCTCTAGAAATTTCAAGTCATGCACATGTTTGTTATTTTGTCATGCACATGTTCTTAGCTACTCTCTACAATCATAATTGCCTGCTATTGTGTAGTTCTTGCAAAATGTAAAGTTAGTGGAAAATATTAATATGGATGCCCTGCTCCCTAGTTACTGAATCTATCTAGTTCGTCCCGAGCTAAGTTCCTGCTATTAATTTCTCCCTGACATCGTTCTGCTATCCTGTAGTACCCGTTTAAACTCATTGTAGTAGTTTGATTATAATTTTGTTGTTGCTATTTGGATCTTTAAAAGATGCAACGTTGAATATTTGTTTTTTCTTTGCATGGAGCTCAAAAGGGAACACTAAACATGTTGGTTTGCATAGCCTTCTCTAAAGGTTTACAATCGTGATGTCATTGTTTTCTTATCTGATGCTAGTTCATCCTAAGCAATGACATAACTATACTCTACTATGTAGTTCATCCGTGGTTTGCGTTCCTGCTGTAGGGTTCGCAGCATAGAAAACAAAAAATTCCTACGATGGGAACTACTATGTACCAAGATCTATATACTAGATACAAACAACGGGCGGATGTACATCCGTAGAGAACATACCCTCGAAGACCGACAAAGCTAAATGAGTCCAAACTCGTGGTTGATGTAGATGATCTCTTGCCGATCTCAAGATCAAGAGGAAGTCCTTAGCACCGCAAATCAGCGGCGCATCCATGCTCACACACACGTCCGAGGCACTGAGCAACCTCCGCCTCCTCGATCCAGTGATGAAGTGGAAGCACAACTCTTTCTTGCTGAATAGCCACCGGCGAAAGAACATTTCTTAATCCCTAGTGTTTTGTGTATTAGATAACAATATCAAGGATTATTTTAATGTGTCTTGAAGTGTTGCAGCTCTCTCTAAGAAAAAGGGAAAAGTATCTGCCTTTGGGGGGCGGATAATCCGCCCCTCCCTCTTCCCAAGCAGGCGGAAGCCCCACAAGGAGGGCGGAGTTTTGGCCGGATTTTCCGGCCCCGCCGGATAATCCGCCCCACAGGGGGGCCGGATAGTCCGCCCTCCCTTACTCACCGCCAAGGCGCAAGCCCTAGAGAGGGGGCGGAGTGTTGGCTGGACTTTCTGGCTTGGCCGGATAATCCGCCCCTGGAGGGGGCCGGATTATCTACTCCCCCTCCCAAGATCTTCACCAAGTCTCGCAGGCGCCAGCCCCAGAGAGGGGGCGGAGTTTTCCCAGGGGGCGGATAATCCGCCCCTAGTGGGGGGCGGATTAGCTCAGCGGCCAGATCTGGGGAGGGGGTATTTAAGCCAGCCTTCCTGCTCCTGCCAAATCTCTTGATTCATTCGAAAAAGATAAGATCTAATCTGCAACCTTCATCCAAGAGAGCTCCACATAGATCCACCCAAAGGCCCTGTCCCTTGGGGAATCGAAGGAGAACTCGATCTTCATCATCAGCAATCAAGCGCTCCATCTCCTCTCCATTCATTTGGAAAATCACCGATCTAGTATTTCTTGCAAATACCTAGATCCTTGTTTTGTTTATATTGATAAACCTTGTTCTTGTGGCAGCTTATTGTCATCTCGGGAGCCCCCAATTTGGTTGTGGGTGTGTTCCCCGATAGCGTTGTAAAAGGCACCGGTTCCTGCTTCGAAGGGATCCAATAATGGAGAAGGTGGATCAGGCCTCTCATGGCGAGATCCATTGGAGAATAGGGTGAGGCCTATTGTGGCGTGGTGGTCTTGAACCGCCCACCCCTCCAACGCAGATGTACTTCCCTTAACAAGGAAGGAACTACGGTAAAAAAAATCCCTGTGTCTCCGCGTGCTCCACTACGGTTCCTTCGCTCCTCTCTTTACGTGCTTAGTAGTTAGGGTTGCATATAGGGAAATTCTTGTAGTTGCATATCTAGAGAATTTACTTTGTGTCAAGCCTAAAATTGAAAAAGTATTAAAAATTGGTTAGCACCTATTCACCCCCCCTCTAGGTGCCCATACGATCCATTTCAATTGGTATCAGATCCCCGGCTCTTATTTCGGGCTTAATCGCCTAAGAGAAGTATGGGTTGCAAGGTAGATGGGAGTGATGCTCCGGATGTAGTCACCATGAACGATCTCAACACGTTGGAAACAACCTTGGTGAGTTCAATGGAGGATAAGATGGAAGAGATGCGTCAATTGATAATGCGTCTCTCCACATCCACAGCATCACCTCCAACTAACTTTGAGGCTACCACTCCGCAATCCAAGGAAACGGGTAAAACCGATTCCAAAGAGAATGAAGTGGTTGGTGATGACACTAGCAAGAGCTCCTCCTCGAAAAAGGATAGTGGTAAGGATGGATACAATGAGGTTTCTCATGTGTATTCTCCTGATCCACCTATCCCTCACCCACACATACATAATAGGGGTGATCCACCCAAACTTTCTGCATCTACTTTTTCTCAATGACAATTTTTGATAAAATCTCATGTGTGCAGTTCCTCCATTGAGTTGTGGAAAATCATAGAAAAAGGTCTTCATGTTGGAAATCCCAACAATCTTACAAGTTGAGAAGTTGTCGATAGCCAACTCAATGCTACAGCTCTACACATGATACAGCTTGGTGTGGGTGACAAAGACATGCCACACATTCAGCATCTTAGCACAGCTAAGGAAGCTTGGGATGCCCTCACCGAGCTCTTCATCGGAAATGAAAGTATGAGAAGAAATATATATGATGCTTTGAGCAACGAAGCTGGAGGATTCTATATGTTGGATGGAGAAGACTACGAGGACATGTATAGGAGGCTCAAAGCAATAGCCACAACTTTCAGAAACCATGGTGCAACTCATGTTGATGATGCATGGATCAAGCGCAAGTATGTTAGTGCTCTTATTCCATTTGAGCCCACGGATTTGAAAAGTCTCCAAGGTAGGCATAACTATCACCTCATGACATCCAATGAGGTAATGCAAGAAATGGCCGCGTTCAAAGTGGCTGCCAAGAATGCCGAAGATGCTCGTGCTCGAGCTATGTGGATGCAAAAGGGGGTCAACGTGGCCTTGAAGACTAGTGTGATTGATCATGATGAATATGCCATAGAAGGTATGGATTGTCCCAAGGATATAAAAAGGATCCAAGGACAATACTTGGCTCTTTATGCTAGAAACTTTTGGAAAGTTCCAACCAAGGCTAAAGCTGAACTAGAACGCAAGGTGGACCCTATGGAAGAAAAGAAAATAGTCCCAAGCTGAGAACATGTTTCAACTGTGGTGACCGGCTGCACTTTGTAGCTGAGTGTCCATATCAAAGTAGGGAAGATAATGGAGGAAGACTTATTTTCAAGGACAAGTCAAAGGAGTTTGTAAAGAAGAATGCTCCCTTCAAGAAGCAACCAAAGATTGTTCTTGTGGCTCAAGAAGAATATTCATCGGGAAGTGAAGATGAGGACGAGGACGATAGCTCTCAAGAGGTGGCTACTATAGCCACCACATCAACATCAACATCTCTCTTCGACTCTCCAAACAAAAACATCATCAACAAGAATGCTACTTGTCTCATGGCAAGAAGCTCCGAGGTAACGACTTCTAACTCTACTTTTCCTAAGGCTATGATTGACATGGATGATCCTACTAGTATTAAGGTTAAAGAAGAGATTATTGCTTTGGATTACTTCTACACTAACTTGAAAGGTGAGCACAAAGTTCATTTTGAAGCTCTTATGGATCAGCTGGCCCAAAACGAAGCTCTTCTCGAAGAAAAGGGCAGAATTGAAAGGGAGGATGCAATGGAAATTGCATCCTTAAAAAATGCTCTTGAGGAAGAAGAAGAAGCTCGGGTATCTCTTGAAGAGAGGCTTGAGTCCATTGAAGAGTCACATGAAGAAATTGTGGCTAAACTTGTTAAGGAACGTGACAATGCAGTCACCAAAGAAAAGAAGTTAAAGAAGGAAAAGATTGAATTTGGGGCTGCTCATGATAGACTCTCCGAGGAATTGGAGAAACTTGACAATGCTCACAAGGAGTTGAAAAACAAATTCTCTATTCTCAATGAGTCACATGATCAGCTTCAAAGTCGATTGGCCAAATATGATGTTCCTAGCTCATCCAACTCAACATATAGTCATAAGGAAAATGCTAGTGTGGAAAAAGGAGTGGTCAAGGACATCACTCCCAAGGATAACGATGTGCTTGATGAAGTTCTTGGCAAGCAAAGGTCAAATCATGGTAAAGAGGGACTTGGGTATGTCACCAAGTCCAAGAAAAAGAAAAACAAGAAGAATACGACCAAGAATGTGCAATCAAAGACAAGCACCGCTGAGAAGAATGTCACAAAAGACAAGACTAACAATATTGGTTTTGCAGGGTCTCACAATCCAAATTATGAACTCTTTTGTGATGATTATGGCGATGTTTATGCTTATTATGTCGGTCCCTTTGATGAATATATTGCTTGGTCTATTTGGGTCCCAAAGACCCTTGTTACTAACATGAAAGGACCCATTGAAGAATGGGTACCTAAAACCAAGAAGTAATTCTCTTGCAGGGCTATGCTTCCGGTGGGTCGAAATGGGTGCTGGATAGTGGATGCACTAGTCATATGACCGGATGCAAGGAGATCATCATGGAGATGCATCCAAATCATGATAATATCACAGTCTCCTATGGTGATAAGTCTAAATCTCAGGTATTGGGTCTTGGCAAAGTTGTGGTTGCCAACGATATCTCTCTCGTGGACGTCATGCTTGTTGAGACCCTCGGTTACAACCTTATTTCTGTTCGTGCCCTTGGCAAGATGGGTTTTGCTGTTTTTATCGATGATGATTTGGTGGTACTCTTATGGAGCAAGTCTCTAAAGGTCGCTTTCGTTGGATACATCGAAAATGACCTATATGTGGTGGACTTTTTGGGGAAAACCACTTCGGGTCCGATGTGTCTATTCGGAAAGGCCGACGTGGGCTGGCTATGGCATCGCCGTTTAGCCCATGTCGACTTTGCAAAGTCTCCACAAGGGTGGCCACATCCTTGGACTAAAAGACAATGTCTCCTTTGCCAAAGATCGTGTTTGCAGGGCTTGTGTTGAAGGCAAAATGCACGACTCTCCCCACAAGAGGAAGACTATTGTGTCTTCAAAGAGGATCTTGGAATTACTCCATGTGGATTTATTTGGTCCTCCTTCTCATGCAAGTCTTTGTGGGATGAAATATTGCTTGGTCATTGTCGATGATTACTCAAGATATATATGGGTCTATTTCTTCAAACTAAAGAGTGAGACTCAACAAACAGTCATTGACTTTGCCAATAAAGTTCAACGTCAACACAATGTTCATATCTTGGCAATAAGGAGTGACAACGGCTCCGAATTCAAAATCTACACCTTGAATGAGTTTCTAAGCGAAGAGGGGATTAGATATCAATATTCCGCTGCGTACACCCCTCAACAAAGTGGTGTAGCTGAGAGGAAGAACCGGACTTTGATGGATATGGCAAGATCAATGTTGGCTGAATTCAAGTCTCCTTACAATTTTTGGGCTGAAGCCATATCCACTGCTTGTCACTCATCCAACCGGCTCTACCTCCAAAAGATTTTGGACAAGACTCCTTATGAAATACTTACCGGTAACAAGCCCAACATCTCATACTTCAGGGTATTCGGGTGTACGTGTTTCTTTCTTATTAAAGGTGGCCGCTTGTCTAAATTTGAGTCCAAGGCTTTAAAAGGTATTTTTGTTGGTTACGGTGTCGAATCCCAAACTTATAGAGTCTACAACAAGCTCACTGGGATTGTTGTAGAATCTTGTAGTGTGAGGTTCGATGAAAATAATGACTCCTTTGTAAGGAAAGTTGATGTTTGTGATGCAGATGTTGAAATACCCCAAGATGCCATAAGAAGAATGGGCGTGGGATTTTTCAGCCCCATTGAGGAACCCCTTGTGGCGGATCGGGAAGGACAATGCTCCACTCAAGTGGAGCCCTCATCTCCACAAGTTCAACAAGCTCCTACTGTTGGAGAAAACTCTGCACCCACACCGCAATCTGCTGAAGATCATCAGTCTCCTGGACAAGATGGTAGTCCCAGGCCGGAGTATACGCCCCTTCCAAGGGGCAGACAATCCTCCCCTAGCACTCCAACTTGTTCCAGGGGATCCGAAGAAGAAGACTGCAGACAAGAAGTTCCCAGGACGGATTCTCCGGCCACCGAGGGCGGATTATCCGGCTCTGGTTCTCCCAGTTCTGTCAGGCATGCTCAGGAAGAAGTCACTAGTGCTTCATCTCCCAGGCTGGATAGTCCGGCCCCCAAGGGAGGATTATCCGCCCCCTCCAAGGGGAGGACAATCCGCCCCTGGCACTCCAACTTGTTCCAAGGGATCCAAAGAATAAGACTGCAGACAAGAAGTTCCCAGGCCGGTTTCTCCGGCCCCGAGGGCGGATTATCCGGCTCTGGTTCTTCCAGTTCTATGAGGCATGCTCAGGAAGAAGTCATTGGTGCTTCATCTCCAAGGCCAGATTCTCCGGCCCCCGAGGGCGGATTATCCGGCTCTGGTTCTCACAATTCTGTCAGGCATGCTCGGGAAGAAGTCACTGGTGCTTCATCTCCCAGGCCGGATAGTCTGGCCCCTCCAAGGGGTGGATTATCCGGCCCTGAAGAACAAACTCTGCAGCAACCTCCTGGTGTTAACTCAGATCAAGATCAAGGGCAAGGAAGTGGTCAAGACAAGGATACAAATACTGAACCAACTCCTTCTATAAACAATAAGGACATTGAGGCTCGTCACAAGGCTCGTGCTGATCGGAACCTTGACCTAAGGGGTCACACTCTTGACAAGGTTGTTGGTGATCTACGAAGAAGGGTGTCTACTAGAAGAGAACTTGCAAGCTTCTGTGATCATCAAGCTCACATTTCCATGGTTGAACCGAAGAAAGTATTTGATGCTCTTGAAGATCCCGATTTGGTGGTTGCAATGCATGAAGAATTAAATAACTTCGAACGCAACAAAGTTTGGAAGCTCGTAGAGAAACCCAAGGATTGCCGCAATGTTATCGGCACCAAGTGGATCTTCAAGAACAAACAAGATGAAAATGGCATTGTTGTGAGGAATAAAGCAAGATTCGTGGCTCAAGGATTCTCTCATGTGGAAGGAATTGATTTTGGCGAGACTTATGCTCCTGTGGCTCGTCTTGAGTCCATCCGTATCCTTCTTGCATATGCAGCCCATCATAATTTTAAATTACAACAAATGGATGTTAAGAGTTCATTTCTTAATGGTCCTCTACATGAGTTAATATACGTCAAGCAGCCCCCGGGTTTTGAGGAGCCTAAATTTCTGAACCATGTCTACAAACTCGATAAGGCGCTCTATGGCCTTAAACAAGCCCCACGTGCGTGGTATGAGCACCTTAAAGAGCTCTTGTTAGACCGTGGATTCGAAGTTGGGCAAATTGATCCCACTCTTTTTACTAAGAAGGTTAAGGGGGAGCTTTTTGTATGCCAACTTTATGTTGATGACATTATTTTTGGCTCTACTAACCAAGCTTTTAACGATGAATTTTCAAAGCTTATGACTGACAGGTTTGAGATGTCAATGATGGATTAGTTGAGGTTATTTCTTGGATTCGAGATCAAACAACTTAGGGAGGGAACTTTTATTAATCAAGCTAAGTACATCCAAGACATGCTCAAAAGGTTCAATATGACGGATCTCAATGGCGTTGCTACTCCAATGCAAACAAAGTGTCATCTTGAGCTCAGTCCCAAGGGTAAAGACGTGGATCAAAAGGTATAGCGATCCATGATCGGCTCTCTCCTTTACCTTTGCACATCTAGGCCCAATATTGTGTTAAGTGTAGGAGTGTGTGCAAGGTACCAAGACGCTCCTAAAGAAAGACACTTAGTGGCGGTCAAACGAATCTTCAGATATTTGGTTCATTCCCCAAATTTTAGGTTATGGTATCCCAAGGGTTCAAGTTTCTCTCTATGTGGTTACACTGATTCAAATTGGGCTGGTGACAAAGATGATAGGAAATCAACCTCTGGTGCATGTCAATTCTTGGGCAGGTCTCTAGTGTGTTGGTCTTCAAAGAAACATAATTGTATTTCACTCTCAACCGCCAAAGCTGAATATGTTGTTGCTGCATGTTCTTGTACAAAATTGTTATGGATGAGGAAAACTTTAAAGGAATATGGTGTCAACTATGACAAAGTGCCTCTATTATGTGACAATGAAAGTGCTATCAAAATTTCTTACAATCCCGTGCAGCATACAAGAACACAACATATAGAGATTCGCAACCACTTCATTCGGGATCATGTTGCTCGTGGTGATATTGCCCTATCCTTTGTGAGCACAAAGAACCAACTTGCTGATATTTTCACGAAGCAAGATTTTGTTATTTGAGAAATGAGCTAAATATCATAGATTCAAGGAGCTTGGCTTGACTACCCTTGCACACTCACTTGCACTTTTTCATGTATCTGGTTTAGATGCGGGCATAGACATAGGGGAGTGTGGTCCTAATTGATTGGGCCCACCCTCCCCCCACAATGCCGAAAGAAAGTAAAATCATTTCCCTTAATATCATTTTGTGATATTTGGGTCATTGATGAGCATTGGTTTTGAACTCAAGATACATCTTCGCGGTGTCATGCCATGCGCTCCAACATGGTGGCTTCGGCCACCGCCCTCTTCCGTGAGAAGATTTGGTTTCTAATGGCTCTCTTTGGATTTTCTTGCATATGATCTTCTTAGCATCACTCTTCTTCCTTTTTGGCGTTTCGATGCCAAAGGGGGAGAAGTAGTTCTATTAGGTTGTGGATTTGCAAGGGTTGGGCGCAAACACCTATCTGCTATTGCTATTTGCATGAAATTATTTGCTATTTTTGTTTGATTATGTAAGACTATGTCATGCTTTACTCTGCCTGCTTGGTATTCTGGAATTTTGGATTTATCTATGGAATATGTTTGATGGCATATGGAATCATGGGATTATCTAATGTATGCATGAATATTGTTGGGATGTGCTTGGAGGCTATCAAGCTAATTATTTTCTTTGGCTATAATCACATCCCGGTGGTATGACCTTTTTTCCCAACCCACCTTGTTTCTATTATATTTGCTATGAAAGTTGTGTTCTCTCTAGTGTGCGTATTTGTATTCAAATGCAAATTTTAAATATGCACACATCTAGGGGGAGCGTCTTTCATTTTTAAGGTGGCGTTAGCCGGTTTCATTGCAACTCCTAGTATTGTCATCTAACACCAAAAAGGGGGAGATTGAAAGAACATTTCTTAATCCCTAGTGTTTTGTGTGTTAGATAACAATATCAAGGATTATTTTAATGTGTGTTGAAGTGTTGCAACTCTCTCTAAGAAAAAGGGAAAAGTATCTGCCTTTGGGGGGCGGATAATCCGCCCCAACCAGGGGCGGATAATCCGCCGCTCCCTCTTCCCAAGCAGGCGCAAGCCCCAGAAGGGGGGCGGAGTTTTGGCCGGATTTTCCGGCCCCGCCGGATAATCCGCCCCTCAGGGGGGCCGGATAGTCCGCCCCCCTTGTTCAACGCCAAGGCGCAAGCCCCAGAGAGGCGGCGGAGTGTTGGCCGGACTTTCTGGCTTGGCCGGATAATCCGCCCCTGGAGTGGGCCGGATTATCCGCCCCCCCCAAGATCTTCACCAAGTCTCGTAGGCGCCAGCCCCAGAGAGGGGGCGGAGTTTCCCCCGGAAAATCCGCCCTTGGGGCGGAGTTTTCCCAGGGGGCGGATAATCCGCCCCCAAAGTTTCTCAACGGCAAGATCTGGGGAGGGGGTATTTAAGCTAGCCTTCCCCCTCCTGCCAGATCTCTTGATTCATTCAAAAAAGACAAGATCTGATCTGCAACCTTCATCCAAGAGACCTCCACCTAGATCCACCCAAAGGCCCTGTCCCTTGGGGAATCGAAGAAGGAGAACTCAATCTTCATCATCAGCAATCAAGCGCTCCATCTCCTCTCCATTCATTTGGAGAATCACCAATCTAGTATTTCTTGCAAATACCTAGATCCTTGTTTTGTTTATATTGATAAACCTTGTTCTTGTGGCAGCTTGTTATCATCTCGGGAGCCCCCAATTCGGTTGTGGGTGTGTGCCCCGATAGCGTTGTAAAAGGCACCGGTTCCCGCCTCAAAGGGATCCAATAGTGGAGAAGGTGGATCAGGCCTCTCGCTGCGAGATCCATCGGAGAATAGGGTGAGGCCTATTGTGGCGTGGTGGTCTTAGAACCGCCCACCCCTCGAACGCATATGTACTTCCCTTAACAAGGAAGGAACTGCGGTAAAACAAATCCTTGTGTCTCCGCGTGCTCCACTATGGTTCCTTCGCTCCTCTCTTTATGTGCTTAGTAGTTAGGGTTGCATATAGGGAAATTCTCGTAGTTGCGTATCTAGAGAATTTACTTTTTGTCAAGCCTAAAATTGAAAACGTATTAAAAATTGGTTATCACCTATTCACCCCCCTCTAGGTGCCCATACGATCCATTTCAACTGGGAACATGTATCTCTCTAGTCCGAGACCATGGGGGATAAATACTAGAGGGGGAGAGAGATCCTTCACGAGGAGGTGTGAGTGAGAAGTGAGAAGAGGGGCTCCTTATATAGGGGAGGGGGAATCCCAAGGGGGCATGGCCTCCGGACATGGAGGGTGCCCGCACCTCTCCCTCATTCATGTGGGTGGACACTCCACTCACAAAATAGCCCTTCAATTTTCTGCACTAAAAAACCCACTCAAATTCCCATTAAATTTCCACCAAATCTAACGCAAACTCTCATTAAATAAAACTCCTTTTATTTATTAAGAATTTTGTCAATTACTTTAATGACAAACATTCACATATAACCCCTTGCTATTATTTCATTTCACATGCGAAAACACTTTCTGCAATTTCACCCAAAAAATGTTTCGGTATCTAGTGAAATAAATTCCTGCGCTTGTTATTCTTTTCGGCATGAAACTTTTGCTCCAAATGGATGCCGGTGTCTCTTAATTGTGTCACCCTACGGTTCGCGAATAATGTGGACATGATCGAGACTCCTCTCAGATCAATAATCAGAAGCGGGACCTGGAGGTCCATACTGACTCCCACACATTCAGCGATGACTTTCTTGTGATCGCAAGAACCTTTTACGTTAGTATCTTAATCCCTTTGTTTTGTGATACATTACATGTTCTAGATTCGATCATCGGTACCTCCATATCTAGATGGATCTCGTTATTGACATGTACTCTTTTCTCGTTCCCGTGATATAACATCCTTGTGATCACATCACTTGCTTGCAAGCTAATCAATGTGATATCACCGAGGGTGCCCAGAGCATATCTATCCATCAATGAACCCATGGGCCTCAACATAACACTTTAGTAGTACTGAACCCATCTTAATAATCACCCTGTTATGGTGTGACGTTTGATGTTATCAAGATACTCTTCCGGTGTTAGTGATTGACATGATCTCATGGTCTAAGGACTAGGATCACTTCGTATGTTGTTATAGCAATATAAATATAATGACCTTGATATTAATACTATACTTCAGATGAATGTTCATCACACCATTCCAATAATGTTGTAACCTCGTTATTAATGACATCCAATGTCCATGATCAGGAAACCTTTGATCATCTTGTTAATCAACGAGCTAGTTTATAAGAGAGGCATAACTAATAACTTCCTTTTTTGTTTATTAAACAAACATGTATTAACGTTTCCGTATTAATACAATTATATCATGCAAAATAAACATTTATCATAAATAAGGAATACGATAATAACCACTTTATTATTGCCTCTCGGGTAAATTCCCTTCAGTCTCCCACTTGCACTAGAGACAATAATCTAGTTTAGAAACATTGCGTATTGAACATCTATGGCTTTCTGGTGTGCTATATACGCAATTGCAAGTGATTAACATGATTTACGAATCTGACACTTTCAGGTCTGTGTACATTTGCATGTCTTTGCATCTCCACGCATCACTCATTCTCCAATGAGATGGCATTGTATAAATTTGGTATTTTGATGAGACCTTTAGTTCCTTGGGGTTAAATCATGTCGATAATATTGTCGTACAATATATCTTTAGTGTTAGCCCATTGCGAACCACACCTTAGTTTGATAACAAACAACTTGACACAAATGCCCTCCTTTGCTGCTACTGTAGCAGTCATATACTTAGCCTTTTTTGTTATAAAATCTGTCACAATGTCTTAACTTTGGAATTCATCAAAATCCTTCATGGAAACTCCTTCCCATTTCATTGTGCCACCCATAGTTTAAATTGAGATAAACTCAATTTGTATCTTGTGACAAAACTAGTATCAATGTAACGCTTTACAATGAAATATTTGTAATTGTTTGTCACCTCTACACAAATATATTCTTAGTTCTTCCAAAAGATCATAAGAATTTCCTTACTATCGTCCAATGATCATTTTATGATTCATCCTGGTATATGCTCATAACACTTAGAGCATAGGACATATATGGATGTGTACATATCATGGTATGATTGGTCAAAACATTCTCGTGATTTCACTCATCAAGTATCAAAGCACTTGAATCTTGTTTCATTTATCAAGTGTCGATACACTTGAATCTTGATTCAATTCCTTTCCATGCGACAAGAAATGTTTCTTGTCGTTTCTATATTGAACTCCTTCAATATCTCATATATGTATGTTTGTCACAACCATATTAGCGTCACAGTTTATCCACTTTAGACATTCATGCTAAATATTCGGGGTTTGCCTAAGTCTTTCATCGAAATGAAATTCATAACCTTTGTCAATAAAATATACATCATTTCTAATCAACAAGATGTCATCCACATAATGTATTATAAATATGTCTCAGCGCTCCCACTTAATTTCTTGCAAATGCAAGGATCTTCATCGTCTCCTGATGAAATTAAACTTCTTTAACAGTTTCATCACGGTGAAGATTCCAATTCCGTGATGCTTACTTCAACCATTGAAGTTTGCATGCCCTTTTAGCATCCTTTGAATTAACAAAACCCTTTGGACAGTGTCATGCACACGTCCTAGGTAACCATTCTTTTAGAAGAACTTTGTTTGTTTATTCATCTACCATATACCAAATTATATGTAGTGGTTGCTACTTTAATCAATCCAGACTAAATATCGCTATGAAAGATCCAATCTTGTCATAGTCAACTCCTTGAACAGTGTCATAAAATACTTTAGGACATGTCGATTATTTCATACATGTGAAACATCCATGTCTGTTTCTTTATAGATCCAAATACGACCGATAGATTTTTACACCTTTCCGGAGGGTCTTCCAAGTTCAAAACTTGATTTATCATGTATGGAACTATCACGGATTTTATGGCTTCAAGCCATTTGACGAAGTCAGGGCCCATCATCGCTTCTTTGCATGTAGTCGGTTCATCTTTGTCAAACAATAATGATTTATTCTCAAATCTCAGTATTTGATTATTTATCCGACCTACTTGGTTCAATAGAAACTTAGACCTCCATGACCACAACCTTTGAGGCACATGAGCCATGAGCATTCTGGCTGCCTCCGCACCGTTTTACGGCACTGCACAACTCATCACATATAGCTAAGGTTCATTAACCTTATCAAAGTTCTATTGTCCTCCCACTTAACTTTTGCAAAAAAATCCTTTTTCAAGAAACTTCACATTTCAAGCGACAAACCCTTTTGTCCTCGCTGTTATTGAGAAATACCCAATGGTTATTCAAAATAACTTACAAAGACATGCTCATCCGACATTGGTTGTAAACATCTTACTTATGCTTAGCATACCAAAATTTAAGAAAGGACATCTTGGGTTTTACCCCAAACCAGGTGTCATTTCAACGGATCAAGATGGATCTCTTTTCAGTGTAAAAGCTGTAGTCTCTAAAGCTTTAATCTTTTAAAATATAATGGCAGTTTTATAAATAACACCTTTAATCCAACCATGTCAAACAAGGTTTCATTACAAATCTCAAACACTCCATATTTCTATGGTGTTTTGGGAGATGTAAATCTAGGTGTTTTTGCTAAGCTTGTCACTCAAATAAATCCTTCTATGATAAAAATCATAAATTATTTATTTTCTTGTCACATTTGCAACTCAGATAAATCCCTTTATGATAAAATCATAAATCATTTATTTTCTTGTTACAATGATTTTCCACTTCATCTTGAAAGTCTTTGAACGTTTTAAAATATTTCATACTTCTTTCTCATTAAGTGAATATTCACTCAAATTTCCGGAGAAAGTATATGTAGAGGTCCCAACCTTTAATAAGGTAGAGATCCCTGTGTTTACAATGCTAGTCCCTGGATCAATAGCTAGCATCCACAGTTAAGATGTAATATCAAGAAAGAAAGGTCATAATACAACTTTATAACCAGGAATAAAATAACTCATTACATCTTACATAGCTCATTTGGCTATCTCATTACAATGCAGCAGAAATAACTATATAGCATGGACTCCTTCATCTTCAAAATGCCACAGGCAATCATGTTGGTTGTAGACTTGTAATCCTAATCAACACACTTGACTAATATCAAACAAACCTGCAACATAATAAGTTACAGCCACAAGGGTCAATACATTTGAATTGTATTGGCAAGTGATACTATGGTAGTATAGTGGAGTCTATCATCTATATGCATTTGGATAAGTGGAGCTTAGGCTTGCTTTGCGTAAAATAGAATTTCCTTATCATTTGAAAACACTAAGTTTTTGTTTGTCAAAATCACCCAAGGCATCTCCCAATAGAAATTGGTGATCCTTAAACCCTTGTTCAACCACAAGTTTTTAACTTGGAAATTGGGATGAGAATATTATTGATAGCTTCCATGTCTTGATGCTCAAATTGTCCATTGCCGGAGACACGACTAAGTACTTAGATTTTTCACTCTGCAGAGGTGGTGCACTTTCCCCACAAGACTCGACATGCATCAAGACAAGATCTTTCAGAAGCCTTCCCTTAGACTAGAATGGACGCGTTCCAACCTATCATCCCCTACCACCAACTGTCCATTTGGCTAAGTTATTGCAACCTATATGATCCAGGCAGAACCCATAATGCCAAGTGGTTGCACTTGAAGCTTCTCAACACTTGACTTCTCAAATCTCTTTGTTCCTGGGTGGCATTCCAAAAGTGAGATACACTAGGGTAAGCCATAAATATGGGCCCTGTGTAACCACTCAACACAAAGCATTCTTTCCATTCCACCCAGGTGATTCATTCACATAGTTGTTTTATTAAACAAAACACAAGTCCTTGACTTAGAAATATTTCATAGCATGAATATAATCCACCCTTGTTTTCTACTAGCTAAGCTAAGCATGACAGTAGTAGGAATATTAACTTAGGCAAATTCTACTAAGGTTTCATCTACTAGGATTTCCCATGGCATAGCATACTTAGTAAAAATTCCATGCAAGTCCTACTTAGAAATATCACTAATGCATAGTGAAAATATTGGGACAAAAGTATGAAGAACCACTTGCCTTTTTGGTAGAGAATAATAGTTCACTCCTTGATCTTGCAATATTCACACTCTTCAAATTTCACTACAATTCAGTCAAGGCACAAATTCAATCTACCATTCAAGCAATTCATCACAGAGAATAATAAAAACAAAGTAATGCATGCAAGCATGCCAAAGATTGTTTTATTTGGAAAAGTGGTTTCTAATAGGTTATAAACATTATAGAACACCTAGTGGTCATTTATAAAGGTGGCAAAATCATTTGATATTAAGTTAGTGAAAATGGCCACTTTAAATCATTTTTGTTTTGTTAGAAATGATTTAATCAAAGTAGTAATTTCTAGTGTTTGACAAATATATTTTTAAACACAGGTGTTAGTGTTTTAAGGTCAAGTGTTTAATATTAAAACCATTTGCAAAAGGTTTTACCTATAAACCATTTTTATACCAAAGCAATATTTTATTTTGTTGGAAATGCCTTTTAGCAAAGTAATAATTTTATAGGGTTCATCAAATATATTTTTAAATCCTAAAACTTGGTGTTTAGGTCAGTGAGTTTAAATCAAATCATTTTCGAAAGGTTTTACTCCAAAAGCATTTTTAACACATAAACAATATTTTTATTTAACTAGAAATGTTCTTTTCAAAGATTTATTCTTTAGTATCACAAAATATGTTTTTAAATCCACAAGTTGGTTTCTATGGTCAGTGGGTTCAAAACAAACCATTTGCCAAAGATTCTCTGCTAAAAACATTTCTAGAATAAATTTTTATACACAAAATGTGCCTATACAAGTTTCTGCAAAAACAACTAATTTTCCAGAAGCAATTCATTAAACAAAGTGCATGGTTGGATAGAATTCTTTTTGCTGATTCTATTGATATAAAGTTTGCAAAATTTGGACATGTAGATTTAAAGTTATGCAATTTGCAAATTCACATATCTAATAGAAAAGTTTCTGGTTTTAAAACAAACTCCAGGCCACGTGGTGTGTTCTGATTTGTTGGTACCGGTTCACATGAATCGGCCTATGCGGTGCGTTGGATCTAAAGAGGATCTTGCGGCACAGATCTAAGGATACCCCTTCGTTAAGTTGTTCTATCCCATCCACGCGATTAAGATCCAACGGCTGTAGAGCGTGAGACCAAGAATGGGCGGCGCTGGCGGCGGCGTGCTCAGACGAGGGTGGTGTCGGCGTTGCAGGAAGCGAGAGAGGACGTGTGGTGGCTCACCGAGATCACCGTGACAAGTAGATCCTCAAGGTAGCAGCCGTTCATCGAGGGGCGCGCAGAGTCGATGCAGATTGCTCGTCGGAGTTCCTCCGGGCATCGGGCACGCTCTAGCGTCATCGGGGGCGAAGCAACACGGCAGGAGAAGGCCAGCAAAGGGGTGCGTTAGATGCGCGCGAGAGAGTAGAGTGTGAGACCATCGTTGAGAGGGAGAGGGGCGGTCAGATGCTACCTGGGGGGTCTCCGGAGTGGAAGCAGACGGCGGTGGCGAGGAAGCGTCGTTGCTGTCGAGCTTCTGGGGCGCGAGCGGGCAAGGGGAAGGTGCTGGAAGATGCGGGGGATGTTGTGGAACAAGCTCGTGTGCTCTAGGGGCAGTGGGATGATGAGGTCTGGCCGGAATCGACCGGAGAAGGTCGTCGGAGTAGTGCTGGTGCGTGGAGAAATCCGTGCAGCCTAGTGGCGGAGAGGAAGGGGAGAGTGAGGGGAAATGGGGAGGAGACCTGGTCGTTTTAACTTGTGTGGTTGCGGTGAGGTTTTATCATGGCATTGATGCGAATTAAGCATCGGCATTCAACGGCAGGAAACGGCCGGCGTGGTCTTCGCACGGGTAAGGAAGACTACCGACGGGTGGGGCTGCTTGGTCAGCGTAAGAGAGAGAGAGAGAAGGGGTGGGGTCCAGCGGTCAGTGGCGATGCAGGTTCGTTCGCGAGTGTGAAGCATTTTCTCTGCGGGGAAGAGGGATGGGCTAGCTGGGCCAGACTTGGCTTATTGGGCTAGGCTGGTTTCTTTTATTTTTTTCTTTTCCTGTTTCTTTTTCTTTTTCTATTTTTATTTTCTGTTTTCAAATTCAAACTCTTATTTGAATCAGATTTATTTATCAAATCTTTTCAAAACATTCCAGTAGTTTCTATATTGTTTAAACATGTATTTTTAAAACCCTTTTTAGAATAATTTCTTAATTCTTTTTATGGTTTTATTCTTTATTAAAATAATCACTTGACTTTATTCAAATAAGATTAAATATATTTTCAAACTCTTTAGTTTAATTCTAATTTTTCACCAAAACCTTTTCAGTAGGTTTTATTTATTTAATAGGGTGTTAAATAATTCATTTTGAATTATTTGAAATATTTTTAATATGGTTTGTTACTCATTTAAAATGAGCAAATGTCTTTATTTAAATCAAAACAAATATGACTTTAATTCCATATAAATTTTAATTAAATGATTCCTTTATTTCATTTGCTTATGGATTTAATTTAAATTGAATTCTAAACAATTTCCTTGGGATTTATTATTTAGGCAAATATTATTTTAAATAAAGTTGAATATGGTTCAAAGCCCATATAATTTTAATTAAAAAACCTTTTTATTTATTATTTAATAACTTTTATTTTGTTTATGGACTTGGCCAAAATTTAATTTGGTTTTTTAAATATTCCTTATTTATTTATTTCTTTCTTTATCTTATAAAATCCATATCTTTTTATTTAAAGATCCAAACTTGGTTATTCCAATTTGTAAAATCTTATTTAATATTTGTTTATCCTTTTATATCTCTTTAAGATTAATTTGATCACAATTTGGTATGGATTTCAGATAGGAGCTTTATTAGCTTTGGAATTTAATTTCTTTATCTTATTAACTTCATAAGATTTTATCTATGGCTCCTATTGGGGATATGCTATATGGGTCTCCTCATAGCATGTCTTATATCCGGATAACCCGGGTGGCCCACAGTTGGTAGCATGGCCCATGGCCTGCTGGGCGGCCTAGTAAGATGGATCGAGAAGGGAGACCCATGCCGGATAAAGGAAGGCTATAGTTGGAATCACCGACGTACCCGGAGCCTTGGAGTGCACGATACACAAGACTAGTAATAGACGGTGTAGGACTCTGTAACCTGTCCGGCTAGGACTTTTCCCTGTAACCCTAGGACCTGGCGACTATATAAGTCGGGCCTATGGGAGCCTTTAGGGCATCGATTCATACAACCTCGCACAGCGAACCAATCTCTGTAACCAGGCGTATTTCACTTATAGTGATTTATAGCAGGAGAAGGATTCAGCCACCGTTGTGGAATCTAAACCTGGGTAAGATGTGTTACCTCGTACCCGTTAACCGTCCGCATTCCCCCACGTCTCTAAACACGCACTGTGAGGACCCCTCCATGGCGTACTCGTCGGGAATACCATGACAGTTGGCGCCCACCATGGGGCAAGAGGCGCTTCAGGCTCTTCAGTGGTCGAGGACCAAGATATTCGCGGGAATCGGCAAAACCGAAGCCATCAGTCGCATTCTCTTCTCCGGGAACATTCCGATCGTCCCTCCTGACGAGTTTTGGATCCCGGCGAAGACGAACCCTACGCGGTGTTCGATCGTTCCTATCAGAGACATCCACCTCTTCATCGGCGAAACTAACTTGGGCACTAGTTCCCTAGGAGTCGGAGGAGCATCAAGGCCTGCACGGACCGCCTACGGGCATGATACGTTCGCGGAAGGATCGATGTTGGATCTCTCTTCGGAGTTTGCCGGCAAAGATCGGAAAAATTCAAGGCCCACCCAAACCGCCCCTGTGCAGGATATATAGGTGGAAGATCACTGCAAATCCGCCGGCTTCGCCCGTGCGTCTGGAGAGCAGAGATACAAGTTCGTTGGAGTGGTTACCATCTTCGATCTGGCACGCTGCATTCAGAGAGAAGGCGAAAAACCCCGCGATTACCTGTCCAGGTGGCTCCGTATACGAGCCGATCTGGCCGACTACCCCGATGATAACGCTTTGTATCACTTCATGGAAGGACTGGACCATGGCACGCTTCTCCGACATTCTCTAAGACGGCAGCAGGCAACAGGACACCTTACCCTTGAAGAGATGGTGAGCACCGTCAACAACTACGCGGAAGCTGACGCAGCAGCCCAGATGGCGCTTGCGCTCATTGACGGAGACCCTCCGATTCAGCCGCCGCCACCACCGCCTCCGTCCTCCATCGTCGCAGCTGCGCCGCCACCACCAGTCATCGTCGCTGTTGTTGCACCTCCACCGCCCATCATCGAGGAAGTCCTGGCACCCTCTGACTCTATCATTGACGCGCTTTATGCTGACTTCAGTGCAGATTCACAGGAGATAGATTTTAGTCCAGAAGAGCTAGACTCTGCTATGCAGGAGATGGAGGAGGAGTATACGCGCGATGAGCAAGCCAACAATGCCGTCACGTCTGGAGGGGTGTTCGTCACCATTGGGACGGCGATGGATGAAGATCAACCCGGACGAGCTCCGCCTACAACGCTGGAAAAGGGGAAGGGGGCACTTATTGCTGCTGACGATGATCGCGCAAAGGTCATGCCTCCTCTGCCTAACCCATTGCAGCAGGCACAGGAACTCGGCACCGGCCTGAGCAACAACAACACCACAAACTTGCCGCCTCCAGCATCTACGTTTGCAGCAGCCCAAGTTACTCCAGCTGATAGAGTAATGTACGACAATCTCCTCGTCGAGCCACTGACCGTTGCTCATATCTGGAACGTGACCTAGCTTGACGAGAAGCGCCAGCAGCTGCTGGAGGAAGCGCAGGCCATCGCGGAGCAAGGCTCTAAGCTAGATCGAGATCTGGTCTACGCGCAGAAGTCCATAGAGAAAGCTAGAGCAATGGAGGCCGAGTACAAGACTTTGCTGCAGCAGCAGAAGGCCAAGAAAGCTCCGGCTCGCGTCATCAACGATCCTGGTGTATGGCGCAACCTAGGATGGGCTCCCTCGAAGCCGGCACAAGCCAAGCCATACATTGATAGTGAAGGAAAGCAGGTGATGCCCACCCCACTCCTTAACCTTGCCGTCGCCAAGACCCTTCTGGAGCAGGGTAGATCGCACGAGGCAGTGGAACAGGTCTATGACCTAGTGGCCAAGGCGGTGAAGCAGCAGGAAAAGGCCACCTCTCAGAGGCTTGAGTTCGACCCAGTGCTTTGCCAATCTACCCAGTATAAGCCTCCAAGGGACATATCTCCTCTTAATGTCGGGTCCCAGACGGGTTCATCCGAACAAAGACAGAGGGATGCGCGCAATAGGAAGGATGCCATCCCCATATCCTTTGACCATGGAGAAAAGGCCCAAGCTCGTCGCCCATCTCCACCACCCCGGTCGCCCTGACATCGCGAAGATTACAAGGCTCACCATCATACAGATATGCCCCCACCAAAGCAGTGCGGCATCATCATCCGCAACAACACGGAGCAGACCCGTCATGACGGAGAGCGCAAGGACACAGGAGAAGGTCGCACCATGACCCTCCGCGTCCGACAAGAAACCGTGACAGGCGTGAGACGTCGCAGGAGGGTAATAGCAAGAAGGCTAACCCATCGCCACCTCCGCTTCCGTCACCACCAAGCAGTCACCATGGCGGAGGAAGCCCGCATCGTTCATGCAGCCCATACCCTGTTGACAAGAAGAAGAACCCGGAGCCGTACGATGCACGTTCGCGGATCGATAAGATCCACGAGACCTGGGACCATGTTGCTTTGGACCTGCAATACGGTCCGCAACTTACCCCAAAGGTTTCTGGATTGACAAGACGATCAAGCCCTATGACGGCACCGCAAAGCCAGCCCCATGGTTGCAGGACTACGACAACGCGGTGGAGATGGCCGGAGGCAACCCCAACGTCGCCGTCAAGTACCTCCCATTAATGTTGGCAGGCACGGCCCGTCAATGGATCGACGACTTGCCGGAGAAATCTATCTACAACTGGTTGGACATGCCAGAAGCATTCACCAAGAACTTTGAGGGTACATACAAATGTCCCTACACTGTTGGCGATCTACAGCGGTGTGTGCAAGAGAAAGACGAGACATCTCACGCCTACCTCTCCCGCTGGCTGGACATGAAAAATTTCTGCGCAGGAGTGCACGCTTAGACCGCCATGGCTGCCTTCATCGATGGGTTGGAAAGGGGCATGTTGCTCCGACATAAGATGAAGCGTTTGCAGGACAATCACCAGCTTGACTTGAATCAGATGATCCAGTTGTCCAGTGAGTTCGCAGCTGCCGATGATGATGCTCGCGGCTCCTTCCCGGCAACCACCGTTCCAACTCAAGCTCGGAGGAACAACAGTACAAAGCGGAAAACCGCTCCAGAAGAAAAGCAATCTACCGACATAGTCGCCATGACTTTTGCAGGACGAGGTGATGGCGGACAACGTGGCCGAGGAAGGGGATCTGGTCGTGGGCAGCAGCGAGGAAGCGAAACTACCTCGGCGCCGCTCCGTGTTCCCCAAACCTACGAGGAGTACCGCGATATGCCGTGCCTCGTACACCTCGACGTCAACGGCAAGGCCACCCATACCAACCGACACTGCAAGTTCATCAACGACCTCAAGGAAGATCCGGAGTCCGGCTACAAGCAAAGTCGGAAGAACAGACCACGAGGCAAGGGAAAGGGGAAGAAGAAGGAGGAGGAGTCCAAGGATTCAAGTGACATGGACGAGTACATTGACCCCAAGCACGCCGCCAAGAGAGACGACAAGGGCAAGAACCCCTTCGCAAAGAAGGCTCCAGTCTACCACACTTTCCTTGGCACCCCCACCGTCCGACAACAGAAGACCTCTCTGAGGATCCTGATGGCTACTCTCCCCCCAGTTCCCCAGTTCATGCGCTGGTCGAAGGTTCCAATCACTTGGGACAGGACGGACCACCCAGACCTTATACCTATGGAGAACCAGTAGGCCATGGTCATCAAACCCTTGATTGACGGCGTGGAGTTCACCATGTGTATGGTGGATAGTGGAAGCAGCATCAACATCATGTACCTGGATACACTGCAGAAGATGAACTTGACGGAGGCAAACCTAAGGTGGATCACCATCTTCCACGGCGTAGTTCCTGGTCGGGAGGCTCGGTCCCTTGGGTGCATTACACTTCAGGTTGCCTTTGGAGATGTTAACAACTACCGCCAAGAGCGCATGACCTTTGAGGTGGTCCCCTTCTAGAGCGTGTACCACCTCATATCCGGCCGCAACATATTCCACACGTTCATGGCCAAGCCATGCTTCGTCTACAACAAACTCAAGATACCCGGACCAAACGGTGTCATCACCGTATCCTGAAGCTTTACCAAGTCAAGGGACTGCGAGATCAATGAAGCAGCTGTTGCAGTCCTCTACAGCAAAGAATTCAAAGAGATCCAGAGCAAGGTCGATGACTCAGAGATGCCCGCGTCGAAGAAGCAGATCTCCGACTCCGCTCCTGCGTTCAAGGCCGCCATCAAGACCAAGCCGGTGGAACTTGTGGTAGGAAATCCCTCCAAGGTCACCGCCATTGGGACGAACCTAGATCCCAAATAGGAAAGCACGCTCCCTCGAGTACCTCCGTGAGAATAGGGACATCTTTGCCTGGCAACCTGCCAACATGAAAGGTGTACCTAGGGAACTTGCCGAGCATAGCCTAAACCTTGATCCAAAATCCAAACAAGTAAAACAACCTCTACGACGCTTTGTAGATGAGAAGAGACGCGCCATTGGCAAAGAGATAGCTAGGTTACTTAAGGCTAGATTTATCCTAGAAGTCCTTCACACCCAATGGGTGGCCAATCCTGTACTTGTCACAAAAAAGGGAACCAATGAATTAAGAATGAGAGTTGATTACACCGGCTTGAACAAAGCATGTCTCAAAGATCCGTTTGCTTTGCCTCGCATTGAACAAGTCATTGACTCGACAGCTGTCTCGGAACTTTTGTGTTTTCTCGACGCATACTCAGGATACCACCAGATCAAGATGAGGAAGTCAGACCAACTGGCCACTTTGTTCACTACTCCATACGACAAGTTTTGCTATGTTACGATGCCCTTTGGGCTGAAAAACGCAGGCGCTACGTACCAGCGGACAATGCAACATTGCCTAAACGACCAAATTGGTCGAAACGTTCACGTCTATGTGGACGATATCGCGGTAATGTCTAAAAAGTCAAATGACTTAATCTCTGACTTAAAAGAAACCTTTTATAATCTACGAAAATACAACATGATGCTTAACCCTAAGAAGTGCGTCTTCGGGGTACCAGCCGGCAAATTGTTGGGCTTCATCGTTTCCCATCACAGAATCCAGGTCAACCCGGAGAAAATCAACGCCATCTTAAACATAAACAGTCCGACATGCCTAAAGGACATTCAACGACTAACAGGTTGTGTTGCAGCAGTTAGTCGGTTCGTCAGCATGGACGGACGAAGAAGGCGGACAAATTCACATGGACGGACGAAGCAGATGCAGCATTGAAGCAGCTCAAGGAGATTCTTTCCTCAGCGCCTATCCTTGCAGCACCCGAGCCTGGAGAACCCCTGTTAATCTACATGGCGGCAACCAACCGGGTAATCAGCATCATCGTCGTGGTAGAGCGGAAGGAACCAGGCATTACTATGTGAGCGAGGTCTTCACAGAGTTCAACAACCAGTTTAACGACCAGTTTACTATGAGCACGGAGTTCAACGACCAGTTTACTATGTGAGCGAGGTCTTCACGGAGTCCAAGAAGCATTACCCCCACTACCAGAAGATAGCTTATGGAGTATTCCTTGCTTCTCGGAAGCTAAGGCATTACTTTCAGGAGCACCCAATCACAGTGGTGATCAAGACTCCACTGTCCGACATAATCAACAACAGCGACGCCACAGGAAGGGTCGCGAAGTGGGGCATCGAACTTTCCGCGTTCGAGATCACTTACAAGAGACGCGACGCTATGAAGTCACAAGCCTTGGAGGATTTTGTTGCAGATTGGACGGAGATGCCAGACGCTACTCCATTGCCAGAACCAGAATACTGGGTGATGCACTTTGACGGATCAAAGCTACTCAACAGTTCGGGGGCTGGTGTATTGCTACAGTCACCAACAGGAGACAAGCTACACTACGTTCTGCAGATCCACTTCGAGTCTAACAACAACATGGCGGAGTATGAAGCACTCATTCACAAACTACGTGTAGCCAAGGATATTGGCATCAAGCGCATAGTTTGCTGTGGAGATTCCGACTTGGTTGCCTAGTAGGTGGCTGGCACCTGGAATGTGCGGAACCCTATGATGGCGGCATATCGAGACGAAGTGGACGAGATAGCCAAGAGCTTCTTGGGCTACGAAGTCAAGTATGTGCCTAGGGAGCAAAATAAGGCGGCTGATCTGCTGTCTAAGATAGGATCAGGGCGCAAGAGAATTCCGCTAGGAGTTTTCCTAGAGCACTCACGCACACCATCTGTGAAGGGAGCCGACATTGACAACCCGGATAGAGCTGAATCTTTCGTCAACATGGTGACCAAGGTCCCTCCGGCTTGGACAAAACCGTTCATGGAATATCTCGAACATGGAACTTTGCCCGACGACGAGGTGGAAAGATGGCAAATAGTACGACGAGCAAAGGGTTATACCATAATCAATGGGAAAATCTACAAAAGGAGCACTAGTGGTGTATACCTAAAGTGTGTTTCCCAGCTAGAAGGTATTGAAATCCTACGCAAAATCCATCTCGGAGATTGCGGGTGTCACATCCCAAGATTTTCCAAATCTTGTAATGTGAAAAATAAATAAACAAAATAAATAATTGTTGAAAATTAGGGTGAAAAGAAACTTTTTGTTTCTAATTGGAAACTTAAAATCCCATCTTGAACAAACTTTGGTTAATGTTTGAATCTAACAAAATTGAAATCAAGTGGAATGCAATCTTCATAAATGCATCTGGAAATCTAAACACTTGGAGAATAAACCAAAACCCTAAAACCCAAATGGAATAAAATCATTTCCAAGTTATCTCCAAGATCATGGATTGGATCCATATAAAATTTGTCAACAAACATTTACAAATGATAAAGAATGACAAATAGAAATAATATAAAACCATATGAATTGGTTTCACTTAATTTGAAGCCATAGTTAAAATCTTATGAATTTTATAAGATAAGGAAATTGAAATTCCAAACTTAATAAAGCACCCATTTAGAAATCCATAACAAATGGTGAGCAAATAATCCTAAAGATATTTAAAAGGATAAATAAATATTAAATAAGAATTTACAAATTGGAATCACCAACTTTGAATCTATAAATAAAAAGATATGGATTTTATAAGATAGAGAAAGAAATATTAAATGAGGAATATTTAAAGACCAAATTAAAACTTGGCCAAGACCATAAGAAAATGGAATGAATATAATCCAAATCCAAATAAAATAAAATGATAAAGAATTTTCCAAATAAAATAAAGTGGCATTAACCAAATTCCATTTCCATTTGAATAAAGACAAAATCCCTATTAGAAATGATTAATTAAACCATGGGAAAATTATATTTGGAATTTACCCAAGTGGAATAAAAGTTGTTTAATTAACTTAAATTAGATCAAAGAAATCTTCCAAATAAAATTTATGGAATTAAAAATATATTTAATTTCATTGGAATAAAGACAAATACCCAATTTTAAATGATTAATAAATCATATTAAAAACATTCCTAATAATTCAAGGTGAATTATTTGACACCCAAATAAACAAATAAAACCTACTGAAAAGATTTGGAAGAATTTAGATTTCAAATGGAGTTTGAAAACCATTATTAAATCTTATTTGAAATAATACAAGGGCCTACTTTAATTAATTATTATCCTCTAAAAAGAATAAATATATTATTCTAAATTTTACTTCAGAATGTGTTATTAAACAGTATTTGAATATACTCAAAGTTTGGTTGAAGTTTGAAATTCAAAAGTTGTTTGATTTTTTAATCAAAATCAAAACAGAATAAAAGAAATGGAAAAAGAAAAAGAATCAGATAAAAAAAGGGAATAGAAAGCAGCCCAACCAGCAAAGCCCATCCAGGCCCAGCAGCCCAATCCCTCTCACCCCTCGAGCGAACCGTTTTCCACTCAGAAACCCACCCGCATCGCCACTGACCGCTAGGCCCCACCTCCTCTCTCTTTCACTCGCTGATAACAACGGCCCACGCGTCAGACGTCGTCTCCACCCGCCGCGACTGCTTCCTCCTTCTCCCTGCCGTTCTATGTCATTCAAGCCACAATTAAATTCGCGTCAATGCAGCGATGAATCCGCCCAGAGATTATGCACTCTTAATCGCCCCTCTCCCCTCTCTGTTTCCCCCAGACCCCATTCCTTCTCTGCCCCGGGCTGTTCCCATTTCGAGCTCACGCCCTCACTGCTCCGACGAGCCTCTGCTCCAATTCCGGACACACCTCGCCGCGCCTCGTCCCCTCGACCACGCTGGCATGTTCCCCATCAATCACTGCACCTCCCAGTAGTCCCAGTTCACTCGCGCGCGCCCCAGAACCTTGGCAACGACGACCACCGAGCGCGCCACCGTCTGCTCCATCTCCGGCAGTATCTCCTGGTAAGCCCAGACCACCCCAGACCTCTCGTTGATGCTCTTGCACGCTCCTCTCTCGCGCGCATCTGGCGCTGCTCTCCGTTTGCCTTAGCGCACCCTGTAGGCTCGTCTTCGACATCACCAGAGAGCACCCGACGACAGACACATCTCCGGCGAGGAATTCCGACTGACCTAGGGCGCCCTTTCAACAGACAAGGACAAGTTGAGCATCCCCGTTCCACGGCGATCTCGGTGAGCCACACCCCGTCCCCTCTCGCTTCTTGTATCGCTGGCTCCGCCGCTGACAGACCGCGCCGCCACCAGCCACCGTTCTCGCGCAGCCAGTTCCTGCCAAGCGCACTATAGCCGTAGGATGCGATTTGTCTGGCTAGGATTAGATCTAGGCGAAGAGGTAAGTTTGATCCAGAGCCGCACGATCTCATTTTCATCCAACGCGCCATGTTGCTTGATCCATGCGAACCGGTATGGGCGAATAGAAATCATCCACGTGGCCTAGAGTTTGTTATAAAAACAGAAATTGATCTATAAGATGTTCAATTTTGTAAAATTCATAACTTTCAAACCACACGTCCAAATTTTGCAACCTTTATATCAATGGAATCAGCAAGACAAACCCTATCCAACCATGAACTTTGTTTAGTAAATTGATTCTGGAAAAATGGTTGTTTTTGCAGAAACTTGTGTAGGCATGTTTGGAATATAAAATTCATTCTAAAATTATTTTTGTGTTAAAATCATTGGAAAATGGTTTGTTTTGAACCTACTGACCATAGAAACCAACTTGTAGATTCAAGAAGATATTTTGTGAAGCAAGAGAATAAAAATTTGAATTAAAGCATTTCTAGTCAAATAAAAATATTGTTTATTTGTTAAAAACACTTTTTGGAGGAAAACCTTTGGGAAATGTTTTGATTTAAACTCTCTGACCCTAAACACAAATTTTTATGATTTTAAAAACATATTTGGTGAACCTATAAAGATTGTTGCCTTGCTAAAATCATTTTCAACCACATAAAATAATGCTTTGGTTTAAAATGGTTTATAAGTAAAATATTTTGCAAATGGTTTTTCCACTTTTATAAAAGAACCAATAGGTGTTTTAGAATGTTTATAACCTATTAGAAACCACTTTTGTAAATAAAACAATCTTTGGCATGCTTGCATGCATTGTTTTGTTTCTATTATTTTATGAGATGTTTGCTTGAATGGTAGATTGAATTCTTGCTTGCTTGATTGAATTGTAGTGATTTGAAGAGTGTGAATATTGCAAGGTCAAGGAGTGAACTAATATTCTCTACCAAAAAGGCAAGTGATGCTTCATACTTTTGTCCCATTATTTTCACTATGCATTAGTGATACTTCTAAAGTAGGACTTGCATGGATTTTTTTTGCTAAGTGTAAACTATACCATGGGAAATCCTAGTAGATGAAACCTTAGTAGAAATTTCCTAGGTTAAGATTCCTACTACTATCATGCTTAGCTTAGCTAGTAGAAAACAAGGGTAGATTATATTCATACTATGGAATATTTCTAAGTCAAGGACCTGTGTTTCGTTTAATAAAACAACTAAGTGAATGAATCACCTGGGTGGAATGGAAGGAATGGTTTGTGTTGAGTGGTTACACAAGGCCCATTTCTATGGTTTACCTTGTGTATCTCACTTGTGGATGGCCACCCAGGAACAAAGAGATTTGAGATGTCAAATTTTGAGAAGCTTCAAGTGCAGCCACATGGCATTACGGGCTCTTCCTGGATCATATAGGTTGCAATAACTTAGCCAAATGGATAGTTGGTGGTAGGGGATTGATAGGTTGGAGCGCGTCCATACTGGTCTAAGGGAAGGCTTCTGAAAGATCTTGTCTTGGTGAAACCAAGTCTTGTGGGGAAAGTGCACCACCTTTGTAGAGTGTAAAATCTAAGTACTTAGCCATGTCCCTGGTAAAGGAAAATTTGAGCATCAAGACATGGAAGCTATCAAGAATCTCCTCATCCCAATTTCTAAGTAAAAGCTTGTGGTTGAACCAGGGTGAAGGAACACTAATTTCTATTGGTGTTTCCTTGGGAAAGTTTTGACAAAGAAAAACTTAGAGTTTTCAACTGATAGGTAAAATATATTTTGAGCAAAGAAAACCTAAGCTCGACTTAGCCAAATGCATATAGATGATAGACTCCACTATACTACCATAGTATCACTTGCCAATACAATTCAAATGTATTGACCCTTGTGGCTGTAACTTATTATGTTGCAGGATTGTTTGATGTTAGTGAAGTTTATTGATTAGGATTACAAGTCTACAACCAACATGACTGCCTGTGGCACTTTGAAGATGAAGGACCCCATGCTATTGTTATATTCTGTTGCATTGTAATGAGATAGACAAATGAGCTATGTAAGATGTAACAAATTATTTTATTCCTGGTTATAAAGTTGTATTATGACCTTTGTTTCTTGATATTACATCTTAACTGTGGATGCTAGCTATTGATCCAGAGACTAGCATTGTAAACACAGAGATCTCTACCTTATTAAAGGTTGGGACTCTACATATGGTATCAGAGCACTGTGTTGCCTGTAGGATTGTAACCCTAGGATTGGACAAAACCCCTTAGGAAAATAGGAGTTGTATTTGTTCCAAAACTTATTTACAAACAATCTTGTAAACTCTTTCCACAAAACCCCTTAGGAAAATAGGAGTTGTATTTGTTCCAAAAATTGTCACATGCTACAATTGTGGTGAACAAGGACATTATGCAAGCAATTGTCTAGAAAAGATGAAGCACAAGATAAACAAGCCTATGAAGGATCTCATCCGTGTCACATGTTTCAAGTGTGGAAACAAAGGACACTATCCAGATGTTTGCCCAAAGATGTTTCAACAAGACCCCAAGCAAGCCAAGAAGTAATATAGTTGGAAAATTTTTAAGGGTGGTAGTACCCTAGTTGCCTTGAGCCAACTTGTAAACCCTATCTTTCCCAAATCTCGGGACGAGATTTATTTTAAGGGTGGTAGCCTGTCACATCCCAAGATTTTCCAAATCTTGTAATGTGAAAAATAAATAAACAAAATAAATATTTGTTGAAAATTAGGGTGAAAAGAAACTTTTTGTTTCTAATTGGAAACTTAAAATCCCATCTTGAACAAACTTTGGTTAATGTTTGAATCTAACAAAATTCAAATCAAGGGGAATGCAATCTTCATAAATGCATCTGGAAATCTAAACACTTGGAGAATAAACCAAAACCCTAAAACCCAAATGGAATAAAATCATTTCCAAGTTATCTCCAAGATCATGGATTGGATCCATATAAAATTTGTCAACAAACATTTACAAATGATCAAGAATGACAAATATAAATATTATAAAACCATATGAATTGGTTTCACTTAATTTGGAGCCATAGTTAAAATCTTATGAATTTAATAAGATAAGGAAATTGAAATTCCAAAGTTAATAAAGCACCCATTTAGAAATCCATACCAAATGGTGAGCAAATAATCCTAAAGATATTTAAAAGGATAAATCAATATTAAATAAGAATTTACAAATTGGAATCACCAACTTTTAATCTATAAATAAAAAGATATGGATTTTATAAGATAGAGAAAGAAATATTAAATGAGGAATATTTAAAGACCAAATTAAAACTTGGCCAAGACCATAAGCAAATGGAATGAATATAATCCAAATCCAAATAAAATAAAAGGATAAAGAATTTTCCAAATAAAATAAAGTGGCATTAACCAAATTCCATTTCCATTTGAATAAAGACAAAATCCCTATTAGAAATGATTAATTAAACCATGGGAAAATAATATTTGGAATTTACCCAAGTGTAATAAAAGTTGTTTAATTAACTTAAATAAGATCAAAGAAATCTTCCAAATAAAATTTATGGAATTAAAACTATATTTAATTTCATTGGAATAAAGACAAATACCCAATTTTAAATGATTAATAAATCATATTAAAAACATTCCTGATAATTCAAGGTGAATTATTTGACACCCAAATAAACAAATAAAACCTACTGAAATATTTGGAAGAATTTATATATCAAATGGAGTTTGAAAAACATTATTAAATCTTATTTGAAATAATACAAGGGCCTATTTTAATTAATTATTATCCCCTAAAAAGAATAAATATATTATTCTAAATTTGACTTCAGAATGTGTTATTAAACAGTATTTGAATATACTCAAAGTTTGGTTGAAGTTTGAAATTCAAAAGTTGTTTGAATTGATTAATCAAAATCAAAACAGAATAAAATAAATGGAAAAAAGAAAAAGAATCAGATAAAAAAGGGAATAGAAAGCAGCCCAGCCAGCAAAGCCCATCCAGGCCCAGAAGCCCACTCCCTCTCACCCCCCCCGATGGAAGCGTTTTCCACTCAGAAACCCACCCGCATCGCCACTGACCGCTAGGCCCCACCTCCTCTCTCTTTCACTCGCTGACAACAACGGCCCATGCGTCAGACGTCGTCTCCACCCGCCGCGACTGCTTCCTCCTTCCTCCTTCCTGCCGTTCTCTGTCATTAAAGCCACGATTAAATTCGTGTCAATGCAGCGATGAATCCGCCCAGAGATTATGCACTCTTAATCGCCCCCTCTCCCCTCTCTATTTCCCCCAGACCCCATTCCTTCTCTGCCACCAGGCTATTCTCATTTCGAGCTCACGCCCTCACTGCTCCGACGAGCCTCTGCTCCAATTCCGGCCACACCTCGCCGCGCCTCGTCCCCTCGACCATGCTGGCATGTTCCCCATCAATCACTGCACCTCCCAGTAGTCTCAGTTCACTCGCGCGTGCCCCAGAACATCGGCAATGACGACCACCGAGCGCGCCACCATCTGCTCCAACTCCGACAGTATCTCCTGGTAAGCCCAGACAACCCCAGACCTCTCGTTGATGCTCTTGTGCACTCCTCTCTCTCGCGTATCTTACGCTGCTCTCCGTTTTCCTTAGCGCACCCTGTAGGCTCGTCTTTGACAGCACCAGAGAGCACCCGACGACAGACACATCTCCGGCGAGGAATTCCGACTGACCTAGGGCGCCCCTTCAACAGACAAGGACAAGTTGAGCATCCCCGTGCCACGGGGATCTCGGTGAGCCACACCCCGTCCCCTCTTGCTTCTTGTATCGCCGGCTCCGCCGCTGACAGACCGCGCCGCCGCCAGCCACCGTCGCTCGCGCCGCCAGTTCCTGGCAAGCGCACTGTAGCCGTAGGATGCGATTTGTCTGGCTAGGATTAGATCTAGGCGAAGAGGTAAGTTTGATCCAGAGCCGCACGATCTCATTTTAATCCAATGCGCCATGTTGCTTGATCCATGCGAACCGGTATGGGCGAATAGAAATCATCCACGTGGCCTAGAGTTTGTTATAAAAAACAGAAATTGGTCTATTAGATGTTCAATTTTGTAAAATTCATAACTTTGAAACCACACGTCCAAATTTTGCAAACTTTATATCAATGGAATCATCAAGACAAACCCTACCCAACCATGCACTTTATTTAGTAAATTGCTTATGAAAAAATGGTTGTTTTTGCAGAAACTTGTGTAGGCATGTTTGGAATATAAAATTCATTCTAAAATTATTTTTGTGTTAAAATCTGTGGCAAATGGTTTGTTTGGAACCTACTGACCATAGAAACCAACTTGTAGATTCAAAAACATATTTTGTGAAGCAAGAGAATAAAACTTTGAATTAAATCATTTCTAGTCAAATAAAAATATTGTTTATTTGTTAAAAACAATTTTTGGAGGAAAACCTTTGGGAAATGTTTTGATTTAAACATATTTGGTGAACCCTATAAAGATTGTTTCCTTGATAAAAGCATTTTGAACCACATAAAATAATGCTTTGGTTTAAAATGGTTTATAAGTAAAGTATTTTGCAAATGGTTTTTCCACTTTTATAAAAGGACCAATAGGTGTTTTAGAATGTTTATAACCTATTAGAAACCACTTTTGTAAATAAAACAATCTTTGGCATGCTTGCATACATTGCTTTGTTTCTATTATTTTATGAGATGTTTGCTTGAATGGTAGATTGAATTCTTGCTTGCTTGATTGAATTGTAGTGATTTGAAGAGTGTGAATATTGCAAGGTCAAGGAGTGAACTAATATTCTCTACCAAAAAGGGAAGTGATGCTTCATACTTTTGTCCCATTATTTTCACTATGCATTAGTGATACTTCTAAAGTAGGGATTGCATGGAATTTTTTGCTAAGTGTAAACTATACCATGGGAAATCCTAGTAGATGAAACCTTAGTAGAAATTTCCTAGGTTAAGATTCCTACTACTATCATGTTTAGCTTAGCTAGTAGAAAACAAGGGTGGATTATATTCATACTATGGAATATTTCTAAGTCAAGGACTTGTGTTTTGTTTAATAAAACAACTAAGTGAATGAATCACCTGGGTGGAATGGAAGGAATGGTTTGTGTTGAGTGGTTACACAAGGCCCATTTATATGGTTTACCTTGTGTATCTCACTTGTGGATGGCCACCCAGGAACAAAGAGATTTGAGATGTCCAATGTTGAGAAGCTTCAAGTGCAGCCACATGGCATTATGGGCTCTGCCTGGATCATATAGGTGGCAATAACTTAGCCAAATGGATAGTTGGTGGTAGGGGATTGATAGGTTGGAGCGCGTCCATTCTGGTCTAAGGGAAGGCTTCTGAAAGATCTTGTCTTGGTGAAACCAAGTCTTGTGGGGAAAGTGCACCACCTCTGCAGAGTGTAAAATCTAAGTACTTAGCCATGTCCCTGGTAAAGGACAATTTGAGCATCAAGACATGGAAGCTATCAAGAATCTCCTCATCCCAATTTCTAAGTAAAAGCTTGTGGTTGAACCAGGGTGAAGGAACACTAATTTCTATTGGTGTTTCCTTGGGAAAGTTTTTACAAAGAAAAACTTAGAGTTTTCAACTGATAGGTAAAATCTATTTTGAGCAAAGCAAGCCTAAGCTCCACTTAGCGAAATGCATATAGATGATAGACTCCACTATACTACCATAGTATCACTTGCCAATACAATTCAAATGTATTGACCCTTGTGGCTGTAACTTATTATGTTGCAGGATTGTTTGATGTTAGTGAAGTTTATTGATTAGGATTACAAGTCTACAACCAACATGACTGCCTGTGGCACTTTGAAGATGAAGGACCCCATGCTATTGTTATATTCTGTTGCATTGTAATGAGATAGCCAAATTAGCTATGTAAGATGTAACAAATTATTTTATTCCTGGTTATAAAGTTGTATTATGACCTTTGTTTCTTTATATTACATCTTAACTGTGGATGCTAGCTATTGATCCAGGGACTAGCATTGTAAACACAGGGATCTCTACCTTATTAAAGGTTGGGACTCTACAGCGGGCATCACGCCGCTCCTCGATCGTTGGTCACGAAAGCCTTCCGGAAAGGATTCTACTGGATGACCGCGAAGACGGACGCCGACAAGCTGGTTGAGACATGCATGGGATGCCAGTATTATGCCCGAAAACCACATGTTCCTGCTGAAGAATTGCGAACTATACCAATAACTTGGCCGTTTGCAGTCTGGGGGCTAGACATGGTGGGACTGTTGCAGACGGCACCTTGTGGGTTTACGCATCTGCTTGTAGTAGTTGATAAATTCACTAAGTGGATAGAAGCTAAATCCATTAGAAAGCTTGATGGGGCAACTGCCCTCAGGTTTGTCCGGGATCTAGTGGTGAGATTTGGTCTCCCACATAGCATTGTCAGCGAAAACGGCAGTAACTTGTCACTCGGAGAAGTGGAGGCTTATTGTTGGGAGAAAGGCATCCGACTTGACCTTGCATCTATGGCACACCCACTGTCCAATGGTCAGGTTGAGCGAGCTAATGGATTAATTCTGCAGGTGATCAAGCCACGTCTTGAGGCACCGCTACATAGAGCAGCTGGAGCCTGCGCGGAAGAATTACCATCTCTGTTGTGGAGTTTACGAACTAAACCCAACAGATCCACCGGCTACACCCCTTACTTCATGGTATATGGAGCAGAAGACATCCTACCTTCCGACATCCTCCACGATGCACCAAGAGTTGCCGCCTACGACGAAGATGACGCTGAAGAATCCAGACGCCTAGATGTAGACCTTCTCGAGGAGGAGCGCGCTTTGGCATGCCAAAGATCCGCCATATACCAGCAGAATCTATGCAGCTACCATGGTCGCCGCGTTCGGCATCGCTCATTTAAATAGGGGGATTTGGTGCTCCGACTTAAGCTGAAGAAGTCACACAAATTATCCCCGCCATGGGAAGGATCGTTCAACATAATCAAGGCGCTACTCAATGGGTATTACTACCTTGTTGACAATCGTGAAATGAAGGATAGACCGAATGAGGATCATAAGCGTAAGCGACATGACCCGGATGATGACTACCTGGAGCTTGATCGTCCATGGAACATAGCACAGCTACGTCCTTTTTACACTTAGCATTTTATATCTAACTGTGTACCTCTTATATGATCAATGAAATAAAGCTCTTTGGTTCACTCATATTTCTGAGTCTTTTACCTCCTTTAGTGTTCATTTTTGGATCATGTAAAACCTTTATGCACAAGCTTTGCGATTGCACTTGTGAAAATTCCGCCTACGGGCGTTAGCTTAAGTTTTCTGTTGTACACGTTCTTTGTCGTTTTTATGTGGATTCTAGAGTAGTGACTTTTGGCACTTATTGTCGGCGATTTTGTGCTTAGGTTATTGATGGTGCCATTGGGCATGATCACCTGAGTGCATGGTTCTGACAACGAGTCTTCCGACTCACGAAAAGCAAGCATAAGAACCAAAGTAATGGATAAGCCAACACTTGCTTAAAAATATATACATGTTGGAAACTAGTTCTTGAGTAGCAGGAAATAACAACCATTGTTTTCCGCCTTAAGTTACATAAACAAGTTTTTTCCGCATATGCACTGTCAACACCCGGATTTTTAATCCCAGATGCCTGTTATGCCGTACATCGCAATCCCAGGATTACCATTTTTGTGAGACATAACAAAATTGGATACCACAGTACATCATCCATTACAAACCATACATAAGGTCTTACACAAATAAGGATCTCATGATCCAGTTCTTAATACAACTCAAGCAGCGGAATACGTAATAATAACGGTAGCGTATGCGAAGCTCCATCTTCGGGGTCACAGGCAATGCTGACAATGGGAGATGATCCTAGTTGTCGTAACCTTCCTGGGGTCCATCATCCTGGTACTCTTCTTCATAGTCTGGCCACGGTAATAGCCAGGCACAAAGCCATGAGTACTCTTTAAGTACTCGCAAACTAATACTAACAAGTGAAGGGGGTTTTTGTAGTAGGACACTAAGCTCTAGGGTTGTTTTGCAAAAAGCCATATTTACCTCTACTAATTTCAGAAGCAAGAAAATCTAGTTGAAATTTTATAACACCTAAGTGGGAACTTGTATTTCATATCACAACTCTGTTGTGGTCAAGTCAAAATCTCAATTCATTTCACAAGTCATTTCGAAAACATCTGATGGGGGAACAGTATGGCCACTCCAACTGTCCATAACCACGGACGCGGCTATTCGGATAGTTTGACACTCTGCAGAGATTATACACTTTCACCACAACATTCGATACATCCATCAGGAGAAAATCCTGAATTCACCATACTCAGTATGCGGATAATCAATCCTAACCTTTCAATTACATGCCCTAGTATAAGCACCTCTCCTGTGAGTTTGGCCTCCCAACCATGACCAACTGTCATCTTGGGTACTGCACAGGTGGACAATCTTCACAAGGTAGCCTCAGCTCAAACCTTGGTCGTGAGGGAACCCATACTAAGGTATATAAGTTTCCAGTCAAGCCCTACCCAATTTTCGGGTATTGTGGTTGTACAGTAAAATTGGAATGGTATCGCATATAGACAACCATCAGTTTTATAAAGGGCTAAGGCTCATGCCTCAACATTTTCATCATCAAAATCATTTGGTGTTCGGAAACACATGTCAAAACATCTCAGTAGAATGATCCATCATTCCAAGGTTTTCATAACCATTTTCCACCAAGTATTCCCATCTAAAGTTGATCAAGTTTTATGCTTAGCACTAGCATCTACAAGTGGGGGTAAGTACTAATGAGGGGTGGTAAACTAGTGGAGTTTAACTAAGTTCAATCTCATGCCTTAGGATGACATCAAGATTATCTAGCTTAGGCCAAATTTAATGCTCTTTATGCAACCTTCAATTATCCTCCTAGAATCTACAAGTCACTTAAGTACACTCTAAGTAATAGCTTTGATAAAGAAATAAAGTAGAAAGCTTGTAGGTAAAACTAGGAGGGGGTATCATCAAATATGACTAACCAATCATGCTTAGTGCATTGCATAGGTTATCTAACTTTTATAATTGCAAGTGTTAGCTTGCTCAATCCACTAGTAGTATTAGGCTTGCATCTGTATCAGTATAAGCTTGCCTTGTGCAGAGCAGTGGTTGAAGTTCTCCTCGGCTTCTTCTTCGTAGTATCCTCCTTCCTCCTCGTATCCTTGGTCGGTACTAGCGTCTATGAATAAATATGAGGTACACAATCACCAAACAATACTTAACTACTTTCAATCATCACACAAAGGGGTTCTATAGATGATCTAGCATCATCACTAATATTACAAGATTAAAGCATTTGTCTTATTGATTTTATTTTTAGAAAAGTAATGTCTACTCATTGAAAAACTACTTAAGATTTAATATTCTCCAACTCAAACATGGGATCATGTTGACACATATCATCACCACATATTTCAGTACATGGGAATGTGATTTAAAGTGGTGTCACAATTTAATAAGGTTTAACCTTTTTATTTTAAATCATTAAAGTGGCTAGAAATGACTATGTGGAATTCTTTTATTACTTGAACATTATTTCTGTAAGTAAACCCATATATTTTTATATACTCTGAAAGGTATGATCAAATGTGACTTTTGAGAGTTGGAATCAACTCAAAAGCTATTATGGTTTAAATTTGAAAAATGTTTGAATGCAGAAAAGCTTCTGCCTTGTCATTTTTACCAAGGTTGATCTATACATCCAAATGATTTGAATCCAACGGGCTTGGATTAAGCATTTCAATATCTTTCTAACAAAATTGGTTTCATGCAATTTGGTTTACTGAATCGAGCTGGGTTGATTTTTGTAACTAGGTACAGAACTGAGTTTGAATGAAAATAGAAAAAGCTAAATTCAAACGAGTGGGATGCGCGGGAAGGGTTATTGGGCCGGCCCAGTGTCACTCCGCAGCGCGGGGCGCAACTGACAGGGGGGTCTACTGGTCAGTGGCTCATTAAACGCGAAGCGGTACAGGGCGATGTGGTGCGTTGGATTAGAATGAAGATCGATGGCGGAGGGTCGTCGTCGAAGATGAACAAGTCACCGGCGAGCTCAAACCCTAGCGGCTCAGTGGGAGTGCATAGGGGGCGTACCGGGGCTCTATTGACGACGGCGAGGCGGGCAAACGACGAAGTCGACGACGGCGAACTCAGGGGTGGTTGCGACAGCTCCGGGGGTGGAAGAAATCAACGGCTCCTCTTCTCCTCTGCAGCGGCGTGCTCTTGCCAAATTCCGGCGATGCGCTGCTCGCCTTGCTCCAGCTAAGGGGTGGAACGATCAGTGAGGTGATGGGAGTTAGATGGTGTGAAGAAATCGAGCGGGGATTGTCTCCTTTTATAGGCCCGACGGCGAGACCGAGAGGGATGGGCAGACGACGATGGTGACACGGCTAAGGGTGGCTAGAGGCAGGGCTGAGGTTGGCGATCGACGGGCGGTCTCCTGGCGATGCTCTAAGGTTTAAATGCGCGTGTAGGGGCGGTGGAAAACGGTCGGGAACATGCGGTGCTCTACATGGTATAGGCGGCGAACTCTGCGGAGAGCGGTGGCTGTGAGGCATGGGATGGCGAATGGTGGTGTCTAGCGTGCTCCCTGGGTCATGGCGAAGCGGTGGGCATGGGCTGCGGTCGAGGGGCGGCGTGTGCGGCGCTCTGGCGTATGCTCGGCATGTCGCTGTGGCACTGGGCGCGCGGTGTGCTCGGTGGTCCACGGCTTTCCTTCGCTCGGGGAGGGGACAGTGAGTGGCGATGGAGTGCTGGCTACCTCCCAGACATGGCTAGAGAGGGGGAGATGGTCTGCTGCGGCGCGACCAGGTTTGGCCGGCGAGGTGGCTCGGATTGCTCACCATTGATGACAATGGCCAGCTTACAGTGAGTCTAGAGGTTGCCAATTAGGCTAGATGATCTACTAAATGGGTGCTGTGAGCTAGAGAGGGAACCAATTAGGCCCAAAACACTATTAAAAACAGTTAATTTGATTTGGTTTAAATTTTCCTGCCAAGTGTTTGATGGAATGGCCGCAAGAACTTGAGTTTTGAATTTTGAAAAGATTTTTGGTGGGTGTGCTAGGCATGTGCTGGTGATACTGTGGATGCTTTGGTTTTGAAAATTGAGCTTGTTTGAGTGGTTTTTGAAATAGTGGGATCTTCCCATATGAAATAGATTCAATTTTAAACTGTCATTTAAACTAAGCATTTAAATGTTTTTGAAATATCACAAAGTGGGCCTTGGTACCTTATTACGAGTACTATCAAGGGGTGCAAAGATCCATACATGTTTCTGTTAAGTTTTGAAAGTTAGAGATAGCCAAAGTAGGCATGGGAGTTAATTTGGCCAAAGTGACCATTCACTTAATTTTTTTGTTTTGATTTGTTTGTCTTTGGGAAAAGTTTGGGGATTATTTAGATGATGTTTATTTCACCTAAGAATCATTTTACAAGCAAAGAAACACAGAACCATCCTTGATTGATGGACAAGTTTTGATACATACACATATGAATGCTTTCATATTTTTAATTGGACAAGGTTTTGTTAACCCTAAATTTGATGATTAGAGTTTGATGATTCTAGTTTAATATTTTTCGGATGTTACATGCACCAAAGGTGAAACAAATATTACAAAGGTGTTCTTCATTCCTTTGGCGCAGGTGACTTGGAAGCAGCATCATCAGCAACGGAGAACCACCCTCGAAGTTGGCGCTGTGCTGGGCTCAGAAGAATCTTGGTTGCCGCTGTCGATGGTGTTCATTGGCACAAAGACGTTGACGTCTACCAACTCGGAAACTCTGGTGTCATAGCCCGCGAGCAACGAAAAGATGGATTCATGGTTAATCTCTTTGCCATCGTCGTCTACGTCGGGGATGCCAGAGGTCACCGTGTCGATGTCGGCATCTTTATAGTGTGCCTTGACCATTGACAGTGCCATCCTTGCGCCAGCCCGTGCACATGAAGCTTTCAAGCTTGTGATACGCTCGGGGGCTCGGCGCAGAATCTCTGCGTACTTCACCATGGAGTCCGATGCCTTGATGTTTATCTAGAGAGGCTTGGCGATCTCCTTGGCTTGTGTGATGGCGGTGTTGATAAAGTTGCCGGCAAGAACCATGCATTCCTTGACTGGAGGAGGCGATCGGGTTAAACCCATAGGAGCTACAAATTTCGACAAGGAGCGCATGAGTTCAACAATTCAAAGTACCGAGACTACAGAAATCCAAGACGGAGAAAACTTACTGAAGATGCTGGCCTCATCTTGCCAGAGGGTGTCTGCCAAGGATTCTTTCTCTTGTTGGAGGAGCTTATACGCCTCGCTATGGTGTTGATTTTTCTCATCGGCAGCTTGCTTCTGATCTTTTAAGATCGCAATCTCCTACTTCAAGTGATTGATTTCCTTGGTGGCGGAGTCCTGCAGGACCTTCATCGACTCCTCATGCATTTTCAGCATGTCCTTTCTCTCTTACTTAAGAATTTTGTTCTTGTTATCTCGCTTTTGAATGTTCTTGGATTGCTCGACAATATTCTTGGCCTTGGCGATGGTTTCTGCAAGTCGGAGAAAGCAAAGTACACAGTGAGTACTCGGAGAATATGGACACAATACCAAGGCGGAATACGAAAAAGAAAACAGACGCTTGCTCTTGGTGATCTGTTCCTTCAAGAAGGCAGTTTTACCCTTTTCAGCTTCCAGGTCTACGCGCATCTTATGGTACTTGTCATTGGCCATGCCCCTCCGAGCACTCTCGTTCTGTGGAAAAAAGATCAAAGTTAAAACGTTGTTTGGTCTGCTTGGATCATCTAGCCGGAAATTTTCCACCTAGACGCTCGGGGGCTACAGCGAGAGTTTTTGACTTAGTAATATGCTTAGCTTTTCTTTAAGCATCTAGTCGGAACTAATTCAGTTCTCGATTAGAGCCTTGGGGGATATAGTATAAAGTTTTTAACTCGGATATATGCTTATCTTTTCTTTAAGCATCTAGTCGGAACTAATTCAGTTACAACTAGAGGCTTGGGGGCTATAGTACGGAAATTTATAAACACTACGTATGCTACTCTTAAAGCATCTAGTCGGAACATTTCATTCCAACTACATGCTTGGGGGCTACAGTGAGAGGTTTTCTAACTTAGTCACTCTTAGAGCATATAGATGCAAAAACCTATCGTTCTTCCGTCTACATCCTCGGGGGCTATAGTGGGATACTCATATGAAATGCAGAAGGCAGTGCAATGATCTTGAGGTTTGTAGCACTCTCGGCCAGCAGCTTGGCAAAGGATTCGCTGTTTCCTTGCAAGATTTCTGCTTGCCGGCAGAGCTCCTCTAGACCGCACGTCGGAGATGTCGGTGCCGCACTAGGGAACAAAGCAGTGCTACCCGTTGTAAGTACCCGATATACTATCTTTGGATAGGCTATCGTTTTCTTGGTTGCGGGGGCTCCGCCAACGACAGAGGTACCTGCTTCCACCACCGCTTTACCGCCACCGATGGCATCCTTAGCTGGAGATTCAGCCATTTGGTGGGCGGCACTCTCCTGCATCGCCTGCACGCCGACGACAGCAACCTCGGTAGAGGCACCTGAGTCCACTTCCATGGAGGAAGGGCCATATGCCTCCTTAGCTTGTGAGCTTGTCGGGGCAGACGAAGGCTTGACGGAGGGAGTGGTAGGGGCGATGGCGGGAGATGCATCGTGATGCAGCATGTCCTTGATGGTTCTAGAAGCCCCCAGTTTGGAGGTCTTCTTGAGGCTGGTCGTGGCTTTCTTCCTGAAACATGCAAAATGCATAAGTACAGGAGAAAGACAGATAAATAGGCAACGTCGGAGGAAGAGAAGCTTAAACAAGTGGGGGTGCTTTGGCAAAGGGGATCCCGGTAACTTTTCTCTTTTCTGCCTCCAGGGCGGCGGTAGTCTTCTTGGAGGCTCCACCCTCTGTCTTCTTCTTCTTGCCTCCGTCAGTAGTGTCAGAGGTGGAGCTCTTCCGCTTTCGCGCCAATGGAGCCTCGTCGTCGGACACGACCGTGACTTCCTTCATCTTTGGATCGTAGATTTGGACAGCCAGGTTGTCCTCCTCTAGATCGCTAAACTGTTAAGTGAGAAGTCACCGTGTTATATGAGACGACATTTGCAAGACGGAAGAACTGGAGTATATGTCGTACATGGAAAATAAATACCTACCTCTGGGCACTTTCCGTCTATGAACATGTCATAGGTGATGGTGAAGCCACACTTCCTTTCCTTTACCTTGACGATGTCCTTAAGGCAGAGCTTGACGGAGTCGCTCAAGAAGTTATCCACTGAGATGCGGAGGCTATCCCTTCTATCGCTGGTATACTCGTGCATGATCTTCGCACGGTGCTGTAGAGGTTGGATTCGCCTGATGAACCAACACATGGCTAGGTCTAAGCCGGTCAAACCCGTCTCTACGAACCATTCTATCCGCCTTATGGCGCGGGAAGCATCGAGGTCGGAGGGAAGGGAGGCCTGGGATCTCCATGACGAGGCTTCAGCGGCGGCTCCGTCAACGAAGTCCGGGTACATTACTTGTCGGCTAGCCAGAGGAATGTCTGGGCCATAAAAGTACGTCCATTGCCAATTTTTGCAGGACTCGTAGCCGACGATGTCGGGGAACCGCCAGCCAGGTCGAATCTTGAAGCTTATGGTGCCGTAGTTCCTAAATTTTTCCTTACTATCTCCGGCTTCACGCTTGACGGTGAAGAAGTACACAAAGAGCTCTAGCCTAGGCCTTATCCCTAAGTAACCCTCGCAAAGCGCCGCATAGTTGCTAAGCGCTAAGATACTATTGGGGGAGAGGTTCTGAGGCTGGACTCTATAGTGATTCAAGACGGAGAGGAAGAAGTTGGAGATGGGCAGGGAGACGCCGCGTACCAGTTGGGCTTTGAGGTACACCTTTTCTCCGGCTTGGGGAGAAGGTGTCACCTCGACGGACGGTGCCGCCCGCCAGGCGAGCCCCTCCGTCGCAGGGAGGTAGCTTTCAACGATCAACTCTTGGATATCACGGTTAGTGATGTCTGAGCCGCGCCAGTCGCCCTTATGCCAGTCCAGTTCCTCCTCCAACAGCTCCAGCGCCGCTAGATTATGGTCGCCGCCGGTGGATTCGACCACCGCCAAGACGGGGATGACCAAACCCTCTGGGGGCACGACGACGGAGGTCGCCGGCTTCGCCGCGGCTTCGCTCGGTGCTGCCATGGAAGGGCAAGTGCTGCTGCTGGCCATGGAGTGAGTACGGAGGTCACTGGTGCGGATTGGGGCTATGGTTTTTCGAGAGTTTTTGCGGAGAGCTCGAGGAGGCACGCGCTGGAGGAAGAAGATGATGCGAGGAGAATGAGGTAAAAAGTGGAAATTCCACCACGGTTACTATTTATCATCTCCAGCGTCAAGATTCGTGTAGCTTGATCGGACGGTTGCCGCGTAGACGACGTGTTCGCGAACATGCGTGGAAATTTCGCCACGTCTCCAACCGTCGCCACCAACGGTTCGTATCGCTTGCGCGGACATGATTGCGTTCTCTTCATGTGTGAGTTACGAGCCGTCGCTGACCTAAGCCTACTTCGTCCTAGCTGACATAGGCAGATGAACCATCACATCGGAAGATTCCGGCATGGACGGATCCAATCTGGCTACGGAAGAGTACGATGGAAGATTCAGCATTTCTCCGACTTACATATTGAAGACGGAGAAAACCTTGCAGGGTTCTTTGGGAGGACTACAAGATATTGCTTGACAATTTGCCGACATCCATTTAGACGGAGCATTCCACATGAAGAGGCAAGATGGCGCAAGATCTCGGAGTTCTCCGGGGGCTACTATTGGGGATATGCTATATGGGTATCCTCATATCATGTCTCCTATCCGGATAACCCGGGTGGCCCACAGTTGGTAGCATGGCCCATGGCCTGCTGGGCGGCCCAGTTAGATGGATCCAGAAGGGAGACCCATGCCGGATAAAGGAAGGACTAGTAATAGACAGTGTAGGACTCTGTAACTTGTCCGGCTAGGAATTTTCCCTATAACCCTAGGACCTGGCGACTATATAAGTCGGGCCTATGGGAGCCTTTAAGGAATAGATTCATACAACCTCGCACAAAGAACCAATATCTGTAACTTGGCGTATTGCCCTTATAGTGATTTATAGCAGGAGTAGGATTCCGCCACCATTGTGAGATCTAAACCTGGGTAAGCTGTGTTACCTCGTACCCGTCAACCGTCCGCCTTCCCCCACATCTCTAAACACGCACTTTGAGGACCCCTCCAAGGAGTACTCGTCAGCAATACCACGGCAGCTCCAAATTAACTGAAACCATTTTCTATGGTTTTATAATATTTTATTTATCATTCTTGATCATTTTTAAATGTTTGTTGACAAATTTTTATATGGATCAAATCCATAGTCTTAGAGAGATCTTGGAAATGATTTATTCCATTAGGGTTTTGGGTGTTGGTTTACTTTTCCAAATGTTTAAATTTTAAGATGCATTTATGAAGAATGCATTTCACTTGATTTGAATTTAGTTGGATTCAAATTCTATTCAAAGTTTGTTCAAGATTGGTTTTGATGTTTCCACTTTAAAACAAAAAGTTTCTTTTAACCCTAAATTTCAATAATTATTTATTTTTCACATTTCAAAATTTGGATTTTTTTTGGATGTGATAGGCTACCACCCTTAAAAGAAATCTTGTCCCGAGATTTGGGGAGGCTAGAGGTTACAAGTTGGCTTCAAGGCAACTAGGGTACTACCACCCTTAAAAAGTTTTCCACTAGATTACGTATTGGCTTGCTTGGGACCTTGATGTATCTTCTTTGGACACTTGTTTGCATAATGGCCTAGCTCTTTGCATTTGTGGCACATCACTTGGCTATTATCCTTCTTCTTCTTTGGTATCATTGTCTCTTGTTTATTTCCTTGGTTCTTCTTCTTCTCTGGACATTCATTGGCATAGTGTCCCATCTCCTTGCAAGTGTAACATTGCTCTTGGGTAATATCCTTCTTTCTAGGGTTGGGGCATTTCTTCTTCTTCTTGGGTCTCTCTAAATCTAGGAATTCTTCTAGTTAATGCTCTTCATATTTCACCACAAAGGTGGGAAATCTTTTCTCTTCTTGGGGCAGTTACTAGAGATATGACCTTCTTCTCCACAAGATTAGCAACACTTTATGGTCACTTTGGTTTTGGCCTTATGAGGCATGGTTCTGAATTTGCCTTCATCCTTCTTGGTAGAAGTTGTTCCCTTATGGAGGTTTTCAAACCTTTGATGCACTCCACATTGTTTCCTTTGTTGAACTATAGGGTAGATGGGGCATTGGATAGGCACATGATTATTTCCTTCACATAGGAAAAAGGTCACTTGAGATGTGGGGCATTGATTAGTTGGATGTTTCTCTTAACAATTGGGGCATTGATCTTCATGCTCTTTGGAAGTGTGATCCATGTCTCCACAAATATTGCAAGCTTGAGTTCCTTCTATAATATCATCCTTGACATCATTGTTGTCACAAACTCCTTGGGAAAGGTTGTCTCCCATGTTGATCATTTGATTTGTCATCCTTTGCAACAATTGGGTTTGGGTTTCCAAAAACCTTTGCATGGTTGGGTCTTACTCATTGTTGTTGGCCAAAAATTGAGTTGTCACTTGGTTCAACTTGGTTTGAGTTACTATGAGTTCTTTCATGTGCATCTCTTGGTTGTTGTTGTCACCATTCTTAATATTGGAGTTTCTTGGAGAAGTCATCTGTTTGGATTAGAATAGGCAAAATATTCCTCAAATAACACAAGCAATGTGCAAACAATCACAAACAAACATTTCACTCAAATAACAAAGTTCAAGCACATTTTTAGGCAACAAAATATTTTTTCTACACCACATAAGTTGGTGGGTTTGATCTAAACTAAATATGGTGGTCCAACTATATGGTTTCCTTGAGATCATTCCATTCTTCTTGGTTGTTTCTTCATGAACAAGATCATTGTATCCTTGGAGAAATTCTTGTATCTTGGTCACAAAACTTCAAAAGTGATGATGGTTCCTTCTAAGTTGTGTTTCCTTAGTCTTCAAGTCTTAAGTAATATTTCTTGTCTCACTTGTAGTCTTGAGTGATTTCCAAGTCAAAGTCCTTGATGATACTAAAGTTGAAGTCATTAGTGATGGTGAAGTTGAAGTCATTTGAGTTGGTGAAGTCCTTTTCTCATGTTGATGTCTTTGTTCTTGTTGAAGTCTTTGCTCATGTTGAGGCTTTGTCCATCAAGTTTGAAAGGAAGATATGTGAAATCAAAACCAAAAATGTTGAGGAAAGAGTTTACTAGATTGTTTGTAAATAAGTTTTGGAACAAATAAAACTCCTATTTTTCTAAGGGGTTTTGTCCAATCCTAGGGTTATAATCCTACATGAAACACAGTGCTCTGATACTATCTGTAGAGGTCCCAACCTTTAATAAGGTAGAGATACCTGTGTTTACAATGCTAGTCCCTGGATCAATAGCTAGCATACACAGCTACGATGTAATATTAAGAAACAAAGGTCATAATACAACTTTATAACCAGGATTAAAATAACTCATTACATCTTACATAGCTCATTTGGCTATCTCATTACAATGCAGCAGAAATAACTATGTAGCATGGAGTCCTTCATCTTCAAAGTGCCATAGGCAATCATGTTGGTTGTAGACTTGTAATCCTAATCAACACACTTCACTAATATCAAACAAACCTGCAACATAATAAGTTACAGCCACAAGGGTCAATACATTTGAATTTTATTGGCAAGTGATACAATGGTAGTATAGTGGAGTCTATCATCTATATGCATTTGGCTAAGTGGAGCTTAGGCTTGCTTTGCTCAAAATAGATTTTCCTTATCATTTGAAAACACTAAGTTTTTTTTGTCTAAATCACCCAAGGCATCTCCCAATAGATATTGGTGATCCTTAAACCCTTGTTCAACCACAAGTTTTTAACTTAGAAATTGGGATGAGGAGATTCTTGATAGCTTCCATGTCTTGATGCTCAAATTGTCCATTGCCGGGGACACGGCTAAGTACTTAGATTTTCCACACTGCAGAGGTGGTGCACTTTCCCCACAAGACTCGACATGCATCGAGACAAGATCTTTCAGAAGCCTTCCCTTAGACAAGTGGTTTCTAATAGGTTATAAACATTATAAAACACCTAGTGGTCATTTATAAATGTGACAAAATCATTTGATATTAAGTTAGTGAAAATGGCCACTTTAAATCTTTTTTGTATTGTTAGAAATGATTTAATCAAAGTAGTAATTTCTAGTGTTTGACAAATATATTTTTAAACACAAGTGTTAGTGTTTTAAGGTCAAGTGTTTAATATTAAAACCATTTGCAAAAGGTTTTACCTATAAACCATTTTTATACCAAAGCAATATTTTATTTTGTCGGAAATGCCTTTTAGCAAAGTAATAATTTTATAGGGTTCATGAACTATATATTTTTAACTCCTAAAACTTGGTGTTTAGGGTCAGAGAGTTTAAATCAAATTATTTTCCAAAGGTTTTACACCAAAAGAATTTTTAACACATAAACAATATTTTTTATTTAACTAGAAATGTTCTTTTTCAAAGATTTATTCTTTAGTATCACAAAATATGTTTTTAAATCCACAAGTTGGTTTGTATGGTCTGTGGGTTCAAAACAAACCATTTGCCAAATATTTTATCCTAAAAACATTTCTAGAATAAATTTTTATACACAAAATGTGCCTATACAAGTTTCTGCAAAAAACAACTAATTTTCCAGAAGAAATTCATTAAACAAATTGCATGGGTGGATAGAATTGTTTTTGCTGATTCTATTGATATAAAGTTTGCAAAATTTGGACATGTAGATTTAAAGTTGTGCAATTTACAAATTCACATATCTAATAGAAAAGTTTCTGGTTTTAAAACAAACTCCAGGCCACGTGGTGTGTTCTGATTCGTTGGTACCGATTCGCACAGATCGGCCTACACGGTGCGTTGGATCTAAAGAGGATCGTGAGGCTGTAGCGCGTGAGACCAAGAATGGGCATCGCTGGCGGCGGCCAGTGGCGGCGGCGCTCTCAGACGAGGGTGGTGCCGGCGATGCAGGAAGCAAGAGAGGGCATAGGGTGGCTCACCGAGATTGCCGTGACGAGTAGATGCTCAAGGTAGCAGCCATTCGTCGAGGGGCGCGCAGAGTCAATGCAGATTGCTCGTCGGAGTTCCTCCTGGCGTTGGGCACACTCTGGCATCGTCGGGGGCGAAGCTACACAGTAGGAGAAGGCCAACAAAGGGGTGCATTAGATGCGCCCGAGAGAGTAGAGTGTGAGAGCATCGTTGAGAGGGAGAGGGCGGTCAGATGCTACCAGGGGGCGTCGCCGGAGTGGAAGCAGACGGCGGTGGCAAGGAGGCGTCGTTGCTGTCGAGCTTCTGGGGCGCGAGCGGGCAAGGGGAAGGTGCTGGCAGATGCGGGGGATGTTGGGGAACACGCTCGTGTGCTCTGGGGGCAGTGGGGCGATGAGGTCTGACCGGAATCGACCAGAGAAGGTCGTCGGAGTAGTGCTGGTGCGTGGAGAAATCCATGCAGCTTGGTGGTGGAGAGGAAGGGGAGAGTGAGGGGAAATGCGGAGGAGACCTGGTCGTTTTAACTTGCGTGGTCGCGACGAGGTTTTAGCATGGCATTGATGTGAATTAAACGTCGGCATTCAACGGCAGGAAACGGTCGGCTTGGTCTTCGCGCGGGTGAGGAAGACGACCGACGGGTGGGGCTGCTTTGTCAGCGTAAGAGAGAGAGAGAGAAGGGGTGGGGTCCAGCGGTCAGTGGCGATGCGGGTTCGTTCGCGAGTGTGAAGCATTTTCTCTACGGGGAAGAGGGATGGGCTAGCTAGGCCGGACTGGGCTTGCTGGGCTGGGCTGATTTTTTTAATTTTTTTCTTTTCCTGTTTCTTTTTATTTTTCTATTTTTATTATCTGTTTTCAAATTCAAACTCTTATTTGAATCAGATTTATTTATCAAATCTTTTCAAAACATTCCAGTAGTTTCTATACTGTTTAAACATGTATTTTTAAAACCCTTTTTAGAATAATTTCTTTATTCTTTTTATGGTTTTATTCTTTATTAAAATAAGCACTTGCCTTTATTCAAATAAGATTAAATATATTTTCAAACTCTTTAGTTGAATTCTAATTTTTCACCAAAACCTTTTCAGTAAGTTTTATTTATTTAATAGGGTGTTAAATAATTCATTTTGAATTATTTGAAAAAAAATTAATATGGTTTGTTAATCATTTAAAATTAGCAAATGTCTTTATTTAAATCAAAACAAATATGACTTTAATTCCATATAAATTTTATTTAAATCATTTCTTTATTTTATTTGCTTATGGATTTAATTTAAATTGTCTTCTAAGCAATTTCCTTGGGATTTATTATTTAGGAAAATATTATTTTAAATAAAGTTGAATATGGTTCAAAGTGTAGGGTTCGCAGCATAGAAAACAAAATTTTTCCTACGATGTGAACTATATACCAAGATCTATCTACTAGATACAAACAACGGGCGGATGTATATCCGTAGAGAACATACCCTTGAAGACCGACAAAGCTTAACGAGTTCAACTCGTAGTTGATGTAGACGATCTCTTGCCGATCTCAAGATCGAGAGGAAGTCCTAGCGCCGCAAATCAGCAGCGCATCCGTGCTCGCACACACCGTCGAGGCACCGAGCAACCTCCGCCTCCTCGCTCCAGCGATGCAGCGGAAGAACAACTCTTTCTTGCCGAATAGCCACCGGGAACATGTATCTCGCTAGTCCGAGACCATGGGGAATAAATTCTAGAGGGGGAGAGAGATCCTTCACGAGGAGGTGTGAGAGACAAGTGAGGAGGGGGGCTCCTTTTATAGGAGGAGGGGGGGCACCCAAGGGGGTGGCCGCCGGCCATGGGGGCTGCCCCCTCCCCTCCTTCTATTTCACATGCATAACCACTTTATGCAATTTCACCCGAAAACCTGTTTCGGTATCTAGTGAAATAAATTCCTGCGCTTGTTCATTCTTTCGGCATGAAACATTTGCTCCAATTGGATGTCGGTGTCTCTTAAGTGTGTCACCCTACGGTTCGTGAATAATGCGGACATGATCGAGACCCCTCTCGGATCAATAATCAGAAGCGGGATCTGGAGACCCATACTGACTCCCACACATTCAACGATGACTTTCTTGTGATCGTCGGAACCTTTTATGCTAGTATCTTAATCCCTTTGTTTCACGATATATTACATGTCCGAGATTCGATCATCGGTATCTCCATACCTAGTTTGATCTCGTTACCGACATGCACTCTTTTCTCGTTCCTGTGATATAACATTCTAGTGATCAAATCACTTGCTTGCAAGCTAATCAATGTGATATCACCGAGAGGGCCCAGAGTATATCTATCCGTCATCGGGATGAACAAATTCCACTCTCGATCCATGAGCCTCAACATAACACTTTATTAGTTCTGAATCCATCTTTATAATCACCCTGTTACGGTGTGACGTTTGATGTTATCAAGAAACTCTTCCGGTGTTAGTGATTGACATGACACTACTAGGAAAATGGCCTTTAGTGGCGCACCATGAAACATCATCTGTGGCGCACTAGCAGTGCGCCACGTGCCTTGCACTACAGAAGTTTAAACTTCTGTGGCGCACTGCCTAGTGCGCCACAGAAGTTTAGAGACAGGCGTGGCGCACATGCCAGTGCGCCACAGAAGTTTGGGCAGGTGCGCCACGCGTATGAAACGATAACCGTGGCGCACTAGGTGTTGTGCGCCACGGATGTAAATTTCAAAATTAAAAAAAGTAGCAGATCTGGATCTCGTCGTCAGTGCGGCCGCGCGTCGGTGCAGGTCGCCATCGTCGTCAGTGCGGTCGCGCGTCGGAACTGCAAGGAGGAGGAAGAGGAGAATGGGAGGAAAAGGAGGAGAAGAAGAAGATGAGGCCGAGGAGGAGAAGAAGAGGAGGAGGAGGAGGAGAAGAGGAGGAGAAGAAGAAGAGGAGGCAGAGGAGGAAGAGGAGGAGAAGAACAGGAGGCAGAGGAGGAAGAGGAGGAGAAGGAGGCCGCCGTTGCACCGCCGTCGCGAGGAGGAGGAGAAGGAGGCCGCCGTTGCACCGCCGTCGCCCGTTGTCACTGCGAGGAGGAGGAGAAGGAGATCGACGTCGTGCCATCACTGCAAGAAGAGGAGAAGGGGAAGGAGGAGAAGGGAGAAGGAAGAAGGAAGAAGGAGAAGGGAAAGGGAGAGGAAGAGGGAAAAGGGGAAGGGAAAAGTGGAAAGGGAAAGGGAGAGGAAGAGGGAAAAGGGGAAAGGGAGGAGGAGGGCGGGGTGGGGATTCAAATTTGAATCCCGCCCAAGCTTATCCGTGGCGCACTAGGTGTAGGTGCGCTGCGGATAAGTCGCCCTGTATTTTTTTTTCTGCAGGAAAAAACGGTTTTTTGACCGTAACTTTTTACTCTTTTCAAATTTTGAAAATCTAAAAAATCGCTAAACGACCATAGGTCGTTGCGAGCAGATGCGAAATCTCGTTCTCGTCATTTTGGTATATTATACGATTTTTTTCGATATCGTATGCAAAAGTTACGGCCTTTTTACCGTGGCATAACTTTTTTTTGCAAATAAAGTCGAAACTCATTTTTGTTAATTTTACTAGAAGCTATACCACATTACCTACCTAAATATGAAAGGATTTAATTTTTTGAAGTGTTTACCATTTTCTTTTATTTTTTGCAAACCCTAAAAAGGCGATCCACGGGGGGGGGGGGTGGAGTTGGTGCATGCCACTACATCTGTGGCGCACATGCCATAGTGCGCCACAGAGAGTACAAACTTCTGTGGCGCACTATGCCATGTGCGCCACAGATGCTTGCGGATGGTTCACATCAGAGAGGGGCGTGCGCTTAGGCGTAGCGCACCCCCCCATGTGCGCCACAGATGACACTAACAACCGTGGCGCACATGACTATAGTGCGCTACAGATGTTTGGCGTGCGGCCAACAGGGCCCTGGCCCACACACATCTGTGGCGCACTATAGTCATGTGCGCCACGGTTGTTCTAGTTACTAGTAGGGCACTGCCCACAGGTGAGCCACGCCTGTTTTAGCCGTGGGGCACTTCAACCATGTGAGCCACGGATGTGCTAATTACCTATAGCTGTTTTCCTAGTAGTGTGATCTCATGGTCTAAGGGTTAGGATCACTTCGTAAGTTGTTATAGCAATATAAACTCAATGACTTTGATCGTAATGCTATACTTCGGATGAATGTTCATCACACCATTACACTAATGTTGTGATCCCGTTATTAACAACATCCAATGTCCATGATCAGGAAACCTTGATCATCTTGTTAATCAACGAGCTAGTTTATGAGAGAGGCATAACCAGGAACTTTCTGTTTGTTTATTAAACACACATGTACTAACGTTTCCGTATTAATACAATTATAGCATGCAAAATAAACATCTATCATATACTTGGAATACACATAATAAACACTTTATTATTGCCTCTCAGGGCATATTCCCTTCAGTCTCCCACTTGCACTAGAGACAATAATCTAGTTACATAGTGATAAATCTAACACCCATTGAGTTCTGGTGTTGATCATGTTTTGCTCTAGGGAGAGTTTTAGTCAACGGATCTGCTACATTGAGATCCGTATGTACTTTACAAATCTTTATATCTCCATCCTTGACATGCTCGTGGATGGAGTGAAACCGGCGCTTAATATGCTTGGAATGCTTGTGAGACCTTGGCTCTTTGGCATTGGCAATGGAACCATTGTTGTCACAATAGATCACCATTGGGTCCAACGCGTTATCCACCACTCCTAGTTCGGATATGAACTCCTTCATCCAAACTGCTTCCTGAGCCGCTTCTGAAGCAGCAACATATTCGGCCTCCGTTGTTGATCCCGCTACCACAGGTTGTTTGGAGCTCCTCCAACTAACCGCTCCGCCAGTCATGAGAAATACGTATCCGGATTGAGACTTAGAGTCATCCGGATCGGTGTCAAAGCTAGCGTCGACATAACACTTAGCGACGAGCTCTTCTTCACCTCCGTATACAAGAAACATATCCTTAGTTCTTCGTAATTACTTAAGGATATTCTTGACCGCTATCCAGTGTTCCGAACCTGGATTCGATTGGTACCTACTAGTCAAACTAATAGCATGTGCCACATCCGGTCTTGTACATAGCATGGCGTACATTATAGAGCCTATGGCTGAAGCATAGGGTACTTTGTCCATTATCTCTCTTTCTTCCGCCGAAGCCGGACTTTGAGTCTTACTCAATGTCTTGCCTTGCAACATAGGTAAGAACCCCTTCTTACTTCCGTCCATTTTAAACTTCTTTAAAATCTTATCAAGGTATGTACTTTGTGATAGCCCTATTAGGCGCCTAGATCTATCTCTATAGATCTTTATGCCTAATATGTATGACGCTTCACCTAGGTCCTTCATTGAAAATTTGCTGTTTAGATAACTTTTAACACTGTTTAAAAGATCTATATCATTTTCGATCAATAATATGTCATCCACATATAATATCAGAAATGCCACATTGCTCCCACTCACTTTCTTGTAAATACAAGCTTCTCCATAAGTTTGGACAAATCCAAACTCTTTGATCACCTCATCAAAGCGGAGATTCCAACTTCGTGATGCTTGCTTCAATCCATAGATGGATCGCTGAAGCTTGCACACCTTGTTAGCATCCTTAGGATCGATAAAACCCTTTGGTTGTATCATATACAACTCTTCTTCAATATTACCATTGAGAAACGCGGTTTTGACATCCATCTGCCATATCTCATAATCGAAATATGCAGCAATTGCTAACATAATCCTAACTGACTTTAGCATCGCTACGGGAGAGAAAGTCTCATCGTAGTCAACTCCTTGAATTTGTCGAAACCCCTTTGCGACAAGTCGAGCTTTATAGACGGTCACATTAACATCAGCATCAGTTTTCCTTTTGAAAATCCGTTTGTTCTCCACGGCCTTTCGGTCGTGAGGTAATTCCACCAAGTTCCAAACTTGATTTTCATACATAGATTCCATCTCGGATTTCATGGCTTCTAACCATTTGTTGGAATCCGGGCTCATCATCGCTTCTTCATACGTCGCAGGGTCATCATTTCATCAACCATGAAATTCATGACAGGATTTCCGTACAGCTCGGGAGCTGGACGCGTCCTGTTTGACCTGCGAGGTTCGGTAGTACTCTCTTTTGGAGTTTCATGATCATTATCATTAGTTCCCTCTTCAACAGGTGAGCCAACTCCGGAACAACTTCCGGCGCTGCGCTACTTGCCATACTTTGAAGAGAAGGTTCCACAACCTCTTCGAGTTCTACCTTCCGACTACTCACACCTTTCGCGAGAAACTCTTTCTCTAGAAAGGATCCATTCTTCGCAACAAAAACCTTGCCCTCGGATCTGTGATAGAAGGAATACCCAATAGTTTCTTTAGGGTATCCTATGAAGACGCATTTTTCCGCTTTGGGTTTGAGTTTATCCGTTTGAAGTTTCTTCACATAAACATCGCATCCCCAAACTTTAAGAAATGACAGCTTAGGTTTGTTTCCAAACCACAATTCATACGGTGTATTTTCAACGGATTTAGATGGTGCCCGATTTAAAGTGAATGCAGCAGTTTCTAGTGCATAACCCCAAAATGACAACGGCAAGTCCGTCAGAGACATCATAGATCGAACCATATCTAATAAAGTACGATTACGACGTTCCGACACACCATTTCGCTGTGGTGTTCCGGCAGGTGTGAGTTGTGAAACAATTCCACACTCTTTCATGTGAGTGCTAAACTCGTAACTTAGATACTCACCTGCACGGTCGGACCGTAGAAATTTGATCTTTCTATTATGATGATTTTCCACTTCATTCTGAAATTCCTTGAACTTTTCAAAGGTTTCAGACTTGTGTTTCATCAAGTAGATATAACCGTATCTACTCAAATAATCCGTGAAAGTAACAAAATAACGATATCCACCTCGCGCCAACACACTCATTGGACCACATACATCAGAATGTATGATTTCCAATAAATCTGTCGCCCGTTCCATTGAACCGGAAAACGGCGTTCTAGTCATCTTGCCCATAAGGCATGGCTCACATGTATCAAATGATTCATAATCAAGTGATTCCAAAAGTCCATCTGAATGGAGCTTCTTCATGCGTTTAACACCAATATGACCTAGACGGCAGTGCCACATATATGCGGATATATCATCATTAAGTTTAATCCTTTTAGCATCAACATTATGAATATGTGTAACATTATCATCGAGATCTAATAGAAATAAACCATTCATCATTGGTGCATGACCATAAAAGATTTCATTCATATAAATGGAACAACCATTGTTCTCGGATTTAAATGAATAACCACTTCGCATCAAACACGATCCAGATACAATGTTCATGCTCAGTGCAGGCACCAGATAACATTTATTCAAGTTTATAACTAATCCCGACGGTAAGTGGAGAGGCAGCGTTCCGACGGCGATCACATCAACGCTTGATCCATTGCCGACACGCATCTTGACCTCACCCCTTGCTAGCGGTCGCTTGTTCCGCAGCCCCTGATTCGAGTTACAAATATTAGCAACTGAACCGGTATCAAATACCCAGGTGCTACTGCGAGCACTAGTCAAGTACACATCAATAACATGTATATCATATATACCTTTGTTTGCCTTGCCGGCCTTCTTGTCTGCCAGATACTTGGGGCAGTTGCGCTTCCAGTGGCCAGTCCCCTTACAATAGTAGCACTCGGAATCAGACTTAGGTCCAACTCGGGGTTTCTTTTCAGGCGCGGCAACAGGCTTGCCGCCCTTACTTCCCTTCCGTTTTCCCATCTTGTCTTTCTTGAAACCAGTGTTCCTATTGATCATCAACACTTGATGTTCCTTTTTGATCTCCACTTCTGCAGTTTTAAGCATTGACAGAAGCTCGGGGAGAGACTTCTTCATGCCTTGCATATTATAGTTCATCACGAAGCTCTTATAGCTAGGTGGCAGAGACTGCAGAACACGATGGATGCCTAAGTCAATGGGAATCGATATTCCCAAGGACACAAGCTTATCGGTGTAACCCGACATCTTGAGTACATGCTCACTAACGGAGCTGTGCTCTTCCATCATGCAGCTAAAGAACTTTTCTGAAGCGTTATAGCTCTCTACAGCAGCATGTGTGTCGAAAATCATTTTCAACTCACCCATTGTATCAAATGCATTGCCGTTTTCGATACACTTTTGAAGTTCCGGCTCTAGCCCATACAATATGCCGTAATGAACTAAGTTGTGGTCCTCCTGACGAGTCTGATAGACATTCTTCTCCTCGTCAGGGGCATCATCAAAAGGTGGGGGGCCTAACGGCGCTTCTAGCACATATTGCTTTTGTGCAGCAGAGAGGAGAATCCTCAAATTCATGGCCCATTCGGTAAAGTTGCTACCGTTCGTTGATAGTTTCTCTTTCTCCATGAACACATTGAAATTAAAAGCAGGTGGTGCCATCTACAACAGAATTTGTAAAGTTTAGACTAAGTGTATGATAGATTGAGTTCAACTAATCTATATTACGAATGAACACCCACTCAAAAACAACATACCTCGTGCCTTTTTGGTGATTACATGAACCAAATCCACTACACCAAGTCCGATCATCACGTGAGTCGGTATAGCTTCAAAGGCGAGCATCAAATGGGCATCATATCAACTATATGACTCATGCTTAACCTTTCGGTCCGTGTTCCGAGGCCATGTCTGTACATGCTAGGCTTGCCAAGTTAGAACCTTAGTATTCGCGTGTGTAACTGTTTTACACCCGAAATATGGTCGTGGATTCAAGAACACCCGATCATCACGTGATGTCTTGGAGCGACGAAAACATAATCGGTGCATACTAAAGGAACAACACATTCTTATCTTGATATTTAAATGAGGGATCATCTTATTATGCTAACAAAGCGCTAAACAAGCAATATAAGATGCTATCAAACATCATATGTTTATTAGTGAAATTATATGGTTCCCGCAGATGATCTCTCTCATGTGCATCGTGGTATGATCACTATCATACCTATATGTGTAAATCCAAGGTCTATGGATTTTACACGCTATGTGTGTTGTAAGAGTATCATCTCATACTTCTACTTACAACACTACCATATCATAACACTAGCCCAACAACAATCTAAACTAGACGCCTCTAATTTATCCATTGCAAGTTTTACGTGGCTTAGGGCTTTTGAGATAGAACCGTTCTTACCTACGAACATGAACCACAACGAGGATAATCAAATTGTTGACAACTCGCTTGCAAAATAGATATTGACTATAGTAGGAGAGACAGACACCCGCTAGCCACTTATGCAAACTAGTTGCATGTCATGCGTGGAACAGGTCTCATGTGCGAGGACATGTAAAGTTTGTCCGGGCCACTTCATCCCACTATGCCACCAATATCCAAAATTACAACAAAGGAGCAACAACATGATCATCATCGCCCACATACTCATATGTGTACTACCCGTGTAAAGTATCTACGCATAGATCCGGCTCTGATACCACTGTAGGGTTCGCAGCATAGAAAACAAAAAAATTCCTACGATGTGAACTATATTCCAAGATCTATCTACTAGATACAAACAACGGGCGGATGTATATCCGTAGAGAACATACCCTTGAAGACCGACAAAGCTTAACGAGTTCAACTCGTGGTTGATGTAGACGATCTCTTGCCGATCTCAAGATCGAGAGGAAGTCCTAGCGCCGCAAATCAGCAGCGCATCCGTGCTCGCACACACGTTCGAGGCACCGAGCAACCTCCGCCTCCTCGCTCCAGCGATGCAGCGGAAGCACAACTCTTTCTTGCCGAATAGACACCGGGAACATGTATCTCGCTAGTCCGAGACCATGGGGAATAAATTCTAGAGGGGGAGAGAGATCCTTCACGAGGAGGTGTGAGAGACAAGTGAGGAGGGGGCTCCTTTTATAGGAGGAGGGGGGGCACCCAAGGGGGTGGCCGCCGGCCATGGGGGATTCCCCCTCCCCTCCTTCATTCATGTGGGTGGACACTCCACTCACAAAATGCCCTTTAAAATCCCTCCACTCAAAAGTCCACTCAAATTCCCATTAAATTTCCACCAAATTTAATGCAAACTCTCATTAAATAAAACTCTTTTATTTTTTTCAGAATTTTGTCAATTACTTTAATGACAAACATTCACAAATAACCCTTGCTAGAATTCTATTTCACATGCATAACCACTTTATGCAATTTCACCCGAAAACCTGTTTCGGTATCTAGTGAAATAAATTCCTGCGCTTGTTCATTCTTTCGGCATGAAACATTTGCTCCAATTGTATGTCGGTGTCTCTTAAGTGTGTCACCCTATGGTTCGTGAATAATGCGGACATGATCGAGACCCCTCTCGGATCAATAATCAGAAGCGGGATCTGGAGACCCATACTGACTCCCACACATTCAACGATGACTTTCTTGTGATCGTCGGAACCTTTTACGCTAGTATCTTAAGCCCTTTGTTTCACGATATATTACATGTCCGAGATTCGATCATCGGTATCTCCATACCTAGTTTGATCTCGTTACCGACATGCACTCTTTTCTCGTTCCTGTGATATAACATTCTAGTGATCAAATCACTTGCTTGCAAGCTAATCAATGTGATATCACCGAGAGGGCCCAGAGTATATCTATCCGTCATCGGGATGAACAAATTCCACTCTCGATCCATGAGCCTCAACATAACACTTTATTAGTTCTGAATCCATCTTTATAATCACCCTGTTACGGTGTGACGTTTGATGTTATCAAGAAACTCTTCCGGTGTTAGTGATTGACATGATCTCATGGTCTAAGGATTAGGATCACTTCGTAAGTTGTTATAGCAATATAAACTCAATGACTTTGATCGTAATGCTATACTTCGGATGAATGTTCATCACACCATTACACTAATGTTGTGATCCCGTTATTAACAACATCCAATGTCCATGATCAGGAAACCTTGATCATCTTGTTAATCAACGAGCTAGTTTATGAGAGAGGCATAACTAGGAACTTTCTGTTTGTTTATTAAACACACATGTATTAACGTTTCCATATTAATACAATTATAGCATGCAAAATAAACATCTATCATATACTTGGAATACACATAATAAACACTTTATTATTGCCTCTCAGGGCATATTCCCTTCACAAAGCCCATATAGTTTTAATTAAATAATCTTTTTATTTATTATTTAATAACTTTTATTTTGTTTATGGACTTGGCCAAAATTTAATTTGGTTTTTTAAATATTCCTTATTTATTTATTTCTTTCTTTATCTTATAAAATCCATATATTTTTATTTAAAGATCCAAACTTGGTGATTCCAATTTGTAAAATATTATTACATATTTGTTTATCCTTTGATATCTCTTTAGGATTAATTTGATCACAATTTGGTATGGATTTCAGATAGGAGGTTTATTAGATTTGGAATTTAATTTCTTTATCTTATTAACTTCATAATATTTTATCTATGGCTCCAAATTAAGTGAAACCATTTTCTATGGTTTTATAATATTTTATTTATCTTTCTTGATCATTTATAAATGTTTGTTGACAAATTTTTATATGGATCAAATCCATAGTCTTACAGAGATCTTGGAAATGATTTATTCCATTAGGGTTTTGTGTTTTGGTTTACTTTTCCAAATGTTTAAATTTTAAGATGCATTTATCAAGAATGCATTTCACTTGATTTGAATTTAGTTGGATTCAAATTTTATTCAAAGTTTGTTCAAGATGGGTTTTGATATTTCCACTTTAGAACAAAAAGTTTATTTTCACCCTAAATTTAAATAATTATTTATTTTGTTTATTTATATTTCACATTTCAAAATTTGGAAAATTTTGGGATGTGACAACATATGAAGTTGAAATCCATCGCTTACGACTGCACATAATGGAATACATACATCGATATGTATAAATTCAAATATTTTAGTCGTTCGTTCTTCTTTGGCCTTTGAACGAAGTTTTAATTATCCCGAGGAAAGTCTCACAAGCGTCACTTGATCAAATCAAAGACACCAAAAATCCATAAAAATGGAGTTTCTTCATGTTTTATTTACAATATAATTTAAATAGCAATGTCACTTTGTAAGTGATCTTCCTATCATTTTTCCTGCGACATTTTAGCATTAGTTTTATGGATGTGATTTCTCCAACTAGATTTGTAAATGATCCATCTTATATGGAATACGGTAATTATTTGAACAATCTTTGTTCTCATAATACCTAATTTAAATAACTATTATTAAAACAAATCTTGAAGGCAAGCTTTAATATCAACAAGAAATACAAACAACAGCTTGTTTGTTTTCGATGATCATCAGCACATATTCTCTTGCTAGTTACTTAGGCCATTGTAGTTCATGAATTGCGTCGTTCTGTATGAAATTTCATACCAACCAATTCGATATCCAATACCCAAGAACCACATTGTTTAACAAGCAAAGAATACAACCATAACATGTATATGATCTATATACCTAAACTGGATATTTCTAGTCTTTTCTTTTCTGCCAAATATATTTTATAAATTCTCTTTCCGCATTTCATTTTATTTTTTAAAAGAATCTATCAACATCAACAGTGGCGCCATCTACATGACACATAGTCCAAATCGTGTATATTCAAATACTAATACCTTTGGACTTGCACTTTAAAGTAGATCACCATCATCAAATGATCAGCATTATTTCAAAATCCATACTTTAGTAATCTTTTAGTGTAGTAAACACTTTACATACATATTCTATTCATCCTTATCATGACGACTTTCATGATCAAGCTAATGTAGCTTATAAAGGAGAATCATGAGTATAATATTACTTTCCAAAACCCTTTTTGGATGATTAGGATGTCTAGCATCTCCAACCTTTGCAAATTCTCATCCAATATGAGAACATATATTATAATCTATCATATTGCAACCAAAACATTGTTTCAGATATCATTATATCTATCACACATGATGGTTTCTGAAACAATTCTTTCAACTCCTAGATAAACTTGATATTAAAAAACAATCAAGAATCATGGAGGCAAACATGATACTTAAGATACTAACACTGGAATTGTTACTCTCGATTTAATACCAATTATTAAATTTCACGGAGTAAACAGAGTTTGCTAAAAGTTTGCAATAGGACTTTAAACTTTATATTGACACTCAACACATTACGATATGATCTAGACTTATGTACTGAAATATGTGGTGATATGTATCACTCCGGAATGGCTCTCCTCCCACCCCCACCGTGACACCCACCTCCCCTTCGGTGATCTCTCAACTCTGGCCATCTAAACACAAATCTGAGCCATGCAATCTACTCCACTCACCCCAAAACCCATCTGCTGGCCATCATGGCTACACCCACCATTTCATTCCCCCTAGATCTTCAATCTGGTTTGGTTTTTTCAAAAAAAGTTATGAACCTTTATTCCACCCCGGTTCATCCAATCTTTGCTGAATCTGGATTTTCTCTGGTGACTTCGTTTGGCAATGTAAAGTTTGATCTATCTTGTGCCAATATTGGTATGGCTCTCTCGGCATGTCTCGGTGCTGATTGGGACAAACTCCGAATCTCCCCCTTGAAGGGTAGGGTTTTCATATTTGATGTTTGTTCGAAGGACATTAGGTTCATGATCATCAAAATGAGATCTTACAAATCCAAAGAGTTCACATGCTACTTTGATATATGGAGGAATGGTGGACCAAATTGGAAACGTGAGTTTAATCTCTGGTGCGAGGAAGAAGATAGACAATGGACTCTCGTGCAACACAAGAGGAAGAGGATTCATCATGGATCCACCCATGAACCACTCAACCATCAAGGTACATCTACTATCACATCCTCTACAAAATTTCATTTTCCACTATCTGGTGCAAATCTTGTTCCCGTTGGGCATAGAGATTCATATGTTGGCGTGGCTCGATCTCACAATGGTACACAACTTTTAAATCCTAAGCATGCTCATGATCGTACATCACGGAGTGAGATCCAACAATCCAGGGATGGATTATCCAATCGTCAAGTATCACTTGTTGGAGTTTCACCTGAACTGCCAAATAACTCGGATTTTCCCATTTATGAACACATCATTAAACCATTCAAATGCACACGCTGCCTGGCCGTAAATGACCTTCTACGTGCAGATTGTCGTAACCGTGTCCGTTGCCATCAATGCTACAATTATGGGCACATCTCCCGATCATGTCTATGATCTCTAACAAGAAAAATGTTTTATCGGAGAATACCTAGTGCTACTGTTACAGTTAACTCTACCGCATCGACTTCTCCAGAGACAAGCACATACACAACTCCGCAGCCACCAGCACCTCAATATCCCCCCCCCCCACAAACCCCAGTTTGCTCATCGGCGGCGACTATGTCGAACTATCCAGTCGACCATGCACCCCACGTCCCCCCTGGCATGACTGCTATTCCTCCTGCTCCTCTTCGTACCCAAAGAAGCTACGTGTTCCTGGGTGGGGACTCCCCCATCTATGCTGATGATTGGGCCGTCGCCACCCTCACCCCTGAACCTGATGCTGCTGAATACATCGGCTCTGTTGCAATAATCGGTGAGTTTCTTCATGGACTTGGCTTGAAAGTTCGCAGTACATCTAATAGTGCAATGGGTACTGCTCTGTTTCGGTTTTCTACTATCACTAATAGAGATGCTACAGTTCTGGGCAGTCCTTATCAGATAGGAGAAAGTACTCTGAGGATTGATAATGAGGACTCTGGTATCAATCGTAGGGCTATTATTTTTACTCATGACATCTGGTGCATGCTACTCAACTACCCTCAGCAACTCTGGGATCCTGAATCTGTGATGAAAACATTTATCCCCTTTGGTAGATTTCTTGTACGGAATAAGGATTTGTCAAACAAGGCTAGAATTCTAATCAAATTTCGTTCTTATGACATTGACACCCTTCCCCTGAGTGTGGTGATTGGTAAAAATGTGGCCGATGATGGCAATGGAGACTCCTGGACATGCCCCATGATCTTACTTTCTTCTACTCTGCTTGGTGCTAATGCTGGTGATGAGGACCCCCTGCCTCCTGATGGTGGTAGCCCTCACCACCTGCCCATGGTTCATCAGGGGTTTTGGCATGATGATCAACATGATCATGTGATGGAGGAAAATGTTGTTGATAATATAAATGTTGCACCTGTACATGCTGCAATTGGAAATGCTGCTCCTGCAGCCAATGTTCAGAATGAGGTTGTTGCCAACCTGGAGCCTGCAACCCCACCACTACAGCCTGAGGTTCAAGAAAATCAGAATATGCCTGCTGCTGAACTGGACCCAGTTGCTAACCTTTCAAGTCTGCTTGTTAGCCTAATGTGTGGTGAAGAACATGCAAACTTTCCTAATATTGCTGGTAGCACTATCACTGGTGCTAAAGTTCAGATGAATGAATCTGTCAACAATGGCATCAACACTGTCAAAGTGACCCTGGAGATAAATACTGTCCAACCCAATCAACAAATCACCTTGCAGCATGATATTCAGATGGAGGCAAACAATGCTTCACAGGTGGTGGACAACAATAATGCTGCAGTTGATGGAGCTTGTCCAAGCTTCAATCCTGTCCCTGCAGATAGCTCTAACAGTGTTACTGTTATCCCCAAGCCTGATAACTTCCCCAAGAGTAAAAGGAAGAAGCCTGAACCTAGTTCTGTCAAATATGTCAGGAGAAGCTGCAGGATTGCAAGTCTCAATGCAGGTTTCAAAAATAAAGCAAGTGCAGATGAACATGCCTCCAATGCCCAAGTCACTCCCATGACCCTATCTGGTCACTTTGAAGCTATTGTCATGGACAACAGTGCACCGCCACCAATCCTCCCAGTTGATACAATCCAGGCTATTGGTACCAGCTTCTGTCAGATTCCTCCTGGGGAGGTTTCTACTGCAAACCTGAACTATGACAGTTCTAATGATAGTGCTTAATCACTATTTCACTATGTCCAAGAGCATGGACAGTAGATGCTCTGTTATCCTAAGATTTTATTCCAGTCTTTATCATGTAAGGTCACTATGTCAGACTCATTTTGTTTATCATCCAAAGTCTCTGGTGTGTAGAGCAAAACATTTATCTTATATTATATGGGTTGTACTATCCTCTGTTTGAGATGGTTTTATCTTATCTGGCCTGTAATGATCTCCTACTCAATATTTACTTTTGCCCTCTACCTATGTGCATGAAAACCATGATATTTGTCAGCTGGTCACATCTATACACACAATGTACTGATCATCATAGATATAAAAACAAAACCCACTTGTCATGTATTATCACCCATGATATATAGTGCCTGTATATCTGCTACAACAAACACTACTTTGTTTCTAATGAGTAGACAAATCAAAATACTAGACTGGAACATTAGAGGTGTTAACTCACAGGAAAGATGGGATGACCTTGCTGACAAAATCAATCAGAGCAACTGTAATATCATATGTTTACAGGAAACTAAAAGAGAAACTTTTGATAGTAATTACATCAAAAAATTCTGTCCTAGAAGACTAGGGCAGTTTGCATACCAACCTTCCATTGGCAATTCTGGTGGATTGATCATCATTTGGAATGGGAACATGTATAATGGCACTGTGATTAGCCAATCATCCTTTCACCTGACTGTTAAGATGCACTGCAATCTTACTAATGAGGAGTTTTACATCACCAACATTTATGCCCCATGCACAAGTGATGGAAGGGCTGATTTTATTGATTGGTTTTTACATGTTGATTCATCTATCTTCAAATTTTTGATAATTATGGGATATTTCAATATGATCAGAAGCTCTGAAGATAGAAATAGAGCAGGAGGCAATATTTCAAATATCCACTCTTTCAACTCCATCATTCAGGAACATGATCTAGAGGAAATACCCCTTAAAGGGAGAGCTTTTACTTGGTCAAATATGCAACAGCAATCTCTACTTGAAAAACTTGATTGGATTTTTACATCACATGAATGGACCACCACCTTCCCCAACACTATGGCCACTCCATTCGCTAGATTGGGCTCATACCACATTCCTATATTGATTCAAATCAGTAATGAAATACCAAAATCAAATTTATTTAGATTTGAAGATTATTGGTTGGAATTTGAAGGTCTATCAGATATTGTGGAAAATAACTGGGTCAATAAAGGAAGGTTCAAGAATGATGCACATGATCTGTCTGCCAGATTCAAAAAATTGAGGCATGCTATCAAAAAATGGAGTAAATCCATCTCCAACCTCAACATTGTCATTGATAACTGCAACTTCGTTTTATCTCTTTTGGATGGTCTTGAGGAACAAAGAACATTATCTGTACCTGAGAAAAATTTCAGGTATATCATAAAATCTCATCTGGCCAAACTGTTGGAAGATAAAAGAAAATATTTGAGGAAAAGGGCTAATATTAGGTGGGCTAAACTTGGTAATGGAAACACCAAGTTTTTCCACTCCATTGCCACAAGAAACTACAGGAACAATTATATTGCTGCTCTGCTGGATGAACAAGGCAATGAAATTACTGACCATGATCACAAAGCTGCTCTATTATGGACTGCCTTCAGAGATAGGCTTGGAAAAACATCTGAAACTGAGATGAGGTTTGTCCTGCAGAATCTTATTTCCCCACATGATCTCACATCACTAGAAGAACCATTTACCCAATTGGAAATTGATGATATTATCAAATTCATGCCAAATGATAAATCACCTGGACCTGATGGATTTAATGGTTACTTCATGAAAAAATATTGGAGTATCATCAAAGTCCAATTTTATAATCTTTGCAACAGATTTCACTCTGGGGAGCTGGACATTGACAGCACCAATACTGCATACATTGCACTCATTCCAAAAATTACAAACCCCATGAAGCCTTCTGATTTCAGGCCCATCTCACTTGTTAGCATGGCACTCAAGATTCTGACTAAACTTATTGCCAATAGAATACAGAACATTATTATCCCAATTATCAGCAAAAACCAATATGGGTTTATCAAATCTAGAACAATTCAGGATTGTCTGGCATGGGCATTTGAATACTTACACATTTGCCACATATCCAAGAGAGAGATCGTCATATTAAAACTTGACTTTGAGAAAGCTTTTGACATGATAGAATATAATACTATCATCACCATGCTAAAGCACTTTGGATTTGGGGAAAAGATCATTGGATGGATCAGCAAGATACTTAATAGTGCTAACACTTCTGTGATCCTAAATGGTGTCCCTGGAAAAAATATTAGATGCAAGAGAGGTGTCAAACAGGGTGACCCATTATCACCATAATTATTTTTTGCAACTGCTGAACTTCTGCAAATTATTGTGAACCATGCTAGGCAGACTAATGAGTTAGATCTACCTATTGATAATGCATATGGGAAGAATTATCCAATTCTTCAGTATGCAGATGATACATTACTCATCTTTCCTTCTATTCAGGAGCAGCTCTCCTATCTGAAGAATCTGCTGATG